>OX638249.1:9705000-11095833 GCA_951806755.1 Brenthis hecate | reverse complement strand
CCCGCGGTAAAAAGTATCCTATATGTTGATCCGGATAACCAGCTATCATCACACCAAATTTCATCAAAATCCCTCCAGTGGTTCTTCCGTCATGCGGTAACAGACAGACAGACAGACAAAAATTCAAAAAACTATAGATTCGGCCTCTGTATCGATAATTATGTCTATTACTGAAAATATTTTTTGAAAAATCAATAAAAAAATGAAAAAGTTACAATTTTATTATATGTATAGATTAGCGTTTTTCCGAACCTCTGTATGACAATTATGTATTACTAAATCTTTGTAAATTATGGTTTAATCAAAATCAGTTCAGTATTTTTTGTGTGAAACAATAATAAGCATACAACTATTACACCCATATATTCGTACGACCTCACAAACTTTCATGTCTAAAGAAAAAGAAAAAGACAGAAGCGACATAAATACATGCCAATTTGACATAGCGCGTATATTAGACACGCGAAACGTAAAATCACTAATAACTATGTATAGAATAAAGAAGCTAAAATAATTATATACATTTTAATTAAAAAGTTACACGTGTAAACTTTCATATCACTTAAGAATCAATTATTATTAGCGATTATCCTTCAAATTCTGAACGAGGCTAAAATTAAGCTACAGGTAATTCATTTTAAAACAATATCTTCCTTAGATATACGCGAATATTTGACATTTTAAATAATTTTTTCAGATATTTTTATAAATGAAAACAAACAAAATGATAGAGATGTTTTTGTTTATTTAAAATGTGAAATATTCGCGTAAATCTGAGAAAGTATTATGTAAAACATTAACATTAAATTGGTTTACAATAGACACAACCATTTCTTGATATAAAAACATACATTCGACTCCTGTAATACAACCTCCTTTTTATTGAAATCGGTAAAAAGTTCCTATCTCACAATATAAATTACAAAAACATAACTCAGTTTCCTTAATAATCACACGCTGAATAAATTTACATTCTTTCCACCCAAAGTTATACAATAAGCTAAAATTTATTCATTTTTAACAAGTTGAAGAGGATGGGAATAATCAGTATTTATTTGAATAAAGTTATCGAAAGTTTTCGAAAAAAATATAGCTAAGTGAGTTAAAGTATTGAAATTGAAGTGACCACTTGATTTTTTTTTAAATTAACGTATGACTAAAACAAGAGAAAAGAAGATAATTAGAATTAAAATATTATTGTTATCATTTTTTATTTTTTATACTAGCGACGTCCTAGTCCGGCAACCCAGCCGGACGCGAAGTCAAGAGACTCACAGGGAGGTGGCCCACTTCGATGGGCAGTGTACCATGAGGGTTGCTCCTGGTACTTATCTAACAGCAGAGTGGACCGAGGGAGCAACTAGGTTGTGTGGTCTACTTCAGCAGAACGACGAAGTCGGGACGTCATGGTTGAGTGTGTAAGCGATCCTGCGACGCCCTTAAGACGAGAGAGGTTCTGTTGGGTTTTAGCCAGTAGTACTGGCTTTTCTACCCAGAATGGGCCACCACTGCCTTTTCTTTAGTACAAATTTAAATTCATTGTATTTTTTAAATTGAACTTCATAATGTACATACCTACATATAGCTTAATTATATAATAGTACGTGGGCGACTGAGCTTCGCTTGGCGTAGGCGCTTGTTTAGTAGGTTATCATCACCCATTGGAGATAACGCAAGTACCGCAATTTACAAGACGTGGCGCTATATGACATTGTCAACATAAGAGTAGATAGATAAAGGCTTTCTGTAATACCTAATTACATTTTAAAAGGTTTTTTTCGTGAAGAATTGCGTTTTTTTTTCAGAAAATACACCTAAATGGATAAAAACAAAACCAATCTAAATACAAAATTTGATCCAAATCGTTAGAGCTGTTTCCAAGATACACGAAAAAAATATACAAGAATTGTTCATTTAATATTATAAATAAATAATATTATTTTATATAAAGTTAGAGATCAGAAACATTTGCAATAATACATTCTCGTGTTCCTTGGAAGGCTTTTTACAGGGAGGTATAATAATTGAAGGTAGTGCATCGCCACATCAAGCGGAGGTGAAGACGATAAAACGGCTACAAACAGACGGAATGCGGATTGACAGTGTTGTAAAGTGAAAGGTGTTTTCACACGAGCGACGTTTATTTTACTATTTATAGTTATTCAAACTTATTAATTATTATTAAAACTAAAGTTTGTGTGTGTATGTATGTTTGTTACTCTTTCACGCTAAACTGCTGGACGGATTTGGATGAAATTTAGTACAAAGATAGATTATGACCTCGAGTAAATCCATAGGCCAGGTTTTGTTAGGTACCTCGTGACACACTTGAGCAAACTATTAAATTATAAGTATTCTATACAATACGACTAAAACTAATATCTTATTTTTAATTGTCTATGATTCTCTACTTCCACATATATTGTATGTACTCGTACGTATTTTGTTGTATTTTTAATAGTACCTAATCAATTAATGGGTTAATAGGACTAAATACCACAACAATAAAATTAATTTTGTTTCAATTTCTTTTATTTCATGTTACTTTTTGTATGTATGTCATGATTTGGTTTTTTCATCTAGTCATTATTGGTTGCAAGAAAGTTTTTTTTTCTAATTTAAAAAAATGTAAAATATAAGAAAATAGCAGAAACAATTGACTAAAACATTGTATCCAATTTAGAATAGTAAAGTAAATAAACTATTTTTTTTTTAAATTTATTTATTTATTTCAAATCAAATCAAAATTTCAAATTTTGTGGTTTAAATCCCCTTTTAAGCAAATAATTTGCCTGTATTAGGAGACCCCGCCCTTTCATAAAAACGTAATTTTATCTTTTATCTGATTATAATATTATGGGTAATACTTACAAACTTAAATAGATCAATTAAGACAAACAAAAAAAAATAAAAATAAAAATTAGCGTGTATATATGTGTTTGTGTATTGTGTGTGAGAGTCTGTGTGTGTACGTGCGCGCGCGCGCGTGTGTGTGTTTGTGTGTGTGTGTGTGTGTGTGTGTGTGTGTGTGTGTGTGTGTGTGTGTGTGTGTGTGTGTGTGTGTGTGTGTGTGTGTGTGTGTGTGAGTGCGCGCGCGTGTGTGTGTGTGCGTGTGTGTGTGTGCGTGTGTGAGTATTTAATGAATAAGTTCTAACAGTTTTTCCGTATCATTGTAACTAAGGGTTTTTATCCACTCTATTAATGTCTTTTTGCATTTATGGTAATTGTAGGGGTAAACATATATGATACTGTTAATTTAGTAGATAGTATAGTCTTAGACCTTAATAAAATACCTTCGAAATTAGCAACATTTTTACATTTGGTACAATATGTAATAACTGATAAAACGCACGTTTTCATACATACCGTGTGAAAAACCCGTAACGAATAAAACAAAGAAGCCTCCGCATTGATAGGAGATATAAAATCACTAAGTGAACCTAGCAGTATACGCCGATATTGCTCATATGAATCATAAAACCGTCCGTCCGTACGGGAAAATATCTCGATCCCAAGATGCTAGATGGTGAATTTGTTTGATAAATTGATACAAGCTTTGTTCCCAGCCTCGGAAAATAATTTTATAGTATAAAAAATATATAAAAACTTGTGTCATGAATTTTTTTTAATTATTTCAATATTAAATTATAATATAACAAAACATAACATTAAAACCAAAAATTAAACAAGAATTTAAAAATTTTACTATATTGACAAATTTTCCAATACACTAACTGTATTTTGGTCGGTATTTTATATTTCACTTATCTTAACAATAATGTTTTTGTGTTAACATAAATATAAAACATAATATATCTCCAGAGATGATTAATTACTTGTAGAGTTTTTACGTTAGTTTTATCAAAAGCATGTTTTTTACATCATTTTATTAAATTACTCAGGTAATTAACGGTTTAAGGTATTAAGAATATCGAATCGAAATAAAGATCTAAAGATACAAACCTGAGTCCTGTAGTAAACATCAATCAATATTTTGCTTCACCAAATCCACAGCTTACAAATATTCGACACAAAATATAAAGCAATATGATTTAATTTCGTTTAAAAAAAAACCTATGGAAAATTGTATTTCTTAAAGCTTGTTTAAGAGAGGAGCGATCGAAGCAAAGTCTTCACAACCAGGAATCAGCTTTCCTTTGAATTGGATACAGGATTCGGTACAAAGGGGTCCTTCGAACCACGCACTTAGCATCTTCTTACATTGTGCACAGTTCTCGAAACAGATTTCCATAGGATTTACGCTGTAATTGCTGGACTCAACTGAATTGATCGATGTAACACAAAATCATAACTGCAGTAAAGAAATATAAGATTTTTCCGTACATTTTGATGTATAGATTTCTTTTGTTTACAAGATGGAGGATGGATAGTTGGTTACTGTATGCGAAATCTAAGTTTCTTGCAGAGAATTTTATACTCTAGATACTGATGAATTTTCCTAACGAACCATATCTGACACGGCAGGAGGTTGCTATTTTCATTATCTAAATATATTCCTAATTAGATTGTGCTAGTCTAACTCGACTATTTATTAGATCTTTAGCTTGCTATTGCTACCTTTGTCAACCTCAAAGGATGGGGGATAGGGGCAGAGTAATCCTGTGCTCTGTCAATCTGCCTGGAGATAGACAACCCGACGGAACACTTGGAGAGGGAGATGTCAAAACAAAGACCTCAACAAGAAAAGTACCTTGGTGGAACTCGAAGTTAATAAAACTTGGAAATAAAACCAGGAAGTTATTCAATAGGACTAAAAGACTCACGTTTGAGAGATCTATGTGAGATCAAAAGTCTTCCACAAGCAGAAAGACTTTACAAACAGAGCATAAAACCCAACCTCTTCAGATTAGATCATATAATGTAAAGTTTGAAAACTTTAATTAGCTTAATAATAAAAACTTTTAAGTTACTTAAAATATGTAAAAAAAAACAAGCATAAACACACAGTAGCTAGTTAAATAATAAAAAATCAATAATACACCTTTATTCATGACATTTCTTCACCTATAAACTGCAGGACAATTTGTGGGGTTCCCCTGTTATTAGGTTCATAAAACGGGCCCCTTGGATTGACCACACTTTATAGCCAGAAAATAGGGACAGTAAAATTTTTATATCCAGCGATTTTAGTAACGCACTGTCTGTCCTAAATGAAATGGAAAATTGTATATAAATTATTCAATGGGGGTTCTATGGGATTGTATACTTTGATTTTTATGGTTATTTTATTTAAGAAGTTAGACTGATTTTTCAGTTTTTGACCGATTTAAAATGAAGTATGTTGGCAATATTACAATTTTTGTATGTACGTATGTTATGCTATATTTTTAAAATTTAACTTTAGTTAAAAAATATTTGTGTGATATGTAGGATTTAGTTTTATTTTTTACAATAAAAATAATATGTTTAATCTAAATATATATAAAAGGCAAAAATGATTGACTGATGTATCAACGCGCAGGCCAAACCTTAAGGCTAGAAAATTGAAATTTCACACACATATTCCTCTTATGACGTGGGCATCCACTAAGAAAGCATTTTTCAAAATTCAACCCCCAAGGGGTTGATTGAAATAGGTGTTAAAAGTTTGTATGGGACTTTTTATTCCTTGGTTATATTTGCATGAAATTTCGTATGAATTGAGTACGGCAAAAAAATGACCTACGTGTTTCAGCGTTTTCCAAAATTCTACCCCTAAGAGGGTAAAATAAGGTATGAAAGTTTGTATGAAACCTACCTTTTTAGAGTTTTTGTTTTAATTTAGCGCGAGCGAAGCCGAGTCGAGCTAAAAATGATGAATGTTTTCGAAAGCATGTGAAGTCCGCCAACATTGAGTTGCCAGCGTGGTGAAAAGTATTAAAGAGAGGCCTATGCCCAGCAGTGGGACGTTAGATTAAGAGCAGAATACAATAAAAAAACATTATTTGTTTATTGTTATTTATTTAAATCGTAATTTCTATAACTCCTGATACTAATATAAAAACTCATTTACTTGTAGATTACTTACTATACGAGTAGATGAATATTTAATAAAACATATTTCTTATTGATACCGTACAAGCAAAGTCACATACAAAAACAAGTTATTTGTATGTTTATCTGTATACACGTAACTTATTAAAGGCCTCATTAGCTCAGCTATGGCTCATCCCGCGGATTCGCTCGTAAAAATTCTCGGTGCCCGCGATAAAGCATACACCAGTCGTATTCTTTGTGGAATGACTTTTACGTGATTCTGGCTTGTATATTAAAGATATATGAAGAATTTAGACTTGGCATAGTATGAAGTTTTAATTAGAAAAGTAAATTAACTTTCACCTTAAAATGCAAGGAATTAATTCTAGTTGAAGGTCGTGTAGAATAAGTACAAAATTTTTTACACTAATTTGTAAACAAAATAATATTTTTAAAAGACTAACTGTTGAGTTCCTTTGCTTTTCTTTGCAAAACTGTATTTCGAGGACGGTAGCTTCCTCACAGAATTTCAACATTTAATTATTATGTAAAATTTTCCACTTAAACATGGGAATTTTATGTCGTCCTCACGATATAAGAAGAGAGTCCGGTCTATGCTTCCAGAGCTCTACGTATCGCCTTTTACGCGTGGCTAGGTAAATACAACGTAAGTATGACGGATGTACCGCGTGTCGTTTCAAGGATATCCGCACAGATCATACCGTATGTACGTGACGTGAATGCTGTAGTGTGTGATTTTTTATTTATTCAAAGTGGGATTTCACTAGATTTGCTAGCAAATTGGATAAGTTGTGGACATTTTTAGATTGTTCTAAATATTTTATTTAATTACTGTCATAGTACTTTCTATGATTAAGGCGAAAATTTGACATCTATACATATAATAAAACTAGCAGAACCCGCGGCTTCGCTCGTGCTAAAACTATTCCCTTATTTTACCCTGTTATCTATGTATAGATTTTAAGTCTAACATGGAATTAGCTATTATAACACTGAGTTACAACGCTGTTATTTGCAGAAGTCTATACTGACAATTATATGGTTGGCCTATTTGTACTAAAAACTTTAAGCTCAAGAAAAATACTCAAGCTTAACATGGTGTAGCTTTCAGATAAATTAAATACGGTTTTCAAGTAATAGCTACACCAATTTAAAAAAACGTATACAAAATGATTTTGCTAAATCAACACGTTACATGTAACATGCTTATCTGTAAGGACATAAATAACATCGTTTAAGGGCTCTCCGGACCCCAACAAAAAGACATTCGATATACATCAAGAATCGAACATTAGCTCCTGTATGTGAAAACATAGGGGAAGAAATTTCACTACGTATGTGTATATTATATTTGTATCTGCCTCGGTGATGTAGTGGCTAGCATGTACGGCTGCAGACCCGGAGGTCTTGGGTTCCAGTCCCGGGTCGGGCTAAGTTTAGTTATTGAGTCTTTCTGTATAGTAAGCCAGAGTAACAGCCCGGATTTGGGAAGTTGGCGGTGTTTCACCCTAGTACCGCACGAAAAGCCGTCTGTCCTGCGCCTTAACTCTCACCGGTCGTGTCGAGTAGTCGTCCCACCGGAGTATGAAAGTGACAGGAATGGAGAGTGCACTTGTATCTGCGCGTAAACTTGTGCACTATAATATCTTCTGTGCAGTTGGTTAGTCTTAATAAGATTGGCCGCCGTGGCCGGAATTGGCTATGAGAACATCATCACATCATCATCATGTTAGTAATTTTAAAAAGAAAAATAATATGTTTCCATACTTTTTTAGTTTCTAGAATATTATGTATATGAGTTATTAATCGTTAGTTAATCATATGTTATATGTTAAAATATATATACATATAATTAGCGGCTCACCTATAGAAAAACAAAAACAAATCTGTCCCATCGGATTTTTTTCCGGTATAAAAAGTAGTCTATGTGTTATTCTGATGTATGAAATATATTATTGTAAAGTTTCATTAAAATCCATTCAGTAGGTTTTGCGTGAAAGAGTATAAAACATCCATACATCCAGACATTTATACATCCTCACAAACTTTCGCATTTATAATATTAGTAGGATTATATATTAGCGGTTGATATATTAGCGGTTAAATATGTATGTATTCCTAAGATTCGGCCGAAACCACTCTACACGACCTCTGGTTTTAAAAGTTCGCGTATAACATACATATACATACGTAGATATTTTAACAGTTCAAAAAAAACTTCCTTTACTTAAATCAAAAATATACATACATAATGAAAATTTCAATTATTATAAGTAGAGTTGCAATAAACAACCGTATATTCCAACCTCTTTAAGCTAAATAAAAAAAATGGGTTATAAGAAAATCGACTCTATATTAGGACATTACATATGAAATTAGCTTACATCTTCTCAAGACATATCGAAAAGAAATTGTAAAATAAAATCAAAGTGCTCTCAAACCTGAGGCGTACCCCGACATATGTAAATTGGCATTTTCTTTATGTCGTTTATATTTGATTGGTTTGTTTTGTTATTATTCAATCTTACGTTATTTACGTAATAAAATTGTTCTTTTCTGGTTCTTGGAATGAATCTCTATCTGGATTTACTTTGTTCGTTCATTTTGTATGTTTGTACTAGTTAATAAAAAAATATAAAAATATATTATTGAACATTAAAGCATAGGTATATACTATACCGTCGCAGAATACCTTGCAGATGAAAATCTCTCAATCTCAATCTCACGTATGATAAGAATCTCAATCTCACATACGATAAGAACATAATTATTGTATTGCAATATTTCAAATTGATGTTGTGTTTAAAAAGAGCAACTACTTATTGAGTTTCTCGCTAGCTCTTCTTTCAACAGAAACTACCTTCCGAGCCGGTGGTAGATTTCTTACGGATTTACATACTGACATTTAATTAAAATAATGTAAAATTGACGATTTAAATGTGCTTTTAAAAGTCTATTTGAATAATCTATATTTTGATTTGATTTGAATCTCTGCAATATTAAAGAATATCTATGTATATATATATATATATATATATATATATATATATATATATATATATATATATATATATATATATATATATCTGTTTAGTAAAAATTCGCTGTTAAAGAACTAACAAACAGACAGGCAGTAACTACTTATACATTTTGAAGTTAACTTTAAAGTAAATACATTATATTATAATACTCTACCACTTTAGTAGATCTACATAGGAACGATCAATGGGAAAAACCATATATCACTAAACTCATATCACGATCCGTCACAGCAAATGTCCTTTTGATGGCATAATCCTACGTTTGTATGATCGTGTAAGGGGATGGAGACGTTTTGTTAAAAATCATTTTTTATATACGTACATATGTACGATATATGATATGTATATAACATATGTATGATATGATTCTAGTTTTATATCAAGCAAAAAATATAGTTACTGTAAAAAATCTTTTAAAATTTGTTTTTTGAAGTAAAAATTCTTTTGGTGTGACTGAGAGGTAAGTCAATACATTGGACAAATGAATTTCGGGGATGTGAGTGTCAAATTTATTATTAATAATTATTAATTTTATAATAATTATAAACTTATAAAAATTACCTTTTATTTCTAATTCATAATAATTTTGTAAAAATTATTATATTTACATTTTTTATGTTTTAATTTAATTGTGATACCTGCCAAAGCGTCAAAAAAGTTTCACTTCAACCGCGCGCAAATGTCACACGCATTCATTTATTTTGTTTTATATTTAGTATTTGACAAATTTTACTGTTTAAAGTTTGCTCAACAGATTTAAATAGAACCAAGAATTTTCATGAATGCAATTGTTGAAGTGCATTAACCAACAATGTAGCTATCTTTAGTTTTTCCTTTATTAAATTACATTATTCAACATTACAATGAGATGTTACTTTTTAATAACTTTTTCAATACAATGGCTTTAAAACATACCTACCAGCTGATCTTATTTTTTGGCTTTATTTAAAAATTAATCAAAAAAAAGCTTTGCAAAGAATAAATCCATACTTCTCTTCTAGGAATAAAATTATTTTACATTTCACGGCAGTAAGATAGGTACTTTATACCATATAACGAATATGTAACTATAATATTTTACGTTATCATATGCAAACAGAATCTAATATTAACGTTCCCACATTCTAAAGTACAGTGAAAATTCAAATTTCGAATTCCGTTTAAAACTTCCATTTCGTAACGTTCAGTTTCCGCAGCGGATGTAGCCAGAGTTCGAAATTCAAATTCGAAAAATACGCTCCTTTCCGTTTCCGGCGTTTGATTCCTCCCGTGATACGACGTTTCCTCTGCAGTATTTGGATATGGTATCGCGTTATAGTTTTCTTATTCAATACTTTTGTATTAAAACAATATAATAATGGCTACTGTTTAAGATTTATACTAATAATGTATATAATTGTAATATTATGTACCTAATCGGAAAGTATACATCAATGACCGACCTGCTACATTGACCAGCCGTACTACAGACCACCGTCAATAACACGACCAACGTTTCATAAGAACATACTTAACGGGAAACTCAAGGTACGAGCTGTATTTTTATTTCAGATCATTGTTAATTTAAAATACAAAAGTAGAAAATAAAATTAAACTCGTAATTATATGTGATGCGATTACACAGTTGCCCAGATGAAAATTCAAGATATTCTTGTTATAGTTTTACTTTGTCCTAATAGACATTTATATATATATATATATATATATATATATATATATATATATATATATATATATATATATATATATATATATATATATATATATATATATATATATATTGTTGTACTTATTAATTAAAAATAATAATATGATTAACTTCAAAGTTGTCCATAACGCGACTACAATAGAGCTAGAGAATGTATGCTATGAAGTGCTGTGCCTTTTGCAACGAAACATTGCATTCGAAAATTGGAAAATTATATTCTACATAAATATTCGTTCCTTACATGTGGAGATAAAATCCTTTTTCTTTCATTCAATTGAATGTGCGGGTATGTTTTGAATGTGAGAGTTATACAATACTAGTAACTTACCTTCGCTTTACTCGTGTGCGCTACTGGGTTACATTTTTATTTCTAATATACTAGCGACTCACCCTCGCTTCGCTTGAATTTGCCTCTGGAAAATCAAAAATGAATCTATCCCACGGGAACCATACATTTTTTCGGGACAAAAAGTAGCCCATGTGTTATTCCGATGATATAAAGTTTCAAAATCCATTCAGTAGTTTTTGCGTGAAAGAGTAACAAATATATATATATATATATATATATATATATATATATATATATATATATATATATATATATATATATATATATATATATATATATATATATATATATATATGTATAAATACATCCATACATTTTTGCATAGTTTCGCATTAAGAAGCCGCTAGTTTATAATAAAAATAATGTAGGGAATAAAATAAATCATAAGATTAACACATTTTCTAACTAAATTTGATTCAACGTATCGCTCTATATGCTATTTTTTAGTCTATACATAAAGTATATCAATATGTAGAAGAATTCTATCTTCCTCAAATAGATACTATTAAACAGCCAATTTCGACAGACCACCAAAACAGCCGTTAAGCCAACAAAAGCGCAAAACAACGAATATAAAAATATTCTGAGCCTATCCAATCTTTAACAACATGCCTCCTTTCCCCTATCAATCGAACCCTAATAGATATGTATCTAGTAAAAAATGTCTTGCAAATATCCCAGAATTGCGTCAATTTGACTGCGATCCAATTGTGTTTCGTGCAAATTGATCGTAGCTTTACATGTACATTTATATGTGTTTTTATGAAGATTTAGCATTAAATATAGATATCTATACACATATAATAAAATTGTAACTGATTTCTGTCTGTACATGGTAGATATTTGAGAAAAAACTATTATTGTGTCTTTATTAATGCAATAGAACCCAAAACAATGATTTTTAGAACTTTTGTCTGTTTGTCTGAGCGTTTGTGTCCGCTAATCTCACAAACGGCTTAACCGATTTGGGTGCGGTTTTCACTTGTGATTTTGGTAAGCTTTACTTAACATTTAATATTTGTTTTATTTCAATCGGTTTTTAAAAAAAAGTAATGTTAATTTAAAGAATGACCTAGTGACGAAACCTAGCGAAGCGAAATAAGTCGCTGGCTATATAATAAATGTTAATCTGTTTTTTATTATTTTTTGTATATAATGATATCAAAATGTATCGTTTTTGAATTAAATCTAAATTATTTAAAAACTAACTAAATTGGGAGATAAAATATATTTTAATAACAATGTAAACCGACTTCAAGGTACTGAAGAGTAATAAATAGCCCTTAATTCAGTGTTTATCTACAATAGGTACTTAATGAATCCTATTGTAAATCGATATTTTCGTCAATTGTAAACCGAATCTCCCGTAGAAACAAAAAAAACCACTTCTAAGAGGGAAATTATTACTTTAGTTATTATGAAGTCGTATAACTTTTATTTAAAAAACAATTATTATTAACATTGTAATACTTACGTTTTAAAAGTGTTTGTCTGGAAATATAAGAACAAAATTTATCTTAAAATTTTTGTCAATCATCTAAAACATGTAAAAAAATTTTAACTAAGCCGAATCTGTACATTAAAATTTTTTTGGAAAATCTTATTGAAATAGAAATTATTATCGATACAAAGGCCGAATCTATAGTTTTTAGAATTTTTGTCTTTCTGTCTGTCTGTGACCGCATCACGGAAAAACCACTGTAGATCGAACGGAGTGAAAGTGAATCGCTAGTATAATTAAAAAAAATACAGATTGCAATATGTATTATACATAAAATAAAAATTAAATAATATTAAACCTTAGCAAAAAAGTTCACATTGTAATATCCTAATATGAAGTGGTTTTTCAATTTTCTTTTGCGAATTCATTCCATCTAATAGCAAAACTTTGCATGTTACATTGTACATAAATTTATATTGGTCATAAAATAAAAATTCACAAACCATAAGCGAAGGGCGCATTACGCGAGAAAAATGGATACATCGAAAAAATTCTATAAAACGTACCGATGAGGGGTATTTTTAATACATGCATCGTTTAATAATAACTTTTGGAGCATATTTTGAGGGTAGAAATTGATTTTTGGGGTGTTAGTATTGGAAATAGATGCATTCTCTAATGGAGTACGAGTTTTTTATTAAAATTTCTTATGATTGAAAGCGATTCTTATACTGCTCGTATATGGCATTTATCAGTGGCGAAGGGTCCATACAAGACGTCTTACCTTAAAATGTATTTTGCTATAATTTTACGTACATTTAATTTTTTAAATATAAAATGTTATTATGGAAATATATATATATATATATATATATATATATATATATATATATATATATATATATATATATATATTTCCAAATTCTGCTAAAATTTCACCCTTCGCCACTGGCTCCTATACACTTCCTTTTTAACCGACTTACAAAATCTCAATTTGATTGCGTTTTTGGTTTAATTTTAATAAATTAAAAATCCAGTGGTTTTCTCGTGATGCATTCCCAGAGAGACAGACAAAAATTCTAAAAACTATATGTATACATTCGGCCTCTATATCGATATTAATGACTATTTTAATAAGATTTTCCAAGAAATATTTAATGTACAGATTCCACTCTGAATTTTATTGTATACATATTGATTATAGTAATGCTCAATAAAATTCTAGGAATAATTATAATTTTTGTAAGACAGGTTTTAAGTTACTTTTTAGTTCGAAAGTAATACTAATTATATAAAACCGCATTTGTTAACTAAATTGAATAATCAGAATAAAACAATGCTCTCTACAACGTAATTTCACAAAAAAAACATAAATATAAATTACCTATGTATGTATATATACTATATGGTGTTTCTATTAAAATATTTTATTTTTATAACAAATATGTATGTTATATTTCACAAGAAGATGTACAATTTTTAAACTTGGTGTGATGATTGGAATCTCCTTTTTAACCGACATCCAAAAAGGAGGGGGTTCTCAATTCGTCGGATTTTTTTTATGTATGTTCACCGATCACTCGAAGACGCCTGAAACAATTTGGATTTTTTTTTGTTTCAAAGGGTATGCTTCCCAGGTGGTCCCATATAAATTTTATCAAAATCGGTCAAGCGGCTTTTTTAAAACCAACAAACAAATTATGTTTTAAAATAAATTGCTTAATCGAACATGTCATTAAAAAAACCTTCTTCTAACAAATTACCTGCTTATTACATCTACACTAAAAATGGACAAACAAAAACAAAAAAAAACCGACTTCCAGGCACTAAAATGTACCAGACGACAATATTTTAAGATATGAATAATTCTAATAGGTAAATATGTGTTTTACGTATCGAAATATATTAGATTTGCTTTGTATCGATGGGCACCGACTTCGAAAATATCTGATTAGGTATCTATTTATTCTAAATGAAAACCACCATTTAGTTATTTTTTACATTTTAGTGCCTGGAAGTCGTTTTTTGTTATTAAATTTTTATGGATATAAAGAAAAGACCTGTGGCAGAAGTTCCCGCACATATATATATATATATATATATATATATATATATATATATATATATATATATATATAGACAATTTTTACTTGGAAATAATAAGTATTACTTTCGAACTAAAAGGTAACTCAAAATCTGCCTTACAAAAATAATTATTCTTGAAATTTTATATAGCATCACTATGTATAATCTATACATATAATCAAACACTGAGTGGAATCTGTACAATAAATATTTTTTGGAAATTTCATGAATATTTCGTTTAGAACTCTAGATAGTCATAGTGATTCTTGAAGTGTTTTAGTATATTTTGTGACGACTCGTTTAGCTCAATTTGTAGTGACCCTACTTGTTGTGCCAGCGGTCGCGGGTTCGAGTCCCGCTGGGGTCATTCATTTATGTATTAAAATTGCAATATTAAATTTATAATATGTATGTATTTAAAGTTATATATGTGTAGTATTTAACTATCTGGTATCCATAATAGAAGTCTCGTAACTTACCATGGAACTAGATGGAGCTGTGTGTTATATTATTATTTTTTATTATTTATTAATGCTGATATAATGAAACATATAATGCAAAGCTTAAACACAAAACCTATGCAAATATATAAAGAAATACTTTATTGCACACACAACACCAGAATACAGAAGATGAAAAGAAAAAGAAAAATAACAAAAAGACCTGACAAAAATTTGTTTATTTTTTTAACGTTTTAAGTACCTCCTTAAAAAATTAGGTTAAAAAATATTTTTAGAGGTCACTCACAATTTTTAAAAATTTCCAAAATCATCAAAAAAAATCAAAAAAAAACGTCGCTCATATTTTTATAAATAATAATAACTTATAACTTATTAGTGACCCAAAATTTTTTCGAGCGACCTAAATACATACATACATAAAACGTATAGGTATAATATAATACCTAAAACTATATTAATCCCTTACTAAATATTCATATATGACTGCACTATAACTTCCAAATGCACGCTACAAATAACGATGGTCGTCAATTAGAGCAAATTCGATTCTCATGGTTACAGCATTAGCTTATTAACGAACAATTAGTGGCGGCTGCGTAATGAAGTTTGATACGTCACTGCAACATGCTGACATGCAGACGGTTATATTAAATATGGATTAGCTAACCTCATCCCAACAGTGGGAGTGGGTTGTAACTGGACAGTGGATATAGAGACTAGATTTGTTTGCATAATCAATGGGACTTAGGAATTCGTAGAACAAAGTGGTATGTGAAAATTGAGAATTGAGTTTTTTGTTAGTTTACATTTAGTTATTAGGTTACTAGAATAGGTTCTTATCAAGCAATGTTAATTGAAATCTAACATTTTGAAGTTAATAGTATTGGGGCTATTTTAGGGTTTTAAACAACCTAATTTATTATCTAATTTATGTGTTGTGTAAAAATGTTCAAGTAAAATAGGCAGTGCTAAGTAATCTTTCAGTTCAGATCTTTCACCATTTCTTCTCAGGACTGACGTGTTTTTCTTCTTCTTTCCGAACTGGCGATAGACTCATGAAGCTCTGTAAAAAATTGTAATATTTAATGATTAATAAAATATTTTGAATTTGGATAGTTAACACACAAAGAGCCAAGTCTTTTTAAATAAATATTATATTGTGATGCGTTTCTTCCTGTTATCATCAAGAAACTTAACAATCTTACTAATATTATAAAAGTGACGTTGGATGTTTGTTACTCAATCACGTCAGCACGGCTGAACGGTTATTGATGAAATTTAGAACAGAGATAGATTATAGTCTGGATTAGCATATAGGCTTTTTATCCCGGGAGGATGTACGTTTACCGTGGGATAGATTTGTATTTGTTTTTCTAGAGGCGAACTCGAGTGAAGCAAGGGTGAGCCGCTAGTGTAGACTAATAAGTATATCAACAAAAACCGGGTAATCTTTCCCTAAAACTTATATTTTTTTTATTTGAATAAGAACTCTGTATTATCTAAATAATACAACACATTAGCCCCATAAATCTAGTTATTTCCAATCCATCTTTTCCCAATTCCGCGTACTTCACAGATCACACACGATCGACTCTCTCAAATGCGGCGTGACAAATTTTACACTCGCGTAGTGACGTTGTTTTATTGTTGGCTTAATTCCCCCTGCACTGTATAGTTCAAGGAAAAACATACTGCGTTTTCATATACTAATTTTATTTAGAGTATATTATTTTACGGTACTCTTAGCCGAACCTGATTTTTTATCTATGTCAACTCCTTTAAGAAGAACGACACGACAAGTTTTTTTGACGACACGTTTGGTTCAGTTGTAGAGACCCTTCTTGCTGTGCCAGCGGTCGCGGTTTCGAATCCTGGGATCATTCATTTGTGTGATGAACAAGAATGTTTGTACTCCAATCATAAGTGTTTATATTTGTAATATGTATATATGTGCTGTTTATCTACTATCTGGTATCCATAACACAAGCCTCGTAGCTTACCATGGAACTAGATGGTACTGTGTGTTAACGTAAAAAAAATGTTTTTGCCGTTAGTAAGTAGATTGATTATATATAGACTAACAACATAAACAAATCAGATGTCATGGGATACTTCTTATTCCATTACATTGACTATGGTATTGCAAAATGTTGATAGCAAAGCGAAATCGATAGGTTAGTAAATAATATAATTAACATTTTGAATTTTATATAACTTAGAAGTTTTTTAAAGTAAAAATTAAAATTTGTTCTTAGAATACATTGATATTTTCCGCCTATTACTTGGACCAACTATCGAACCGCCCTTCAAAGTATCGGCTCCAAAATTCCTTTTATCAAAGTGTATTTCGAATGTGATCGGAAGAGAAACATGAAGTTATAATAATTAGAGAAGGCAAATGATTTACTACATTACATTTACCCATTTCATACATTTAACCAGTTCATTACCCATTAACTTCTTTGTGGACTTCAAAATAATTTAAAATAAGATAAAATATGTACATATTCTTCTCTTAATTAAGAAATAAAGTCATTATTGCGTTTCTGTAAAAATAATATATTTGCTTTAGAACTAGAATTAAAAAAAATAACACTAACAACATAAAAAAATAATAGCTCACCTGTATAAATAACAGAAACTATATTTAAAGCCTCTATTTCAAGTACCTTTATATTTACAAATGATATGAAAATTCTTTATGTTGTAGCAAATTCTTTAAAATAAATTATGTAATTATTACCTCGATTATTTCATTTAGAATATTTATGTATTAAATATAAACTTAAGAAAAACACTCTTATTTAGTTTTCTTTACACGTACATAAATTTATAGTATAAATATCAAATAAAACCATTCATTTGTTCCTTTAAAATTCGTAAACGAAGAGAAAAATAACTAAATTTAAAAGCTTATATCTTGCAAAAAAAACTAATAATTTCAAAATACTTAACGTGTATAAAAAACTTATAAATAGATACCAAAAATACCACATCTAACATTCATAGGTCCAAGCATTTCTCGTAAATCGCTTGATAAACCGCGGAAGAGTATTGAGATGCGAACATGATGTATGGAGCGATAGACACTTTGATCTAGATAAATTTGTGAAAAATACATTGGCTTACTTACTTCGCGCATTTACAGTTCAGACATTTTCACATAATATAGGAAAGTGATTGGAACGGAATATACGCTGATATTGAGTTTATGATTTGGTTAATTGTATTCAGCCCTTTTTAACGTCCCACCGCTGGGCCTTCGTTCAATGCGAGGAGGATTAGGGCATAGTCTACCACGCTGGCCAAGTGCGGGTTGGCGGACTTCACGTGTCTTTCGATAACTTGCTAGGTTCTCTCACACATACAGTTTTCCTCACAATATTTTCCTTCATCGTAAGGCAGGTAATCGTGTTAAAAATGTTTTGCACATGGAAATATAAGACGTGCGAGACCCGAGATTTGAACCCGCTTCAGTCGGTTTCCCAAGCGAGTGCGTTACCACTGAGCTACTACAGTTAATTATTATAATAATAGTAATAATTTCAGACCTCCTCAATACAAGGGGGAGTGAGCTATCGTCCACCACCTTGGCTAAACGTAGGTTTTCATACTTCACACACCTTTTGGAAATAAGTTAGATTTTGTAGGATATCGCCACCTTAGTCCTTATTTGTTCAAACTACCAATACTTGTTGTACTTTACAGTAGAGTTTTTTCCTCTATTTTAAAAACATAGATTTATTTCTAAGACGCTTTCGGTAAATAATTGGTCGTTATGATAAATGATCACTAAGACGACGTATCTTCATGGTGTTTTCTCTAAACGTGAGTGGTAATCATGTTATAGGTATATTTTAAAATTCATAAAGAAGTTAATAAGCCCGGGTTTAAACCCACTTCACTCGGTTTTCGATAAAAGTATGTTACTAATATATACACAATAATATATACACTCATACATTTTGTTTTTATTTATTTATGGTAACAATGGGACAAATCAAATAAACCATGCTAGTAAGTTAAGATTTAACTTTAAGGTGCTATGTTAACGTTAAACGTTGTTTTAAATAATTGCTCAATAGTAAAGCGACTTTTGGCGTACTTACCAGTGAAAACTAACAGTATTTCCCTTAAATCAAGTCTCTCATTTAATATTAGTTTTAAAAAAAACATAAAGATGCAGATCATAAAAATATCACATTACTAAGCTTTCTATACAAATAATTCAATCTGTATTCCGTAGCTTTTAAAAGCGATAGAATAGGAAATTTAAAATATTACTAGCTAAAACCATTTTCCGCTCAATATAATCGCAAAGCCTTAAAAGCCACGGTCAGAATTTTAATAAAAAATATTTTTGACATTCTCCCCATTAACATAACCAAACAAACCATGACAGATATCCAAATTCACACAAAGTAACGTCAAAGTCTAAACATTTATTACGAGGATAAGGCCCGGTTTTTAATATCAACCGTATAATAAATAGGTTAGCATTCGCTTTATGAAGGAAAAACCTATTAACGACCGGCAAATGTATCAGGGGTCGTATTTTGGGGTATTCGATATAAAGAAAGCAACTGTAATGGTTTAAATTTAATATATATTTTTTTATATTAAGTAGTTAAAGAGTCAGCGGAGTTTTTTGTTGGTTCGTCCCTAGGTTGCTTCCCCATACACTTTTTCATTCCCATTTTCACCCCCTTAAAGGATAATTTTCGGGATAAAAACTATTCTATGTTCTTCCCAGGGTCTCAAACTATCTTCTTGCCAAATTTTATCTAAATTATTACTCGTAAGTTCATTAGTTTTGGAGCCTATTCGATACAAACAAACAAATCTTTTCTCTTTAAATGATTACTATAAATAACAACAGAAGGTGATAGAATTGAATTGCAATTTAATTTAGTATTAATATAAATATACGAAAATTCTAAATGTAATATGATAATTTTATGCTTTATAAAGGAAGCATCTACTAGTCTACCTATGGCGTAAACAGAGCAAAATTATTATCTGAAATAAAGTAAATAACTATATTTGAAAAAAAGTCGCTTAGAAATTTCGCTCAAACGTCAAAATAGCCTCCCATATTGTGTAAACACCCCAAAAGCGAAACGCGACAAAATAAAATATCTATTACTATTAAGGATAATGATGGGTCGTCTTAAACATGACTTAATATCAGTTGGGAAAAAAATTAGCGTCATCAGTGGGAGACGTTGTGTATTTTTTGTAATGTAAAGGTATTTGCGATACCGTGCGAGAAATTATCGTCGATTTCGTTTGGTTGATGGGTGGAAATCACCGTTTGCGAATGTTTCCATAATAATATGCTTTATTTGTTACATGCCTTCTATAATTTTGTATGTAATATAAATAATATTTTGGCTCTACATTGTTATTAATGTTATATTTATATCATTGATGTACAAAAAAAATGGAAATTATAAATTTAATTAATTTTGTATTGTACTTTTTATCATTAAATATAAAAATATAATTATAGACGTCCAGTGATCAAACAAAGATTTTTTACAGTCATCCACTTTCAGCCATTCCAGCACTTTAAGACTTACTTTGAACACATTTCATAAACCAAGTAAGAAACGATAGAAATCCCAAAACACTAACTTAATAAACATTAGGTCTCTTATTTATTTTTTCGCTTTAGATATTATATAAGAATATACTTTGTGTCAAGCCGCGGGGGAACTAACGACACTAGTTCAAAACAGCCGTTTATCATCGCATATCTCCGCACTTGTACGCCACGTCTCAATATAATGTAGCGTCAGCAAAAAACATTCGAAAGTAATTATTTTTTGGTGTTTTTATAGTTTTTATTTGGTTTGTTAGTATTTTAGGAAGAATGTATTGCTATTAAATTGAATATAAGATTTTTTTTGTCGACTTTACCACAAGTGCTTTAAGGTTCAGTTATTATACGAATTGAATGTTTATGTTTTCCGTAGAAATTATGTGTTTATGAGTTTTTCCATAAAGATTAGTTATGTAGTTATTTAATCATGATATTGTTAAAAAAATATTTATAGATTTTTATCCAAGATTAAAATATACATACATTCTATTTATTTTTTAAATAAAATAAAATGAATTTAATATTGTCACGTTAAATTTTCCAAAATAAAAGTAAGTTTCTGTAGATTAATCCAAATAATGACATAAAAAAAACCATTTTAATTTTTTAAGTATTAAAAAATATATATTAGTTGCAAACGCTTGTGCTTTTTCTAATTAATATGATTTGACAAATATAATTGACCTATATGTTCTTTTTTTCGGACGTTACTTATAAGACTATGGGTAGTAACAAGGAAAAACTTACATCATTATCGAGAGGCGGTATGTCCACGTCTTAATCGACGGAATAACATTGTTGTACACAGCTAAATACGACTATAAAGAACTACTATTTGCCCTGGAGTATTCTATTAGGCATTTAATAATTGCAACCTAATATATGACAAGCAAAATTGTTGATCAATTTTTATTATTTAGCCGTAAATATTATATTATATGTTGGGAAATTACCACAGCACCATCTAGTTCCCTGGTAGTAGTAAGCTACGAGGCTTGTGTTATGGATACCAGATTGTTAATACACTACACATATATCACTTTAAATACATACATATTACAAATATAAGCCCATGACTGGAGTACAAACATTCGTGCTCATCACACAAATGAATGCCCCCAGTGGGACTCGAATCCGCGACCGCTGGCATAGCAAATAGGGTAACTACTAACTGAGCCAAACGTGTTGTAATGTGTCTGTTAGTCTGATTACAGAGACTTATTGTTATAGCAGATGTATATCACTTTGAATGCCAGAAAAACCAATAGTTCCCTCGGCGTAACTAAACTATTTTATTAACTAAAATATTATTACTAAAAAGAATTTCTTTTCAACTCTAGCGAGATAAATAAAGCAAGCCATAAAGTGATCATGACCGATTTAAGCCATGACGTCCATTTCATCTAGTGCACAGATTTGTGCATCAATATACTCTCCATTCCTTCCACTCTCAAATTCCAGTGGACATTCGGCACGATTTGATCGACTATACAAAGATAAACTTAGACATCCTACTTTAGTTCTCATCTTCATTACACAAGAAACTCTTGCAAAATGTCATGCTTCTAAGCTTAGTAGTTTTAACTGTGTATTATCTGTTAATGAGTCAGTGATTAAATTCAAAATTTTTGTTATATATATAACTAGCATTGCCCGAGACTAGGCCTGCGTTCAGATGACCAAAAACTAAATTCTTAGGTTTTTCATATTAGTATACTCTTACATCGCAGTTTTTTATTTTTTCTTAGAAACGAGATATTTTCCCGCGGTAAAAAGTATCCTATATGATGATCCGGATAACCAGCTATCACTACACCACTGCCATACCAAATTTCATCAAAATCGCTTCAGTGGTTTTCTGTGATGCGTTAACAGACAGACAGACAAAAATTCAAAAAATTTAAGAATCGGCCTCTGTATCGATAATAATGTTTATTTCAATAAGATTTTCCAAAAAATATTTATTGTACAGATTCGGCTTATTTACAATTTTATTACAATGTAGGTATAGATATAATAATGTTCTCTTGCTGATGTTTTGCCTTTCTCATATTCCAATAGTTCAACAACACGCAGTGAGAGATCAGGCGCATGACCAATAATTAACGTGCTCTCAAATACATAAGGACGTAAATACCACTAACTTCCCAACTCTGTTACTGAGTATTTCGTAAGAGAAACGCCCAGTATCTATTTAAATCTACACGGGACTTGAACCCAGGACTTTTCGATTCGGAACTGTAAATGTTAGCCACTAAACCACTGAGGCAGTTAGCAGCACATTAAGAGTAATTGTATCTATACTAATTAAGATTAACTTTTATCCCGAACAAATGGTAGTGGTCACCTACAGTTTAGTGAATTATTTAAAGAGTTTGTTCATTGTTTTCTGTTCCATGGAATATATAGCAGTTTGATAGAACTTTCGAAGTATGGGATGGCATTTCTAATAAATTCGTGCTGTTCATATTTGGTCCAATATTGTACAATGTAGATCATACTTACGATTTTTTTGTCATTTCTAAATAATAAGAATAAATAGAGACTCCACATGTCAAGAGGGATCAGGCCATAGTCCACCACGCTGGCCTTGTGCGGGTTAGCGGTTTTCATATCTCTTGCAATTGTGAAAACTTACATACATATAATCGATGACGGTAAGAGACTCGGGGTTTGAACCTGCTTCACTAGGTTTCTTAAGCAAACGCATTACCACTAATCTACCACTGCCTTTTGTATGCAGTTTGACCCAATATAATTGCTAAGCATCGAAATCTGTTTAGTGGTTTAAGCATAATAGGGTAACTAGATAAACAAACATACAGAGTTACTTTCACATTTATTATATAAGCATGAATATTTAAAAAAATGTTTTAATCAAAAGTCGACTTATGTCTATATTGATATGTAATTATCCTTTTATTTCACCCCTCGCTATAATGACACATGGTAAATGAATCAATTTCACCAGTTTAACCCTTACACAGGTGTGTCCTGTCAATTTTAATAAAGCCACCCCTCACTTCTATCGAATGTATATTATTTTTGAATATAGCTATTATTTTGATGTCGAAAAACATTTAATTTGCTTTACATTGACAAAATAGAAAAAAATGTGTTTTAATTATTTTTTTGGGTTTATTGTGAAGAATCAAATAAAATATCTACTTTACCTCGTTAACTTGTGTGTTTGTATGTCGTTTGTGTGGAAAATACCTTAAAAACTAAACTATAAAAATTTCTTAAATATAAAATTGTGAGCCACTGGCCACTCATCCTCGGTTTGCTCGGGTTCGTCAGTAATTATAAAAAAATTTTTCGTATACAGGCAACGATTTGGCCAGCGAAGTATTTAACGCTTTTTACTCCGACTTTATTTGCAATATTAAGTTTCAAAACTGAACACTTTTTAAATCAAAGTAAAATATATAGCCTTTAACCGTCAGGGATATATGCTATATATATGTAGCTTTCTATTACTAAAAGATTTTTTAGAATCTGTACAGTGATTATCCCCTTCATACTAACAAACTTTACCTCTTTATTATATTAACACTAGCGGCTCAACCGCGCTTCGCTCGGGTTCATCCCTAGATACGTTTTAAATAGATATAAATAGTTACTAGGCAGCATTAGTCATATAGTTTTTTTTGTGATTTTTTTCTGATGTTTTAATAGTTATTCTGCTATTCAGGGCGGAGACAAATCCAACAAATAAAAGATCGTGTTGCTAACCCGACTTTGTTTTATATATTACTAGCGACTCGCCCTCGCTTGGCTTCGTCCCTAGCTTGATTCCCAATACAAACTTTCATCCCCATTTTCACCCCCCTAAAGGATGATTTCTGGGATAAAAAGTATCCTATGTCCTTCTCAGAGTCTCAAACTATCTTCTTACCAAATTTCATCTAAATCGGTTCAGTAGATCCAGAGATTACCCCCTACAACGTCTCAAACTTACAAACTCACAAACTCACAAGCTTTACCTCTTTATAATATTATTAGTATAGATTAGCATATACTAAAGGTCCACCCTCATTTCACTTAAATCCTATCTATACACCGTACTATATTCGTATCCTCGGGAACACAATATCCTGGGATAAACAGTAGCTTATATCACTAACGACAGTTCACGATAGTAATTTGACATAATTTGTATGGAGTTTATGTAAAATTTCTATCTCTAAATAGATTATTAGGAACTGGAGTGAGATTGTTACGTAGCTTCTTATTAGTAACTAAAATAATTGAATCATTCCTATGATAATTTTGAAAGTTAACTTCTTTATAATAATTAATTTACAATTGTATATTCAAAATTGTATACAACGCGTACTTACATTTTTGTTACGTTAATAAATAAGAGAGTTGAAAAATTCTTTATTGACCTATAGGAAGATAATAGGTATACTCTACAAAAAAATGCATAATCTACTTTAAAATCGGTAAAATAATATCGATACATATATCAAAATATAGTATCGATTTGGTTATGGCTTTTTGAATATTTCTCTTACTATGGCTTAAAAATACCCTGGACAGATCCCATTGATCCTAAACAAATATGTAATAAATTATGTAATTAGAAGTAAATTACATGTTATAATGTAGCCCTCCAAACAATGAGAGAATAAATATTTATTAAAGACCCAAAAGTGTCCTCTATCAGGTCAGTTTAGTGATGTACGAAATGCTTGACCTATTATGAAGGTGGCATCTATGCTAAAAAACTATGTGTGTTTTTTTAGTATGTATGTATGCATGAATGTTATAAGATATCGTTCAAAGGTGAACTTATTTTCATGATTATTTTTTAAATTTTTTTTAATCACACCAGAACGGCTAAACTTATTTGCATTAAATATGGAACAGTGATAGATTATAGTCTGGAATAGCATATAGGCTACTTTTTATCCCAAAAAATGTACAATTCCCGTGGGATAGATCTTTTCTTGTTTTTCTAGAGGTGAACCCGAGCGAAGCGAAGGTGAGCCGCTAGCTTATAATATTAAATGGGATAATAGGATTAGCGTGTCCATATTTCTTACATTCAACCTATCATAGTTTGGTCAAATACCGTTGAAATATGTAACCCTAGGGGCGGCAGTGTCACTATACAAAATTCAACACCCATGTTTGCTTTTAAAGAGCATTTTAAATAAGAAACGCGTTAATAACTGAGTGGCCTGAATTTTGAATGAATATATATATTAACAAGTGCTTTGTACTACACAAGTGGTAAAACCATACTCATATTATAAATGTGAAAGTTTGTGAGGATGGTTGGATGAATGTTTGTTACTTTTTCACGTCAAAACGGCTGAATGGATCTGGATGAAATTGGGGACAGAAATAGATTACAATCTGTAAAAGCATATAGGTTATTTTCTAACTCGAAAAAATGTACCATTCCCGTGGGATAGATTTTTGTCTAGGGACGAATCCAAAGCGAAGCAAGGGTGAGTCGCCAGTATATTATAAACTTTCATATGAAAATGTAGGATAAAAATCATTATTAGGTACATTTTTAATAGATAATTTATAATATTACTAATTTCAATTGTACACCAGTTTTATATTTTTGTGTTAATAGAGAAGAGAAAGAAAGTGTGTTAATAGAGAAGAGAAAAAGAGAATTTGACAAACGACTACTTCATGGTTTATAGATAAAATAAAAATGATTTTGTACTGGATGAAACTCTTTGTTTAATGCTAATTTGGGCTATTTTTGTTTTAATATTAATTAAATAGTGCGCTTCTCATACGTACTAATAACTAAGATAAAGGAGCTAAATCCAAGTAAAAAACAGTTTATCTCACTTTCTGACTCATAAATTGGTATAGTAGTTAGAAAAAAAATCATTTAATTCACTGGACTAAGAACAGTAAAAAGCTCTGCTTTCTTTATGAAAAAAGAGTTTTTACCTCATAGAATAATTGACGTACCTACTACCTACGTATTAAAAGTTTATAGTTGAAAATTCCAACCTAATTATAGTATAACTATACTATACATAACTATGCAATAGTTATTTACGATCATGACACATCTCATTAGTAGAAAATTGAATGGTTATTTGTAACGAATTGTATGAATTTTTGCTATTGCGATTTTAAGGCGACAATTTTGTCTGCAGGTACAACAATAATGTAGTTATATTACTGCATTTTTTATTTATATACAATTTATGTATGAACCAATAAAATATATTTTTACAGATATATAAG
Source organism: Brenthis hecate (assembly GCA_951806755.1). Classification (NCBI taxonomy): domain Eukaryota; kingdom Metazoa; phylum Arthropoda; class Insecta; order Lepidoptera; family Nymphalidae; genus Brenthis; species Brenthis hecate. The sequence continues at coordinate 11,068,915 of OX638249.1, read as the reverse complement.
AAAAAAGTTCAGTATATAAATGTTATGGTGCCATGAAGTTCTAGAAGTTCCTTAACTTAATTTTAAGAATTATAAATGAGATGTTTCTATGTACAAGTGTGTCATTCCAGGTCAAAGTCTATCTATATATCTAAATTTCATCCAAATTCGTCCAGCCGTTTCACCATAAAGGGGAAAAGGCATACAGACTCTTAAAAATAATTATCCAATTCAACTAAGTAAGACAATTTAGTCGCAACAATGAAACAAACGTGAGTCAGATTGCGTGCGTTAAATGAAGCAACTTTTCCCATTAGAAGTAACGAGACTGATAATTGCTCCATTGGAAGGGTTAGGTCGATAATGGTCGATGATTGGTGGGTTGTCCCATTAACTTCTTTGTCTATCATTTTATGGTTAAATAGTTCTGTTTTAGTTCAATTCTTAACTGCTTGGTTAATGCATATATGACATACAGATGCCCCACCCTATACAAAAACATTGGACAGTGCTAATTCGGGCTATTTTTTTACTTGAATAGATAATATGTAGATGTCGTTAAACCAAAAACTTTTAATTTAACTAAGTATTTTATTTTATAAATATGAATAAATAAAATATGATAACTATTGTAAAATTGAACTTTAAGGTGCAAACAATTAGTGACAGTTTTTAACTGTCATAAAAAGAAAAGGGCTACTTGTGAATATGCACTTGTGAATATAACCTATCAAATACCTGATTGCTGATTTTTCAATAATCAGTAAAATTACGCTTTAATTTGTGAGCGCACTATTTCGTTTTCCTTAGCTTAGATTTTTTTTTAAATCCGCAATTTATCTTTTTGGGTGTTCTATCTATATATAGGTACGTATAAAAGGCAAAAGTGGTTGACTGATGTATCTATGCACAGGCCCTTAAGGCTAGAAAATTGAAATTTCGCACACGTATTCCTCATATGACTAAGGAAGGATTTTTCAAAATTCAACACCTAAAGAGGTGAAATACAGTATAAAAGTTTGTATGAAACTTTTTATTCCTTGGACATATTTGCATGAAATTTCTCATGAATTGAGTACGGCAAAAATAATGAGGTAAGTATTTCAGCGTTTTCTAAAATTCAACCCCAAAGAGGGTAAAATAGGGGATGAAAATTTTTATGCAACCCACATTTTAGAGTTTTGTTGTAGCTTTAGCGCGAGAGAAGCCGCGAGTTCTGCTAGTTTATTATATTTCGTTATTTTTACACAAACTTTAATACGAATTCGCTACTTGTGAGATTACTTGAACTATTTCTTTGTTCCTAATGAGACCCCATAATTAGTGTAATTAGTAGGGTCCTAGGATTTAGTTCTAAGTAACCCAAAAATAATTATTTATTTATTTTTTATCAAGATATTCGCAGTAACTTCTAAGATGTTATTGTTAGAATATGCTTCTAAGTCTTCGTGTTATATAGGAGTTACACATACTATCAATAAAAGCGCAGCATATGAGAGTCGAATCCACGACTACTGATATCGAGTTTACCAATTAGTACGCGAAAATTGTGCAACAAATTATTTACTTTAATATCATGAAACATTGTTTAGTAACGAATTGTATAAGATTTTACTTAAGCAAGAAGACGAAAACCTGTGTAAAATACATTAGTTTATATTTTTTTTCCAATACCATAAAATCTCCAACAATTTCATAGGACACACCTGTTATCTCACACTAAGTATTTTAAATTATAATCGAGCTTTACTTTCAATAAAAGCTCGCATATGGAAATCGAACCCACGAATACCGACGCGTGGATAGCCAATTAGTTACACACGTTCCTCGCAACCCCACTACGATTGTTGGTTTCTATTCATACATTATTCAATAAAATAAAACCCAAGAGTACCGTATTTGGAAATGACTATAAAACTATATGTAAATAAACATTATAACAGGCCAGGTATACAAATATTTGTTCGAATAAACTATTTCGGCTAATGTCAATAATGGGCGGTGGATAGCGTACCTACGAAACAACAAGTTATATGTATACATGACTTAAAGTAACGAAAATTCTTTTATAATATATATAGTAAATGGAATTTGTTAGTTTGTACGTGATTGCTTAATATTAAAATAGTCTTTAGATTTAGTTATTAACAGGTTGAATAACCAAATATTATTATAAATGTTATTGAATAAATCGATATATAAATAGGCAAAGACAAAACAGTTCAGTACCTTTAATGTTTAGTAGCTATTGACAAGCTTAAGTCATCTATAAAAAAATATAAAAAGTTAGTCTTTTTATAGAGCTAGGTCATAGGTAAATTCTATTTATATATTTTCCTCAAATTTTCAATAATTTTAAAGAAATATGATTGAATTTCGATCACTTGGCGAATACTAGAAATTAAAATTGTACAAATACACAGGTAAAGTCGTATGTAAAACTAGTTTCGTATAAAATGACGATGTTTAAAATAACTATATAGCCATATATAATATATACCCCTGCGATAGAATCCCAAGCCACAAGGCAACTATTAAGAATTTTTAATGCTGATCTTTGTACCGATACACTGACACGCAAGTTTATAACACGTTTATACTACTTATCGTATATTCCATAGAAACTTTGTATAATAAAAAGTTAAAAAATTCAAGTGCGAGTCTGATTTCAAAATAGATAGACAAAGTAACGATTATATATTATGAATATCACAATTATAAATGCCAAAATGTGTGTGTATGTGTGTGTTAGATACTCCTACACTCTGAAACGGCTGGACCGGTTTGAATGAAATTTAGTATAGATAGATTATGAACTGGAATAAAACATAGAATATTGTTAGGTACTTAGATCACATAAGAGCTAGTAACATCTATATTTCGTATTAACTCCACATTAGCATTTTACATTTTCATAATTCCTTAGCAAATTCATTCTTATGTAATAACTATCATTCACCATTCGCCCGCGTTCAGATGACTAAATTAGGTTTTACATATTAGGAGTAGTATACTCTTACATTGCAGTTTTTGTATTTTTTCTCAGAAATGAGATATTTTAAAAAGTATCCTGTATGTTGACCCGAATAACCAGCTATCACCATAAAAAATTTCATCAAAATACCTCCAGTAGATTTTCTGTGATGCGATAACAGACAGACAGACAGACAGACAGACAGACAAAAATTCTAAAAATTATAGATTCGGCCTCTGTGTCGATAATAATGTTTATTTCAATAAGATTTTCCCAAAAATATCTAATGTACAGAATACAGATTCGGCTCAGTTACAATTTTATTAAGTATAGAAGATATCATCTACTACTGTAGCAAAATAAATATATGTAGCTCTGAACGTGGATCAGATGGAGGGACGAACAGGGTAGCAGAAGGGTTTCAACTTGTCTTACCTAAGTAATTTAATAAGTGACTGAATTTCATAATCATTTTTAATATGAAAGTTAAAAAGAACTTTGAACATACTTTAATATAAATTTATATACATATACAAAAGAAAGTCGTGTTAGTTACACTATTTATAACTTAAGAACGGCTGGACCAATTTTTATGATATTTGAATTATTGGATTTCTATTAGTCCGGAATAGGATAATAAGTATTAAAACATCAAAAAAATTAACAAAAAAAAAATATATGGCTGGCTAACAGCTCTTCATATCTATTTAGAACGTAGGTACCTAGCGACGAACCAGAGCGAAGCGAGGTTGTGCCGCTAGTAAATAATATAATATTGAATTCAACTCTCTTGTTAATGGCGTTAAGATGTCAGTTGAGCACTGATTACTTGTAATGTCACATAAATATTATAATGAAATATCAATTTTGAAGCTAAACATTGATAGAGAACCTCTTTAGTTATATTTTCAAGATTGACGTACAAAATTTTATAAAAAGACAAGCAAAATCACGTGTAAAACCTAAAAGTCTAAAATAAGCCAAAAATATAATTGAACATAGGATAGGAATAACTGTATTATTTCAGTACATTTTGCACATTCCGTCACATTTCTCTTCATATAGACACTGTAGCCATTAGTTATCGGACTTCGAAAAATGCGTGTGATAGGTGAACTGCGTTCCTCGCTAATGTTTCATCGGTTTCATGTACGTACAGGCATAAAGTACTAATAAATATATCTGTACATTTAAAAAAATTAAGTATTGAATGTATGTTTTTGTGTATATTGAAAATATTAATATGGAGTAGATATATAATATACTCGTATTATATTATGATATATAGCCTATAGCCTTCCTGAATAAAAGGTTTAAGTATATAATGCAAAAAGAATTTTTCAAATTGGATTAGTGGTTCCTGAGATTAGCGCGTTCACACAAATAAACTCTGTCTCTTTATAATATTAGTATAGGTACATAAGTTATATTAAAGAATCCCACATCAATTTCATAAAAAAACATCTCTCAGGAAAAATAAATGTATACACTTACGTATTTATAAGTGCTTTGGAAGATTAAGTACATTTTTAGTTAAAAAGTAATAATTTGACAACAATATCTTCGAGGAATGCTTGAGACGTTATTCATATATGTATATAGTTTAAAAAGAATCTCTTCTGTAAAAGAGCTTAAAATCTCAAAGGCATTAAAACTCAATATATCAAAAATATATACAAAGTATCTACTTTGACTTTTACATTCTGAAAGCGTACCAAATTTTTTAACAGTAACGTGATACACAAACAAAAGGAAACAATTCGATCTAAAAAAAAAAACATCACAAAAGGAACCACGTACGTACGTGCACCAGGACATAAATCTGCATTAGTCAAGTATGTGGGCGTGGGCAAAGATGGGTAATTTATTGACAACATCCATCGCGTGAAGATGCGAGGCATTGTGTTCGATACCCGGGTTTGATTTGTGGGAGTGCTTTCCGCTGTTATGCTATTGTTTTTATTTCGCGCACATAATTGATATATGGTTTATTCTTACTTCTAGTGACACAAAAAATACCATTCGTCTGTCACTGTTTCATTTAATCTTGGGAATGACCCATTTTGATGACATTTTCGCGGTGGTTGATCTTTTTGTGAAAATGTTAGGGATTTGGAAAATTTGAAACATTTTAACTTGAATTTTTTGTTTAATTGTGAAATACTTTAACTGACTTCAGAAAATGGTGAAGCCACACAAATAGAATGTTTAAAAAAAGAAGAAAAATTTCACCTTTAAAATCGTACTATGATGATAAAAAAAAAGGTATTTATAGTAACCATGAAAATATATGTATTTAAAGTGAGAAAGACAAAACAACATCAAAAACTTCAAAAACAAAGTTTGCTCCTCTGCTTATCAATCGATTTTCTTTCTTTTCATTTAGTAGCTTTTGACGAGCTTTAGTCTTATCAATAAAAAAATTGGCAACAGTTTTTGTTTTATATAGATAGGTTAAATCTCATCATATTATTTTCCTTAACTTTTCGATAGTGATTATGGTCAAATCTCGTATACGAACACTATTATCGTAATATCTTAAGTAAAACACATAAAAAACCATAGAAAAGGGTGTGGCATTTTGCAACACGTCGTGTCGATATTTCGTTATAGTAATATTATTACTATCATCAGAAACTCTATAGAAAGATGGATAGAACACGTTTGGTTCAGTTTGTAGTGTGTACTTGCTGTGCTAGCGGTCGCAGGTTTGAATCCCGCTGGAGGCATTCATTTGTGGTGAGCAGGAATGTTTGTACTCAAGTCATGGGTTTTTATATTTATAATATGTATATATAGAAAGTTATATATGTGTAGTATATCAACTATCTGGTATCCATAACACAAGTTTCGTAGCTTACACATGGTGCTAGATGGTACTGTGTGTTAATGTCCCAACATATTTTTTTTTTATTTTTTATAAAGATGACACTTAACACTACTTATATAAAACCACGGGTGGTTTTAATATTTATTCCTTTACCAATAGCAATCGAACTCGCGCCGGTGTAATAGCCCGTGTCACCCTATCTGCAATTACATCTGCGATTGTTCGTACGTCAGTATACATATACGTATCAATTATATAGATTAACGTTTTGGTTGACCCTGTAGTTCAGTGGTTGGGCTATTTAATTGTATTCTTAGGTCCTCAGTTCGAATTTTATATTTATTCTATGACCATGTTATGAAATACAGCTTAGTTTTTAAAATAGAGGAAAAAACTTTACTGGATAGTACAAAAAATAACCACTAAGGTGACAATTTATATACTTTCAGTATCATATAAACAAACAAATTCAAATGATGTTAGACTTAAATAGAAATATTACCCATATGTAAAGTGCCTATAATATATTATAGGCTTTAAAGGATGCGAAGTATACAGCAGTACATTTAAACGTAACAAATGATGATTCGTGTCTCTCACAGCTCATTTGCTGATGCGGTCGGAGATAATCATATTTTTGAAAGATCGGCCTCGATAACATTTTTGGTAACGTCAGCAAAAAAATATTTGGATATTTTTATGTAACTCATAATTATAATTTAGCTTGTTGAGTTTTTAATGTTTATTTGATTTTTAACAAATTACGTAAATAAATGCATAATTTTGAGAAAAATATTTGTGATTGCTAACTTTGGTACAAAACAAATTTCGAAAAAGTACTTTTGATTCTAAGATATTTCTTCTTTTTTAGGGTTGCACACCTAATTTAACATATAGTATCTAGTACAAACATACAGCGAAAAAAACTTGCACCGTTGAACGTATGAAATTCGAACCTACGATCTCCATAGTAAGTAGTATCATTATTATCTTTTCTGCTAACGCTACTACGTCTGGATTATTACTCTATTACATTTGAATAATTATTCTTCTGCGCTGATGCGGACCGTCTATAAATACATTTTAGCGTACAAACTACCCTTCACACAGTGGTTCATTAACTATCATAGCGTTTTCATTCTTATTACAAACTAATTAAGCACAAAATCCCTTAAACGAATATATATAGTGAATTACAGGACGTCTGTATGTATATTTTGTAAATAATATTGACAGGCCAAGGAAGCAAGTAATGAGTGCCGGGAGTCTGATTATTATCTTATATTATAAGATGAATGTCGGTGATGATAAAGGATTATCCGGGAATGTCCCATTGTACAATATACAGTGTATAGTAAAATTTAATATTGAACAAAAGTATATTGAAGGGCGGCCATTTTTATTTCAATTTTAGGTAGATGTATTATAAAATAAGCTAGAGTTTTCAAACGATAAATTTGTATCTAAAGAAAAAAATATTTTAATTTTCTATCAAAAATAGTTAGTCTATTATTTTAAAATAATGTTATCTTTTTCTATACTAATATTATAAAGAGATGAATTGTGAGTTTGTGAAGTTGTAGGGGGCAATCTCTGGATCTACTGAACCGATTTAAATGAAATTTGGTAAGAAGATAGTTTGAATTCCTTTGACTTTTTATCCCGGAAATCATCTCTTAAGGGGGTGAATAAGGGATGAAAGTTTGTATGGGGAATCAATCTAGGGACGAACCCGGGCGAAGCGAGGGTGAGTCGCTAGTACCTACTATATAAATGCGAAAGTTTGGATGTTTGTGACTCAATCACGCTAGAACTACTGAACGGATCTGGATGAAATTTGGCACAGTGATAGATTATAGTCTTGAATAGCACATAAGTTACTTTTATCCCGGAAAAATGTACGGTTTCCATGGGATAGATTTGTTTTTTTATTTCACTAGGGACGAACTCGAGCAAAGCGAGGATGAGCAGCTAGTTTTATTATAAAAAAAACTCGTTATTGACGAACTACCATGTGTATAGGACTTTAAAATAAATAGTAAATGATGCTTATTACAAAAAAATATAAAAAAAGCGCTAATTACACTATTTTTTACGTTTTTTTAAAATCCATACCCAAAATAAGAACTATTCCAGCTTGAACAGCAACTATAAATTGTTTTACAAAAATAGGTTAAATTTGATATAATAAAATTTTAAATAATATTAAATTCAAATAAATTTTTCTTAAAATAAATCAATATGTATACCAAAAGTCATGTCAATACTTTTTTTAATGAATTACCTTTTCCATTAATTTTTTTTTTGATATAAAAACATAAACTAACTAACATACTCACACATTTATTATATTATATTTTATTATATCCGTTCGCATAGTTTATTTATGAACAAATCCCCAAAGAATGGTTCCATAGGAAGTTTAACATGCATCTCGTTATTTGTAATAAGTAATATTTTTGCGAATTCACAGCTATATTGTGTTCTACAAAAAAACACCCTCACTAAGTATATTTTCCATAAAACCTTCTTTAGTAGGACTCTACGTCATACTAACTATAATCTGACCAAAGATCATATTAGCTTTAGTTTTTCAAAATTTATTACACTTCAGTGAGTGGTATTTCGCTTTTATATATAGACTAGCGACTTACCCTCACTTCATTCGGATATGTCCTAGGTACGCGGCTTTTGTCCACAATTTCATGGGTTTTCATTTTTTCCGCCGAACCCTAATTCTTTTTCTAAAATAAAAGTAGCCTAAGTTACTCCTTATAAAATCAGCTATCTGCCAGTTTAAGTCTCGTCAAAATTAGTCCAGCAGTTTCGAAGATTAGTTTGAACAAACACAGTCGAAGAGATAAAAAAAATAAAAACTGTTATTTTTTATAAATACCATATATATTTTCGTATGCATTTAGTAAAAAGTTGTTATTTTGACATTACAAACAGAAACTTCAATTTTATTTATTTGTGTAGATAAAGAATAAGGTTATTCTAGGCCTTTCCAAAAACATTGTGAAACTCCTTTATCCACTTGCCACGTAATTATATAATGCAAATAATATAATATACCGTTTTGAATGGTTACCAAGTGCACCGATCGCTTCCACCCTACATCCTTGCGATGCATCTCGACGGTTTTCAATCTTTCAACCGACATAATTATCGTCGAATCTACAGAGATCCATCGAAATAGAGTTTCTGGAAGAAGTAAATTCGACGTAGAATTAAACTATGAAAATTTAGGTTTTTTTACCACGTATACAGGCTGTACATATTAAATAAAATTGGTTAAGGGTGAGTCAATTTTACACCCTGAGAGTTCCATACAAAATAATATCTTACATATTTACCAATAAAAAATACTATTTTAAAAAGAAAATGCCATACTTACAACAAAATTATTTACAAACCGATAACACAGATTTTATTTGTTTCTCTAAATGTTAAATGTGCAAATCGGTTAGATAACTTCAAACGAAGTAAATACACCCCGAGGATTAATCTATACAGATAAATAAAAATAAAGTGTCTATTTGTAATGGAAAAATAACAGCTTTTTACTAAATGCAAATGAAATTATATACAGTACTTATAAGAAAAACACAATTTATAAAATTTTTGTCTGCCAATTTGTTCTGGCTAATTTTCGAAACGGTTGGACATATTTTGGCAGGACTTTCACTGGCAAATAGCTGATGTTATAAAGAATAATTTAGGCTACTTTTATTTTAGAACAAGAATTAGGGTGTCGCTTAAAAAAATTATAATATAGGTACTTAAAAAAATATAAGGCAGGTAAGTCACTTGTAATAAACGATACAATAACATTTTTGTATGACTCATTGCTTGGTTGATATGAAATAAAAAAAATGTATCTCTAAAAATGCAAGTAAAAATTTTCTAATTATACAACCAATCATTACATGAAAACTAAGTAAATTCAAGCTTTGAATAAATATTTTAATTATATAAAGCAGGTAAAATTTTCATTTTAAGCTATTTATTCAATTAATTACTTACAAATAACAACCATAAAACAATTCTATATATGTATCTATCTATCTAAAACTATAATTCTTTAGAGAATCAAGAAAATTTCCATATGTTCTAAATTAATCACCATATACTAGATAAACATCGGTTATTTCCATATAACATCAAGCAATATATGTATGTAGAAAGCCGCTTCTATTGGATCCTACCTCGCTTCCACCCCCAGGCGACGAACAGGGAGGTAAAAAAGGGGGTTGTCTCTTGAAAAAGTCTCAATAACTCGTCAGCGCGGAACCGAATGACATCGTTAGTGGGAGTGGTATGAAGAAAAGGCGCACTATCTCTTGCTACAGTGATAGCTATCGGACAAATATACAGGGTGCTTGGCTTTGAAAGGAGTTGGTAAGGTTTAATGAAGGTATTCGCAGTATATTGTATAGTCCTAATGCTTTTATATTAAAAGGAAAAACCTATTTGGTTGTAAATTATGATTTTTTTTTATTCATGAGATGATATAACTGCTTCACATCAGCCAAAGAACGTAATAAGAACGTATTATGATAATATATTACTCATTTTTCTATTATAGCCGAACTTTGTATGTCAAATCGAAATAAAGTAAAATATGTACGAAAATATTCGTTATAATAATTTACATATTTAAGTATACCTACTTATATTAGATTCAGCATGATTATAAAACACTTCATTTAAAAAAAAGTGTTTGTAAAAAAAAATATCATCATATAAAATTCCTTAAAACTATAATAAGGTAAAACCTCGTTATATTCACTAATAATATAAAAAGCAAAAATTGTTTATCTATGTGTTCTACTTTCACACATCAACAGATCAGGTGCCTTACTTAGCGTACATATATATATGTACAGTGTACTCAATTTTATTAAAATCCGTCCAGCCGTTACAGCGTGGAGAAGAAACAAAAATACATACACATAAACCTACATTTATAATATACCTAAACCTATATTTATAAAATTCCACTAATGAAGTTATTTTACAACAACCTGTATATAAATATTGGCCCGATTTGAATAACGTACAAAATAAAGTCGCGTCTATGTTCATTTGGCGGACGTCTACGGACCTATGGTGCTCGTACATAGGATACTAGACCATAAAACGTTACGTTAAGGTCGATTTTATGTAAGCATTGTGACCACTCATTGAAGAACCTCTCGACTCGACCCGTGATCATGCATCACTTGCTTTACGAACGCGTTTTGAATTTTGAATAGTGGATTTTCGGAAATGGAACACTTTGAATTTGCGAGTCGACAGTCATTTCAATTTTATAATTAAGCTGTGAATTATAATAGTATGGCCATAAACAAAAAAAAATGCGCAACGTGGCAATGATAAAAATAAGTATCTAAAATTATAAGTAGTAAGGTTACTTTCCCATACAAAATTTCATTCCCATTTCCAACCTCTTAAGGGATGATTTCCGGGATAAAAACTATTCTGTCTTTCCAGGACCTCCAACTATCTTCTTACCAAAATTCACTTAAATCAATTCAGTACTTTAGGAGCTTATTTGGTACAAGCAAGGAAACAGAAAAATCTTTCCTTTTTATAATATTAGTATAAATAAAAATAACACTTTTTCATACAATTTTAGTAAAATAACAAAGAAGTATGATATTTTTTATTGAATTTACAATGAATGTAAAATAATAGCCTAAATTATAACAGCATAAATCTCCTAATCTAGCAAATGCACATAAAATTCCTTAATCTTATCTTCGCCATATTTCGGACGGAAAACGAAAATTATTGCTCAAAGCGAAATCATGCTACTATATAATATACAAAATTCAAATGTACGTCTGTACATGGAAATCTATGGGACAAAAGAAGATATAGGTATTTTAGTGATCGTGATCATCGAATTATGTTTGTTCATACAGTTTATTGAAATATGAACTTAAATTTATCTAAAAATATACTAGTTCTCGCTTAATTTAGTTATTTTGTAATGCAATATGATAGTTTTAAAAAAAATGCTTTGAAGAAGAAGAAAACCCCTAAAAGTAGAAGAAGTAGGTACACATATATACATTTTACATTATTACATTTTGAATAAATACTTTGTATTAAATACTAGTGACACAACCTCGCTCCGCTCAGGTTCGTCCCTAGGTACGTTTTAACGTTTAGTATAGATTTCACAGAGATGAGATCTTTTCCCGCTGTAAAAAGTATCTTATATGTTGATCGGGATAACCAGCTATCACCATTCCAAATTTCATCAAAATCTGTCCAGTGGTTTTCTCGTGATGCGTTCCCAGACAGATAGACAAAAATTCTAAAAACTATAGATTCGGCCTCTGTGTGGATATTTCAATAAGATTTTCCAAAAATTTTTTAATGTATAGATTCGACTCGGTTACAATTTTATTATATGTATAGATAAGTATTTTTTTCATGTTAGTTCTATAAATGGACACGATTTCAGTTATTCGGTTAAATATGTTTTTACAGAATACCACTGCGGGTCGAAATTCGACATAATATGTAAGTGGAAATTGATAACCATCGTAGCACAGTGGAGATTTTGTCCATTGCACTAGGTATATAAATATGTCGGGACATTAACACACATCACCATTTAGTTCCATGGTAAGCTACGAGGCCTGTGTTATGAATACGAGATAATTAATACACTACACATATATAATTTTAAATACATACATATTATAAATATAAACATCCATGACTGGAGTACAAACATTCGTACTCGTCACACAAATGAATGCCCCAAGCGGGATTCGAACCAGCGACCGCTGGCACAGCAAGTAGGGTTACTATAAACTGAGCCAAACATGTTGTCATAAACAGGCACATCGGAAGGTTTTCATCTCACCTTGTTAATGAGATTATTCTCAGCAATTACCTAAACTATTTTAAATTCATCTCGTAACGCATCACGAGAAAATAACTGGTCAGATTTTCATGAAATTTGGTATGATGATAGCTAGTTATCCGGGTTAACATATGTATAGGATACTTTTTACTGTGGGAAAATATCGCATCTCTAAGAAATCTATACTTACCCTTAGAACGTACATATGTAGGGACGAACCCGAGCGAAGCGAGGGTGAGTCACTAGTTTATAATAAATTTGCAAAAAAAGAGCAACATTTATACCGTAAGTTGGGAGGAAAACCTTAGTCAAGTATAGAGGAATGTCGGGAATCAAAAAAATCAAAGTAAAATATGCATGTAATATATTATGTAAAAATTGTGTTAAATAACAAGAACTATTTTCGAAAAATTAAGAATGTATAAGAACAATTAAATTTATCAAAAAATATAGCTAATCAAATAATACTATCTTAGATTTACGCGAATACTTGAAATTTTATTTAAAACTATATTTTCGGATTTTTCTCGGATTTATTTAGATTTTTGGTTCCCGACGTTTCGAATGCTTTACAGCAATTATGGTCACGGGAGAGACTAAGGTTTTAGACGTCTCAAAGGTCATTATATACTTGTAGTTGTTAAAAAGTTACATTTATTTTAAATTAAATAATAAAAACACAGTAGGGCGTCTATGCTAGTATAATATAACAGGGTCACACAAAAATTATGCACAACCAAGTGTAACGGAGGTCACTTGTACATGCAATATCGACTTCGAATGACACGCGATCATTTTGAATATTGACTGCATTTCGAGAGTTTCTACATCAGAATTGTATGGAACAGGACATAATGCAATATTATTTACTTATACCTTAACAATCCAAAGAGGTGGGTGGTTGGTTGTGGTGGTATTCGACGACACGTTTGGCTCAGTTTGTAGTGACCCTACTTGCTGTGCCAGCGGTCGCGGGTTCGAGTCCCGCTGGGGGGTATTCATTTGTGTGATCAACACGAATGTTTGTACTCCAGTTATGGGTATTTATAATTATAATATGTATGTATTTAAAGTTATATACATGTAGTGTATCAACTATCTGGTATCCATAACACAAGCCTCGTAGCTTACAATAGAATTAGATGGTGTTGTGTATGAATTTAAAAAAAACTTGCTGAAGGTCAATCAAAAGTCACAGTCAAAAGTAAGCAAAATTATATTCAGATATCTATATACTCATGTATATATGTATGTATATAGAATTCATACAAAATCAAAATGCAAGAGTTGGAAGTGAGTTACTTGTTCATACTATAAAGGCTCAATGAAATTAATTGGAATTTAGAATGGACATTTTATATTATGGAGAGTGTTTACGTTGGATAAAGATGTAGATTACATGCTTAGACTAAGCAATAAAATAGACAGAGTGTGATAGAACTAAACATGAAGCCAAACAATAATGTTTTAAAATATGCAAATATTAATAGAATACTCATTACTGTGTAAGGAAATGTTAATAAGTAAAAATAGTTAAGGGATTTTATGATAATGAAGAGAACAATTAAATACGCTACTATTATGCTATCTCTTTCAAGAGGAAGAGAACTAATGCTTAAAAATACAAAAGAATATAGATATTTTTATTATTCACTAGCGACTCACCCTCGCTTCGCTCGGGTTCGTCCCTAGGTTGATTCCCCATATAAAATTTCATCTCCATTGTCACCCCCTTAAGGGATGATTTCCGGTATAAAAAGTATCCTATGTCCTTTTCAGGGTCTCAAACTATCTTCTTACCAAATTTCATCTAAATCAGTTTAGTAGATCCAGATTACTCCCTACAACATCACAAACTCACAAACTTTACCTCTTTATAACATTAGTATGGATAGATAACATTTTCTTCTCAAAAATTGCAAGTTAATCCTTAAAGAAAGTTAACGATCCGTATGGCGAAATTAAGAATAGTAGTATAAACAACTAATCATGCTACCATTTTTGACTTCAGTCTGAGATTATATTTCATTGTCAAGCAGCGTCGAAGTAAGCAGTTGCCCTATAAAAACAAATATATATATATATATATATATATATATATATATATATATATATATATATATATATATATATATATATATATATATATATTAAAAAAAAAAACAATTCAATACTTGAAATTATGATATACTTGGCACTTTCCCACACAATATATCATATGGTCTCCATATGAATTTGTCCTTGCAGTTTTTCATTATCTTTCAGAGTCGACTTCCATACTTGCTACAAAGCGAGTATCCTAGGAATGTCGCCTGCTATCTTATCTGTAATATTGAATGGGAGTGGAACAAGTAGGTACTATATTTTTAGTGATAACCCCGACATGCATGCATTAGAATTTATTATAGCTTACTCATAAAACCTAGATTCTGATGTCTGCTTTGAATAAAGATTGTTTTAGAGGATAAATTGTTTTATGATATTCTTGGGTTTTACGTCTTTGTTACGTGTAGTCCAACTAACTACACGTAACAAATTTGACTTAATATCCAATTCATAATTAGGTTAATTTTCATGTTAATTGTATATCTAATGCGATTGTCGATCGAATAATATAATTTTTCTTTATAGAAATCGATGTTGATAACAAAGAACAAACACTCTAAAAATAATATTTTACCGGTGGTAGGACTCTGTCAAGCCTGAGGAGTCCGACTGGAAGGGTACCACTCCCTTATCTATTTCTCCCGCCAAGCAACAATGATTGCATTGTGTTCCGGTTTGAAGGATAAGGTAGCCAGCGCAATTACAGGCAAGATGCATAACTTAGTCCTTACAGTGAAAACTCACCCGCAGTGCAGCATTTTTGTTACATAAAACCTAAGTGCATGAACCGTAGGTGTTATGGGATACAGATACCGCTTTCCATCAGGTGGGATGTCTGTCCGTTTGTCACTGAACACCATAAAAAATGTAATTATATAAGTTACTGTGACATAATATACTAGAAATAATTCTTAGATATTTTTTTTAAATTTCTAAAACTCAATGCGTCTTTACATTTATTAACTATTTATAATAAATCTCATCAATGTTAAGATATCTAACTGACTTCGTTCTAGGTAGTTTTTTTTTTCATATTAGTGTGATTAGATATAGCCTTATTCAAATCAGTTAATTTCTTCCAGATTCATTACAAAGAAAAAAAATAATAATATAAAATTCTGACATATCTTTTTAAGATATAATAAAGTTCTGAGTCAGAGCTCGAGTCCATAGTTTTTAGAGTTTTTGCATTTCTTTCTGTCAGTTTGTCTAGAAACGCATCACACGAAAACCACTAGACAGATTTTGATTAAATTTGGTATGATGATAGCTGGTTATCCGGTTCAACATATAGGATGCTTCTGGGGGAAAATATCTTATCTCTGAGAAATCTATATTAAGCTTACGTAGGGACGAGCCCGAGCAGAGCGAGGGTGAGTCGTTAGTTCACTATATTAGCAGAGTCACATAAAGTTATCTATCATGTATCATGACTATAAAACGATATAAAGTATTTTTTTATTACTTGGCTATTTTTATCAATTTATTCAATAACTAATTTTTTATTCAAGATAGCAGCTTGATCAATGAAATCAAACGAAGATGCGTAACTAAAACCTAAGTTTTTATATACTTGGCATGTAAAATCACTTATTTTAGTATACACAAACAAACACTATCGAATTTTATCACTAGTAATCTTACAACTCTTGCATTTGAAAGGCAAGTTATCCCTCAGGCATCACAAGGACCAGAAATGCCAGAACACTAAGGGTAGTAATATTTATCCACCCCGGGACGATACTACGCTTTTATTAGGACAGGCGTTGGTCACTTCGGAATTTGCGCTATTTATTTATTGTACTGTGGCCCGTTGTGACATATGCTACGTAATGTTAGAGGCAAAAGTATTTTGAATTTCCTTTTTAAATAAGAGTTCTATTTCCGTTGAGTATATCTTAGACCAAGAATTTTCAAGCCTCCAGGTACGTCCCTGATAGTAGAGAAAACACTGGAAATAACCCCGTGGTTGTGTGGTCTGCTTCCGCAGACGTGCCGTCGGGGCATCGCGGTTGAGCGTAAGCGATCCTGCGACGCCCCATTAAGACGGGGGAGGTTCTGTTGAGTTTTAGTGGATAGTACTGGCTTTTCTAGCCAGTGTGTCCCACATAACCATTCAGGTAGTATGCCTAAATGCATTTCCCAACAAAAAAACAGAGTCCAGCCATGTTAGTGAGAAGATAAAAATTAAGTGAGTCGAATCACAATATACCTAAATCCCATTTTAAATAAATACCAATGATAATGTAATGAGTGGAGGTAGCGGAGGTATGAAACCCTTAGTTACGTTTTAGTAGATATTTCTACACGTGTAAGCTAAGTAATGTAAAACCAAAATAAAATAGCAATTTTTCGTTTTAGAATTATGTAAATAAGTACATGGAGAGGAAAGGTTATTTACATGGTAATTGCAAATATACATTTTACTTTTACTGTAAAGTAGTTACTATCAACGGCTTAGGTCATCAGGGCGTACTGCAACGGCCCATTTAAGACCTATCTATGTATTTACAGGAAAGATTTCAATTTTTCGTTTTCCCAAAATTCCAAACAATTTTATGGGGTTTAATTTTTTTTGCGCAACTAAAAATTCTTTTTCTAAAATAAAAGTAGCCTAAATTACTCCTTATAACATCAGCTATCAGAATGTGAAAGTCCTGTCAAAATTCATTCAGCCATTTTGGAGATTGTCCGGAAAAAACAGACAGACAAACATTTCAAAAATTGAGTTTTTTTATAACTACCGTATATAATTTTATATGAATTTAATAAAAAGCTGTTAGTTTGACATTACTAACAGACATTTCAATTTGTCTGTGTAGATTAGTAAAAATGTAAAGACATAAAACGTTTTCTTTCACAACTGTACATCAGAGTATATTAAAGACCGGAGAAGGCGGCGAGTGGCGGCCACCATTTGGTTTTTATACACCAATACTTTGTCGCATTCTTGCCGACTTTTGTATATTGGTCTGCACATGCCTTATAATTTTATAGACCTGTTATTTAGGTATACTTTAGACGTTACTAATGAGATTGAACATTAAAATATGATTATTGGTATGTAGAAGTATGATTGTAGAACGTTTAAATTAAGGTTGTTATACAAAGTTCTTGATCAAAATTAGAATAAAAAGAAACAAGCAGATGGACAATTAGTTATTTTTATTTTTCTATATGCATATTTCTTTCGATTGCTATTACGATTTTTCTGTATAAAAAATTTATTAAACTACTAAAATTCATGACCCGACCCGAGCTTCGAACTCAGGACCACAAAGGTAGATTTTAGCTACTATATCAACATTTCAACCCTGACCAACAAAGACGCAGTCTTTAATGATATGTATTTCCATATCTAATACTTCTAAGTCCTATGGTTTCGTTAGTTCGCAGCAACTAATAAGCCTACGGGCCCAATAAATCTTACATAATGTTGTCCACTGTTATTGATTTTCTAATTCACCCTATTTTCCTGTTTACGATCCGATTTGTTGGAGAATGTAAGGAATTATACTTAATATATACATATGTAATATATTTGCTATGGTGGTTTAATTTGCTCACAAATAAGAAAGTTCGACATACTGGATCAAAAGTATACTAGTAAAAAATGCTGTAGACCTAAAAGCTCTTATTTTCAGAAGAAAACCTGAAAATAATATTTTAAGTTGATAAAACAGCTAGAAAAATCCACTCGATACCACTAGGTCTACAACGTACAATGTACAGAGCCCTTTTTCAATTTTATGTATTATATAAAATTCATGTAACAATAAGAGTTTCAAGCACATACGAGCGCTTTTCTTGAGTTTCTCTTTGGCGTGATCGACAAGTCCTCCAAGGTGTCATCACTGACAGGCGTGATATTTTAACGAAGTATGAAGGTTCTCAAAATTTTTTGGTGACGGAACCCTTTTGGGAAGCAAAATACTTGATGGAACCCTACAATATAACAATAGTTTTTAAATGTGTATTCTTTATTAATAAGCGTAATAAAAGTACAATGTAACAGTTACTAATTATTACTTACTTTACCACATGGCAAGTACAATAAAAACACCACATGGCAAGATAAGGTAACCATGTTGGAAATGATGAATAAAATATTAGAGATGCGAGACCCAGGTTTGAACCCGCTTTACTCGATATCCCAAGCGAGCGCTTTAACATTGAGCGACCACAGCCTTTTAATCTTACATAAACTCAATTACATCTCTCTGTCATGATCCAAAATTATTTGAGATTATAATATAATTATATACATATAAAAACATTACATCAATGTTGTAAAGTAAATAACATTTTGAGGTATTAATAAAATTAAACATAATAAAGTCAGCGACAAAGCGTTATTTGCAATTAAAATATTGGTTTAATAATTAATAGGATTGCCGAATTACATTCCCGCAATTGTTATTGAGTGTATGGGATGGACATAGTGCATGTGACGTGCTAGTTTCATATCGATGAATTTCTATATAAAATAGCTTTTTAAATAAAATTATCGACGTTTCAAATGCTTTACAGCAATCATGGTCACGGGAGAGACTCTCTGGAGAGAGAGTCGAGAACCAAAAATCAAAATAATCCGCGAAAAAATCCGAAAAGGTATTCAAAATGTCAAATATTCGCGTAAATCTAAAAAGGTTTTATAAAAAAGCTCGTTACAGCAGTTTGGCCTGAAAAAAATACTTCAAACTTCATAACAATAGTAGAGACAGGAATTGCATGGTAAAACTTTTCAATGGCTAACATAAACCTTGTAGCCAAAAAAAGAACGATTAATTTGACATAGATATTAATCGATTTCTCACAATAGTTTAACAAACATCGATACATACCGTCACTAGCTACGATAAATACTATACAGGTTGTTCAATACGAGTGGTCCATTATGTCGAGAGCACGAATTAATGATTATTTTATTCCGCACGCTGTTGGCAGCTATTCGGAAAGTTTACGTTAATGTGTTTTTTATATATAACTTGATAGTGTCAGTTTATCTCTATATACACGTATGCTTCGTTTCTTATTTTACTAAAGTCATACTTTTCTATAACCATGATATAGGTAGGAGGTATATTAAAACAATTTCTAGTATAATTCGGAAAACTATTTTATTGTAAATGTTTATGTTTGTATGTATTATATGATTGTTATTTTTCCACGTTGAAACTGCTAGACGAATTTTGATGATTATTACAAAGATAGGTAGGCACCCAGAGACAAGCCCGCGTGAAGCGAGGGTAAATTGCTAGTATAATGATAAATAATACTTTCCTTAGATTTACGCCAACATTTGACATTTTAATTGAAGTTATCAGGACAGGTCAGTCTCTCCCGTGACCATGATTGCTGTGAAGCATTCAAAAAAGCCGGGAACCAAAAATCAAAATAAATCCGCGGTAAAATCCAAAATAAATATTTAGTAGGTCACTAAGCTTGAAAAAACATCTTTTTTTGCACCAGAAACCTTCAGGCGTATATATGATAACTCACCAGAGTTTCATCACAATCGGATCAGTGACTAAGGAACGCACGGAGGACAAACATACGAACTTCAATTTTTGTTTATATAATAGATATATATTTATTTTCATAATACTAATTAAAATTAAAAATTCTAATAAATATATTGGGACATCAATACACAACACCATCTAGTTCCATGGTAAATTACGAGGCTTGTGTTACGGATACGAGATAGTTGATGCTCTACATATATAACTAGTATAGTATTTTATGACCTGTGATATATATATATATATATATATATATATATATATATATATATATATATATATATATATATATATATATATATATATATATATATATATATATATATATATATATATATACATATACATACATGTTATAAATATAAACACCCATGACTAGAGTACAAACGTTCGTGCTTATCACACAAATCAATGTCCCCGGCGGGACTCGAATCCGCGACCGCTGCCAGCAATTAGGTTACTACAAACTGAGCCAAACGTGTCGTCAGATATAAATGTCCTCATACAGGTATCAAATTGGCAATCCTCGTAGCATTGGCACAACACATATTACAATGAAACGAAACAACATATTTGCAATCCAATCAGTACGTATACATGAAACGGTAATCGAGAATCGCCGCTAGTTAATGGCAGCGGTTCTATTAGTTTTTATTATTCCTGCCCCTCCAAAAGCGATTTTCCTTATTGCCACTGTAATTGCGTGTCGATGTATGTAGCTATTGAAAGCAGAGTTAGAATTCCGAATGAGATAGGTTAATGAATTTTTGACAGCTGTTGTGATAAAGTGGCACAATACTCGTATACAATTCATTGCGTTAAATGTTACGGATTTGACGAGTTCTAATCAGATGTTAGTTCCAATATTGATAATACAACGTCGATTTTGCTAAATAACATCCTAATGCGTAAATTGCCTTCACAAAAGCCGTGTTCGTGGAGAGAAAAAACTAGCTATATATGCGGAAGATACTATAATGCAGGGTGTTCATAATAATGTATACACTCTAATCCATCGTTGATATTCAGATGGTACGGCCATCCGATACATTTAAAAAGTTATAAACTTGAATAACTCGTGTCAGATACAAGGACGGGAATCGAACCAACGATTAAAGTCATTACTTTACCTATAATATTTAACAAACACTATTTTTCTCTAAATTTACTATATCTAGAAATTTTCTTCATAGAAAAGCTAGGAAAAGAGCTTGAAGATAGAAATATTATATGATTTTGTTCCATACAATACATATGTATTGTACAAGAGATATTTCTTACATTATAGTTCAGGATTAAATACTGAGTTGTATTGTCTCGGTCGCGAGTGTGCGCCAGCTGTCAACTCGTCGCAGAACACGTGCATTACTAGAGATCGCCCCCAGCACTTTAATGTATAGTCGGATGGAAATATGTGTTGAAATTTTTAAATTTTTAAATTTAAATATTCTATATCATGAAAATGCCAGAACATTCTAAGCTAACGTGTATATTTTATGTAGAAAATTAATACTATAGAGATGGTATTGGTAGGACTCTGTAAAGAAAAATTATTTTCAATTCAATTCAATTTTCTTCTTAATGGCTTCAAAGAGTGCCAGTTGATTACAAATTATTTTTCCAATGTCATGTAGAATGGAGAAGACACGAAGGAGATTGGTCGGTAAAATAAAATCATTAAACTAAATTAAATTAGTTTACACTAAATAGAGTCATAGTATTTTTGACTGATAATGTACATAAAGGAAGTTATATATCTGCCTGTCAGCCTTCCTACTGCTGACCTATCTTCTACCTAAATCACTTACTATTTACCCACGACAGAAGTATTAGATGTAATATAGATGATGGTCAATAAGTATTTGTAAGTAAATCACACGTACAAAGTAACAAAAAACACGTTTACGAGATTAATCAAAATATTAAGAGATTGGAATCTGGAATTGGAAATAAAAGCTTTTTATTTCCAAACACATTTTTGTCATTAATCACTAAATTTTCACTACAAATTACACAACCACTATCACTTCACTATTTGCTTCTTCTTAACGCTTCTCAATCCTGTATATTGAACTTGTCTTGATTACTCGATAAATTATATTGTATTATGTTCTTTATATATGTATATAAAATAAAGAACATTTTAGTAATATATTTCCCGTAGTTATTCTTATAATGACAATTGTATCTCTTTCTTGCGTACCACAATCTTCCAGTGATGTATTGACATTATTTCGAAAGCTGAATCTGTACATTAAATATTTTTTGGTAAATCTTATTGAAATAGACATTATTATCGATACAGAGGCCGAATCTATAGTTTTTAGAATTTTTTTCTGTCTATCTGTCTGTCTGTCTGTCTGTTACCGCATCACGGAAAAACCACTGGAGGGATTTTGATGAAATTTGGTATGGTGATAGCTGGTTATCCGGGTCAACATATAAGATGCTTTTTATCGCGGGAAAATATCTCATTTTTGAGAAGGAATAAAAAAACTGCAATGTGAGAGTATACTAATATGTAAAACCTAAGAATATGGTTTTTGGTCATTTGAACGCGGGCGGAGCCGCGGGCAGTGCTAGTTTTATATAAATAAAATTCTAGTAATGGATGTTTTGAAATTATTTTTATAATAACATTTTATTTCTGGAACACTTTCTTTCTGCTTTGTCATCTATATACGTACAGTAATAGCATTTATTGATGCCGACTGTACTAAAAGGTATACTGGGCACAATGCAAACAAAAGCGCAATCTGCGGCGAACAAATCTTAACATTCATTACAGTGTGGAATATGGCGAACCTGAATTTATTCTTGCTAACGCCGACGCGTATCACGGCGAGTAGCTTCATTTAGTTTTTAATATTAAATATTTTATTTAATACTAGTTATAGCACGTGGGCTTGCTTGTTATTCCATAAAAACCTATGGAGCAGTGTTTTAGGTTCTTAGTTGGTGCTAGAAGCAGATGGCTGTGTTTTTGATTTCCATCATGACAAATTAGATAAAAACGCGATGTTCTAGTTACTGTAAATCAATATTAGTCTAGTGAGACTAGAAACTTCGCTGTTTATTTTATATTTTACCTGAAAAGATAATTACCGCAAAACTATAAATTACCGTACCGTTAAACTGTACATTACCGTTAAACTATAGGCAATAATTACTGTAAACTTCAAGTGCGGACTACATTTAGAATTGCTGTGTAGCAAACTATCTACACGTAGTATAAATATAAAAATTGAGAACAGATTAAAGAAAATCTATTTAAATAGAGTATGTTTATAATAAGAAGCAATTACTTTTGCTCTTATAATACAAAGATTTTCTATGGTCTAATCTGAATTATAATTTAACCAATAAATAATTTAATAAGTAATCAAATGTTGTAAAATTTTCTGAACATCACAAGTAGGTATACTAGCATTCTACAAGAACAGATTAAATAAATTGAACAGGCCTTTTTTATAGAAGATTTCTTTAAAACTGTAAATTTTTTATATGTATTGTAATTTAGGGTCACTAACAGTTTAAAATTACCATGGTACGCGTAAACGCTTGCTCTGTCATTGAGCGCTGAATTCCGCCGCTCCTTTTTGAAGATATCTGTGTAGATTACCAAAATGATGATATTCTACGATCTGTTGCACTTAGTAACACTTATATATATATGAACTGAGTGGAAAAAAATCTGTAAATTCCTTCCAGATTCATTACAAACAAACAAAATAATAATAATATAAAATTCAGACATATCTTTATAACATCTATACATCAATACTATAATGAAACTGTAGAGGTCGAATGTCGGTACATAGAAAAAAAGGCTAATTTAATATATATCTAATAAATTATATAATAAGATATATATAATTTATTAGAAGTCTAATAATAATAATCATCGTCATACATATCGTTACTATCGTCATATCGTTACTACAAGAACTATTGTATAACAGAAAAGTAAGGAACTGTGAACAAATTTTTCCCCTTACGACGGTAGCGAAATGGCCAAGCCACATATTTTGAGTAAGATGTAGAGTTTGTGAAGTTAGGGCTTGTAGAGTTAGGGCGTGTAGAATTAGAAGCTTGGCTCTACTTGAAATCTGATAACTTTTTCACAGTGCGAGACATATGGTCTCGTCAACAACATTTTGCATGAAAATGTTTTTGGTGGGTTTTGAATTTTCTAGATTTCTATTAACGTAAATGGTTGTAGTGCTCGTACGACATCTTGTCTAAACCCCTAAGGTTATTTGTAAAAACATGTTGTAAATTTTAAATACGTAAATATTTAATATTTTAAATGAAATATTTATTTCAGATTTCTTCGAGGTTTTATTTTAATGTAAAAAGATACTAGGTACTATTTTTCCTAATAGTTTTATAATTTTAGGGCTTTTTAACCGTTGTAATATCTGTCACTTTTAAGACCTAAAAAACCTTAGAAAAAAAGGACAAAAATTTTACTTGAAAATTATTATGTAGTATTAATATACATATAGCAAATAATGCTTAGGCTTAATTAAGTCAATTATAAAATATTATAACTAAAATTGCGAACATATAGTTATTTTATCGTTGCTTTATGTATATGCATGTACATTGTATATATTATTATTAATTTTACTTTAAACAATAATCGAACCTGAACCCTCCAGTTCATTTCACTACTGTACATAAAATATCACTTCTAACAATACACCTGAGCGGGCAATCGCTTGGTATAATGAGAGAGAATATTACCCGATAGCCCGCCGGCGTTTTTAATTTTCCGAGAAATCACCTTCAAGCATTCTTTTTGGAGTTTTAATAAGGGGACAGATCGACGACTGTACTTTATCGAGATGTAAAATGTAGAATTAAGTTTTAGTTTATTTTTTTTAATTAAAATCATGTTAAAATAGCCTAAAAATACTGTTAATGAATTTGGCTAATGCGGGATAAATCTCTGGGATCAGAGGCTGTGAATGATAAACGTTGATTGGTTTTTATACTTCTTTGAAGTTATAAGAATATGCACTTATATACATCCTACTTATATATTAAATACGAAAGTTTTTGAGGATGTATGGATGTATATTTGTTACCATTTTACGCAAAAACTACTGAATGGATTTTCAACCGACTTCAAAAAGGAGGAGGTTCTCAATTCGATTGTATGTTTTTTTTTATGTTTGTTACCTCAGAACTCCGTCATTTATTAACCGATTTAGACAATTTTTGTTTTGTTTGAAAGGGTATACTTCCAGATTGGTCCCATTTAAATTTCAAAAAAAAATACCACCCCTAAGGGTGGAAAAACAACTAATGATGAATTTAACTTACTTCTAATTGTAATATTGACTTGAAACTTTGCAAGTATTACTATTTCCGTAGATAGTACAGTGGTTCGGTGTTGTTGACCTGATCTGATGGCAAGGCCAGAAGGTAGATAGGTGGAACTCTTCAACGGCTAATAGTAGATACTTTGAGTTTGGGCTTATTTTGTTTGATTTGACAAGCCTAACACGTTAGAATCCTTACTTTGCTACTACTGTCTACACTAAAAAGGGAAAAATAAAAACTTTTTAACAAAAAAATAAAAACCGACTTCAAACAAAAGCACTAAAAGGTAAAAAATAACTGATTGGTAGTTTTCATTTACTATACATTCCTAATCAAATATGTTCGAAGTCGGTGTGCTTTGGCTAAGTAATTAAAGCCTACCTATTAAATACATACCTAATCAAATATTTTCGAAATCGGTGCCAGACTATACAAAGCAAAGCACACCGACTTCGAAAATATTTGATTAGGTATGTATAGTCAATGAAAACTACCAATCAGTTATTTTTTACTTTTTAGTGCTTTTGTTTGAAGTCGGTTTTTATTTTTTTGTTAAAAAGTTTTTATCATGTAACTTTACAGTATTATAGCTTATACGTTAGAGTAACATAGGATATAATTTATTCAGATATAGTCAATACACGAGGAGAAAACGCAGTAAGAAAAAAAATAGGCGCGTGTAACCTTTACGCGCGGATGAAGTAAACCTTCTTTGGCAAATATGGCAATTAAATTAAAACAAATTAATAATTAAATAGGGCTTATTAGGCATATTACAATTATATATTTATAGAGTATCATATACGGATAGAATATAATATTATATATTTATCAGACAATAAAAACGGTTACCATGGCAATATAGCAATGTATTCTATCTCATTCTCTCGCCGGCTTAATCCTATATATTTATGTCTTTGTCTCTTTTTAATGTCGCATTTTCGTTTCATAGTTTCAAATCACAACGATTCTAGAGAAGTTTCACTTCAAAAATGTAAAGGATAGATGTAAAGAATAATTTAACTTATAGTTAAATTATTCTTATCTTAGGCTGGAATTCTTTAAAAATAATTGTGGGACCAACTATTTAGTAACAAAACATGAAACTCGATTCACAATTGGCGACTTACATACCTACAACCTCCCTTTTGAAGTCTACAAAAAAAGTTGTATTAAAAGTATTCTAACGAAAACTTTATTTCAAGGAACATCGCACTTTACCAATCAGTACTTTACGTATATTATAATATTTAATATATACATACGAAATTTTTAAATATTTCTAGTCATAACGATAATATAATAACGACGATTAACGATATATTATATACACGTACTACAGCTACTAGTTATCGAGCCCCTCCAAACTATCATAACATCTTAACACGAAGATTGGCCATAATAATTATGTCAACATAAAATCCCTTTATATTTATTAGGCTATGAAATCTTTGGTGGTCATATTTTATGATTAACCTATGAAAACCTATCATAAGGTTGCTAGTACTGTTTGTCTTTCTAATAATTATCCTTGAGATTTGTCGATTTTCTACAATCTATATGGCTAATAGAAAACTAAATTGCTTTCTAACTAAAAAAAGCAAATTTCAGAAGCATGCTAAAAGTTACTTACTGGGAGGAACTTCTTTTTGAAGTTTATATGAGAAAAGTCTTAAGATATGATTGTTCGTTGTTTTTTTAACCGACTTCCAATTCCGAAAAGGAGGAGGTTCTCAATTCGTCGGAATCTTTTTTTTATGTATGTTCACCGATTACTCGAAGACGCCTGAACCGATTTAGAATTTTTTTTTGTTTCAAAGGGTATACTTCCCAGATGATCCCATATAAATTTTATCGAAATCGGTCAAACGTAGCGGCTTTTTAAAAAATCAACAATATTTTTTTTTAAATAAATTGTTTAATCGAATATGTTATTAAAAAACTTTCTTCTTACAAATTACCTGCTTATTACGTCTACACTAAAAATGCAAAAATAAAAACTTTTTAACAAAAAATAAAAACCGACTTCCAGGCACCAAAATGAAAAAAATAACTAAACGGAGGTTTATATTTAGAATAGATACCTAATCAGATATTTCCAAAGTCGGTGCCAGCCTACAATATTTTAAGATATGAATATCTAATAAGTAAATATGTATTTTATGTATTGAAATATATTAGATTTGCTTTGCATCGGCTGACACTGAACTGTTTGGTATTGTATTATAATTACATATAAAAGTATAATATTACATATTCTAAGACATGCAACGATTTAAAAAAAGTTGAATAAAAAGTTTTTTTCTTAATAAAATTTTCATATTAATTTCAATTATGGTCGAATTTCAACCACCTCCTATTATAGTAATGTAGTAATCAAACTCACTATTGCGAATAACGTTCAAGCCACTAGACCATACATTACAAGCAGTACTAACATATACGCTTAGTAATATTACACGATGCCCGAAGACATACAATTTTTAACAAAAACCTTTTTTCTTTCCAAACATTTACTTATTTAGAAACAATGTACACGCGAGGAATCGATAAATAAATACACTTGCGGTCGCATTCTCTTTTACGATCCTCCGCATTACGTGGTCGAAGGAGATACTGCCGATTGTATGGATGTACGTAAATATTATTTTTGTATATGGCATATTCTCATTTTGATATTACACTAATGTTACAAAATTATGTACGTTTTATGCTTTATTTTTTGTGAGGAGCCCTAATTCTTTTTGTAAAATAAAAGTAGTCTTAGTTACTTCTTATAACATCAGCTATCTGCCAATAATTAAGTTCCGTCAAAATCGATCCAGCCGTTTCAGAGAGTAGCCGAAACAAACAGAGAGAGAGAGAGAGAGACAGTTTTTTTTTAAATTCTGTTTTTCTTATAACTGCCGTATATAATTTTATATGCATTTAGTAAAAAGCTGTTATTTAGAAATTACAAGCAGACAATTTTATTTATTAGTAAGGATGTGACATGGAATCAATTACGAATGCTAAAAACACCGACTGTCCAAAAACAATCCGTCCACGTGACGCACATTAAAGCATTGCATGAGTGTTGGTGAGAGTCCAGGAACATTCGGTGTCGTGGACAAGCATTTTAAATATCAAGAAGCTCTTTACAGCGTATACTCACTAAAGATCTGGGTCTCCATGTTTACGAATTCAATTGACACAAAAACTGCAACCTAATAACCATGTTGGATTTGGAAATTTTCATTGAATGGATTTTTGAACATAAAATAGTGGATACTGTTTTCCGAGAATCATTCTAAATCCTTAAAATTGCCGAATGCAAGAGAGAGAACCTACATGTGATTGTTGAAAAAGAAACGTGTTAGTGGTGCAGATTTTGGACTGAAGGCGGTCATATACTCGAATATGAGACAAGTGAGTGCTACTGGAGATCGATATCCCGATGTCATAACCAAGTTCCTTCTGCTGAAATTGAATGATATTGATATAAATGGCTTGTGGTTTCAACGAGACGGTGCGACAAGTCATACAGTCCCTGAAACAATTATTGAACTACTACATGTACATTTCCTGATCATGTACGTTTCGGTAATAAGATTAGCTCTATTCTATCATGTGATTTAAAACTATCGATTTTCTTTATATGGGGTATTGTCTATACATATAATAAAATTGTAACCAAGTCGAATCTGTACATTAAATATTTTTTTTTTTTGGAAAATCTTATTAAAATAAACATTATTATCGATATAGAGGCCGAATCTATACTTTTTAGAATTTTTGTCTGTCCATCTGTCTGTCTGTTACCGTATCATAGAAAATCCACTGGAGGGATTTTGATGAAATTTGGTATGGTGATAGCTGGTTATCCGGGTCAACATATAGGATACTTTTTACCGCGGGAAAATATCTCATTTCTGAGAAAAAATACAAAAACTGCAATGTAAGAGTATATTGTTATGTAAAACCTAAGAATTTGGTTTTTGGTCATCTGAACGCGGGCGGAGCCGCGGGCAATGCTAGTATTCTATATTATAAGTTATATTTCCATTTTCACATATCCGGTATGCCGCGTCCATCTATCTAACATCCCAATACGAAGCTAATAGCGATCGCCTAATAGCGGGGGCCAGTTGTAGCCTCATAAAGACATCCCGTCGGTATTGAAACCGCTACACAAACATATAGGTATGTTGGGTAAATGTTTATCTATTGTTTAGTTTGTACCAGTAATCCTTACTAATATTATGAATGTAGATATGTTTTTATGTTTTTAAATCCTTCGTTTAAGAATTAAGAGTTCTTTCATATCGCTTACATTCTTTCTACAAACGCTAACATTAATAGAAAACTGAATATGTTATTTGTATATAGGCCTTATTTTAAATATTCATACTTTTTTCTATATATTACTAGTGACTGAGCCTGGTTTCCTCAAGTTGGTTCCTAGTATCCTATATGTTGCTCCTGCTTATAGTCTGTGTACAAAATTTCATCCTAATCCATCCAGCCGTTACAGTTTTAACGAGTAACAAACATAAACTTTCGTATTTATATTAGTACTAGTAGAACCCGCGGCTTAGCTCGCACTAAAACTACAAAAAAAAGGCTGAAAAGGTAGGTTTCATACAAACTCTCATCCCTTATTTTACCCCCTTATGGGATGAATTTCAAAAAATGCTAAAACCATGTATTTATTGAATTGTATTTAAGAGCAATAATACCAAGTTTCAAATAATTCTGATCATAAATAATTTATTTGGGTTGAATGATAACGTGTTTCCCGTGAGAATGAGTGAATGGATCTCCCGCGGTGAAAAGTAGCCTAAGTCACTCGCCAGCCCTCCAACTATTTCCACACAAGAGATCACACTAATCTGTCACCCTATTTCGACGTGAAATAAGGACAAACAAACAAACACACTTTCACATTTATAATATCAGTATGGATATCAATTATATCAATTGTAACAAGTCTTTTAAAGGTAGGTAAGAATGGTTTTTATGGACTTTTATTTATATGTTAAGTATATCTTCTCCATAGACTATTTACGTGATAATTCCCATTTAATAATAGTTTTTTTGCAAAAACTTTCTTAAGCAATGAATAACGTGAAAACTGATCAATAATAATTTGCATTATAATTTTTTTTGCTTTGAATTATACGTAATAATTTCTATTAAGTAATATATAGAGTTAATTCGATTATTTAGTCCATGGGACTTATTAGATATTTTCCTAAAACCTCGCATATTGTACAATTAATAATATACCTATAATATATTTTTTTTAATTTTTAAAAATAATATGTTACATGACGGAGATGGCGATATGAGCTGAATTCCTTTCAGAGAGACTGGTCTAATGGGGATGATAGGGAGCAGTGGAATAAGAAGAAGTAGCGCTGCAGAAGGCCACCACAATAACAATAGCAAAAATAATATTTGATGAAATTTTTTTATAAAAGGTTATTAATTTATCTTCTTTACTTTATTAAAAATAATAAAATATTATATAATATATGAAAAGAAATTATTATTTATTAAAAAAAAAACGAGTGCGTATAACGTTGAATGAATGAAAGTTGAAGTAAAACTTTATTGGCGCTCCAGCAGATACCCCAATTATATTAAAACAAATCAAAATATAAATATAATATTTTTATAATATTATTAGTAATAAATATATATTTATATATATATATAATATATATATATATATATATATATATATATATATATATATATATATATATATTATTATTAAATATTTATATATTTTTTTTTAATTACTAAAAATAAATTTGACTCTCAATTTCGTAACACTCATTTTTCCAATGACTTATCCCTCAGTCACCTAAACAAGTTTTACTTTATTATATTATTACATACTACTACATATTTACCATGAAGCTCTCTATCCAACCTTTCATCCTTCAAAATACCTATAAATATCATTTTTATGCATCATAAAACCTATGAACTTATAAGTTTCGGACACCATAAACAAATATTATGGCGGTAATAATGGCTTTCCCCATGGAAACATCATCCGATTTGAATTAGCGCAAGATAGTATTAGAACAATCACCATTTATGTATAAAGTTATACCATATATATAAATTATACCATTTATGTATAAAAAATGGGATTGTAATATGAATGGGATAGAAAAAAGTGATTTTTGACCTTAAATGATTAGTTTTTCATAGAAAACGTTGGATAAGATGATATTATCATCCTGTATCTGCATTTTAGAGATCAACCATAGTTACCTTTACAGCTGATATTATTATTAAATTAAAACAAATACAAACATATCCCACGGGAACCGTACATTTTTCCGGAATAAAAAGTAGCCTATGTGCTGTTCCAGGCTATAATCTATCTCTGTGCCAAATTTCATCCAGATCCGTTCAGCTGTTCTGGCGTGAAAGAGTAACAAACATCCATATATCCATACTCACAAACTTTCACATTTATAATATTAGTATAGATTTTTAAAGCAAAAATTTTGAAAGAGTCATGATTCCTTAGAAACAAGCACCATCCTAAAGCTTAATTTCATTCACTTTATGGTAATGGAAGAGATCATGAAGAAACCTACATGTCTGAGAAAACCTAAGTAATTTTTGAAGGGCACATAAAGTTTAACAACTCGCTATTGGCCAACGTGATGGACTGTGGGCAACAGTGGGACATTAAGGCCCGAGCCATACTATAGTGCCGATCTCGGTTCGTTCTCGGTCCGATATCAGTGTGATAAAGTGTTTTAGAAACAATAAATGTATTCACATTATCAGAATGAATCAAGTTCCGGTACAGTCACACCAACGTTTTGTATATATAAAAATACTTTACCATATAGATATATTGGACCGAGAACGGACTGTCGGTCGGCACTATTGATGGATCGATCTTAAAAGTGTTGAATTATTGGATTGTTTAATTTTTGAAAATTACATATTACTTTATATTGAAATATTATTTATATTAGGTACTTAAAAGTTATTATAATTTCCATGACTATCATAATAATAAAAAGTCTAAGGCGATAGGATATTAACAAACATCAAGCGAGCGGACCGTGGCTCGAATATTTTTACACGCTGTCCCAACAATCCGTCGCTGATAAGCAAAGTTGGTCGTTTTGGAGCCCTAAAACCGAGCTTTACGATATGTTTTTTTATTTATTTTCAAACTAATGTCTTTATAAAAATAATAATTTAATCATTACCCATAAAACATGGCATAATTAAATTATAAGTACTAGTTTACTATCAGTAATTATATATCCTATATTTTTTATTTGTTATTTGTATAGGTATTATTTTGCTTCGACTAAAGCATATTATATATGTTCATACCCACTCGTTTTATTATTAAGTATGAAAATCACATCAATAACTAAACTTAATTTTTCATAGTGTCGCATGCAACATTGGTTCTACCGCTGTAGAGCTTATTGATATAAGTTAAAAGCACATTAGATTCACATAATACTTTCTTAGATTTACACGAATATTTGACATTTTAAATGAAACTTGTAAATCGTTTTTTCAATTTATCCCTATTCCCTAACCAAAACCCAACCAACCAAAAATTCGAATCAAGAGGAATCAAAAATAAATTCGCGAAAAAGTCTGAAAAATTTGTTTTATTTAAAACACATTAAACTCGTCGAAAATATAATAAAGTTAAGATAAAGCCGTTGAAATATTAAAAATATTAATGTTTCAGTATTTTCTAACTCTTTTATTAATAGTGAATATCTATCATTGATAACATTTTAGCTACCCAGTGGATGCAACACGACCCTTTGACATCGACTAACGTATTTAAATTCATAGTCTTATGAAGTTAGCCGTGGGGTGGTGGGGGTTCGAAGCGTGACTGTACACTTTTTGGCTTCAGTTAAGCCGGATCGCCACTATGCTGCCGGTAAATTGATGTAAGACACAAATTTCAATTTTGAATATATATATATATATATATTTTAAATAATATTTGTAGCATAAACATAAAAAGATGCAGATTCTAGGTGACACTGCAGCATCAGATCAAAGCCAATAACATCGTTGCAATGTCATTGAAGTAATGGAATAAATTTCGAATGGATTAGATCAGTGGAAGTTGCTGATATCCTTATACCTTGTACAAAAGAATTACTGATTGCCTGCAAATGGCTTTTTTTTAATACTATTCTGAATTAGTGCTCGACTACGTTCCACCTGATGGTAAGTGGTAACGCAGTCGTAGATGGTAAATCGCACTAATTCAGTAGCCACCTATTCACTCTTGCCTTGTAGACACCCATATTGTAATCGGACGGAAACACTGACGCAGGCAGGTTGTTCCAATCCTTAGCCGAACGTATAATAAATGACGTAGCGAAATGCTTCTTCCGGACGGGTGGAATGTCCACGACATAAGGATGGAGACCAGCCGTTCGTCGGGTTGTCCGATGATGGAAAGGGGATGGGGGAATTAAGTCGTGTAGTTCCTGCGCACACTCTCCGAAATGTAACCTATAGAACTGAAACTGCTAGACTGAACGTTTCTTGACCTTATAGTTAAGAACACTCTCGATTAACTCATCTTTTAAACAAAACAATACTAAAGTAAAATCTGTTCTTTCATTTGGTCGCTACGATGCCACAGAGACACACAGATACTACACTTATAACACCATCTCTTTTGCATCGGGGGTACAAAATGACAGTTTATAGGCAGTGTTTTTTTTAATTTTAAATTTATTTTTGACAAGAATGAATAAATTTAAGATATTTATTTACTATAATCTGACGATACTGTCTAGATGGTAGATATTGTATTTTTACATAATTTTAGCCACCTATATAAGTTGTTAAACTTCAAAATATTTTTATTTTTTAAAAATGTATCATATAAATTTAATAACTTATTACCTTTTTGCTTCAAGACGTTTCCTCAGAAGGAGTTAAAATGCTATAGTTCGTGCCACAGCATAAATTAACCGCGGTAACTCGAAGAAACCGCCGCGCATATTATCGCAATTTTGTTTAAGATTAGCGAAATATTCGCATCATTAATATTCATACGACAGAAATTGAGTGGCCTTTCGATTAGCTTTGAAAAGTTTCAATGTAATATACTAATTAGTTTTAAAGGCTGGCCTTATTTTGATGACGACTTACATGAATTTATCCAAACCTGCCTATATATGTTTTCACTTCAAAAATATTACATTTTACATCAAATTCTATTGCGGCAGGTCAAATTTCTTTATTTATTTGTTTATACGTATCTAGGTATATATCAAATATGATCTCAGCAACTATTAATTCTCAAGATTTTACTAATAACGCTTCATTGCAAATATTTTGTACACACGAGTAGAACCAGAGGCGAAAAGTAGTATACAAGTAAAAATTATTAATTACTAACAGGACCCGCGGCTTCGCTCGCGCTAAAACTATAAAAAAACTCTAAAACGGTAGATTTCATACAAACTTTCATTTTATTCCCCTATTTTACCCCCCTTATGGGATGAATTTCGAAAAATGCTAAAACACGTATTTATTTAATTGTATTGAAGAACATTAATACCAAGGTTCAAGTAACTGATTATAAATAATTTTTGGGTTATATTATAACATGTTTTCCCGTGGGAATGAGATAATCTCCCGCGGTAAAAAGTATGTAAGTATATCACTCTTCAGCCCTCCAACTATCTCCACACAAAAAATCACGCCAATCCGTCAATCCGTTTCAATGTGAAAGAAGGACAAACTAACACACTTTCACATTTATAATATTAGAATGGATTGACAATTAAATAATTTTTAAAGACGCCATATTATCACAGTGGTAACAATATCTACATATAAAACATAGGTTCGAATCTCGGAGTATGCAAATACTTAAAACTTTTTAACAAAAAAATAAAAACCGACTTCAAACAAAAGCACTAAAAAGTGAAAAATAACTGATTGGTAGTTTTCATTTACTATACATACCTAATCAAATATTTTCGAAGTCGGTGTGCTTTGGCTAAGTAATTAAAGCCTACCTATTAAATACATACCTAATCAAATATTTTTGAAATCGGCCCCAGCCCATACAAAGCAAAGCACACCGACTTTGAAAATATTTGATTAGGTATGTATAGTAAATGAAAACTACCAATCAGTTATTTTTCACTTTTTAGTGCTTTTGTTTGAAGTCGGTTTTTATTTTTTTGTTAAAAAGTTTTTATTTTTCCCTTTTTAGTGTAGACAGTAGTAGCAAAGTAAGGATTCTAACGTGTTAGGCTTGTCAAATCAAACAAAATAAGCCCAAACTCAAAGTATCTACTATTAGCCGTTGAAGAGTTCCACCTATCCACCTTCTGACCTTGCCATCAGATCAGGTCAACAACACCGAACCACTGTACTATCAACGGAAATAGAAATACTTGCAAAGTTTCAAGTCAATATGACAATTAGAAGTAGGTTAAATTCATCATTAGTTGTTTTTCCACCCTTAGGGGTAGTATTTTTTTTTGAAATTTAAATGGGACCAATCTGGAAGTATACCCTTTCAAACAAAACAAAAATTGTCCAAATCGGTTAATAAATGACGGAGTTCTGAGGTAACAAACATAAAAAAAAAACATACAGTCGAATTGAGAACCTCCTCCTTTTTGAAGTCGGTTGAAAATAGGACAGGTACCTAACTTATAATAAAAAATAATTATAATATAATTTCATAACTATAATTTTTGTTAGATAACTTTTGGATACTTATCTCCTATTCTCACTGCTTATAAAAGTTTTCTTTTAAAATATCTA
This sequence comes from Brenthis hecate, assembly GCA_951806755.1. Lineage (NCBI taxonomy): Eukaryota > Metazoa > Arthropoda > Insecta > Lepidoptera > Nymphalidae > Brenthis > Brenthis hecate. The sequence goes on along the minus strand of OX638249.1, from coordinate 11,032,478 downwards.
AATTAAAGTAATTATATTTGAAGCCCATCGATGAAATCCCAATGGTGTGTAAGAAACCGAACAGATAGCGTGAGACATCACTAGCAGACCGCCAATAACAATAACGGCCACCGGTTGTTATTAGGTTTGACTACTAAAATTAGAACTTAAATTAAGTTTTTTGACCGAGTTCAATAAAAGACACTCAATTTAAGCGTTATGTTATATGATTTTTGTGTTAAAGCGTATACTTGCCAATTAAGGAAAAAAAACTTTTAGTAAATTTTGGTAGCTAAATTTTATTCATAAGTTTCCCTCAAATTTTTGAATTTCTACCACTAGATGAACAAACGATTGAATTTCTACCACTAGACGAACATTAATTATTACTATCTATCTCTTGCTGCTTCATATCTCTTTCATATCCTCTTAGATAGATAGAACATTAGAGAAACCTATCCTTTGATTGTTTTAGTAAAAAAATAATATAATATATCTAAAAATATATAATTCTATTATATATAAATATTATATATAATAAACAAAAACAAAAGAGTACAGTTTATTTTAAATTAATTAAATTTAACAAGTAGCGTACACTTTTTGTATTTTTTTGAAATGATTTTGTAATTATGTGGATGGGCACTGGCTGTTACAACTATACAACCTTTAAGACGTCAATAACCTTAGTATCTCCCTTAACTGTGATTGATGCATTCGAACCAAAATCAAAATAAATCCGCGAAAAAATCCGAAAATATAAAATGTCAAATATTCGCGTAAATCTAAGAAACTTAAATGTAACCGTATCCAAAGTTAATCTAGTCACGTAAACGATTCCTACGGCCTTTCTTGCTATTAACGAAAAAGGCTCCAGTTTCGGCTGGATATATTTTCCGTCTGGTTAGCCAATTTTACGGACAATTGATTTTGAGGCCCTCAAATGCCGGATCGAACTCCCGACCCCTGGACAATGTCGATAGTTTATCGGTTGCCATTTCGAAAGAGCGATTTGATAATGTTAACAGTTTGAGTAGATGTTATTATACAGTGTGTTTGTTTTAATTCAAAGAATTTATATGTATTAATAACTTGTTAAAGGCTTTATTGCAATACTATTTATAAATGCCAAAGTTTGTATGTACGTGAGTGCATATTTGTTACTCCTTCACGCGAAAACGGCTGAACGGTTTTAGATGAAATTTAATACACAGATAGATTTGATCTCGAGACTGTTAGACACTCGACAACGCACCTGAGTGAAGCGAGGGTAAGTTGCTAGTTTATATATGAAGCCATTTAATCGTAAGTAAAAAATATACACACACGTACAAAAAACTTTCGTATATATTAGTAGTTCAGATACTTGGCTTTGTCTCACAATGTCACACTTTTTGTCTGCTAAATAGGTCCCGTATATATATTGCTTGATACACTTCTTACATTCAAATCTTGAGCTAAAATGTGGTCACACATAAAATAATGGTTAAATACATAATTTGAATTCTTTTTATAGTTTTGTCATAGCAATAATATATAGATTATAAAATATCGTCTTATCTAGGCTTATTGATTTACTTAAACGTTTAATCATCCTGTATCAAGGCACTAATAACTATCAATAGGGAGTGTTTACACGAGGGCTCGTTTTACGAGCACCCTGTAATTGACTGCCCACCTTGTTTATAGACACGATTACAATACATGACCTTCGACTAATTTAGAAAGCTGTAAAACAAATTGCTTGGAAAATTCGATTTTAGTATTGAGTTTTAATCATAGCAAATAAAGTTACTGCATTCTCTATCACGAAATTAACTGAAACAGTAGAAATCTTTTGAGTTGATTAAAAATAATACTTTCTTAGATTTGCGCCATCCATTTTTGTCCATTTTGGGACCAAAAATCAAAATAAATCCGCGAAATAATGAGAAAATATTTTTTTTAAATCGTTATAAATAGTACATCTGAATACATTTTACTTAAGAGCAAATAATCTTGACTTTAATATAACTTAATATTAAGCCTGCTTCCAAATGAAGATTTTAATTACAAAAAAAAAACATAAATCCCAAAAAAAAAACATTGGGAATCTTAACAAAATTTACCGACCACATCGTTCAAAACCGACGAAATTTATTTCAGCAATTAAGTTCCGAAGCACTCCTAAAATATTGCTAATTAATGTAAACATAGCGATTAGGACTGCAAATAAACACGCCGAATGGCGTTGGTACGTAATAAATATCTATAATAATTATAATTTCAAGCAAAAAAAGACATAAAACAGAAAGATAAAAACCATATTGTTATATAGAATACGTAAAAAAGTCGTGGGTTCTAAATGTATTATAATAACGCAGAGCCGGACTCGACGGTCATCTGGATAAATAAATTATGATATAGTGTTTAGCGAATACAGTGTTTGTGGATAGACAGGGCGAGTTTGGTGATTAAATTTAAATTTCTTTATTAATTATTATTAAGCTATTCGATCGTATTAGTAGAGTAGATGTAGGAAACAGATTCGATTCACGATTGAGACAAATATTTTTATACTGTTTTATGCGTATACGTACGTGTTGTGTATATATTTTATAGATATTCAGTGTTTACTTTAAACATTTTATCTATATTATAATATAAGAACTTAAAACCAAATATAAGAAGAAAAACAGAAGCTTAAAGAATGTTGGTTATTAGAAAAAATCTCATTTTAGAATAATATTAGCGCTTATAATATTACTAGCGGCTCACCCTCGCTTCGCTCGGGTTCGTCCCTAGCTTGATGCCCTATACATACTTTCATTTCCATTTTCACTCCCTTAAGGGATGATAAAAAGTATCCTATGTCCTTCCCAGAGTCTCAAACTATCTTCTTACCAAATTTTATCTAAATTGGTTCAGTAGATTCAGAGATTACCCCATACAAAGTCACAAACTCACAAACTTACAAATTTAACTCTTTATAATATTAGTATCGGTAAATAACTCTAAATAAATTATGTAACAAACGTTGTAAAATAAAATTTAAAGCTCTATACATTCATAGATCTGCTTGAACGTGAGTGAAAAAATCTCAGCTCCGCCTAATGAATTTATGGTCAGGAACTTGTCCTCGTATTTTTTTCTCCAGAGACGCGATAAACCGATAGCGCGGCGCGTGACGAAAATTTCCATGCGTTTTAAAATTTTGTATATTTTAAAATGTTATTTAAAACTAGGATGTCTTATCACTTTATAATATTATATTATATGTTTGTACTGTATCTTTTATTTTTAATCCTATTATTTACATTAATTATATATTTAATTATATATGTATACCTAAGTGTAGCGAAGAACAGAGAAAGACTATTCTGGGGTCAAATGTCCATTTAAAGTTAAAAGACTTAAAGCTTGTATTAAATCAATATTTAAACAACATATTGTTTATCTTTCAATCGATATTAATATAAATTAACTTTTACATCATATAGCTTAATAAAATATACATATAATATGTTTATACAATTTATATAAAATACACCCCTGGAGGCTAATTGCGAATCTAAGGTTTTTTAAATCATAATTAGTGAAGCAGGTGAAGTAATTTTGTAAGTAAAAATATCATAATTTTTATTCCTTAATTATTTCTTGATAGTGTTTAAATTATTCTTAATTGTGACCTGAATGTAAGAAAAATCTTTATTAGTGTTACATTTATAATGTTTTTCAAGCGTAATATTTAGTATATTGCACAGTAAACCGTATATTATGACATAAAGTTTATTTTAGTAAGTTTATTCTCAAAATATTTAAAAAATAAATATTAATGTAATAATAGTACTTATTGAATATCCCAACATATTTAAAATATTAAACTTCCAAAAGGGCCACTTGCACTTAAATTCTTAATTTTATTATATTTATTACATATTGTAATAAAAAACTTGAAACATCACAATCTGACATTTTCTAAACATTTGTAAATGATATGATATATATTGTCATACGAAATAGAAATGTTGGATTTCTAATAAATGTTTATTTTTTAACAAAACTTAGTTTTTTACAACAACCAGCTACAATAATTACAGTGTGGAAAAATCAATCAAACTAACCACTGCGCTACCTAGTTTTTACATATCACCACATAAAATATTTAAATTATTTATCCTGAGAATTCAATTCTTATAATATTTCGTAGAACAGCTACAAAGCTACGAATATGCTACGCTTTTCAATTACGATAGCAATTATTATACAAGTTTTACTCTGAAATTAAGTCTAAACAACTAAAAATCTTTTTTATACAAATAAATATTTCAACTATTTATAAATTATATTTAAAATTTCTATTGTACTTCTTCAAGTATTCTGTCTTGTCTGTCCGTCTGTCCATTACAAAGATTTGGAATCATCCTCTGAAGTTCTTGTTTGTTTAGGGCTAGCCAGAACAGATCTACAACCCTCTTTATACCAGTCCATTGTATCTTATTATATATTTATTTAATTATTATTAAAAATTTCTACATACATATGCGTGTATATACCTTATGTTATAATATATGAAGTAGCGGATAGATGCTAATATACAGTAAATAGGGTATGTAGTACGAAACTGAAGTCTACTGAGCTTCTGATTGCACCCAACGGCTATTGCTGGCTCGTACGATTGTATACTGCAGTCGGAACAGTTTGATGCTATTTTTTTACATAAATATTACAAAATATCAGTTAATATTATATACCTAAGATTATTTTTACAATCTGCGTAAGCGAATTAGTCTTAAAATTCAAATTTTAATCTATGGTATGTTTTTAAATTGTCTCTGTGTGGTGGCGATGCGAGTTTCTTAAAAAGACTGGATATGCGTCTTGAATATTTGAATAGTGGAATGAAATCTTACATGTTATTTATTTATTTATTTTATGCTAAAAATCATTTAAATAATTATTACGTACTCCGTTATTTAAACATTTAAGGATAAGCTTAATTTTCTGTGGCTAAAACCTATTTCGAAACAATATTTTAAACAAGTAGAACTAAATTTAAAATATATTATAAAACTAACAATTATCAAACAATTTTTTTTTCAACTTAATAACTATCTCATACTTTATAAAATACAAATAAATATATATATATATATATATATAAAATATAATATGTATATATATACATATTATATTTTATACAAAATTTTACGAAGAAGACCATTCAATAAAAACTAAAATAATCAAAAAATATTAAATATCAAGTATCAAGATTATAGATCGTACTCTAAATGGCATGTAGAGTCATGACCCAAATGTTGTGATAGCTCCCAATAACAGCTGGCGGCGGTCAATTATTGCTATTAATTAAACTCACCTGCCCTCTCAACTTATGTACGTATTATCGTTAGATGTTCCAGTTAATTGAACGTTTAAAGCATCTTCGAGGCAAGGGCAAAATTTAGAAATTACAATATTTTTAAGTTTCGTTTTTGTGCTTAATTGACATTACATACTGTGTCTAATATCGCAGGTTCGATTTTTTATTTTACTATTTTTAAATCACTATAATAAATGTTTAGTAAATATAACTTTGTTTTATTTGGAATTTTTAGAAAATTTTCTAGTAACAATTTGATTATAAAGAGTCATAATTCGTAATTTTAAACTCAATTCAAGTTAGGAAAGTTTTATCAAAGTTACATTTCAATTTAAAAAAACTCAATAAATATTAAACTTTCAAATGAAATCAGAGGAAGTGACATAATCAACGCATCCACCCAGAAGGAAGTTAGGGGATTAAAAATGTTATCTTTGAAAAATGGCGGTGAAATCGAGCAACGATAATTCAGTTAAAAGGGTTGAGTTACAATTAATTTTTATATTGATAAGGGATGAAAAAAACACCCTTCGAGATTTCTCGTTAGATTTATGTTGTTTTAAGAAAAATTGCGGTTTGGTCGTGTAACTTGGGGTAAAATTCAATTTTTTGACAAACTTAGATACTCTATTAGGTCGAGTCATTTCTTTTATTTTCCAATGACTAATTTTATTACATCACATAATATAATGTTAAAGTAATATTTCAATATGTTATTTGTGTTCTGATTTGAACCTATCTAAGATATGCCGTTACTAAACATATTTCCTAATTTTTCATATAACATAATTCGTTAGCTCACTATTACAAGGTCCTATGCTACAATTTTAGTACTTATTTAGTTATTAATGCTACAAGGTTCTATGTGTCATTAGCTACAGTTTTGCAAAAACAAACCACTAGATAGTGGCACTATAACTACAAAATATTCAATTTTACATAGTTCTATGTTGTTTTTTTTACGATAACAAAATAACGAAGTTCTATGTAAAAATTACTAAACTTCATTAAAATTAACATAGAACCTTGTAAAAGTAAGCCAACGAATTATGTAGTATACTAAAATCTATGAAGAATACGTATAAAGAGCTTCTATTAAATACTAATGCTTTTCACTCCTTTGATGAGCTTTAACGGCGAACAGATAGATATAATAGCTTCAGTAATTTTATATGAATGCGATCCAAATTAATATATTTCAAAGTACCTACAAAGGAACAGTATAAAATACTTATTCCTATCCTAAAAAAGATGTTGAAAGAGTTTCAAAAGGTAGTTACTTTTATAATGTACTGCCTTTCTGTATTAAAACCTTTGATTTTCCTTTAAAATCATGAAAAATTGTATTCTGAAATAAAATTCCAGAACAAACTGTAAGATACTGGTGTAAGGTTTAATTTTGTGTGGTGCCAACGATAGAAGAGTCGGCAATTTTTTCTGCATAGTGCGGTGTATTAATTTATATTCTAATGTAATTTATGTGGGCCTCTACGTTAAACCTTTACTTTAACATGAAAATGACTGTTCCTCATATTCGGTCTTGAACCGTTAATTATAAATCTAAAAGCGACGGCTCATTTCGTATTTATCAAAGCTTTTTTTTCTTTTTCCTCCCAGAGCTTCGAGAAGGCGGCATTCTGTTGGCACTATCAATACTGTAAATGCCTCAACCCAATCATAAAATGTATATCTAAATTAGCCTAAGACAAGTACGCTGAATAACCAAATATATGATTAAAAAGTTGACAGTTTTATTGCAAGTTTTTTTTATTAATAATGTTATGTTAAATTTTGTGACAACTAGTTCCCATCTCACTTGACATAGACAAAAAAATCACTTATAAAGCATCGATCCCATATTATAAAAGTAATATGTATAAATATGTTACACACGCAAAAATTATGGTAAGCAAAACGATTCTTAAATTCGTTCAAAAATAGAAATATATGTATAATTCAACATTCAAAGGCAAAAATTTTTCAGTACAATAGGGTTTTACAATAATAGTATAAACTAGTTCATACAATTATAAATATCGTAGATAATATTTTTAAATTATAAATCTACATAATATATTAAAAATTATACGACAAGCTTTAGTAAAGTACACATAGAAAAAAAGAACATTATATGTTCTTATTATATACATGACATACCCTCGCTTCGCTCGCGTGCGTTCACAGGCGCGTTTTAAATAGATAAAAATAGTTTTTGTGAGCGTGCCTTAAGAGATAGACACATATTATTGCGAATTTTTCTGTAGGTCTTTTTAAAACCCACAGTTTTCTAGTTACGAGATAAGAGATACATCAATACAATGTGTATTGATGTATCTCTTAAGGTTTAGCCAGCGTCAGCCATATAAATTTCTAAAGGACTCGATGAACCAGTACTTATGTTTTCCCGTGGGAATAAAGGTATTTTTTTGTACTAAAATCTATCTTAAATTTAAGTTGACCCGAATAATAAGTTATCACTACACAAAATTTAGTTAAAATTGGTGTAGTACTTTATGCGTAAAACGCGCACACAAACACACAAACAGATTTTTTTAATACCTATTGTTATTAGGTCTATATTTTATACACAGTACATTAAATTTATTGTTTTTAAAAAATATTTCATGTACAGATTTCGCTAACTTATTAGGCCTTTTATTATATGTATAGATAAATAAATAAGCCATAGTTCCACATGCTTCCATTAACATCTTCCATAAACATCCCATAAAAATTATTCATATAAATATGTAAATGAGCACGAGCATAAATAAAAAATTAAGGCCTAAAACAGGTGGACGACCCTTTACAACATAATTAAGTAAAACCCAATATTCCTACAACAAACAAAAAGGAGGAAAACCTACGAAATTTTATTATCATTATTTGCATATTAAAATAATTATAATTAAGCATGGATAAGACTAGGGGCGGCGTGATTTCCATTTTCGTATGAAAGGATGTTCGAAAAACTTTGTATGGGTGTCTTTAAATTATTTTTACTAAATATATACATAAATATGTATGTGATCGCTCATATTGACATTAACCCTTTTTAACATCCCACTGCTGGACATGGGCCTAAATACTAGGGGGTTCAGGTCATAGTTCACCACGCTGGCCAAGTGCAGGTTGGTGGACTGAGCATGTATTTCGTAAACTAGCTAATTTCTCTCATGCAGGTTTTCTCACGATGTTTTCCTTCACTATAATACAAGTGATCATGCTGAAAAATAAACTTTTATTATACTAATATTATAAATGTGAAAGTTTAGATGGATGTTTAGATGTTTGGATGTTTGTTATTCAATCACGCCAGAACGGCTGAACGGATATGGATGAAATTTGGCACAGAGATAGATTATAGTGTGAAATAGTACATAGGCTTCTGTTCTATCTGGAAAAATGTACGGTTCCCGTGGTATAAATGAATTTAATATAAGTTATCCATTTACTATTTTCTTCCCCCATTCGAACTAAAAGACTTATAAATATACAGAAAATATTCCTTTTATCAAGCAATTCCTTACCGAAAGCTTTGAACAGCAAAATAGTCTATAAAGAGAAAAATAACAAGATACAAATCAAAGTATTCCCAAGTCAATCGTATAGGCAAAGGGTAGCTGACAATCGGATCATAACAAGTATGTATATAATATGGGTTTTTTTTGCCCTACTATGATAAAGTGCGAATAAATCGCACTACCACTACACCCTCGGGCGTGTTTACGCATTGACGGAAAACTCTATGAAACAATGGATAGAAAAGTTATATGGGACAGCTTAAGGAAATCGTTGTTTGAGGAAAATATTTTTGTTTAATTATTTAATTTTTGTATAGAGATATTTTTTCTTTTATTTATATTGACTAGTTTTCGTGTAGTGGTCGAACATCGATAATAATATTTTTTTTTAATGAGAACACTAAAGCTCTTGAACAGCTAAAAAGAAATCGGTTGACAAATGGAGGAGAAAAATTTACTTAAGAAATTTTTACATTTACTTTAAAAAGATATGCTGAATTCAAAATTATTTGAAAATTATTCCACCCATATAGCGATGAAAGCACCTTTAAACCAATTAAATTAAAAAATCATCAAAATTGGATAAAAATTTGGGAAAATATCGCATACATTCAAAATTACAAACAGACTAATTGAGTACTTAATTTTTAAAATCGTTTAAATCTTTTAATATGAGGGGGATCTGTCTATAGTCCACCACGCTGATCAAGTGCGGGTTAGCTGACTTTACACGTTCTTCAAAAAATAGTCCGGTTTTCTCAGACATAGGTTTCCTCATCATTTTTCCCCTCCACTACAAATCGTAAAGGAAAAAACAATCGAAAATATTAGCGATATGTGACCCAAGGTTTGACCTTGCTTCCCTTAGATTCCCAAGCAATTATGTTACCACTGGGCTATAACTGCCTTTTAAATTAGTTATTAGGAATATAATTTCAGGAGAACTGTAATTCCTTTTTTTTAAATAAAAGTAGCCTAAGTTACTCCTTATACCAGCACCTATCTGCCCGTGAAATCCCGCCAGACAAAAATTTAATAATTGAGTTTTCCTTATAAGTACCATATACAAAAAAAAGTTGTTATTTTGACATTACAAACAAACACTTCAATTTTATTTATCCGTGTAGATAGAGTCTCTTCCCAAACTATCATGTTTTATTTAAAACCACTAAATCTTACCAATGAACCAATTATAAAAGCAAATTCTATACAGTTTATTAGATTTTCAGAAGGGTAGGTACCGCCTCACACTTGGCTATTTTGTAACAAAAGATATTGCAATACGCTCTCCGCCCGAGGCCTATCGAAAAATAAAATATGATCTGCAATTCGATAGTAGTGGAGTTGACATAAATCTCAATTTCATTTTATACCGAACATCTTACATTTGCTTCTTATTTATCCTACTGTACGTAATATTACACACGTTTGGTTCAGTTTGTAGTGACCCTACTTGCTGTGCCAGCGGTCACGGGTTCCAGTCCGGCTGGAGGCATTCATTTGTGTGATAAGCACGAGTACTTGTATTACAGTCATGGGTGTTTATATTTATAATATGTACATATGTATTTAAAGTTATATACTATGTATAGTGTATCAATTATCTGGTATCTATAACACAAGCCTCGTAGCTTACCATGGAACTAGATGGTGCTGTCTGTTAAAGTCCCAACATTTTTATATTTCTTTATTACCTATTGCTTCTAAAAATATATTTTAAGAAATGAATAGCGTACAAAATATATATAAAAGTTCTATAACTTGATTATTGCATGGATTATTGAATTGAGTTAAGAAGATCATATAACAAACATAAATAAGGCAGTGGTAGCCCAGTGGTCACGCCGCTCGTTAGGAAAACCAAGTGATGCAGGTTCAAGTCTCGGTTCTCATCACCTTTGATATTTTCATGTGCGAAACATTTTCAACATCGTGAGGAAACGTGCATGTCTGAGAGATCCAAATTAGTTGTCGAAAGACATGTGAATTTCGCTAAGCCGTACTTGATCAGCGTAGTGAATAAATCTGATCCTCTCGCAATCTTCAGTGCGAGGGAGGCCCAGCTGTGGGACATTAAAATGAGCCGGATGAGACATTATAATTATAGCTATAGAGTATATATAGTTATTTACTAAATATCTCATATGGACAGTATGTTTTACAAGATAATTATTTTTTATCTAAAAAATTCAAAATGTCTTAAAAAGTTACCCGTGTAGATTTCATTGAAATTAATACGAGACTACCCTTGAATAGCCTATTAGGTAAAAAAATCATAAGAACATATAACACTACTTTAAGCTTCGTCGCAGTCGGGTAAAAACCGATTCACAAAACTAACCTAAACATTGAATATCTTCTGTGTTTTAAAGTCGGTCTAATAAAAAAATATAATCACCATTTTGTTATACACATTCATTCAAACTGATAAAATAGACATTTAATAACTGGTTTTCTGATATTTTTTTCGTCCCAAAAAAGCATTAGAAAATTCCACATAAAAATTCAATTAATTTATTAATCACTAATTTTGCCCGTGGCTTTGCTCGCGTGATAAGCAGGACGGGATTGAAGAGTGTCTGTATCCGATTCTAGGATGCAATCTATATCTTTATCTTTTTTTTTAATCTCTACAGCGGTTTAAGCGTTAAAAAGAACAGATTTATTTACACATTTATAATATTAATATGGATTTTATAGGTACTTTATACTTGTACTTCTCATAGCGTGATATAGTACCTACCGTACTAGCTTATATATACATAATACGTATATACTATGTATAAGTCTATGACCCAGCACTTCCTTCACAAGATCAGTTTTCCCTTCATTTCATAATACGAAAAAGTTTTTTTTCTTTATCAGTATAAAATAAAATATTAATGATATATACTAAAAACATTTCATCAAAATTTAAACCACGAATTATCCATCAAATAACCAAAGATAATTGTTATTTTTAAGCAATAATTGTAAACAAAAACATCTCATTATGATGAAACAAGGAGTGCTATAAACAATTACGCTGTATATTACCGGTTGATATTAAATAACTCGATTCGTTTCTAATTTGTCGACAATTGTTCCCGACAAAGGCAGCGCACGAACGAGCGCTCGCGAGTATGAAGGAAGTCGGCAGCTAGAGGGGATAGGGACGTTACCAGATATCGATATGTTATTTTATGTTATCAATTTTTAAAACAAATTTAAGCGTATACTAGAGAAGCAGTTGTAGCCCATTGGTAACGTACTCGCTTGGAAAACCAACTAATATAGATTCTAATCCGGTATCTGCATCGCTGAAATTTTTGAATTAAAATTGTTATCAGTAGCAAAACATCGTAAGGAGAACTGCATGCTATAAAAAGTATAAAAAGTTTGTATAATAAAGATACATATATGTATGTATATTGATAAGCAAATCACGCATACAATAAGACAAAGGCATACCTCCCTTTGCATATAAAGTATTAAAAAATTGACTACTCGTAATAAAATGCTGTTAAAGCGTTAAGACGCAATGAAGAAAGTATTTTTTTTACACTATTTTAAATGTGAAAGTTTGTACAACTCTGTATGTTTGTAACTCATTCACGCTAAAACGGCTGCAGGAATTTGGATAAAATTTTAGTACACAGATTAATTATGACCTGGAGTAGCACAGGTTACTAGGGAAACACCCAAGGGCAACTCGCTAATCATATAAGTAAGTTAATATTAGTCGTATCGATATTTTATCCTCCTAGACATATCGTCCCATCCCTAGCCGAACAAAGCAAACGCCATTGCCACTGGCGTTGTCGGGGCGGTGCGCCGATGCGTTTATAATATTTCATTTATTCATAATAAATTATAATCGTATACATTCGCGACTTTGGAGACTTAATTCTATTTAGTTCTCGCGATTACTCACAAGTTCATCTTAAAGTAAATTTGGTTAAGTTATTGTTATTTTAACAAAACGTTGAATATTAGATATTATTTTTAATTGGGTTTGATAAAAATATAGCTGTAAGTATCATACACATACACATTACATATATATGGAGATATTCAACCTTTTTTGACGTGCCACTGCTGGGCACGGGCCTCTCTGCAATATGGGGCGGATCAGGCTATAGTACACCACGCTGGCTAAGTGCGGGTTGGCGGACTGCACATGTCTTTCAAATACCTTTTTAGGCTATCTTAGACATTCAGGTCGTAAAGGACGTAAGACAAGTGGTAATCATGTTAAAAACAATTCACACATGAAAATATCACAGGTATCGCACGTCGCACGTCGCGAGACCCGGGATTAGAACCCGCTTCACTCGTTTACCCAGACAAGCGCATTACCACTGGGCTAACACTGCCTCAATTATGAATATGTATAATTAATGATAATATTATTTTTGTACATTCTCTCTGTCTGCAACATAAGAAAAACAGTCGAAGACTATCTAAAAAGGATTAAAATAAAAGGTATATGAAGCTTTTAGAACATACTAAGACAAACAAGTAAAAATTAAGTTTTGGGTAAGAATCATATATTTTAAAATTATATTAAGCGAAATATTTTAAAATCTATACTAATATTATAATAAAAACTTTTTAACAAAAAAATAAAAACCGACTTCAAACAAAAGCACTAAAAATTAAAAAATAACTGATTGGTAGTTTTCATTTACTATACATACCTAATCAAATATTTTCGAAGTCGGTGTGCTTTGCTTTGTATGGGCTGGCACCGATTTCGAAAATATTTGATTAGGTATGTATTTAATAGGTAGGCTTTAATTACTTAGCCAAAGCACACCGACTTCGAAAATATTTGATTAGGTATGTATAGTAAATGAAAACTACCAATCAGTTATTTTTTAATTTTTAGTGCTTTTGTTTGAAGTCGGTTTTTATTTTTTTGTTAAAAAGTTTTTATTTTTCCCTTTTGAGTGTAGACAGTAGTAGCAAAGTAAGGATTCTAACGTGTTAGGCTTGTCAAATCAAACAAAATAAGCCCAAACTCAAAGTATCTACTATTAGCCGTTGAAGAGTTCCACCTATCCACGTTCTGGCCTTGCCATCAGATCAGGTCAACAACACCGAACCACTGTACTATCAACGGAAATAGAAATACTTGCAAAGTTTCAAGTCAATATGACAATTAGAAGTAGGTTAAATTCATCATTAGTTGTTTTTCCACCCTTAGGGGTGGTATTTTTTTTTTGAAATTTAAATGGGACCAATCTGGAAGTATACCCTTTCAAACAAAACAAAAATTGTCCAAATCGGTTAATAAATGACGGAGTTCTGAGGTAGCAAACATAAAAAAAAAAACATACAGTCGAATTGAGAACCTCCTCCTTTTTGAAGTCGGTTGAAAAGGTAAATTTTGTGAGTTTGTTACGTTGTAGGGGTAATCTCTGGATCTATTAAACCGATTTAAATGAAATTTGATAAAAAGATAGTTTGAGAACCTGGGAAGGACATAGTGTTTATCCCGGAAATAGTCCCTAAAGCGGGTGAAAATAGGGATGAAAGTTTGTATGGGGAATCAAGCTAGGGACGAACCCAAGCGAAGCCAGGGTAAGTCGCTAGTTTAAAATAAAAAATTAATAGAAATACCCCTATGGTTTGTAGGTCTTACTCTGACATTATGTCTTCCTGATCGATTTCGGCTACGGCGGCCAATCTCACTGACTCACAGTAGATATTATAGTGCACAAGTGTACTCGCATACACAAATGCACTCTCTATTCCTTTTACTGTCAAAGTCCAATGGGACGAATTCGACACGATATATGACAGTTAAGGCGCAATATCGGTGGATTTCGTGTTCTCCGAGGCACGAGGGTGTAACAACGACAACTTTCCAACTCCGGGCTGCTACTGAGAATTCATTAACAGAAAAACTCAATAACTGAACTTGGCCCAACCCAAGACTTGAACCTAAGACCTTCGGATTTGCGGTTGTACATGCTAGCTACTAGACCACCAAGGCAATTACTCTAACATCAACAACCTAATCTAATTCAAAAAACCTACATTACACATATTATACTCTACAAAGTAATACATATGTATGTATATATATATTTTTTTAATATTGAAATCGATATGGGGGAAATAAATAACGAGCACACGTTTCAAACGACACCATTCTGAGAACGAGTCATTCCCTCATCGCTTTTTCCTCGCGAAGGAATTTAAGATTACCCCGTTGTAAGGATTTATTATATACGTATTGCGTAATGTTCGCACATACACTGCGTTATCAAATATATTGACGACACGTTTGGTTCAGTTTGTAGTGACCCTACTTGCTGTGCCAGCAGTCGCTGGTTCTAGTTCCGCTGGGGGCATTCATTTGTGTGATGAACACGAATGTTTGTACTCCAGTCATGGGTGTTTATATTTATAATATGTATGTATTTAAAGTAATATACGTGTAATGTATCAACTATCTGGTATCCATAACACGGGCCTTGTAGCTTACTATGGAACTAGATAATGGTGTGTGTTAATGTCCCAAAACTTATTTATTTTATTTATTTAAAACTTGCCAGTTGAGCACAGACTACTTCGCCAATGTCACGAAGAAACAGTACTTTTTTTGTACTGATTCTTATATCACATACAAAATCCGTCATAACATTAATATTCTATGAGATTTTTAACTGACTTACGATTTAAATATTAAACGCAGCAACAAACATACGGGCAGTGTCTACAAATTCATTGGAAAATCAAATTTTACTAAAAAACACTGCTGAAGTCGGTACGAACTTCAAAATTAATTATTTCACCGCTAGAAATATGAGATCACTCTTAAATAGATATCATTCAATAAAAAAAATGAAATACTTGAAAATCGAATACCTTCTCGTTGAAATCGGTCAAATAAAGTAGAGACACACTCTGAACGGGTAAAAGAACTGAATATAATCCCCATTCGTAATTTACGGCATCATAATTAAACTCTAAAGCGACTCGCATTCTTATGTGTAATAATAATAAGAATTAACCATTTCAACCCTATTTTTAAATGTACCTTACCCTTCGCGATGTTTTCTTGAACAGCCTTGTGTTAATTGAAGAGTTTTCTTATTTTGAAGTAATCGGACTAGTAAAAGTTTTTTTTTTTGTATATATGTATAATAAATAAATAAATATGTTGGGACATTATCACACAGCACCATCTAGTTTCATCGTAAGCTACGGCTTGTGTTATGGATACCGGATAGTTGATACACTACGCATATATAACTTATACATATAATACATACATATTATAAATATCAACACCCATGACTGGAGTACAAACATTCGTGCTCATCACACAAATAAATGTCTCCAGCGGGACTCGAACCCGCGACCGCTGGCACAGTAAGTAAGGTCACTACAAACTGAGCCAAACGTATCGTCCAAGTATGTTTGTTACTTCTTCATTCTAAAGCGGTTGGACGGATTTTGATGACATTTAGTACACAGATAAACTATATCCTGGACTAACACATAGGATACTGTTAAACACCTAGGTATGCCCTCGAGCGAAGTAAGGGTAAGTTGCTAGTTTTTTTTAGTAAATAATTCCTTTTGCTAAAACGAAACAGTGTGACTCTAACACTCTCCTGTGAATGTATTTTAATACCACCTACGTTTGATACAATAGTTAAATCGTTTAACAATTGCTAAAATAACTTTGTTTTTCAGTGTCTTTAAGACATTCTATGAAATATAAACTTAATTTCGCTACTGATGAAATAAATATTTGTTTAGTATCATCATTATCGAGGTGAATTTGAACAAAACTGAATTAAGTACCTACTTTGTACTCTATAATAAATTAAATTTTATAAGCATCTCTGTTTTATATGTCAAATTAATTAATAAATTCTAATTTAATCCCAATGCCATAATATCTCTGAGTAAAAGGCGTTACTGTAATTTTCACAATGCGAGGAAAGTCGCGAGCAAAAGAAAACATATAGTTAATAGGAGCTATATAACGACCAAACTAATTACCTACCTGGGCATCGAACTTGCCTACCAATAAAAATCAAAGACACTGTGTAAGCCTTAAATAATTTTTACCGTACCTAACTCCGGACGTTAGCAATATATCTCAGTATTGTTCTCAAGGAGCTGGAGTCTAGGACACGCCTTTGTGTTCTGAATTATGGCGTTGGAAAGGAAGTGAGTTATTGTTTGATGGTTTTGACTCTGCGATTATAATAAAGTTTAAAAGTTATCATTTTAGTGTTTTCTAAAGTACAGTGTACATTTATGGAGACCATGCATATGGTATATCGATGGAAATTCGTATTTATATATTTACTTTTTAATTGAAAATGGACTGTGACTTAAAGTTAATATAAACTAGCGTTTCACCCTCGCTTTGTTCGTGTTCGTTGCTATGTTGATTTCCCATACAAACATTCATCCCCATTTTCACCCCCTTAAGGGATGATTTCCGGAATAATAATTATTTTATGTCCATCCCAGGGTCTCAAACTATGTTCTTATCAAATTTCATCTAAATCAATCGAGTAGTTTTTGAGTTTATTCGTAACAAACATACAAAAATACAAATCTTTCCCCTTTATAATAGTAGTGTAGATTACTAGTCGGTAGTCCTTCTGACTGAATTCGACCAATCTTACTGAGACTAGCCAACTGCGCAGGAGATATTATAGTGCAAAAGTGTACGCGCAAACACAATTGGACTAGGTATGTATTCTTTTCACTCTTAATGTCCGATAGGATGATACTTCGATACGGTGATAGATCAGGGCTCTCTGTACATGTAACACCATCACTAACCAACTCTAGCTTGCTCTTAGGATTTCTTGATAGAAAAACTCAGTAACTATACCTAGCTCGACCTAGGACTCGAACCCAGGAGAACCAGATCTGCGGCGGTACATGCTAGCTACGTAATATAACTACTCCACCATTAAAATTATGTTTTCTTAAGTGTTATATGAGACCTGTAAGATGTACCTTAGTTATTAGAAAATTAATTTCCATATAAATAGGCAAAGACAAAACAATTCAGTATCTTTTTCTCCTCTGTTTGTCAATCTTTTTTTTTTTTGTTTAATAGCTATTAACGAGCTTTAATATATATTGAAGGGATTAAAAAAAAAGAATTATGAGAATTCATCTACAATTTTAGAAGATATTGAGGCACAAAACATACAGTCGGAATGTACTAAGTACTTTCTTTTTTTGAGTCGGTTAAAATCACTTAGCATTTTGCACGTTTCATATTTATAGATTACACGTAAACACAGCCATATATCAAACTGACATAAACGTAATTTCTTCTAAACGACAAAAAAATTAATTCGTTCACATGCATCAAAGTGCCGTCTTACTGAACGTCTGACAAATTTATGGGACTTTTTTACTTTTCTGTGGTTTTTTTGTCGATTTACTAATAATTTAAGCAAATATAATGTAAGCTCGGGTTATAGCTCTAACCGAGTTCAAAGCGAGAAGATACTGAGTTCGTTAGTATATTTTTTTCTGTGTATGTATGTGACGCGATATCTTCGTGCTATATTTTTTTAATGAATAGTTTCCACTAAAAATTCTCTCTTGACGATCAATTATAATAACGATAGTTTTTATCCCGGAAGTAACACATACCTTAGGGGGTGAAAATGGAGATAAAAATTTGTATAGGGAAGCAACCTAGAGACGAACCCGAGCGAAGCGAGAGAGTTATATATGTATATTCGTATTACAACTATTTAATATGAATAAGCTTAATTCTATGTTAAAATATAGTAACTTTTATTTGTTGATATAAAATATATAAGTCGTCAGTTTGATACTTTGCAACTTATGATTCTGATAAACTCAATTGAATCTTATACTATTAAATGAGCAATTCTTGTGTATATGTAATTTATATCGTGTATCTCGGAATCGGCTCTAACGATTGGACAAAATTATTTTGTTTTTAGATAAGGTTTTATTGTGTAAGTTTATCTATATCGGTGTATTTTCTGAAAAATTGCAATTTTTATACCTTTTTTTTGAAAAACGCCGAGCTAAACTCGGTCGGTCAGGTAGGTACCTACCTACTTCATATAATATTACAAATATGTATATGTAGGTACTACCTTGAGTAGAAAGAATTTTTTGCAAATATGTATAAACATATTTCTGCTAATTATGATTTTAATATTCATAATAGCTTTAATAACATATAATATATGATTCTTTTATAAAATAAAATAATAAAGTAAACGATTATGACCTAGCTGAACTACTAACGCCATCTAGTGTGGAGTAGCGTATAAGTGTGTATGAGAAAAGAACCTAGCAAACGTTTTAAATATGTTATTAGCAATTATATATTACATACTTGAATCTATCTAAAACGAATCTAGTTGTTAGCCCTGACTTTATGCAGATGCTTTTTTAGAATAACTATTATGTATAAATAATTTTCTAATAATAGCAAATCAAGTTTCAAATACAATACCCTACCCTACATCTATGTAATTTTTACGCATTTTCATATCGTCAACCAGTTAAGTTTCTAAATATTTGCTTCTTTTAGGCAGCAACCGATCGAATCGTCAATAGTTTTTTCTTTAGAGATTCATGCACTGTAAAGTTGTAGTCACGAGTTCGAGTTGGCCGGTAACGCGGTGCGAGACAACAAGACGGCCTGAATTGTCCCTAGACATATCCAGTTGGCGATTCGCAACGACGGAGAGCTGAACAAGCTCTCCAGCGTAACTATCGCACAGGGTGGTGTCCTGCCTAACATTCAGACGGTCCTCCTCAAGAAGACCAAGGGAAGCCCACGTAGGTTACTTTATAAAAAATGATGTAGGTACTTGGGTTACTTTATGTTCATATAACACTTTCTTAGATTTACGCAAATATTTGATATTTAAAAAAAACTACCTTTTCGGAGTTGTTTTGAGTATTTATTTTGATTTTTGGTTCCCGTCGTTTCGAATGCCCTGGCTCCTGTGACCATGTTTGTTGTAAAGCATTCAAAATGTCGGAAAAATATATTCAAATATATATTTAATTTTGTTATTAATGAATACGTTCTTATGGGGTTTTTATTTATTGTTACTCAGAAATATTTCTCTGTTTTTAACTAAGTTAACAAGCATGTTAAAACTATCAGTTCTTATTATTTTATAAACTACTAACGAAATATTATATTATAATATAACTACTAATATAACATTATTTACTAATAGTTTTTTTTATTACATGCATGGCTGCCATTTTAAACTTCGTCATCTTGGTTTTTTTATTATTTGTTGTTACAGTGGCAGTAGAAATACACACTTTGTGTAAATTTCATCTCTCTACCTGTTACCGTTCATGAGATTACAGCCCGCTGACATACAGACGGATGGGCAACGGAGGCTTATTAATAGGATAATAAGGTATAGAACCATAACAAATTAAAGTTACAGTCTCTAAAGTATAAAACTAACTAACATTTTTGAATTTATACTTCTTTTGGCACGTTTGAAAAAAAATATGAGAGTAAAATTTTTACGATGCGTGCGCACACCGACAGCCAAAAAGCGACATAATGAAGTTAGCTGCATTCCTTTTACAAACAGAGAGTTGTGACATACGGGATGAAATCTTTAGCTATTATGTTCTGTTACGCCAAAGAAGTTTAACTTCTTACGTACGTACAAAAGTACACACACACACGTCTTTTTTTATCGTGCATATAGGTACATAATATATTCCATTACATTAGCTTGTTCAACTTTATTATATCTACAGCTAAGTAGTTCGGTATAATAATAAAGTACCTTAGTCTAGAAAAAAACTTATTTTGCTCGCAACTCAGACCGGTTACATGTACGTTCTTTAAATAGGGAAATCTTTTAAAACACCTTAGTTCTAAGAAAATATTTCCAACAGTATACTTACAACTTATAGGTGCTTTCAAAACAAAAACATATTCTTTAAGGTCTGTCATAAAGAGAATGAATAGTAACGTTTAAGGTACGATTATAGTACAAACTATGTATGTAAAGTAAGAAAACGAAATAAATAAATAAATATGTTGGGACATAAACACACAGCACCATCTAGTACCATGGTAAGTTACGAGGCTTATGTTATGGATACCAGATAGTTGATACACTACACATATTATAGAACGCTAATTACATACATGTTATAAATATAAACACCCACAACTAGAGTACAAACATTCGTGCTCATCACACAAATGAATGCCCCAGCGGGTCTCGAACCCGCGACCGCTAGCACAGCAAGTACAAACTGATCCAAACGTGTCGTCGAAATTATGCCATTATGCCAATTATTAAATTGAATTAGACCTGTGCAGGTATTGTAATACCTAATTATTGAATGGTTATTTGATGTTCTCTCTGTAAAAAGACATTGTAATATGTAGTTATACTCGTACTGTTTTGTAGAAGAGAAGAGTCTACTACAGATTATAGTTAACAGGCTCACTTTAAAACAGAGTGACGCGAATTCGAATCTCAGCTATCGCACCTTTGAGACTTTTTTGCCAATCTTAATTTCCATATCCTTTTGTTAATGTGTTTAATGAATATATCGTTGAAGTTTACATGAGTAAGAAAACATAACTAATCTACCCACCTGCAATTCGTGGTGTGGTGGGTAATACCTTATAGCTTTTCTCAATCGCATGGTGTACAATGGTGCACCACGCTGGTCAAGTGCGGGTTGGCGAACTTCACATGTCTTTCGAAAACTTTCTAGGTTCTCTCAGTCATGTAGGTTTCCTCGCGATGTTTTCCTTTACCGTAAGACAAGTGGTAATCATGTTAGAAATGATTCGCACATGAAAATATCAGAGGCGAGCGCATTACCACTGGGCTAAAAAATGTGTTTACTGAATCATAATAACTTTCATTGAAATCGAAAAGTGTCAGATTAGTTGCTTTATTGGCATACGCTGCCTAATATGTTTCAATAAAACAATTAAAAATATGGCAAAACGAGACCAAGAGACACAGACTAGCCGAGCGAAACGAGAGTAAGTTTTCTGTCTATACTAATATCATAAAGAGAAAAGTTTTTGTTTGTTTGTTTGTTCCGTATAAGCTCCTCTAAGATAGTTTGAGACCCTGGGAAGGATATAGAAGTTTTTATCCCGGAAATCATCCCTTAAGGGGTTGAAAACTGGGATGAAAGTTTGTATAGGGAATCAACCTAGGGACGTACCCGAGCGAAGTGAGGGTGAGTCGCTAGTACATTAAACAACTATAATTATATAATAATTAATATACAAAAATAATTAAGCCCACCTTTACCCTTTCACATTAAGTAAAACTGGAATAGATATAAATAATAATAAAGAGTGTCTCCACCTTAAAACGAAAACTGTGTTTGAAAATATAAGATAGATCGGTAGCATTTCCATTGCATTTTCAGCTCTATGCCTCACGTAATACGGACATAGATTAAAATTGTGTTAAGGAAGTGATATTTATGACTTTCATTACTTAATGAGGTCTAAAAAGCGTATACAGTTTTGGGGAACTTTTTAATAATGTTAATATTTTATAATTTTGTATGGGAATGAGTTATTTTAGCTTTATGGGATCTTTCCACTGATAGTAATATAACATAATGGTTGTTACTTAATTATATAAGAGCTAGTTTATTTAACAAAGATTTTAAATTTTAAATAAAATTGCAATTTCGGACTTTTTCTCGGATTTATATTGATTTTTGGTTCCCGAAGTTTCGAATGCTACACTACACTACTACTGTCACTACACATTTTAATAATTTGTCGTGTATACAACTAATACTCGTATATACAAAAGTAAAGTACGAAAAAATAAAATTAATAACTATCTTTTCGAAGTTTTCCACAGATTTATCCCGTTTAGAATGAATTACAAAATTGCGAAAAGAAACTTTAAATGATGAAATGAGTCTTCGATATTTACAATTTTTTTTGCACAGATTTCAAGTCAATGAGATGTCAACAAGTATTTAAAAAAATATTTATCCTTGAAAAACGGACTGACCGAAAAATACTTAAATAACAGCTTTAAAACGATGAAGCCATACGAAACATGGTCACGGGAGGGACTAAAGCGTTTGACGTCAGTAGTATCGTACGAGTAATTATTACAGTTAGAAAGCACTAAATAGGGACTTGAAAATAATAGAATTTATTATATAAGAATCAGAATAACAAAAAGCTGACTTAAAGCTCTAAAGGAAGCCGGGCGTGTCGATAGTATACATAAATGTTCCATTCACATAATCATGTCCTTTCCCAATAGGCTTAATGCGCAGACTCGAACCGATATTGGTTTGTGATAGAGAGGTGGGCGGACCTTCAGGTTTCAGGACTTGTTGCTACTGTACAATATAATTATTAAAGTTTCTTTATTTTCATGTCCGACTTATACATATATTTTTTACCGGCGTCAAGAGTTATGTTTTTTCTATGTATGTTTTTTTATACATAGATTTTATGTATAGGTTTGGTCAATATTTTTAAGAAAACATTCGATCCGAAGAAGAAACATATAAATAGAATTAAAATTAAGTGTATCATTTTAGATAAAAAGTGATTCTTGGTTAGCAATAACTATTTGACGATACTAGAAAAGGTATTTGTATGTGGAAATGACATATTATAATTCTATAACATAACGATTTAATTTTTAAATTTTTAATCTTTTCTTCACGGATGGTAGAATGACATCTTGATTCTTGTCATCTTATTTGGTCTATGGGATAACAACCAACATCTACCATGTAACCTTCATTGCGAATGTCAATCTATATGTATATGTATTTAGGTATAAATAGGCAAAGACAAACCAGTTCAGTGCCTCCGTCTCCTCTCTTTATCAACTAATTTTCATTTTTTTTTATTTAGAAGCTATTGACGAGCTTTGTCAATAAAAAAATCTAAAAACAGTTTTTTTGTTCATATCCATCGATAGGCAAATTCTATTCATGTTTTCCGTACAATTTCAATAATTATTAAGGTTTTCAATATCGACTACCAAGTGAACACTAGTTAATATAAAAATTATACGTTTGCTAAATATATTTAAGACATTCATTGAATAAAACTAATAATTTTAGGGCAAGTCTAAAGGTTGCTTCCACATACAAACTTTCATCTCCATTTTTACCACCTTAAGGGATAAAATCTATCCTATATCCTTCCCAGGGTCTCAAACTATATTCTTACCAAATTTCATCTAAATCGGTTCAGTATTTTCGGAGCTTATTCTGTACAAACAAACAAGCAAACAAACAAACAAACAAACAAACAAACAAACAAACAAACAAACAAACAAACAAACAAACAAACAAACAAACAAACAAACAAACAAGCAAACAAACAAACTAACAAACTAACAAACTAACAAACTAACAAACTAACAAACTAACAAACTAACAAACTAACAAACTAACAAACTAACAAACTAACAAACTAACAAACTAACAAACTAACAAACTAACAAACTAACAAACTAACAAACTAACAAACTAACAAACTAACAAACTAACAAACTAACAAACTAACAAACTAACAAACTAACAAAAATCTTTCCTGTTTATAATATTAGTAAAGAAAAAATAATAAATTATCCATGTTTAATCCGAATATAATATTTTTACATTTTACATTTACATTTTTACATATAAAACTTCGAATTTCTTAATAAAAGACTGGATTATCTATAATTGAAGATATTGTAAAATCTCTTCACTTAGTCTTTAGACTGTCCTATAGATACAGACAAAAAAATATATGTAGTAGGATAATAGAAAAGGGACATACCTAATCTTCATAGATATTTATAAACAAAATCAAATCTATCCCACGGGAACCGTACATTTTTCTGGGATAAAAAGTAGCTTATTTGTTATTCTGATTTTTTATTCTGATATATAAGCTATATTATTATAACGTTTCATTAAAATCCGTTCAGTAGTTTTTGCGTGAAAGAGTAACAAACATCCATACATCTATACATCCAGACATCCATACATCTTCTCATTCACAAGCGTTCTCCTCTAATATTAGTAGGATTATTGTGTATAAAATGAAATATCTAGATAGTTGACAAATCTCACAAACTCTTACAACTTTAGTATACAGAACCACGAATTATGTAGGACCTATTTTTTTAAATAGTATTTAAAATAACATGAAATCTCGAAAAAAAAATACAAAATTATCTACAAAAATGATCTAAATATTTAAAAAAAAAATAACATTTCTTAAAAGTATATTTGCTTAAATAGAACATTGATTTATCTTTTTTGTGACTTACACCATTTCGATTTCAACTGAGGCAAATAAAACAGTACGTATTTTACAATTTAGTATCAGGTGGGTACCTTTAAAAAAGATTGAGTGACTATCATAAGAGCCTTTTTTCTTTATTCTAGGCGTGTTCAATACATCAATAGCCGATAGCTCCGCCCCATGAAAAAATTGGGAGGGCCAATGTCTGACATCGTGATTTATGGGCTTTTTATATCGGAAAAAGGTTCTTCATTCCCATATACATATACTAATATAGAGCTATAGGTAAGTTACTACTGACGTATATCTTATGTGGTTGGTATTGTATATAAAAGTAGTCACGTGTTTCAATTGTATACTCAGTGGTCACGTGTTTGATTCTTAAAGTTGAATTTTCTTTGAAATTTTGTATTAAATTACATATAAAAACCTTACAAATAAAAAGCTTTTATAATCAAAATGTTTCATTACAAATAAAAAGCAATAAAGTATTGTGGAAGCTTCAAATTAAATGCTGATAAAAGTCCAAACTCTCAATCTTAATTTAACATTTAAAATAAAACTATCTTTTTGGATGCTTCGGAGAGACAGTTTCTCCCGTAAAAATTTTTTATAAAGTATCATCTTGTTATAACCTTCTGCATCTATAATACAAAACTAAATATTATGATATACAGATGTCGATATGCTTGTCCGGATTTGAGTTGGCAATATCTTGAAATTGACTTTTATTATCTTTAACTAATTCTCTTCGAATCTTATAAGAAAAATCAAAACATAATATCGAACTAAAGAAAAGTGGAAATTTTACAAATAAATTAAATGAATACATTGAATTGTAACGGCAGTGGTAGCCTAGTGGTAACGCGCTTATTTAGGAAATCAAGTAAACGGGTTCAAATCCCGGGTCTCGCACCTCGGATATTTTCAATCATTTCCAACATGATTACTATTTTTCCTATGGTAAAGAAAAACATTGTAAGGAAACATGCATGCCAGAGAGAACCTAGCAAGTTCGAGAATTTGCTAGGTTCTTTCTGGCATGCAGAAGTTCTTATCAAATCCACAAACATGAACTTGGCCAATGTGTTTGCATATGACCTATTTATTCTCTCGCATTGAGAAGAGGTCTATACTCAGCAGTGGTACGTTACAGAGAGTTTAATACAATGAATGGTCCGCCTAATGCGTATCTATCTAATCTAACCTAGTCTAGATACCTAAGCGATTTCTA
The DNA here is from genome assembly GCA_951806755.1 of Brenthis hecate. NCBI lineage: Eukaryota > Metazoa > Arthropoda > Insecta > Lepidoptera > Nymphalidae > Brenthis > Brenthis hecate. Next base: position 11,006,106 of record OX638249.1, on the reverse strand, counting down.
AAAATGCTTACTTGATATTAATCAATTTCTGAAATAACTAAATAGAAGCTAAATTGTAAGTGGCTTCGTTTCGTCCAAACGACACACAATTTTATTTCTCTACAAAAATCATAGTACTCGATACTCATAGGTAAAGGTGTAAAACACGTCAAATGTTAGATTGTCCAAAAAATTTGACGAAGAAAATCAAACACATGAATCTAGTACCTCCTTTTTTGAAGTCAGTCAAGACTGATATAATATATTATTGAAGAATCCACATGAGACAAGGGCGTATGTATGTGCGGGCGTGTCCTCTATCGCCCATTGGCCGATTGGAAACCAATCGATAACCGATCACCGTGCTCTTCTCGTATACTGCCACGGTATTGGCTCAAAGTTTTTATTTTTGGAATTTTATATCCGTTTTACGCTTTATTCTAGTATCTGATAGCATTACAAACGTGTTTTTTAGTTAAAGGAAAGTCTTCGGTTCGATTCTCATACTCTTTTGAAGTAATTTTAAAAATTTTGTAATGAGATGACATAAGGCATGAGAATTGTGAAAATGGAGACTAAAACGTTGTAATTTTTACAGTTTTCATTTTACATGTGTATAAAAGTACTGATATGACCTCAATTAACACTTGACATGGACGAAAATAAGCTTAAAATTATCTAAATTGCTTCCAGTAAACAAAAACAAGAATATTAGGCATAAAATATGAACAGATGTAAAAAAATCGATTTCAAAATTATATTAAATCGACATTATAACGTTATTTTTTTAAGTAACTTTCACATTATGTATATTTCTGTTCTATACCTACACTTATTCATAATCGTTATTTTTTAAATCTTTTTAGATATGAGTGCTCTTTGAATAATTTATAATATTAAAAGAAGTTAATATTCAGTTATATTTTTATTCTATAATTACCGGTTAGACGTTACAAATTACTTAAAAAATGAATATTATGATATCATAACGTTACATCATTGCATCACCTTAGTGATTTAAATTTCCATAAAACGTTTTTGATAAGTGATTTTGTTTCAATAAGTCATATTTAATAACAACTGAGTTCAGTATAATATATATTACCATGAATACTGATATTATAAACAAGGGGCTCACCCTCGCTCGGATAAAAAGTAGCCTATGTGTTATTCCAGACAATAATCTATCTTTGTGCCAAATTTCATCCAGATAAGTTAAGCCGTTCTGGACTGAAAGAGTAACAAATATCCATCATACTCACAAACTTTAACATTTATACCTAATACTAGCGACTCACCCTCGCTCCGCTCGGGTTCGTCCCTGGGGTGGGGTCTGGGAGGACCACCCTTATCCTTATCACTTAGGGGTATGGAAAATAGATAGTAGCCGATTCTCAGACCTACTGAATACGCATATAATATTTGGTAAAAATCGGTAAAGCCGTTTCGGAGGAGTACGGTAACAAACATTGTGACATGGAAATTTTATATATAAGATTAATAGGGATGCGAAAGTAACTCCGTCTGTCGTAACCTTTTCACACTTAATCCACTGAACCGATTTAGATGAAATTTGGTTTGGAGATAGTTTGAGACCCTGGGAAGGACATAGGATAGTTTTTTTTTTCAGAAATCATCCTTTAAGGGCACAAAAGGGAGTAAAAATTTGTATGCCAAATCAATCATTTATCAAGTAAGGGATATAAAACTCATCATACTCATGTAATTATAGTCTATCTATTCCATATTAAGCGTCATACATTAAAAAAGCTCTAATTTATCGTCATAGTAGATTTTATTATAATATATTTTAAACAAAAAAAATTGAAAAGTCAAACACTGTGAAAATTTAATAATTTTCGTCCTCACAATTTTTACGTTCCAAATGAAAAACGAATCGAAGAACAATTAAAAAATAATTTTTAATAAACAACTAAAAGCTTATCAAAGGGCCCTAACAATACCCTGTAGATTGAATAAGGCAAACTAATTATTTGTACTGCCCCACTTTTTTATCTCGCTTTCTTTCGCTTAAAGGATAAAAATAATTACAAGATGAGAGATATTTCTTGCGACGACGCGGCTTTTTTTTTATTTTTTCGAATTTTTTTTTACGTTTTGTTTTCGGAGCGAGGCACGATCTGTCGTCGTCGCTTGTAATTCATCGGCGCTTTGAAAGAATTGTATGGATATGCACTGTGTATTAAATAAAAAAATATATTGGGATATTAACACACAGCACCATGTAGTTCCATAGTAAGCTACGAATTTACTTACGAGTTTGTAGGGGGATAATCTCTGGATCTACTGAACCGATTTAGATGAAATTTGCTAGGAAGATAGTTTGTGGCCCTGGAAAGGACATAGAATTCTTTTTATCCCGGAAATCAGTCTTTAAGGGGTTGAAAATGGGGATGAAAGTTATGTATGGGGGTAACAGTATGGGGAATCGATCAAGCTAGGGACGAACCCGAGCAAAGCGAGGGCTAGTTATTATATAGTTTGGATAGATAGATGTTTTTTTTTTAAATAATTATATTGTCCCAAACAATTTAACTCAATTACATATTATCCGAATAACAATTAATTTGCTAGTGATCTTTGAGTTCGTAGGTACAAAAATTTTATACAAAAAGCCCTTTCAGTTTTCCCGAATTTCCTAATTTTCCGGACTTCTCTAAATTTTATTCTCTAAACGGTTTATTCGGACTATTACAAATAATTTTAACTAATTAGCCAAAATCAGTCCTGTCCTTCTCAAGTAACGCTATTGAAGAGTCTAAGAAGCTAACTGTCGCTGAAGGCGGAAATAAATAGGTTATTTCTGCCGACAGCGGAAGTACATTTGACAACAGTCACAGAAAAATGTATTATTTAAAACTATGAGCTAATTTATATGCTAATACATTTTATATCAGTAATAATAAAATATCTATATTAAATAAAGCCTTGTCCATACTATTAAAACGTGATCTTTTAATTCAATTCTTGGTCCATACTAATTAACCCTTTCTAAGAGAATTCTTTGAAGAGACAATAATAAGCGGCTAAATGAACACTAATATTGCGAACGTGTCTTGTTTATTGAAATTTCCATACATTTCGAAAGGCTCTTGTACATATAAAACCTTAGATAATTATATGTAATTTTACCTTTAGGTACTATTTCTAACAAACTAAAATCCGTTTGAATTATTTGACTTCCTTCAAATAAGCCCAAAGTCGATTTACTAGAAGCTAGCGTTCTTTTATACAAATACAAAAAATGGATATTAGTGAATCCATTTTTTGTATTGTCACCCGAAAATCACAGTAACGAAGCTTGTCATTAATTAAATTTTAATAAATCATTATTATAATTATACATTTTCACAATAAAATCGACTCTTTTTAATCAGGTTTTGGAATAATTAAAATAAATACAGTATGACTTTTTCATTTATTAAACTTTATATGGTACATTTAATATTTATGCTGATATACATTTTCTGCCACTCAAGCTTAAAAGCGAAAATTATTAAAAAATGTAAAAAATACTGTTGACTAATTTTACTAAGAAACAACACGATTTACCTCTATTATAAATAAATCAAACTTTTCCTTTGTCAACTCAATTTAATTTTAAAAAACAAATGTATTTAAAATTAGGCATTTAAAAAGTTTCCTTTTACATATTATTGACACATCTAATTAGTCTTTTAAAAAACCAAGCAAATATAAACTCGCGTTAACCCCTACAAATGGCAGGTACCCGCATTAAAGTTCTACCCTTTTAGGGCGATCTTAATGAACCCTTCAAAGGACAATACTTGACCCTTCGCTGGACAAACTAATTATTGTTATGCCCCATTATTAGTTTCGTATTCATGTTTTCATTAGTGTTTGAATTATTGGTGTTTGGATTTCAATTGATTTTGTTATTATATAACTTTGTACATATAAAAACAATGAAAATGAACGATGTTTCGGATGTAACAAAAGAAAAATTAGCAGTTTTTAACCGAGTTCGTAAAAGGAGATAATTTTCTAATCTCTATACATATATAATAAGGTAAAGACAAAATATTTCGTTCTTCTTTGTTTGTCAACCGATTTTCTTTTGTTTTTTTTTAATAGCTTAGTTTTTATTATTTTTTTCTAATTAACAGTTAGCTTTTTTTAACCCCAAACACAAAAAGACGTGATTTATAATTTAAACGTGCGTACCTGTGTATCTATCTGTGGCATCAAAGGGCCCAAACGTATGAACCGATTTTAATTATATATGTGTATAGATAGGTACAGTCTATTAATATATGTTTTTCTCAAATTTTAATGATTATGATCCAATTTAGCCAACTTAAATTAGTACTCACAATTTAAATTAATTAACTTTGTATTTATCTATCAAAGAGGTTGCTATCTACATCATATACCATATTATCTACAAATATAACATCGAATAACGATACGATAACACGATTTGTTTGAGAATGACATAATTATGAAAAATAAGTTGGACTCAATTCTTACACAATAATGACCTCATGACCGATTTCGGCCACAGCGACCAATCTCACTGAGACTATAGTGCACAAGTATGCGCGCAAACACAAGTCTCTCTCTCTCTCTCTCTCTCTCTCTCTCTCTCTCTCTCTCTCTCCCTCTCTCTCTATTTTCTCTTTCTATATTCTCTCTCTATTTCTTTCCCTCTCAAAGTTCGATGGGACGAAATTTGGACACCACCACTGAGAGTTAAGGCACAGCTTTACGCATTCTCCGAGGCACGGTATTAAAACAACGCCAACATCCTAACCCTAGGCTACTATTAAGAATATTTTAATAGATACACTCAGAAAGCATACTTGACCTGACCTGGCCTCAAACCCACTACCTCTTGATCTCCAGACGTACAATACTAACCACTAAATCAATGCGGCAGTTAATTTTCATACAAAAAAGCTAGCTATTGACCGTCAATCTAAACAGTTAATCAACAAAGGGCTGTTCGTTAAATCAACTACAGATAAAAACCCTTTTTTTCCTTTGTGTTTTATTTTTTCTTAATTTCAACTTGATCCAAATCAGGAGTAAATTATAACGGCCAGTTACTTAGAAGAATTGTCCCCTAGTATTGTCTTTACTGATTTCTTTTTAGTTCGAAATCATCGGTATTTACTAAGAGCTGATAATACATTTAGGCGTTACTAATATTATACATACATATGATAAGGTGTTTATATATCTTCGTCTGTCTTTTTAATCTAAAATCGAAGTGAAAAACGTAATCTTTCGTTTTTTGGACTCTAATAAGAATTAAAAATATTTATTTTTTGTAAGAAAAAACTAAGTACCTAGGATGGGATAAGAAAATACTTAATTTTTTTTTTTTGTAAGTTAGGAGTGAGTGACAAACAAAAAAACTCTGTTGTTTTTTTAAAAACCTTGTTTTTCATTATTCTAAATCCGAAAATTCTGAACTGTCACACTACAATTGTATAACACACTTCGCAAAATCCAATGCAAATGAATAAATAGAAGAAATTCCCGCGACGCGATTTCGTTTCCTCGAAGTTAAATTAACTTTTTTCTTTGTTTATCTGCCATCTAACCCTTTGCATCAGTGATTGTTAAAGATCTCGCAATGGTCGCAGGAAATTGACTCGTAGACAGTGTTATATATTTATATATATAATTCTTCTGTGCGTGTATATATCACGGAACTCCTTCTAAATGGCTGGACCGATTTTGATGAAATTTTTTGTGTGTTTGAGAGGATCTCTAAATGTTTTAGATCCACAACTGAACCCGGTAGGTGGTTTTATGTGAAGGTTATGGTGACTATGGTAGTGGTGGGCAGGACAACATCTGTCGGGTCCGCTACTTATAAATGACATTGAAGTATCGATCTATGCGTATCTTCAAAATTTACCCTATACTGACCTTATATGCTAATAAGTGTTTTAAAATTTTTTTGTCATTCTACACCCGCTACAACTGTTGAGTGGATTTTAATGGAAATTTTGCTGGCAGAAAAGAGAAGAAAAAAAGTGGAAAATGCATAAACACTTTGTATTCCGAAGGTCCTTTTGCTCAAAGATGATGATATGTTGAAAACATATTTTATTATAAAAGGGTTTTTTTCACTATGTCTATAATTAAGATTTAAAATAAAGGATCAAATCTATACATATAATAAAATCGTAACTAAGCCGAATCTGTACATTGAATATTTTTTAGAAATTTTTATTGAAATAGACTTTATTATCGATACAGAGGCCGAGTTATAGTTTTTAGAATTATTGTCTGTCTGTCTGTCTTTCTGTCTATCTGTCTGTCTGTTACCGCATCACGGAAAAACCACTAGAGGGATTTTGATGAAATTTCGTATGGTGATAGCTGGTTATCCGGGTCAACATATAGGATACTTTTTACCGCAGGAAAATATCTCATTTCTGAGAATTTGTTTCACAATTTATTATTGCTTCTTTAGACGATCTATAAATAACAATTTTCCAATTGTAACATTATCAATATAAAAATATCATATTTGGATATATATTACATACCATAATAAATGTCCTTAACTCCGTTCATTAATTTATATTGTCTTGCCATGTGTGAAAAAATAGTTTTACAGCAAATATTCGTGTAAATTTAAGAAATTTTTATGTGTATTTGTAAAAAAAACGTTCATAAAAAGATATATTTTTAAACAAAAGTCAAACAATACATTTTGTTTATTGTCCAACCCTTCTATCGGCGATGACGTTAAGACCCCCATAATGACAACTCGCGAAATTGAATTTTTATCCAGATTAAAATTAGAATACCCAACGAAAGTTCTGGATCAACAAACAAAGGTCGAAGAGCTGTAATTCTTAAATACCTGCAATTTTATTCAATTATCTTATTATTTTTTATAATACCTCATTCTTTTTTAGTTCCTAGCCTTTTTTTCAATTGTATCACCTTATTGCCAGCTATATTGACGTTAACAGTCTTAAATATTAAAATTTTTTAAATTTTACTTACTGTTATCAAAAAAAAGCTAAATTCTGAGAAAAACTGACGAAAGAAATTTAGTGGGGCTATTTTTTTTTCTTTTTTATCCACAGAATCTCAACCTAAATACATATTAAAAATACAATACGCTATAACCTTCCCCTAACAACTAAACGTGTTGAACAATTAAAAAATATAAAATCGTACTCAAAAGTATACCCCTCACGTTAGGACCCAACATTAATTAACCACGTGAATGCCACCACACCGCGAACTCTTCAGCATAAGCATAGCTATTAGATATTTTTTCTAGTCAATTAGACTACATTGTACAAGCGACATGTTTTCGAGTGATCTTGTTATAACAACGTAATTTTGTTCATGATTTTCCTTTTTTTGTTCTGTTTTACATCTCTCGAATTAGGTTTGTTTTGATGGGTTGTTACAGAATCCTGATATTTATGCCAGAATCGAAGTTGTGACTGGTTTCGTAGACATATATAATTGTAGTTTTTTTAACTTATGTATATTGTTATACTTATATACCATTACTATATGTTCCGTAAAAACATTATTTAATAAATACATAATATCCCATCCGTATTATTCTTAATATTAAGTATAAATGTGACAGTTTGAGAATATGTATGGATGTTTGTTACTCTTTCACGCCAGAACGGTTGAACGAATCTATATATGCTTGGCACAAAGATTATAGTCTGGAATAGCACATAAGTAACTTTTCATCCCGGAAAAATGTATGCTTCCCGTGGGATAGATTTACTTTTGTTCACAGAGCAAGGGATCGACTATCTATTCCATACAAACCGTAAAAACGTACCTAGCGACGGAACCGAGCGAAATGAGGGTGAGTCGCTAGTAATTAATAAATTCAATAAATTTTCGCAGAAGAACCCAATAAGATTTTGATAAACAGTGAAAGATAGCTATATCGCATCATCAGAGATCAGCTATTAGGCGAAACATCGACCGGCAGCGACTTATCCCAGTTATTTGAATAATTTTTACATTTAAAATCATTCGTGACGACGACATCCAAAGGGTAACCGCGAATCGCGACCATTGCGAAGAGATAAGAAGAAAGCTGAAGCCGGTGTCCTGTGTTAAAGGAAAAGGCGGTTATTTAAATAATGTATTTTTTACCCAAAAAAGTTTATGTACTCAAAATATAAGATATTCAAAAGACAATGCATTGGTATCCCAAAGTGGTAAAGTGCTCGCTTGGGAAAACAAGTGAAGCGGGTTCAAATCTAGGATCTCGCGCCTGTGATATTTTAATGTGCGAAACATTTTCAAAATGAATACCATTTGTCTTACGGTAAAGGAAAAATATTATAGTGTGTACATATAAATGAATAGTTTATACACAAAAAAAATATTTATTAAAAGGTATGCCTTTAAAATCGTCAAGTGAATCAAAACAATTTTAAAAATTGTTTCTTAAGAAATTTGTATGTCAGTACCTTACAGTTTGCCTTGTAAGTTAAAAAGTTAGCCGTTTTTACCCAAAGAATCAGCAATACTGTTCAGCAGGAAAACGTAGGTAGCATTCTTAAAACAATTGCACACGGACATGACTTGTACAGTAATAATTATTAAGAGTACAATTGTTTTATCTCTATATAAATAGACAAATCAGGACAAAAAAGGTGTGTGAGTACTTATTTATGTACGCATGTAAAAAGTTATACTTCTTTGTCATAACAGAACAAAAATAGCTAAAGATTTCGTCCCGTATGTCACAACTCTCTGTAAAAGAAATGCAGCTAACTTCATCATGTCGCTTTTTGGCCGTTGGTGTGCGCGCGCATCGTAAATATTTTACTCTCATTTTTTCTTCAAAACGTGCCAAAAGAAGTATAACTTCAAAACAAAAAAAACAGTTCATAACCTTTTTATCCTCTGTTGTGCTGTGTCGTGTTGTATTGTGTTCTTATTTTTCTACTAATTTTCAAAACTGATAGAATGTCTACTACTGGACGAATACTAGTAGGTACATACGAGTATACTTTACATCACAAACTCTTCCAGGATAATTTCTAAGAAATTAATTGTTAACTGACACACCGGTGTGCCTGCGATTCTCAACAGATTACGTATAATTGTAATTTCCTTTACATTTTTATGTATATAAATAAAAATGAATGTTTGTATGTTTATGCTCTATGCGTTCTTAAACCATTCTAGCCTAGGGATACACCCAAACGAGGCGAGGATAACCGATAGTTATAAATAAAATTGTATGTTAAAAAAAAATATTCACAAAAGTACAATTTGATCTGTAACATAGTTCGTAGATATCGCCTCTAGCCTACAATTTGGGTCCAGATGCAAATAAATTCCGAGTGATTCTTTTAAATACGGATTTTAAGCAGATTTTCTGTGGAATAAGTAAAAACGAATTCGTCAGTCCGCTAAAGGTTTAAGACGGCTCCCTGAATATTTATAAGTTTTTCTATTATTTCATTTAATTATTTTTCGACTTCAGGTTAAATCACTTCAAATCCAAATTGAATGGTGAGTTTTGTTCTTTATGTTAATACGTCGCATTTCCCAAATCAGATTTGCTGTTCTTGTAATTTCTAAGCAATTCGTTTGTTTGTTTTGCTAATCAAAGACAAATATGGTGTAAATATAAAATATTTAGTTTTATATGATTTATATATAATTTCGCTAGTTGATAACAAATGTGATCAGCCCTTTTTAACGTCCCACTGCTGGGTACGGGCCACCCTCCAATACGAGGGGGATCAGGCAATGGTCCACCCCGATGGCCAACTGTAAGTTGACGGACTTTACATGTCTTTTGAAAACTTGTTAAGTTCTCTTAGACATGCAGGTTTCCTCACGATGTTTTTCTTCACGATACGTCTAGTGATAATCATGTTGGAAATGATTCGCACGTTACCCATGCGAGCGCGTTACCGCTGAGCTACCACTGCTTTTTTGCCTACCTCAGTTCACAACAAATAGTCTTTTATCTTTTTTTTCGGTTATCTGCATAGCTTCTATACTAGAAGTATTGTATCCCAAACGTATAATAAACAAAATTATCTATGTATAAAATGTAGACGACATATACCTACAACATAAGTTTTAATTTTTATTTAGAGAAACTAATAAAAAAATAGACTAACTATTTATTATATTAATTGACTTTTCCAGACTCCTTTATCCAAACTAAATCAGAACAAATGTAAATACGAAAACCTTCTTTAACGCTTATTTCATGGTTTTCTAAGCTTCAGCTCTGAGCCGGAAGTGTTTTTTCTATCCCATGATATGAAGTAGTTCCCGTGGTATTATTGATACTTTTTACATTTCTTCTTAATAATACCTTTTTAGTTGTACGTCATAATCATTATTAAAAATCTGAGGAAAACGTATACGAATATAACTTCCCTACCCATATAAAAAAATAACTGTATCCAAAATTAAACCCCGATAATTATATTATCTATACATTATTTTATTTATACTCCTAGAGCTCTACAAAAAAAATCGATTGACAAACAAAATCTGTTGACAAAGAGAGGAGAAAATATTATATATATAATATTAATTTTTATTTTTTTGTTCCTTACATATTGTATTAATTTCTGAATAAAATAGTACCCTAATTTCTTAGTACAATCCAAACTAAATACCTACATAATGTAATGTTATATCAGTAAAACTACTAATAGGTACATTTGCAGTGCAATTTGAGTGAATAGCGCATGATACTCGCGTTGAAAAGCTTTTAATATGAAATGAGCCGAAAATTGGTACGTGTCAAACGACATTATTAGCTGGAACTACTGCGTGTTGTTACGTGTTTGTCGCTTCCACATTATTTTGCGTGTAATTTTGTTAGCATTTAACGAAATCACAGTTGTAAAGTAATTTTTTATTCAGCATAGCTCTACTAATTCTGATATCAGTCTTGAGAAGAATGGCGAAAAAAGATAGCGTGACTAGATATTTTCTTTATATTACAACATCCAAAAAGTTAGCCTAACTGCCATGACAAACTTGTTTTTATATAATCACTAGCGATTCACCCTCGTTCCACTTGGGTTCATCCCTATGCTTTAAGGTTAGTATAGATTTCTCAGAGATATTTTCCCGCATTAAAAAGTATCTTATATTTTGACCCGGATAACCAGCTATCATCATAAGAAATTTCATCAAAATCTGTCCGGTGGTTTTCCCGTGATGCGGTCACAGACAGACAAATAGGCAGACAAAAATTCTAAAAACTATAGATTCGGCCTCTGCATCGATAAAAATGACCATTTCAAAAAGAATTTCAAAAAATATTATCAAAATATTTTATTATATGCATAGAATTCTTTATAGTAAAGCTATTACGTATAAACTGTCTATAACTTTCTTTTTCAGTCTTCTAACAGAAGCTTTATAAAAAAATACCAGGATCTAAACTGATGAAAATACGCTTTCACGCTTTAATATAGGAACTTTTTACTTTATTGTTGCTTGTCATTTAGTCTATATATTTTACAAAAATATTTTATAAAACCAAAACCAAATCTATCCCACGGAAACCGATTTTCCGGGATAAAAAATAGCCTACATGCTAGTCTGATGGTGATGTATGATATTATTGTAAAGTTTTATTAAAATTCATTCAGTAGTTATTCATGAAAGAGTATATTATCCCGACATCCATACATCGTCACAAACTTTCGCATTTATAATATCAGTATGGATTGTCAATTTATTATACTACTAGCGGCTCACCCTCGCTTCGCTCAGGTTCGTCGCTAGGTACGTTCTAAATACATATAAATAGTTATTACCCAGCATTAGCCATATAAATTTTAACATGGCTGTTAAGTATTCTTAAATGAGTATTCTTAAGTTTTATAATTTTCCGCGCAATTTTTTAATTTTTTTCTTTCATAAGAACCTTCTCCTGACAATAACAAACACAACAAAAAAAAAAAGTTAAATCGGTCCAGCCGTTCACGCGTGATGGCGTGACCAAGGGAAATAGGGATTCATTTTTATATATATAGATAGATTAATAAGTTTGTATTTTAAAAATTATATGCCTTTGATGTCATTTCATCATAAACTTAAGCATTTTATATTCAAACTAATAGTAAATAATCGAACTGATCGATATTATGTAGGGAATTAATTATCTTATAATTGAATTTATTTTACGTACAGTAATAACAGCTCTCGCAATGTATCGACAAGATCATTGAAGTGGAAGTAGCACTAAATAATGACACTTCAAGCATAATTTAGCATTATCTCGTGATGAGATGAGTTTGGCTGCGGATGCTGCATCTTTGTTTTTTTAAGAAATAGTTAATACTTACTTGCGACTAACTCTTGGTGTATTCAAACTCTTTCACGCATAAATTATGCATTTTTTTAATTATATAAAATACAATATCTTACATAACACCTGTTTTTGGTACTGATGTTTATACTTGGCCTATAAAATATTTAGCAGAAAAAACAGCACACCGATTTTACAGTGACTTAAAAACCATTTAAAATAACTTGAGAAATTGTAACTAAGCCGAATCTGTACATTAAATATTTTTTGGAAAATCTTATTGGAATAGACATTATTATCGATACAGAGGCCGAATCTATAGTTTTTAGAATTTTTGTCTGTCTGTCTGTCTATCTGTCTGTCTGTTACCGCATCACAGAAAAACCACTGGAGGGATTTTGATGAAATTTGGTATGGTGATAGCTGGTTATCCAGGTCAACATATAGGATTACTTGACTTGATTACTTAGACTTTTTACCGCGGGAAAATATCTCATTTCTGAGAAAAAATACAAAAAGTGCATTGTAAGAGTATACTAATATGTAGTCTAGAAAAAGCAGTCGTACTATAAAATTACCAAGTTGTCGTAAAATAGGCGAATCCCCACACGTCTTCCTAAAATAAAGATCTTCCTGCTAATTGCAATCATAATTAGTAAAGCAAACTACCTCCATATAATGCGTGTGTTGTTTTGAAAATTTGATAACTTTATCCAAATTCGTTGGTCTAGGACACGTTTGGGAAATCTCGGTACTCATTACCGCGGGTGCGTTAGCTAATGTACGCGCACCTTATCAGGCAGGGAGCTGCGAAATTTGGACGGTGTATTTAATATATAATATAAATATGTCGAGACATTAACACACAATACCATTTATTTCCATGGTAAGCTACGTGGCCTGTGTTATGGATAGCTGATACACTACACATGTATAACTTTAAATGCATAGTATGTACATATAAATATAAACAACACCCATGACTGAAGTATAAGCATTCGTGCTCATCACACAAATTAATGCCCCCAGCAGGATTCGAACCCGCGACAGGCACAGCAAGCAGGGTCACTACAAACTGAGCCAAACGTGTGTATTATAATTATAATTTCGTTATGCCAATTGTGTAGAGGAAATTCAAATATATGCTACTATGTAACTTTCATAGTCAATAAAGTATGTAATTTTAAGATATAAGATATATTTTTAGACATTTTACTATTTGTGTATGGATTAGGAATTTAATATTTGCCCAAAATTTGAAGCATGATGAAATAATACGTACAATCTCCGTTTGGAAATCGGTCAAATCTGACCCATTCATAGTTGTGTTAAGGGAGAAAACCAACCTACAGACAGACACATTTCGCAATTATAATCTACTAGCGACTCACCCTCGCTTCGCTCGGGTTCGTCCCTAGATTGATTCCCCATAAAAACTTTCAGAATAAAAAGTATCCTATGTCCTTCCCAGGGTCTCAAACTATCTTCTTACTAAATTTCATCTAAATCGGTTCAGTAGATCCAGAGATTATCCCCTACAACGTCACAAACTCACAAACTCACAATTCACAAACTTTACCTCTATTAATATTAGTATTAGTATAGATATGTAAAAAAGCAATGACATAACTCTGTTTGCCAACTGTTTTTAATAGCTAGTATAGTTGTTGACAACCTTTAGTGTTACCTATCAATAAAAAAAAATTGGAAATTACAAAATTCTATTTATATTTTAGTATTTTCAATAAAGATTATGGACGAATTTCGACACCATTAGTAATCATTAGTGACCATTTTGTAAGTTTCGCATATCCTTTCATTTCTTATATGAATGTAGCGCGGGGATCGTCCACATCGGAGTATCAGGAGAGCCCTTATGTGACTAAGTCAGAGATGGATTTTTGCTGTCGACGCCTCTTAGTCGGTTAATATCGGACGTATTTATGTCATAAGTTTAGGCCCTTACATTAGCTCCTTTAATTTATTGGGCTCACGTGCTAAAAGCTTAAAGCTTAGTAGGTGAGTGTTATAAAGAGGACATTTAAAATATATGAATAATACAAGTTTTTACCTACTTTTTTGACTCATTAAAAACTCAAAAAAAGAAGTTTAAACGTATATAATAATAAGTATGTTTTTGTATGGATGTTATGTGATATTCCCCAATTGTTAACTTACATGATTCTTTTTTAATTAAGTTATAACTTATTGTTCTTGTATGAATAACAAAAAAAAATCAGTCATTCTTTCTTTATTTTTAGAAAAATATAATAGGTACATAGATCTTATTATTATTATTTTGTTGGGTGTGGTGCCGAGGTCGGCCCTAGCTACGTCGACCAGTTTTGGTCCATTGTAGCTACATAGATCTTACTAATATTATACATAATATGAAAGCTTAGATGGATGTTTGGATGTTTGTATGTTTGTTGCTCAATCACGCCAGAATGGCTAAACGGATTTAGACTTTGACACAGAAATAGATTATAGTCTGGAAAAGCACATAGGCTACTTTTCATCCCGGAAAAATGTACGGTTCTCTTGGTATAGATTTGTTTTTGTTTTTCTAGAGGCGAACCTGAGTGAAGCGAGGGTGAACCACTAGTAAAACATAAGACAGTTTAGTACACATAATTAATTACACGTAAAATAATATACTTGCCGTTGTTTATTATAGTCGAATTGATAAAACGATTGATTTTTTAAGTTTTACATCCAAAAAATCCTTTCATAGCAAGAATTGATGTTCTACAAAAGTTTTCTATGATTTTAAAAGCTCCAAACACTCAACTATGTAAAAATAAACACAAAAGTAAGCCAAACGTAACTATAGCATATAAATTACAATACAATATTAAGCAGTTTTAATAGAGACACTCGCTATTTCGCAAACAAAGAGGCAACAGTCGCGATATTTCTCACTTACTCGAAAAAACAAAGTTGAAAAACAAGCCATTAAAATCGTGAATTATTATACATATAAATAACTGTTATTTTATTGTCGCACCTTCTGTCTGTGAAGGAATAAGTTTCGAACATTAATGGGTTACAGAGCGGGGTCCGGATTAACAAAGTAAGATTGTCAAGTGTCTTAATTAATAGGACTTCTAAAGAAAACAATATCATTTTATTAGCATAACTCTTGAGACGCTTTCATGTTGGTCTGTGAATGGTGCGACATAATTGTCGTACGACGACACGCTTGATTTGTATAAGCCTATGTAGTATTCAGACCTTTTTAACCTCCCACCACTGGACACAGACCTACCCACCAATATGAGTTCAAGCCATAGTCCACCACACTGGCCAAGTGCGAGTTGGCGGACTATATACACCTATAGCGTTGAATAAATATGTTTAGTATTTTTTTAGTGTGTATATCAGATTTGTTTTCTAACTTATATTAACCAGCTAGGTGAGACTGATTCTTTTTTATCATCATACAGGTACAGTTAAAAAGCCTTTAAAAATTGCTCAATCGTCTCCATTGTCTTTTAACGACAATTTTGCTACAGCCCTTTGTCTTTTTCGTAAAAATTCTATATCCTCTCCTAAAGATTCTATAGCTACAAACATTTAGACAAAGAAACACATTTTTTTTTAAATTTGTTAAGATTTTTATATTCTTCTAATGTTTAGGGTTAATACTTAAATTTTATTTAAAATTATACAAATATAGCTCCAGTTAATTTTATAGTATTCCATGTTATACTTCTTTGTATCAAGCTAAAACCAAACGTACAACATTCAACTTAATTATTTCTCAGGCGAAAATTAATCAATCAATGATTTCTTTTAATTTTTTTTTATATAATATATGAAATAAAAACGTTATGTTCCTTCTGCACAGATCCTTATGAAAGCTCTAAATAAAGTCGATGACAACTTTAACCAAAGTTCCCAGAGTTTAGCCGTTAACGGAGTTTTTTAGATAAACATACTTTTTGTTTGCAATTTTATAACGCTATTAAGAGCACTTGTTAATGATGACTTCGATATTTCGTCCCTACTTCCTTTGTTGTTTTGCTGCTTAGAAATTTTGGTGGACATAATTCTTATTTTTTGTAAAATATTTATACAGAGGATTTTTATTTAACTACTCCAATAAAGGGGAAGTACTGGATTTGGTTTGATTAGTGTGAATTTCTTGCATTTTTTGCATGATACCTTATGCAATTTAAGCTTGAATAAAATTTCCACCTTTGAGGGTGGAATGATTTATTGCAAGGCAAATATTGCAAGGTACTTCGGTGCCCTTTTTAAATTATTTGAATTCATTTTGTTATTTTGTGGGTAGGCTGTCTGTAACAACTATATAATGCTTTTGAGACATCTAAAACCTTAGTCTCTCTCGTGATCATGATTGCTGTAAAGCATCCGAAACGTCGGGAACCAAAAATCAAAATAAATCCGCGAAAAAATAAAACCCGAAAAGATAGTTTTGATTAAAATGTCAAATATTCGCGTACATATAAGAAAGTATTATTAAACTTAATTTTTCTTTAATATTTTTACTATTAAATTGATTAAAAAGTACTTGTAAATATCTATATAATTATTTATTTAGCAATTTTGTAACTTTACTTTATAGATGAAAAAAAACCAGACATACAATCACGTATATACATATATATGTGTATAGAAAAAACACTGATAAAAATTGTATTATCATTGTATTACATAAACTCAATTTTTACTCAATTTGGTATAATTTTGTATATAAAAAGGCTCTAAAAATAAAAACCCATCCAATAGAATAATATATAACACTTTCTTATATAACCTATAACTCAATCATTCAAATTACGACCTAAAAGCTTTATAATGTTTCCATAACAGTAAATTTGAAGATTCAAAGTGACACCGAAAACAAAACTCATAATATTTAGAATCAACACAATGTAGTGACAGAAATGGTAAAAAGATTTACATCCCTACAAATAATAAACTTTTAAAAAAACCGGCATAAAAAACATTAAAAAGTAAAATATAACTGTATGACAGTTTTCATTTACTATAGATACTTAATCAGATATTTTCGAAGTGAGGGCGCTTTGATTTGTATAGGCTGGCATTGTCTGTCTGTACGTGTGTATGTATGTGACGGCTTCATTAATATGATATATTATAATTCTTAACTTCAAGGTGAAAAATAGCTTTTTAATCATTTATTTACAAGGAAATAAAACATTGGATTTAAAAATATACTTCTCTATATATGTATACAAAACAAAATGTACCAACACTTAATTATTACCATATAAGTCATGTTCGCGTAGATTTGTGGCTAGAAAACTAGCCGCATTTCACCACTGGATGGCAGTGACGATTGTTTGGGCGAAAAACGTGCCAGCTCTCTTGACTCCATGGGCCAAGGGTTTCTACAGCAAAAGGTTCGCAAATTTGTTTTTGCAGTCAATTTTATTGTGTAAATGAATATTTCCAGGCAGTGTGTGTGCAGTAATGCAACAAGTGCAGCAAGAGCAATTAATTACACGTGGCCGCTTCCTTTTACTATGATGATTCACATATATGAGATGTTATGTCTTATAGTTTAACAATCGACGTCATGGACCAAGATTTTATTCTGAAACTCAGATTATTTTTATATAAAAAACGTACATAAATTACGTTTTTCAATACATTTTAATTTTATTATAAACACAAATAATAGTTACTGGCAACATTCAACTGTTTATTTTAAATATTGATGCCATATTTAAAATACTTATTCTATGTTTTGAAGAATGCAAATGAAATCAAAGTTGAAAGTTAAGATCTTCCCTGATACAACTATGACGGTTATTAACATAAAATAGTACTTAAAATTCCAAACCAACCCTCTTAGAATATTAAAAAGATACAGTTTGACCGTAACGATGCTTGCAATCAAGGGCCTCTTTATCTATAGCATAATAAAATGATTGGATTGAAATATTAATGTGTTTTTATTATTTTATTTCACTGTAATTAATATGACGCCTTCGCTTCACTCATATCTCTCTTATAAATGTATTTTTTATAAAAAAATCTAGTCTAAAACCAAACTAGATAATATGTTATTATTTACTGGAAAATAATTAAATCAATTATTCTTTAGCTCCTAATTCACAAACAGACCACACATAAGTATGAAGATATAATTTTATATTTAATATAAATAGAAAATAACTTACAATAACTCGTAATAATAACAATTTTGCAAGCTTTTCTTAGTCAAAGTGGCAAACACAAATATGTACAAACAGCTATTGACAAAGCAAATATTTACATACTAATAAAAGCTAATCATTTTTCTCTGGCGCATCCCTAATAAACTTTTAAAGTTTTAAAATATAATTTTCCCATGAGAAATACTTGACTCTATATAAAATATCTCTTCCTGCGTTCATGTGTGACCGACAGACAAACAGAAATACATTCTTAATTCATAATATTTATAAAATTCCTTTATAATATAAATTGATATTAATGCATTTACGCACACCACCTGTATACATACAGGTGGTTATGTGGGACTCACTCCTACCTCTACCTAGTCCTATCAGGGAGCAATCCGCATGGCACAACGTCCGACGACCGCCTGGATGTGTTTCTTGGCTTCGCGTCCGGCTGGATTGCCGGACGCTAATGCGACCCTAATCCCTCCCTCCCCTCCACCGCGTCAAGATAATACCACGACCATCTATACAGCCCATATTTTACCTTTTTTACCCTAAAGAGAAACCTACACGTGTGATCTCTGTCTGCAATAGAAAACTAATTACACCCGACATCAAAGGGCTTTAAAATTGACCGTTTCACACTATCGGCCTTAAGACTTTCAATACCGAATACTCAGAGCGTTCAAGCATTCACAGTGTGAATGGAGTCTATTAGGCATGTTTACACTGACCGGAGTGGCTTTAGTTCTGACCCACAGTCAATAGGACATCATTACGTCGTGTGCCCTATGTGCCATCTTTAGTGACATTATCAATATATGTTCAGTTTGTATGACCTATATGAGATGTTTCGTAAGCTGTTTTGAATGTTGAGTTATTATAGATTTTATATTTATGTTTGTTGTAGATTATCATATCCTTATAATTAGTTATGTGTATTGAGTTTTTAAGTAATGGAAATAAATATATAGTGTGGAAATTCAAAACCAGGCTGCTTGAGGCATTAAGACACTTGCTACTACATGAGACTTGTGTCTAGAATATAATATAATAAATTTGAACTTAACGTCCCACTGCTGCGCATTTATCTCCCCTCAGTGGGATGAAGCCATAGCCCACCACGCTGACGAAATGCGGGTTGGCGCTTACACGTTAACACTTATTTCGAAAATTAGTTTCTCCAAGACAAAATGTATATCATATAGTCCTTTGAATATTTTTCTTTCTAACATTACTAACGTAATATGTATATCGTGCCATTATATATTAATTACTCTGAAATACATATGCATAAATTCTTAATCTGTAAATGCCAAGTTGGAACGATATGCACTTGGTTTTTCCAACAAGCATGTTACGAAAATAAATTGAATAAATAGTAAACAGTACTGGTTCAAGAACTAAATGTTTCAAAGGCAGCACAGGAATCATTCGTGGTCGGTCAACATTTGTCCGACGGTAATGACGAGATGACCACTGTATATACGAGATTCCCATTCATTCCACGTTCTGATTATACTTTGCAAGTACTGACATGGATTTAAAAATATTAAGTTTTTATAGAACTAAGTCTATGTGTCCATTTCTCATATCTATGCTTTATTTATAAATTATACCTAAGTATTATTAAGTATACTTTATAAATAATCTTATTTATAAATTATAAGGTTCAAATTTAAGTAAGAAATTCATGTTGAACAGTGTTTTTTTTTATTTATATGGAATCAATAGTTAATATCGATTTGTAATTGATTAATATAACGCATTATTAAAAAGTAAAAATTAAATATTACAAGAAAACAGTATATTTCCTCCTCCTTCGAAGTGGGACAACAAATTTTGATTCGTCGTTCGTTTGTAATTTTTAGTCGAACGAGTCGGCTTGGACCTTCCATAATTAAAAAGTATTATTTTCAATATGTATAATGTACGATCTATAATAAATAAATCAAATAAATATGTTGGAATACCAACACACAGCTCCATCTAGTTCCGTGGTAAGCTACGAGGCTTGTGTTATGGATACCAAATAGTTGATACACTACACATATATAACTTTAAAAACATATTATTAATATAAGCAGCGGGACTTGAATCCGCGATCGTTAGCACAGCAAGTAGGGTCACAACAAACTGAGCCAAATGTGTCGTCAATATGCAGACTATATACATTATTTCGGTCTATTTTTCACGTTTTAGACTATTTGTTTGCTCTTTAAGGAGACTGTGAAAGAGCATGTTCATATAATATATTAATATTTCATATTAACTTACTCTTAAATACAATATGACAAATGACTAAACTTATGTATCGTAGAACAATCTTAGCCGAATTTCAATTTCGGGAACTATTTATCTTAAACAATGTTGCCGAACCTAAGGGCGCTTATACACTATGTTAAAAAAATTAAATTATCATTTAGAATTAAAGCAAAACTAAAGAATTATATATGGACTATGTATTTTTTTAATTTCTTTTAATCGTACATAGAAATTAATCTGTATGTCCATATATAGAATATAAACTATTACAGCATAAGCAAGTAATAAAAATCTTATAGGTATTAATGACAATCTGTACTAATATTATAATTAATGCGAAAGTTTTTGTGGATGTATGGATGTCGGGATGTATCATCTATATGGATGTTCGTTACTCTTTCACGCAGAAACTACTGAATGGATTTTAATGAAACTTTACAATAATATAGCTCATACATCAGAGTAACACATAGGCTACTTTTATCCCGGAAAAATGAACGTTTCCCGTGAGATAAATTTGTTTTTCTTTTTCTAGAGACGAAGCCGAGCGAAGTGCGGTTGAGCCACTAGTGTGATATAATATTACTAATTCAAAACATCGCAAAATTTTAATTTTATCCGCAGAATAGATAAAAAGCATAATAATAATATAATAAAGAAATAAAGTATAAGCATATACAATAAAATGAAGATCATGTTTAATTACTATCGATTATTTATAAATAAATAACTTTTAGTCAATACAAACATAATCACTACATATAGCGATGAGTTACGAACCAACGACCACAGTCAAACTTAACAATCATGTATAACTAGCTATTATAAACACACACAACAGAGATTTGTATATTTTTATAAACTCAAAAACTCACCTTAGAAATAAAAAAAGATATCAGAACATATCTAACAATGAACATTAACATCTCGTTTGTAGATACCCTTACTAGCAGCGGAACGCGTATCATCATAAGCTCACTGTTTAGCCGCTGTGTTGACTCTGACTCGTCCTGTTATTGAACAAGTTGCCAGTTCGATGTATATTACGTCTGTACTTCGCTTTGTGCAAACAGGAGTGGTTTAGAATTCTTTGATTGCGCACATGACGACATCTGTGCCATATGCGTAATGGCTGTACAATGAACTTGTTGGTACTTGCTTACAATTTAATCCTGAAAGTTTTTATACACACTAGTATATACTAATCTTAGTACTTAGTGTTTTTATTAATACTAATGTTCGCCCCGTGCTCGGAATTCGACTATAATCATTTTTTATTGATAAACATTAAATCTCGACAAATGCTACAAGACAAAAAAAAGGCTGAGTAACAGAGAAGGAAAATGTACTGAGCTGTTTTGTCTTTGTCTATTTATTAATTTAATGCTCACTTATCTGATGCTATTATGAGAAACTAGGTTATATCCGAGGATTCCCTAGCGAAGTAAGTGGGGTAGGAATCCAAGGTAGCCTATGTTCACTCCCAGGATGCAATCTATGGCTATTACTGATTGAATCAGCCTCAGCCCTAAGAACTGGTATAAAAAACTTAGCGGGACAATTATTATTATTTCTTTATCTTTTCTCTAAGTAAAATTATAAATTACCGTAATTCTACAACATTAAAATAGCCTGGAGGCAAGCATATCATTCCTAAGGCGTGCCAACTATACATATAATAAAATTGTAACTAAGCCGAATCTGAACATTAATTATTTTTTTTTTTTTGGAAAATCTTATTGAAATAGATATTATTAACGATAGAGAGGCCGAATTTACAGTTTTTAGAATTTTTGTCTGTTTGTCTGACTGTATGTCTGTCACGTCACGGAAAACCTACTTAAGTGATTCTGATGAAATTTGGTATGATCATAGGTAGTGGTCAGGGTCAATATATAGGATACTTTTTACTGCGGGAAAATATATCATCTCTGAGAAATCTATACTAAACGTGAAAACGTAAGTAGGAACCACAACGTAGCGAGTGAGTCGCTAGTCTTCTATAAAATTAATAATTGTGGCATATGTTGTTTGAATTTAAAAATAGAAGCATTTTGTACATTTTCTGGGATCCTGTTATAAAAATCTATACAATGTCCATAAATAAAATTACTATCTGTAAACGAGACACGAGCATTACAAGATTTCAATTTTTTTTATTCATTGAAACAAACAATTGCAGTAAACTTTCTGAACATCAACATCTTAAACTTAAACGTGTCACTAATAAACGGAACTAACACGTTGTACTGATCAAAGTGAATCAAATAACCCTTAAGGTCCTCCAGTTTGACCCTAAGTTTGGTGAGTAACTTTTGAGAACAAGCTAGAGTGACTATGATTTTTGTTAAGAAAGACGCACCTTAATTATTTTTCTACCTTCAAAAAAGAGGAAATACTAAACTTGGTTTTATTGTTAGTAGATGTATAGGTTATTGCTATATATCTCACAGATTATCTTACATAAATTTCAAAAATTCCATTCCTTAGAATGGATAATGAGAGCTATTGAATCGGATGGCACCAGTTGGCGCCACTGGCGAGTGTGATCCTATCGCTGTTGTTGAAAAATATTTGTTAGTGCGGCATAAATTTAATATAATAATTATAATTGTTAGCGCAGAAGCAGTCTATCAGGATTGTACATAACTAATCATAACCAAATAAATAAAATATTGACTTTTTCTTAACTCTTTTTTTAAACCAACTGTATTTATTGCGCCGTACCATGTCTGCCATTATTAATCACGAATGGCACAATCTTTACAATAATCATGAATATTAGTGAAAATTCGCAATAAAAATCTCGCAAACAGTAAACGTTCAGTATTATTTGACATTTGTAGAGACCTCACTCTACATTAGCGCCCTCTCGCGGCAAATTCAAGCACGGTAGGCCCCATTACATCTGAACTGATTTTAAAGGCGGTGTCTCTTAAAAAATGTATTTCTTTTCACTACTATGGTATGAACTGCATATTGCTGTGCCTTCCCTCAATGCGAGGGAACTAATTCAAGTATTTAAGTAGCCAAATGAAAAATAGTGGACTTCATGCGACTTTCGAAGAGTAACTAGGTTCTCTTAAACGTACATGTTTGTTCACAATGGAAGGCGTTCATTATATTAGCAAGCGATAATCATGTTTTTAAATTAAGTGAAATTCACACACACACACTCACACAAAATTTTAGATGCGATTTTGCATTATATTATGTTGTTAATTTTATTTAAGTTATCGTAAATTGTAACGTAATATTCTATCAAAATATCAAAATCATACTCACATTTCATATGAAGATTCAGAAGTGGCGCTATATTTGCCATCCAAGTTACTGACCTGTATTGACTCAACCGATTTGAACTAAACCTTAGTTTCTGAGTTATTAACGAACAAACATTCTAATTGATGTTTGCTCAGGTTAACTGTTCTCTTAAGACATACTAAATGGCCGTACATAATGGAGTACGGAGCTTTGAACTGCATATATTCCAGGATATTTTGGGTACAAATGGTAGTAGTAGTATAAGTAAATGATAAACGAATAATTATTATATATATTTATATTTTTTCTAAAAAATTATATGGGACCATTACCATAAATAATCTTAAAAAATATTATCTATATTTTAATAACGGACAATTGTTTTTAGAAAATTTGACCTCAGTCAAATACTTACAATATAATAAATTCCAAACAATTGTTAAAAAGAAATTATCTAGATAGCCTTTGTAGGTTGTCGTTACAAGTAAACCTACTTCAAAATTTTAAAACATATTAAATTTCTTAATAAAAACCAAAGAAATAACTAAATTCGAGGTAATATGAATGATAATACAAAATATGAAATAAATAGGTAAATAAAACTCGATATCTGCTAAATTTGTCATTAAAGCCTAAAGCCAACAACGAAAACCTTTTCACATAATGAAAGAAATGTAATCTTTCCATATATAAATCGTTCCGTGCGTCTATCAAAATCATTAAAAATAACCTGACGAGGACAGTCGACTCATAATTCGATGGGTACGCCCAAAACTCCATCAACTATATGCTGGGCTGATTCATAAGCGGAAAGCGTTTTCCAGAAAAACTTATCTAGCGTTTTTGGAAGTTTACAATATTATTTACTACAGTTAAATTATTACTAGTAAAATGTTAGTACGGTTCCCAATAGCCTATCTAATTAATTCTAGGTTTAGTATTTCTAGTTAAGGTTAATGTCAATTTTTTTATGGTAATTAGTGACAAACGAGCACACCTGTCGCCCATAACGGTTCATGCACTTAGGTTTTATGTTACAAAAATACAGAACCGCAGGTGCGTTGTCACAATGAGGACTAAGATGATATGCCTCTTGCCTGTAATTGCGCTGGCTACCTTGTCCTTCAAACCGGAACACAACAATGTAATCATTGTTGCTTGGCGGGAGAAATAGATAAGGGGGTGGTACCCATCCAGTCGGAATCCTCAGGCTTGACAGAGTCCTACCACCAGTAGAATTTCTATCTCTAGAACCACAGACAGATTATAGGGACCCATTATTATTGAATTGTTACTTGGGGGATATGTACAATACACTAAGGCAGAAAAATAAAGAAAAATCGTAAAAATATTCCGTAAAAGGAGAAGTTTATAGTCATGATTTCGACTATAGTTATGCATACTAAATCATATATAAGTACTAAGTAGCATAATATAAAGACAATTGTTTATCTGTTCGTTCATTTCAGTAAGTTCATGTTACTATTTTTATTTTTTTTACTTCTACGACAATTTGGACGACAAAAAATATTACAAGGCAGAGAGTATTTAGAGCTTGAGTAAAACAAGGTATGTTCATTACTTCCTTGCCCTAAACGGTTGGACAGGTTTGGATGGATAGACTATGAACTGGAATAACGCTTATGTTTATACATATTAAAAAAAATAAAGTGTCTGTTTGTAGTGTCAAAATAACAGCTTTTTACTAAGTGCATATGAAGTTATATACGGTACTTAAAAGAAAAACACAATTTGTAAAATTTTTATCGGTCTGTCTGTTTGCTCCGGCTAATCTCTGAAACGGCAAGACCGATTTTGATAGGACTTTCACTAGCAAATAGCTGTTTTTATAAGTGAATGAGGGTTTATCGTAAAGAAAACGTAGCTAGGGATGCATCCAAGCAAAGCGAGGATTATGGCCGATTTCACCAACGTCACCTAAGTTTAAGGGATCCCCTAAGCATATTTAGGGGGCTGTTAGGGGACATTTTCTGTTTCACCGACAGTTAGGGGTCACCTAAATGTTAAAATGCCACCTAAATATCGGTACTAGAAATACAGGCTATGACGATGGTAAAACGAAATTTAATTTAGGGGCTAGTTTAGGGGAACTTTAAGCTAGGGATCCCATACGTAGGTGGTAGGTTATGGGATGTTGGTGAAATCGGGCATTAGTCTCTGCTCTCTGGTATATAATATTTCTGGCAACTAAATTAGATTCTTGTACCACACGATCACATGCCACCGCGCCCTATTCGGTATAGACTAACACGGTATGCAAATATGGGACATAAAAGTAATATTTCGTGATAACACAGTAATTAATAAAATATGTCCTCTCGCCATTAGTTGGGCGGAATTGTATTAGAATATTAGACGATTGCGTTGCTTGATTTATAGCGAGGTGTGACTCGACCTTAATTATATTTTGATTTTATTCATGTTTGGTATTTATGTAATGTTAATATTATATGAATGTACATGTCGCTATATATTTTCGTTCTCCATTATATCCTAAACTGTATATCCAAATGAAAGACTGTGATTGGGTTAAAACTATCATCAGGTATAAAAAATTTATCTCTATTATGTACTTGTTAAGATGAAATAATGTCAATATGTAAGCTCTACTTAGTTAAAAACACTATTTCTAACATAAAACTAATTGTAACTGCTAATTAATAGCATATATGTAGAATCTTAATAAACTATTAAGATTCTACATATATGCTATTAATTATTTCCACTTACGTTATGCACAATCACTTGTCAGCTGGCTGAAAATGCAAAAACCGCTTTTTCTGCTAACTCGGTTCATTAATACCGCGAATATTCATCTTTTATAAAGTTATTTTAAATTTACTAGATCAGCACGCACATATGTACGTACAAACAGAAGAACAGACATACAGACGCACAAAGACGTAAAGACGCTTTCAGGTACTCTCTTTTACGTGTATCGGAATCATAAAAGTACAGAAGAAAACGTTATATCACTGTTATTTTTTCCTCGTTATTCCCGATATTTTCAATTTCAGGCAATTTTTCCTTTTTCCCCTTCGGAATTCGGAATATTTAAAATAAAAATTGGCCAAATCGGTCCAGTCAATCTCAAGTGATGATACGCTGACTAACGAACAGCTTTTCATTTTTATTTTTATTGGTAGTTTATTACGTTTTTCGATCGGGGCGTCCCTAGTTACGAATAATTCTGTGATACTTATATTGTCTTCATATAAGTCTATTGGTTTACGCGACGCACGCTAGTAAAGCTCCCAGTCCGCATCATCTTTTCCGACATCTTCAGCAATCATCGTCATATTTCAGCCAATTTGCACACAACCTTAATGAATTATCTTATAAATACATAAACCTTCCTCATGAATCACTTTGTCTATTGGTAAAAACCGTATGAAAATCCGTTTGGTAGTTTTTGAGGTTCTCGCATTCAGACAGATCGACAGGCAGACGCGGCGAGAAGACTTTGTTTTATGATATTTAGTCATGGTTTTATACGTTTACAATATTAGTAAGCATTTATTGTATTTTACAGTCATAATGTAGACATTTCTCATGTTCACATTCTGTTGCTGACGATGCGTGTATGGCAGTTGCTAAAATGGTCACTTCACTTCTAAAGTAGGACAAATATATCTGTTTAGTATATATGTATGTATATCTATACTAATATTATAAAGAGGCACTTTGTTTATTTTAACGCGCTAATCTCAGGAACCACTTATCCGATTTGAAAATTTTTTTTGGCATTAGATAGCCCCTTTATTGAGGAAAGATATAGGGCCCAAGGGAGCGGAAAAGTAATATAATAAATACTTGAGCGAACCAAAAGTGAGCTGCTAGTCTATACATATTATAATAAAATTCTGAGTCGAATGTGTATCTTCTTATAATATAAAAATGAATTGCTGAATGTGTTGGTAAGCGCAAATCTCGAGAGCAGCTGAACCGATTACGCTAATTCTTTTTTAGAACATTCCTTGAAGTACGAGAATGGTTCTTCCGGAGAGAAAAATTAAAAAAAATACCTAAAAAAGTCAAAAAACAACACTTTTCTATACTCCCATACAAAAGATTCGTAATAATACTTAAAAGTCAACTTGAACTTTAATACCATACCATAAAGTTTAAGTATTAGTGGAGAGGTTTCGGGAAGGCAAAACAATTGAGTGACGTTAGTATCGTATAAATATTATTGCCAATACGAGTATTTGTCAATATTATTAACAAAAAAAAATTAAAATTTATATGGTTAACGCTGGCTAAAAACTATTTATATCTATTTAAAACGTACCTAGCGACAAACCCGAGCGAAGCGAGGGTGAGCCGCTAGTATTTAATATTTTTTGAAAAATATTGTTGAAATAGTCATTATTATCGTTACAGAGGCCGAATCTATAGTAATGAATCTATAGTAAATTTCGTATGATGATAGCTGGTCATCCGTTTCAACATATAGGATACTTTTTCCTGCGGGATAATATGTCATCTCTGAGAAATCTATACTAAACGTTAAAACGTAACTAAAGTAGTTTATAATAGTAGTCCCGATATAATATATTTTTATAATCTACAAAACAAAAATTTTATCGATCAGAAACTCCCAATCCTATGTTACACTATTACCAAAATTCTATAGTTAAATCAAATTGGCATGTACGTTAAACTCCCACTGCTTTAATTGTGGGTAGGCATGCGATATCATACTTATTAATTTTTGTCGTTCTCGTTAACCCATATTACTAATACTAATATACAATCTTGTTTATCGTTTGATCGTTAATTGAATTCGTTTTCGGGGTCCACATCGAGAGAAGTCGAAACATTTTACTAAATATGTGTTATTTTAGAGTATTTCTTACAAATATGTGAACATTAAATGTTTAATTATTAAATTTGACATATAATAAATAATATTTTATTAGAAGTACTTAAATTAAGTGGCCATACATGCTTTCCTTTTTTTTTTTTGATATAAATGTCTTGAATCTCGAATGCCTGTTGATAAAACGAATTTTTATATTTAGATTTTTTTCTAGTGTTATAATGGTACCCTAATGTAAAAGATTACATTAATATACGGTTATATTAATAAATATATTTTATTTAGCACAACAGCCTTCGCATAGAGTGGCTTTTATTATAAAATACTAGTGACCCACCCTTCTCTTTGCTCGAATTCGACATTAGGTAAGTAGAGAGTAGTAAGTGGTATACCTGTCGTTCAGCGCTTGAACTTGAGAAATTATCGATACTCCATACAAAATTTCATCCCCGATTGTACGCCATTTTTTTAGTAACATAAGGTATAAATCCTAAGTCCTTCACCAGTGTCCAATCTATTTCTGTGGTATTATCGTTTGTTTATTAGTTTAGTCATAAACAAACAGACATAACTACAAGACATAATAACAACAATACAAACATCTATAAAATTTATACTTTATACTAATATTATAAAGAGGCAGAGTTTATTTGTTTGTTTGAACGCGCTAATCTCAAGAACAACTAATCTGATCTGAAAAATTATTTTTGCATTAGATAGCCCGTTTATTGAGGAAGGCTATAGTCTATATATCATATACATATAGTCTATCTATTTAATACTAACCGTTAAAAGGTACCTAGGGACAGACCTGAGCGATGCGAGGATGAGTCGCTAGTATTAATAATTAATGTATTAATAAATATATGATATTTACCACAACAGCTATTCAGGCGGTGGAACCAACCAAGAATTAGAATGTGAGAGTTTACACGCATTTTATGAACTAAAGATGCACTCCTTTCTCGCATAGTGGCTTCCAATATACGTGCTTAAGTAGGTACACTAAGGAAAAAGGGAATGAAATAACAAATTTTAAAAACTATGAATATATTTATAATATTGAATATCGTATGAATATGCAAAAATTAAACGTTTTTAACAAATTTCTGTATTTTTTTATTGTCTCGTAATGCTGTATCGATTTACAATTTCGTGATTATGTGAAAACTGAAAATCGAATAATAATATAATAATAATATGATGCCATCAAGCTGATTTGATCCTGGAACCACGAAATGCACAATGACAATTTAAGTAGCTTCTAGTGAAACCTTCGATTTTGGACTCAATAAATTAATTTTGACGAATTGTATAAATATTCTAGTACCTGTGTTTTGGTCAAAAGCATTTCGTTTGTTTTTTAACCATAATTTCTCTATGAATATATAGATAGATAAAGACAAAATCTTTTTTTTCGTTTTTTTTCAGTGGCAAGACACCTTTTCGCCCTCTGTTAATCGTTTTTTTTTTTGTTTAGTAGCTATCGACTTTCGAGCTTTATATCACAATGTGTCATAATTTTAAGTATGTCCCTAAACGGATTTTTGGCTAGAATTATTTTTTTCATAACATATGAGCATAAAATGCGAGACATTATACATGATACAATAAATATATGTTGACAAAACACAAAATTATATCGAGGGTGCGATCTCTAAAAAACCAATCATTACTATTAAAATATTAACTGTAGTATGTATTGTATTCAGCCCTTTTTAACCGTTCCATTGCTGGGCATGGGCCAATTCCCTTCAATACGAGGGGGTTCAAGCCTTAGTCCACTACTTCACTTCACACGTCTTTCGAAAACTTGCTAGGTTCTCTCAGACATGCAGGTTACCTCACAATATTTTTCCTTCACCGTTAAACAAATGGTAATCATGCTAAAAATGATTCGCACCTGAAAATATCAGAGATGCGAGATCCGGTATTTGAACCCGGTATTTGAATCAAACGCGTTACTGCTGGACTATCACTGCCTATCTATTAAAAAAAATTCTATCTATTAGTAAAATTAATTCCGCCCCTGTCGTGAGATAGTCCATCTTTTACGTACGAGTATTACGAGAACCGCTCCTTTGATTTTAATATACTAATCAAATCGTGACAACGCGTTTGTTGATCATTATTTCTTATTTCTTTGTTTTTAGAATTATTAAAAGGGTTGCGGAGTCATGCAAGTAATTTTAATTTAAACGACTGTTTTATGAAATATTAAGCTTTGTGAAACAGTTATTATTGGTGTCCGCCTAGTGGTTGAAACTCGATCTCATTATTGATTTTGGATAAACTTCCGAATAGGCCATACCTTCGATTAGTCTGAAATTTAATAATAATAATATGTTGGGACATTAACACACAGCACCATCTAGTCCCATGGTAAGCTACAAGGCTTGTGTTACGAATACCAGATAGTTGATATACTACACATATATAACTTTAAATATATACATATTATAAATATAAACACTCATGACTGGAGTACAAACAAACATTCGTGTTCATCACACAAATGAATGTCCCCAGCGGGACTCGAACCCCGCGACCGTTGGCACAGCAAGTAGGGTCACTACAAACTGAGACAAATGTGTCGTCACACATTTGGCCCACATTTTTATTTCAACGTGCTGATTACTAATAAGTTATTCAAAATACGCGCATAATTCATTTTCAAGGTCAGATCTAGAATAAATATTTTCCATGTCTTTCGCCTTTAACGTGATAATTACTACGACTTAATTATTTATTCATAAGATAAATATTGATTTTAGAGGAAAATATTCCTCACAAAAGTTGTGGGTTATAAAAACATTGAAATTATTTGTTTAAAACGTTTTGTAGGCGCATATTTTGAATAACATATTCATTATCAACGCATCGAAATTCATATGTAAACCATAATTCAAATTAATCCGAGGTATGGGTTATTCGGAAGTACACCCTTGATTTTTTTATTGATAACACTAAAGTTCGTTAATTGTAATAACTAAACAACAAAGATACTTAATTTTGTATATTCTGTCTCTATATACGTAAAACTCTATACGCCATACTTTTAAACGTACAAGTTCCAGTCTTAAGCAATAAAACATTAAAAGACACGAAAAACTCTTAGAATCGAAAAGGGAATATTACCGAATCTCCTATGACACTTACAACTTTACATAATCATTTACACAATCCTTATTTCTTAGTTGATATGGTTGTTTTTCCACTAAATTAGATGTATATTTAAACATGTTTTTCTGTTAATGAGGCATTAAAATTTCAGTACTGTTGATGTGAGGTGATCTTTTTTCGTATGTCATTCGCTTTGATATGTCATTCCGTATAGGGCTTAAAAGTTTAATGATTCTGAGATTGAGTACACATATGTATATGAATAGAATATAATGTATACATATAAGAAAATTCTGATTCGAATCTGTACATTAAATATTTTTTGGAAAATCTAATTGAAATAGCCATTATTATTGATACAGAGGCCGATTCTATAGTTTTTAGAATTTTTGTCTGTCTGTCTGTCTGTCTGGGAACGCGACAGTACACTGGACAGATTTTGATGAAATTTGGTATGATGATATCTGGTTATCCGGGTCAACATATAGGATACTTTTTACTGAGGAAAATATCTCATCTCTGAGAAATATATACTAAAATTTTAACCTTATTGATTTTAACCCATTTTTTATGTTATGTATATTTCATGTCTTCTATTATTTTCATAATATTAGAAACCAGAGGGATTACAAGATTTATTATATTAGTATAACAAGCACATTTATATCGTAACTTTTAACGTTTTCAAAATTTAAATTAAAAGGAAGCATGTAAGTCCGTGAGGAATCTCCCACCGACTCGAAAGGCAGTTCTGCTGAGAAGAGCCGGCGAGAAACTCAACAGCTGCTCTCTTTTAAAATAATATTTGCTACAAAAAGAGATATAGCGTAAATGTAATGTAATGGTATTTTTTTTAAGTCAAAAAAATATTTTTACACTCAAATTATTATAGAACCCGCTACCACCAGCATTTAAGCTACTACACTAAAAAGTCAATTTGTAAACATGTAATCTAAAAATTAAACCGATACAGTTCTTTGATATTTACCCTTTCGCGGTCTCCATTGAGAAATAATCCGAACATACAGGTTCTGGTCCCGCATCTCGACATCGGTCGTTCATTTTTCATGAAGAATCTTTTGATAACCGCCCCCTGCGCGCCTGTTCAGATAATACGCGATATGTACGGTCAAGTAGGATGGATAACTGATAGCTTGTGCTCTCATATTTCCTAGTTCCTTCTGCTAGTTCTTCTTCGAACTTAGATATTTTCTTTCTCAACAATAGACTCATGATATTCAGAAAAAATATAATAATTTAATACTAATTAAAATTGAATTTGAAAATTTGATTATACTTTTTTTTTACTAACTCTACTCTAAAGTGAGTACAGCTACAATCGATTAGTTTATTTGGGAGATATATGGATTGAAACAGATTGAGTATTTTAATCACACTTGCTTTGGGCGTTCGCGTAGTTTAGTATATTTATTAAATTACTTGCTCTTAAGGGCCTAGGGTGATAATATTAAATTAGTCTAACACAAATAAGGAGAACAAGATATGTATAGTAAATAGTAGTAAATGTGTTTACCATAAAGATGTTTTGTGTTTAAAAAATTAAATCTAAAATATACGGATTTAAAATATATATATATATATATATATATATATATATATATATATATATATATATATATATATATAGGTAGAGAGTATATATATATATATATATATATATATATAGGTATATATATATATATATATATATATATATATAGGTAGAGAGGGCTATAAGCTATTGAGAATCTTAAGACATTTCAACGAGTTCAACAGATACCTTCACTACCATTTAGAGAAGATTCAAAGATTTCGTTTGAAAAAACACATCCGTCTCACCCGTGTGTAACATAACCCCCTGGCGGCGGTCGGTATTGAAATTTTTGAATATGCCAACACTCGAGGACTCCGCTCTCGAGAGTATCCGAAATTTTGGCGTAATTATACAGTCGAGGGCATCCGATTTTAGTTCGATATTGTGTTTTCCACTCGACGTTGCTTGTTTACGGCGCATAAAAGGCCTCGTCTTTCATTTGACTCGTTATTGAAATATTTTGCTTCCTTCACTGATGTGTAAGTGAGTGGGTATAAGATAAGTGAAAATAAAATCTATAGAGATTGTGAAGTGGTATTGTAAATATTTATTTTTAATCGCCCAGCTCTGTAGCGTGTGTCTTTGACACTAATTGAGTTAGTCACAAGTTCGATTTTCAATGTAGAATGTAGACAAATGTTTGAATTAACTATAATATACAGTCCAAGCGCCTTCCAATAATCTTTTCTATTACTGACATTTCTATTGGAAATATCGATCTTTATACATATATATTCAATGAGATGAAACAAATAAAAAACACCTTCGTAACTTTAAAGTGGAAAATTATTATGTACCTGTACGTTTTTTCATAAATATTTAGGGCAAAAACCGATCCAATTTCCGCCAACGCATTAGGCATCCAACCCTAAAATGCGATGTTATTTTAAAATTCAAAGAAACAATATCGAGTGTGCATATTCTATTCCGCATGCCGCATATCAGATACTTTACGAGCGCGCGGGGAAATACATTGCCTTTACGTATAAAAAGCCTCACAATTTATTATATGTCATCCCACGCTTAATCGTTCGAAAACTCAATATAAGTTTGAAAAAAAATTAAAGTAATAAGGAGGGAATATGCGTGTGATTTAAATAAAGGTGAATTTTTATTTCTTTTGAATTACTTAAGCCTATATTAATACTTATATGTAATTTCTTTTTGATTAAGAAAATAATTATTAGGTCAGACAGAATATCATAACAGAGTGATTAGCGATTTTGTCGCTACAAGTTGAGTCGTCATTTTTCTGTGTATATCATACTGTGACGCCAAGCGCGCGAAATAACGAGCGTTTAAAGTATCCGTATGATATTGTTATAATTTTTTTATACTTACTAAATTTTAGATTTTTTGGGTTGGGTATTTTTTTTACAATTATATAAAAATGTAAGCTTTTATACAATAAGAAATAAAAAATCACGTATATTCCCTATTGCTTTTTGGCATCACTTAAGAAAGCTACATTGTAACATAAGAAAAAGTTATAGAAATAAATTGCAAATGCTTAATACGACCACAGTTAATTGACTTAAATACGAAGTCAGTGATATAAGTATTACGTACAAGATTAGTTCATTTCAAATTAAACAAATCAGAACCGATCTTCTACATATCGATATCAAAGGTAACAAAAATTGAAAACTTGAAGGTAATGGAGTTTTTAGGGATTAATGGAATGGAATGATTACTTTTATGTAATTAACTATAATTTACCAAACTTCTAGCTGAAAATCGTAGAAAAGACCAACAAGTTATTTAGAAAAGACTAACACTTTTAGTTTTCTCAAAAGAGTAAGAACGATTCTTTAAGAAAATGTTAAGTGGATTTCTTTAAAAATCTGTAATTATTGTAGAATATATTCTTAGTTATTTCGAAAAAGATCTATTAAAAATCCCCGAAACAAACCTCCTAACATGTAGATAAGTCATAAAGAACAAAAAAATTATGGACATCAAAACGCCTTTAAGTACAAAGTGCATTTGCACTTGACGCGTCTCTGATCTCAATAGATGCACAGACAAACGACAATTTGTCTATATATGTATATCGTCGTTTTCTTTTTATTACCGTTAGAGAGAGACAGAGAATATAGTGTTTTAGCGTGTCGATAGTTATCTACTATCTATCCCTCTCTTGATTTCTATACAAGCAAGTGACATAGCCATATGTATATATGTATGTATAAACAATTGTCTTTGTCTGTACGTACGTGCGAAACGTGAGGGTGTTTAAATAATTGCAGCTCCACACAAAACCTGCGTTTAAGTGGTTGAATGACAAATTAAAAATGGAAAATGTGCAGTTTTTATACGAACATGATACATATTCATTGGGGGTTTCAATTAACATATGGACGCATATAATAACAAAAGATTTATAAAAACCCATTCAGAATTGCATGATTGTAATAAACTCGCTACATGTTTTTGTTTTGCTTGATTCAAACTAAAATTTATTATTTTTAACTAGGTATTAAATAATTTATATTCCTATTATATTTTTATATCTTTTCGTATTTTTTTACTTTTATTATTCTAAATTATATACATGGTTTTCAGATAGAGTTTTTCCTTAATAAGAGTAAAATTTATACCTATATTACATACCCAAAATCAACTCTGTTTTGGTTTTATGGCAACACCGATTTCGATGGTTTTGATAAAAACAATCTCAAAAAGAGACTCGCATTGGGTGTTTTTTAATTTAATATTTTAATTTAATTTATACAGATAAAAAAAAATTAAGTGTCTGTTTGTAATGTCAAAATAACAGATTTCTACTTAATGCACATTTAATTATATACTTATAATAAAAACTTTTTTTAGTTCAGTTTTTTTAATTTTCGGTTGGAGTAATTTTGATGGGATTTTCCTTGGCAGATAGCTGATGTTATAATAGTAACTTAGGCTACTTTTATTTGAGGAAAAATTAGGGTTCCGTTCACATAAATTGAAACGTACTAAGGACGCATTCGAGCCAAGCGAGGTTAAGCCGCTAGTCTATACTAATCTATACTAATATTATAAAGAGAAAAGATTTTTTGTTTGTTTGTTTGTACCGAATAAACTCCGAAAGTATTGGACCGATTTAGATGAAATTTGGTAAGAAGATAGTTTGAGACACTAGGAAGGACATAGGATAGTTTTTACCCCGGAAATCTTCCTTTAAAGCGGCTAAAATAGGAATGAAAGTTTACATGGAGTCAACCTATGCTAGTAAACAAATAATAATAAACTATACAAATTGATTATCAATTCGTCATAAGATTAAAGTAAGCTTAAATCCAAACCCAGTTATCGTCTTATCCATCAGAATCCTATAAAACTATTATTACACAAGAAGATTATTTATAGAAACTATCTAACTACACCTATAAATCAGTCAGCATTGCGTGAAAACGAATTATTAGGGGCAAATGCAATTTTCCCGGCCAAGGCACTAATATGTCTCCGGGACCGAGTAGCAAATGAATAAAAATCAACCGAATAGACGCGGCAGTTTGTTAGAGAGTGTGGTGTGGGCCGTGGGGTACCCCATGCCCCCTGTTGCAATCCACGGTTAATGTATGAATAAGTCTAAAATAACTAAGAAAAAGATATTTTTATTTAGCAAAACTAGTTTTAGGAACGGCGTAGTGGAAATATAGGATAGGTAAGTTATTGAGTGTGATATCATAATTTCGAAACTGCTATTCACAGTACTTTACATTAGGTACTACTAAATGCGAAGTTTGTTGAATAGTTTAAAAAGTTTTATGTCGGATGAAATTTAATACATTGTTAGATAGACAGATAGATATACTGTCGCCAAGATAAGCCACTTGTTGATTATATAATTAACTCCTGATAATCAAGAATTAACATGAAATAACCTATTAACATATGTATACGCATTTACTGAACTCAATTATTTCCCATTCATCTTAGATCTTATATATACTTTTACTTTTGGCTAGAAAAAGGGAGGTGCTATTCTGTGTCGGTTATCTGAGCAATACACAGCAAGACTTAGAAAAATAACAAATGCTAATGTCAGATTTAGATCCTTCGTGCACCACGCATGTGACGAATTGCTAAAATGGTAGGTTTCATACAAACTTTCATCCGCTATTTTACACCCTCATGAGATGAAGTTTGGAAAATTCTAAAACCGTATTTATTTAATTGTATTGAAGAGTATTTATACCAAGTTTCAAGTAATTCTAATCATAAATATTTTTTTGGATTGTATTATAACGTGTTTTCCTGTGAGAAAGAGATAATTTCCTGCGGTAAAGTAGCCTATGTCACACTCTCCAGCCCTCCAACTATCTCCACACCAATCCGCCAAGCCGACCAAGCCAAGCCAAGCCAAACAAACAAACAAACAAACAAACAAACAAACAAACACACTTTCACATTTATAATATTAGTATGGGTTAACAATAAACTTATATTTTGTTTAATTTGCATTGTATTTGAGTTTGTGAGTACAAATTATTTAAATGGATTAAAGATTTATCACATCATGTTTGAGTTCACGCCCACTAAGTACCCTATAGATAATTCCGATGTTAGCCACCCTGAAAAATAAGATAAGTGGACAAAGCAGGGAAATAAATAAAATTTAAAAAGCATTAAACTAATATTATAAATGTAAAATTTTGATAGTTTAAAGGAATTGATGGGAATTTAGATTTAATAATGCTATATCTCGGTTTAGCCCCAATACTACTTCTTATCGACGTATCTATCACGCGGACGAAGTAGTGGGTAAAACCAACAAATTATATTTCATGAGTTGATTGATAAAACTAATCATCCCCAACTAAGTACAGACGGGAGGCAAGGACTCACCGCTCAACTTGAGTCTCTAGCTTTGAAATGAGAAAAGTTTCAAACGAAATGCTGACGAGTCAATATTAACTATAAACCTACAAACCTAAAACTGTCGGAAACCTAACCATAGGATAATAAATCTTAGTGCTTTGAAATACGAGCTAGGTAATTAGAATTTTTATTTCCCTGGCCGCAAGTTAGGTTGGCGCTGAATACCGCTTTCCGATGAAGTTTTTTCTAATAAGGTCTGTCTGTATGGCTCTATTATAACTAAATGTTTTGAAATGCACTTTCTGGTGCAAAATTGAAAATTTTTCTATTAAAGCTCTTTATTGGTTATTTTTAGCTTTAGTTTTATATTTTTACGTTTTAATGTTTAGTATAGATTTCTCAGAGATGAGATATTTCCCCGTAATAAAAAGTATCCTATATGTTGACCCGCAAAACCAGAGAAATCTGTCCAATGGTTTTCTCGTGATGCGTTCTCAAAGAGACAGACAGCCAGACAAAAAATCTAAAAACTATAGACTCGGCCTCTGTATCGATAACAATGACTATTTAAATAAGATTTTCTCAGTTACTATTTTATTATATGTTTAGATGTAGATTAGTATTCTATGTAACAAAATATTTGCAAGAGCAATTCTCTAAATTAATGTTAGTGAGTTTCTTTTAAGTTAGGAATTTAAACTATCTATTTGAATGTTTTTATTAAGAAAAGTATTCAACCCTTTTTAACATCCCACCGCTGGGCACAGGCCTCCCTTCAATACGAGGGGGATCAGGCCATAGTCAACCACGCTGGCCAAGTGCGGGTTGGCGGACTTCACATGTTTTCCGAAAACTTGCTAGGTTCTCTCAGACATGCAGGTTTCCCCACGATGTTTTCCTTCACTGTAAGGCCAGTGGTAATCATGTTAGAAATGATTCGCACATGAAAATATCAGAGGTACAAAGATCTGGGATTTGAACCCGCTTCACTCGGTTTCCCAAGCGAGCGCTTTACCACTGGGCTGCCACTGCCTATATTAAATAAAGTAATATAATAATAAATTAATATGTAGAAGTACGGAATTTATTATCTATCAATCTTATCTCTTATCCCTGTTCAGATAAAATAGCGACTCCATCTTATAGTGGTGCTGTTATTACATGTATGTACTCTATAATTTAGTTAATATCGACTTAGAAAATGTCATTGAAATAAAACATTGTGCAATCTGTATTAACTACTTACTTACTTTGTAGGTACTTCAATACTTAGGTATGTATCTATACAAGATATAGGTTATTTCGATTCTCCTTTTCTCTAAAATCCTCTAAGATGTCAATCTGAAATTTTCGCGCTTATAATAAATATTAGCATGGCGATATTACCTATGTATTCCTGACAAACCACTTTTAATGCCAAAATTTTAATAAAGTAACAAAACAGATACGTATTTAATCATTACTAATATTGCAAATAGTAAATAATAATAATAAATAAATATGTTGGAACATTAACACAGCGCCATCTAGTTCCATGGTAAGCTACGAGGCCTGTGTTATGGATACCAGATAGTTGATACACTACACATATATAACTTTAAATACACACATATTACAAATATAAACACACATTCGTGCTCATCACATAAATGAATGTCCCAGCGGGACTCGAACCCGCGACCGCTGGCACAGCAAGTAGGGTCACTACAAACTGAGCCAAACGTGTAACAAATATTATAATTTTTTTTTTTTAATAAATCCTTCTTCTGTGTAAAAACGAGCAATAGACCAATGAGACTTTTTTATAGATACATCGGACATGGGCTAGAAAATACGTTATATATTCATTCGCAAAAGTAAACAAAATGTGAAGCGGGTTCAAACTAAGGATTTCATCTCTGGGATTATTATTAGCGTATTATTAATCAATTACTATAACAAAATATCATTGTGAATAAACATGCGTGTCTGAGAGAACCTAACTAATTTTTGTAACGTATGAAGTCGGCCAACTTGCATTAGGCCACCGTGATAGACTATGGCCTAATCTCCTCGCATTAATGGGAGACCCGTGCCCTGCAAGGGATTGCTGTCTGTATACAAAGTCACGGTACGTTAAAGAACTTATGTAAATGAACAAAAAAATGTTATAAATAAAAACTTTTAAAAAACCAACTTCCAGGCACTAAAATGTAAAAAATAACTGAACGGAGGTTTTCATTTCGAATAGATACCTAACCAGATATTTTCGAAGTCGGTGCCAGCCGATGCAAAGCAAATCTAATATATTACGATACGTAAAATGGATATTTACCTTTTAGATATTCATATCTTAAAATATTGTATGTGATTAAGCAATTTATTTAAAAAATATATTTATTGTTGATTTTTTTAAAAACCGTTGGACTGATTTCGATAAAATTTTTATGGGACCACCTGGGAAGTATACTCTTTGAAACAAAAAAAAATCCAAATGGGTTCAGGTGTCTTCGAGTAATCGGTGAACATACATAAAAAAATCCGACGAATTGAGAACCTCCACCTTTTTGGAAGTCGGTTAAAAAGAAAACACAATATTTTGATTGAAACGTAAACGCTGTGTTCAATACATATTAGATCCTGTGATATTTACTGGCGGATCTCCTTGGTTATCTTTTCATGAATTGTCATTATTATTAATCTTTGAATAGACATTGTTTCATATTCATCTAAAGCCTACATTAGCTTAGCCTATTGAATGCCCATAAGATCACGTCTTTGTTAAAGGATAATGTGAACAATACACCAACGTCTTATTGTTGCCCCCTGACCGACGTGGCCCATATATTCCTGCTATTATGAATATTATGGACTCATGGACCGCAAGAATGGAACTTAATTTGTTAAAATGGCACTCTTATTCAATTTTTCTTTAAAGTTAAAAATTTCTAAAAAAAATTCTACCATAAATGATCATCCCAAAAATTATATATAGTGCAATTCCGCATACATATAATGTTTATTTTTACTAACATCATTGTAAGTTGTTATTTTCTTCCAGAAATTATGAAGTTATAAGTTAAAAAATTATAATCTTACATAATGAATGTAAATTCAAAAAAAAATCTTAAAAACCTAATTTCTTTACCGTACATTTAGTGATTAAAAGTTAAACACATAGACGTTTGTTCTTATCGGATAAAAAACTGCATTTTCAAGTCACTAGACTAGATAATTGTTACCATGTACTTATTTGTTATAAAAATCGAGGTATCAACTAATAAAATCACCTTAACATTTTAACAATTATTTACAAAAATTACATCATATTTGACGCTTGCCATATTATGATTTTTATCAATGAATGAAATAAGGAACTTAGTTTTTCAATATTATTTGATAGAATCCCAGAGGATAAAGGATTAGAGGGCGTTTAAAGTGGGTATTTAGAGTAGAAGTGATATTTTTTTAGTATTCTGCACCTAAAGAGGTTATATGGAGTCCTCCCTCGCTTGCCTACCTACATCAATCCAACCTACGAGTATATCTGTAACAATACCATATCCTGTGACAATTACAACCTTTTAGGCTACCTATTACACTCCATAAAATAAAATGGACTCCTCTATAGGTGTACAGACGTAGGTACAGGCAAATGAAGGAGGTTTCCATTTAGCCCCTTTGGGTACAAAATACTAAAAATAGCCATTTTAATATAAATATCTACTTTCAACGCCACTTCGTTCAGAGACGAACTGCCGTATTTCGTTGACCGTGTGTAACGCTTTCAATCCAACAATTAAGATTCCTTAGCTCATTCTAATTACACCTATGCGGGTTTCTTAATGAAGTTAAAGGGAATTAATTATTTTAGGGGCTATAAATTTAATCTGAACCAGCCTTTACTTATGATGTTTGGACGTTGAGTTGATTAAATGTTATCTTTGTTCTGCAATCTTAGTATCGCAGTTGTTGTTCGAGGTATATCTTGAAAAACAAATCTATCGAACAAAAAACATACGAAATAAACGAAAATTGTTATTATGTAAAAGTATCGATAAAAATGTGTCACTTTAAAATTAAATTTTCGCCAGGATTTTACAACAAACTTAGTATCTACATAAATAAGAAATATAGACAATATGAAAATGTATGAATTACAAAAAATGTAGTTGTTCTTCATAACTCTAAAGAAAGAAATATTTAAATATATTTGTATTTATTTATTTATTTATATATATCAACAGCTTATTGTACAATAAACAGCACTTTACAAGTATTTAAAAGCCAAGCGAACAATGTTTAAGTAAACACTACCCTCCGTACTAGTTTAACTGTATGACGGTAGGATAGTATTCCTCGCACGCATGTCCACTCGCTTATTACATATGGGCAAATATTTAGATAAAGCTTCAACTTAATTAACATTTAAATATTATTTTTTTCCTTATTTATTCTATTTGTATATGTATACTGTATGTATTACGTATGTATGTGTGCATGTATGTGTGTTTGTTTGTATGAACATATGTATGAATGTTTGGTTATATATGTACGTATATATTACAATTATTATATATAATGTATGTATATGGTACTTCAATATATAGAACAGTAAATATCTCGTATTATTATTGTGGAGCTTCGATTATGTTATTGACTATATTAAACGCCTAACCAAAAATAAGTAAAGGAAAGAAAAGATAATTTTTTTTTTATTCAGTTTTTATCAAATTTTCTGTTTCATTATATGTTAATGTTTTTAGGTACATAAATTTAGATACTCTGTTATATACATAGGGAGCCAAAAATGGATAAAAACAATGGGCAAAAGCTGTTTTTGTGGTGGGTAAATCGTATACGATATCCTGGCGTCTTTTTTGATTATGTTTATCAGAGGGAACTCGATGTAGATCTCTTAATATTTCCATTATATACGTTTGTCTTACATTAAGTACTGGTAATTCATTATATAGTAGATCAGTTGGGTATTTAAAATCTTTGGAATGTATTACTTTTAGTATCGCACGCTGAGTTCTTTCTAGGTAGGTTTATTCACTCCACCCCAGACAG
Organism: Brenthis hecate; assembly: GCA_951806755.1. NCBI lineage: Eukaryota > Metazoa > Arthropoda > Insecta > Lepidoptera > Nymphalidae > Brenthis > Brenthis hecate. The sequence continues at coordinate 10,962,709 of OX638249.1, read as the reverse complement.
CGATGCCGTATGATAGTATAGAATGACATAAGGCGAAATATATCGAATTCAAAAGTTTTTCATCGCATATATATTTTATAGTTTTAAATACAAATATTAGTCGCCTAAGACGGCCATTTAGTGCTTCTATATGATTTTTCCAGGCAAGATGTTGGTCAACAGTTACACCTAAGTACTAAAATAGAATATTAAGTATGTAAAAATGACAGTGAAAATTTTTTTAATTGAATTCTTAGTAGATTCCTTAATATTTTTAAAACTTCTTATAAGTATAGTTAAACTTTTTAATTAGTAAATTGACCCTGGGTGCAATGATAAGCTATAAAAATAAAGATTTTAAAATATTACGAAATAGATTAGGATTATTAAATAAAAATGTTGAAACTGAGATAGCTATGAAGATATGATAGCTTCATATGGTATAAATACTAAAATTTACGATATTTTTCGTTTCAGTTCAGAACGTGATAGTAAGAATGAGTTTCGCAAATAAAGTGGTTCTCGTAACTGGAGCAAGTTCTGGAATAAGGGCTGCTACAGTCATACTATTCGCTAAGGAAGAAGCTAATGTAGTGTTGGTCGGTAGAAATCAAGAAAAGTTACAAAATGTGCTCAAAAAGTGTGACGCAAGTGGTAGCAAAAATTTAGTTATATCTGCAATATAACAAAAGAAAATGATGGAAAAGATGTCCTTATCAATAATGCTGGTATTATTAGTTTTGTTTGTGTCACCGAAGAAAATGTTATGGAAGTTTATGATTCAACAATAAATACTAACTTGCGAGCACATGTATACTTAACCCATTTGGCTATTCCTTACTTGATTAAAACTAAAGGAAACATAATTTACATATCCAGTGTAGCAGCTACCTTGCCACCTGTCGCGCCAAATTTAACTATTTACGGCGTTTCTAAAGCTGCTCTTAATCAATTCGCTAAAGGCGTTGCAGCAGAATTGGCTCCTCAAGGTGTTAGAGCAAATATAGTTAGCCCTGGTCCTGTAAAAACTGATATCATGAATAATGCTGGAGTGGATATAGAGTTAGATGAAACCAACGTTAAGACTCCACTAGGGAGGATATCAGATCCTGAGGAAATTGCCGATCTCATTGTATATCTTGTAATTGAGAAAGCCAAAGCCATTACGGGATCTGAATATGTATGTGACAATGGATTTAAACTAAAATTTAAATTTTTTACTTATTTATTAGTTAAACTGAAAAATAAAAGTTCAGTACATTTAGGTTTCTAGGATTATAATATGTATTAAGTACTAAATGATTTTATTATAAATATATGTACGAGTAGTCATTGTTAAAATAAAAATATATATTTAAATCGTTTACTTTCATTTTCTTAATTTATTGCACTATAGGCCACTCTTCATTCATCATACTTAGCACCCTTCACGTCCATCATTTTTTAGTAGTAGTAATCGATATCAAAGTAAACTCTTGATATGTGGCTCCACGGTGAAACTAGGATCGTAAATTTCACAGTCCTTTAAGACTAGGTCGTTATTTAATTAGTATGTCGTACCAGAATCGACAAACACAGCCGAAACGTGGACACCATAGTACTGGAACATAATCATACCATCATACAATAAATTCAAGTTTGCTTAATACCATCGTAAGCAATGGTAACTGCGAAACTTGGCATTTTTCTGGCTGAGAGAATTCAAAATGAATTCATTCGCCAGAATGCTAAGGTAACCGAAATCAAAAATTAGCGTTAGCGTAAAATTAGCATGCTGGAATAGACCGAGAATGTCTTCAGATATATAGATGATCGATGGAGCTGACACATGTTAGAGTGGAGACTACGTTAGCCAAACGAATACCTCGCAGCACGACGGACTGGCGATGGAGGGGATAGATGTGGGCTGTCCAGGACATTGGTTGATCCTCATTACACGAGACCTAAGCTGATTAGCTGTGGATGGTGATAGGCTTATAACATTCCCTTAATAATGAAATACGTGTGTGTTTTTAAATTAATCAAGAAAAGCAAAATACTTCATTTAATTGGATGAGGCATAGAAAAGTATAAGAAAATTTTGTAGAATTTGTTTAAATCGAGACCCAGGCTTTGCACCCGCTTCACTCGGTTTCCCAAGCGAGCGCGTTACCATTGCCAATTATTTTTTAGTTTTATATAAAAAATTGGAAAAAAAATATGAATACACTAGTGACTTACCCTCGTTTTGCTCGGGTGCATACCTTAATTTTTTCGAGCGGGACCCTAATTCTATTTGTAAAATAAAAGTAGCTCCAGTTACTTCTTATAACATTAGCTATCTGCTAAATCAGTTCAGCCGCTTCGTAGATTAACCGAAACTGTTTGTTTTCGTTAATCTCCGAAGCGGCTCCGAAGCAAACAGACACAAAAAAAAATAAAATTATGTTTTTCTTATGAATATCGTATATAATGTCATATGTATTAAGTAAAAAGTTGTTATTTTGATGTTACAAACAGATTCTTCAATATTATTTATCTGTATAGATAAAAGTCATGAGTACAATATACAGTACGTTATCAAATAATTTGGCACTATACTTGATAATATTAGACCTTTAGACGCTTTATTAGTGGCATATCTGTGCAAGTTGGCATTGTTGCTTATTTTGAAATGCATAATATTTTTACGTGTAAAAAGAAAGAAAAGAAAGATATCAGATAGATAGCCCCCCTGGGTTTAGATAAATATAGTCATTCGACAATCGCTTAGAGATCGTCCCAAAATCTTTGGCCCTATGCCCCAGATTATACAGAAAAAAAAATACGTTATTTGAAAGTTTACTCTAAACAAAGCATTAAAAAGTTCATGAACTACAGCAGAGATCGACAAAAGTTATATAGAATGAAAAAAAAAATTTCACTTATATGTACTTAATCAATCAATATGTATAAAATTAAATAATAAGAGCACTTATATGTATTTTTAAGTAAAATGATATATGATGGTATATTAATCATAAATAATAAAAATCTTTTTGTCTCTCCAACCTAATATAGAGTAAACTGACAATCAAGCTTATAAGATTAGTTGTCACGTTATAATTCGATTTATAACATGTATATATGTACATACATACATAAACCACATTGTGATGTAATAACTAATACAACATAATATCATTATCACTATATAAAATACTAGCAGAACCCGCGGCTTAGCTCGCGTTAAAACTACAAAAAAAAAGAAATTCCTTGGCTTTATGTGCACCCTGAAACACACTTCCTCTAAATATCATAATATCTCTAGAACCAGCAGCTTAGGCTGTACGTTGATATATCAGTCAGGATTTTGAATTTTATATATCCTGCTAATATTGTTAACGCGAAAGCTTGTAAGAATGTATGTATGGATGTATATTTGCTCTTTCACGCAAAAACTACTGAATGGATTTTGATGAAACTTTACAATAATATAGCTCATACATCAGAATAACACATAGAGTACTTTTATCCCGAAAAATGTACGGTTCCCGTGGGACAGATTAGATTTGGTATTCTAGAGGCGAACCTGAGCGAAGCGAGGGTGAGCCGCTAGTATATATGTATATGAGATATTCCTATCTATAGTAGGTTATCGCCCTCTCTGTGTCGGCTACTTTACTCCGGCGACTTGAGACTCATGGCGCTGTACGATGCCCAAGTGTGTGTAAAAGTCCTAACCGTCTATAACAGGGTATTGATGGGTAAAGCGCAGAGTAAATAAAGTAAGTAAGTAAAGTAAACCCCAAATATCTATGTGATTCCAAATATTGACCCAAAAGAAACCATTCATTATTGACATAACATTTTTATCAGCACATTAATCATTTCTCTGATAATAATGACCTTTGTCACGTAAATGTAGATGATACATACTAATAAATATATATGTCCTCAGATTTAGACCTGATCTGTAGTTTTAAGCAGTTTATATCTATAATATTTTTCATAATCATACAGATATAAACAAACATACAAATAATTGTAAACTCATTCAAGTTGTAAGAAAATTAAAAATATTTTATTTCTTCTAAAATTTGTTTCGTCAACTTGCGTTTTTCTGACAACAAACCTACAAAATACTAATATAAATAAACATAAAAAGCAAAACCTTATTTAAATACAGAAACAAATCGTTACAGCCAATCCCGAAACACACAAGTTAAAATATACAAGAATGGCTCATTTAATATTAAATTAGATAAACATATAGATAGTTGAATAGATAATATTATCTGTTAGTATAAAATAAAATGTTGGTAGCATTTAATTATAATTTCATTTATCTTGTAACAAAGTAAACATGAGTTTCTTGAATAAAGTAGTTATAGTGACTGGAGCTAGTTCTGGTATAGGAGCAGCTACAGCTATTCTTTTTGCTAAGGAAGGAGCTAATGTGGTATTGGTGGGTCGAAACGTGGAAAAATTGCAAGACGTTTATGAAAAGTGCGTTAAATTTGGTAACAAATCCATTCAAATCAGAGCCGACATAAGCAACGACGAAGGCGCTAAAAGGATAATTGAAAAAACAATTGAAATATTCGGAAAACTTGATGTCCTTATCAATAATGCTGGATTGGTCCGTTTCGCGAAAATTGAAGATGATGACATTATGGAAGTTTTCGATACAATTTTAAATACAAATTTACGGGCTCAAGTGCATTTAACACATTTAGCTATTCCATATTTGATTAAAACGAAAGGAAATATCGTTAATGTATCCAGCATAGCAGGTACCTTACCTCCAGCGACGAAAATGATTGCTTATGGAACATCTAAAGCTGCCCTAAACCACTTTACCAGAGGTGCTGCAGCAGAATTTGCAGCGCATGGTGTACGAGTAAACACAGTAAGCCCTGGTCCAGTTAAAACTGATGTTTTATTAAACGCTGGTATAAGTGATCCTCTAGAGAAACTATATCCTACACCGTTGCAAAGAATCTCGGAACCACATGAAATTGGTGATCTTATTCTATTTCTGGCAAGCGATAAGGCTCAGGCTATCACTGGATCTGAATTTGTGTCTGATAATGGGTACATGTTAAAACGTTAACGTGATAGTTAGAAGATTAAATATATTTATTTCTATAAAATATATTTCTTTTATTTCGTCACAATTTATTTTAAGAGCTTCAATTATTTTATTTGCTACTTGTATTCACAATTATTTTCGAGCTGTAAGGTAACCTATATCTATATCTATATACTATAATAAAACAGTAGAGGTCGAATGTCTGTACATAGCAAAAAAATGCTAAAAACCGAGTCAGGAGGATGTAAGAAGACAAATAGAACAAATCCAGATTTTTTTCAATTTTTTTGTTTCTCAGTCTGTTTGTCTGTTTGTACGGTCTAATCTCCGAATTTATTGGACCGATTTAAATGAAATTTTGCATGGTGGTACCTTGTATCCCCGGACAACATCTTGAATACTTTTTATCCCGGAAAATTAAATAGTTCCCGTGGGATAGTTAAAAACTATAGTATCTTATACAGCTTAGTACACAACAACTTATGCACCTAATTTAGTAAATTTTTATATTCTGATACCTTATATTGCCGGTCAAAAAACAGGTTACTTTTTATCCCGGAAAAATGAACGGTTCCCGTGGGAACCAATAGATCTCTATTAGTGTTTTTCTAGAACCCGGATTTTCGGCTAGTAGGTAAATAAAATTGTTATGAATGTGATAAGAACTTCTTCGTCTGGTCAATGATTGTATGAAATTGTCGATGTACTGCATAATGTATTGCAATAAATATATTTTATGAGATTAAAATATTTGTTTAAGTAAATAAAATAAAAATAGCCTTAACTTCACTGACAAATACAATATTTAGCTTAAATACTTAGTTACATAATATGTTTTAGTACTTAGTTTATACCTCGCTTCGCTTGGGATCGTCCATAGTTACGTTTTAACGTTTAGTATAGATTTCTCAGAGATGAGATATTTTCCTGCAGTAAAAAGTATTCTATATGTTATACCCGGATAACCAGTTATCATCATGGCAAATTTCATCAAAATCTTTCCCGTGGTTTTCTCGTGATGCGTTCCCAAACAGACAGACAGACAAAAATTTTAAAAACTATAGATTCGGCTTCTGTATCGATTATAATAATTAATGACTATTTCAATAAGATTTTACAAAAAATATTTAATGTACAGATTTGAGTAAGAATTTTATTTTATGTATAGATTACATATTTATACTAAGTACACATTTTAATTGATAAGATAAACTTATCTAACCTTATTTTAATTAGAATTTGATAGAAAGGTTTGTTAGTTCAGCGCAAATGTGACGTAAAAAAATATAAAAATAATATGGAACCATCCACAATTGTTAGAAGCGATTATATAATTTAGTTAACATATTATTTTTTAAGGCAACAACACTAGAATGATGCGACAGTCATGTTCTTAAGATTTTTCTTTAATAAAAATACGTTTTCGATTAAAACACACAAAAAAATTGAGTTTCAGGATATTGACAAACAAAATTCCTTCGGCCTTCTTAAATGCCAATTAACACGCATTCACCTAAATCATCTACATTGTATAATAATTTTAAAACTTATTTTTGTATTGTTTAATTTTAATACTAATGTTGATGTTGTATAGCTGCATTGTTGTATTGTTATTACATAGTATTAAACAATCATACATAATTGGTTTTTGGATGACTATTTCCTTTTTAGTAGGTACTTATTTAACGCAGCAATTGTTTTATTTTTTTGTTTACAAAATAACTAGTCTCTTATAATGAGTTATATAATAGCTTATAAAGGCTAACGTAAATTACAGCCATTATGAGGCGTAGCGAATTGAAATGCAAAATTATAATAAACATGTCTGTCAGCCACAATGACATAATCAAGTCAGTTACCTGTTGACATTAAGTCAGTTCAATACAATAGATAGTTCCAACGAAGAATGGTATTTATTAAATGTTATTTGCTGAAGTAATAAAAAAAAGAGGAACCGTGGTGTATGCGTAGTAGCTAGTGAACACGTCACAGCTCACCCCACTCTTAGTTCGCGTATCTTAATTGTTCCTACTGTTAAAGTAGTCATAACATAATATATAATCTATTTCGTTTTATTTTTTACTAGTTTACATTTGCACGTCACGGCATCGAGATGAGTTTTATTAACAAAGTCGTAATAGTTACTGGTGCAAGTTCCGGTATAGGAGCTTCCACAGCTGTTTTGTTTTCTAAAGAACAAGCCAACGTGGTGATAGTTGGAAGAAATGAAGAAAAACTGAAGACGGTTACAGCACAATGTGAGGAAGTAGGAAATAAGCCTCTCGTGATCAAAGCAGACGTATCAGTGGATAAGGATGCAAATACTATTATAAACAAAACTATCGAAAAATTTGGTAAAATAGATATTCTGATTAATAACGCTGGATTTATTCGCATGGGAAGTATTTTGGATGGAAGCTTTTTAGATATCTACGAGTCATTGGCACAGACAAATTTAAAAGCAGTCATTCGACTTACAACCTTGGCTGCAGCGCATCTTATTAAAACTAAAGGAAATATAATAAATATATCCAGTGTGGGAGGAAAAAAAGTGATATCCCCTGAATTTGGGCCTTATGGACTATCTAAAGCTGGCTTAAATTTTTTCTCTCACACCGCGGCTTTGGAACTAGCTCCTCACGGTGTTAGAGTAAACACTATCAGCCCAGGACCAGTGTATACTGATATATGGGAAAACTCAAAAGAAGATCTTAGTGTTTTAAAAAAAGTTAATTTTAAAGTACCACTTGACAGAATATCAGTATCTGAAGAAATTGCAAACTTGATATTGTATGTGGCGAGTGACAAAGCTGTGTCTATTACAGGCTCTAATTATATCGCTGATAATGGTTTTTTGCTATGAGATTAGATTTATAGCAATAGTAATGTAAAAAATAAAACTTGAAAGTATCTTAGTATAGATTTCCCATTCATACAATTCTTTTTATATTAAATTTTCTTAAGTTACACTGTGTTTGAGGGTTTACTGGTTTTGGGATATTTGAAAGACTATTATTATGCATAATTTATTTCAGTAAAAATATTTCAAATAAATATTTGTCGTGTCCAGTAAGTAGGGTGGGACAAAAAACCGATTTTTTTTTTTGCGCTTGACTTTTTGAAGGTTTTTTGCACCACCATAATGTCCAGGCTAATATAATGTAATTTATTTTTATTCTTTTATAGTTCTTATAATTCTAATTAAATATTAATTTTATTTTTTGAGTTTCTTTCGCCAGTTCTTCTAGAGATTGAGGATTTTTTATTTCCGAAGTAGTAGACTCATGACGTTCAGTAAGAAATTGTTTAATTTAACGCTGAATAAAATATTTTGAATTTGAATTGGAATAATAAATTTATTTTTTAATTTAACTGCAGCTCTATTCTATATGATATTGCCAAAGAAATAATAATGGAGTAACAAATTTCTACATAAAACTAGCGACTCACCCAGACTTCGCCCAGCTGTAAAGTACAGTATTACAATACATACAATTTGGGTCTGACTAGTATTGTTTAATCATAACCCAAGACTTCCCATGTTCCATTTCCGCAAAGACAAGTACTATTTGTATGATAAATTACACCATTCAAAAACATTATCTATTAAAGATAAATAAAATTGAAGCGTCTGTTTGTAATGTCAAAATAACAACTTTTTACTAAATGCATACGAAATTATATACGTACCACACCTTTTTCATAAAGAAAAGTCAAAAAAGTAAATTTTTACAAACATTCGACTACTTATACGCATCATATGTTAAAAGTAAAGACCTGTATTGCCTAACAACTGTCAAAGTGATGTTGCTTTGAGCTCTGTACTCGAAATTAAAAAAAATACAGTAGTTAGCTAAGAACTTACATATTTAAGCCTTCGTCTTTGTGTGTCTTGTCCGCTAATGAACGGACCTGTTTTCTTTTGAGACAAAGGCGTACAGCGAAATACGTGAGTGCACGTAAAATCTACTACCATTTGACATTTATAGTTTTGAAAATAATAATTATATGTTAAGTTGTGCTAGAATTATTAAAAAATATATTTTTTTTCTTAATTAAATGAATAAGTGCAATGTATAAAATATGGTTGGTAAATGCTTTCACAAAGAAAAAATTGATTTAACTAATTTTGATAAAGCAATCAATTATAATGTCATAACACGTCTTCCAATAAGATTTTTGTTTGAGCTTTTAAGTTGAGCAAAATAGAGTCTTGATTCAACTTTTATGTGTACGAAACCCTAAAAAAAGAAAGATTGGCCTAAATTACTGTCGAAATCCTAAAATTAGTATTTCTTCACAGAAAATACTGTTTAAACAAAATCGCTTTATTGGCTCTCAGGTCCCTTAGCGGAGATAATTGTATACAAATATTGAACATCGATGCAAGGGATGTTATGCTCGGATGAACCTTTTATAGATTACAAAGTTGTTTTAGGTCTTTATTTAAAAAGAAAGGTATTTTTAGTAAATAACATCAATGTAAATCAATGAATTGATAACATGTATCTTAAATTTTTCACATTTCAGGACTTCTGGAAGACATCTCTTTATTATATCCATATCCATATTAATATTATAAATGTTAAAGTGTGTTTGTTTGTCCTTCTTTCACGTCGAAACGGAGTGATGGATTGGCGTGATTTTTTGTGTGGAGATAGTTGGAGGGCTGGAGAGTGACATAGGCTACTTTTTACCGCGGAAGGTTATCTAATTCCCACAATAAAAGACGTTATAATACAATCAAAAAAATATTTATGATCAGAATTACTTAAAACTTGGTTTTAATGCTCTTCAATAAAATTCAATAAATACATGTTTTTGCATTTTTTGAAATTCATCCTATAAGGGGGTAAAATAGAGGATAAAAAGTTGTATGAAACTACGTTTTTAGAGATTTTTTGGTAGTTTTAGCGCGAGCAAAGCCGCGGATTCTGCAAGTTTAACATAATTTAGTACCTATAAATAAATAAAGTAATTAAAATACTTTAAAATAAAGAAAAATGTACATATAATTTAGCTTCGATTACCTTCAGAAATACGACAAAAATACGTACAACTTTTAATGACAATATGAAGGCCATTATATATTATAAAAAATTCTGAGTCGAATTTGTATATCAAATATTTTATGGAAAATATTATTGAAATAGCCATTATTATCGGTATAATGGCCGAATCCATAGTTTTTAGTATTTTTGTCTGTCTCTCTGTCTGTCTATCTGGAAACGAATTACGAGAAAACCACTGGATTTTAATAAAATTTGGTATAATGATAGCTGGTTATTCGGGTCAACATATAGAATACTTTTTACTGCGCGAAAATATCTCATTTCTGAGAAATCTATACTAAACCTTAAAACGTAAGTAGAGACGAATCTGAGCGAGTCGCTAGTCAAAATATATAAATAGACAAAGACAAAACAGTTTAGTACCTTTGTTTCTGTTTATTAACCTGTTTTTTTTTTGTTTTTTGCTTAGTGGCTATTGACGAGCTAAAGTGTTATCAATCTAAATAAATTGGAAATATTAGTTTTTTTATAGATAGGTAAATTCTATTCATATATATTTTCCTCACATCCATAATTAATTATTTTCGCCAACTAAGCCATGGTTTACATCGTACATGTACCTAAATGTTTTGGAAAAGAATTATTTATTTAGATTTTAGATTATGAATTTATCAATTCATTAAATGATTAATATGATAAACATTATCTGCAAATAATATATAAGATAAAGCCGTCATTATACAGTCAATGGTATAAGATATCTAAAATTACATAACAATATCTTATTGTAGTAAATACTAAATAGTAGTATTTTTTTACATTTACTCTCATAGTACTCTATAAAATATATTGGTTTATCTAACTGCCTCGGTGGTGTAGCGGCTAGCATGTACGGCTGCACACCCGGAGGTCCTGGGTTCGAGTCCCGGGTCGGGCCAAGTTAAGTTATTGAGTCTTTCTGTATAGTAAGCCTTAGTAACAGCCCGGAGTTGGGAAGTTGGCGGTGTTTCACCCCCGTGCCTCGGAGAGCCGAGTATGAGAGTGACAGGAATAGAGAGTGCACTTGTGTCTGCGCGTACACTTGTGCACTATAATATCTCCTGCGCAGTTGGCTAGTCTCAATGAGATTGGCCGCCGTGGCCGGAATCGGTCAGGAGAACATCATCATCATTGGTTTATCTAATGAACTTAATAATAAACCACCTTGACGACTTAACTTTACATAAATTATACAATTTATATAAAGATTCTAGCAGAACCCGCGGCTTCCCTCGCGCTAATACTGCAATAAAAAGTCTTCGGATTTATGCTGTTAGTAATAAATATATGGAAGTCTGCCCGATGTTGTAGTTGACATTTATGGAAGGAAATGTACCAATTTAGTACCAAATCTTATATGTATACACTATACAGTGAAACCATGGCTAGGATAAAACTGTAAAAGTATATACTGTGCTCAAATATCAAATCATTTATGATTACTGCTCCACTCTCGTATGATATATAGCCTATAGCATTCCTCAATGAACGGACTATTTAATGAAAAATTTTTTTCAAATCGAATTAGTATTTCCTGAGATTAGCGCGTTCAAACAAACGAACTCTGCGTCTTTATAATATTAGTATATAGTATAAATACGACAGCATAAAGATATGACAGAAGTTGATACGCTGAATGGATTTTAGTCAATATGGTATCGATCTATGTTTTCAAACTGTGGCATGCTTATAGAACAAAATGTTCCTAATAAACTGCTCTCTTAAGTAATTTTTTCAACTTTTTATATCTCAAGCAACTTTTATACCGAGGGATAAGCTTGACTTATTGAGATAATAATTGGTTTTTAACTAAAAAGTATTAATTTTATTGTTCCACTTTTAGATGTAGTATTACTTCGGGATAACTGCCTCGGTGGTGTAGTGGCTAGCATGTACGGCTGCACACTCGGAGGTCCTGAGTTCGAGTCCCGGATCGGGCCAAGTTTAGTTAATGAGTCTTTCTGTATAGTAAGTCACAGTAACATCCCGGAGTTGGGAAGTTGGCGGTGTTTCACCCCCGTGCCTCGGAGAGCACGTAAAGCCGTCGGACCTGCGCCTTAACTCTCACTGGTCGTGTCGAGTGGTCGTCCCGAGAGACCGGAGTATGAGAGTGACAGGAAGAGAGAGTGCACTTGTGTTTGCGCGTACACTCGTGCACTATAATATCTCCTGCGCAGTTGGCTAGTCTCAACGAGATTGGCCACCGTGGCCGGAATCGGCTAGGAGAACATTATCATCATCATTTCGGGATTTATATAGGTTTATACATGAGGTATCTATGGCCTTTTTACAACTAGCGAAAATATCGCGTAACATTCACATAAGATCTCTCATTTTATATATACACTAGCGACTTACCCTCGCTTCACTCCTTAGGTACGTTTTAGTTTTTTGAGCGGAGCCCTAATTCTTTTTCTAAAATAAAATTAGCCTAAGTTACTCCTTATAACGTCAGCTATCTGCCAGTGACAGTCCCGTCAAAATCAATACAGCCATTTCGGAGATTATCCGGAACAAACAGACAGACACATAGACAGACAATTCTTTTTTTTAAAGTTGTGTTTTTCTTATAAGTATTATACCTAAATCTTATGCATTTAGTAAAAAAAACTATTATTTTGACATTACAAACAGATACTACAATTTTATGTATCTGTATAGAGTATACATTAAAAGTCTCGTAGACCGTGCTACGTGAAAGTACAAACAAACAAACACTTTACGCATTTATAATATTAATAAAGATAATTAAGTAGCACCATTGCTTTATTTAGTTAAGTAAACATTAATTCGGGAAAGTCGTGTTTACGATTTCGCGCGGTTCTGCAGATACCGGTACATTATGAGCCCGCTGGATACGCCCGAGAGCTATCGAAATGATAAGAATTTATATAAAAGACACAGTAGGCACGGTATTTATGTTATTACGTGTTCAACCTAAGAAAACGGGTTCGATTTCCACTAATTAAATCGATTTTTTTATATTTATAGCAGTTACTTCCGGTTCCCGCCCTTGTATTACTGTTCTGTATTCACAAGTAACTCATTTCTTTGAAAGATACTAATATTCTACTCGTATGAAAACTCGGTACAATATATGCCGAGATAAAAACAAACAAGAGCAAAATTAACACTATCTATGGGTACGCTTCACTGGGATGCGTCCATAATTTTCTTTTGTATCTATAATATTGTATAGGTACAGGCAGACCTTTGTGCAAATTCAGCCATTCTAGCTTGAAAGAGTAACAAACAAACACACATACAAACTTTCGCATTTAAGTATAATATAGAGCGTGATTAGTAATGTTTTTCATTGCATCTGAGAATCCATAGTGTTCTACACTATTCCAGTTAAGTTTTTCGCAAGCCGTATTTACGGTCCGCGCAGACTCCAACAGATACCGCTAGTTTATCGAGTTGGAAACTCGCCCGCTGCTATCAATTTGATAAACACTTGTTAAATTATATTCTTTTCTACTTTGTATTTTTATCCTTACACTAGTTTTTGCGAGTGACTTCGCTCGCGTATTACAATTTCGAAAATTTGTATGTGCGTAGGTTTGTTACTTTTTCACGCTGAAACGGCTGGACAGTTTTAGATCAAATTTAGTACAAAAATAGACTATAATGGGGAGTTATATATAGGCATTTTAGGCACCTAATTTTATATATATAAATAATATTGTACGATGTATCTTGCTAATATAAATGCTATAGTTCATGAGTACCTACAACTTATCTAATGCAAATAAATACTTTAAAGTATCTACGCATCCGATCCATGGTTATTTTAATAATAAGATATCATATAAATTACACTCATTACGCGACATATTCTGCCAAACGACAAAAACATATATGATTACCTCAATTAAGTACTTAATAGGTCTCGTATAATGTATGTTAATACAATCCTAAAAACATTTAAGGCTTCTTACTAACTTACTAACTAAACACAAAAACTTTTCTTAACAAAACACAAAAAACTACAAAAAAAGGTAGATTTCATACCATCTTTCATTCGCTATTTTACCCCCTTATAGGATGAATTTTGAAAAATGCTAAAACATGTATTTATTTAATTGTTTTGAAGAGCATTATTAATCAGTTTTAATAAATTCTGATTATAAATAACAAAAAAAATGGTTGTATTATACATAACTTATTCTCCCTTGGGAATGAGATAATCGCCCACGGTAAAAAATAGCCTATGTCACTCTCCAGCTCTTCAGCTATCTTCACACAAAAAATTACGCCAATCCGTCACTTTGTTTCGACATGAAAAAAGGACAAACAAACAAACACACTTTCACATTTATAATATTAGTAAGTATGGATATTTCACTTGTAAGTTACTTTATATATTATATTTATTTATCACTAGGCTTGTAGATTAAACATAGCTGGTGTTCGCGTAATGGTCAAAATGCGACCGTAATATTTTTTTTATTGATGATAACACTAAAGCTCGTCAATAGCTAGCAAACAAAAAAAACAAAATCGGTTGACAGAGGAGAAAAATGTACTGAACAATTTAGTCTTTACCTATTTATATGTAGATTTACTACAGTCTACACTATTATCGCGAAATATTGAGAACATATGTATACATACATTTTAACTTATTCACTTGATTTACATTGGCGTATATGACAAACTTAGTGAAAATGTTACTTGTATTTTCTAACATAATGGAAATAGAATAGGTTCGATCCTGTACTATAGGTATATATTTCTATTCGCGATGAATGCTTGTATTGTCTTTAACAAAGCCATATTATACGTTTCTCACGCCTTTGCACACTGTGTGAATTATCTCCAATTCGAAGTTAGTTTTTTTTATTATTTCCTTTAAAAAAACTATATATATATATATATATATATATATATATTTATATATATATATACACACAAGAATAGCTCGTTTAAATATATAAGATATATATAAGATATATATATATATATATATATATATATATATATATATATATATTTGTTCGGTTATTACGACTAAGACAGATAAACGTATGACCAATTTATACTACATATTATAATATTATTATATTTTTATGTGTTATATTCTCATATGCGTATTTAACCATATGCTTAGTTACATCATATTTTCCTCTTAAATAAAATATTATACTGCCTATAGAGCATCTATGAAACTTCGTCCCTAGTGGATCAAACCATTGGTTTTTAATTGGTTTTTGGTTGGGCTGGTAGCCCAAAACGCACTATCCGTTAAAGAAACAGATAGAACATTTTCTATCTCTGTCTTACAGTACACTCCGAGTCTTTTCTGTCTCTTTTTTACATTTTCCCTGAGGAAAATGGAAAAATAGGAGAAGCTACTTAAAATAGAAACATGATATTCAATTCACTAATGAAGTTAATTATACAATTTATAAACTATAGTTATAAAAACTTCTACAGCCACTACAAAATCTTTGAAACTACAAGACAAATCCTATTATGCAAACTTGTTCTGAGAGCCATCGCATTACTTAAGCGTCCAATCCTAGCGATGCGATGAGGTAAGTGCACCGGTAATGGAACACCAACGCTAATATCGCATGAATCGCGAACGCGTTTTATATTAAAACGGTCATACAATGCCTTCACGTTGACGCGTTCTTGCTTAGGACATGGCTACATGAACCAACATACAAATTAAAAAAACATTCACAATATATTTTAAATAACAATTAGATGACGATAATAATAAGTCTAACAATATAGACATATTATACAGAACAAGACTCAAACTTGCCGAAACAATTGTTTCTATTAAAAATACCTTACGTGATATTACAAAATTTTTGTAATTTTATAACAATTTTATTCAAATTATACCATTTTTACCATTTTATTCGTAAGTTAATTTTAGTAAGGTAGTTAAATTAAAAACAATAAGCGTCATGTAAGCTAAGGCTTAACAAGGTTGATACCGAGGTACTGCACAGAAGATAGTGCTCGGGGGTCATCGCAAACAAATGAGGGGTGTAAATCCACCCCGCACCCCCAGGTACTTGCTTAACCCTTTCTTGGCTAACATATGTGTGTACCACACGGTAGTGCGGTTAAGACACACTTCAAGTGTTTCGGACGTTCTTGGGGATTTATAGGCGGACTGTATTGGTTTTGTTTTGTAAGGGTTATAGTAAATTTACCTTAATAGTAGATATAATGTGCAATAAAGTAGTATATTTTTATTTATAGTTTGTTCTTTTTTCTCTTGGATTGAACCAAATGATTTTTTTTAATATCTGGTCTATAAGAAGACTGTTCGCCTGATTGACATTTGTATTTTATTTCAAAAGTTTTAATTAGTAGGTCCCTACTTTTAAAATAAATGCCCAAATTGAATACTAAAGACCTTATTATAAAAAATGTAATAAAAAGAAATATTTTTGATTGCTACAACAACAATAGAAATATTTTCCCCAACTTATTATTACAAATAAAAACCTTCAACAGTATAACAAAATTAATACTTTACACGTACTCTCGATATCTTGTTGAATCAATCATCTTAATCAGACCCTAAGAGACAAAAACTAAGTATTTTTTACCCGACCCGTCCCAAATTCCCAAGCCAGAGGAAAGTAATAGATAGGATACCGTGAAACAATTCTACGAGTAATTGGGGTAGATGCCTCGAGAGGACCTCTGACACGTTGACGTATGGCGATATTGTGTAAATTGTATACTATTTCTTATGTGACAGATATATGTACGCTTACCCTATTTTTGTTAATGTTTTTTTTATTTATTAATTATGTATGTAATAAGTTTTTATATTTGAATGTCAGTGTTAGTTATTTGGGTGATTTTTGTCTTGTTTTGCTAGGGAATAATGAATAGGCAATAAACATTTGGCAACACTATTTTGTAGCTATAACAAAGTTATAATATGTTAAATTCAAATACGATACAGGTCATACAGATCAATAGTTTTTTTTTTTTATTTATTTGTCAGGTACGATAGATTTTAATATACATATTTTTAATTACTTAAGTAATTTCAGGCTCGTAATCTACTTGTTTTAAAGTCAAATACATTTTTTTATTTATCAAAGTGTATCGTTACAGTACAATTTCTATGACTTGAAGATTTAATCATTAGTACAATTGAACTCGATTTTCATAGGAGGCGTAAATAACGCGCAAATTTATTGAAAACCTACCCTTCCTCAAAATGTCATAAAAAATAAAAAAAATCTAATATATAATTAACATTAAGAATTCACCAACTTCATCCACACATCGAACTTGTTGTCAAGAGGTCTCAGAGCGATTTTTCTGCAAATAACAAGACGCGTCGAGATAGATGTCAAAACATCGTACGTTGAATAAAATATAAGGCGAGGCGAGTGCTCAGTTTTCGCGATATAATGCTATTGATAAATTTACCAGCGCTTCTCTCACATGGTATTACGGGGAGGTACACCCGCCCCGATCTATTATTATGCCGGGCAGGTCGCGACGTATGATATGCCAAGGGCTGTATCAATTATTCCTACGAATTATTAATATATATTAAAAAAAAGCTATTAAAAGTTTGAAAATATTTTGCTGTTACTTTTATTTAGCACAGATAATATAAATTAGGTATACATGTAGAAAATAGTTATTCAAAAATTTACAATTATTAATTAGAAATGTGACTACGAAATGAAGAATAAGGAGAGATCATTATAATACTAATACCAAAAACGTTAATTTTTTAATTAAATTTTCATAAAATAATTATTTCATAAGGTATAAAATGAAACATCAATAAGAAAGTGTTTTTTATAATTAAGTAGTATGTTACTTTATAATTTTAATAGATATTTATTTTTGATAAAAAACTTAAAATTGAGAAATAATGTTTAGTTTTTATTAAATTTAAAAATAGTAAGATACGTATAGTGGCAGCCCTCGAGCCAGGCCGCCGGGACGGCACCGATGACTTGTCATTAATAACGACAGCGGAAATGTATCAAAAGGTGACGTGTGTCCCTTCGTCTGTCTCGAGCCTTATTTATGATGCCAACAAACAATATTTATTTCATTTATAGATACAGCTACATTAGCGGTTGTTTTTTTTTTCCAATGGAAATTAGATAAAAATTAGCCTTTATCACATTTCTTTTGGTAAAACAATTTTGTATGTATGTATTTGTGCATTCTCCATTTATGATAAGATAATAATTATAAAGGTTATTAGCGGTGACCAAATTCTTGATCGATATGTTTATGAACTTGTGCATGTACCTAAAGTCACTATGTAGTTACTCTGAAGATATTTTTAATTCAGTTAAATCATATTTTTAAATGTAGCCATAAAAACGATTAAATTGAGATTAGGTACTGTTTGTATAAATAAGTATAGATCAATGTATCCACAGATGATAAATTAATTAGTAGGTAATCGTTTAAAGTTGGTTCTGAAACTCCCACTTTTTTCTTCTGATTCTATTCAGGAAAGCATTTCATTTTAATCACAAGATCAAATACGTTCGCGGCAAAAAAAACACTTCTCACATACCACCATCCATAGAGAACTATTACTATATATATTGAACTCATCACTAGATGCTTGACATTAAAAAATTATAATCTAATTACCCAAAAATTGTAACTTCATCTATTCAGAGCCTTTAAAACAAGGAATTTAAATTATACAACGCACACACAAATCTCTGAAAAGGAAATTTATTGCTGCCTATATCTTACTTTATTTATAAGAAAGCAGAAGGGAGATGAAATTACGTGAAACCATTTGGAATCTGAGTGAAATACGTTTCCACCTCTATGTGTTATATTTTCATTCGGGCCTACTTAGACGATTGCTTGTTGAATATCAGATATAGGTTTTTTATTGTTTTATGCCGCTGTTGCTTGGAAGTATACGAAATTCAACCTTTTTAGTTCTTTATTTTTTATTATTTTTTGTGATAAGCTTAAAGTTAATTAATTATTTTTAACTAATTAATAACAAATAAATTACGAAAATAATTATTGTATCGGAAATTGTCCAAAAATGCTCCAAACGATATTTTCATTTGGTGTGCATGTTTAATCACATAATATCTATAATATGTGAAAATATGAAATAACAAAAACAAAGGATTTTACATTTTTTTATATCTATTAAACGCCGCCGCAATCGGGTAATAAAATATATCACATAATATGTAAATCTAATATTGTTGTAAACAGTAATATTGATGACAAATAAAAAAAAAGAAAATTATATAATTTACAGGTTTTTATATAATAATACGAAGTATCTAACAATAATAATAATTATTGATATTTTTGTGAGTTTGTTTTAGTTAAGGTAAATAGATAAATCAAAATAATCGTTACAATAGACAAGAAAAATATTATTTATCTAAATTATATTAAATTAAAAAAAAACTTAAATACAATACTTAAAATACCTTCTTTCATAATTTTTGTCATTGATTTAATAAATATAATATTATAAACAAGTTCATAAATTAAATCACTAAGATTTTTTGATTCATGTACCTATATATAATTATTTAGAATATTTCCTAGTTTCGAAAGCTTTTATATTTTCGATGGAGTAACGGAACGCATTTAAGCGCGATTTGAGCATTCTGACAACTGTCAAGTGTCAAAAAGGTTCAGATAAATATCAAAACAATATCGAAATTTTCCTTTTTATAATGGATAGCCGCTTATTTGAAACAAAATTAACAAACCATAAAATATTTAAGGACATTAAAGAGAGTTTGAAAGAAAATAGTGATACGAAGTTGCAAAATTTATTTGAACTAAAAGATGATGTTTTATACGTTTGGAATTCGGTAGAAAATTGTTTATTTAGTGTCAATTTAAAACGTCTTGAGGATCACGATGAAGAAACACCATACCAGGTAGGAAATATTTCATTTACTCATCCTATAATATAGCAGTGCTAAACCGGCGAGAATTTCAACAGTTAACTTTGAGGTTATGTTGTCATATTGTTGTTATTCGTTTAACTGTCAATTGTCCTATAAGATCTTACATTTCCTCTTATTTCATAAGTAAATCTTACAAAGTACTATTTTTCCATCTATTTCGTACTAAAGGGATCCATTAAAAAATTCGTGTTTTTTTTGTAAAATATGGATTCACTTAGACATAAGAAATATTTTAATTTACCTTGTTCCTTATTGTACGTTATTTGTAAAAGTAACTGAATATCTTCACATATATATTTGATTATGTTAACATGAATTTAGAACACATTTAGTTAAAATCAATTCTAAACCAATTCAGATAAAGTAGAATATTAAGCCGGAAGACTACTTTAGATGAATTTGATCTTTTACCTTAACCTTATTTAAATATATTATCATTATAATTTTATGGTAAAACTAATGCAATTATAAAAACAATGTTATCATTGTTTTCTTGTTACATACAAAAATATGTTATGTTTTAATACATAAATGAATAAGTTAATGAATAAATTAAAATTTTATGGTAGTAGTAATTGTATGGTATGGTATATATTTCTCATACATACCCCTTAAAAGAAGAATTGAGATAAACTTAGATTTATTATTTATGAAATGAATCATATCATATTTTAGAAATTTCACTAATCACTTTTAAATATTACATGTTAATTGGGTTGTTCAATTTCACTTTGGTATAAAATATTTATACTAACCTTATGTGGTTTATGAAACGAAGTTTTGTATTTATACTCACTATTTAAAAAACCAAATAAAAGAACCGCTTTTCCGAGGCCAATGATAACTTCCTTCATTCCAGACTTAAAGTGACAGGTTGGACATTAAATATGTTTATATTTATAAAAATAAATTATTAAGATTTGGATTAAAGTCTATTTTATAATGTACATTTTTAGTTTCATTTCTATTGAAAACAATGTTGTAGTAAAATATTCAATAAATCAATTAGTGACATCTATACTAATATAGATTAGTATAGATGTCACTAATATTATAAAGAGGTAAAGTTTGTGAGTATGTGATTACTAAAACGATTTAGATGAAATTTGGTAAGAAGATAATTTGAGACCATGGAAAGGACAAAGGATACTTTTTATCCTGGAAATCATCCCTTAAGGGGGTGATAATAGGGATCAAAGCTTGTATTGGGAAGCAAGCTAGGGACGAACCCAAGCAAAGCGAGGGTGAGTTGCTAGTTACTCATTTCCATAGGATTCAAACGCTTATTACAAAAAATAGTCTTAAGAGTGATCTATACATAAATAAATATCAGTTCCTATTTTTAGGGTTCCATGTCCTAAAATGCATAAACAGAATCCATATAATTTTGCAATTACTTATCCGTCTGCCCCTATGTCATAACCATTTTAATTTGTTGATACTGTAATTGAAATTTGATGGGTAGAAAAATATAAAATGACTTGAAATAACAAAATGCTACAATAGTTAATAATTAAATTGGGAAAAATAAAAATATAAGTAGGATTCTATGTACATATGTGTGTATAATTGAGTAATAAAAAAATTGACTTTCATGTCAATTCAATTCCATTTTCTTGCTTTAAAGTGTGCTATTTAAACACAGATTACTTCGCTAATGTTGAGAATGGAGAAGAAAGTTTCATGTGTTGGTAATTTCTTATTTAAGTTGAGAGTTCTCTTTTAAACATTGTATTCATTATCTCACCAAGCTCTTTTGAAATATGAAACATGATGATAGTTATTGAGACACCATTCTGGATAAAATATGTTATTAGTTTAGCGGTGACAAAGTTAACTTTGTTTTTTATGGTAACATTGAAAATTACTATGGAATACAAAATTATTTTTGCTGTTATAAAAAAATATTAAGAGTCGATAAAATTAATGCGTAAATATATTATTTATTATTATTATTAATTATAATATCAAATAATCGCATTTTAAGAAATTATTTGACATACATTGAAATAATTGCCAATTTGCTTGCCACAATTTATCAGATTTATAGTTAGCGACACACCCTTTCTCCGCTTGGGTTTGTCCCTAGTTACGTTTTAACGTTTAGTATAAGCTTCTTAGAGATGAGATATTTTCCCGCAGTAAAAAGTATCCTATATATTGACCCGGATAACCAGCTATCAACATATTAAATTTCATCAAAATCTATCCAGTGATTTTGCCGTGATGCGGTCACAGACAGATAGACAGACAGACAAAAAATCTCAAAACTATGAATTCGAGCTCTGTATCAATAATAATTACTAATTCAATAATATTTTCCAAAAAATATTTAATGTACAGAACCGGCTTATTTACAATTTTATTATATGTTTAAATTATTTTATGTTGTCTCTTGTCATGTAAATTAACTACTTCATAGATCATGTTCAGGACTTGAAAATTGAATACGCTATTATTTGTGTAGATGAATGATAATTTATTTTGACATTTTATTATTAAATTCTTATTAAATTCAATTCTCTTGTTAATGGCTTCAAAGCGTGCCAGTTGAGTCGGATTACTTAGCCAATGTCACGTAAAGATCAAGGTGTTTTTGGACGCGAATGCTTTTTTATGACACTTGAAATAACTAAACGCCATAAAGCCGTGTTTACACGTAATTAGCAGACCAATATATACGATTCCAATAGGGAAGGCGTCAGTGAATGCTATACAATACGTTTTGAGTCTTATTAACCTTATACCGTGACTTAGCTGTGTGAATCTAAAATATTTTGGTGTGGGAAACAAAATTCTTAGTGAGTCTTATGCCCGATTTCACCAACATCACTTAAGCTACCACCTAAAAACTAGTAAATACTAAATTAAATTTCGTTTATCATCGTCAGAGCCCTTATTTCTAGTACCTATATTTCGGTGGCATTTTATTAATTTTTTTTAATTTTTAAGTGACCCCTAACTGTCGGTGAAATAGAAACTATCCCCTAACAGCCCTCTAACCATGCTTAGCGGATCCCTTAAACTTAGTTGACGTTGGTGAAATCGGCCATTAGTCTTCTTATCTATACTAATAATAAATAAAATTGAAGTGTCTGTTTGTAATGTCAAAATAACAGCCTTTTACTAAATGCATAAAAAGACGTCCAAGTCAAAATATTAGCGTGATTTGAGATATAGCATAATATGAACCTAGTTTATTTATTTATTTATTTATTTATTAACACCAACAAGACATACACTGACAAAATCATAATAATATAATAACAATAAATAATAAATTCTAAGTGCTGCCTTAATTACAGGTGTTACACACATTTCATAAAAGATAGACACAAATACAAGTAGTGAATTAAAATAAATACAAAAATTATGGGAATATTATATAAATTAAATTGTTTATAAATTGAATCAGAAATTAATATTAGATGATAATTTAAAACATGCATCATTTCATAACTATACAATCGTTAAACATAAAAAATAATCTTATTAATTAATTGTTCAATGTTGATACTGACTAAAACTTAGCACATTTATTTAAATTTTCTTAATAAAAAATATACCTTTTGACTATAAATTACAATTATTCGATGAGCATAAATAAAATAAATTACGTTTAAATATCGAGAGATTATCTGAAAAAATATCAATATCAACTTTTCTATCCTTTTGTTTATCATCAGTAGTCGTTATGGCACCAATACAATTCTTATGTGTTAATTTATACACAGCATTATAACTCAACATCAATCTATTAATCGGAGAACAGCGTCCTTGACGTGAGCGTGTGCTTTTTTCTACGAATGGTATAAAAGACGACGGCCTTTTAGTTTTCAATGGGGCACGAATATTTATTTGAGCTAGTAAGTAGGAACTATCAATGACGCCATTCACCAACTTATACAAGAAAGTAAGATCAAGGAGCTGTCTTCGATTCGAGAGTGACTGAAGCTTAAAGTAATTTAACTTATCCTCGTAACTCCTTAGAGTTTTAACTAGATTATGCTCGTAAGATAAATGCAAAAGAAATCTCTTTTGTATCCTTTCGATTCTTTGTGAGTAAATATTAAAGTGTGGATTCCATACAACGCTGCAGTATTCCAAAATACTTCGTACCAAAGCTGAGTAGATAATTATTTTAGTGCGTGCATCCTTGAATTGCTTACAGTTACGGAAGAGGAAGCCAAGAGTCCTAAAACCCTTGCTAACAATATTATCTATGTGGATGTTATAGCGGAGCTTATTGTCAAGCGTAACTCCTAAATCGCGTATGTGAGGAACTTCAGATAAAATACGACCATCAATGTTATACGTTGTTGCAAGAGATGTTTTCTTTCTAGAAAATTTTATAACATGACACTTGTTAGCATTTAACAACATGCCGTTGTTACGACACCATGATAACAAATTGTTTAAGTCTTCTTGTAAAATCTCTGCATCAGAACTTGACGAGACCGGTCTAAAGATCTTTAGATCGTCAGCGAACAGATAAAACTTTGAATTCCTAAAGCAACTGCTGATGTCGTTAATGAAAATGTTAAACAACAAAGGCCCCAGATGAGACCCTTGAGGTACACCAGTATAGGCAAAAAACGGATCAGAAGCATAACCATTAACGACAACAGTTGATGACCGGTTGGAAAGATACGATTTGAACCAGTCCAGCAACGGGCCAGCTATACCTATACCTTTGAGTTTCACAAGTAAAATAGAATGATCAACCTTGTCGAAGGCCTTACTGAAATCTGTGTAGATTGCATCAACGGATTTGCCAGTATCAAGAGCCTCAGTAATGTCTTCCACAAAGGAGACAAGGTTAGTGACTGTTGATCTAGCTTTCACAAACCCATGCTGCTCAGATGCAACATTTTTTTTAAAGTGCCATGAAACAACGGGACATATAAGTAGCTCAAATACTTTTGCAAAAACAGAAATAATAGAGATAGGTCTATAATTTTTAACCGCCTCTTTGTCACCGGTTTTGAACAAAGGCAACACCAGGGCTTTTTTCCATAAGGTTGGATATGTACTAGTGCTAAGAGATTTGTTGACAATCAATGCAAGTGGCAAAGCCAATGCACTAGCGCAATTACGGACAAATATCGATGGAATACCATCTGCTCCAGCTCCTTTCCTAATATCAAGTCTTTTTAAAACATTGTAAACCTGGTCCACTGTATAAGATATACAATCAAGATACACATTACTACAAGAGTTCATAAGATTAGAATTATTATTAAAATTTTGATTAGTATTATTGCAACTGTATACTGACGAAAAATAATTAGCGAAAACATTGCAAATGTCCGTTCCATTGGAAACAGATTTATTGCCGTTTTTAATTTTTGAAGGATACGAACTATTGCCTCTCTTTTGTTTTAAGAACGACCAAATTAATTTTGGGTTTGATTTTAAGGAGAGTTCAAGTCGTTCTATATATTTAGCGTAGGAGTATGCTAACAATACCTCGCATCTTTTTTTCAGTAAATCAAAGGAAAGCTTATCGCGAGGATTGTTAAATTTGCGAACTTTCATCCTATATTTATATTTTTCTTTAATGCACTTGATCAGACATGGAGTAAACCAAACTGGATATTTATGACTGCGTGATTTCGTCTTAGGTACATATTTCCGTATTAATTTACTAATTTCGTCATAAAACAGTGCAACCATATCGTCAACACAAAGACATTCACCCAAAATTTCCCTCCAGTCAATTTCATTTAGACCTTTTATTATGTTTTCATAATCAGCCTTATGAAAACAAAATTTTGTAATGGTTTTATTAGGGGCTAGTGATACCGGATTTGTAAAATCCATTGAAAAAACCAATGGCGGATGAAGAGGATCAACACATGTTAAAGGATCAGGACATGATAGAATATTAACAGTGTTAATATTGGACAATACAAGATCGAGCACCTTATTTTTACAGTTTAAGATTTGATTAAATTGGTTCAATTCATTGCATGAGAGAAAGTCTATTAAGAGATTTTGTAGATAGCTGTTGGAGTGCTTTGCACAAAGATGCCCGTGAGGCTCCAGAGACCATGTTATACTACTTAGATTGAAATCGCCAGCAATAATTATATTTTCATCGAGTGATTCCAATACTCGACTTGAATTATTAATAAAGTGCTCAAGAATGTGTATTTGGACGGGTGGGGGGATATACACAGCACATACATAAAGCTTTTCGGATTTTCCTTGGACATTTTCTACTTGTACGCAGACCCAAAGATCCTCGCACTCGGACTCGAAATTAAAGAGCCGCTCAGAATTTAATTGCTTAGATACGGCTATAAGTACACCGCCACCATTCTTTGAAGCATGAAACCCACTACTCTCCCGATCGCGTCTGTATACATTGTAACGATCATCAAAAATTTCAGAATCGAAAACACTCGCATTTAACCACGTTTCCGTCATAATTACAATATCGTATGAATTACAAACTATGTTATTAAATAGATCAATTGTTTTTGATCTGAGACCCCGAACGTTCTGGTAGTAAATTGAAATATTATTCTGTAAAGTGCCTTTTAGTAAAAAAAAAAAATATACAAATTTAGCGCCACTCTATGACAAATTTTTCACAGTATCATGATTTCGTATATGGATGTAGTTTGAACCTTCAGATTTTCTGACAAATATTTTTCCATCACGAACCCAAACGAAACGGTAGCCGAGCTCTTTTGCTTTAAGGCGAGCTGCAGCATGTAGAATTTTTCCTTCTGGTGTAAGATTTTCTGCAATGTATATTGGAGTATTCTTGGCGCTTGCGATCCCCAAATGACTAGTGCTAAGTTTATCGGTACTATTTTTTTTATTATATTTAATGGTAGCTGCTAAAAATTCATCACGAAGTCTAGGACTACTGAACTTTACTAATATCGATCTTGGTCGAGGACTTTTAGTATTCATCTTCGCTAATCTTGCACAGAAATGAATATTTTCTGGGGCTATCGGACATTGTATAATTTTGCCTAGTTGTTGTACCGTGTTGACCAAATTCTCTTGTCTGTTTTCTGGAACACATTGGATTTCGATATTTGAAGCTCGTGTCTGCTGTTCAAGTTGTGTAAGACGAGTTATGATAGTCTGGTTAGCTGCTCGCAGAGTTTCGTTCTCCTTGATAATCTGTTGCATTTGTGCTGATTGATTTGCATGTTCAGTTTTAACTTTATCTATATCCTGGCTTAATGACGACAAGGAGGTTTCAAATGAGGCAAGAGTATGTTTTATTTCCTGAATTTTAGGGTGTAAATCATTACTGAAAATATTGCGTAATTCCTCTCTGATTATTTCTCTTACATTGTTAGCCGATAAACAGGAGCAAGTAGAACGACTTTTTACACGCTGAGTTACGAAGTCCATTTCCATTGGTGAGTTACGAACTGGTGTGTTGGAGTGATCTCCTCTCGGTTGTTTACATCTGCATACGTCACATATCCATGAACTTTTCATTTCCGAGCTCATCACACTAAAATCTTGCATTGTAATTCGCGTGCACGCAACATGATATTTATCATTGCATCGGCGACATTGCAATGACATGGTATTATCTAGTGCGTTAGGGCATCCAGCACAATCAAAATTTGCCATGATGTAATTTATAAAAATTATGTGCAAAAACAAAAAGAAAAAAGAAAAATGTTTTGGCAGAGTTTGGATTTGAACCCTCAACGTGTGCTTAGCGTGTTGTCACGTACTCTACGGCTGCGCAACAGTCTATGTATTTTGAGATGGCGAATTAGTAAGTAATATTACGTTAGCAAAGATTTGTATCAATGGAGGTCAACGAACTAATGTTTTTTATATACGAAGCTCATTAGCACTCGCGCGCTCCGATCATTAAACAAGGTTAACAACGACAGTTTATCACATATTTTTTAAAAGTTTTTGCTAAATATCTTCACACAGAGAACACTGATTGAACTAGGATTTCACACATTGTTTACTTCACAACAACTAAACATAGTAATAGAAAAATTAATGCTTAATAACTAAGGGTTATGCTTGAAACGAATTAATAACTTTAAGAACAGAAATATATGTGTCTATTACTCGACGCTCGGACCGGACACTCCTAGTTTTTTTTATTATAAAAAACCCGGTAGCTATTTTTATTTACTAACATTTATTTACTTATCACTCAGTATATAAATTGTCATTTGTATGCTATTTAAAAAAAATAATGTTTGGCGTCGCGTTTAGTTCAACGATACTCTGTGTATATTATTCCTTAGTCATAGTAAAAGACAGATTGCAAAATGGGCATTTGAAGGCATTTGAAATCTGAACATATTTAAAGTGCTTAGTAAGCATTTTAAATAAAACAATCTTTTCGGATTATTTCGCAGATGTATTTAGATTTTTGGTTCCCGACGTTTCGTTCGACAACTGAATTTCTTTCCATAACATAGATTGCGTGAAACTATATGTTTATTTTTCAACACTTAACTCCTGTAATGACGTTACAACATTACAAAACAAAACAATGAACATGTTACAATGGACATTGGAAGAGGTCAATTTCTAACCCGCCATTAATCTCACTTGGAACGTTACCGCCGAATTAATTACCCTCTGACCATACGATATAATAGGTTTCCTGAGGGATCCTGAGGTTTCCGATTAAATCACTACTTCTCATAGGGCGATTTATAGTGACCGGTACTTGGACGAGGATATAGGGAGGCTAGAAACGGCTAAAGTTCTTTATGAAGTGAAGCATGTAGCTAATTATGCCGATAATTACAATATATGGGATATTGAGTATTTTGAATTAATTAACATTTTTATATGTATTTCACTAGCGACTCGCCCTCGCTTTGCTCGAGTTCGTCCTTAGGTACCAGGTAGGTAGGAATAAGATAAATTCCCGTGGTAAAAAGTCACGCAAATCCGTCAACACACAGAGAAGGACAAACAAACAAACACATTCACTTTTATAATATTAGTCCTATAGATTTTCCGAAACATAAACTTTTACACTCCTGTCTGGGATTGGAATAAACATTACATTAAGCCAAAAAATTCATACTTCTACCTAAAATCATATTTCTAAATACTTAGTACCGCTTTGTACATTTATAAAATAAAATAAAAAATAAAGCAATATAAAAAAGCTCAGTATGTCACTGATCATAAGTACCTATTTCAAATCTCGGTGACTTAAAATTCAACGCTAAGAATAAAACCAAAACATTAATTAATTAATAAATATGCGATTAATTAATCAAATAGCCCTAAATATTTTATTATAATTTGCTAGAATGTTAATAACTGAACTGTTCTATTTTTCTATTATAAACATAAATAATTACATTATTTTACCATATACAATCAACGATGACTATCTGTCCCTTTAAAAAATATAAGTGCAACCGAAATAAATCATTAATTAATTTTATTTTTATGTTTCGATGTTAAATTTGTTTCAAGTTAATTTTCGTCTTATTACAGTGAAAATACAAATTTTTCCTTTGATTTTAATAATTAATTTTATTAAGTAGTTATTTAGTTTAGTTTATTAGGTTGACTAACTCTGTTTTAGTAAGTTTGACAGGGTATTATTACAACGTAATAGTATACTGTGTAGATCAAAATGACAGCTTATCAGATTAAATTTTTTTATTTTTCATTTGTAAAAGTATATAGTAATAGTGTTGCTTAGTAAGTTGTTTTTAAATAACAGCAAACTAAATTAAAATTATTATCCTTAATTAATTTTAACTTTTTTAAATTACACATAGAACAATTATATGGCTTAAATAATTAATACTATATTTTACATTTTTCTTTATGGTTATAAATATAATAATGGCAACACTAAATATAGATTACTAATTAATATTTTAAAATTGAAATAATTATAAAAAATAATAGCAAAATTAAATAAATAATATTCCATATTCAATTATAATCAAAATTATAAAAATGTTTTAAAGTTAAAAAATATTGTAATGTAATTGGTGCAATTTTCATTTTGTTAATTGTGGGTAGGCTGTCTGTAACAACTATACCTTCAAGACATGTAACACCTCAGTCTCTCCCGTGACCATGGATGCTGTAAAGCATTCGAAACGTCAGGAACCAAAACTCAAAATAAATTCGCGAAAAAATCCGAAAAGATAGTTTTATTGAAAATGGGGTTTTCATATTTCCGAATATGTTAAATTAATAAACTTTTGGCGACGTGTTTAGCTATAATTTGTAGTGATTCTACTTGCTGTGCCAGCGGTTGCGGGTTCGAGTCCCGCTGAGAGCATTAATTTGTGTGATGAGTATGAATGTTTGTACTCCAGACATGGATGTTTATATTTATAATATGTATGTATTTAAAGTTATATATGTATAGTGTATCAACTATCTGGTATACATAACACAAGCCTCGTACTCGTAGCTTACCGTGGATCTAGATGGTGCCGTGTGTTAAAGTCCCAATATATTTATTTATTTAAGTTTTTATTAGTTCACTCCGAAAAGATCGCTGAATTGTTGTTACCCGACTTGCGAATTAAGATACTGATATGTAAATTAAGAAAGCATTTCCAGATAGCTATATCCTTTATAATCGTGCCCTTTACCTCGATATAACCTCCTTCTCGACCCGATTGTTAATCTGAACTTGTACTTTTCACCGTTTGCCATTACAACGATCCCTTTCTAAATGGCTTTTCTTTAATTTGATGAGGTACTCTTAAATCGAGACACTTATGCATTCATTAATTATTCATAAGGTCATATCTAAATCCATAATAAAAATAACTATCAAGATACGTTTAATATACATCATTTGTATATATACATATGTATGTATGTAACTTCAACTTCTTGAATAAATAATACTTTCTTAAATTTACTCGAATAATTAATGATGATGTTCTCCTGACCGATTCCGGCCACGGCGGCCAATCTCATTGAGACTAGCCAACTGCACAGGAGATCTTATAGTGCAGCGCGTGTTCGCGCAGACACAAGTGCACTCTCTATTCCTGTCACTCTCATACTCTGGTGGGACGAATAATTAATATTTTAAATAAAACTAGCTTTTCGGATTTTTTCGCGGATTTATTTTGATCTTTGGTTCCCGACGTTTCCAGTGCTTAACAGCAATCTTGATCACGGGAGAGACTAAGGTTTTAGACGTTTTAAATGTAATTAAATAGTTGTTACAGACAACACCTACCCACAAAATTATACAATGGTTTTCCAAAAATACAAAAATGGCAACAAAGGACCTTTTTGAATAAAGTTAAAATATAAAACATTTTCTAGAATTTAAACTACTATCGTTCTAAGATATACTCGTACTACTTTATCCTCTAACAGCGTCATGTCATTTAACCCACATTGCTTTAATCAGATAGCCGATTTCTGCTAAACTTCATGCCATCATGGCTCCACAATTTACCTTGGCTCCTTAAAAGCCTAAACCAAATATTGTCACAATTACGAGATAGCATCAGCCTATAAACATGCGGACGAAGAGTTCCCTTCGGCGTATATGCTAAAGACGACCCACTCAGATTTTCAGTATTATTTTAAGAGTAATGGCCGTTATCGTTTAATATTTTACCTTTGCATAAATTTAAATATATACGACCTTAATATGAGAAACTTCTTAGTTTTTTTTTTAATCTAAGATGAATGTATTTTTATGAAATTGCTACAATTATAATATCTGAACTGTTCTATTTTTCTCTAGCACTATTAAATAACTGCGTTGTTTCGCCATATAAAGTAGTATATTACTTTAAAATCATACAACTAATACTTCCTTAGATTTACTCGAAAATTTAACATTTTAAATAAACTTATCTGTTTGATTTTTTTCACGGATTTATATTTTGTGATAGTTTTATTTAAAATCATACAAGTATTAAAATTTAAAAGTTTTTATGTGTATGTATGTCTCTGTTGTACTCAGATAGATTAAGACCTGGAGTAACATATAGACTACTATTAGTAATAAAAATTGCCAAAGGATACGAGTAATTCTGTCTGCACATAATATTCTAAACACAAAAGACAACCAGACGCTCTCGAGTAAAGGCGAGGTAAATCGCTAGTATATATAAGTAAAGCAATTCGAACATCCTGATGAAAGTATCTCCAAGTTTATAAACGAGTCCTATATCAGGCCCAAACAATCCTCGAATAATGCGAGCTAAACTTAACGTCATTAAAGCGGAAACGAGTGATCGCCATCCTCTCCCAACAAAGAGCTAAGACGTTTTCCTCCGCGCCTTAAGATCGTTTTATTGCCAACCCGGATGGACTTCTGGGATAGATGGTGGGGAATGTAAATTTACTGTAAGGAACCGGACGCGAGGAGGTGAGCATTGAATTGTTTTGTTTTCGGTCGGCCCGCATTAAGGCGGACTGTCTTGTACACCGATATGTAACGTGCAGGAATTTTGCTTGTGGGGGATATTCAAAATTTTGGAATAATCTGAAATCTTTATTTTTTAGCTCTTTATTATTACTAGAGTTCGCCGAGTGTTCAAACTTCGACTATGATTATTATTGAATTTTTTTTTATTTATAAAACTAAAGCTCGTCAATAGCTATTGAACTAAAACAAAAAATGAACAGATCGATTCACAAACAAAATGTTTATTTTAATTATATTTAATGTATTTCTAATGTATTTTATATAAAAATATTAGCTTGTTACACTATATCTCCATATAAACTTTAACTGTGTCAAATTTCACATTCCTCCGTCTGCGTAATTTTCTTAAAAAGGGATACAAAGTTTTTGCTTTTGACCCCAGACTTTAACAATAAACAAAAGAGTATATATGCGTGTGTGTCAAATACATGGTAATGTGTCTAATATATTTTTATTGATTGAATTTATTTTGTATGTATAATTTTCATAAAATATTAGCATTCTGCACTCCTTCTCTATAAGTGTGGGAAATTTCATACTCCTCCGTCCGCGCAATTTTCTTAAAAAGGGGTAAAAAGTTTTTCCTTCGCGTATTGATAATTTTTTGTATAAAGATTTTTTTTATATAGTTTATCTTTTTTCTGTATGTTAAAATAAATAATAATTATTGATTAATGAATTAGAGTTAATGAACACCTAATTGTAATTGCATTTATATTGTGTTTTTTTAGTCACATTAAAAAAATCGCGAATAATTCAATAAATAAAACTTTACATATAAATCAGAAAAAATATCTATCTACCTGAGAGGTACACTTTTATTAATTTTTCATATTAAAATACATCAAACAAGTTAATTATGTTATTTAATTTTTATTTTTCAAGTTAAAATGGTCAAAACGTTATAATATTTACGATACTGTGTAAACATTAATTCAGTCTATTCTTTGATAGACAATTTAGTCAATTCTGTACTCAGCGCTTACGCTTAGTAAGTTTAAATTCGTGCGCAAATAATTTGGGTAAACTAAGACGATCGCGTGTTAAGAAACGTTTCGTTAAGGCCTTTGTAAGACGTGTTAGATCGATGTGCCTAATATATGGGAATCGAAACACAGCACCGTGGGGTTTAATTTGCCGGTTGTCCATTTGTTCCGATTGTAGGCTTATTTATTGTGCCGAGAATTGGTGAGTTTGGTGGGAGTGAGTAGTTTGGCTCCTTGGGGGCGGTAGATGGATTGGTGCAAATCTTAAACATTGCTTAGCTCGGTTCCTAAGGAGTTTATTAGCTTTTAAATTGTTCTTTTCTTCCTACTAACTAGATGCATTAATCGCATTAGTTTGTTCCAGCTTTTGAAAATTTATTTAATGGTATTCTATTGTATGTAATTTTTTAACACAGCTTTGTTACATGAGAATTGTTTTCTGGAAAGTTTGTGATTAGGTTATAATTGAAAGAGAAATTATGTTTATATACTTTCCATTTATATAAAAGTTATAAAATATTTCACTATACATAGCTAGTACATGTTACTACAATTTATTGCGTAATACAATTCATTGACAGTAAAACTACACCAAACAAATGATTGTTCATATTTCACTTAAGCTCCCATATATTATTTGATTTGGAACTTGAACTCGCCACACGTGATCTCAATACAAATATAAGCGTATCGATGCGTGGTCCTTCGTGGCCGGATTAAGTACTACCCTCATAAGGATTTACTGGCCCGAGGCGAATCGGTCCTTTCTTTGTCTAACCCGAATGCTCCGCCTTGGGACAGGTGCGGCTTCCTTGCGGATTTTAATTAATAATGTCTCGATACTGTGGTGTGAGGTGTGTACTTTAGTGATTTAATCAAATACATTAATAGTTTCAATGGTTTTAGTAAGTTAAATTTTAGATGGTTTGGGTAGTACCTACTAACTTTGGTTGGTATCCAAATGTTTATTAAACAATTTGTTTGTAGTTGTCCTATAAAATTTATAATATCGTGTAACATAATTAAAATTTAGTTTATTAATTTATATCATTAATATTTTTTTGTTTCCAATTACTGCATCAATTAAAAAATATCTCAAATAAACGGTATACTCTACATGTTCTTGCGACATGTATTTGTTTGCCAAGTAATTATTTTCTCACTTCATTATATTAAGCATGGTTATATATTTTAGGTACGGTTTTACCTAAATCAATACAAGCAGATACATAACATATATTGAGAGACTAACAAGAGAATCATCATTAAGTGTAACAATCGCTTAATATCTCGCAAAGATAAACAATTTTCTCCCAGACTATATATTACCCCAAGTTGTAAGGAACTGCCAGTATTAACTACACATTGCTGACGTCATAAGTTATTAGTAGGCGCCCAGGGTATTCGATAGATGGATAAATTACTTAGCAAGCATGGGTACTTAACAGGTTTCGTTAAAGTCCTGAGTACATGCCCTTAACTACTAGCGGAGATTAAGAAAAATATCAAATATTACTATATAATCTTTAGTGCTTTGCTTCTTGAAGTTAAAATATATTTTAAAATTGATTATTCATGTACGTAATAAGACCTATCTATAATTATACATTTTGATATTAAAAAAAATCTGTTTCTTCAAATTTTTGTTTCAGCAATACAATTTTAATACTGCCTTTTTTTGGTCAACAATATTTTTTTTTAAATTAGTCATATAAATAGCCATTCGGTTTCAGCCACTTTAATATTTCCATTTCCTGAAAATAGCGTCAAATTGAAGCAATTCGTTTTAACGTTGATTACATTTTTTTATCCCGATAATCTCCGTCAACATTTTTCTCGAGCAATTTATTTCGATGCATAAATCTAGACGGCGAGTGTGAACCAGCTTAAAGCTAAGATGGGATGGGAACCACCCTCCCCCCTAGCTATAGCCCGTACGGCTAGCGAATATGTAAGCCCACGGGTGTTCATTAACTGAGCATGTTAAGCCGATGATCGCAGATAGTGCTAGTAACGTTTTCACAAAACCTGGACCGTGATTGAGAAAGGCATTATACAGTCTTAGGAGGAATACTGAATAGAATTCGAATTGGATACTTAATGATACAAAGGTCCTTACGGCTAAGCATTTGATGTGTTCTTTAGATATGCCACCCAAAAGAGCATAAACTCGTATTCAAATCAATGAATTGTAAAGCAATTATCACAATTATACAAATATGAAATAAATTCGCAATGCTCATTAAAGATTTAACACTCTAATTTAATGTCTCGCACTTGTACGTACGAAAACAAAATGGCGTCATGTAATACGTACATCGAATACTTGAGACTCGTTCTTTTCCCGCCTCCGAGTGTCGTTGGCGGCATTAAATCTTAATAAAACACGTCATGCATCACGATGGCGCCCTTTGATTTCTCACTCGGCAAACCGCGTCTCCGCATATCAAAGAAAATCACAACTCTTTTCATTGCGCGCCGATAGAATGTTCACAAAGACCAGCTTAATTGATCCCCCATTCCGCCCACCGCTTTTAAAAATGTAACCGTAGAGGGAACGTGGAGCGACACGACGGAGACCTCGATAGCGTGGACAGTGTACCTTCAATTTATTAATACAAATAAGCGAGACTGGTCCTTCGAGCCCCAAGCTGGCTACGCTTTCAAAAGAAGGCTCTATTGTGTTCAACCCTCAATCACGGTCTCGATTATCGAAAAGAAAACACTCATCTATATTTTAAATAATGATCAGGACATGGGTCGGGGCGAACAATTGAGAATGACGAATTGTATAGGACACCGGCTATAAGAGCCATGTAGTGTTGTCGTAGTTGTCACCCTTATCCTTTGTAGATAATGGGAAAAAGTTATTAAAAATATATTTACATTTTTAAGACTGTACAAAGGTCAATCAGTTAAGTATACATTTCTTTTCAGACAGAAAGGTTGAAAATGTAACATTACAGGTATTGAATGGAAGTAATTCAAGTCATTAGCGTAAAAAGTCAGGGACGTTACTTGTCTGATAAGCAAGACGATACATAATTAGATTTACCTCCAGCAACATGCCTTTTGGGGTGTAGTACTTCGTATACTAATCAACAGCATTCACAGAAAATATATTCCAAGAAAAGAGGCTGAAATTTAAAAAAAGGGCGTCGACAAACAGCATTTAATGAACGCCCCCCCACCCATACATCATTAACTGGTAGGGGTGTCGCACAAACAATCTCGTTCCAGTTTCGCGAAAGGGACTGGTTGATAGTAGGTAGTAGTGGATTCGTTACAGCAAGACCTCGAGTGGTAGCCATTGTGAGTCGAGGACGTCTGCGCTGTTGTGTCCGAGATGTGGATAATTGCCCCCGCTGCCTGTGAAGAAAAAAATATGTTTCATTGGGAGATATCGTCATTGTTTTCTTGTGCTTCGATATACGTAGCAATGTTTGCGTGGCACCCATGTCAACGATTTTGCCCGTGTTTCAAGATTTTGCTTTTTATACTCGTTGTATATTCTAGTTTAGTTGTTCTTTACATAAGTTTCACAAAAAAATAATAATCTAACTTAAATTTTATTATTTATCAAACATATATTGAATATTCACTGAGATAATTTAATGAACTCTAACCTCGTGTAATAAAGAGACTTCAATATATGGCACAGTTTATATAGATTTAATAGCATCCCACATTTGCTTATTGTTCCTCAAGATGCTTTACGGTGTCCCTCGAACAGGTAATGACGTTATTTATTGGCTGTAAACCAAGATTCAGTTTGGAGGACAAAGGGCCAAATGATCCTAAAGGTTAAAGGATCCCATTAATGGCAGGAATTTTAATAGTTAAGGAATTTGATAACTTTCAATAGTTTCAACATACTTGTTGAAATTTATTTTGATTTTTGGTTCCCGACGTTTCGAATGCTTTACAGCATCAGTCTCTCCCGTGACCATGGATGGATAGTTTTATTTAATAATACTTGTTGAACCTTTTGTGAAAATATCTTCCAAGAATATTATTAAACTTATATCCTATAACATTTTATCATGTAAAAATGTTGAATAATGAAAGACATAATTATCTAAAAAATCTAAGATGCAATGATTAATGAATCACAATTAAGACTCGCAGCATCTCTTTCATAACGAAGGCTTGCAGCGGCTGTCGCCTGAGGCTCTGAATCTTGATAAAATCAAATTGGAATTATTCGGAGTGAAACCCACCATGGCATCTTGAAGTCAACAATGGGCTGTCGACTTGTTCTTTGCGTTGCACCGTTATTAAAATCTCGTGAAACAATCGACTCGAAAGCGCACTTCCGTTTGCTGTGTACAGACTTGGCACGCCCGTCGAGAAATCGTTAGAAAATAAGATCACTAAAAATTTCCTGTACTAACTTAAACTTCTAATATTTATTATTATTTCTAATACATATGACATATAATGTATTTCACCAGTTGGATATGAATTTAGAACAAACATTTTCATCTATACTAACCTATACTAATGTTATAAAGAAGCAGCGTTTGTTTATTTGTTTGAACACGCTAATCTCAGGAACTACTAATCCGATTTGAAACATTCTTTTTACATTAGATGACCCGTTTATTGAGGAATACTATAGGCTATATCATCATGCTAATACCCAAGAGAGCGGAGCAGTAATATAATAATATATAGGCTATATATACCATACTAATCGTTAAAACGTACCTAGGGACGAATCCGAGCGACGCGAGTGTGAGTCGCTAGTATAGTGTACATACAATGATCAACTCATGTTTATTTGACTATAACATTTAAAAACACAGATAATTTGTATAAATACCATGAGTTTAAGCATATATTTTATTATATAATATCTTTGGTACTTTGATAGAATATTTTTCCACCTGATCGAATGCCATGATATCTATGAGTAAAAGCATTGTGTGAACGTACATTCAATGCATGGAATATTAATACCAGGGCCACACCGATGGAGGCTCCGAACGAATCATTAAAGGATAATTATAACGCCACTTCACAGGAAACTGGAGGGTTCCCACTCGGAAATCTGATTCTTTTTGTTTTTTATGACGGAAGTCGAAAATTTTCGAAGCTAGAATCGCAAAGGAGTTTTCTTCAAAGTTCTCGTTGAAGTTTTGCAGTATATGTGAGTTAGACGTAAGTTAATTAAACCTTATAATAGAATTAATTAGATTATATTTTATTATTTTAATATGTATAATATGTGTATATATATATATATATATATATATATATATATATATATATATATATATATATATATATATATATATACTGTACGTTTGTTCGGAGTTTATGTACTTAATACCTGAATCAATCTATTGGAATAGAATGCATAATCGCAAAGATTTCTCGTAAAGAACGATATTTCGGAATTAGAAATATCGGATAGCTTGTTCTTTATTAGACTTAATATTAAAAGCATGAACGAATTAACCACTGGACCAGACATATAAGCGGACGTACCTTTACCGGTCATGTCAGTAACCAGGGTCTACCTAGCCTAGGTCGTTTGTTTTTTGTGTCAGTCTCAAGCACTTACTTGTCAACAAAACATTTCCCAAAAATGACTAAATGTTCTGTAAAATGGTGTAAAAACTATAACGGCGGAAGCAGCACTATTTCTTTTCACTTGTAAATACATTATTTTATTACATTTATTATTATTTATCACAAAATTTAATTAAATGTAAAATAAAATGTCATATTATCCAACTATGTTAAATATAGTCGATATTTCTATGTATTGTTGACATCTGACAACCATCATAAAGGGGTTGGATTATACCATTCAGAACAAATGACAAAACTGTCGAGTGAGTCCATTTGACATCGACTAGTGCTTGACAATGTCGAAAAATATATCGATATTTGACGAAATAACTGAACGAATTGTGTTATTTGTACAGTACAATAACATAAAATACTTTTATCACAGTATCCTACAATCTGATGACAATAAATTTGTAAAAATATTTTCTAAATCAAATAAAAAATATAAATGCAAAAATTATAATTAGTATGTGTACTTAATTTTTTATTTATACCACATTTATATACTTTAGAATATTATTCCATTGTAATAATAATAAAGATCATTTTATTTCAACACATAAATTACACAAAATCAAACAATAATGTTTTATCACTAAACTTCTGGGTTGGCGATTTGTAATAAAACACTTTACCACTTGCACTAATTATTTTACTTTCACGATCCAACACTCACTTTTTCACAATTTGCAATCACTTTTTCTTTTTCCTAATTTCACAAATGTTTATTAATAACTGAGCAATATTAGGACAGTGTCACATTTTTATAACTACCCGAGATAATTAATTGCCAATTAAAATAGTTCAATAACAGAATCAACAAAATCACTTTAATTAAATTAGCTTAATATTTTTTTAATCTTTACAAAATAATATTTATTATATATTAATGGAATATACACCCGATATTCATTTGTTTATTAACAATATTATAGGCCAACAGAATGTTGCCATCAATGCCATCGTATTTATATAAATCAAATTAAAAAATTATTATTATTTGACACATTATTATTGCCTCTTTAATTCATTTATTTTAATTTATTATAATAAATACAGATATTTTAAATTAAAAGATGTAAAATATGATGACTATGCTTACAAATATCTAAAATGTCATTCATTGGTTCATCGATATATGTATTTTATCGATTACGTTTAAGCACTAGAAATATTGTATTGTGTATCAGTGTTTATAATAATGTAATAAAATCTATGTGTGCGTTATGCGTCAATTGGTTGAACTAGTTTTCATACATTTGTATTTTATGTCAGGTCCAGTCTCTAATTCGTCCATGATTAAAAGTATGAGATTATTTATTATACTATGTAGTATATATATATTATATATTAAACATAAAAAAGAAAAGCAGATAACGAACAGAGGAGAAAACACTGAACTGTGTTGTCTTTATCTATTTATATAAAGATATTTATACTTTCTTTACTTACGAATGTGTTCAGGTACAAACCGAGTATTTTCGTATTTGGCGTCCGATGCGTTTATAATTCACATTAATTACCTCCAGTAGCCGTTGAAACAATAGTTTTATTTGCACTTCTCGACCAGTGCGGCCACAACAAAGAGTTCACTTAACATTACTTTCTATACAATTGTAGAAGTTTAATTTGTTACAATGGGCGACATAGCTAGTAAAATTTAAATTCAATATAATAGATTTATGTTTATTTTTAATGTGTAGTTTTAGAATGTTAAAAGAGTTGAAATAGTAAAATGGCAAAAACAAATATATTCTCAAAAGTACATTAAGGCCTTATTTCATGAATTAAAACCAATCTGACAAAATACCATGATACTCTGTTTAGGGTAGGAAAACCATAGAAATAAACAAACATACACTAGTAACATATTACCCTCCTTCTTGAACTGTCGGTTATAAGAAGCGATACTATTACTACTGTATAAATTAATATTATAACGATAAGTTAATTGTTTCTGCGTCTTTTTTTTATTTACTTAATGGGATAGCCTTTCACCATCAAATCTACATATCACCATAGGCTTAGTCGCCCACAGTACGCGATGCTGGTTGTTAAATAGTTCAACAATAGATGTGGTCGGTAGCTCATTAATCATGTATTACTTCGGTTTCGGACCGTCTTTTGTGTGATCTCCGTCTGTTTGCGTTCCGTTAGAAATGCGAATTTGATGCTTATTTTATATTCGTCTTTCTACGTGTACAGTATGTGTATATTGCATAGTTAATTACTATTCCTTGGTACCTTTCTTTATTTGAACGTGTTGTTTGTTTAGTGGTAGGTTGCCTATTGAACGTATGGTACACTAATATTTAAACAGGTTTAGATTTTAGTTTTAAGTAAATATTGTTTTAAATAGAAACTATTTTATTCTGAACTACTACTATATCATATTATAAATTTTTAATTAATTAATAAAAGATTGTAATGTACCTATATATATTTTCCATGAACCAATTTTATCTATAGATTCAAATATTTATGCCATCCAAATCAAACCTTTTGATTAATTCATTTATTCATAATCAGTCTTTATCTCATACTGATTTAAGTGTATAATAGCTTGTCACCATTCATTTAATACGAGGGTCACTCCATCACCTTACCTAACCGAGAACATTGTTTGTCCATAAGCAAAACTCTGGCCTTTCTCGCGTAAAATTACTATCACCTCCACCTAAGGTAAATATGTCGACAAGAAATTCGCTTTGAACCCTTTCGGCCCTTTGTTGTTCAACTAAAACTATTCTCAGTTAATCCCTGGATAAACAGTACTTGTTAATAAATTAACGTGTTATTAATATATGTTATGTGACCTTATGGTTGGCAGGTGTCCCTCCGGGCGTTATGTTCTATTTCATATTCAACAAAGGAAACGACAAGAAACGTTTTTGGTTCACCGGTAAATATTGTACAGGCTGGTTTTTGTGTTGTTAATAAATGAGTAACTTGTGAATGACCGATGTGTGCCTTTAGATTTTATGCTAATATTTCGTCGGAAATTTCCTCCTCAGTCATCCCTCTTTGGATTGCTCTAGTTTATGTAACGTGAAGATTTGTTTGGTTAAAACATAAATATCAAATTATTATTATTTATTTTTAAATAAACCAATCTTTTCGGATTTTTTCGCGAATTTATTTTGATTTTTGGTTTCCGATGTTTCGAATGCTTTACAACAATCATGGTCTACTAAGACTAATATTTTAAACGTCTCAAAGGCCTACCCACAAAATAACAAAATGAATTCAAAAAATACAAAAATGGCACCAAAGTGCCTTACAATATTTATTAATTTTAATTTTAAAGATTTTTATAATTATATAAACATTAACATTAAAATTATTTAATGTTTTATAATTGGATATAGAATATTATTTATTTAACTTTAACTGTTATTACTGTGTACCTTTCTTGGATTTATGCGAATATTTGATATTTTTAATAAAAAATTTTTTTGGATTTTTTCGCTAATTTATTTAGTTTTTTTTTTGTTCCCGACGTTTTGACGACTTTTATTATTACTTAAAAATACCCTTGAATAAAATTTGTGACTAAATAATGATATAACACTACAGGTTGATGCCGTGTTATATAGGTGTGCTTATAAGAACATGTATACAAGTAACACTACTTGTTTGTTAACTGGTTTCTTTACAGCACAAATGACTAACAACCCATGGCTTCTAAGCCTAGATTAGCTTATACACCATAGCACTTAGGCTTGCTAGAAAGTGGATATATACAAATCTCACTTGATTTTTTACTTTTTGCTTTGTGATATATGTAAATTCACATTTTAATATAGTAACATTAAATAATTCTAATCGAAAGGATGCGGACAAAAATAAACTACGAAGGATTTACAATATCCAAAGTTTCGACGTCTAAGCACTACATAAATGCATCCGAACTAGAAATTCAATCTATACGTTTTATCCCTGTTAATACAACAGATGCCCGCCCGCAAAAATTAATAATCAAGCAGAAATAAGCCAATATACCTCATAAGACCCAATAAATCCAGGCGGAATGTGGACCTAAGTTAATAAATAGAAAAACTCGGTCAGGGAGGCGAGGGTGGTTAACTGAGTGCTTTACGTCATATCCGAAATCCCGGTAAAGTGAGTCCGGTAAAGCCGTTCGATGGCGGGCTCGTTGCGATCTCAGTAATAGCAATAGCTTTGTATTAAAGCCGCTTGGAAGACATCTTGGGGATTGGTGCAAGATAACAGAAGATCTATACAGAATAGCTGCAGTTTTTAAGTCATTTTTCTAATTTAAACACTAAAGAGTTTAGGTATGGTTGGAAGTGTCACGTTTCATATGAATATATTATGTAGATGTATGTATATTGTATTTGCAACGTTATTTCTCAAGTTACTTCACAAACTATTTAATTATAACCTTTTTTAAAAACAAATCAAACGTAGGGTACGTTTGATTTGTTTTTAAAAAAGGTTAATTTTATTATTAAGACTTCAAAAATTAGCTGCCATAAAATTTTCATTATATAATATAATAAATCGCTTCCTCCTATCCCATATTTCCCATCGCTATATCGGCGTGGCTTAGCGCTTTTTCATCAATCCTGCTTTATTACGGCGGAT
Source organism: Brenthis hecate (assembly GCA_951806755.1). NCBI lineage: Eukaryota > Metazoa > Arthropoda > Insecta > Lepidoptera > Nymphalidae > Brenthis > Brenthis hecate. The sequence continues at coordinate 10,919,117 of OX638249.1, read as the reverse complement.
TCGCCTTTGTCTACGTCCGGATGCCGGTCATTTAGCCTGACCGCGCTATTACCGCCATACGATTCCATTCGTATCTGTCGCGAGAATCCGTCTTCGACGTCATCGCCTCCGCATAACCTTCCTACAATCGCGTTTTTTCCTTCTTTTTAAGCCACTTGATGTATAACCGTCCATTGTACGTTTGTTTTCTGTTTGGCAATTTTTAACGGGATTACACGTTCTCCCACGACTTGATCACGTCTCTGCCCTCTATTTATGAGGCAATATTTTAGAGAATATCGAGTAAAGTAGCCTTTAATCTACTGATATAATAGGGGTTTTATTTAAGAGTATCCAGTTCAATTGTGTTCGGTTTTCTTATTGCTAGGGCCATCGCTTTTAATGCCCGTCTTAAGATCATTGTAGTTACGAATGTATCGCACAATACATACAGCTGTGACTCTCTCAGAATAAACCCGGAGGATTATTACTCATATCTATTGACTATTATTGCACAATAAAGTGTGCGGAAATGCGGAAAATAATATTAGTTAGAGGAAAAGGCCGCATAACAAAAAATTGACATTATTTATATATATAGCACCTGGAGACATGTGTCTTATCGTCATCGATAACATGGTGTTTCTTGCTGAAATACCTCAATTAAATCGTTATCCATATTATTATTATAAGTCATGTGAAAGTGTGTTTGTTAGTCCTTCTTTCACGTCGAAACAACGACGGATTGACGTGATTTTTTGTGTGGATATAGTCGAAGGGCTGGAGAGTGACATAAGGTACTTTTTACCGCGGGAGATTATCTCATTTCCACGGGAAAACACGTTATAGTATGTATATATGTAAAATATATTCTATCTATTCCATACTAACCGTTAAAACATACCTAGGGACAAACCCGAGCGAACCGACGATGTGTCGCTAGTATCTTATATTTTCTTTTATACATAAGTAAGAATAGATTTTTTTAATATGTAAAACCAATTTCAGCACATAAATCAGCCAATAAATGTATGAGAAATTGAATGAAATAATCTAAAAATTAGCACAATCGAGTATACGAATTCCAAGATCCATAGACTTCCCGATACCATCCTGGCACTGTTCCCAATGTAATGGGATTAAATCATGCGACATTAGCGTCGCCGTCCGCCACGCTACCATAAATAATCCGCCTTTTATTAAACTCGTCGAGATAAATGATTATAGACTACGAGTCCAGTCCCCCCGTTTGTGCCCTCGTGTGCGTCTTGGATAATGTTCTATTGTAATTTTTAATTAACTACCTCCACCTTTTTTCCGCGGGATCCGGGATTTGGTTGTTTTTTTTTAAATAATTTTTTATTGATATTATATGTTGGTCTATTTATATTGTGACTAAGTTAAAAATTATTTATGTATTTTGTGAATTACTAAAAGTAATCGATCACTTCTGATTTGATTGATTTTTATGTAAAACTATACTAATTTCGAGAATTTCGTATCTAACGTTCTTTGTTTATAAATTACGAATTTATTTAGTTTTTATTTAATCTATGCCTTCTATAGTTTTCTTCGTTATTTAAAGAAAAGATAATGCTTCTAGAATCAGTAGAATCAGTCGGTCAGTGTTAGTTTTTATTAAGTAGATATTTAGCAATATCTACTTAATAAAAACTAAACAACACTGATGCCAATATACAAAAGCGGTTTTTACCAATTGTGTCCTGTTGAATGAATCTTATATGCGAGACATGAGTGATATAACTCGAGTATTGATAAAAGAAAACAATCGAAACATCTCACCCAGAAGTAATGCTATTACCTTATTAGACATTCCTTTCTCGTACGGGCAGCGATTCTCAAACCTTTGAATATTTCAGTGTTGTTATTTACTAAATCTGTATTCTATTATCCAAATATTTTTGGTACATATTGCTTGACGCTTATACTATATTATATTCGCTCCGTTTCTTCACAAATATGACAACACAATAAAACGCTTTTTCGCTTTTTAATGTTATATGTAGGTAATTTTATTTAGTGCTAACTGCTAGACTTCGTTTTTGTCTAGAAAACTACGCGAAAATAAAATTACGTGAGACTAATTCCTCACATAATTTTATTATGACATGTCAGTGCACAAGAATGTGTGCAACGAAAGTATACTAACTATATACTTACTCTAGTAATCACTCAATAACCAGACTCGACCCCAAACCTAGGTTTTATGTTATTTAAAAAAAAATAGACTTTTTATAGGTATAACATTAATAAACTTTTTTCTTTTTTTATAATAATAATAATAATAATTTATTCAGATAGTTTTTACAAAGTTACATAATATGAATAATTAACAGATAAAAACAGACTATGTAAATATAAATTTTACTTATACTTTAGCTTTATTAGGTATACATTTAGGAAATGATTATTTATTTATTTTTTGAACTCCGAACAAAAGTTACAATATTATAATACTTAAACCTAGGTTACATATGATTTATCATGATATTTGCACTTTTAATTATAATTATTTACAACTTACCGCTTTTACAGGCTATCAAATAGTATACAATAATTCCAATTTTGACGTAATTATTTTTTTTAATAATTAATTAATTACAGTTACAAATAAAAAAACTATATAATTTTATAACAAACATAATTAATAATAAATAATTTAAATAAATTAATAATCTATAATAAGAGTAAAAAAAATCGTGTCTTCTTATATTTATTTCTAAAGTTTGAGAAACAATATCCATTCAGTATACTGTCAACTGGGTGATACCAAAAAACATATTTGATTAGTGACCGCTGGTCACAAGGGGCGTGGGTTCCATTGGCTACTATTACTATGACATTCTCATATATATCTAGATATGACATTTCCGTAAACGTTAATTAACGTGGTTCTTTTTCATCGTAATCAATAATGCCTAGATACGTAAATAAGTAAATATATTAATATAATAAAAATATATTTATGTAGTAAGAAGACTTTGAAATCGATTATCAATAGGGACTAGAACTATATCTAAATCTAAGATAAAATCGATCCGTTATTACGTAAAAGAACACAGATGTAAACAAACACACAATCAATAATTACTAACTTTAATATTCATATATTAACCCATCCTCAATCTCAAGCTCTCTATAATAATCAAAATGTAATTCCAATTAAAAAGAAATTTAGTTTTCTATACTAATATTATCAAGTTAAGAAATTGTGTTTTACTTTTTTGTTGGAACGTAATCTCTTTAAGTCAGTCAAAATTTGTATATTTTTTGGCTAACTAGCGACTCAGGTTGCTTTCTTATACAAACTGCCAACCCCATTTTCACCCCCGGATGATTTCCGGGATAAAAACTATCCTATGTCCTTCCCAGGGTCTCAAACTATCTTCTTACCAAATTTCACCTAAAGCGGTTCAGTAGTTTCGAAGCCTATTCGATACAAACAAACGAAAAAACTTTTTTTTTTCATCTTTATAATATTAAAATAGATTTATTGACTAGGGCTATAGATAACTAATATAAAACTACGATCGGTACGAATACATAATCAAAATATATGAGTGAAGCTTCGGGCAAAAGCTAGAATATGTATAATACAAAACTCCTATACTACCTCATCTAGTTCAACTACTTCACGACGCTTCCCTCCCACATTAAAACCAATATTCCCACGGGGTTGCGTAGCGGGAATATTTTTAAATAATCGTATAACGTCACGACGACAGTGCCTTGATGTTAGATAACATGCTATAACAGTGGAGGTAATTGGTTTTTATGATACACTATTTATTGTTCCAATAATTTTAATTCTAAAAGCAGAGAATTATAAAAATGGTAAATAATAAGAAAATCTCAATATACTTTTAGTTTATTGGTATAATATAATATTCCATATAATACAATTATAATATTCCATATTCAATTATAAAACTAATTAAAATTATAAAAAATGTTTAAAGTTATAAAATATTGTAAGGTACTTGGTGCAATTTTTCATTTTGTTATTTGTGGGTAGGCTGTCTAACAACTATACCTTCGAGACATCTAACACCTCAGTCTCTCCTGTGACCATGATTGCTGTAAAGCATTCGAAACGTCGGGAACCAAAAATCAAAATAAATCCGCGAAATAATCCGAAAAGATAGTTTTATTTAAAACATACTACAAATATGTATAATGTATATACACTATCAAATTACCCTCTTGCCTACCAGTAGCCTATATATTACTCCAGCTAAAAGCCGTTTTTGAGTGAAGGATTAACAAACACACATACGAAATTTAGCATTCATAAAAGCAGTCCGTTAAACGACACGTTTTAATTTTCAAATAATTGAAAATGCATTTTAATCAATTATCGCTAAAAAGTATGATGCTCCCAAATTACGTCCGGTGGGAATCGTAACGATCTATCAAGCTAATGGTCGCTATAAGCGCTTGTGTTAAACAAATAAACTATGCAAATTACTACCTCTGAAACCAGTGGAACGACATATTTTTTTTAAATTTAATACTTATTATACTTACAACACGCAATTGATGTATTCCAGTAACTCATACAGTTTTACTACAGTTTGAATGTAACATATAATGGATCGATACCTACAGGCGTTATTTATGTAGATCGTAAAGAAAATTGGAAAATTTTGGCATACATTTTCAAAAAAATTACCTTGTTCTTGATTTGATCAAGAAAATTACTAAAGTGCTATTATGTATTGAGTTTTTTGTAAAGGAAGAACTTAACGCTTATAAAACGACTGTTGCGTAGACTTACGTAGATCACGACTACGGAATCTGTAGCTATATGCTACAAATATTTATTGGTACGTATAAAAGGCACTATTTTCAAAATTAATACAATTGACCTATCAAACAACTTTACCTCACAATAATCTTTATTGAAAACTTGATTGAACAACTATAAAAAAACTGTTTCTATTTTTTTTTATTGATAATAAAGCATGTGATTAGATAAAAAGAAAACGTTTGACAAACAGAGGAGAAAAAGTTACTGAACTGTCTTGCTTTTATCTATTTACCTATGTATATATATTTAGAGTAAAAAATACATACTAAAGTAACTAGTACTATCAGTAAAAATGTTTTCAGAATCACATCAGTAGTTCTCGAGTTTTCTTCTCTCGTACACACTTATAACACTTTACCTTTTTATAATATTAGGTAGATAAATGATCTAAATAAAGTCGTTAAAAAGCCAACTGATATCCCAAGCATGCTATCGAAGCAATTTCATTAGAACACAAATTACAACATCAATTAATATTGTCGTTTGACGTTTTTTGTAGGCGTGACTGCGATATGGATGATAGTAATTAGTGGTGTATGAACGGCGTTAATTTGCTATTTGGTAATTTTACCAGTGATATATAATGCACTTGGGTTTATTAATTATAATTAAAAAAAAAGTAATACTAAATGACATAAGAAAAACAAGTTGCATTCAGAAATATGAAGTGACATATCATTTGCACAAGAATTTATATAAAGAAGAAGGCTGAGAAAGGTTTTTTTTTCATCCATGTTTAAAGTTTTTAAATATAGAAGCTAGTGATATTTATATATTAATATAATTTATAGTATATATAAAGTATTTATAAAGTAATTTATAATTTACGCATTACATTAAAATGTGTAACCAATTTAATAAGTTGTAAATTGTATTGAGGTTTGAAATCGAAATCAAGAACCACTGCCTCATTTATAATAATGGTAAGGTATATGTAAAATGTTAAAAAGTGTTGCTGCTTGGATATTAAAATTCAAGATTACCAGAAATCATTTCAATTTTTTTCGCGGAGCCGTCATAGTCACGGAAAAAGACTTCTCTTCTACTTCTATTATCATTCTATCCTTCTGTTACCATGATTGCTGTAAAGCACTCGATACGTCGGAATCCAAAAATCAAAAGAATTCCGAAAATATAATTTTATTTAAAACTAGCGGCTCACCCTCACTTCGCTCAGCTCATTCGTCCCTACGTACGTTTTAACAGTATTGAATAGATAGACTATATATTTTATTACTGCTCCACTCTCTTGGGCAGTAGCATGATGATATATAGCCTTCCTTAATAAACGGATTATCTAATGTAAAAAGAATTTATCAAATCGGATCAGTAGTTTCTTTAATTAGCGCATTCAAACAAACAAGCAAACAAACAAACTGTACCTTTTTATAATATTTGTACATAATTCAATCATTTGCGAAAATCTAAAAAAGTATTAAATTGCAATTATTAAATGTTTAGTTAATCGACCAACAGTCCCACAATTCCAAAAGGCTAGTTAAAGCTATATTTGTCTAAGCCAGGATTTTTTTTAAATTATACGGTGAAGTTATAGTAATATCGTAGTCAAAAACTTCTAAGTCACGTCTAGTTTAAATATAACATTAATCTATACATGTAATAAAATTGTAACTAAGCCGAATCTGTACATTAGATATTTTTTGGAAATTCTTATTGAAATAGACATTATTATCGATACAGAGGTCGAATCTATAGTTTTTAGAATTTTCGTCTGTCTGCCTGTCTGTTCACAGAAAATCCACTGGAGGGATTTTAATGAAATTTGGTATGGTGATAGCTGGTTATCCAGGTCAACATATAGGATACTTTTTACCGCGGGAAAATATCTTATTTCTGAGAAAAAATACAAAAACTGTAACGTAAGAGTATACTAATATGTAAAACCTAAGGATTCGGTTTTGGTCATCTGAACGCGGGCGGAGCCGCGGGCAATGCTGGTAAATTATAAATTAGCAAAATTTGTGAGTGTGTACAAATTTCACACATTCATAATATTGTAGTTTTCTGCACATTTATTGTGTTTGTTTACTTCCCCACGTTGTAACTGCACAGTGAATTTGATAGAGATGGATAGATAGATCCTGGATAATAACATATGCTTTTTTTGTTACCTAGCACTCGAGCAGAGCCGCGGGTAAAATATATTCATACTGTATGAAACTATTATGATACGACATTAATTATTGCTACTTAGGTCACTGCATACTCACACAATCAACATATTTAAGTCGTTGATCAGTTACAGAAATATGTATAATGTATAGAAAAAACATTTTTATTATTAAAATAGTTTTCATTATAAAAGTTTTCATAGAAAATTATTTATATCTGCAATGAACCTTCCTTTTGACCCATGTATGGCGTAGCGGCTTAAGTTGATATTCCTCCATTTCATCAGTTTAATGAGGCTGTTTTGTGTCAGAAAATTGAAAATTTGACATTCATTTTTAACGATCATTTAAGGAAATAATGTCTCCTACGTAATTGAGATTGAAAAAATGAGTTTGAAATGTACGTCTAAAGTTTTTTCTTTTTGCCTTGAAGCATTGTACATGTTACACGAGATGTAGATAATTTGGTAATGTAAAATAAAAACAGTGGCTGTCTTAGCGCATTAATAATATAATGAGATCGCTTGTAAAGCTTTCTTAAATAGGTTCGAACCTGGGTCTGACAACTTCGAGATTTTCATGTGGTAATCATTTTCAACATAATTACCAATTGCTAATATGATTTATGGACAAGTAAGTAAAATTCGCTAAAAAGAACTCACTTGACCAGCATAGTGGATTATGGTCTGATCCTCGTAACATTGACGACAGGCCTGTGCCCAACAGTGAAACCTCAACAATGACAGCTATTATGATATTATTAGTAATGCTACAAGAAAACGAGCACTGCGTAAATCATTACAATCCACAATTATGGGAGACCAAAGTGAGTTATTAAAACATAAACAAAATAAATATCTTATTTATTTTGCCTTTCTATCACCAATCAAAGAGTAATGCAGGATGTTGACTAATCGAAAACAAGCCCTGGAGATACCACGAAGCTTTCCAATTTGATGGCCATTAATTTTTAACCAACACTCCAGGCAATAACAATTATGATTCTGAATCACGCACCCGTCATTACACTGCCGCTTTATCTGCAGACGCAGTTCTCAACCCTTTAATGTCTAATCGTGAATTATATGCCGTAATAAAATTCTTTAATCAAAGAAAACAACCGAGCGCCCATTAAAGCGTGCACACGTCGCCACCTCGCGTCGTTACAACGAATATTTACATACATGTGTCATTATACCCCCCACTCGCCCCCATAATTAAGGGTATAAGGGAATCTTAGCGTCTTATTACGCGAAGGTAACGGTATCCTTTTAGAAAATTGTAACAACAGTGTCGTTAACGGCGCCCTCCCCCGAAATGATCACCTTGGAAATTTGCTGCCGAGTTCGCCGGTTAAAATATTCTAAGGAAGCTAAGAGCACACACGAAACTTAAATGTGAAATATCCTCTAATGAATCAGACAATATTTTAAGGCGTGGTGGCAATAAAATCTCCCTCCGCCCACTAATGTATCCCAGCACTGTCTCTGTTTGGAGAAGGGGTGATTGTGTAAATAAATATCGACGCGGACACACGTTAACGGCTAAGATTTTCCAAGTTTCGTGCACGTGCTTTAAGAGATTGAATAAAAAATTGTCACTACTAAGTCCTTTAGAAACTTGTGTCATGTATACTTAAAAAGCTGTACGAATATTAATATAATGCCTTCCATTTTCCTTTATTTTTAATTAGAGATCAAAATTAGAAGTTTCCTAATGAAACTATCTTTTCGGATTTTGTCGCAGTTTTATTTTATATTTTGGATCTCGACGTTTTGTATGCTTTACAACAAACATATTCAAGAGAAGAGACTAAGGCTTTAGACGTCTCAAATTCGATATACATACATTCATATATTTAGTTGATACAGACGATATATACCTGCCTACAAAATTATTTTAAATAATTTGAAAGAAAATAAATAAATAAGTGGCACCGAAGTACCACACAATATCTATTAATTTTGATTTTAAAATATTTTTAATATATTAACAAATTATATAATTAAATTTTAATTTAAAATAAAATAAAAACGCGACAAAATCCGAAAAGATCGTTTCGTTTAAAAATATCAAATATTCGTGTAAATCTAAGAAAGTATTATTAGAAGTTATGTATATAGTAAAACCTTTCTTATAACTTTAACATTACATATGTATTTCTTAAAATTTTAATCAAATAATCTATATTAACTTAATAAATACATATATACAAATATCAAACATCATTACCATAACTCCTATAACCGTTGTTCGTGTTAATATGTGGGATACCGTTTCTCAGATGAAAACGCACAGCATAAATTCCCAAAAGGATGATTTGCGGTCTGGACTCAGGAGTGACGGTAGGCCTGCATGTAACATACGGCCCTATAAAATAAAACGTCCTATACGAGAAAACAAGGCAAACTAGTATATTTCTAGTTCTAAGCCTTTATCAAGAGGTTCTAAAGGGTTCTACAGAATCAAAAGAAATTAAAAATTTAGTTCATTTGCTCTTTATTAAAAAAATACTTCTATTATTCAGGTTAGCTCAGGTATTTTGTTATAATTAAATATTTTTTATAGATGGTTTTGACCAGATTCAAAAAAGGATATAATCAATTCGTTTTTATATTTTTTACTAGCGACTCACCCTTGTTTCGCTCGGGTTCGTCCTTAGCTTGATTCCCCATACAAACTTTGACCCCCTTAAGGGATGTATCCTGGATTTTCCGGAATTACAAGAAAAAAAAAACCACTCCTAATATGGCGGAATAATTACTAATGAAGTGATTAAAGTCTAATCTTTTTATTACTTAAAATTAACTATTTGTCTTACAATTCGATATTATCTTCGATATACTTATACCTATTATAGTAACATACGTAAGCATAGATATACTAAGGAAGAATAGTTTGAGATGCGATGATTTATTGAATGTAACGCTGTCTGGGGACCGATGGAACATGATTAGATTTTATGGATGCTCTCGTAATGCACAATATGATCTCCACTGTATGGTATCTTAGCACAGAACTATACTCATATTTGTTGTGTTGTAGGTATACGAGTATTTGTTTGTATACGCTAATATTTACTTAAGAAAATTAGGCTAATATACCTTCCTTGTTCATGTAACGAATGACTTATTATTATGTTTTCTGCTTAATGTAAAATTTCGACTTATTTCTGAGTTAATTTTGTCTTTGAAGAGCAGATCATTTTTGTGTTTTAATTAGACAACGAAAATGTTTTTGACTATATCGCTATTCAAGAATCAAGTTCTTAAGTTAACTTCATATTGTATTTACTAGTAAGGCAAACCTTTTATTCCTTTACCGTAAGACAAGTGGTAATCATGTTGGAAATGATTCGCACATGAAATTATCAGAGTTGCGAGACCAAAATTTGAACCCACTTCGCTAGCCTCCCAAGCGAGCGCATTACCATTGGGCTACCACTACCTTAAATGCCTGCAAATTAAAAAAAAGTTTTTCACATACATTACAATACAAATAATTTGTATAACAAGTTACATAAGTTATCAGAATCATCAACCATCACAAATTATAACTTGACTAAATTAAAAAGTGTAATAAGTATTATCCAAGTAATTGTCATTTATAATTTCAATCGCATGATTCTTTTTGACATTTTTTATGTAATGATTTAAAAATCAGCCAACCTAAGACTAGAAGTATCACGTACCGTACAAACCTATCCATGACATGTCGCCACGATTGCGATGCAATTAAAAATTTCATTTGAATGCGCTCGCAAATACATTGAAATCGTAATCAAAGATACCAATTACTGCTCGCTCTCAGCGTAGCACAAAGTGACTTGCACGCGATCGACGGCACCACAGAGTATGAAAGTCAGTATTACAATTATACAGTTAACCATAAGCGGAAAACATTATTAAAATGTATTAGATAGACTATATATTATATATGTACTCGTACATAAGTATGATGAGTTGTTGTTGGTTGTATTATAACGTGTTTTCCCGTGGGAGATAATCTAGTAAAAAAGTAGCCTATGTCATTCTCTAGCCCTCCAACTATCTCCGCCAAAAGCACGCACATAAATAATATTAGTATGGATTTTTGGTTTTAAGATGATGGGCTTACTATATATTGAATTAACGGTTTCTTTGATGTCTCGTATGTATGGAAAGTATCTTATACGGATCAGGGTCGATTTGTCAAATTTGGAAAGGCCATGGTGTTACATCTTCGTATTTTAGAGATTTTATAGGGAGAATGGAGTAGACAAACACATTTCTGACCGTGTCTTATTACATTGTATTTAAAAAATAAGGAAATACTGAGTGCAATATTTACACACACTATGTCATTTAATATAACCACGTAGATCACTTATCTCAGTAAGATTTTCCGTGACCGATAACCATTCGAATCATTATTTTATTAGGCATAGAACAAAAACAAATTGTTATTATAGAAATAATAATTTCACAATTTTAACGCATCAAACACAGCTTTTCTACTCTGCACCGATCTATCGTTGCCCCTACCCCATTTTTAACGCGTGTTTAACGCAGATCGCGATCGTAAACTCCGGTAAGTGTTGCGGTTGCCTTTCAGGTGCCTCATTAGACTCGACAAGTGCGTCAAAGCTTTTTGTGACGTTTGATTATACCGATGTTTTTCACCTGGATTATTTAATTGTTAGATATTAGTACTGGGATTCGTGGTTTTTAATGTTCAAAATCGAGTTTCATTCGATTAATTTATTTAGATAAACTTCTTTTGATGTTGCACGACGTCTTTTCGGTTATTTTTTATTTATTTATATATCTACCTACTAGCGGCTCACTCTTGCTTTACTCGGATTCGTCTCTATATACGTTTCAACTGTTAGTATGGAATAGATAGACTATAAAATATATACATAAGTATGAGGATTTTTTGCTAACTTTAATTTTTTATTTTAACATTAATTTTTTTTTAATTTAATTTAACTTTTTTTGCTTGCTATCTCCCGCGGTAAAAAGTAGCCTATGTATATATACTCTCCAGCCCTTCAACTATTCCCACACAAACAAACACTGTATCATATTTATAATATTATAGTACCTATATAGTATAAGTATGAATATAGTATATTATTTAGTCTGTTCTAAATAAATCGATACCAGTGAATTTCACAACACTTGATGTAACAGGGTATAAATTTTTAAAACCTTTGTTACTTTTAAACCCATGTCTATGTAACAAATATATATATATATATATATATATATATATATATATATATATATATATATATATATATATATATATGTATATATATATTGATGTGCTACTCCATTGTCGTCTTAAATAAATAAGAAATATAAACAAACAATCACATTCCACATTTAACATATTATTATGGAAAATCTTAATTTTAATATTCTATCTTTTCGTCTTTTATTTTATCTTTTCGTCACCAGTTTCTCATAAAAACTTTTCGTAAGTACATCTATATATATATAAAAGAAAGTGTGTTAGTTACACTATTTATAACTCAACAACGGCTGAACCGATTTGGCTGAAAATTGGTGGGGAAGTAGCTTAGAACCAGGAGACGGACATGGGACTATATACTTTTTATCCCGTTCGATTGCGTTCCCGTGTGACGTGACATAAAACTCAACCAATTTTTATGATATTTGAATTTTTGGATTTCTCTTAGTCTGGAATAGGATAATAAGTGTTAAAACATCAGAAAAATTAACGAAAAAAAAAAATATGACTAGCGCTGGCTAATAACTATTTATCTCTATTTAAAACGTACCTACCGCTAGTTATCGATAAAAGTAATCGACTAGCAAGTTAAAAGTAAGTGTAAATACGAAATTAACAGCGACATCAAACGGCTATTCAAAGTCATTATTAGTCGTGGAATTTATTGAGCGCTATCAGCTAAGTACACCGCAAAATACCCAATTAAAATATTAATTACTTCTCTCTCGTAGAGACTCGTGCGGGGTGCTCATCTATTGTGAGATTCAGTTATATATATAATCATATAAAATTGTCATCCTTAAGGTTTTTATTTATCATCATTAAGGAACTTAGTAACGTATGATGCAGTAGTGCAGTACTCGGATTACTAAAATAAATGTGGAATTTGAAACGGCTGAGCAGATATGGATAAAATTTAATATACAAATAAACTATGATCTGAAGTAACACAATTATGTCTTGCACGTTGCACCCGAGCGAAGCGAGACTGAGGGCTCTTCAGCCCCTAAAGTTACAATTCTATTTTGTATATTTCTATAGAATTTTGATTTTTACATGGCATTTAATGGTTCTTTATTATTACAATTGTTCTAATTTATTCTAAATCTATTATTCATATAATTAATTAGTCCTCTGACATCGACCCTGTGACGTTAAAGACATACAGTAACCACTATGCTAGAATTAAAGTTGTATAATGAAATAAGTCATTTTCCTAAAACAAATCGCTGGCTAAACTATAGTCATAGAACGTTTAAAATGTGTATGTATGTTCTTAAAAATTGAACTCCAATACCAAACCCACAAAAGGAAATCGCACAGACAGCATCGACGCCCTCGCCACTAAATATTAAGTGTTAATAATGTCCCCGACACCCCGTCCCGGCTGAGATCAAAAATTCAACGATTCGTTCCGCCCAAGTTGTCACAGAAGGGTTGAACCGTCGATTTTCAAACTCGTTAACCATTCATCCGATATTGGGAGAACTAATAACTTTATCTTGAAACAGCGGTAGCTTTGAACATGCTAATTGAGAAATTTGTCATCGGCATCACCTTAGTATTTTAAAACGTTAATCTGATATTGCTCTTGGTTTTTGTCCTTTTTAATCGAATATTGATATACGAGTTAGAGAAGTTCACACGAAAATATGCGGCATTTTTTTGACAAAATTCAACTAAAAACATAATTTTCACACTACATACATATTATGTACATTTTTATTTGTGTAACTAACAGACGCAGTGTTATTATACTCGTGAGATATCACTCTGAATAAACAAAAACGAACCGTGATCGACAGTAAAGTGTGGATTGGGCCTAATACGTACAACTCTCGTCGTATACGAACAATGTAGGATACAAATTCGTTAACGCATTCTTTGAATAAGCAAATGACACTACCTAAACTCGTCTGTCACACGGGGACTTTTTATCATAATTCATGAGATCTATAGTATATCTTTACCATTACATTTTTTTAATTCAGACACAAGTCCATATTTACATAGGTATATCTCATAATAAACATTTAACAATAAATTGGAACCCAATACTATTAGGATCATTTATTTTATGTATTTAAATGACGATCGATATTTCGTCATCCAATGCCACATTATGCGACTGTCAAGTCTTTTAGCACTATTTTATCATTTCCATTTTGAATACTATCGAATTTTCTTTCTTTCATGTGTTCTATTAATTTATTATATTCTTAATAGTGTGTGTTAAAAAATATACAAAGCAGTAAAAGAAAATGAAGTTTTCTAATTTCTTCTATCCACCGTTGTTATTAGCAGAAGTTAATTTAAAATTTATCCATCGTCCCAAACTTTCTGTAATCAACCGTTAATAATACAGCATCTATCAACCCCGCACATAATGAAGCTAATCAATATATAACGTAATCAAACACGTAATTAAAATAGCTCCCATGGTATTTGCATATGAAAACCTCTATAATTGATCGCCCCACCGCCAACAAGCAAGACAATGAGGGAAGTCTTCGTACGAGGATAAATGATAATACATATTTCATGTCAGTAGTTCGGTTGGCGTTTTTTGATAGGTAATTTGATTTTTGAATCAGAGATTTTTGATATTAATGTTTTTGTTAACCTTACAAAAGCTAAGGGTAAGAGTTTGAATATTGAGCCTAAGGAAAGTAAAATCTATTGTACGTATGTAAGTATGGTTGTTTTTTCTATTTGATTTTGCTCCCCAACTTAAAAAGAGAGTCAAAACTTAAGCAATTCAAAAGTATTTTTTTTTTTGGAGTGTATGTTTTCAAGCAAAAAAAAAACAATTTAAATGTTTTGAACCAGTTCCTCAAGTATATCTGATTCATATAAATTCCAAATAATTTAACTCTAACACTAATAATTGTGTTTTAGTGATGTTTTATTTTAATGCCACATTAATTCAAAATAATTATTTTAGCGGCAGTCGATTTCATTAATCACTTCCGATCAAATCAAAATATACTTTTACAAGCACTTTTGAATAGTCAATTTCAAATTTAAATTAAATGTCAGTGAAGTCAGTCCGTGAAGAATCTACCACCGGCTCAGAAGGTAGTTGTGCTGAGAAGGGCCAGCGAGAAACTTCACAGTTGCTCTTTTTAAATATAATATTAATTTAAAATATTGCAATACAATAATTATGTTCTCATCCTACGTGAGTATCAATCACGATACATCAAATAAATAATATGCCTTGAACATATGAAGATACTCGTACATCAAGCGGAATTTGCATATGAAAACCTCTATAATTGATCATTCTACCGCTCCAAGGCAAGAAAATGGCGGGCACTAAACAAATTAGGCCTCCAAACAGACACGGCGAAAATCGAATGGGATAAACGATATTACATATTTCATGTCAAGTTTTGTTTACTCATTTATAACATAGTAGATATGAATTGATGAAGTTTAAATCATAAATTGTCATATTCTGTATATGTAATTATTTGGAATTGTTAGTAAGTTTGTATGTAAAACCATCATGATTTGTCACTTTGGTCTATACGTGCAATACATATATACAACTATATAAAGCGACAATATAAAGGTAACAAATTTTAATATAGGCCAGTTATAGTAAAAGAGTCAAAAAATATTTAAATTAAAAATTATTTTAATTTAAATATTTAAAATAAAAATTTTAGGTGACACGTTATATGTCTGCTTTTTTTCTTTTTAACTATACGTATAGTAATAGTAAAATTATATACTATAAATACTGTCCGATTGAGAATTGATGTTTGGGTTTCCTTAATTATAACTTCTGTTTAACTAAAAAGGTACAGCTAATTTAAGATATTTTTTAAAAGTTTTTATTCAACGTTTAGGTGTGGCATTTTATTTTAAAAAGCAAATGTATGAGGCACTCTTGTATTATTAAAAAAAAAACATATAGATTGGTTCAAAAATGACAGAGATATCGCGTAACATACACAAAACGCATACAAAATTGAGTAACATCTTTTTATGAAATCGGTCAAAAATTAAAGTTTACGTCGCGATTCAAATAAATAAAATACAAACGTGAAAGTAAATACAAAACTAAATTCTAGATATGTTTACACGTATCATTAAAGCGATAACATTATGGTGCAGTTAGACATGTGTCCTGCAGTTGACTACTTCGTCGTCACGAGTTTGATTTCCCGTTCAAAATTACTTTTACTGATATGTAAATCTATTTATGATAAATTGCCATGTTAACTTTTGTGTCTTAATATATATGTAGATTATAGACGGACACCGGATACAAAAGAGCGAAATGTCCATCACAGAAAGATAAATGTGAAGTTTAAAAAAATGAAAATGAAGATTCTTCACAACGCATTAATATGAAAGTCGTTTTAAACCTCAAAATATGATAGAACCATTTCAGCATCGCAATAAAACACTCCAGTTCGTTTTAATTTCAACGCAAATTAGGCTCTATAGCATGTTGCAGTAATAAGAATGTCACGAGTATAATATACAACGAATCATTAAAAATATTAACGTTTGATAATCTGAAATATCATGCGAACTCCATATTTTACCCGGCGCGATATCATGTCTGTGCATTGCTAGTTGTTGGGCCACAAAACTTGTGGATATATGGATAGTTTAAGAACTATATAAAAAATGTGCAGTTCAAACACCCCCGACGCAAAAAGAGGGGTGTTATAAGTTTGCCGTCGATGTCTGTCTGTCTCTCTGTGTGTGTATGTGTGTGCCTGTCTCTGGCATCGTAGCTCTTTACTCGATTAAGTGCTTCACGCTTGCCAGTGTAATCGTTAAATGACAATTAATTTGCGTAGGCGGTTGTTTTTAATTTATAATTATGACATATGTTTTATTCATTTTGTAGAACATTAAATATATACATTTTTATAACAAGATACATCAGTACAAGAACTCTTGAAACTACATCACAGTTCTCTAACGTTTTCTTCATCACGTCATCACACTATACTCCTTCCTTACCGGATGGCCAGAGAGAGTACGGTGAAGAACTCTGCGTAATTCACTTCTTCCGCCATTCTCCTAAAACGCTTGTTAAGGCTTCAGACCAAATTGATTTTAGGTTTACGAAAAATGCCTACTATCTAATATCTATTGCAATTGTATATTTGTTTGTTTGTCCTTCATTAACACAATAATGAAGCAACAGATCGACGTGATTTTTGACATAGAAATACTTCATGGTCGGAAAGTGCTATTGGATAGTTGTGTAATGTTCTCCTTGAGTGATTCCCGTGAGATACTAATATTGTAAAAAATCCTGTTTTCGTTTGAACTAAGAGTAGACTTGTTAGAAATATAATATAATACTTTACATATAGAATATTTAACTCCATAGCCCCACACGTAGATGGGCGCGTCTACTACACTCGCGACTGTCTGCTCGCCCGCGGCGACGTTTCAAGAGCTACATACAGCTCTCTGAAAAATTAATATATACCAAGTTTTATGTACGCTAGTGGATGGAATGGATTAAATGTTTGGCAGGTATGCACTTTGGATAATGCGCCCTTCATCTTCGCATTTGTTCGTATTCGCAGTAATAGTGTGTTGGGTTTTTATTGTTTAGATTGTGCTACTTGTGCTGAATTAGAGTTATTTGGTTTTTTGATTCGATTATAATAATTTAGTGATATTTTTGTATAAGGATATGAATAATTTATTGAGGATTCTGCTCTTAATGGCTGAAAATTAATGTTTTATATTATTTGTATATGTATAGGTGAAGGTTTTATAGTTGAACATTCATACCCCGAAGACATTAAAATATTGAAAATGATGTCGCTTAATGAAATTCCGTTTTAGCAAGACTATTAGGTCGGGTTCATTGAAGGGTAACTATTAACTCCCCATAAATTGCTCTGAGGTCTCCCGATAACACCTTATCGAGTTGTTAAGAGCAATATCGGGCCTATAATTGTATCCTGCGGGAAGGCGGTTAATCAAGCCTATTATGCCGATATCAACCTCCGCTACACTGCACTCGCCTAATGTTTTGATACACAGCCCGAACTACCATCAAAGTACAAAACTACTTTGTAACCTGTTTCTCCGATAACAAGACGGAATCCCACCAATTTTATTACAAGAGCTTAATTATAGATTGAAATTTTTAAATATTATCTTAATGGGCACTAATTAAAACAGTTAAAAGATAGAATAGTAGTAAAGATATGCTGTGACGTAAAAGGAAGCAATAAACAAGCGTCATCAGTCACGTTCAATATAGCATAGTTCACCCGAGCCCGAAACCCTTATCCAAACTTATCGCCATCCGTGACCAATAAACTTGAAACAGAATTTAATTCACACCGCAACAAACGTACACAAATACATACATATTTTCGTCGAAATAATACGACAGTAGTAATTGAATCGGCCTCGGGCGAACTCGGGGTAAGTCGTTAACGTTCCTGAGGGTTCTTGCTATGAGATACCCTAGATATGCACTAGAATACTATTACAAAACAAATGTGCGACCGAAACGGTGATATACATAAAACAATAGATTGAAGAGAGACAGAGCGAATGGAAAGTGTTTATTATAAACAAAGGATGTAGTCTTATTGGTACTACCGTTTTAATAGTCTATTGGACGAAAATTCACCTTAGAAAGACGACACAAATTGTTAGGGTCGGGTACCAATGTTTAGACAGAGGCGATTTGGCTCTGAGCGTATTAAGATGTCCTTTGATGTTCTGCGGTCCGAACGGTGTTTTTTTTTATATATTTTTTTGACATATCACTTCTTTTGATTAATATTTGCGAAGTGAAATCGTTTGAAACAATGCGGACGAATATAATTGTCTGCATACGTAGTGTAGCATTTGCATTAATGATAATAGTCAGCGATAAAATATGAGATGTAAGTATTTAAAAAGTATAATAATTATACTGGGAATTGTAGTTTTTTTTTAATTTATAGATGTTTATTATTTAACGTAAATACAGCGTTAGTAGTGAATGAGCAGTTCATTCACCTCTTTTTGGTAATTTCGAGTTTTGCAGAATGCATTACAGTATGCCATTAGCAGAGATCATAATAAATATATTAACTAGCTTTGTTTTATTTTATACTGAAAAAGAACCCGCGCTAGCCCAAAGGCTATTATTATGTTATCATTTGTTCAAATCAAAACAAAATATATTTTATTGTAATAAATATACTTTAAAAGTAGTTTCAGATCGTCAACTTGATTTAAAACAATTGCCAGTATGTAAGTCCGTGAGGACAATATCATCGGCTCGGAAGGCAGTTCTGCTGAGAAGAGCCGCTCACAATTGCTCTTTTATAATAATATTTTTTTTTTCAATATTGCAATACGTTAATTGCGTGAGTATTAACTAAAATTAATCCCATATTTATATTTGCAATATATTCCGTGACGTTCATATTTCATATCAGCAATAACTTGTCACAAACGATATTAATAATGAAAGATATGAACTAGAAAATTTGCTCGTCATCGACTAATAACAAAGACATACATCGTAAAAGGTTTCAGCGCCGCCCAATATTGTTTCTTGACAGGTGAAGAATAATGGACTCAATCAAAAGGCACTCCGTCGAACGAACGATTGTTGAATTGAGCGATGATGGTGCCAAAAGCCCATCTACTGGACGTCCGATCCATCATAACTGTTATTTCGTACATCTAACACCAGTTTATCGTGAGCCCCGCTTCTGTCAAACTATTCGCTATGATGGTATACCCCAGGGATTTTCACTGGGACCGGCACAGTTCAAGCTGCATTGGACAAGTTTCGGTGCAAATTATTTTCAGTACAAGTCCGACCTGACGTTTCGATCTGTTTCCAGATGGATTAATTTGATTTGCGCCCAACAGATGTTCTAAGCTCTGTTTATCGGACGTGAGAAATTAGTATTTTGTAGCAATTTCAAACTACGCTTTATCCTTACACGAAATATTTTTGAAATTTTATGATATTTCATTTCATTTTATTTTATAATATATCTTTATTCTCCAAATATAGTTAAATGAATTATTGACTAAATTAAAATTTATTAATGTTTTCATTATTGTATTCTGATTGTTATTGTTATTATTTTTAGTTTTAACTTTAATTAATCAATTGCCTTATACCAATTTTGCCTAAACTTCGCTGGTTTATGTATTATTTATATCTGATTAATTCTAAGTATTATTGTACTGTATGTTTCGCAAATATTTTAATAAAAAAAAATAAAGAAAATAAATATGGAAAGTATCTAATAAACGAAAATGTTGTATAGTGCAGCGTGCATGTTCTGTGCGATTAATGTATTGTTAAAACAAAAGTACCTAACTATAAGTAAAATCGTTTGATGAGTGATAAATGTTAAGCAATTATTAAGAGGTGCATTTCTTTGTTTGTATATAGGGGATAATCTAAGGATTTTTTTTTTCAATATATACTCGAGCGAAGCCACGAGCGAAAATCAGTTATGTATATAGGAACATCAAAAAGTATTAAGCGTTTGCATTAAGCACAAAGCCTTTGAATTTGTCTAGGGTTACATTATAGTATATGATGTTTATTATTGATTACATCTCGTCTTACATTATGTGAATCATAAAACAAGAGAGCAATGTAAGTGATTCCAAGCAACATAATGAATCCGAGTTTACAGTCCATTCCAAAGAATGAACAATAATAATAAATTATTCGCAGCCGCCAACAGTTAGAGACATCACTGCATTCTTCCCTAAATCAATTAGGTTTTACGCGATTCCGCGATATCTCCGCTGTACATTCAATTTTCTAGCCCATTTCCGAATAGTATAATTAAATTTGTCCGATCCACGTTCCGACGGGTGCTTAAATTTTCCGACTGCCTTTGACCATCTACATTATCGAACGGTGCGATAGTAGTGCTTTGTGGAATATCATTCGTGTATAACGAGTACTGGTTTATGTTTTTTAGACCTTTTGAACAAGGTTTCAAACCTATATATATTTGGATTAGTTTTTCTGAATTTGTTTTATTAGTTTCTCTGTATGTTTTTTTTTTATTTTAATGACAGATAAAATAACTGTTTTGGCATTTCATCCAAATATTATTTTTTCTGTTTGTATACAACCTATAGTACTTAAGTACAATGTGTGTATAATATCAATATGCCCTAATTGACGGCAACCACATGTTGCGACTTACTATTTCTTTTCCACTTAATACGGATTTTTTAGTCACTTCATGACAAAATGTTACATGTCACACTTTTCTTTATGATAAAGCGAGATAAGTTTCATAAATATATAGAGATAGGACAAAGATTATTTCACAAATTGCGGGAAATACTGTTTCCTTATATAGAAAGAAAGACGTATTCTAAAAATACCTTTCTCTATTACCTTAAAAATGGATGAGAATTTTAATAAAAAATATTAAATATTTATAAGTAAATCTTACAATCTATTTAGAGTAGGCTAAAATTGAATCTCAACGTCGCAATAAAGTGGGCGGCGTGGACCGTCCGCGATGCGTTTGATTGCAATCCTGGAAGACCAGTGGCGATTGCTTTACATTCCAACAACCTTAGATGTCAGTCAGTACATCTTAATAGTTAACATTTTCACTAACGTATGCCAGTCGTTTTGTTCTATTATGATATTACTTTAAAATGCTAATTATGACTAACATGCTGCGACAATTATAGATGGATTCCAAAGCTATCTGTCTTTTTTTCCTTTACATGAATCAGAAGTAATTTTGAGCTTACTTTAAAATACTAACTAGGTACGTTTTAACGGTTAGTATGAAACACAAATCTTAGAATTTCTCGGCTTTTCTGTACTATAATATGCATATATTATACATATAAAGCTTCCTTTTGAATCTATCTATTGCTGAAAACTGCATTAAAATCCGTTGAGTAGTTTAAAAGATCTAAGCGAACAGATAGCGGAAGCGACCTCATTTTATACTGTGTAAAGATTTAGTAATTATTTGTATTGGTATAATATTTAATTAATTTACAGTATAATTTACCAAGTGACCAGGCTTCGTTTAGATAAGTATATCTTTACTATTCACTACGCAAATATTTGCAACAGGCTAACATGCTGCGGCAATTATAGATGGATCCCAATTACCTATCTATGATTTTCCTTATTAGAAGAGCTTATGTTAAATTTTCTATCTCTAGTAATAACTTTAGATTGATAAGTTATTGAGAACTGCTGTGAATGATTATATAATCGAACGTGGTATAAAGTCCAGATCACCTTCCGACCTGTTTTTATCAATGTAAAAAATCAACCAAAGACTTTGAGTTAATAATATATTTTCGTTATACCTTTACTTAATACTAAACATCGCGCCTTCTCAATCTAATCATAAAATAACATCATCAAGTTTTATAACAAAGCATATAATAAAACCTTGTAATATGCCTTATGTCTTAAGATCCCCCACAAAAAACAATAAATCACAAACATGCAAATCCCGCTAATAACTTGCACAAAACCGAAAACCATTTCACGGCTGCCGAAGCCGCTTTCACAATAACAAATAATTACTTATAACGTGACGAGTGCGACACGATATCGTGTGATTACACCTTATTGTTTTTTAATAATACACAGAGAGTATTATTTGATAGCCTTTGCTTAAAGCTTTTTTAGATTCACGCGAATATTTGACATTTTTAATACAACTATTTTTCGGATTTCTTCGCGGATTTTGGTTTTTGGTACCCGACGTTTCGATTGCTTTACAGCAATTAGTCTCTCCCATGACCATGATTGCTGTAAAGAATAGATAAGTTTTGTTTAAAAAGTCTTTGCTTAATAAGAACTATATCGCAAACGTCAATAGACATCGAACCTATAACTATATAATAGCGTAAGCTATTATGTGGCTAACCGTGGCTCTAAAAGACGATTGAAAATACTTTGTACCCGATTGCCCTAGAAGTAGAAATAATTATTATTTTTTTTAATAAAAAAAATATGTATTAATGTATATATTTATGTTTGCTTATTTTATTTAAAGCTGCGTTTCTTTACTTCTCTCCAATAAGACAATGATCGACGACATATCGTCCGATATAAAAAGCGAGTTATCCAGGAATATTTAATACAAGTACGCAATATACACGGGGGCGGCTGCTCGTGGACTCCGGGGTGCTATTTCCATGCTGATGTTTAATAATTGATAATACCCCGCGAAAAACTCGGTGGGGGATGAGGCAGTACGAGAGATGTTATTACCGGCATGCGAGCTTGTTATAATTAAACAATAGTTATTAATTTACTAATGACTTAGCCTCGCTTTGCTCGGGTGTGTTCCTACCTATCTATATATTACCTATACGGTAGCCTACGTGTTACATCCTGTCAGCTCAGCTGCTGTGTCAGCATGAAGGATTAAGAAACGTGTTCCTTCACGATAAAACGACTGGTGTCCGATAAAAAAAAATGTGTACAATGAACAGTTTTTCATATGTTACTCATTTTATAGGCGTATATAAAAATAATGCATATTTTTTTAAATTCTGAAACGTATCCGTAGCTTTTATGGTTTGTAATAACGATTTCTTATGAACCAAGGTTTAGCTCTACATACATTATTATAAAGGCTAAACTTTTCAGTCTGTGTATGCAGTCACATATAAAACAGGGCTTATTCGGTTGTGGTTGTCAGCTAAACAGAAGCACGTGTGTGCTAATTACCAATAATAGTCACACTATGTTTGTTACTTTTTCACGATGTATGACTTGATGGATTTAAATAAAATTTAGATATCACCTAAAGTAACATATATGCTATTGTTAGACAACCAAACAAAGCAAGGAGTAAGTCATTAAATGGTAACACATTCAAATAAAAAACAATCATATATAACAACTCTTTATAGTTCCCAGCGTACCTGTATCGTATCGCATTATCAGCCTCCTCGACTTGTAAACTGAGCAACTCAATCGATAATCATCTGAGCGGAGTCGGACGAAGATGTTATACCATTGTGTATAATCTTTTATCATTTCTCTTTCAGAATTTCGTAATCAAACTATCATATTTGTTTGTTTGTTGTTCAAAATTGTTTTATAAAAAATATTTTATTGAAGTTTATAGGTATTGTTCATATAAGACATTAATAAATATGGATACTCAGACAAAAGTAAATAAGATGTAAAGTATATAAAACAAGCTGTACATAGATCATTGACCAAATAGTAAATTTCGTATAGTGTGTACATACATATCGCAAATATGTACAATTCGTTACATAATCTATTTATGTATTACAATTGGCATTTAAGAATACCTTGCTAGTACTCTGAAATAGTAAATTATAAATAAAACATTAAAATACTTAATAATGTATTCCAAACAAAGCATACTTATCTATATCATCCCGCGGAGTATTCTCACGGGGTATAATGTACATATTCGCAAATGAAGTCTTAGCGTTGCAAATAAGACGGCGCATTACGGCTTTGCAGGGGGTATCCCGTATCCCGGAAAAATAAATTAAACACGGCGGTGGGGAATTGATCCCAGGGCATTATTTTATCTATAAACATTTCAATTGCGAGATCCGCTTATCACGAGGCGTTGATCAGAGATCGTAAGGCTGTAAATGCACGTTGTTTAATTTGCGATTTTGTATTGAAGTTTTTACTAGATATGCTTGTAGTTATTTATACTAATATTATGTATAAAGAGGTAAAGTTTGTGAGTTTGTGACGTTGTAGGGGGTAATCTTTGGATCTACTGAACCGATTTAGATGAAATTTGGTAAGAAGATAGTTTGAGAACCTGGCAAGGACATAACATACATTCTATCCAGAAAATCGTCCTTTAAGAATGTGAAAATACGGATGAAAGTTTGTATGGGGAATCAATCAGCGAAGCGAGGGTGAGTCGCTAATATATACGTGAATTCCTGTGTGCATGTGTCTGGCTGAATACTAGTATTTTGACCATTATCATCTGACCCGACAGACGTTCTAGTGTCTTAAAAATTACTAACCAATTTTTTGAAAGGCAATAAGTGATGTTTGTAGGTCTATTATTTTTTGCGATTTTTCGAATATTTTTTTTTGGCTAATAACATTATACGGATTGTAACGGATATTTTAAGAAAATCAGGCAAAGCACTTAACAACGATAAGCATTTCAGTTTCACTGTGCACATATATGTACAAAATCATGTAAAATGCCGCTAAAGCTGGCAGGTTTTGGCGTAAGACGGAAATCGAACTGGAAATCTAGTCTTAATATGCAGCAGTGTAAACTTGACACTAAACCAATTAGTCTATCATAGTTAAAACAGATACATAATACAATGTTACTCCTTCTTAGTAAGTAAACCAAGATTACTTCCGCCTTTATTTTATTATGTGTATGGAAATGATAAGCGTTTCGCAGAACCGCGTTGATTACGTTTAGAATCCATATAAATGTCTAAATTTTGTACCGAATGATGAGATTCAGACGAAATTGTGCGTCGTGTTTGGTTGTCATTTCTCGGGATGGTCTATTCTAAATTCGATGTTTTTAAATTATCTGTGAAGGTTCTCGCGAATTTGTATTAAATTTTGATTAAGTATTCATTTAGTGGATGACGTTAATATTAAAAGTAATGTTCCTCATTTCTTTAGTTTATATAAACAAATAACATCTTTTATAAGTTCGGATTATACGCATCAGTATATTTTCTGTTAAACTTTAAACACAATTTCGCGATATTTACAATACTAAATAAATTAAAACTTATGTTTAAACCAGCTAAATCTATTAATCATCTTCGTGCAAGTTGAATTCTGTTTTTTTTTTTAAATACTATTGCAAAGTTAACGTTTTGATTTTTTTATTCTAGATTTGTTTATTCTAGAATTTTGTCTCACAGTTTAAACATTTACCTTATTTAAAAAAACAACTAAAATTACTATATTTTATCTTTCCATGATAGTTATATTTTTTATAAATAATATGTAAAGCATAAGAAGTTACAAGTAACTAGCTGGCATATTAACCCTAACTACAGCTGCTACGCAGAGGTCACAAGTTCATTCCCATTCAGAAGTGCTAACTATTAAAACTCCCTATAAAGACCAAGTACGCTACATACAGAATATGGTTTTAGCATAAATATTTTTCTTCAATAATTAATTATTTAAGCTGATTATTGATTGAAATTTTAACCTGATTATTTTAAGAACTTTTATAAAATA
This sequence comes from Brenthis hecate, assembly GCA_951806755.1. NCBI lineage: Eukaryota > Metazoa > Arthropoda > Insecta > Lepidoptera > Nymphalidae > Brenthis > Brenthis hecate. The sequence continues at coordinate 10,892,725 of OX638249.1, read as the reverse complement.
TAATAACATCATCACAAGTGCAAATTTTAGCTAGTAAGTACCTAGCTAAAATTTGCACTTTGCTTTATGTAGTTTCGTCATAAGCAAGAGAAAAATGACGAATTGGGTGCAAAAATACCTAGGGATATACCTCAGCGAAGTCAGAGGGAGCCGCTAGTATAGTTTTATTAAAATAAGGTTCTATGGAAAACATCGGTCCTTAGCATTATATCAAAGCTGTACTTTTGAAAATCTTTAGTCCCAAACGATTAATAGAACACGAGGTTGCGTTAAAACGTTCGTGTAATGAACACTTACAACATAAAGCGCCTTTAAAACGTAAAATATGAATTAATATTACACTTAGTTGTAAGAAATGGCACACATCGAAAACGCAGTTTCTTCATGCTTTTTGAAACGACCTCATTATATTTAAATTTTAGTTTGTAACTGAAGTATCGTTCATATCTATAGGTACATATAATAGAATTCTAACTGAATCGAATCTGTACGTTAAATGTATATTTTTTTAAATCTTAATGAAATAGTCGCAATAGTAGAGATACAGAAGGCGAATCTATAGATTTTAGAATTTTTGTCTGTCTGTCTCTCTGGGAACGCATTACGAGAAAACCACTGGACCGATTTTTATGAAATTTATCCCGGATAAATTTCATCAATATAGGATATTTCAACAATATAGGATACTTTTAGTGCGGGAAAATATCTCATCTCTGAGAAATTTATACTAAAAATTTAAAACGTACCGAGGGGCGAAGCCGAGCGAAGCGATGGTGAGTCGCTAGTTAATCTATATTTCTATAAGTTAAATTGTTCTTTAAACATAACATTATTATTTTACGTTAGCTATTAAATAGGTGTGTCTTTTATTATCAAAATATAGGTATTTTTTAAGTATGATTCCAGAAAACTATCTCTGCGAGAAAATAATTTAAAAATGAAAGAGTTCCTTGGAAGATCAAAATGAATATCCTACATCCAAGTTTACAAGACTTGCTTGTGATGTATACTTAATGACGTAATTAAGTTATAGAAAACAAAATCTCGTAACCAGTAATATTTTCTTATTTGTGATCGACATTTTCAAAAAAATGAGAACTTTTGTGTACTCATTCATGTAGAGGAATCACGAGGGAACAATTAGCATTTTTCTAATTCATAAATTCTAAATACTAACATTTTTTTATGACGACCTCTTAAATATTACATTATATTTTATAATAAGATAATATAATATATTAATGCATTTTTTTCGCAAGCACTATATATCAAGGAGAGCAGAATATGTAATTGTCAATATCGACTCAAAACTTTTCAAAATTTGTCTAAACAGCTGATCAGTCATATAAAACGCCTAAACAAAACTTAACGCAAACACAGCTATATAAACTAACTCGACGTTTACATAAGCCACTATATTGAAGTGGGCAGAGAAAAGCGAAATAGAGAAATTCTTTAACCGCACCGTAAGCCCTTTAGTTCAAAATGGCGGCTAAACCGGAGAACCACTCGTCACTTCGCTGGTACGTGTCGCGACAGACACTTGCTTATGATAAAAATATTAAATGCTATAGATATTCCCCCAACCCACTGTTTTTATAAATGAGACTAGAGTTAACATTAAAATATTCCAGTCTTTCATAATATATGCTTCAATTTGCGTTTTAACCAATGGCAAGATTTTAAGTAGTGGTGTTTTAGAAACGTAGGTTGTTTTGTTGTTTTAATTGAATTCCTTTTATTATGTTATTGATTGATTTGATGAGAAAATTGTGTTTGGGTTTTAGAAATACGATAAGGCGGAAACATGCGTAGTTTTGTTGTATTATAAATCTTCAAATAACTTTACGAATTTATTTAAATTTATTTAAATATGCTAAACTGGGTGGCATTTTCTTGTCAAAATAATAATAGGTCATTAAAATTTTTGACATAAATAATTAAGTATTAACTAAAATACAATACAAATATTCTTTCTTGTATACCACAACATGACAAAGAAATAAAAACAGAAATATATTTATATTAGCGGCTCACCCTCGCTTCGCTCGGGTTCGACTATAGGAATATAAAAACAAATCTATCCGTCGGGAACCGTATATTTTTCCGGGATAAAAAGTAGCCTATGTGTTATTCCAGGCTAATCTATTATTATGCCAAATTTCATCCCGATCCATGCAGCCGTTCCGGCGTAAAAGAGTAACAAACATCCATACTCACAAACTTTCACATTTATAATATTAGTATAGATATATACTAGCGACTCACCCTCGCTTCGCTCGGATTCCTCCCTAGGGTATGTATACAACTTCCCTATTTAAATCGGATATTATTAAATTTTTCATTGGTTTTAATTTTTTTTCGTGGGGACCCTATTTTTTTTCTAAAATAAAAGTAGCCTCAGTTATTCTTTATTACATCAGCTATCTGCCAGTGAAAGTCCCGTCAAAATCGGCTTAGCCATTTCAGAGATTAGCCGGAACAAACAGACAAAGATTGTAAAAAATGTTGTTTTGGTATATGTATCGTGTATACATCCATATGCATTTAGTAAAAAGCTGTTATTTTGACATTTCAAACAGACACTTCAATTTAATTTATCTGTATAGATTTGTTTTTGAGTACTGTTACCATCGTATAAATATTGACAAATATTGACATTAATATTTATACGATACTAACGTCACTCAATTGTTTTAACTTCCCGGAACCTCTCCACTAACACTCAAACTTTATGGTATGGTATTAAAGTTCAAATTGACTTTTAAGTATTATTACGAATCTTTTGGATGGGATTTTAGAAAAGTGTTGTTTTTAGACTATCAGGCAATTTTTAAAATTTTTCTCTCCGTAAGAACCATCCTCGTACTTCAAGGAATATTCTAAAAAAGAATTAGCGAAATCGGTTCAGCTGCTCTCGAGATTTGCGCTTACCAACACATTCAGCGATTCATTTTTATATTATATATAGATTAAGTACTAATTTTCATAGTTCTGTTTTACCTCCCTACCAAAATTCTTTATAATTAATTGATTGAGATATTTAACCCAAAAAACCAAACAAACAGAGTATAAAAAATAAATATTCATATTAATAAGATACAACCCAAAAAATGTTAACACAAGAATCCACATATAAATTAAAAATGATGCTAAAAGATGATGGAAATATCAACCTCGCTCTATAACGAATAACCTATTTCACTTCGATATTTAAAAGTACCTCTGAAAACATTTCACATTATTAAAATATACAAGTGGCTTATTAGTAGCAACAAGTATCCCATCAACATAGTTTGTACTCGTATTTTTTAAGAATGTACACTAATTTTGTATCTACACGACAGTAATAAAGGTTATTATTGTATATGTTCGAGTAAAAATGATTGCGAATATTAAAATTTGCATTACATTCGAGACGTGACGCTACGCTTAGAGCAAGACAGTTTGATGTGTAGACGTGGCCTTATTAAGTATGTTTATCGTTATTCCCTTTTACTCTGCACAGTGCTTTTATTTTTGCTCGTTTATATAATCTGTTATATTTTTTGTATAAAAATCAGCTTTTTTAAAAAAAAAATCTACTATTTGCTGAGACGTTTTTCTTAGTTCGTCTTTCATATAACTACGTATTTTCTTTTCATTATTTGTTTAATTTTTAAAATTAAGATATATTAATTGATTTTATTTCGATGTATCAAGTGAATGTTATAAGATATATTATATATATAGTAAATGATCGACCCTAATTATGTAGCAAAAAAACTTGGCCTCTAAAATACTGACTCTAGTTCTGTAACACGAATTTAATCTAATAATCAAATTCAATTCTAGATTCATTAAAAGTAAACAAAATACCATAATATCGCCTTAGCATATCCATTGTGTTTCTTATCTTAATATCGATACAACCTATCACGTTACGTAATAAAAGGCAGTATCGTGTTTTTGCGTAACAAGCATTCTAAATTACGACAATTATTCAATGTTGCCGTGTTATCGGCAGTTATAAAATTGGGGAGGAGGGGGCCTCATTAAGGTGCAACGTGGGGGGGTCGTATTTTGACGATGTAGTTAAAAAATTTCGAGAGCACGAAATTGGGACCATCGTGGAACGACGGGCCAGTTACCGAGTTCTACTTGAATGGAGTTTGCGTTGTTTCAATAATACTTTAACTGAAATGTTATTTGTTAATTGTGTCGAACAGGATTTATTCTTGCTATTTTTTTACTAAGAACTCTAATTGTGGACAGAATATAAAATGCTGATGTATGGAGTGATAAATTGTGTGAAAACAATTATGGTGCACTAAAAACTTATGTACATGGCCTAAAGTTATATGATTTATATTACACTAGCGACTCACCCTCGCTTTGCTCGGGTTCCCCCTAGGTACGTTGTAACGTTTAGTATGAAATACAAATCTTTGATTTTCTGTACTATAATATGCATGTATTATACATATAAACTTTCCTCTTGAATCATCATTCTATCCATTAAAAAACCGCATCAAAATCCGTTGCGTAGTTTTAAATATCTAAGCTTATATAGGGACAGACAGACAGCGGGTTACTATATTTTACTGTAACAAACACAAAAGGATAATTAACAACGCTATTTAAAGTTTTAACATCACAATACTGGCATATCATATCTGACTGGCACACGTGCAAAGACACCGAAAAGCCGATTTCTGACAGCAGACCCATATCAGCAACTATCTACTTCAAAGCACGACTAATTGACTAACTCGTCACGCTTCGCTGGATACTCCAGAAAGGCTAATGCTTTTAGATCCACTGATCTTTGGTGATGCTCGAATGATTTTTGATTTACAAGTACTTATAACTATAATCTATGCGTAATGAGAGTTATTAAAACGTGAAGGCATAGCGTAATCATTATATATAATTAGGTTATTGTAACGTGTATTTGAGAGATATGTACATAGATATATCTTATACTTATATACATAATTAATTTTACAAATTACATCTAAGTTTCATACCATGTTAAAGAATTAAGATAGAACTAATCTTATTTATTGCAAAAGGAAGTAATATCATTTGAAATATTTAATATTTATAATATTAGCGTATTATATATTGAATAATACTCGTAATAACTTTATTGAACCGTATCTTTGAATTTTAAATATAGTGTTTAATAAAAACATTGAAGCATTACAAGTGATCAAACAACTTTTCAAAGTCCCCCATCAATATTCCAATCTTCATAAACTAATTACCGAGCTGGCAATAACTTAATTTTTTTAGCACTACAATTTTTAGCCCCACCTGCCCCCGTGGGCTTAATAAGGCGTCGGTCGTTTCACGTTTTTACTTGGTCCTCCGTGCCGGATACGCGCCCCCGGCTTTATGGTTTTCATTAATGAAGGCTTTGGGGCTGATCATTCGAGCCTGTATCGAGGCTTGATCATGGGGTGACTCGGATTGAATAGTCTATAATATTTTTAAAGATAAGGGTGAACGCCTTCATTATTATCTCACCAGTAACATTCAATTGATGGCTTCGTTTACATATGTTTAATACAAATTTTTCTAGAAATTGATTCACATAATAAGTAATTAATGTGCGTACAATTTCAGTATTTTAATGAATTGAGTTGCCAAATATGAAGTATGTATAAAAAAAATAAGTACGACGAAAATAAAAAAAGGAAATATGCATATGAATTGCATTATTATAATTCTTTGGTAAAGAAGTAAAGTAAAAAAATTCTTTTAATATTCTCACTAAGCAAGCGCCGCAGCTCGATTCCGCCAGTCCATCCTACCCGATTCTTTATTCAAATCGGATATCGCGCCATTTTCTTGCACGTTTGAATTACAAATCGGAAGGCCGTTCTTTCGGATTTAAATTCGGAACTCCCTCTAAATTGCCAGTTTGATTGCCGCTTTTAATGCCACCTCTGAGTTTTCTCTTCGGGATTATGGAAAATTATTAGCAATACGATGAGCAAAAAGTGTTACCCAATTTTTAGACGAAAACAAAAGATGGTCCTGCGAAGTGAGATGATGAGTTCGGACGCGATTGTTGTTTCCGTTTGATCTTGATAATTAGTTATTGCAAACGGAATAGATTATTAGGCAGCTAGCTGATGGGTGTTTACGCCCAGTAATTATACGTCAAACCGCCCGAATAATTAGTCACGTTAGCATCGATTTTGACGCCCCGCTTAGATTCTAACTAAATTTAGAATTCGCTATATTTGGTAGTGTACATTAACTTAAATTATTATTAACATCAAGCATATAAATTATGTAAATCGCCGTTTAATAATTAATTCAAATATTTAAAAGCGATTGAATCCCACTGCGGACATTATCGTCTTTAAGAAGTCGGGCGTCAGGGTGGTGGAGTTCTTTTTTCCAAGTCGTCAGATAGATTGGATGACACTCGATCTCCCCAAGAGGACGAAATTAAAACGGCGGCGATGAGCCAAGCCAAACGAGCGGCGAATTATTTTCCGTTGAGTGATTCTCGGCCATAAAATTTCTGATTGATCAATTCATCCGGTGTTTCCATTTCGTCTTAATGAAGAGCACGCTCCTTGCGGACATTTTTTCACTCCCCCGACTCTATTTTTCCGCCTGTTTTTGCTTTACTGGATGTTTTATTAATTTCCCAGTTTTTACGATCTCTAATGGGGTTTGATCAAAAACAGATTTGTTTTATATCATCAAAATCGTGCTATATTCGTTGACATTAATGTTATTTTAGTGTTCTACTTTAATATTCTATTGCGAAGCATAATTAAAGAAAATATATCATAAAATGAACGTAAAGATATTTTCTTGTATACTTAACATGTTTGGCAACGAGTAATCAATCCCACCTTAAAACAAATATTGATGACTGTCCAAAATGGCCGTCATTTTAGTTTTAATGTAGGTTGCGAGTTTCACGCGTCCTCACTCGATCGGATGTGGAATTTTATGACGGTCCAGGATATTACCGGGGTAACAGCCCGAGTCCGGATAGCGGTCATCAGTGTTTCATTAAAAACAACAATACATAAGATAATGGCTCTTTGGTGTTACACGATTTGGATCAGGTTGGCCATTTTACGGGCTTGTGTATTGTGTGCTAGTGTCTCGTGTATTGTATATTTTAATTTATACCATTTGTGGAACGATGCAGATTTCAAATTCAAAGCTGTTACGTATAAAGTAAGCGAACTGCCCATGCTCAAGACATTACTTCGCTCAGCGCAACGTTCATTAAACGTTCTTATATGTGTTTAAAATTAAAGTCACTATCAACGTAATATGTAGCGAGATATAGATTAGTTGTAAGGTCCTATCCTTTATTAAATATACGAGTAAATTAAGCAACGCTAGCGGGATTTATTCATATTTATAAAGCGTATTTAGTGAAATATATTTCTGCAATACATTTTTCAGTCGACAATATTCCTCCCGACGTTAATATTTGCCTCGGTCAAGATATGCATCAAGCATGCTCCATTATAAAATGAGTGGCAGTCGGAATTATTTACCGTGCACTCTGTATCTAGTATTTTAATATGGTATTAATAACTTACAAAGTTTTAACTGAGATTTAAAAAAATATTGCACAAGTGTTCATGTGGGAATGATATGTTGCTGTGTTTCTGATGCACTCATTCTGCCTAACATCGCAAGTTCGAACCCCGCATTGAAATTATAAATATTGCTCGTAAATATCGTCGAATCCGTCGAAAACCTTAATAGTCATTGTTTTAAAACTCATTCTTTCTATAACTTTTTTACTATAGTCCAAAAATCTAAATTACATCTATGACTTGTTTCACAACAAAGTTTTCTATGACTGAGTAAATATTATAAACGGCAAATTCCATCGAGGCTGGATCAGCCAAATCTGTTCGACTACATGGAATAAAAAGCTTTAATAAATATTTAAGTTAGAATTAAGTTATCTAGTTGTAATCGCCATTCTTCGAATATCAAAATTCAATACGTACTTGAATTTAAAACCGTCAGTATTCTCCCTCACAAATTAAAGAAGGCTATTTTACGAAAAGGGCCGTTTATATTAAATTTTGACGTCATTCTTACCTTTGATGTTAATATAGGGATCTCTATCTCCCGATAAATAGCGATTAAACAAACAAGAAAAAGACGAGCTTTTTCTCCCCCGCTTCCCCCTTCATATAATTTCATTATTTGCAGCGTCGACTCAAGATAGAATTTTTTTCGATATATACATTAGTTATTAATTTACTAGTATTAAAAAAGGGATTGTTTTCGTTTAGTTAGAGTCACTTTAGTTTTACATCTTTGATAAGTTTAGTGCATAGTATGAGTATGCTACTGTGACGAACTTTCTTAATCCTTCAACGACCGCGGACACGCCGGCGTTACAGTTAACAAAAAATTTCTTAGAAATTTACCTGGAGGTGTTAAGTTTTACTCGCTGATTCAGTATTTCAATTATAACAATAAGTTTGGGCGAAATCGAATATCTAGATGAGATGTCAATGTTTTATTGTTTTTTTTTTAATTGTTAAATAACTATATTATTATAGATATAGAATTCAACATAATTTGTTAAGTTATACTTTCTCGTGGAAATCATTCTTATAAAAATTCACATTTGTTAAAATTATACCCTACGATAGTATGTAGGGCCTACATAGGTAATTCTATCCTCAAAGTAAGACTATATTTTATAATTAACTAGCGACTTACCTGTGCTTTGGTCGGGTGCTTCCCTAATCTTGAATGATTTAGGAATGCATAAAGAACAAACATCGAAAGAATAATTATTTTTTTGGGCCAGGGACTACTATGGCAGGCGTATATAAGATAAACCACCAGTTTCATTAAAATCGGTTCTATGCTTTAGAATCGTATAGAAGACAAACACACAAACATTCTTTTTTATATATACACGAGTAAAAGACTAAAGTGCTGTGCCAAGTTTTACCGCGCATAAACATAGTAATCCTATGATGAATATTTCTATCTATAATAATAGTGTTTATTTACATTTCCTCGCAAAAACTTAAACAAAAGCAAACGATAAGATAATTTGTTAATGCATATCTCCCCCATCCCAAGAAGGTTGGGGCGAAAAGATGTGTTTTTGTCATGTTTTTATTAGTGAAAAACAATGATGAATTGCCGAACATCCCGTTTATTAGACGTGTCCTCCTATTAGGGTTCTTTGACAAATATAATAATTTTCATATAATAAAGTATTTTATCGACCTCAAATAAAAAGAGTTAATGAATTCAAGTTTTTTTGGTTTTTCCTCCTGTCCTACATATGTAGAGATTATGTATGTGACAATATACCTCAAATATAGTCAAATAGTCCGCCAACCCGCACTTGGCCAGCGTGGTGGATTATGGCCTGATCCCCCACTTATTGTAGGGAGGCCTGTGCCCAGCAGTGGGACGTTAAAAAGAACTGAATACATAATACATAGTCAAATATAAAGTTCATGAAGAAATAAATTACAAAGAGTAAAAAAAATACTGTTAAAGTATTTTTTAAGTCAAGGTTACCGGTCTTTTGCTATAAATTGTAATTATTTGTAAGACAGTTAATTTTTAACTGTGTTATAGTTAAAGCTTAGCTATTTTGTCTTGAAGGATATACATTTAACTACGCTTGCGTTATAGATAACTAAAGCAACATCTAAACTTTTGTTTATTGGCAGCTTAACCCCCAGTATCGCGCTTTAACTTGAAACTATCGTTATTTTTATCTTTCTGCCTATCCAGTAACATATGTAATATAGAGATCAATGTGGACAAGTTGACAGAAGTCCTTCTAAGCCAATATGTAATTAGAAAGAAATATGAATACGGAACCAATGCCCAAAATAAGCACATATTACTTCACTAAATTTTTTAATTTGTTTTCTTAGGTGTAACAAGCGATGGCCTGTGAGTTGTATAACGAGGGGAATGTACAATATCAGGCGTCGAACTTGGCTTCTTGCTGCAAATTAAATTGTTTGCGCACCGTCTTGGAGGTGTTTTATGGAAGCGTGTTTATTGACTTTGGGAAACTTCGATGAGTTTGTATGAACTCACGTCGGAATGTTAACACGGTCGTTACGTAATTTTCTATGCTTGATACTGATAAAGAGGAGTTGAAAAAGTTTTGCAAATTACAATTTATCTATACTTCTATACTAATATTGTTAAAAGGATTTTTTGTTTGTTTGTTTGTACCGTATAAGCTTCGAAACTACTGAACCGATTTAGATAAAATGTGCTAAGAAGATAGTTTGAGACCCTGGGAAGGACATAGGACAATTTTTAACCCGGAAATCGACCCTTAAGGGAGTGAAAGTTTGTATGGTAAAACAACCCAGAGACGAACCCGAGCGAAGCGAGGGTCAGTCGCTAGTTTCATATAAAATTAGATAGATGTGAAGATTTCGAAGTTTCAAATGGATTCGTGAATTATGTAATTGCAAATATTTTAGCTGCACATTTTTTGTTTCATCGAATCAAAACTATGTAATTTGTAATACAAATTACATAGTTTTTAAATAAGATATTTTATTTGTATTAACATACGATATTTTTAATTAACATAAGATACAGTGACAACGAGTTGATCGCACAATAACACTACGGATCGCAGATCTTATTAAGACGATAAAAATATTACACAAAATACTAGTATATAATATATATCTTCAATAATTGTATCATCATCATATAACGAAAGTCTTGGAAAATATAATATACTTGCAATTATGCAAAGTGAATTTATATACACGTAGCGTATTCACGTTTACTATAGCTCACGTAAATCAAGTAAGCGAGCTGAAACAGTATGCCGAAGGTGCAGCCAATTTCCCTGTACCCCATTCAAGCTAATTTTCATATTAACGAACGTGTCTAAAGTCTGGTCTACACACGGACCCGTTCAGAAAATGCAAGAGCCCGCCTGCACGAGTATAGACGTTGCAAGAATGTTTAATTTATTTATATGCCTTTCGTTTTACATAGCACGTGTGTTACGTGCTCATATGGATTTGGGTATGCTGTTTTTTTAGATTTCCTTTGAATTTAAGTTTTTTGTTTGTAATGGTTCATTTTTAATCGATTTAGGATTTTTTAATTGATTCGGTACACTTAATCATTTAAGTATTGATAATATGAATAAATTAATGAAAACAAAGGATGATGACCCTACAGTCGATGGGAAGGTGAGATCAGAAAAACGGGTGGTTCTAAGTTGGGTTTAAATAGTTCAATATAGAGAAGATTCAAGAATCTAGATTCTTGCAAAATTTTCTTCTTCTGGCCTTAGTTCTTGCAGAATAACAGATATTTTAATCTTTCCTATCCTAACTATGAATGCACTAACATCTAATGTAATAATAAACTAAAATTAAAATCGTACAAGGCTTTTTTTTGTTTATTTAGTTTGAATGAATATTTTTTTCAAAATAATTTCAAAAATTCAAAAATGGCACCAAAGTAGGTACGGTAAGTACCTTACAATATTTGTTGATTTTAATTCTAAGCATTTTAATAAGTATTGTAATTAAATATAACAATATTAGTTATTTAATTTTAGTTATTATTATTATTACAATTTTGATTTAAAATGTCAAATATTCGCGTAAATTGAAGAAAGTATTATATGTATATTTACATATAGAAGTTTTTATAGCTACAGAAGAAAATATGTACTTGGACGGTAACAATTCGTTCAAACAACCTCTACGGTGCATAAAAAGTAAAGCCAATTTGCCCCTGGCATCCACAAAGGAGCACCATCTAGCGATAAATTATCGGAATTATTGCATTAAAAATTCTATTTAGTGAGTCAAAGCGCGCCATTATACCAGTGAGAGTAAGGAAAAAATGTACTAAGCGACTTTGTGTAGGTGTTTGGCATCTAAAGGTATTTTTATATTACAGTTTTCTGTGAAAAATTGTCTCGGGAACGAATCTCCGCCTGTTAATTACGTGTATAACGGCTTTGTTTAAGTTTAAGATACCTGACTTAGGAATTTAATTCTACAATAAATATGTCAATAAATGAGCGTGATAATACGTACATGTATCCATTATATCTAGTATACGTACTAATATTATAAATGTGAAAGTTTGTGAGGATGTATGGATGTTTGGATGTATAGTTGTATGAATGTTTGTTACGCCTTTACGCAAAAACTACTGAATGGATTTTAATAAAACTGTACAATAATATAGCTCATACACCAAAATAACACATAGGCGGCTACTTTTTATCCCGGAAAAAAGTACGGTTCCTGAAGGATAATTTGTTTTTGTTTATCTAGAGGCGAACCCGAGCAAAACGAGGGTGAGCCGCTAGTGTATATACTCGTATATATTGGGAAATCCAAACGCTTCTGCCAAATCGTGACCTGCCTCGTCATTTGACTTATAATTAAAATATATGATGACGAAAAGAAATTAAAATAACGCCAATAAGAGTAATGCAATTTGGCACTCCTTGGAATCATTGACAAAAGAATTGGAAGTATTTATCGTTGTATTATTAGCAAATATAATCTGAACCTATCAATTGTTTTTTACAAAAAAAGTTTTATCATAATAAAACTAGAATTTTTTTATTCATTTTTGATACAAATTGCATATATACTGCTCGAGAAAAGACAGTTCATACGGCCAGTAATATAAAGCCGGTTGACTTTCAATTATGCGACACTGGTAGGCGTAACTAAATACGTGACGTCGTTAGTCAGTGGAGATAAGAGTCGCGTTGATTATGTCCAATGTCGCCATTATATTATTAAGTGGGGGGAAAAAATCTGGAATCTGTTAACGAAGGTTTTTGAATGTTGTTTCATTAAATTGATGTGCTACGAACTTCGTAGACCCTCTACGGATATTTGCGTAGCTGCTATTTTGAAATGCGTAGCGATATTTGTTTATTATACAATATTTTTTAGTCGTTTCGATTATTTTTAGCTAGGTACTTTTAACATTTTGTGTCCGGATACAATTTATTAGAAGAGTTGAATTTCTAATGTATAAAAAATATTTAATGAGCTACATGTTTTGTAGATAGGTATGTACCTATTTTTCATGCAGTAGGATATTTTATAGTAAATACTGAGTAAAATATTAAAATTGTAAACAATATAATTGTGTATTTTTAAATCATTTGTATAATACGAGAAATCTCTAAACAGTAAACCATATACAATGCACATCTACTTGGATAGTCAAGAGCAAGTGGCGCGTAGCCAACTATCGTATCGGTGGCTAGCAGTCTGAATGGCTTATTTGTAAGCGCTTATCCTTTATATTAGCATGTTTTCTTATTCTATTACTTATTATTTACTAGCGACTCACCGTGGGTTCGCTCGGGTACGTCCTTAGGTCCATAACCTAACGTTTGTGGGTGTATATGTCCGTATACAAACATACACACAAAAATTATCACATTAATAATAGTAGTCCGAAGATATAAGCGTTGTTCATAATATGAAGTCTTTATCAATATTTAGTTGGCGTTCGCATATACAATGCTTAAGGTCTTATGTTCGATTCCCGAGTAAATGTTTATATAAGTCTAGTATAATCGCCTCGTCATATGTCATTTAAACAACAACAATGTCCCAACATATTCTCAACGTTTACCAATTGTAAATATTTTGAGTTTTTATATACATTGTCGTAATAACATAATCATTATGTATTTAAAGAGTAAGTAGCTAAAATTAATGTTTAAAGTAAGTATTTAACGTTACTTTTACTTAATTTTTACTTAAGCTGACATACAATAGATAATATTTAGGCGGGTGACCAAAACGACCAATGGCACCTTGGCCACTCGCCAAGCAAGCGAAGCTAACTTATATCACTTTTCGTTTTATAAGGATAATATCATGATATGTAGATATTGTGCAGAAACTAATGACTATTTCACAAAATTTTTCAATGAATTATCACTAATATACATCTGTGATTTTTTTATACTTTATATGTTTTATATACATATTTCTCTAACTTCATCTAGTTGATCTTTTTTTTTTATGGATTTTGTAAGCTTTTGGCTAATCGTGTTAAAAGTAAAATATTTAGTAATACTACATTTTGGACTGCAAGCGAAGTAAGCTTGAGGTGAACGAGGAGGGGATGTAAAGTTGCTGCGTCGACAGTTCATTGCCTCTATACTAAACCTTAATTGTATTGTGAATATGTGTTGTTCTAAGAAACCTTCCAGACCTAGATTCTGGAAACTTAAACTAAGTATCTTAAATGTTACAATAAATGTGTCATAAACCTTTAAATTTTCATACACGTATGTACGAATAATATACGAAATAGCACCCTGAAAGTAAAATTAATCGTATGGATCTGTAAATTCTCAAATAAAACTTCGACTTTATGTAAGGAATAAAAAACTTTTAACATAATTCTACGGCTTAAAACCTCACCAAGATAACTTATCCCCAATAACTTCGATACGAGCGGACCAGGAGCGCTAACTGACTCGCTAACTTTTCATTTCATTTTCCAAACTTTTAATCTCAAAGTGCCCGTGAAAGAAAAATGGACGCGTTAAGGAAATCGCCAGCGCCACCTATTATCAACTCCTGCAACTCGCATAATTTTACTACCGACCCAAAAGTTAACCGTACAGTTGCATCCGAAAGGGACTCTTCGACCTTCTCACTAAAAAGCTTATTTTAGCACAAAAAGACCAAGGCGCTTACGTCGTCACAACCGAGACGAATTGTTACAGAAGAGTCATAAAAAGTAAGATATTAATGTATCGCGGGAGGCATTAGACGGTCGCTGGATCGATTTCTATGCATAAAAAATGCTAATGGCTCGAGAGAGAATACGTAGCTCTCGCGTCGGTGATTTATGTTAGGAGTTTGGCCAACTATTCCCGTTTCGATGTCATCTAAGGTGTTTCGCAGACAGGTGGTAGGCGAGCTCCCTGAAACGCTTTAGCGAAAATGACGGCGTTTTTGTGACGCTTATCTACTGGTTTCTTACGCAATTTCATATATTATTTATAGATCATGCCATTTAGTATTTAGCAAGTAATATTGCTTTTAAAGTTTTCGAGGCTTTTGACGTCTTTAATTTTAAATTGATATAGCAAGAATAATTGAAAGATAGTATTAAAAATGTGATTGTGGCTATTCAAGCTCTGGATTATTAAAATTGTTGTAAAAATAATAATTTCATTTGTAAGCCGAAAACCTAAGAAAATATTATGGATATAATAAAGACAATAATGTATAAATGTTACCTTAAATAAATTTACTGCTTTAATTTTTACTTTAGTTTTCATTCCTATGGATTAATTTAATGATTTATCAAATGAATTATAACCTGACTGTACAAGGGATAAAAAAACGGTATACTTCATTCATACAACTTTGTAATTTATTTGTATTAATTGTATTTTATTATATGATTAGCTTATTTAAATGCAGCTTTAAACCAAAAATATAAATTACTTTATTATAACGCTGTTGATAATAATTCTTAAATCTATACATATAATAAAATTCTAAGTCAAATCTGTACATTAAATATTTTTGGGAAATCTAATTGAAATAGACATTATTATCAATACAGAGTCCGAATCTATAGTTTTTAGAATTTTTGTCTTTCTGTCTGTTACCGCATCACGAGAAAACCACTGGACAGATTTTGATGAAATTTGGTATGATGATAGCTGGTTATCCGGGTCAACATATAGGCTACTTTTTACCGCGGGAAAATATCTCATTTCTGAGAAAAAATACAAAAACACAAAAACTGCATTGTAAGAGTATACTAATATGTAAAACCTAAGAATTAGGTTTTTGGTCATCTGAACGCGGGCGGAGCCGCGGGCAATGCTAGTACCATATAATCTTCTAAATTTTGTAATTATTGTAGTAGAGTCCATAGCCTCCAACCTGAGTTAACTAATAATTAACATGCCAGGTATGCCGGCGTTTATGTCCGCGGCAATGACGTCTTTGTCGTTTAATTCAGGCTAGCTTTTAACAATGGTAAATATCTTTAAACATTTATTTTGCTATCTTAGAATATATTAATTATTTCTATTAAATAAGTAACGATACTAGCGACTCAACCTTGCTCCGCTCGGTCTCGTCCCTAGGTGGTTCTTTAAATAAACATAACTTTTTATTTATTAACCACTTAAAATAAAACAAACACTAAATGTTAAGTGAAGCTTAGCACATTAGATTTGTAATAACCGCACCCTAATTGGTTAAGCCGTATCTGTGATTTGCGCGCATAAACGCACAGACAAACAAACAGGCAAAAAATCTAAAAATCATTGTTTTGGATTCTATTGCGTTAATAATGGCCCCCGACAAAAGTTTTTCTCAAATATCTTCCATGTACAGACAGCGATCAGTTACTATTTTATTATATGTATACTGTATAGGTGACTGTATACATATAATTTAGTTATTCCAAATCTAATATATCTCAAATATATATCTATCTCAGTAAGTAAAAATTTTAGATACTCGCATATTGCATAAGCGAAAAGCAGGTAAGTAAAAACATTATTGTCAATCACTTATTTTTTTAATTATAATTTTTTATCAATTTCGATGTGAAACTCAAAAAGTCAAATTTGAAATCAAATTTTATAGTACTTCGTCAGTATAAACATGTTGCGTATTAGGATATATTTCTTCTGAAGGCACTAAAGTTTTGCAAGATATTTATCAAAGGCTATTAAATGTAAATTGAATTAGTTAATTATGAAAATAAATAACTTACAAATAATTACACTATAAAAACAAATAATTGTTTAATAAAAACTTTTACGAAGTAGATTGCGCAAAGTTTATAATATCCCATCGAGACTCTTAGCGCCATCTAGTAAGGAGTAGCATAGACTTACCCGTGAGAGAACCTCCAAAGTTACGCGTAGATATTTAAATTTATAGGGTGTTAGAAAATATATAAGAAATAGGTATAAGAAATAGGTACGTTATACGTCTAATAATAATATATATAATATATATATATATATATATATATATATATATATATATATATATATATATATATATATATATATATATATATATATAATATATATATATATATATATTTATATATAACGTTACGTTTCAAGGCTTAATATAGATTTCTCAGAAATAAGATATTTTCACGCAGTAAAAAGTATCCTATAGGCATGTTGACCCGGATAACCAGCTATCATCATACTTTCAACAAAATCGATCCAGTGATATTCTCGTGATGCATTCCCAGACAGACAGACAGACAAAAACACTATAAACTATAGATTCGGCCTCTGTATCGATAATTATAGCTATTTCAATAAGACTTTCCAAAAAATGTTTATTGTACAGATTCGATTTAGTTAGAATTTTATAATATGTATTTTGTAACATTTCCGATTTCTTTTTATTTAATTTTATTTTATGAAGTACGAAAATCTTTTTAGCATTGTGAGTTTTATTGTGGAAAAGCGTAATAAGTCATAATAGGCGATCAAACAAGCTAAATTTTATGCTGTCACCACCAGAACGATAACAAATTTAAAATGTTATATTGAATATAATAATTAAAATTCCAATCGCATACAAAAAAATATATACGTATAACCATTAATTATTTAAACACGAGCGGTATAATCTTCGCAAACCGCATCTCCGGTCACGTAAAACAAAATGGCGTAAAAAAATATCTGTCCGGGGCACCGATCGCGATACACGGACTGACGCGGGTTGAATAATTTAATTTTTGTATTATTTTATTAAATATGGAAAAATAACCCTACCCCATTACCCCCTGAGATACCCACCTTGCTTTAATTGTGGCCGGCTTAGCGATGTACATGCATCTCGCACAATATCACCCACCCACGATTGTTGTAAAATTTGCATATATAATTTTTGTTTTATAACCCTATGATTAAGGATTGGTCTAAGCATTTTTAATTTACTACAATTTTCATCATACTTTCTAATCATAGAATAGTCCCCTTAAACAAGTAGATTTTCTGCAACCGATATTGCTAATAGAAAACCAGCGTTAAATTGTTGTTGTAAAAATGTCTTTTCTATATACTTTCTAATTTTTCTATTTATTATCAATATCTATTGTAGAATGTCATCTTGTTCAAGCAGTTTGTATATATCTATTTAGCTTAAAGATCGTATAGGTTATTTCTCTGGTGGGGAACAAAAGTATTATTATTGCCATAAACAGTAAATTCACGTTCTATAATTGTTAAATAATGATACTTCGGAACTAAACGCATAATGATTGGTCGTAAAATCTAATATGTATGTATTTTGCTGCTTTCCAATACACGTCCTTAGCTCCGCAATGTCATTATTTTACTACATAATACATAATTTGTTGAGAAGTTACAGTGTGAAGAGTAACAAACATACTCACAAACTTTCGCATGTATAGCATGAGTGATAACATTATAAATACCTTTAGATAGAATAACATTTTCTGAGTCCAGGGAGATTAGTCATAAAGCAAGCCATGTAATATATATAAATTTGTATACCTACAGGGTCACTGAGAACCTGAAATCTGTTAAAAAATCTATCGCTTCATATGCAAATAATATCTCATATATCTATACTCAACATATATTTAAAAAATCTTATTCGATGTGGCCCTTTCAGGCGGTTTCGATAGGTACAATTTATGATTGCGAAGTGACCACAGTCGCAGAGAGCATTGCTTAAAGTTATTTATTGGTTTTTATTGTTATTCTTCAAATAAAACAAGTACTTGTATAAAAATTCTATTTAAGGGAAATCAATACACGTATACTAGTTTTAATAGTAGTTATTTAGAAACACTAATAGAAAAATACAACATAGGCCCTACTACATATCCCCGCTTTGCTCGTGGGCATTCCGAGGCATTTGTAGCCTATACGTTGCTCCAGGTCGACTAAAGTCTACTAAATTTCATCCCAATCCGTCTAACCGTTTAAGCTTGAAGAGTTAACAAACATACACACATATGTACAAACTTTTGCATTTATAATACAAAAATATAAAAAAATAGTTGTAAGATTATTAAAAAGGCGTATAAGTAAAAATTTGGCCTTACGATACAACTGATTTTAATTTTATTCCATAGAAGTTAACTGTAACTAAGATTTAAATAAAATACAACACAGCATGTAAATTTTAAGTACAAAAACAAACAAAACCAAAAAAAGGCGTAAATATTAAACTAGATTATTTCAAACGGCAATTAATTGTGGACCACCCTAAACCTCTACCCGTCGGGGTTCAAATGGCCAGAGCGCGGAAGGGTTGGCTTCGATTCTTTTCGATAATCACTGCCTAATGCACTTCCCTTTGTTTATTCTACACCGTGTGCCTTCAGTGGAAAATGATCTGTGCTGTACAATATGAGCTGCTTCATTAATCATGTTACATGAATTATTGTAAGAATCACCTTCAGCATCTTGTAATGTTGATAATAACAAGTACGATTAAAAGATTTGTATTGGGTATATTAAATTTATTAGTGATTAACCCCAGTTTCGCGTCTTCTTGGGGTTCGTTTTAGGATGCGTCTCTAGATGCCTTTTGCGACTTGATACAAAAAACCTCTCTCTAATTTTCTTTATGGACATACATATAAATGTATATAATAATCATCTTTCGGTCATAAATTCGGGCCAGTCTTTTGCAAACCGATCATTAACCTACATGCAAACTTTTATATAGTAGCAATAGTAACAGTATTGGTATAAAAATGTTCTAAAATACAACTAAAATAACAATCGTTGTACTAGGAAATTCTTGATTTTGAAATACATCAAGAATTTCCTAGTACAATGATTATTATACAACGATAATTCTAAACGCTCAACTAAATATCCCAAGAAACAGTCTTTCAAAATTACAATTTTAAGCTGCGTATGAACGAGGACGTATTCTTATACATAATAATAACATGGCATAACATACGACTTGTAAATCGTATGTTGTTTTCATTTTTGTAATATTTTTATTGCTTTTTTCCACATTTCTAAAACAACATCTTTGATATAAAATCTAACAATGCACATGGAATGTATGCAATTACAAAATTAGTTGTTTCTTAGTTATAGCCTAACACAAACGTAGGGCATCTTTCATACATTTTAGATCCCTCGCGATGCATCTAAGGCTCGATATATTATATAACAACAATCCACAGGAATTCACACTCTACGATGAAGACAACTTTTTCAATTTCCTGCAAAAATGAGAGGCGACCGCGGGCGCCATCAAACGATAAACGATTATAAGTTGACGTAGAATAAAACGGGCCAAGGCGTTGTAATGAAATATCGCGAAAGCTAAAAAACCATGAGGAAATAAGCGTCTTTCTCCTTGTTCTTTTTATTGATTAAAAAACTTTCTTAATCATATTTCCAAGGCGCCGAGATAGTTAGCCGCTATCGGTGTGATGGAATCGCGATTGCAAATAACGACCCTTTGATGTCATATTGCTCAGGAATTATAACAAATTATATTATAACAAATTTTTTTTGCTACGAAGATATTATTATATTATACTAAATATTATTCGATTTAGCTCCTTTTGAATTTATTTAAGTACCATTTTTGCTGTTTGGTAGTATAGTGATATTAATGGGTAATATCTAAAATATGTCTATATAAATAAAAAGGGATGTTCGTATAAATATACGCTAGAGAACAAATTTCTCTATGCGTTTCTAAACTCTGGCTGGTTATTCTATATAGACCTGTAAAAGTTTTTTTCGAAAAAAAAAATTTTGCTTTAGACATTTGTCTTTTATGCATTCCTAAACCATTCATGCGTAGGGACTGGAGCGAAGTTAGGGTGGAACGCTAGTTTTTTTTAAAAATCTGTTGTGCTTTTTACTAACGTGTCACTCAGACCACCAGAGAAACAGTTATTACGAGATAAAGCCTTCACTTGGCAAAAGAACATTGCAAATATAATTGGGGTGCAACTAATTAACTAATCTTATTTGTTTTAGAAACTCCATTTGTTATCGCCTCCAGCTTTCAACGTTGAGAGAATCATCAGCAGTGAGTGCGGCAGCCGCCTCTGTGTATGGGGCTCTAGGGGAGTGACCGTAGCGGACCTACCTGCACGATGGGGAAGAGGGGGCCTCTTCGATTCCGGCAATCAAACTGTTCTATGCAAGTAAGTTCATTTAAAAAGCTTTCCCATTTAGAACTTACGGCCGATGCGTAATTTTGCTACGTAGCAGTAGGATTTTGACATGATTTGTATGGATATTAACACCTCCAGGTAAATTTCTAAGAAATCTATTGTTAACTATAACGATGGCGTGTCAGCGGTCGTGGAGGGATTAAGTTGACTTTCTATCTCTAGTAAGGAAAACTTATGCTAGATACTTCATATTAGGTCAATAAGAGTCACCATTCAGTGTAAGGAAGGAGGTATTAGGATTAAATGACATTAATTTAATCTTAAATACTCTAGAAAATAAATAAATAATTTTTGAGCAACCTGACTTATAGAATAAGCTATCTTGGACAAATAGATATCTACAAACTGTATAAAAATATATGAGAATGACATACATATGTATTAAGTAAATAAATATAAATATGTTGGGATATTAACACACAACACCATCTAGTTCCATGGTAAGCTACAAAGGCCTGTGTTATGGATACCAGATAGTTTATCACTACATATATGTGACTTTAAATACATACATATCATAAATATAAACACCCATGACTGGCGTACAAACATTCGTGCTCATCACACAAATGAATGTCGCCAGCGGGACTCGAACCCGCAACCGCTGGCACAATAAGTAGGGTCACTACAAACTGAGCCAAACGTATCATCGTATTGTCATGATACAACGCTTAAATTACACTCATGGTGATAAAACGTAGATTTTATATTATGGCATTCATATGCAGATATAAGTTTATCCATCTAAAATAGTTCTTTTTTATTATATTTTTTCCCATAATCTGATAAGAAGTCAGTCAACAATCAATCAGTGTACCTAATACCTATATATTTTTTTTATGATAATCTCTATAATAAAAATATAAAGGCTTGAAAACGAGTTTATCCGTATTCTAAACTAAACACCTGGAACCTAATAACGGCTGATAAGTTCCGGGAATGCTGGCACGTAAGCATCGTGTATTTTCTACTATCACGGTAAATTTTGAAACCTATTAAGCTCCTCGAAGCGGCTATAATGTTAGCCTGAGGTAACGATTATGCCAAAGAATGGAGGCATAACGTCTTTTGTAGATGAGGCGAATTTTAATTCTGCCTAATATGGACGACTCCAGCTTACACTTAAAGTGAATCGTTGAGGAAATTTTCGAATATGTCTCGGACATCACACATCACATATTGGTATTACAAGTACGATAATTTGTATGTATATATGTATGTATGTTTGTTCTTCACACTGAAAGAGCTGGACTATTTTGGATGAAATTTAGTACGCAGATTTTTTGTAGTTTTAGCGCGAGCGAAGCCACGAGTTCTGCTAGTCTTATATAGAGGAAACGTGTCTCTTCTAAATAGATTTCCGTCACAAGTTAATGATATAACGTCATAAATTGTTAGGTGTATTTTTTATTTTATTTTTAAGAACATTTAGTTACAATATTTGAATTGAGCTTATAAGAATAATTCCCTATAGGACGTTAAAATATTAATATTTTTATCACCTACATCTAATATTTTATTGAAAAGATGTATATTCCATTCAATATGTATTTAACTTTGTCTTGTTATAATAATATTTTATCATAACAATATTTTTAACGCCATTTGTACAATTTCTAAATTGATTTACATATCTTAAATATGTTTAGTAAACGTTAAGCAGAACAATTCGACGTTTGGTGAAGTTTAAGATATTTACACCAAATTAGATTTTGGTGCAAGAGGCCTGTGGTATAAAATCTTCTTCCGTATTGCCAATTTAACCTAGAATTTGTTTCTACTAACACTTAGGCCAGAACTACCTATTTATTATCGAAAGATTTTCATCAATAAACTATGACAATGTTTTATCGATAAAATAAATTGTATTGTACCTACCCTACAATAGGGAATATGCGTTTCATTTAAATAAATGTGTTTTTTTTTGTAATCTTTATTGCTTTTGAATTAAACCTATATTAATATGTTTTGATTTAATTTCTTTTTGATTAAGAAAGTAATTACTAAAATATACAAATATAGGTAAAAAATTCAAAGTGGTTGAAACGCACGCCATTGGTCAAGCCGAATATGGCGTCAAAGTTAAATCATAACAGCGATTATCGATTTTGTCGCTATAAACCACAGTCGTCATTTTTCAATGTATGATACTTTGACGTCACGCCAAGGGCCCGAAATATCGTGCGTTGTATAATAAATTAAAAAAATCATGCATATCCCTATTGTATTTGACCTCTCGATCCCGTCACAAATAGGTATAAAACCTTAATCTTTTCAAATTTAACTAATATATAATCTATAGCTTTCTCGCGCCCGAGTCGCCACTCTTTTGTACATGTTATTAGCCGGCTATATAGAGATTTGCATATTTCGCCAGTAAAATTAATTCGCAGATTTGCCCGCATCCAGAGAGGGGTGTCTTGGAGGGGTGCTTCGAATTTCTGCATTCGGAGTATAATCGATTGAGATCCTACAAAGATATCTCTCATCTTTACGTCTGATGTTGAATATTTAGTTTGTAATTGATTAAGCTTTATAATATAATTATATAATAAATAGTAGTACAGCTAATATTTAAAATGTGAATTTGTGTATTTTTTGTTCCTTATTTTTTATGGGAATAGTGTATGGGTCGGTAAATGGCATCGGATTGAAGAGTTTTATAATTTTCTTAATGTGGCAATACTAATATAAAAAATATGGCGAACTTGTCTGTGCGTAATGAAGTTTATTGTTAAAGATATTTTTAAAAGTAATTCTAATTCAAATTTACATTTTCGCCTGTCATTTCCTTACACAATGTTAAGAGAAGGTAATAGTTTGTGTATCTATTATTTACTATATTATTGTATGTGTTTTAAGCGTTTTTTTATTAATGTGCAATGGTATGGGAACGTAAGCAACAGTGTCCTATTAGGGCTCTTACTAATATGCGCAATTTTTAATAAAATGTCGGAACCAAAATTCACCATAAATCCACGAAAAAATACGAAAACATAGTTTTCTTTAAAACTAGCAAAACCCTAGAGCTAAAACTACAAAAAGAACTCTAAAATTGTAGCTTTCATACAAACTTACATCCGCTATTTTACCCCCTTATGGGGTGAATTTCGAAAAATGCTAAAACACGTTTTTAATTGTATTGAAGAGCATTTATACCAAGTTTCAAGTCATTTTGATCATAAATATTTTTTTGAATTGTATTATAACGTATTTTCCCGAGGGAAAGAGATAATCCCCCGCGGTAAAAAGTAGCCTATGTCACTCTCCAGCCCTCCAACTATCTCCACACAAAAAATCACGCCAATCCGCCAAGCCGTTTCGATGTGAAAGAAAGACAAACAAACACACTTTCACATTTATAATATTAATGGATGTCAAATATGCGTAAGTTAATTTACATACTTTATATATATGTACCTATCGGCGAGCAGAGCCGCGGAATAAAGTTAGCAGTAATATAGTATGAGCATTTACCACAGAGGTCAACTTTCCTTCCAAATACATATATTGCAAATAGAACCCATGCCTCTATTTAGATCACTTTATTTGTACTTTACGTATATTTTGTCGTTATATTATAGTTAATCTAGTAATTCTATATTACACGCTCGCAATAACAAAATTTTGATGACTTATCCTTCCTAAGTTATAATACTTAAAATAAGGGTGGCTTAAGATAATCTAGATGAAGGAAATTAGCATATGATCCGTTCGACTAATATAAGCTATAAACGTTAAATCAAAACGTTAATTTAAAGTTACTTTGCAGGACACGTACACGATACGATATTGAGTTCGTGGTTTTCTTTTAAACATAGTTACATAGCATAATTTTTGCAAATTTTTTGTCCTTAAATGGTAGTTAAAAACCCAAATATTTTTACTTTAAGAAGACCTTTGTATTTCCTTTATATTATACCAGTTAAAATACATATATCCAATAGGCTACGACCTGGAGTAACGTATAGGCTACTGTTAGTAACAAAACTTGGAACTAGGTGACGCTACCTGTATATATTACTAATACCTCCAGGTTTTCTAATAAAATAATTAAATTTCTAAGAAATCTATTGTTAACTGTAACGCCGGCGTGTCCGCGGTCGTTGAGGGTTTATGATAAAATAAATACAAAAGGCACGAAGGGACGAACACAATCAAATCAAGAGTAAGTCGTTTGTAAACATTATAGTTTAGACTATACATAAGTATAATAAAAAAGTTAAAAGCGAAATCTGTACATGTAATATTGAATGTTACGCATTATGTACAGATTAATGACTCCAATACAAAAGTTATAATTTTTTTTCTCTGTCTGTGCATCAGTTTTCTATTCACGTAATAAGCGCTGGACGAATTTTAACGAAATTATTATTATGTAGTGATAACTTATTACTCGAGTCAACACTTAGGATAAGTTTTAATACAGAAAAATCTTTTATTCCCACAGGAAAACACAATAAATGGCTCTGTCGATTCCTCCTTAGAAACATAACAAACGTTGGATAAATATTGAGACATAAATCAAAACAATGTACTAGAAAATTGAAGATCTTTAAAATGCCTGAAGTAAAGTTAGCAATAGCATATCTCTACCTTCTAAGATATAGTTGCAATAACTATTTTTATGTATTTAAGAGCCGGGCCAAGCGAGGGTAAGTCGCTAGTCCTACTAATATTATAAACGCGAAAGTTTGTAAGAATGTATATATGGATGTATGTTTGTTACTCTTTAACGCCAGAACGGCTAAACGGATCTGGATGAAATTTGGCACGGAGATAGATTATAGTCTGGAATAGAACACATAGGCTACTTTTTATCCCGGAAAAATATACGGTTCCCGAGGGATAGATTTGTTTTTGTTTTTCTAGACGCGAACCTTAGCGAAGCGAAGGTGAACCGCTAGTGTTAAATAAGACGACAAATCGTACGATATAACAGAGCAGACTTATGATAATAGCAGTTAAAAGGCACTATACCGCGGCGCCCGTTAGAAATAATCCTTACAACTAATATTAGCAATAAACAGCCCTTTCCACTAATTATGCTAAGATGTTTCGGCTGAAGTTGCCGTCTGCAGGGATTTCAGATCTCGAGTTGACGGTGCACTTTATGGGTATCGTTTAACCAAGCGGAATTTTAAACTTTATGTTCTTAAGCCTATTTCTTTAAACGTAACTTATATTTAATTTTATTGATCGACTTCAAAAATGGAGGTGGACTCACTTCGAATGTTTTTTTGAAGATATTACTTCTTTTGGCACGAAATTATTATGAGAGTAAAATTTTTACGATGCGCGCACACACCGACAGCCAAAAAGCGACATGATGAAGTTATATTCCTTTTACAAACAGAGAGTTGTGACATACTGGATGAAATCTTTAACTATTTTTGTTCTGTTACGCCAAAGTAGTATAACTTCTTACGTGCGTACGTAAGTACCTATGTACACACACGAGTTTTTTTTTGGTGAGTATATGTGATGTGATATCCATTGACTCTGTTTTAATGAATAAAGGTCAAGGTCAAAGGTGGTCTCATATAATTTTAGAGAAAAATTCCTCCCCTAAGAGCGTGATAATACAATATTTTAGAATGAATGCAAATTGACGTCATACACTTACGTAAATTTTCATTCATTAATGAGTAATTATGAAAAGATGTCTTCATATTCGTAATACACTGTCTGTAGGATATATAACCTAATATAGATAAAAATGTCTATCTTGCGATTGAAATGAACGATTGAATACCCTGACTTTGGTAAAATTATTATTTAAATTTTATTAAATAAAAGGACTTGCAAAAATAACTTCAATCTAAAATTAAATTATAAAGTTATTATTAAATAAAAAAAATATTATTAAAAAAACCTCGCCCTTTAATAAACAGTCGTACGATAAAATTATAATTTTAGCATCTATGAGTTCAGTTAAATCTTATTGAATCTATCTCATAATAATAATTTCATATTAAATATTAAGTAACAATCATACACGGCATATATTCCTACGATAATATAATTTGTAGTCTTTATACCTAAGTCTTGTTTGTATATCAATTATTTATGCCAACATGTACAAGCCGCCGTAACTCTGATAACTCCTTATCGCTGCACTCGCCCGATCCAAAGCAAATATGCCTCGCGTCTTTATGAACGAAATATTTCCGCATTATGTTCCGTGTAAGCGGTAAATTAATGAGCTTAAATATTTTTATCAGAAATTATTACATATAGTATGTGCAATCTTGTCGGTTTTTAACCACTAAATTCAATGGAAGGTTATGCAATTAAATTTATATTTCTCCAGCGATTTACCCTCGCTTCGCTCGGTTTCCTAGATGCCTTTTGTATTTATAATATTATATACAGTCAGCGCCATCTCTTAGCTAATTTCATTACTAACAGTAGCTCATGTATTACTTCAGATCATAGTTTGTCTGTGTACTATATTTCATCAAAATCTTTCCGACCTTTTCAGCTTGAAAAAGTAAACATACACTCACATTTATAATAGTTATGTGACTGGTACTGTAACTTTTACTTGTGCTGTTTATTCCCCTATCTGAATGGACTAAGAAACAGAAGTAATTAAACGTCCATATTGTCGCAGACGGACGCCAAACAGTATCCGATCCTTTGCAAACAAGCGGACTTCGCACGGGAATAGAACCCGTGCCTTGTTTTCAACAAAGTTTGCCTCGTATTTGTTAGCCTTTGTGTTCAAGGACTTGTTTATTGTTTAAAATAACGTCTATTATTCCCTTCTGAAATCTGTTCATTTTTTGAATGAACCTACAAGAAGTCCACAAACAAAAGTCACAACATTATTTTCCAATTAAAACAATAGAAGAAGTCGCAACAGCACGAAATGCTAATAACAAAGCGAAAAGTAAAAACAATGCTCGCAACTTTAACAATAAGCCGAAAAGAAACCGTGTTGAAAATTTAACGTTAAACCAGAATCCATATCAAAGCGAACATGACAAAACAAACACTTGTTCTGAGATCAATAGATAGATTCCAGTAATCCTTTGACCGCTTCCACCAACATCGTAAACCGAATGATCCTGTAAGACTCAATTACGGCTAACCCTGATTTACCCACGACCGATCCAATTTGTAAACGGTGCCCGATCGGAGAAAACTATCCGCTATCCATCTCAATCTAAAATCAATCTTAAATTTACTGATATAAAGTACAAGTTGGGTCTTCAGAGGCATAACAGTACCTTCGAAGTCGATATTGCCTAGTCATGCGAGTGATGACCACACAACGGCCTCTTGGATCCCAAAATCAAGCTTTATTATATGGTATTTGAGTGGTGTTTGCTTCCGATAGAAGGGTCATATGGACGATGTGGCCTGAACCCCAATTATAGGCCACAAACTATTTTATCTAACGCCCGTGTGACAACGCTAATCTTATTACAATCTATTGGAATTGAATACGTGGTAAGGAAGTTGGAAAGGGCGTCTCTATGGTTGTCAATTCTGATAAAGCAACTGTTTGTTTCTTGTCATTCAATAACGTTTTCTCAAGTTACATATTTTATTCATAAAAATGCTTTATTTTATATTATTTTCGTTCAAATTATGAAAGTTTTATTTGAAAACTAAAGATATGTTTTCTATTGAGTCTTATTTACATTAATATTATAAAGTATGTGAGTCTGGATATGAAATTTACTGATCGGATACTAAAAAGTCTTTCAAGAATAGAAGATTATTGGTAGTACTACTACTAACGTATATATACTAGTAATACTTATTGAAATTTAGAGCTTTATTACCTCAACAATAATGTTCTGGAGAAACAAAAAATAAAATAATTGCTGCACTTAACTAACTAAAGCTTAGATTTTATTAATAGATAATTTTTCTTCAAGTAATTTGCCAGTAGTTCCAGGATCAGATCCAACGCCTTTCAAATCACCCCTATATGGAGAAAGACAAATAGACTTATGGATTCACTACAATACACGTACTAAGATTACGCGATTAGAACCCGTTTACTCTCCAATACATTCCTTATCCAACCCATCTATGCAATCTAATCTTCCATTCCGTTTTCAAACCAATATCTAATTAATCAAAAACCAAACTAATCTAACTAAATCTCTTCAGATTAGAATTAATAGGCACGTTTTATTGCAACCTATTTGGTGTTTAATCAGGCATGCAGGAAAACGTTTTAGATCACCCTTTACGTAAAGACAAATTGACTTGCGGATTTAGTACAGTACTCCCAATAAATTATATAATTAGTACGTTGAAGTCTTTTGTAAGGTTTTTGGAACTAAATTTAAATGTTTTAATACGAACATATTGCGTTTTATTCAGCTGTTACAGAGCAGTATAAACTTAACGTGTTGAAAGAAGAGTATATACGCCGCCCGTAAATGTAAGTCAAATATTTAATACACTATTTGAAGAGGACATCTTGTCCAGCCTCAGTGGTTTATAGAACGCCTTAATCTCATAGACACCACAACAAATATCAAGTGGCCGATATGTAAATATGGCTACTAAGTTTGTTCAGGCTGTTTGACTGGACAATCAAGTTGTTAACATGGTATAGTAACAAACAACTTATGATATAATCATCATAGAGTTATTAATTATGTAGAGTTCTATATTGGCATTGGCCATTTTTCGCAACTTCTCATGCGCGATAAGTGTTTTTGATTGGGTTTTGAAGTTATAAAAAGAAACCTATGTGTATCTGTAGACCCGTTAAAAAATGACAAGCACACTTACGAGGACTGTAACTTACATATATATACATATATTGATAGTAATAGTGCGTTGTCGGCAAAGGCTTAGATAGAAATACACATGTACATCAATATTAGATTAGAGTAGAGGAAAGATTATACATATATACTTGTTCTTCGTTAATATAGCTAACTTCCTTTTCATTTTCTACTTATAATTGCGTCTTATGTAACCTAACCTCTAGGACTTTTGTTTGGAATCAATTTAAAATAAAATGTAAACAAATCATTGATCAATTTACAAGTAATGTTATATAAATCGTATGTTTTTTTTTAGTTAAAACCTGTGAATTTTCTATTCTCAAGAAAGGAAAGTTCCCACGCTTCTCAAGTATTGTAATCGCCCTAATCGCTCTGGTTTACGAGTAGATCACACAAAAAATCGTCTTTTATCCCTTTACCTTGGGGAGGAACCCTCTCACCGCGTATTACTAATATCGATGGCAAATTGGTACTGCCACTTCTTTTTACCTTTAAGAAGGGTTTCTAAGGCGTTTGAATAGGGAGCATTTTATTAGATAGCAGGTTTTTCAAGATTTTGTCAACAATTACATCATAAGAGAATAAGGGATAATACGTTGTCATAAATTTATTTTGTTTTTACTATACATACCAGCATCTCACCCTCGCTTCGCTTGGGTTCGTCCCTAGGTACGTTATTTAACGGTGATAAAGTATAGAATAGACTATATATACATACATATATGTATGTGCAATGTACATATGTACATAAGTATAGAAAAGATTTTATTTATTTTATATTTTGCGATTACTCCTAAGATATTCATTTAAATTATATGGTGTTAAAGAGTAACATAATGTGCATTTGTGTATAGCTTTTACATTACCGCATTATAATTGCCAATTTTTTAAAGTATTAAAATGGATATAGTATGTTATCCTCAAGAGATAGGCATATACTATCACGGACTTTTCTGTAGACCTATATAAGATACACCATACATTATTTAGTTATATCTCAAAGGGTTTTCGTGGAAAGCCCCCAGACGGCTTATTTTTTTCCGACACCTCCAACAAATATCGTTATATTTTAGCCAATGTATACAAAAACTTAACAAATTATATACTAAAACCTTCCACGAGAACCACTCTACCTATATATTGGTGAAAACAGCATGAAAATCGGTGCAGCAGTTTTTGAGTTTATCGCGAACATTTAGACAGACAGACGCGGCGGAGGACTTTGTTTTATAATATGTAGTGATATGTAGTGATAATACTATTTGTTAATTTGCTCATATTTTACTATAACTTATGTCCGCTTTAATCAACAACAAAAACCCATGCATTTAATTGCGGCATAAACAGCGAATAAAATAACGTAAGTTTCAAATTAAAACTTTACCAATGAAATTTCACAGGTGGTTTCGTTGAGCAATTAACGATCCCGCAATCCAGCGGTTTAATTCCGAACAAACGTAAACGAAAAACACCCGCGCACCCACCGAAAGGGAATGTGATGAAAAAGGCCCCGATGTCCACATACACTTGAGGAGTAGCAATGAAATTACAAGCGGCGGTCGCGGCCGGTGCGCGTAATATCATTCCACGCGAGTCTTGAAAACGAAATTAAATTTTGCATGAAATGAAACAAAATACAAAGAAAGTGGCCGAACAAAGGCAAAGTGGCGCCCGACGTGGGGCAGCGGTTAGTTAGCCGCAGCCGGACTTATCGTGGCACGTTCGTGTGTAATTCGTTTCTAATCATATTACCTTTTGTATTCGACGCTTTGGACAATGAAGCTCTACCAGTAATTTGAGATGTAATTTTATTAAAATAATTTGGTTCTAATGTGATGTCTTACTTTCTTTATTTATGAACAACGGCTTACATATACTATATGTTAAGGAATTATTTTTATAACAATGTTCAATTATAATTCTTTAAAATATAAACAAAAATGCTTAACTAATATATAAAAATACGATTGTGTGCATAAATCATGTTTTGACCTCAAATAATATTTGAATGAACAAAAACCTCAAGTTAATAAAAAAATAATTTCTCATTTCGCATACATAGAACATTATAATTCCAACGTTATTCATTGAGCAATTGAAATTAGTAGATTCCACCCTGAGAACCTCGGAAAGCCCGGACCATATTAATATTATCACATATCCGGCCGACCAGAGCTCACTGCGAGAATTTTTAATGGCACACTTTAATTATTTTGGTTGGCGAGGGCCGCTACCACTAAGTTCCATTCACATTAGAGATTTCATTTTTGCTCATGGAGGCGCCTGAATACTGAATTATTAACAGCAGTGCCGAAAACTGAAAATTGCCGAGATCTGTGTGCCGGCATATATTTATAACTGGTTTGGTGAGGGATTCCGAAACCGTTTGTACATAATGAAGGGACCTAATTAACCTACCGACGTAGAGTTATTAATAATGAAGCAACGTAGTGCTCTTGTTGTTGTAGAACGTGTGCCAATCAAGTTGAGTATCAATCCCTTCAAACGACACCTATACAACATATATTTGATTTAGAAAATTCTTACCAAAATATATATTCACTAATATACATATATCTTATGTTTATTAATTACAAAAATGTTACGTTGAATAAAATGGAAATATGAATTTAGTTTCACTTCGCAATACTACTATTTTAACAGTTTTATCGAAGTCCTCATTATGCCGTTTAATTCCATGCAATTCGGAAACGGTGCAGTCGCTCGATGAATATGTATGATGCGGATCCTAGTTCTGTTAGAATATTCTCTATTTCTATTGAAAAATGTGAACGCAAAACGAATTAATTCACGTATATTTTTCTATTGTACGAGATTTTTGCTCTTGGTTAAATTAAAACGATAGTTTTATTGAAAACAAATGTAAAATTTACGATTAGAATTCTTTGTATTTTTAACGTTCAGAACTAATATGTTAAAATAACTTTTTTTGTTGTAATTTACGTTGTCATTTCTGTAATTAACAGAACATTTTGAGATTTTTAAAAATTTAAAGCTAATTAACCTGTATTTTTACATATAATTTTAGTGAAATCATCACGTATTTGATCAACTTCATAAAAAAGGAGGTACTTATACCTATAAATATAATAAATTCTAATTCGGGTATACGTATTTGTTTCACGAATTGTGAACCGATTTTCGTGTTTTTTTTTTAATTAATATGCGGGGTATCCCCTAGTCCCAAATTTTAACAATATATGGCACCCCTAATTATGGAATAATTACATGTAAATAGATTTTAAAGTGTGTATACCTTTTGGGTTAAAAAAATAGTAACATATTTAATTGTTAACAAATATTCATACGAGTATAATTAAATAAATTATTTATTACAATACATACCTATTATAATACATTCTTAGATATACGCGAATATTTGACATTTAAAAAAACTATCTTTTCTGAATTTTACGCGGATTTATTTTGATTTTTGGTACCCGACGTTTCGAATGCTTTACGTTTACAGTAATCATGGTCTTGGGAGAGACATGGATGATTGCTGTAAAGTAAAATAGTTTTAAAATAATACTATGTTTGTATCATGGTAGGGTAAAGGTAGACTAAGGAAACGCTCTAAAACAGCTCTCGCTTCGCAATGAACAACTGGCGTTCAGTAAATAATATTTAGTACCCGCAAGAAAAATACAATTTCGTCGCATAGCCGCACTAAAGATGAGATTAACATATTTTTGCGATGCCCATGTTATTTCAAAGGGCCCGAGTTTCAAAAATACGCCGTCGACACATGCTCTCATTAACTTTGGATCACATAAGGAGCTACAGTGAATACTAATTGAGACAAAGATTTTAATGTGTAGATGTGGCACTGCATTGATAATGGCCTAGAATAAGAACTCGGTCATGATATTGATAATTTGAGGATTATAGACATTTTTTCCAATTTTTTTTATCGAACACTAAAGCTCGTCAATAGCTAGCTACTCAACAAAAAAATAAATAAATAATAAATAAGTATGTTGGGACATTAACATACAGCACCATATAGTTCCATGGTCATCTACGAGGCTTGTGTTATGGATACCAAGTAGTTAATACACTATACATATATAACTGTAAATACCTACATACAATAAATTTACACCCATGACTGGAGTACAAACATTCGTGCTCATCACACAAATGAATGCCCCCAGCGGGACTCAAACCCGCGACCGCTGGCACAGCAAGTAGGGTCAATACAAACTGAGCCAAACGTGTCGTCGAAATAGAAAATCGGTTGAAAAACAGAGGAAAAATGGGTACTAAACTGTTTTATCTTTGCCTATTTATATATCGATAATAAATTAGGTATTATTATATCTTAGAACTTGGTATTTTGACGGAACCAAGGTTAGGTTGTAAACTGGTCAGATAATTAAATGAGAATTTTTTAAACTGTAAATGGATTTTCACTTGTAATCTATACTAATATTATAAAAAGGCATGGTTTGTTTGAACGCGCTAATCTCAAGAACTACTAATCCAATTTGAAAAATTCTTTTTGCATTATATATTGAGGGTTATAGGCTATATCATATAATATATAGTCTACCTATCCCATTAAAACTAACCGTTAAAACGTATCTAGGGCCGAACTCGAGCGAAGTGAAGGCGAAGGCTAGTCTATCTATACAAATATTATAAAGAGGTAAAGTTTGTAAGTTTGTGACGTTGTAGGGGATAATCTCTGGATCTTACGAACTGATTTAGTTGAAATTTGGTAAGAAAATAGTTTTAGACCCTCGGAAGGACATAGGACACTTTTTCCTTTCCCGGAAATCATCTCTTAAAAGGGTGAAAATGGGGATGAAAGTTTGTATGGGGAATCAACCTAGGGGCGAACCCGAGCGAAGTGAGGGTGAGTCTTTAGTATTATTATATTAACTTAAAATATAAAGTAGTAATATAATATCATTAAGCTTGACCCGTTAAGTCACGTCTACGTTACTACTCTATCACATGAATTCAAAGCCAAGGGTGGCGAGGGGATGCGATGGTGTTAATTATACGATTTTCTTTGAAATAAGTTAATAAATATTGGATAAGGTTCACCCTCTACTAGCCTTTTAACGAACCCGCTTGTACATAACTTGGGCTTTTTGCACGAGCTCTTTATATTATGTGGGCTGAAGTCGAAGAATTTTCAATAATCTATATTTATCATTTAATATGAAATTAATAATGATTATCATTAATAGTAATTGTTGGTATGGTATGGTATGGTATGTAAGTAATAGTAATTGTTATTATAACACTTTCTTAGATTTACGCGAATATTTAATAAAACTATATTTTCGGATTATTTCGCGGATTTATTTTGATTTTTGGTTTCGAATGCTTTACAGCAACCACGGTCACGGGAATGTCTGATGTTTTAGACGTCTCAAAGGCATTATGTACTTGTTACAGACAGTGCCTACCCACTATTTTACAAAAATGATTTCAAAAATTTGTATTTGTTATTAATTATTGTTAACATCTAGACTGCAATTTCATTTACTCACGTGGTACGTTGATTGTAATAGCGTCGGCAACGCGGGCATGATATAGCTTTCTATTAAGTAAAAGAGGTTTTAGAATGAACAAAATAATCCTATAACAATGGGAAATTATTATTTTTTTTGTTGGTGCTTACATATTTTTTCTTATAAATTATCAATAAGTATAAAAGTAAATAAATCAATTAGTCTATTTATAATTAAATATTAGGAATAAGAAATTTAGAGCTTAAACTAGACGATATTCTACATCGCTATCACTAATAGAAAACAAATTAAAAAAATAAAACATATTGAGAATCTCCTCCAAATGAAGAAGTCGGTTAAAAATATAAAAGATGGCATACAAAATCATTACGTCACGTAGAAAATGTCATGACCTTATTTATATAAAGCTACTAAACATGAAAAAGAGAAAATCGGTTGACAAAAATGGAAAACAGGTACTGAATTGTTATGTATTTGCCTATTTATAGATGGACTAGCAGAACCCGCGGCTTCGCCCGCGTTTAATCTACTAAATAAACTCTTTGGCTTTATATAATATAGTGTTTATATAAAACCTATATATAGTTTTACAAGAATGTAAGGAAGTCTGCCCGACTTATTGACATTTATGATTACTGCTCCGCTCCGATATCCCCTTGGATAGTAACATGATGATATGTAGCCTATATATAGCCTTCCTCAATAGACAGGCCATCTAATGCAAAAAGAATTTTTCACATCAGATTAGTAGTTCCTGAGATTAGCGCGTTAAAACAGACAAATAAACAAACTCTGCCTCTTTATAATATTAGTATAGATAACAAATTAGGTATTTTGTCGTAATTGATTTGCGTCAAGGCCCAAGGTTGAACACAGTTGAATATATCAATGAAGTGTTTTTAGTTTTAACTATTAAATATTCTTTTTTCGTACTGTTTGTTTATCTTTCATGTTGTATAAATTAATGTTCTAAAGCAATTAAAAGAAAAGAGTATTAAGAAAAAAACAAATAATTTACAACATGCCCTCTGGCTTCGCCCCCGCTTCTATTAAGGTGAAAATTAAGATGTTGATTGCAGCTCCTCTTGCGATTGATTGGAATTATTTATTTAACTCCCCCTCCCATTTATTTTATATATCTAACCTTAGTTAAACTTATAGGTATATTATAATCAAGTGATCTGTCTTTGATTTCTTAAGTAAAAGCAAAGTTCGTAATACTAGAAATGCCATCGTAATAGTATGAATGTCTTTCTTTCAAACAGCCACTTTCCAAGGAATTTACGTGTTTTATACATACAGATTATTTATGCCCCATAAGTGTCATGGTGGCATAATCATAACTAAGTAGCGTTCAAGAACCGGACATGGAATTGTCGATCGTACACCGAGATGGGCTACCATACAACAAGCGTCGTTATGGTGCAAACACGAGGAGCTCTATATCCAGCAGTAAGTGACATCAGGTTGCGGATGATACTCTTAATGAAAAGTAGTTTTAAGCTTAAAGAAAGCTTTATGAGATTGCATTGCGAATTATAAGTAATTGAATGTATTTAATAGTATCAAATAATTTTATTAACCCCAAAACCTTACATTTTCTTTTAAATATAAATAAGTTAAACTAGAACAATTTCACCGATAAAGTATAAGATGCATTTGTAGAAGATATAATATTTCCTTTTATATGAGCATATTATATATGTTTAACGTGATCTGTATTATACCTCTCTTTTACATGAACGCGTGCTATTGTATAATATTTCCCACACGAACCGTACATTTTTCCAGGATAAAAAGTAGCCTATGTGTTATTCGAGACTATAATCTATCTCTGTGCCTTTCATCCAGATCCGTTCAGCCGTTCTGGCGTGAAAGAGTAACAAACATCCATACTCACAAACTTTCACATTTATAATATTTATACAGACTAGCGACTTATCCTCGCTCCTCTCGGGTTCGTCCCTACTTACGTTTTAACAATTAGCATAGATTTCTAAGAGATGAGATACTTTCCCGCAGTAAAAAGTATGCTATATGTTGACCCGGATATCCAGCTATCATCATACCTCAAAATCTCTCCAGTGGCTTTTCCGTGATGCGGTCACAGGTAGACAAATACAAAAATTCTAAAAACTATAGATTCAGCCTCTTTATCGATAATGATGTTTATTTTAATAAGATTTTCCAAAAAATATATAATGTACAGATTAGGCTTAGTTACAATTTTATTATATGTATATAAGTAATAGATGTCAAAAGTTGTAATGTCTCGCTAAAAAATGAACGTGACATTAAAAAAGATAACAAACATCTGCATAGCAAATCCCGATACGCCGCACGTCCCGGCGCTATGACTGACACGGACGTTATTAGCCCTTATCTCCATCTTGTCGTACCCAGTTTACGATCATTCATTGTTTTGCGACCTCATCATACGAGGGGGGTGTATTCGAATCGACATTTCGTGTAAGAGCTTGTAAAAACTCCATACGTTATTGCAAATTTGGATTTTTTTGCCTAAATTAATATCAACCGAATTGCGTTGGGATAAGGTTTAGAATTTAGATCATTTAGTGCAAAATATAGAATTGCAGAAAAATAGAAGTACGGGTTAGGCGCTGAATTATTTAGATGGTAATCGTGCGTCCGTATTCTGATCGTTTGTCTCATCGGAATCGGAGTGTCGTTTTTTGTCTCTCGATTATTGGTTATATGTAAGAGGGATAGATGTTTTGTCGTTTTGGGTGATATTAAAACGTACTTGGGGTCGCAGCTCGCACGGCTACTTTGCGATGTATGGATTTTGCTCGCTTTGGGTTTCATTTGAATGTTAAGGAGTAAATGGCTGATTATTTTGATTTTAGGTGTAACATTGTTTTATAATATATGATTTTTTAACTCAAGCATTCATAATTAATAAACTTATTTTTAGCTATCCATAAGTTCATATATTCGTTCATAAACATTATGTTACAGCTAAACGTTAATAGTTACCTCTATAAAGATCATTTATGATCCTAAATAATGAAAATTACTAGCAATTTACGACCCTAGGTGGTAGGTCTAACTAGAGCCCATGTTACTCCAGATCATAGTCCATCAGTCCACTACATCTGTACAACCGTTCCTATGTAAAGCAGTAACAAATATACACATTCATATACACATATAAACTTTCGCACGGATAAAAGTAGTCCAATTACATATGTATACAGCACATAATGCTTTATCAGTACTAAGCAGGGAAACATATAAAAAACAGCAACAAATTACTACCTTTCTTTCATACGTGTCCGTCGATTTGCAAGACATTTTTCCGAGCTCGCCGGCCAGCCGGGCCCGCTCCGTAAATTAAAATGTGAATAATTAACACTGCCACCCCCCACCGACCCCCCCAACGCCATCTCCCACCCAAATGTATTAGTTTTAAGCTCTCACTTCGCGCGAATGAGATTTAGTTGCCTTCGAACTACTGACGTTTCGGGATTATGTCTACAGTGTTTTTATATGAAACCATTGTTCTTTGTGTGGTATTTAGGAAACATTTACAATACTCATTTAATATTTATAACTTTCTTAGATTTTCCCGAATATTTGACATTTTAAATAAAATTATCTTTTCGGGATACTTCGCGGGTTTAATTTTGATTTTTGGTTCCCGACTTGTTACAGACAGTATATATCTAATGCCTTTGAGACATCTAAAACCTTAGTCTCCCCGTGACCATGATTTACGTAAAGCATTGAAACGACGACGGGAACTAAAAATCAAAATAAATCCGCGATAAAAGTCGAAAAGATAGTTTTATTTAAAATTTATAACTGTTTTTGAAATGTATGGTAATAACTCATTATTTTTAATAATCGTGAAACCTGGACACAAGATTGTGGAAGTTGTGTTTGTTTTCGTTTATGCACAATTGTGCTCTGTTATTGATTTAATTTTAATATTTTTTTTATATAACATGTAACAACCACTAGCAAATCTTATTAAATAAACTAGCGAATCACCCTCGCTTCGCTCGGGTTCGTCCCTACTTACGTTTTCATGTTTAGTATAGATTTCTCAGG
Source organism: Brenthis hecate (assembly GCA_951806755.1). Classification (NCBI taxonomy): domain Eukaryota; kingdom Metazoa; phylum Arthropoda; class Insecta; order Lepidoptera; family Nymphalidae; genus Brenthis; species Brenthis hecate. Next base: position 10,853,169 of record OX638249.1, on the reverse strand, counting down.
GATGAGATATTTTCCCGCAGTAAAAAGTGTCCTATATGTTGACCCGGGTAGCCAGCTATCATCATACCAAATTTCATCAAAATCCCTCCACTGGTGTTTCCGTGATGCGGTAACAGACAGACAGACAATAATTCTAAAAACTATAGATTCGGTCTCTGTATCGATAATAATGTCTATTTCAATAAGATTTTCCAAAACATGTTTAATGTACAGATTCGGCTTCTTTAGAATTTTATTATATGTATAAATTATATATATATATATATATATATATATATATATATATATATATATATATATATATATATATATAAACATGTTAAAATGGTCATTGGATGGAGTGGTGAAGTCTACGAGCCTAGCCCAGAAAGTCTATACTAAAATAATGTCATTTTGTTATTGCATAAAAGAAGGATACCAATGAGGGTATGAAACAAACAAACAAACAAATAAACAAACCGATACACTTAGGTACATTTATTATCTTATAGTTAGGTAGTCATTGTTAGTATTAATTAGTACTTTAAATATATAATTTTTGATTTTTGTCTTGATAGAACCTTGCAATTGAGTAAACCGACTAAAGCATTTCTTTAAGAAGATAGATAGTACGAGTATATGTAATTCAATTTATCTATAAAATACATAGATTTGTAAATGAATTAAAACTATTATGATATACAACAAAACGGTATTGGGTTTATTAAAATCACTGTATGGAATGACCAGTGCTGCATATTTATTACGTTTTCGTGAAGATAATTTTTGATTTTTAAAAAGAAACATATTTTACATTAGTTTTTGAAAACTTCTAATGATTTGTTCTAATTATGTATTCTTGATGATTATCTCTTAATACTTAATAATCACTGATATTGAGTGATAATCTTTTTAATTTAAAAATTATATTGATGTCATACAATAATTTCTTATAATATAGTTCATGGAATATACATTCCATTGAGTCAAATTGTCATCGTAGAGGGTAGGTTTATGGAATAGGCATATATGTATATTGTATAATCAAATTTTACGCGGGTGAAACCGTGGGGCATAGCTAGCTGTTACATAAAAACGTAGACCTTTGTATTTTGATGACAAATATAAGAAATAGAAAAAGGTACTATTGTATAAGTAGAGTTAGTTATATCAATTAGTAATAATTTAAACTAAAATAAAATAAAATTTTTGTAACGTAAAATATTAAGCTTAAAGCCTTTTTTTGTAAGCTCTACGTGACATCTAAAAAGTTACAACATTCTTGTTACCTGTCAGCTCGTAATTTTACATAGAGACGAACGCAAAAACACTCGAAGTGGAATATAATATTGATCACCGTTCCAGGATTGTCGATTTAAACAGAAAAACTGGGGCTTCCCACACCGGGATAACGTTAATTATTAATTGTATGCTACAACGATGGTTATTTACTAGAAGGAGTTGGAAAACTTCTCGCCTTACCTATTTTCATTAGGACTCATAAAAACTTTATTAAACGCTAGGGAATCACCCTCGCTCCGCTCGGGTACGTTTTAATGGTTAATATAGATTTCTCAGAGATGAGATATTTTCCCGCAGTAAAAAGCATCCTATATGTTGACCCGGATAACCAGCTATCGTCATATAAAATTTCATCTAAAATTTTGGTCAAAATCTGCCCAGTGGTTTTCTCGTGATGTGTTTCCCAGACAAGACAGACAGAAACATGTTAAAAATATGGATTCGGCCTCTGTATCGACTATTTCAAAATATTTCCCAAAAAATACTTAATTTACAGATTCAACTTAGTAAGAGTTTTATTATATGTATAGATAAAAAAAAATGGTAAAATAAATATATTCTTTCTAAATCTTAACATCACCTACGTGGATGTCAACATAAAATATTGCCTTACCATCGATTCATTATTATTATCAAATATATATATATACTAACTAGCATTGCAGTTTTTATATTTTTTCTCAGAAATGACATATTTTCTGGCGGTAAAAGGTATCCTATATGTTGACCCGGTTGACCAGCTATCATTATACTAAACTTCATTAAAATCTGTCCAGTGGCTTTCTCGTGATGCGGTAACAGACAGACAGACAGACAAAAATTCTAATAACTATAGATTCGGCCTCCGTATCGATTATAAAGACTATTTCAATAAGATTTTTCAAAAAATATTTAATGTACAGATTCAACGCAGAATTTTATTATATGTATAGAGTTCTATATATGCTAGCTTGCTACTATGTCAAAAAGCCCCCATTTTCGCCTTTGCTGGACTGCTTTATTTGAATTTACACCAGAAGAGTTGATGTTTTTAATAGATAATATTTATCATATTTTCAAAATCAACTACGAATTACATTTTATGTTTTAATTACTGTAAAGAGAACTAGGAAATCACTTTTATGGTTTATTAATTTAATATTAGGTACAATTTTTTTGGATAATGTGTTAAAATTGGTCTTTTCCAGTAACTTTACATCAATGTAAGCGCAGGAAAAATATGTTGTTCCCAACAAAAGTCGTAAAGTCGACCCGCTGAAGTCGATTTGCAAGTAGATATTTTATTCGGGCTCGCTCGATTTTACTTTGTTTGTTATCTCGCTTCGTATTCATTTATTAAATACTAATAAATACTTCCTTCTTGGAACTTAATTCTTAGTTCTCCTAATTGATAAAGTGATTGCTCTTTTAAAATGTACGATAGGTACAAATCTAAATGTATACTTAATGGAACTACAAGTGTAGTCTTCAGGGTTTCATTATTTTTTCTTTAACAATATCCCTCTAAAATAGCGAAAGCCTTTACATTTTTAAGATTTGTGTGCAATCCCATTAATCCATACTAATATTATAAACGTGAAAGTTTATTAGTATGTATGAATGGATGTTTGTTACTCAATCGTGCCGGAACGGCTGAATGGATCTTGATAAAATTTGGCACAGGGGTAGATTATAGTCTGGATAGCACATAAGTTACTTTTTATCTCGGAAAGATGTACGGTTCCCGTGGGATAGATTTGCTTTTAGTTTTTACTAGGAACGAACCCGAGCGAAACGAGATGAGTCGCTAGTTTGAAATAAATATCAGTCATAAAGTAATAGATTTTCAATTTAATTACATATGCTAATAATATTTAAGAGAAAAATACAAAGTTATTTTTTATATTTATAATTACTGAGCATAGACAATAGAGGATCATCCCATCCCCAGAGACGAACTCCGCATGCATATTAAACGTCACGCACAAAAATAGAATAAATTAATAATTATTTCTGTCTATTGCTACACTCCCCTAATGTAGTTCAATAATGTAACGATGGGCTTGCATATGCGAATACTTTAAATTATATTATTAGTCTAAGTTTGTTTCATGTAGTGATGTTTAAATTAATAATATATTACAATTTCGGTGAATAAAGTTGCCTAAAAAGCTCCAGGTCTCAAAGCCGACTAAAAGTGAAGCTCGGTCTAAGCTTATATTTATACATTATATCGGATTATTTTTAGTAAAAATATAAAAACCTGAAAGTGTTATAAATATTTCATTATCATGCTTGTAATTTTATATAAAAAGTGCAAAAATTCATGAGAGCAAAGCGCGATAAATATTAAACGCACGAATGTTCCGATCACTTCGTATTTAATAAATAAAAAAGTAATTAAATAAAGAAATATTTTTAAAATTCCCCTACAATAAAAGAAGCTATAACATATCCGTATAATTTTTCATTTTTATTAAAAGCAACGTCAGAATATTATCGCCACTTCACAATTCATAATGTTTGATTGCAGACCGTACATCATACCGCTTTTATTGGCGTTAGAAAAAACCGACCAATCGTCGCCACCGGCCATTGTCCTGTTCAAATAATCGTAAATTCCGAACGGACAAAATATAATAAATTGCCGATGAGATCTGCGCTAACACTTCTGCAAAAATATCGGGGTACCCTCAGTTTTCGACTAAGTCCTTCAGATCAAAGAAGTAAAGTTCAGAATTGGTTAAAAATTGGTTGTCCAAAAGTAAAATGCTAACATCCAGTCTATATTTGCCGTGTGTACTCTCCGTTGTCGGCTTTTTTTCGGTTGTTTCCGCGTAGAGGCTGATAGAACACGTTTTCAAATCATTAAACAGTTTCGACCGCGGACGCGGTTGCGGGCTGGAAAAAGGAAAGGTTTAAAAAGAGAAAAATCGCTGGCCCGAGGTGATCGTTGTAGCGCCACGATAATACCGTAGCGTGATTGTGATGTCTTGGGCCGGTGGTCATTAAATATAAATCCACACATTTAATGACCATTGTTTTGATTATTTTAATCTATACATATAATAAAATTGTAACTAAGCCGAATCTGTACATTAGATATTTTTTGGAAATTCTTATTGAAATAGACATTATTATCGATATAGAGGCCGAATCTATAGTTTTTAGAATATTTGTCTGTCTGTCTGTCTGTTACCGCATCACAAAAAAACTACTGAAGGGATTTTGATGAAATTTGGTATGGTGATAGCTGGTTATCCGCGTCAACATATAGGATACTTTTTACCGTGGGCAAATGTAAGAGTATACTAATATGTAAAACCTAAGAATTTGGTTTTTGGACATCTGAACGCAGGCGGAGCCGCGGGCAATGCTAGTCAGTCATATGATTATAGTTTTTTATACCTGGTAATAATTTTAAGAAAAACAAAAGTATTGTGTGTAATAATACGTTTATTTCACTACGGAAATTATTACATTAAATATCACATATTCAATTAATATGCTTAGAGAAAATACATTAATATACGGAGAAAAACAATAAAAAATAAGAATAAAATACACAAATATACACATAAATAATCATATTAATATATCATTGCTAATATGAGATAAAAACGTCAAGAACTATCCGCGAAAAAAAAACCGAAAAGATAGTTTATTTAAAAAAGATTTGTTTCATGTAATATGTACATTTCTATGCTATTTTACATTTCTATGATTTTCCAAAGACTTATTAAATTAACATAATATTATTAAGTAAAGTATCAAACTAATCAGTCCCAGTATACATAGGTAACCGATTGCTTACCGGTCGACAGCTATCGACACCCGTCGTACGCGGTCCGCACTTCATACCAATGTGGAATGTCAGCAAAAAGTTTCTACAACCAATTTTTTACTCAATTCACCTAGTAACATATTCATTTAGATTACTTTTCTTTAATTAATTCTGAAAATATAATAATAATAGTGTTGCGCTGAAACAAAAAATTGCATTCGCCTCGGCATCGACTTTTGATGCATAAGAAAGACTGTGCCGAATTTATCGCCAAAGCTTTAAGTTTAATTAAGAAAAAGCGCTAACCAGGTCACGTAAGCAAACTTATAATAAAAGTAGAACCCGAGCGAGCCAAGCGCGAAACGTGAACATACATAAATTGCCGACTCTACTACTGCCGCAAAACTTTCGCACCATTAATTCTTACCCGCCACCTACTGCATTTTTACCATCGTTTTTCATAACATATACAAATGAATCGGTTTCCTATATGCAAACGGTCCCTGCCCGCAAAAAGATCTTACTTATCCAAATCATATAAAATATTGGGGTATATTTTAACGTTTTATCGGTCTGCGGGATTTCAGTTCCATTAAACTTTTTTCGAATTTTATGTTTCGGAAGATATTGTTCTTCTTGTTCGGATGTTTAATGGGGGATGTATTGGCGTTGTTTTGCCTCCCCTCCGCTGTTATAGATGAGAATGCTAATTGGATTCGACGTGGCCCGGCTGAAGATGCAACCGATGCTCGACTGTAAAACCGATCTCGGTAATCGTATTTTGATACCAACTTATTATTTAAATACATTTATGTATATTACCAAAGTATTATAATTTTTTATACTAATAATCAAACATAAATAATAATCGGCCAAAAGTATAAAAGTACTTTCGTTATTTTATCAAGAAAAACGACGAAGACTTTGTATAACAAACATCCATCACAAGCAGACGAAGCATGTCAAGAAATTCAATAAACCACTTCGAATCTGCATCAAACGATCGCGGATTACCACAATCAATTTTCATTTACCTCGACCGGAAAAAACCCGCGGCCGACCATTTTTAATCGTCCAAAGAAGAAGAATGCGTAACAGTCAGCCGCAGACATATCGAGGATAATTAATGACGACGCACGCTTTTTCACTCCGATACCGATAGAAATAAAGGAAGGGACAAAACAAAACAGGCGCGGGTGTCGAACGAAAGAAAAATTTATCATCTAGACGGCAGCGACATTCGGTACAACCGCCAATGTCCATTTGGATAATGCCCAACGCGATTAAAAATATAAAAATACCCCCAACCCCCTCGGGAGGGCGGGGAGGGGGTGGTTGACGGAGGACACCGCACCGAGGACACAAAAGGATTATAAATGAGAAGGAATTTTAGATAATATTTGTACGCTGGATGTGGATTGTAATGCCGGCAGAGATCGGGGGACCCCCTCTCGTCGTGGGGTCGCCTTCCGCGATCCGCGCCTAATGAGTGTTTGTATCAATTTGTTAGTATTGTATTTGAATATTTTTGTGCGTTCGTTACGATTTTAATCCCCTGTGGTCGCGTCGGTCGGATCGATGCTTTTTGTTTTAATATTTCACGGTTCACTTGTATATTTATTTTTATTTTTAATTCCAGCCTCGTTTGATCACGGCGCCGGCCGTTTTTGTTGATTAAAGGCGTAGGTCTTTTTCGCCAATATCTGGACCGCGCCGTTTTATCCCTTTTAGCCTTGCGTGTGCCGATCGACCGATAAATAGCCAAAAGCGCAATTGCAGAGAGAATTACGTCGTTGTTGAATTTGATTTTCTTTTATACTTGGTTTTCAATTGTGCGATGTTACATTCTCTTCACATTCTAGTCGTTTTATATTGCTGGTTATACTTTGTATATTTTATCCTACGAATCTTGCGCGAGATAATTTAAAAGTACGCGAAAACGAAATAAAAAGCTTAATTTATTAAAAATGTTTGAATAAATTTATTACCCGTCCGTGCGTGAAACGTAGCATGTGTGGCGGCGATAGCACAGAGGAGCTCAGATAAGCGTGGAAAAATAGAATTCATCGTCATAATTAATACATTAAAATAATTATTATTTTTTGGGTTTTTAAACACGTACCCTGAATCCGAATGAGCGCGAGAAAAGAATAACAGCGACGCGACACCGCACCCGCGACGTGTTTTCAATTCATTATCTCGAAAACAAAAATTTCATTAGCCCCGAGATTTCCTTTTTAAATTTAATTATTCATATTTAAATTAAACAAAATATAATAGAAGTCCGCGCGAGAGTAAAAAAGCGGCTTTATCGTATCATATTTTATTAACCGAATTTATAATTCTCGGCCGAATCGGCGCGGGGGGTGGCCGAAATATTTATGAATGCAGAGCAGAAAAATCCACAATAATATTTCAGGGTGGACGTACCGGTCCTTCCTTGCCCTCTGATCTATTTAAAAAAGAGGCCCGGAAGGACAAAGGGCTGTGGCTCGTAAAAAAGCTGGCCACGTATAGAGGTCGGCCTCCCGTCCGAAAGCTTTGTCTAATTCTTATTTTTTACCGGATCGGAACCTTCCCCGCGTTTTTATCGGTTTTTGTTCCGGAGACACCGAGCCCCTATTTGTACGTTTGTTCTAATGTGAGGTCGTTTGTAATTCTATTTTTTCGACGGCAAGTAGTGACCCTACCCTTTGGTATGCAAAAATGTCGTGATTTACGTTTGCAGACGGGCCGCCGGCTTTTCTTCGATGCCGGTCCTTTATACGCTCCGCGGTGTAACTAATTGCGTTGTCTTTGTTAATTTATTATTTTTTATCTCTTTTTTAAGTCGCCTGGTATAATTTTATCTTAAATATAATATTTTGTGCCGACGAACACCGAGTATAAAATAAATTTATACAAAGAAAGTAGAGTTACATCAGTTATTGCCTAATATTATTATTTACTAGCAATTTTATTACTTACTCTCTCTTCGCTAAGTTGCATCCCTATGCCTAATAATGTTACTTCAGGTCATAATCTATCAATGTTCATCCAAATCCATTTTATCGTTTCAGCGTTTAAGTGTAGCAAGTATACACGTACATACATATAAACTTTCGTGCTTATAATAGTTATGCAATTGATGTACTCGGGCTTATTTATCAAGATAAAAGTCTTTAGAGAATTATCAGAAATAATAATGTCATAAAACAATATTATTACTTTAAAATATTTTAGAAAAATATATGTATGTAAGCTCTAATAATTTAAATAACTTCTTGATTATTAGGGCTTATTCTTTTTTAAATATGGCATATTTTTATATAGATAGATTTATAGCTTTTTATTTATGCTTATAAAATATCTCCCTAATAGAAAATTCAAAGGGAACACACGGAGAATGTAAAGGGTAAAAGATAATTAATACAACATAATAGATCCGGTCCGCCGTCGCCAAAAACAAAATGGCCAATGGTTTACTATTCTATTCATGTGACTAAACAAAATTTTACAAAGCTTTAAGCTCTTAGGTACTAACATATAATTGTCTTAAGTGTCTGTTTGTAACCACACTAGCGACTTACCCTTGCATCGTTCGGGTCTTTACTATCTAGTAAATACTACTAAAAGTACCCTATGTGTTAGTTACTCTATGGTCATAATTTATCTGACAATGAGTGCTAAATTTCATTCAAATCCGTTCAGCCGTTTCAGCTTGAAAGAGAGAGAGAACAAACACACAAACGTACATATAAAAACTTTTATATTTATAATAGGTACAAGTGACCCTACTTGCTGTGCCAGCGATCGCAGGTTCTAGTTCCGCTGGGCGCATTCATTTGTATAATGAACACGAATATTTGTTTGTACTCTAGTCATGGGTGTTTATAATTATAATATGTATGTATTTAAAGTTATACATGTGTAGTGTATATCAACTATCTGGTATCCCTAACACAAGCCTCGTAGCTTACCATGGAACTAGATGGTGCTGTGTGTTAATATCCCAAAATATTTATTATTATTAACTATTACAAATGTGAAATATTGAGTTTGTTACTTCTTTATGCTGTAACAACTCAATATTTGTTTAATACATAGGTTACTTTTTATCAACGTATTTACAGTGCAAGCGGAATCACGAAGAATAATTAGTAAAAAATAAAAAACATTAAGTTTTGTTTAAGGTATATTTCGAAAGTAATGGAAGCCAGATTAACAATTTTCACACTATTTTTATGTAGGTCTGTTTGTTAATCTATACTTATATTATAAAGAGACAGAGTTCGTTAATCTCAGGAACTAATAATCTGATTAAAAAAATATTTCTGCATTAGATAGCCTGTTTGTTGAGGAAGGCTACGCTTCTTGCTACCCAAGGCAGCGGAGCAGTAATCATAAATTTCAATAAACAGATTACCATACATTGTAAAATTGATGTTAATAATATGTTTAAGTGCTTTAAGCTCAATATATAATATATAGCCTATCTATTCCATACTAACCGCTAAAGCGTAACTAGGAGCGAAACGAAGAACGAACGAAGCTAGTATAATCATTAAAAAATATAAGTTAAAATTGTAAGATTGGTTAGGTACCGTTAAAAAAATTTATATCAATGACAATAAAACCTCCACACATAACCAAAGGATTACTAAACGTAACCGACAACCAGTAACCAGGTGGCATTTGCCAGGGTATTATCAGAAAAAACGTGGATTTATTCATTACGAGTGATAAATACGCGGGAAGTGTCCGGTCTCGCCCTTATCCCGCGATAATGTGATTGCGGCGGCCATTTTATTTGTCTTTTTCTTTTTTTTCTTACGCAGCGGTTTAAAGTAATCGCGCGTTACGGTTTTATAGGATATTGTTTTAATTGTAACCTCTTTTAACCTAAACCAATGTTTAAATGTAATAAGAATGTTTGTTGTTGTTGTAATAAATGCTTAGTTGTAATTTTGGCTTGGTCTTATAATACCCTCCTATTTTTATATATGTACAAATAATTATACATAGTTTAATAAAAACTCATCAACGCGAATGAAATAAGCCCAAACTCTGAGATTTTACTGGTAACCGTTGAAAAGTACCATTTATTTCATTTCACCATTATCCAAACTCTGGCATTTCTCATATTTACAAAATTTCTAATAGATACGCTAATTAGAATTCAGTTAAAATCGACTACCAATAATTATTCACTTAGTTACAAATGAAGTCAATGAAGGCATTTTAATAAAGCTTTCAAAAACTTGTTTTAAAAAATGAAGAAAAAAACCTAAGTCTAAGATGTATCGACAAAAAACAAACGGACAAAACCTAGAAGCTATTAAATAAAATGAAAATCTTCTAAGATACTTTTTTGGTCTATTACAGAAGCTACTCCCTTGATGAAAGGTTCCTGTACTCGCAAGGCGAGATACTCAAAGTGCATTGGCATCCGAAGTCTCTCTCACATGTACTCGTACTCGTTTCAGACAACACTATGAGGTAATATACAATTTTTACGATCCTATCTATACTTTAATATTATAAAGAGGAAAGAGTTTTAGTTTGTTTGTTTGTTCGTACCGAATAAGCTGAAATTTGGTAAGAAGATATGTTGAGACCCTGGGAAGGACATAGGATAGTTTTTATCTCGGATTTCATCCCTTAAGGGGTTGAAGGTTTGTATGAGGAAATTGTACTGTATGCCAAAAACTCCGAGTGAAGCTCGGTAGCCCAGGTACTTTTAAATTAATTTACAAACTACATATTACATCATTTATTTCACTGTTTACAGATTATACAACATAGCACTGAAAAGTGGTCCAAAATTAGTGAAAATCTTCACAATAGGCCCGAAGCCGACTGGTTCGTTAGGTCAGACAGTGCTTGACAGTTTAGGAGATACAGCAGTGGATTTCATAGCTACGCCAGATGCTGAGCACTTGCTAATACTGAGCGGTAATGGCGACGTGTATATGATGCAATGTGAACTGGATAATAAGGGGTAAGTAGGGTATTTTTTTATGAGTAAGGATATAAGGGTAGTTCTTTTAAATTTTAACGTGTCCAAGCGACTGTCAGTCCGACTGTCCGTTGTTTGTATACGTTTCAAAGGATAGTATCTTCAGAACGGATTTGATTAGATTTGGAGGTACTCAATTTGGGTAAAAGATTTTTTGGGTGTATGCTACGCGATATCCTCACTGTTATCCGATCCTACATTATATATCTATTTTCATAAATATTTTCCAAATGAATACGTTTAACTTCAAGAGTAGTCTCATATATAATTAAAAAAGAATCGACGACTAAGAGTATAACCAGTTTTTCTAAGTGAAAAACTTTTTTTATTAAACTATGTGCTACCTAATATATTGATATTTACGTTTTGAAAAGTCCTAGACATTATCTAGTAACTAATGTGTAAACATAATAAATTAATTAATATTTCATTTCCCTACTTCCAGTCTCCAGGCTAGTCTCAAAGGGCCCCTACCAATGTATCCGCCAGCAGACGATAACTATGGATCTGAGTCGTGCTCCATCATAGCCTTGGGTGGAATCGACACTCCGACCCTCGTGGTCATAGCCAGTGCTTCTGCTGCACTCTATCATTGTCTGCTGTTGCCTAATGTGAGTATGGAGTTACGTTTTAATTATTGTTTTGGAAATATATATGTACATTGTATATAATTATATATGGTGTATTTATTTTCTTCATATAAATCAAGTTAAAAAAAAGAATACAAAAGACAAAAGTTTCTTTTTACGTCTATTTGTTCATGTATATACATATACTATTGTTTTGTGTTTGTAAGATATCCTCACCGCTATATTTCTAGTCAAAATTTCACCTCAAAGACTAAAGTATTTAATTTTAAACTGAATGTCCAAATTTGTGTAAATATTTAAAAAAAAACCTAAAATTAGTACCTACTTTCTTGAAATACTGTTATTATAAATATACATTTTTAATGATTTCAATAATTATTCCCATTCCAGGCCACAGAAAAAGAAGAGGACAGTCACGCCCTCTACGTCATCGAGTCGGTGGAGCTAAACATTGTTTTAAACACAAACGAAACCGCGCTACAATATGTGTATCCTCTCAATTTGTATCCGGTAAATATTGATTTTTTTCCTTCCTTTTTTATCTTTTCCTTGAAAGAGAATCTGGCAACTTATAAATAACTCGTCGCCTCAGTGCTTATTTGTTCAAACGACCAATTTACCGAAATAGTTTTTAATACAGAATTATTGACTTTTAAATGACAATTCTATTGGTATTAAATACACATTTTGCTTTAAAATGTTTATGCTTTATAATTTAATGTGTATGTATATAAATGGTAGAAATAAAGTTTTCTTTTAAAAGTAGAGGGAAAATTGTAAAGTACAACAAGTATGTATTGGTCGTTTAAATAAATAAATTTTCAGTTTCATTTTAAGAGTTAATGTAGTATTAATTATTCACATAAAATTAATTTCAAAAACCTTCAATGTATTCAGCCATTTTTAACGTCCCGCTGCTGGGAACAGGCCTCGCATTAATACGGGGAGGATCAGGCCATAGTCCACCACTCTGGCTAAGTGCGGACGGACTTTACATTTCTTTCGAAGATTTGTTTAGATTCTCTCAAACATGCAGGTTTCTCACCTGATGATGTGATGTTTTCCTTCACCATAAAACAAGTGGTAATCATATTGAAATGATTCGCACATGAGAACATCAGAGGTGCGAGACCCGGGATTTAAACCCACTTCACTCGATTAACCAAGCGAGCGCGTTACCACTGGGCTACCACTGCCTTGGTCCATTATATATGTATATATGTATATATATATATATATATATATATATATATATATATATATATATATATATATATATACTAGTAATATAAACATGCTAGCTAGGCTCACCCTCGCTCCGCTCATGTTCGTCCCTAGTAACGTTTTAACGTTTAGTATAGATTTCTCAGAGATAACAGCCCGGATAACCAGCTATCATCATACCAAATTTCATCAAAATCTGTACCAGTGGTTTTCTCGTGATGAGTTCTCAGACAATAATTCTAAAAACTATAAATTCGGCCTCTGTATCGATAATAATGACTATCTCAATAATTTTCCAAAAAATATTTTATGTACAGATTCGACTCAGAATTTTATTATATGTATAGATTAATGTATATTCCAGGTGAATCGCAACACTTACGCGTGTTCGCATACTGGCGGAGTGCACTCGGTCACTATCCCAGCTTTGGACAGGTTGTCGGATTACGCCTTGGCAGATGAGAGTATGTACTATTGTGTTAGATTTCTTTTATTTTTTTACCCGACTATTTAATAAGAGAGTATTTATGATTTTTTTAGGCTTCAGTTCCTCAAAAGGTAAAAAAGGAACCCTTATGAGATCACTCTCTTATCCGTCTGTCTGTCCGCGTGTCACCACCGATTTTCTCAGGAACGGGTGGGCCTAGCAAGTTGAAATTTATACCAGATACTGAGGTCTATATCCCCCCTACTAGGTGTATAAAATCGAGGCCCGGAGTCAACACGATAAAAAGCTATGGGCAAGTTTCAATTTTCGCAAAAACTTGTTAGTACCAAAGTTTACCTTAAAACAAAACTTTGTTATTTTTCGGAATTTTTCCTTTACTTGTTCTTTAAGACGTTGCTTTTAACCAATTGAAAATTGACAATTCTAGGTGAAACGGAAGTACCCTATGTTTTGGGTCGAAAACCTATATTATGGTAGTTCCCGTTGACCTAGAATCACGAAATTTGGCAAAAAGCAAGGTCTTACAGCACAAATAAAAGACAAATTCCAAAAAATAAAAAAAGTTTAAAATTAAAGTTAAACAGATTTACTACAAATTTCTACGGAACCCTCGGTGGGCTAATTCGACTCGCTTTTGTCCTGTTTTTTTTTTATATAACTACTCAATAAGAAGATACCTTCTTAATGACTTAATGGATTATATATAATATTAAGGAAAATAAATAAAAATATAATTTTTATTAAATTTAAATTTTTAAAATGCCATATCAAAAATATATTGTAATTTATTATTTACTTCTATTTTTAAGTGAATTATTATAAGGTTTTATTTTTTATATAAAAATATTTAGAAAGTGCATTATTATATTTTCTTATTGATATGAACTATAAATTTTCCTTTAAGAAATTTGGCCTATGTATATAATAATGTATGTAAGACTAGCGACTCACCCTCGCTTTGTTCGGGTTCGTCCCTACTTACGTTTTGTATAGATTTCTCAATGATGACCCGGATAACCAGCTATCACCATACCAAATTTAATCAAAATCTGTCCAGTAGTTTCCACGTGATGCGGTAACAGACAGACAGACAAAAATTCTAAATACTATAAATTCGGCCTCTGTATCGATAATAATGACTATTTCAATAAGATTTTCCAAAAAATATTTAATGTATAGATTCGGCTTAGTTATAATTTTTTTATATGTATAGATAAGATATGTATGTGTGTACATTCAGTAATATAAAAAAAATAAACGTGAAATAAAATTATACTATAACATTGCTTATTAGTTAAATATTACAATAACATATAATCGACTACTAATTATAAATGCGAAAGTTTGTACGTGTGTATGTTTGTTACTCCTTCACGCAGAAACGGCTGGATGGATTGGGATGAAATTTAGTATAAAGATTACGACGTGGAGTAACGCATAGGTTAATATTAAACCTAACGAAAACTAAGCCAGAGTCAATCGCTATTACAAACACTTTGGTCATGGGCTATGGTTTTACATCATAAAAAAATATATTGTCATTGACCACAAACTTTTAAAAGCTTAAAGTAAAGCGACTTAGATTCGCTTCGCTCAGGTACGTCCCTGGGTGTATTTTATATAGATAAAAATAGTTGTAGCGTATTGCAGTAGCAGTGATATTGTATTAGAGATTGTATTTTTTGGGTGAAACACACAGACTTACAAACAGGCAAAATCTTTAATAAGTATTGTTTCGGAGTCTTTATTCTGTACACAATACGTTACAGTCATTGTTTTTTTTTAAATATTTCATGTGCCTGTAGTGCCTGTTTTATTATAGTACCTGGGCAACTGAGCTTTGCTCGAAATTTTTGGGCCAAAAGTACAACTTTCTATTTAATTTAGCTTAAAACCTTAAAACAAAAAAACTTAAATAAATACAAAAAAATAACAAAAGTAAAACCTTTGTATCCGACCGGGATTCGAACCCGGACAACTGTGATTGTCAATCTTGCGCCATGACCACGATGCTTATGCCCGATAGTGCGAATTCAGTGACCTATTTTTTGCGTGGAATAATGCGAAAGGAAATCGCTCGAAAACTTGAAAACACGCATTTTCCCAGACATAAGACAAATCTAGATCGATTTTTCGCCCACAAAACCCCCCACATACCAAATTTCAGCGAAATCGCTAGAGCCGATTCCGAGATCTCCGGTATAAATATACAAGAATTGCTCGGTAACATATTAGATGGATGTATAGATAATAAGTAATATATAATTTCCAAGGTGAAATGGAGTCGATACTGCAAGCGATCTGCACAAAGCCCAGCTGCGCGCGCCATCTTGTGTCCACGACGCGTGCCTGCGCCGCGCTCGCCGTCACGCCGCTGCGACGCGCATTGTATTTGTTATGTAATGGCGACTTAGTTATTAGGTGAGTAAAGCCTTGATGGTCTAACAATCTTGGCTAGCATGTACAATGCAGAACGAGAAGTCCTGGGTTCGAATTCAAAGAAATACTTAAATTTAGTTACTCACTAATAGCCCGGAGTTGGGAAGTTGGCGGTGTTTCACCCCCGTGCCGAGGCAGAGCGTTAAGCCTGTTCTGCGTCTTAACTCTTATTGGTCGTGTCGTGTTGCCATCCTACCGGAATATGAGAGTGAGAGAGACAGGGAGTGCACGTTGTATGTGCGCTCTCTCTCACACGCCTGCATTATAATGTCTCCTGCAGTTGGTTAGTCTCAGTGAGATTGGCTGCCGTGGCCAGAATCGGTGGCGAGGACATTATTAAATGAGTTGAACAGTTAAATGAGTTTGAGAGAGTTTGTCTTTTTTCTTATGGATTTTGTCTCTTTATTTTCTTATGGTGTGGAAAGAGAGGGAGATATACATACATGACTTTACTAGGCGAGTTGGCAATCTATCTGCCTCTTTCCGTCTTGTTTATGGGAAAGAGAAGAAACGATATACTGAAATGACATATTCGTGCGTATTTTACTTTAATATTTTTGTGCAATATAATATAATAGATAAATAATAGTTTAGTTAAATAACTATGTTTTCAGAACATTAGATCCTTGGAACTTAGAAGAGCAACTCTACAAAGAGATTCAATTGAAAAACCCCGCGTTGGATCAAGATGATATCAATAGCTTACTAAAAGAGGTACGTATCATATTATACGTTTTAGTATCTTTTTTTATTATTAACTTGCTACTTACCCTGACTTTGCTCGGGTGCGTAACTACGCTTGAATAGTTTATGAACGTACAAAAGACAAATTTCCAAATATTTTTTTAAAACTCCAGCAACCTTCGCAGGCGTATACAGAATAACCAACCAGAGTTTCATCACAATCGGATCAATGGTTTAGGAAGGCGTAGAGGACAAACATACGAGCATTCATTTTATGTATGTAGAGTAGCCTTTGACTATTCTTATATATTATTTATTTTTATTTTGCAAGCAAATCCATAGACAGTAACTAGTTAATAAATATTAATTAATATTGTTTTAATTCCCTTTCAGAGGCAAAAATTATCCTTCACTGCAATTATTCAAGAAGTGTTAGATAGAAAAGTGTCTCAGCCGATACTCAAATTGGATAAAAAAGAAGAGCCTAGTCCTCAGGAGTGTTTGGAGGTAAATTATAATCTCATTGTAATGCCACTGACAATATATGTATTCATAAAAAATATGAATAAAATTCACATTATTATTAAAAAAGGTAAAGATTGTATGTTTGTCGGTTTGAATGTAAGAGTAAAAAGTTAAATTTTGGTGTATATTATTCCGTTGAAATTCTAGTTTTTACAAAACGTGAGTAAAATTATCTATACTTTATACTTTATGTATTATAAATAGGTAAAGTTTGTGAGTTTGTGACGTTATAGGGAATAATCTCGGGATCTAATGAACCGATTTAGATGAAATTTGGTAAGAAGATAGTTTGAGACTCTGGGAAGGATAATTAGACCCAGTTATGCAAAAAAACATCCATGTGCGTAAAAGTACCAACAGAGTTATAAGCATTATTCTGTCGATAGTTGCACTTGGGTTACTTGGGTTGGGGCAGTTATGTTTTGTTTTTCTGGTTATTTTAAAATTGAACAATATTTTTATAAGTATTGTTTATTTTTTATAATAAAATGCTTATAACTATGTTGGTACTTTTACGCAAATGGCTGTTTTTTGCATAACTGGGTCCAATTAAATTAATTTAAATAAACATTTCGTTTGTGAACCGATCTGTTTATTATTTGTTTTATTTTAATAGCTATTGACGAGCTTTAGTTTTAAAACTAAAAAAAATCTATAATAATCATGGTTGAATTTCGACCACTCGGCGAACTGTAGTATATATAAAGGAGTATGTCCGTCCGTCCGCGCAGCTGCTGACGGCGAGCACGGTGCGGCTGCGCGGCGAGTACATGGCGCGGCAGCAGCGCGCCGCCGCCGCGCTCGCGCGCAAGGCCGCCGCGCTGCGCGCGCTCGCCGGCAGCCACCGCGCCTGGCGGGCCGACCTGCAGGTGCGTACCTACACACACATACACACACGGACGGTTTCAAAAAAAAGTTTTTAGTGTTTAAAAATCGAAAAAAATAGTAATTATGGAAGGCCCACTTATAGATTTGGGCTTAAAAGTTGTATAATGGATAGCAGTTTAAAATAAAAAAAAGTCATAAAAATAGGAAGAAGGATACACACAGTTTTAAAAACACGATTGGAAACTTAAAATTCAAAAGTCTCGATGAAACATTTTAAATATTTTTTTTAATATTTTTTTTTATGTAAAAGTAATCCAAAACCAAAAATTTTGAAAAGAAAAATTGAACTTCGGCCATTATTAAGAAAGTTATGAGCAAAAAACCAAAACAAAGCAGATTATTTTGAAAATTCGATATTTTTTTACTACTGATCAAAAAAATCAAAATTTACCAGAAAGCCTCTTTTGAGGGGTACTAAAAATAACAAAATATTAAGAAAATGAAAAATATTTTTTTGAAACCGTCTGATTTGCGTCGTGCAATACGTCATATACATACATACACATATATACATAATATGTATTACAATAAATAAATATGTTGGGACATAAACACGCCGCACCATAGTTCCATGGTAAGCTACGAGGCCCTGTTTTTAACGTTGCGAAATGCATTTACGCACGAAGTGTGGGACTCACCGGCAAATCCAGTACTACCCACTAACACCCAACAAAACCTTCCCCCGTCTTAATGGGGCGTCGCAGGATCGCTTACGCATTCAACTATGACGCCCCGACGGCAGATCTGCTGAGGCAGACCACAATGACCATGGGGTTGCTCCAAGGTCCACTCTGATATCAGAGAAGTACCAGGAGCAACCCGCATGGTACACCGCCCACCAAAGGGTCACCTTCCATCGCCCACCGAAGTGGGCCACCTCCCTGTGCGTTTCTTGGCTTCGCGCACGGCTGGATTGCCGGGCACTACTGAGCGCCCCCACCATGACAAGGTGAACACACGTTGGGGTGGAAGCTACGAGGCCTACAATATTGTAAACAAACATTATTTTAAAAGAGCAACTGTAGAGTCTCTCGCCGGCTCTTCTCAATAGAACTGTCTTACGAGCCGGTGGTAGATTCCTAACGGACTGACTACGCTGACATCTAATAATCAATTTAAAATCTAAAATTGACGGTTCAAAAGTGCTTGTAAAAGTCTATTTAAATAAAGTATATTTTGATTTGACTTAATACATATACTTGTACACTCCACAAATCTCACCGATAGTAGCAAAATGCGCTGGAAATATTATGGTGCAGAGCATAAATCAACAGACACAAGTGCACTCTCTATTAGACTCTCAAAGTCCGATGGGACGATACTTCGAAACGACCGGTGAGAGTAGATAGATACAGACATATACGTATATAAAATATACATGATCCATACATAATGAGATTCCGGCCACGACGGTCTGTCACTGAGACTAGCGCAGGAGATATTTTAGTGCAGACAGAAGAAAAAAAAAGGAAGACTTTACATACAATAATATGCACTTTCTATTTCTTAACCAGTGAGAATTAAGGTGCAAGACCGACAGATCTACGTGCTCTCTGAAACATCGTCAACTTCCCAACTCTGAGATGTTACTATAAATTTCTTAATATCTACTCTCTCAATGACTACACTTAGCTCGATCCAGGATTCGAACCCATAAACTTCGGATCTACGACCATTAATGCTAGCTACTAGACCTACAAGGCAATTACACACATACACTCATAACCAAAAGGAAAGCAAGCGGAAGAACGATTTGATCGTGGAGCTGTTCTGATAATGGGAGCCAAGAGATGGATTGTGAAATTCTGCAAAAGATTAACGCTACCAGTAAAACTGTAATTCTGTTTTCAATCGTTTCGGTATAGATTGCATATGGCGAAAAACAAGTATTTTCATTTATTTTTTTTTAAACTCCCCCTCGCTTAGTTTTAGGTTAGACTTTATTATATATGACCTATACCCTAGACAAAACAAATCTATCCCACGTAAACCGTACTTTTTTCCGGGTAAAAATTTCCATAAAAAGTAATCTATGTACTATTCCCGACTCTGTGCAATATTTCATCGAGATCCGTTCAGCCCTTCTGGCATGATAGAGTAACGAACATCCATCACATCAAACTTCTCACATTTATAATATTAGTATGTATATTGATATTTATTAATTATTTTTCAGAAAGAAATAGAAATCGTGATGAAACAATCAGAAAGCTTGAAACAAAAACGAGCTCTGGCTGAGAAACACCAGGACGATTTAAAATATAGGTGAGATATCTACTGTTCACATTATGACTTGCCAAGAACTATTATTAATTTTTGACTAAAAAGTATTGAAATTATTCTACCTTATATATATATATATATATATATATATATATATATATATATATATATATATATATATATATCAAAGAATGTCTTGGCATGAGCACCTAGAACAAGTTATGAATATGATACGCAAGTTGATTTGGACATTTAAAACCTTAAGGCACATTGCTGACAAACATCTTCTAAAACAAATATACACATCGCTGGTTGAGTCAATTTTAGTACTGTATCCCAGTTTGGGGGGGGTGCTAAAATGAAGTTCCTGGAACTGGAGAGGGCACAAAGAAATTTACTAAAAGTAATGATGTTTAAGCCTTATAGATTTTCTACCTCTGACCTTTATGCCTCTTGTGGTGTTTTAACGGTCAGGCAACTGTACATTTTACGCACTACCTTAAGATTGCACAAATCTCTTCAATATGATGGTCGCAAACTGAGCAAAAGGCGCAAGCATACTGTCGCTCCAGTTAAGAGATCTAATTCATTTTTTGCCGTGAGACAATTCCGATATCAAGCTGCTAAACTCTACAATAAATTAAATAAAATATTAAATATATACACTTTGAATAAGCATGAATGTAAAACATCTCTACTTAATATCCTGAAAACATTGAACTATGACGACACTGAAGCCTCGTGTAGGTAATCATAAATCATAATACACTAGTAAACACAGTCAAAGTCTACAATCAGTCATGAACTTTCATCCTCATAAACACACATACATACATACACATATACCAATATTCACATACTTTTCACCTTAGATTGTAAATTATAAAATATAGTACTTAGCTTATTGTGAAATTTTTAAGTAGTACAAGTATCTATACAGTAGTAATTATTAGTTAGTACACTTATGTAATGGAAGAGCGGTTTCTCCTAACACAAGTGCTTATGCGCTTAAAAGGAGGTCCCGATCACTTATCAGCTATTGTAAAATTTTTGAGATACCGAATAAAGATTTTTATTTAAATATATATATATATATATATATATATATATATATATATATATATATATATATATATATATATATATATATGTATACTTACCACCCTTAAAATATAACGTATTTATCAAAAAAATATATTATACACACAAAATAATCGAATAAATCCTTTTTAAGTTGGTCTAGAATTTTCTGGACTTTATGTCATTGAATAAGGCGATGTTAAACACTCGTTCTGACGTATTGACGCGTTTGACGTTTCAAAACTGGAATCGGTATATAATTTCTAAGGTCCGACTGAGGTTCGATCTTGATCTCATACATGTACTCGTACGTCTCATCAGTTATGAATGAAACAACCCCTACTTCTTGGCTTCTTGGTCCGCAATCACACAACAAATTAACCTTTGTGGTAAGCGTGGCGCATTTTACTCTGGTACTGATACTTGTTTCCTTTGCCAGTGCGCCGCCTGACGATAAAATCGTAGTTAGACTCTTGAATTTTAGTATGAATTAAGTTGTTTCTGAAGGTCATTGATTCACTCCACCCTAATATATATGTGTGTGTGTGTAGATGCAGCGCGGCGATCCGGTCGCTGCGCACGGGCGGCAGCAGCGCGCAGGAGATGCGCGCGCTGGGCGAGCTGCTGCAGCAGCAGCGCGCCGTGCGCGCCGCCGCCGCGCGCCTCGACGACCTGCGCCGCCACGCCGCCGGGAAGAGCGACGAGGTGGGGGCACTGCATTGTCTTTTTTTTCCTTTGGAAGCTTACTTCTTTTGGCACGTTTGGATAAAAAAAATAGGGGAATAATTTTTTACAGCCAAAAAGCGACAGAATGAAGCAAACTGCATTACAAAGAGTAAGTTGTGACAGACGGATTGAAATCTTTAGATATTTTTGTTCTGTTACGCCAAAGAAGTATAACGTAGAACGTGCGTACATAAGTACACACACACGTTTTTTTTTATTATCTTTATTGCTTTTGAATTAAGCCTGTATTAATATTTTTTAATGTAATTGCTTGTTGATTTAGAAAATAAATTTTAAAAATTGCCAAAACAAACCGAATATGACGTCAGAGTATATCATTTCTCTATGTCAAACTGTGACGTCACGCCAAGCTTGCGAAATGGCGTGCGTTTGAAATATCCGTAATATAACGATATGTTTCTTTTTTTTATTTTACACTAAATTTTAATGTTTTGGAACTGGATATTTTTTTACAATTATATAACGATATAAACTATTGTATATTTTTTTTAAATCATGCATATTCCATATTGTTTCCAGATAAAGAAACGTCAAGAAGAATACAAAAAGAAGAACACAGTGCTCGGCAAGTCCCACAGCGACACCATTTCCTCCATACTTCAGCAACAGTGAGTTCTCACATTTTATGTGCAACATACGTTTTTTTTTTCATGTTAGGAAATGCATTTACGCATAACATTTGATATTTACAGCTGATTATGTAGGACTCATTGGCTAGAAAAACCGGTAATCTATATTAATATTATAAAGAGGTAAAGTTTGTGAGTTTGTGACGTTGTAGGGGGTAATCTCTGGATCTACTGAACCGATTTAGATGAAATTTGGTAAGAAGGTAGTTTGAGACCCTGGAAAGGACATAGGATACTTTTTATCCCGGAAATCATCCCGTAAGGGGGTGAAAATGGGGATGAACGCTTGTATTGAGAATCAAGCTAGGGACGAACCCGAGCAAAGCGAGGGTGAATCGCTATTATAACTCGCGTCATCTAAAAAGAACGCTGGAAAAAAGTGGAAAGGGCATGTTTGCGCATGGGCTTACTTGCGCACAAAAGTACTTAGCCTATTATTTTATTTTTCATAGTATTTCGCTCGCGACTTCATATATTAGTTATTGGTAGGGACATTGAAAAATATATTAGATAGAATATCATTAAATAGAATTCTATTTATTATTAAAATATGTTTGATTCAGTGTAGAATGTTTAATCTACTTACAAAAAATTAAATTAATACGTTAAATACATTTTTTAATTATTAACTGCATCATATAACTACGAGGGTGCGTTTTTAAGTTCGCGGAATGAGAGGGTTAGAGGGGGGTGATTAGGCTCATTAGGATCGTAACGTGTTTAGTGACTCATAATTAGTATAAATACGAGATTTCATTGTTATTAGACTATTAGTCTTTGAGCTATTGCCAACCAAGCAACATAATCAGGAGTGAAAAGTGAAATATGGAAAAAATCGAATATCGTGCCGTTATAAAGTTCCTTACCAAGCAAGGAAAATCAGTTGCAACCATAATGGATGAGATGTCATCGGTTTACGGTGACTCTTGTCCAGGAAAAACCATGGTGTACAAGTGGCACAGTTTGTTTAAAAAAGGAAGGGAATCCCTTGAAGATGACTCGAGGCCGGGCAGGAGCATCGAGGTGACCACGCCAGAACTTATCCAAAAAGTCGAAAAACTTGTACTCGACGATGCTCGACTAAAGAAGAAACAACTCGCAGAAATGGTTGGAGTATCCGATACAACCATTTTTAAAATCCTGCACAATCATCTTGGCATGACTAAGGTCAGCGCAAGATGGGTAGCGAAAATGCTCACGCCGCCGCAAAAACAACAACGCGTAGAGTGTTCACGTGCATTTTTGGACCTCTGCAATGAAGACAAGGATGGTGTATTGAGTCTAATTGTTACTGGAGACGAAACTTGGGTTCATCATTATGAGCCTGAGTCGAAACAAGACTCTATGCAGTGGCATAAAAAGGGCACAGCACCCCCCAAGAAGTTTAAGGTGTCACAGTCAGTTGGGAAACTCATGGCAACGGTCTTTTGGGACTCAGAAGGAATATTATTGATCGATTATAAAGATAAAGGTGTTTCTATAACCGGAGAATACTACGCTTCAATATTAAAGCGACTAAAAGAAGCCATTAAACAGAAAGGACGGGGAAAATTGACGAAAGGTGTGCTGCTTTTGCACGACAATGCGCCCGTCCACAAGAGCCGCGTTGCGTTAGCTGCCTTGCTTAAAGTGGGCTTCGATATTTTGAACCACCCACCCTACAGCCCAGACCTGGCCCCGAGTGATTATTACCTCTTTCCAAAAATGAAAAAAGAGCTGCGGGGTAAAAAAATTACCACCGATGATGAAGTTAAGGAGGCAGTTTTAGCGTATTTTGAGGACAAAGACAAAACATTTTTTTATGAGGGTATAAATAAATTAATTGAAAGATCTGAAAAATGTGTCCGTCTTGCAGGTGAATATATTGAAAAGGAAAAATAATTTGGTTTTTTTTTATTTCAACCCCTTAGCCTTCATTCCGCGAACATAAAAACGCTCCCTCGTATGTTTATTAGACTCTATTTATAAAACAATATACGTCCAAAACAATTTTTCTCTCTTTTCTATATATATAACCATTTCGTAATTAAAAACTTGTGTGCGCGATGGTATTTCGAACTGACGAACCAATAGCGCGCCGGCAAGCATGCGGCGCGCGCCCCGCCGCCCCGAGCCGCCCCGCGCTCCGCTTCTTACCACCAATTTGACCGATAAATCGCTTCTGCGCAGCTTGACAGCCAGCGTTCTTTTTAGATGACGCGAGTTATACCCACTAAAACCTAACTGAACCTTCCCCATTTTAATGGACTTGTGACATAACCTGACTTCACTCGCGCATCACTAGATAATTAGTAATAATAAAACAATAACATTATTATAAATAAACAAAAATTGTCGATAAAGTACCCTAAAGGCCATTTTTACCGGCTTCAATTTAAGTTCTTGTGATTTCTGACAGTAAATATATTTTATATATATAAAAAATAGCCTAAAGCACTCTGCAGTAATGTAGCTTCCTGTTATTGAAAGAATTTTTAGACTCGGATCAGTAGTTTTAGAGTGTACACCACAAACTTATACACTTCTTTATAATATTAGTGTCAATTAAGACGTTTGTTCATTTAGTGGTTACTGTATACACGTCTACAGATCCACAGGTTTTGAATTCGAATCCCGGATCGTGCCAAAAAAATATTGTTTTTTTTGTTACGAAAACTTAGCACAGGGTTGGTACGTTTAATTGTCAATCCTCTGATTTTTTAATGGTCTGGTCGAATTGTGATCCCACCAGAGTAGAGAGTGAGAGGGACAGAGTGCACGTTGTGTCTCTCACACGTCAGCTCTATAATATCTACTGCAGTTGGTTAGTCTCAGTGAGAAGGATGACCGTGGCTATGATTGCTGTAAAGCATTCGAAACGTCGGGAACCAAACATCGAAATAAATCTGCGATAAAATCCGAAAGGATAATTTTATTCAATACATCAAATATTGCGTAAATCTAAGAAAGTATTATGTATTTTTATATTCTTTGATGTATTTTTGTTTAATTTTAGGACGTCTCAAATATCAGCGTTAATAGAAGAAACGAAACTGCTGAAAGATCAACTTGGCGTTGTTTAAAATTAGTATTTTAGTACTTATGTTATTTTTTAATCTTAATTAATTTTATCTCCGTCAGTATCAATGCTGCTACATAACAAGTTTAATTTTTTATTTTTGTATTAATGATTTTTTTTGTTAAAGAAAACAAATAGTACAATTATGTCAGTATAATTTTATTTCAA
This sequence comes from Brenthis hecate, assembly GCA_951806755.1. Lineage (NCBI taxonomy): Eukaryota > Metazoa > Arthropoda > Insecta > Lepidoptera > Nymphalidae > Brenthis > Brenthis hecate. The sequence goes on along the minus strand of OX638249.1, from coordinate 10,827,424 downwards.
GAATCAGGCTTCAATTGAATTCCATTTTTTTTATATACAATTAATGTTAGTATTTAGTCCTTTTTTGTTCATTTCCTTTAAAAAACTATGAGAAAGATAGGTATAATAAAATAAACTTTAGTTTTTTTTTTCATTAAGTGTAGAAAAAAGAATATTGTCAAGTGATTTATTGTTTTCAGAATATTTTTCTCATTGTAATGTAAAAACTAGTTTTTAATACTTGATTGTGTAATAAATTGATTAAAATTATATATTTTTTTTATTATTCTATTTGACCCACCTCAATACATTGCCCATTATGAATGTTACAAAATAATAAAACTTTAATAATACTTGTTTTTTATTTATTATATTTTGAAAGAAATGCCTTGTATTTATATTATTATTTATCTATGATATCAACGTTAACGTGATGTAATTATTGACATGTTTGAAACAAGACAAAATTGAAAAAAAGGAAGGATTGGATTTTTTTTTTCTAAATTGTGGTGAAATGAATCCAAAATAAAAAATGGGTTCCAAATCTGATTTTGACATTTCAATCGACAATTATAAATAATATGATAGCTTGTTTTTCCAATTCAAAAGTTCTATTATAGCAATATTGGATTTTTCTACTTTTTTTATCTGTAATAGAAAGAAACATATTCGAGTGAATATTACTATTTCTAATAAGTCTAACTTTAAATATTTTCATTTATCTAATATATTTAAACAAGCAATTCTTGGAATCTCGGAAACGGCTCCAACAATTTTCAAAAAATTTAGTATACAGCAGGTTTCGGGGGCGATAAATCGATTTAGATTAGTTTTATGTCTGGGAAAACGCGTGTTATCAAATTTTCATGCAATTTTGTTTCGCATTATTCAACACAAACTATGGTCGCTAATTCGCACGCTAGGATATAAGCATCGTGGTCAAGCGGCTGAGGTGTAAGTTTGTATTCGTATCCCAGTCGGATACAAAAGTTTATACTTTTGTTTTTTTTTTTTTTTGTATTTATCCAAATTTTTAGTTTGTTTTTTTTAAACGTTTTTCCGGCCAAAACTCCGAGCAAAGCTCGGTCGCCCAGGTACTAAGAAATAAATTGAGAAATATATTGCTTGCAACTTACAACTGTACATAATAAAAGTAAATAACAATATTTTTTTTAAATAAAAATGCAAGATTCCAAATTATTTATTTTTTTATTAAAATTCTTTTCATGTTTTTTTTATTTTTTCGTATATTACATTAGTATGCACATAATACTAAAACCTGAGTATTATAATTAAAAAAAAAACTAAATCTATTGACATTTTATCAGTCGAATTTATTAACATAGTAAAGTATACAGATTACAGTTGTACACGAGTTTTAGCGTCTCTAAGACCATTTAAATATTTTTCAGTCACTTTGAATTGCGATTATACTTTAAAATGCTAAAAAAGTATAAAGAAATATTTTTTACTATATAGATTTATATCTTTTATGTGACTATACAATATCTTAAATAGACAGACGGTCTTACAAAAAATTGTAGCTATATTAATTATAAAATTTTCTAATAAACAAACATAAAAATATATAATCATAAAACTAAATTTTGTATTTCATCTGTCACCTATACTAATATTAAAAAGACGCAGAGTTTGTTTGTTAGTTTGTTTGAACGCGCTAACCTCAGGAACTACTAATCCGATTTGAAAAATTCTTTTTTCAAAGTCAAAGAGTTTATGAAGTTATACTTCCTTTGGCACTAAAGCCAAAAAGCGACATGATGAAGTTAGCTGATAACTGTCTCTCCGGTTCCCGTGAACACTCATAACTATATTCAAAGTATGTATATATATATATATATATATACATATATTTATATGTATATATATATATATATATATATATATATGTATATATATATATATATATATATATATATATATATATATATATATTCAAAGTATGTATATATATATATAATCTCCTCTCTAATATAGGTATATATTTATTTTTATTAATTTATCATTCCTTTTACAAAGAGAAAGTTGTGACGTACGGGATGAAATCTTGAGCTATTTTTGTTCTGTTACGCCAAAGAAGTATAACTTCTTACTTGCGTACATAAGTACACACACACACACACATTTTTTTTTTGTAGTTTGAACGCGAGGGAAACCGTGGATTCTGCTAGTATAAGATAATATAAAAAAAATACCACAATCCAGAATGGGACATAGAATACAACTTATTAAGATTATGTATCTTATAATTCCCATAGCCTATAAAATTAAAAAAACATACTACTACTTTTATAATATGAAACAGAAATTATAAAGTACTCATTCAAAATTATACATCAATAAGCGGTCCCCAAAACATTTTGGAGACTCTCGATTCGTCCTCTGTACAGAAGAAATCCTTTCCGAGTTTTACAAACTCTTTGAGAGATATCTTTCCGTCCTGAAACAATGAGATTAATTATGTAAGAATATTATCATTTTAAAGTAGTGGAACTTTTTTTTTAATTTTAATGATGAATAAAATCTAAGGGTAACATGTTTAAAGGGAACATTGATTTTCGTCTAACTTTGAATCAAATTTCTTTAAGGAAAGACAACCGCAATGCTGTTATGCCAAATTTTGTCTTGTATTAAATCAAACTTATTCATTTTTATCTCTAATAATATATAAAATTCTCGTGTCACAGTATTTGTAACAAAACTCCTCCGAAATGGCTTGACCGATTCTCATGAAGTTTTGTGTGTATATTCAGAAGGTATGAGAACTATTTTTCATACCCCCTAAGGGATAGGGGTGGTCCACCCCAAATAAATGTACTTTTTTTAGGACAAAATTTATTATTTTCTTTGATTTTTATTTTTATTTTATGATTCGGCATTAAAAATATATACAAACCTAAATTTTCATATATATACATATAAATTTACATTATAAATTAAATAAACACTAACCCCGTTAGTGTCTATGACAGCGAAGGCAACGGCCGCGTGCTCGTTGTCGAGGCCGAGGCACTGGAAGAACAGCTTGAACTCCTTCACCGATATGTAGCCGGTCTTGTCCTTGTCTACTGCCTGTTGCACATACATTATTACAACATATTATTAAATCTATATGTATAATAAAATTGTAACCAAGCCGAATCTGTACATTAAATATTTTTTGGAAAATCTTATTGAAGCAAACATTATTATCGATACAGAGGCCGAATCTATAGTTTTTAGAATTTTTGTCTGTCTGTCTGTTACCGCATCTCAGAAAAACCACTGGCGGGATTTTGATGAAATTTGGTATGGTGATAGTTGGTTATCCGGGTCAACATATAGGATACTTTTCACCGCGGCAAAATGTCTCATTTCTGAGAAAAAATACAAAAAACTGCAATATATGAGTATACTAATATGGGAAACCTAAGAGTTTGGTTTTTGGTCATCTGAACGCGGGCGGAGTGGCGGGCAATGCTAATTTTTTAATAAAACTATAAAAAAATAAATAAACCTTCATACATTTAATGTTATAAAAAATATTATTTTTTCTTGTATTGTCTTGAGCAGCCTTCCGAGCCGGTAGTAGATTCCTCACGGACTTAGGTACATCTAATTTACATTGTAAAATGTAAAAATTAACGATTCAAAAGTACTTGTAAAAGTCTATTTGAATAAAGTATATTTTAATTTGATTTGATTCTTTTGTTGCTTATATTACGAGTATATGCACGTACAATATTTAAAATATTATATCATAGGGAAAGAAAAATTGTTTAAAATATTTCAATTATTTAGTACTAACGACTTACCCTTGCTTCGCTCGGGTGCGTCCCTAGGTACATTTTAATTTTTGTGATCGTAACCCTAATTATTTTTCTATAATAAAAGTAGTTACTCCTTATAACATCAGCTTCTGCCACATGCCATGTATCTGCCAGTGAAGTTCCCGTTAAAATCGGCCAGCTGTTTCGGAGATTAGCCGAACAAACAGACGGACAGATAAAAATTTTAAAAATTGTATTTTTCTTATGAGTACCGTATATAAAATTGAAATGCATTTAGTAAACACCTGTTATTTTAACATTACAAACAGACACTTCAATTTTATTTATCTGTATAGATTTAGTAGGTAGGACTACATAAATAATGTATATAATATTTTTAATTCGAGTTTGATATTGAAGAAGAATAAAATAATAAATCATAATAAACTACTTAAATATTACATTGAAGTTTTTTTGTTAATAATTAGAATTTTAGCTCAAATTACCTTAAACAAATACGGCAGCCATTTATGCGCCTTCTTTTTAAGAGTCTTGTTGTTTAGCATGTGCTGCATATCTTCTAGATATTGCTCCACTGTTACGAAATTGTAGGGGTCTATCGCACCCCATTGTTCTTCCCATGTTAACTGAAATTTTATGAATGTTATATGTTTGGAATAGTATCGGTTACAAAATATTGCCTAGTGGCAAATGGTGTGGTCAATAAGAAGATCTTAGATTTGCAAAGTACCTTATTTTATAGCTACCCCCTCCCCTCCCAGATTTTCAACTTCACATTTCATATGTATATTATTGGAAATATGATCTGAATCGGTCAATCTATTTAAAGTCAGACGATCACTTGCAAGAAATATATGTAAAATATATGTATATTTTTCTTACTTTTATAATATCTGTGAACTCCTTCGCCTGTCGGTCGTCCAAGTGTCCTAAGGACTTAAATCGCTCGGAAAAGAGAAGAAAGTCATTGAATGAGATCAGCCCGTCCTTGTCTACATCCAGTATATTGTGTACTGTACGCATTTTTCGCCGCCAGAATTCTGACTGAAAAATCATATTTTTCTTTTAAAATTAATCAGTATTTTGTTCTAGATATTATTTACTTATTTTAAGTTTTGCAGCTATAAAGCTATAGAGTTTAAACAGACACTCAAATAGACATAAATGTTAAATTTTTGACGTTTCTTATAAGGTTTTTCAATAAGAAGTTTTTCATAAAGAAATTGAATGGAATTTGAAAATTCAACTATAAAGGTACATATGTAAATTACTACTTTATTATTTGTGGTCTGACTTAAAATGGCATCGCTATGTTTAACTTTTAGATATCATTGTTTTACACAAAAACAAACAAACTGCTTTAAACTCCTTAAAGTGTTGCAATATTTTTTATCTTTTACTTCCACAATTTACATTTCTAAATCTATTCACTATTTAAATCAAATAAAACGTAATAAAAAAAAAGGTAAAAAATCAAATAAATCTTTTATTTCTTAGTTTTTGTACTGAAAACACACAAAGATTACAGTTCTTTATTTAATTAACTATACTCACTCGATCGAATCCTTTATATCCTTTATCGGAATCCGAGTCACTCTCACTATCGGATAGCTGTTTCCTCCGGTTCTCTTCGGGTCTTCCGTGTTGTTTGCTGTAGTTCCTTCTAAGGGCATTCGCGACCTCCGACACATCGAGCTCCCGAGGTTCTTGCATAGTCTGGAGATAGCAAACTTTGCCGTTGCATGATACTTTTGTATGGATGAACTGTAAATAAACAATATTTTCAATTATGCTAATGTAACACTGATACTACGCGATGAGTGCTTATCTATATATTTTAAAATCCATATCAGTTATTTCATTACGTTTACATTTGTATTCATACAAGTACGAAGTACGAATGTATGGGCCGGATTCGAACCCACGAATCAGTGTGAGCGGCTAATATCTCGGACCTATACACTCATACCCCACCCACTCACATCTATAGGTACTATCATGTACATAATTACGCAAAAGAAACATATTTTCAGTTATTGATTCAGCCGATTAAGGCATTGTTTTTAATAGTTGCTAATAATAAACTAAAAGTAGTAGGTAATATAAAGTTCTTATGTATTATAATTCAAAAGTCGTAAATAAATTAGGGGCCTAGGAAATTCAATCTATTACGTTAGAACGTTTTGCCCTTCGCATTCAGCCTACTAATCCACGTTCACTTTGTTCCAACTCGTATCAAGCTTACTACTTATTTAACTACCAAACATAAACGAATTTTTTTAATTAACTGTTTTTAACAAACTGTTAACTTATGGTTTAGATATAAATACTTTCTGTTCTCATTAAAGAAACTTTAAATGAATATAAACTATATATATAAACTATGTCTTCGGATTTTTTGTGGATTTATTTTGATTCTTGATTCCCGACGATTCGAATGCCTTACAGCAATGGTCACGGGTGAAATCTCCAGTCAAAAAATCCGAAAAAATACTGTTAATTTAAAATGTCAAATATTCGCGAATCTAAAAAGTATTATATAAAAAAGAAAATATTAAGCCAACATATGTATATAAATATTAGGGCTCGTTAAAAACCAAATTAAAAAAATATGTAAGAATGACATGTGGTTCGTTTTGTCTTTTCCATGCAATTTAATATATTCGTCTATGATTGTAGAATAACATCTTGTCTTAGCCACAATAAAAATATTATAACATTTTAGAAACTAATTCGATTTTAAGTAAACACAACGACCACTCAGCCCAATAGACACCTCACGCAAGGCGAACACTTTCAGCCAACACGTTAGACAAATACGTCTGACTTGAGAAAACGATCGCGCGATTATCAACAAGTTTGACATTAGGTGTTGAGAATTTTATTAATTTTGTCTTTTTATTATTTAATAATAACTTATTTGAATCAAACCAATAGCCAACTTTGAGAGAGCATCGTTTACATCGTCGTACATTAGCGAATTGCGCTTCACTTTAAAAATAAGTGAAGTATTATCAGCAAACAATACTATCTCATGTTTGTCCTGTACAAAAAATGGCAAATCATTAATATAAATTAGAAAAAGAAAGGGGCCAAGAATAGACCCTTGTGGAACCCCCATATCTAATGGAGCTCCTAGTATAGTACCTACTAAATAGATAAAAATGCGAAAATAAAGTTTTAATGGTGCATTTTATTTTAAGAAGAAGCGAGGTATTTTGAGTAGTATAAATCTTATATTTTCAATGTACTTACTTATTATATCTATATTTATGATGGGTTTTTCTCCTATAAGATTCGAGCGCGAAAGTGAATATTTATATATTTACATTAATTCAAGTCGTTACGAGAATCGTTACGTAAGATTGATAATGTAGAGAACTTTGGTCTTCCTACTACATAACTGACCCAATTTCGATACAATATTGGTATCGCGCGAGACAGAATAATAAAATAAAAAAATCTTATCCAAAATTCTTTTCTCTCGAATATATCGAATAAAATATTGTATTATAAACAGATTACAATAAATTAAAATATTTGTATATCTACTTATACATATAATAAAATTCTATCTAAGCAGAATCTGTACATTAAATATTTTTTGGAAAATTTTATTGAAATAATCATTATTATCGATACAGAGGCCGATTCTAAGTTTTTTGGAGTTTTTATCTGTCTGTCTGGAGACGCATCACGAGAAAACCACTGAACAGATTTTGATGAAATTTGGTATGATGATAGCTGGCTATCCGAGTCATCTCATCCTTGAAAAATAGTTGAAACGTAACTAGAGACGAACACGAGCGGAGCGAGAGTAAATCGCTAGTAGGTACTACATAATGCAATAAAAACTATTTTAGATTATTTCATTTATCCTAAACGTTTCAGCAAAAATGAAACTATTCTAATACGTAAAAGCTTATAATATATATTATGTACATACATAGATGCAGATTTAGATATTAAAATATACATAATATATGCATGTATATTGTATATATTATGTAACCGGTCGTACCAATTGTGTCAATTTGATACCCGCCACGTCAATTACCTAATTTAGTCGAGATGAAAGAAAGCGAAATAAATCTGCCTCATGAACCATCGTCAATAAATTTATTGTACTCAATAAAACTGCATGTAACCAAAATGATATACCTACTTCATTCTAACATTTAATAATTGTATTCAGTCCTTTTTAACGTCCCACTGCTAGGCACGGGCCTCCCCTCAATATGAGGGGGATCAGGCCATAGTCCACCACACTGGCCAAGTGCGGGCGGACTGAGCGTGTCTTTCGAAAACTTGCTAAGTTCTCTCAAACACGCAGGTTTCTTCACGATGTTTTCCTTCTCCGTAAGACAAATAGTGATCATGTTGGAAATGATTCGCACATGAAAATATTAGATCCGGAATTTAAACCCGCTTCATTCGGTTTCCCAAGCGAGCGCGTTACCACTGGGCTACCACTGCGTACTGACATTTAATAATCACTTCTCTTTTTATTATAAGTGCTTGTTTGTGTATTTCGATGAAATGAAATACATAGACCTGAGTTTTTTCCATAAGGTGGCGCTGCTGTATTATATAACATTATAAGGACAAAATTAATTTACAAATAAATTAAAAACACGAATGCCTAATAAGCGAAGTAAAAAGATTAGAACAAATTGATTAAGGAATAGTATTATCCATCCCAAGGTGCGTTCACCTTGTCGTGGTGGGAGGTAGTCGTTTGGCAGCTCAGCCGGGCGCGAAACCAAGAAACGCACTGGGAGGTAGCCTAGTTCAGTGGGTGGTGTGCCATGCCGGTTGCTCCTAGTACTTCTCTCATGGCAGAGTGGACCGTTGGAGCAACTCCATGGTTGTTGTGGTCAGCTGCTGTCCACGAGATTATGATGGGGGAGGTTTTGTTGGGTTTTAGTGAGTAGTACCTACTGGTTTTTCTAGCCGGTGAGTCCCATACAATCACCTGTATGCTTACAAATGGTACCTATGCATAAACGGTTTCCCAACTTTAAAAAAAAGGAAGATAGTATTGTGCAGTCGCGTTATCAAGACGAATCTAACAAAGTATAAATTATCAAAATCGGTTAAGCCGTTTAGAAATTTTACGAGGGAACATATGGTCGGACATACATATATAGATACATGCATATATACGTACATGCATATATACATACATAGAGGTCAAACACATAACGCTCCTTTGTGCTTCGCCGCAGTCGGGTAAAAAGCTAGGAAACGCACCCGAGCAAATCGATGGTAAGTCGCTACTATACTATATATTTAAAATGTGAATACTTTTATTGTATGGTGGACATTGAAACCGTGTAATGTAACACCGTAAAGCCACTTCCCAACGGTGTCAGGTCTACATAATATAAGTCTTGACCAGACAGTACAAATACTTTTAAAATCAATAGCCGATGTGTTTTACCAGTTCTTTCTTCGGGCTTTATTTTTGACTTTTACTTACCAAAGTCATGATAGAGTAGAAAATTAAATAAACGAGTATTATTAACTACTCTAGCTCAAAGGGTAGTTAGTCAGTTAGATACTTCCTGGCACTAAAAGTGATAAACAGATTTTATTTATTTATTATTAAAAAGTCTTTTAAAATTTAAGTCACAAATAGACTAAGTTGGTATGCCACTGTTCTTATTTGTTTATCAGTTAGCCATCGTTTACTAAGATTTTTATATCATATATACGTATACATACATACATACATGTCTCTCTAATGACTTAGTGCGACCCTAGGGTCCTTTTATATTAATAATAAACAGTAGGTACTAGGCGACCGAGCTATACTGCGCGTTTTTCAGAAAAGACATAAAAATTGAGTTTTTTTCAAAAAAGACACCTATATGGGTACTCTTAAAAAATAAAACCTTGCATCGAAATCTACCATAAATAAAATTACGCATTTTATATGATATGACATTGGTAACTAAAACTGCGTCTACACTTTTACGCCAACCAGTGGCTAGTGGATCATTTTTCAAAAATGTCAACGTCAAAGAAAAAATGTTGTTATTTAAACTAAGTATTTTAAAGTAATTTTTTATATACATACCATAATTTCCACATCATAAATATTTGTAATTTGACACACGCGTTTGTGATACACTTTTGCAATTAATCCCCGATATTTTTAAATATTTTTTACAAGTATAAAAATTTAGACCTATTGATGATCCGAACGCATGCAGTCGGGCCCTTAAGGTGCATGCTGCGGTCAACGCCCTCATTATCATAGACAGCAAACGCAACTATGTCAACATAAATATTTACCAAGCACCTATTTCTAAACCCGCTAACTTATAAGAGTTATGTTTTAAAATAAAAATTACATCTATATACTGTAAGTATATAAAGTTCTGAGTCGAATCTTTTAGAAAATCTTTACTAAACGTCAAAAGGTAACTAGGGACGAACACGAGCGGCGCGAGGGTGGGTCGCTTGTTACAATATAGAGATGTACCTACCTTTCAACCACAAAATCTATTTAAGTGTGTATTTCGCCTTGAAGTATCTTTTTTCAATAAATTTATATAGGACGACCCTTAAAATATAACCTGTTTACACACACACAGAAAAACACAAACACTGATTTGCGTACCGCCTTTTTGTAGTCGTTCAATAAAGTTATAAAATATCACGTTTATTACTTATTATTATAATTCAAAATTAATTTATTTACAAATTCACATATGTATATACATATCATCAAACATATCATCAAAATCCGTCCAGCCTTTTCAGCGTGAACAAGTAACAAACAAACATACATACGTACATACATACATACATACATACATACATACATACATACATACATACATACATACATACATACATACAATCTCCGCAATTAGATATAATAGTAGTCCAGTCCGATATGTTATTTCTTACATTAGGAATTCGTCACAACAAAACGTGTTTAGTGATACTTACTTAACCCAACCAGTTAAATTGTAGATTTTTGTATTTGCATAATCGTAATAAGTTATAAGTTATAATAAGTTTAAAGACACGTATTACGTATATATCATAACCAATCGTATGTCCGGTAGTATGTCCCAAGCATAAGTTCTCAAAAAGCCAACCTACAGTATATAGATCTGTGCTACATGTTTCTAAATGAATACATAATATAATTTTATTTACAGTGCTTTACATTTAATTTAAACTCGACGCCATATCGAACTAGGGTATAGAAGCTATCTAAGTCATAATTTATTATCACTTTAACCCTCTCTTAGTTAGTAGATATTGATAAGTACAGGTAATTATTAATACCTAGCAGAACCCGGGGCTTCGCTCGCGCTAAAACTACAAAGAAACTCTAAAATGGTAGATTTCATACAAACTTTCATCCACTATTTTACCCCTTTATGGGATGAAATTCGGAAAATGCTAAAACACGTATTTAATTAATTGCATTGTAGAGCATTTATACCAAGTTTCAAGTAATTCTGATCATAAATATTTTTTGCATTGTATTATAACGTGTTTTCCCGTGGGAAAGAGATAATCTCCCGTGGTAAAAAGTAGCCTATGTCACTCTCCAGCCCTCCATCTATCGCCACACAAAAATCACGCCAATCCGCCAAGCCGTTTCGACGTGAAAGAAAAACAAAGAAACACACTTTCACATTTATAATATATTAGTATGGATTTTCAATAAATTATACTAACCGTAACATACGTATATGAGAATTGAGTTTTAAGCAAGAATCGAACCCATACCGACGTATAGAAAGAAGACCACAGCATCATGTTAACAAAGTAGTACTTAATCTCCGATCGACCTTATTATGAAAACAGATTTTTATTAAAGTGAACTGTTTACGTGTTTTTTATTAAAGTCACCGGACGGACGTCTCCGATCTCAAAAGTAACAATTTGCAAATAAGCTCATGGCCGTTGTAATAAAGTATAATAAATATGAATATCATTCAAAACATTCATGTTATTTTAAATAATAATATTATATGAATCTCGGTTTATAGAAAGTTCGAGATTTTAAATTCGTATACCATAGACAAAAAATAGACCCTACTAACAGATATAAAACCATATTGTTAAAGACATGGTCATAGAGCATTATAACAAAAAAAGTCTTTAGTGTTAAAATATGAACAATCGTAATCACACTATTCTCTTACCATACAAATGAAATAAATTTTGTTTAATCAGTCCTCTTTTCGTTGTATGTATTTCGTAATATATGCATATACCTAGGTAGGTACTTATTTGTATTACTTGGTAAGTTACAAATTTTGTAACATGTAAATGTAGGTACAGAGAAGTATGGCGAGGATGTAATTATATGTAAAATTAGGTTAAAAAAATCGAGAGGCAGATAATAAAATTGTTTTGACGAGGGATGCGATTCGGACTTGTCTGGATTTTTTTGCCTAAGATTGAATTAAGTCATTGACGATTGTCATATTTTGAAACTAAAATATTAAAAATAAATAGTTTTAATACCTATTTATTTCTAGTTACTTATCCCAATTTCACTCCAGATGTCTATCTATAAGTATACTAAGTTCCATCCAAATCCATCATGCCGTTTTAGCACGAGGGAGTTGAAAACACATAAATACACACAACCTTTCACTTTTATAATATACTAGCAACTCACCTCGCTCCGCTCGGGTTCGTCCCAAGTTACGTTTTAACGTTTAGTATAGAATCTATAGATTTCTCAGAGATGAGATATTTTCCCGAGGTAAAAAGTATCCTACATGTTGACCCGGATAAGCAGCTATCATCATACCAAATTTCATCAAAATCTGTCTAGTGTTTTTTCGTGACGCGGTGACACAGACACACAGACAGACAAAAATTCTAAAAACTATAGATTTGGCATCAGTATAGATAGTAATGAATATTTCAATAAGATGTACAGATTCGAGTCAGTTAGAATTTTATTATATGTATAGATTAGTCCGATAGACCGGTTACAAGGGCATATTTTTAGATGTATCAATAGAATCAGAACCTACATACTTGACATTAAGATTAACGATAGTTCGCCCACCGCCTACGCAACATGCGGGTGTGCGCTTGCACTTGTATTAGGTCATTGAACTTTGTAAACAAAGCATAACCTCGTTTTCACCGACTGCGCATGGCAAACACGTGCTTCGAAAACTATTATATAACAAATAACACAAAAATGGTGAAGCAATATTATCATTTTTGTTGTTTTCAGAAAAACGGAAAGAAAATATATATATATATATATATATATATATATATATATATATATATATATATATATATATATATATATATATATATATATATATATATATATATGTATATATATATATATATATATATATATATATATATATATATATATATATATATATACTTCTTCTTCGAAAATATTTGATTAGGTATGTATAGTAAATGAAAACTACCAATCAGTTATTTTTTACTTTTTAGTGCTTTTGTTTGAAGTCGGTTTTTATTTTTTTGTTAAAAAGTTTTTATTTTTCCCTTTTTAGTGTAGACAGTAGTAGCAAAGTAAGGATTCTAACGTGTTAAGCTTGTCAAATCGAACAAAATAAGCCCAAACTCAAAGTATCTACTATTTTAGCCGTCGAAGAGTTCCACCTATCCACCTTCTGCCCTTGCCATCAGATCAGGTCAACAACACCGAACCACTGTACTATCAACGGAAATAGAAATACTTGCAAAGTTTTAAGTCAATATGACAATTAGAAGTAGGTTAAATTCATCATTAGTTGTTTTTCCACCCTTAGGGGTGGTATTTTTTTTTAAAATTTAAATGGGACCAATCTGGAAGTATACCCTTTCAAACAAAACAAACATTGTCCAAATCGGTTAATAAATGTCGGAGTTCTGAGGTAACAAACATAAAAAAAAAACATACAGTCGAATTGAGAACCTCCTCCTTTTTGAAGTCGGTTGAAAAATTTAAAGTCAAATCTGTACATTAAATATTTTTTGGAAAATCTTATTGAAATAGTCATTATTACCGATACAGAGGCCGAATCTATAGCTTTTAGAATAATTTTGTCTGTCTGTCTCGGAACGCATCACGAGAAACACACTGAAAAAATGTTGATGAAAAAAATCCACAGATCTCGTGTCTGCCACAACTATCGACCACGTTCATCATTAAATTAACATATTAATTACTAGCAGAACCCGCGGTTTCGCCCGCATTCAAACTACAAAAAAGTATTTAGATGCATAAAGATGTTATAACTAATATGTAATTTGATGGATGAAAGAGAAGAGAAAAGACATTAAAAAAAAGTCAGAAGACAGGCGAAGAAGAAAGGTGAAGAAGACACGATTGTTAAACGAACAGTTAAACTAATTGATACTTAAGCTAACTGACAGTTAATCAAACTGAAAGTTAAACTAACTAGCAGTTAAGCAAACTGACATTAACAACTCCAGGTAAATTTCTAAGAAATTAGTTAAATTTCTAAGAAATCTATTGTTAACTGACACGCCGGCGTGTCCGCGGTCGTGGAGGGATTAAACAAACTGAAAGTTAAACGAAAAACAGATAAACAAACAGTTAATGAAACAGTTACACAAACAAACGAATAAGTGTAAATATTATAAAGAAGCAGAATTTGTTTGTTTTTTAAAGAAAAAAAGGGGAGGAGAGGAGAAAAGAGGAAAGAAGAAAACAGGCGAAGATGATTGGCGAAAAAGAACTGCAAAAGACAGGCCAACTCTCAACAAGAGGCTCCTCTCTCTCCTGTCCTCTCCTCTCCGCTCAGCCCCTCTTTCCCCTTTTCTTTTTTTCTTGCAGTAAAAGATATCCCAAATATCCTAACCCGAGTAATATGTTATCAGTACACAAAATTTAATTGAATCGGTTCAGTACTTTTTTCGTGAAAAGCGCACACCCAAACAGACATACAGACAAACAGACATCATTGTTTTGGGGTCTATATTCTGTAGAACACAATACGTTACAGTCATTCTTTTCAAAAATATTTCACCTACAGACTTCACTAAGTTACTATTTTATTATATGTAATAAGCATCTCCAATATTTTTTTAAATGTAGCCCAAAGTCATAATTAGTTTTCGAGATATGATTTTTTTTCGGACCGAAACCGAGCGACCGCATTTTTCACACTTTTTCGATTTAAAAAAACGCTTTTGAGTGTTTTAAAAATATTTTTTGCAATTTTTAGCCTTCATTCATACGAATCTTTTAACATTCCAATCAGCCACGTAGTCCCAAAATCCACGACACCAGGGCGATGTCGCACTTTCGCTGAAAATCGGGCCTATACCGAAGCGACAAAAAAAACATTTTAAATGTTAAAAATCTATACTAAATGTTAATAATAAGTCTCATTTGTATTATTATTTTATTGCGTGAAAATTAATTATCTGTTATGTAACATCGTAGCCCGTAAACATCACGTAGGCTACACAGACCTCTGAACCACGTGTAGGACTGTTGTTTGTTTACAACTTATTGTTTTTGGTCACGCTGCACTCAAGGACGTTTTTTTTATTCAAATAATAATTATTTTATACAGTTAGATATAACTTCCTGTTTTAAATTCATAAATATGTACAGCAATTATTATCTACTACATTTATTTTATTTTTGATGATTCTTTTGATAAATTGTTGTAATATTATTGTAGGTAGATATATAAATAAATCTATCCCATGATGGGTCGTCGGTGTAACCTAAATCAATGAATCTTTTCTTGAATAAATGACTGATTCCTCAATGTCTTAATGCTACAGATATAATATGATATAATAGAATAATGAGAGCTTAATAATTTATAAAAATTATACCATGGATATATCTAGCGGAAGAGTAGTGAAAACATGGATGTAGCGTAGAAACTTCAAGTATAAACTACCCAATTTATTTCAATATTTTCAAAAAGAAAATAAATAAAATAATACTTAATACAAAGGTAGATCCATACTCCATACTAATCACTAACCAACATCTAATATCTTACAATATTAATTGAGCAATTCTTGTATATATATGTATATATAAATCTATTTCGTGTATCTCGGGAACAGCTCTAACGATTTGAATCTTGTATTTAGATAAGGTTTAGCTTTTTAAGTTTATTTATTTGTCTTTTCTAATAAACGCCATTTTTATATATTTTCCGACAAACGCCAAGCGGAGCTCTGCCTCGCCTCGCCTTCCTTACCTAGGCGACCTACCGACCTTTAAGTTAATGCGGTGTGAATTTAGTTAGCTTATTATTTACTAGCGACTCACCCTCGCTTCGCTCAAGTTGATCCCTAGCTTGATTGTATGTATAGGGATACAAACTTCATGCCTTAAGGGATGATTTCCGGGATAAAAACTATCCTAAGTCCTTTACAGGCTCTCTAACTATCTTCTTACCAAATTTCATCTTAATCGGTCTAATAGTTTCGGACCTTGTTTGGTACAAACAAACAAAAACATCTTTGCTCTTTATAATATTGGTATAGATTTACACATTCTCAATATAATTAAGCACCTCGTCTGTTGTTACGACACTCTTGACAACAGCCATAATTACCACACAATTGAGGATAACATACTTAGCTTTCTTCTTTAGAAATTTCATAGAAAAATAACTTTTATTATTATAATAAAAAGGACGAAATTGACACTAAGTTCCCTATCGGAGGGGAGTGATAAAAGGTTATCAAAGGTCATTTGAATGAAAAAATGTACCAGACGATTGGGATGTTATTTTTTATATATAAAAAAATAAATGTTTGTATTTATTTATGATTGATTGTTTACTAAACAAGAATACTTGGCAAAGTTAAAAATACTATGCGCTTACTAAATATATAATACGTATGTAAAAGGAAATAACTGGCTAGCGTCTGTCCTTCTGTCTACACATACCTACTATGTGCGCGCCAATCTCGTAAACTACTGAACAAAGGATGATATATTTGACAGTTTGTTTGTTACGTTCTATATTTCTATAGGAACAATGTGCTGTACTTAAAATTGCCCTTGCACTCATAAAACCTGAGCAGTGTTGCTTTATCGACGTGTGCTGAATGTATGGGTATTTGTGAAAACAACATGAGGAGTTTGAAGATCTGTAATATTTCTACGAAAACGCAGTAATTGCGTTTATGTTTAAAAAGTATTACTATTTGAAATAAAAAAATATTAGATATCCTTATACGTTAGATAAAATGTGCTCTTTATAGTAGCTAGATACGAGTTTATCATTTGGATATGCATATAGTAGGAGATAATGAAAACTGTATCACCACGCACCAGGGAGAAGATGCGTGGGCACATCACTCGTTAATAAAAAGATACTCGACATTATTACATATTTTTTATTTTACTATAATTATAAATATGAAAGTTTAGATGTTTGTTACTCAATCACGCCAGAACGGCTGAACGGATCTAGATGAAATTTGGCACAGAGAAAGATTATAGTCCGGAATAGCAAATAGACTACTTTTTATCCTTGAAAAATGTACGGTTCCCTTGGGATAGATTTGTTCTATGCAATTGCCCGAAAACACTTTATAAGTTAATCTCCTAAACCCTTCACCTAAGCCGTCAATCACGTTTGTTTCTTTTATTTTGTAATATAAATCCCATGGAATGTAGACCCAACGCTGCACCGTAGGGCCGCCATATACTTATTTTTTCTTTTTAATTCTTTATAGACGAATGCACTGGCAAGATGCAACACTTTTTTATTAAAATAACAACCTGTTTCTTAGATTACTTTATACTACAGTAACTTTCCTAATTTTTACCAGTAAATAATAAAGGAATAAATAGAAAAGTATAAAAAAAATTGTAGTTTCTACTTCAAAAAATTATTAATATATTAATAATTATTGTGTTTTTTAATTTACCTTTATTTGATTTTGAACACTGGTATTGGAGAGGACAGCCGCAGATCTCTCCACATTCAATGCGGCCGAACGAAATCCAAGCCTCATAAGTGAAAAAGCCATTTTGTCACTAAAATTCACCTAACTACATTTAAAACTTAAATATCAGTTCGATTAATATAAATATTCCTTATTCGAAATCAATTCACAATCAGTTAAAATGTCAGTATGCGCGCGCGCAACTAAATGATTTAAAATTTGGATGCGTTCGGTTTTATTGGACGGTAAATAAGAGAGGGGAGGGCTAGTTAAGAGAGATTAAAAGAATATTCGTAGAAATAGTAAGAAATAGTAATATAGCCCTTAACGAAATGTAATACAGAAGCTATTTACGTGTATAATTTTGGCAAATTCTTCTAAACATGACAGCAACTTGTAGCATAGCACAGTGTTTATGTTTACCGGCGTTCTGTATGTATACGGTCCTCAAGCGATTCTAGTCTTTAAATTAGAGGCCCTTAGCTACTTTACTATATATTTTTTGTTATAGATGATAAAAATTCGAGGACGTTTTTCGATAGTTATATTGACATTGATTGTTACCGAGTTTTGTCTACGCATACGGTCACACGTAGGCCTCGTAATTGCAATTTGGGTTAACTGCTTCTCATATTGTACAGATAAAGTAATTATAAGTAATGTGTAATGATAATGGATATGCGATTTATTAATAGTTTTTCCTTATTTGTTTTATAAGAAATCTATTTAATTATAACATGCTTGTTAGGACTTTGGACTTAGAATTAGGTAGTTATCTATACATATAATAAAATTGTAACAAAGTCGAATCTGTAAATAAAATATTTTTTGGAAAATCTAATTGAAATAGACATTATTATCGATATAGAGTCCGAATCTATAGTTTTTAGAATTTTTGTCTGTCTGTCTGTCTGTTACCGCATCACGAGAAAACCACTGGAGGGATTTTGATGAAATTTGGTATGATGATAGCTGGTTATACAGGTCAACATACAGGATACTTTTTACCGCGGGAAAATATCTCATTTGTGAGAAAAAAAAGAGTATACTAATATGTAAAACCTAAGAATTTGGTTTTTGCTCATCTGAACGCGGGCGGAACCGCGGGCAATGCTAGTTTAAAATATTTTTTGAATCTTAATTTAGCCTCGTAATGTTAATCCAGCTTGAAGGATGAAATGTAGGATGATTATCTGAAAAATGTTACATTTAGTGAAAATGGACCTTAAGCATTTCACTGGCTTTTAACAATTTTCGTTATATTTTTGTTATTTTAACGTCCAATTAATTAGTCGTCATTAATGATTTTTTTAACGATTCTTTAGCGATATCTTTAATACATGGCCGTAAACACGTCGTCCTAACTACAAATCGATTCTAATTAATGATTTAATTTAATCAATACGATATTGTTTGACTTATAACTGGTTTTTATTACAAAATCTAATGGCTATTTTGTGAAACTTAATGATTAATCTAAAACATCATCAGTTTAATTTTGTTAGATATATCACTTATGTATAGATGGAGGTACTTAAGGTAGTATAAAAGAGTCAAATGGATTATAGATTTGAAGTGTAACAGGCAAAGTTTTGCTGAATAGAGATGCGCAAAGTATAAATTGCATATTACGTAAAATTAAAGTATAAGAAAATAAAATAAAATTTTATTCAATTACACTTTTAAAATCACTTTAGAATTGTCAACTTAATATTTATTAAATATTCACGAGAAGAGGTGTGAGGAATATAAGTACTTCCTCGAAAAGCAGTCCTTCTGGGAAGAGCCAAGGAGAAACTCAACAGTTGCTTTTTTAAATCAATTTATAATATTTTTAATACAAAATAAGAGCCGCATCTATAAAAAAAACTCTGTAGTAGGTAATAAGCTTTAATTAGAAAACTTAAATTAAGCTAAAACTAAAATATTTCATTAGTTTTAGCTTAATTTAAGTTATTGAAAAGGTTAATCTATACCTACATATGTATAATGAAACAATAATTTAGCGTAATCGATATGCGCGTTTCACGTAAAAAGTACTAAACCGATTTTAACTAAATTATGTGTAGTGATAACTTATTATTCGGCTCAATATTTATTACCTACACCTTTTACTACAGGAAAATCTTTCATTTCCACGGAAAAACACAAAAACTGTTTCTATCGAGTCTTTCTTAGTACATGTGTAACGCTGGCTAAACCTTAAGAGATACACACATACAACAATGTACTAGAAAATTGTAGGTCCTATAGACAAATCTGCAATTTATATCTATCTATAAGTCTTTCTACTAAGGTACACTCACAATAACTATTCATATTTATTTAAAACGTACCTAGGGATGCACCCGAGCAAAGCGAGGGTAAGTCATCGAAGATAATTTGTGAGATTTTATTACATTTGCGTACCTACTCACTCAGTTCGATGAAACATGATAAACTGTAAGAATAGCAACTATTTAAAAAGTACCTCTCTACTTAAGACACATCTATTTAAGAAATCACTAATCCTCATCATAAATATCTATATCTAAAATTCCATATACATACTAATATTATAAATGTGAAAGTGTGTTTGTTTGTTTGTCCTTCTTTCACGTGGAAACAGAATGACGGATTGGCGTGGTTTTTTGTGTGGAGATATTTGGAGGGATGGAGAGTAACACAGGCTACTTTTTACCGCGGGAGATTATCTCATTCCCATGGAAAAACATGTTATAATACATCCCAAAAATATATTTATAATCAGAATTACTTAAAACTTGATATTAATGCTCTTCAATATAATTAAATAAATACATGTCTTAGCATTCTTCGAAATTCATCTCGTAACGGGGCAAAATAGGGGATGAAAGTTTGTATGAAACCTAACTTTTTAGTTTCTTTGCGAAGCCGCGGGTTCTGCTAGTATATTTATAAATTTATTGTTGTATGTTTAATTTTATAATTATCAATAATACCTATGTATTAGTGTATATAAGATTTAGACAAATTTTGTTTTCCTCAATATAATATCATCTTATAAATATTGATTTAAGGCATACCTACTTGCACTAATTAAGGATAGCCAAGAGTGAGCGCCTTATCTATAGTACTAATATTATAAATAGGCCGAGTTTGTTTGTTTGAACGCGCTAATCTCAGGAACAACTAATCAGATTTGAAAAATTCTTTTTGCATTAGATAGCCCGTTTATTTAAGAAGGCTATATATAGGCTATATATCATCATGCGACTACCCAAGGGAGCGGAGCAGTAATCATAAATGTCAACAAATCGGGCAAACTCTCGTACATTATTGTAAAACTGATGTTTATATCCGACGCCGGCGAAGCAGTCTACTGCTAGTACACGTTATATGGCATCAGAAAAGAAACGCTTTTCAACGTTAAGTTACCATCTTCATTATATTTTTTCTCATTTATTTACAAAGGTTAATGCGTCTTCATATATGAGCAGATTCAAGTTTAATCATTCAACTACTTCATTTATTAATACATACTGTCCATAACACTGCAAGCCGTAAGTTCAATATAAAATCTTATTTCACCCTCCATTGCGGTATTTTTTAGAACTTCCTTTAGAGCTATTATCTAGGTATTTGGAAAAATTATGAAAATCAGTTCACAAAGAAACTCTGAATCTACTGGTCCGATAAAAAAAAATCTTTTTGTGTTTTATAGCCTACTAGCAACTTACCCTCGCTTCGCTCGGTTGCGTCCCTGGGTACGATTTAGCGGTTCGTTTAGAAATGTAGGTAAGTTATTTAGAAAAACTTGAAATCATCGAGTACTTTACCTTGACTGGTCAAAAGCGCCAAAGCATTCTTTATTTCTTACCAAAATTATATGATATAACGAATTTTTTGATGCTGATTGAGAAAAAATTTATTGAAGGTAGAAAAGTGCTGAAGCGAGCATTTTCTGATAAACAAAAGGCTGCAGACTGCAACTCGGCTGGACTATTAGCGCGGTTGTTGACCTAGGCCCACACGCCACGCGAAAAATTGAATTTATATAAAATTAGCATAGCCTGCGGCTCCGCCCGTGTTCAGATGACCAAAAACCAATTTTTTAGGTTTTACCTATTAGTATACTCTTACATTGTAGTTTTTGTGTTTTTCTCAGAAATGATATATTTTCCCGCGGTAAATAGTATCCTATATGTTGACCCGAATAACCAGCTATTACCATACCAAATTTCATGAAAATCCCTCCAGTGGTTTTTCCGTGATGCGGTAACAGACAGACAGACGAAAATTCTAAAAACTATAAATACGGCCTCTATATCGATAATAACGATAATTTCAATAAGTTTTTTCAAAAAATATTTAATGTACAGATTCGGCTTAGTTACAATTTTATTTTATATAATATAAGTTCTTTTTGGCTCCGCGAAAAATATTATTATTATTTTACTTAAAGTACTGGACGTCTCAGTGGTCTAAGTTGCGTTAATGATGAGTTGTGTATTCGTCTGTCAAGTATGAATTTGCCGCCCCCGGAGTTTGCCGCCCAGGGCGTGGGCCCCGGCTTGCCCCCGCCTAGATCCGGGCCTGAATAGGATATGATTTGTACGAATATAGTAATAGATATATAATCGAACTACGGGGACAGAGCCGCGGGAAATGCTAGTGATAATAAAATACAAATAATACCTTTATGGTAATTTCTACAGAAAGCAATTTTGTTATCATGTCAAACACTAATTGACTGCGATTAGTGTGGATGTAACCTTAGATATGTACTCTAAATTCATTATCACATGGCGCGTCATTAGTCTTCTTAAGACTCTTCTAGACTAGTTAAATGGTGTTAAAATATATATGACTTCTACGCTCTGTGTGGTAGGAAAATGAACATGAGGTAACCGCTGGATTTCCTAAGTCCTAACATAGCACTGTAAAGAAAAAACCGGCCAAGGGCGAGTCGGACTCTCACACAGAGTGTTCCGTAACATCATACAAGATATCTATACACAGACATACGATATATATGGATAGTAAGATTTTTTTGAGAGGAATAATTCTGTAATACATTGTTTTCATATAACTTTATTTGTTTACGCGGCGCACGCCAATAGAGCTCCCAGTCGGCATGGTTTTTTTTCCAATTTCAGCCAATTTACACAAAACCTTAATGAATTATACACCTAAACTCTCCTCATGAATCACTCCAATTTTTGAGTTTATCACGTTCAGACAGACGAAGCGGGGGACTATATCTAAAATATTTAAACGAGCAATTCTAGTATATATATATATAATCTGAATCTCGGAAACGGCTCTAACGATTTTCATGAAATTTAGTATACAAGGGGTTTCGGGGGCGATAAATCAATCTAGATTAGTCTTATGTCTGGGAAAACGCGTGTTTTCGAGTTTTCATGCAGTTTTCTTTTGCTATTCTACGCAAAATATGGTCGGTAATTTGCACGCTCGGGATTAAGCATCGTGGTCAAGCGGCCAAGGTGCAAGATCAACAATCACAGGTGTCCTGGTTCGAATCCCGGTCGGATACAAAGGTATAATTTATTTTTGTTTTTTTTTTGTATTTATTCAAGTTTCTTATTTAAAGAAAATTGTACTTTTTAACCAAAAACTCCGAGCGAAGCTCGGTGGCCCAGGTACTTTTACAATAATATGTAGTGATAAAATATAGGGTATTATTTTTAAATTAAATAATTTATCTTCCATATAAATAAAAATGAATGTATGTATGTTTGTCTCTACTAAACTCTAGTGGATTATTCTGTATACCGGCAAAGCGTCATGGGGCAAAAAAAACTTTGGACGTTTGTCTTTTATGCATTCCTAGCTATTCAATTCGCTAGTAAAAAATAAAATAAAAATTAACATATTACTAAAATTTATTGAAATACAATAAAGTTATTTTAATTAAACTTGCTTATAAAATGTTGATATAAACAACTCAAGAACTGAGCTTGAAGGAAATGTAATAATTTTTACAGTTAAATTAACATTACTGATACAAAACTAAAAGATTCTGATGAAGAAAAAAAACACATGTACAAATTTAAACAATTCATCTTATAGGTAAAAGAAAGTAACAAAGTTTTATATATTTATATTTTTTATATAAATTACGCTTTCTTATATTCAATCCTTTCTACTTTCACTTCATCTCCGAGAAGTTTGTATACATATGTAACCACTGTTGAGCTTTGGATATCCATTAACACAAACGATGGAGTTGCATTCCTGGAAAATGTATATTTTTAATATATGAAAAAAAATGTTATTAAATGTTCTATTATTTTGTTTAAACAATTTAAAATAACATAATGTAACTTCATATTTGAATATTCATTTAGCAATTTTAGTGTAAGGTTGATTACATTTTTTCTCCACACTTTGAAAATTAAAAGACAAATTATCATTAAAAAAAACATGTGTATGTACTTATGTATGTACGTAAGAAGTTATACTTCTTTGGTGTGACCGAACAAAAATAGCTAAAGATTTTATCCTGTATATCACAACTCTGTTTGCAAAAGGAATGCAGCTAACTTCATCATGTCGCTTTTTGGCTGTTGGTGTGCGTGCACATCACAAAAATTTTACTCTCATAATTTTTTCCAAAAGTGCCAAAAGAAGTATAACTTCAAACAATATAAATAAGTTAATCAAGAAATAATATAAATTAACCACATTAAGGATAAGACTAAAGAAATTATTTTACTTTTAATACATATATATGTATTATTAATTTAACATTTAAGAGTATTTACAAAATAATAAAGTATATTTTCTATAATCACCTAAATAGTGGACTGTAAGCACCAGTCGCGGAGCCAGGGTTAATATAAAACTTGTTCTCATGCTCATATGCTTCAAAGCGATGTGTATGGCCTGATATTAATATATCAACATCTAGCTGCCTCTGTACGAGTGCCAGAGACTCTTCATCACCCCAAGGTACCACTTGATGACCATGGATCAGACCAATTCGGAACTGACCAACAGTTATTACTTTCTGTTCTGGGTATGTTGAATTCTACAAACAACAAAATTTATATTTAAAATGAAAATATTTTATATTATTAATAATATTTTTTTAATAATAAATAATCAAAATATGGCTAACCTCATCAAAATCACCTCTAACAACATGTACATCACTAGCCAGCGTTTTTAAATAATCATAAGACTCCTTTGTACATAAGTTGCCTGTGCATAGTATATGTTGTATCCGGCCAGGTAACAATAGTTTCTTAAATTTAGGAGGTAAACTGCTACAACGGTGTGGAATGTGAAGATCACCAAGTACTAAAACCAGCTGAAAATCCAAAAAAAAATTATTTTGAATATACATAATTTTAATATATATATATATATATATAGATTCGATTTTAATAGTATCGTCCGAAACTATTGTATAACATCAATTAATTAATATTATAACAATTTAGACTCATCCCTATTACAGCTTACCATTATGTCAATGATTTTTAACAATTTTTACAATTTTTGCAGTTCACGTGCAAATAAATTCTATCAATGACTAATAGATTGTTGCTTAGTTTATTATAAATCGTATAGGTTAGGTAATTAAGAAAAATTGTTATTTAATTTTTAGTTTACTCCCACTTACTAACGACAACAAGAAACAAAACTGACATTGACATTTGACATTTAAGGTTCATTCATGATTGTTCAAAACTTGAAATTATTGTTGCTATACTTAAAAAATAAAGCTCAAACCGTAGGAAAACTTTTACTTAGCTTTTTCGCTCAAAATAGTGTAACTGTTAAAGGATATTATTTTTTATAGTCAAAATAATTAAAAGCAATGCTCAACTAAAACTCTAAATGGATTACTAATTTGAGTCAAGCAACCTTGTAGCAATAACATTCAATCACCGTATAAGTATGTAATTAACATAAATAAATATTCTATTAATTTATGTAGGTCTTTCCTATTTACTTTTTACTACTATTAATGTTGTCTATGTATAATTGGTTGCCAGAATAATAAATTCAGTAAAAAATTGGGTAAAATTTAGTAAAATACTACTATCGGTATTAAGGTCTAAAAAAATGTACTTTAAATAACAGATCAATCCATTACCCGTTTAATTTTAAATAAATTATTGTTTTTCTTATTGACAAAAATCGTTTCAATAATATAACCTTTTGTTTTTAAATCCCGAGTCCCAACGCAAACGCGTGCGTGCGTGCGTGTGTCTGTGGCATCGTAGCTCCCGAACGGATGTACCGATTTTGATTGTGTTTTTTCTTGTTTGAAAGGTAAGGATCTGTAAGCATTTGAATTATAAAAATAAAATTAAGAAATATATAAAAAATTATATAGAAAAAAAAAAGCAAAAAATATGTCGATTTTATAATTTTGATCAACATTTATATAATGTACGTATTTCTATACGACATAAGAAAATACTATCAAATTAATTACGACTTAATTATTTCTCGTTTATTTTGTTAGTTTAAAACTGTCATTACTGAAAATAATGTAAATTATGTCATTTTAATGAGTTCATGTTCGTTAAATAATAAATAATGATATAGAAATTTCTTTTTATCAATAATTAATAAATTCTTCATTTACAGAAAAGTTGGATTACTTTCAGTGGTAACTGGTAAGCTAATTCTTTAGGCCTGCAACACTGCATAGCACGTCACTTTCCTCTATTGTCTTTGCTTGCATCAGAATTGAAGAATTTCATGGTGTTGTGGGTGACACATATACGTAGTAAAATTTTAGTGTAAGACACCAAATTGGCACCAACTGCTGGGATATGGAATCAATGGAATATGAGCTCGCTAGAAACCTCACTCTATTGTTCTTCGTGGAGCGCCTGCTCGATAAAGGCGAGCCGAGAACGTTGCACGATCTTTCCTGCCAGTTTGGTGCCAAGGGTTTCACTAAGGAGATGCGTCAGATCGCAGGCGGGTCGCAATCGGGCCTTAAGAAGTTCTTGGCCCAATATCCGGCGTTGTTCAACATAGACGGGGACTATGTTGATATCAACACGTTTCAAAGGCACCCGAGCGGCGCTGGCGCCTCCTCCAACAACGATTACATCGAAGAAGCGAAGGAATACTTCGCCAGCAAGATGATTCAATACGGCGAAGGCACAGAGGTGCCGATAAAAAGCCTCCTGGGGCATCGAAGTCAAGCTTCCCCGCAGGTGCGCCACATCTCCGGACAGCGCATTAAAGAGTTCAAAGATTTCCTCTTGAAGCATCCGGACACCTTCCAGATCATCGAAGATAACGTTGTTCTAGTCAGTGAGAATCATAGGCGTGATAATGCACATGGCAACTCAGAGCAGTTTCATAATTTGCCTGTTGCTAATATTAACACAGACACTGCTCAGCAATTGTTAGATTATGTCGCACAGTGCATTGAAGCTAAGGGTCCAGTTATGGTGGACCAACTCTTTCACCTAATAGTGTCACGCTTCCCACAGGAGTACTGGTATCAAATGTTTAAAACACCAGCTGATTTAAGTGCTTTTTTGAAAATATTTTCTGATAGCTTCCATGTTCAATCAAACCTTGTCACATTAATAAGTAAACCAAAAATACCTGTTATGTATCTAAATGCAAAAACAAAAGTAAAGACTGATCCACCAAAGCAAGTGATAGAAGAGAAGCCGGTGTCCCCTGTACCCCCTGTGCCTGTGGCGAGTCCC
This sequence comes from Brenthis hecate, assembly GCA_951806755.1. Lineage (NCBI taxonomy): Eukaryota > Metazoa > Arthropoda > Insecta > Lepidoptera > Nymphalidae > Brenthis > Brenthis hecate. The sequence continues at coordinate 10,800,057 of OX638249.1, read as the reverse complement.
ACTCCTTCAGATGGCATGAAAAGTCCCGCAAACAGAATACTTAGCCCTATAGAATCTCCCCGCAGTCCCCATCCACAAGCCAACATAGCCAACCAAACACTTAAACAAAGAATTAATTCCATTGTAATCAAAAATTTAGCAGAAAACATGGTAAGAGACAGAGTCAATAATCATTTAAATGCCCGCTCGGCTGAAGATACAAATGGCATGGCCAGCTTAAGAAATAATATGATGGGTGAGGCTTGGCGGCAAAAAGTTTTACAAAGTGCAACAGTTATAGCAAATGTAAGGGAGTGTGCTACTTTAATAGACAGCATCATGAATACAAAGCGCACCTCAAAAAGCATAGTTTCTTTTGATTGCGAAGGCATAAACTTGGGCCTAAAAGGAGTATTAACTTTATGTCAAATTGCTACAATGAATGGTGAAGTGTATATTCTGGATATCCTGGCCTGTCCTGGGATGGTAATGGAAGGCAAAATTAAGGATCTATTAGAAAGTGAAAGTGTAGTTAAAATAATTCATGATTGTAGAAATGACTCGGTTAATTTACACAACCAGTTTGAAATTACTCTAAAAAATGTTTTTGATACTCAAGCAGCTCATGCTGTGTTACAATTACAGCAGCAGAATGTACCGGTATACAAAGTGAAGAATCTTAGTCTGAATGCACTCTGTGAATTGTATAATGCTCCAATGAATCCTATGAAAGAGCAATTAAAGAATGTTTATAGAAGAGATCAGCGTTATTGGGCTCGCAGACCTCTCACAAAGGACATGATTATTTATTCAGCATCAGATGTTCTTTCTCTTGTGAATCCAGCAATATATGCTTACATGTCAAGCAATATAAAGCCTGAGAATCAACAATTATTTGAAGAATTGTCTAATGAACAAGTCTTTATGCACATTCAACCAACTGAAGTGAAATTGAGGAAACGACAAAGGAAAATAAATACAGAAGTTGGTGAATTAAAACAAAAATTAGCTGAAACTACAAAAAACATTGTTTTAAGTAATAGAGAAATAAGGTTGCTCCGGTATTTAGAGCTAACTGAGGAAGAAAAAGAAAAATTAAAAGGCTGTCATAAAATATCTAAGAAGTTAGAAAAGCTTGAGTCAATGGGCCAAGAAAAAGACAGTGATAGTGAAGACGATGAAAAAGAAAATGAAATGGCAAGCCTAGAATCGAATCCATCAGACTCAATATCTTCCCCACACTCGACACAGCCACCGAGCCTCACAGAGTCCATGCAAATGATGGATGAGATACTTTCAGATACAAACATGGACAAAGTAGAAAAAATAAATCGTTTAGAAGCCATCCTCTCAGCAGTAGCCCCTCTAAGTGGAGAATTAGAAGATAAATTCTCCCAAACAATGGAACAAACATTGCCATTACTGAAAAACAAAGATTGGTCAAACTTAAGCCAAATTTTGAATATTGGGGAACCAGACAGGAAGAACTGTTGCTGCAAGTGTCATAGCTCCGGTTACGACGACGTCAAATGTAATGCTCTCAACGAAACCAAGAAAGCAGAGGTCGGCTCCCAGACCCTGAGTACAGGGGACATCGTCATCACAAGGATTCACTTTAGGGAAGAAGACAAGCTGAACGAGAGGATCCTCGATGCCTCTCCCCTCAGTAAGAGGGTCGGTATCAACATGTCTTGATGACGCTCAGGCGAAAGCATACTTCCATTTTTCTGAGTGCCACAGTTTAATTTCGAAACTACTCCCGTATGTGATCAATTACATTTTTTAACGTAGTGTTTAAGTTTTAAACGTGTAGAATCTTAAAGTGGGTTTATGGTCTAGTTTACCGCGTGTCCGATAGCGGTGTATTTGTTCAAGATTGAATTAATTATGTGAGGACATGCATTAGTGAGTTCTGAGCGCCTACGCGCCTGCTCATTGAGCGGAGACGGTACTCGCCCGAATGCAACGGTTATGCGCATAATACTTGTTAATTCCTTCACCTGGAATCGTTAGACTATCGGGACTTGATGTTTTAATCACTTATTTTGTAGTTATTTATTTGGGCTATTGCCGAATCCCAAACCTATATATTGTGATAGTTTTTGGCCTTGATTTTTTTCTCGATCATTTGCATTGTAAATAAGATATGTAAGATTGTTCTCGTAATCTTCTCTTAACGCGACATGATCGAGTGTCGATAGTGCGAATATATTTATCACGTTTGTTTTGTTTTCGTAGCTCTTGCTACTGAGACTATATCGAAAATGGCAATAATAGTTATACAATAAAGGTTTTTATTGTTCAAATATTTAACAGAATCGTTTAGATGTATTCTAGTGTTTAATCATTTACGTAGGTTTAGAATTGAGAGATATAGTGTGAGGTGGTGCTTGGAAAAATAACTTATTTTAGGTATAACGTTAAATTAACACGTTTGTAAGATAGCGAAGTGTCTATTGTTTTTAAAAATAATTTTGTGCCTTCGAGTCATATCCAACGGATGCCTTTTTGAAATACTAACGTGGACGTGTAGCTTTTATACGTATTTAGGAAATGTACACATTCTTTAGATGAGATTTATTTATAAAAATTCTCGATATCTGTAGGATTTTTACAAAACGAAAATTGTCATCTACTATTGAAAGCTGATGTGAATTAGCTTCATTGAAGGTAGATGTTTCTAAGCATGTTGACTTGTTTCGAATAGTTTATTTTTATGTTAAAAGTACATAATAAATACGTTACTTAAGTGATATCATATACTACGCTTGATTTACTAGTTGCTTATATTTATTAGCTTTTTTAGCTTTTCGTGTATTACTCATCAGTATTGCCTTCATCCAACCTCGTTTCCGTGTAGGGAAATGTAAACAAACAATATGTTTCGCTTTTTAAATGATGAAGTGTAAAAAAATATTTGGCGTCCATTTTTTTTAGAAAATTAATAAATTTTTACTTTATTTGTGTATAACGCTGCACAATTTTGAAAGTTTTTGCATACATTTTGTATTTCGCAAAATATTTTTTCAGTGCCACTAATATTTTTAACTTGTAAGGAGCATTTTTAGCCAATGTAAGCCGATTGACTGTTTGTTAAATTAACCTTTTAAACACTTGTCATGTAAGAGCCAAGTTGTCGGTAACAAAGATGTAGCAAATTAGCAGTTTATTAATTTGCACATTGTTTATGTTTATTATAAATAAAAAAGTTAAAACACTTGTTATTTTATTCATGATACCTGTTTACAATTATTATAAGTAAAATTAAATAATACTTATAAATTACATTTCTTTATTAGAAGCCATGTTTGATTTAACTAATATCTTTATTACACTTAATCACTAACCTACTTTGGTCATGTTAAAAAAAAATTAAAACAATTTAATGGATAAATTAAATAATTAATCACGTCACGTGTCAAAGTGGCGTGACAAAATTTTAATCTAGTCCTATTAGGCTAGAAATCTATAGTATGTCATTAATTTTGTTATGTAACTAGATATAAGAGGCCTTCTAACATTAACAGGTTTCAATCCGATTATTACAAGGGTTTTATACTTAATGCTGTAAATATATTGCGATGAAACAGCATTTGTTAGTCTGTAGTTAAATAGATTAAGGCTTAAACTAAGCGAATTTTAAGGCCTCTTTTTTTAGGATTTCTATAATCCAGACCCCTTACAAAAATAGTAAAAAATATTTATCAACTTATTTTGTATTTGATGTGTATCTAAGCAATAGATAAACTTAAAAATTAATGTTTTTAACTTTAAAACTTTAACATTTAGCAATACTTAAACTTTATTTCCATACTTATAAGTAAAACTCTCTTCTTATTGATTTCAACAACAGCTTGTTTTATTATTTAACTAGCGTTAGGTGTGCGTAGCGTGTAAAATTTTTTGAGCGGAATCCTAATTCTTGTTCTAAAATAAAAGAAGAATACATAATTTACTCCTTATAACATCAGGTATCTGCCAGTGAAAGTCCCATCAAAATCTGGCCAGCTGTTTCGGAGATCCCATCTGGAGCAAACAGACAGACAAAAAAATAAAAAATTGTGTTGTTTTTATAAGTGTTTGGTAAGTAGTGGTAGTAAGTAGTAAGTAAAAAGCTTTTAAGTTGACAATACAAACAGACACTTCAATTTTATTTATCTGTGTAGATGTCCGTCTGTTGGCCCAATTAATGATCTTCGAAATAACTGAATCTACTGAAAAGAACATTTACGATAATGTGTCAAACACTGCATTATCTCCATATTTGAGAAGATAATTTCCATACCAGCTAAAATGTTATTATGTAGTGCTCAAATAAAACGGCTCTAACGATTTCGGTCAAATTTTGTATTTAGATAAAGTTTTGCTTTTTAAATTTACCTATATAGGTGTCTTTTCTGAAAAAAAAAAACATTTTTATAGGTACCTTTTCCGAAAAACACGGAACTAAACTCGGTCGCCCAGATTATATTTTAAACTAGCATTGCCCGCGGCTCCGCCCGCGTTCAGATGACTAAAAATCTAATTCTAGGTTTTACATATTAGTATACTCTTACAATGCAATTTTTGTTTTTGTATTTTTCTCAGAAATGAGATATTTTCCCGCGGTAAAAAGTAGCCTATATGTTGACCCAGATAACCAGCTATCATCATACCAAATTTCATGTAAATCTGTCCAGTGGTTTTCTTGTGATGCGGTAACAGACAGACAGATAGACAAAAATTCTAAAAACTATAGATTCGGACTCTGTATCGATAATAATGTCTATTTCAATTAGATTTCCTAAAAAATATTTAATATACAGATTTGACTTAGTTAGAATTTTATTATATGTATAGAAGAGCTTAGAAAATAACTCAAAAATGAAAAAAATGAACGGACGAAACGGACGTATTTAATGTTTATTTAATAATATTATTTAAAAACCAAAGGATATCAATGTGAAAGTATAGATATTAGATACCTACATTTGAAGTGACCATTAGCATGCGGCTTGCATAATGCAAGAATGCTATGCCATTATCATAAAGTTTTTCTTTGTCATTCATTAGCGGTGCTACAATTCAAGGCGAAGTTATGAATTATGATACATTTATGTGATAATTAGATCTAGCGGATTTTGCTCTTCTTATGGAGTTTTCTTTTATTATCGTTATATAAAAATATTTATTTTAATATGATAAACCAAAAGACTTAAAATATTTAAAATAGAATATTACAAACATAATAATATGTAAATCTTATTAAATATTTATGGTAATAATCAGACAATTTTGAAATTATCAGTTTTCAAATGCCTTAAAAATATCTTGTAACTTCTTGTTATAATTAATAGGAATTCATTGTAAATAATAATTAATTTAATAATTTATAAGTACCAATTTAGCCTGCATGTTACTTTGGCTTTGCGTTTTTATTTTATTTAAAAAGCTTTTTGTGTTAGTTAACACTTAACATGATTTCAGCAAGAGGTTTTAAATTCTACTACCTTGTAATAAAGTATTTATTTCTATTATATTTTATATAGAAAAAATGTCAACTGTCAGTTATGACATAAATTTGAATTTGTGAAACCGTTGTTTTTATGTTGTTGAAAAATAAATCTTGAAAATATTAATTAAATAATAGCATTAAAATTGATAAATATGGAAGATTATGATGTTTTTACAAATGAAATAGAATACACGAAACCAGTATATAAGAATTTACTAAATAAATATGTAAAAGATATTCCTTACACTCCAAGTGGACCTAACTATGAAAGTAATTAATGTTACGAACTATTATTTCTTATTCTTAAACGTGGTTATGATTTAATTAAATATTAAGATTTCAAAAAGTTATACACAATACTGTATTGTTGCTTATGATTTTTAGGTGGAAGAAAACTTTTAGGAGAAGAATGCCTTGCTGAAGGCAAAGAAAAAGAATGTGCTTTTCATTTTAGTGAATCTGCATCTCCCACATTACGAACTCTGGCTGTGTACAGGGAAGAGCAATTAAAATATGCAGGTATAGCCATATAATAATTCGTACTAAATAGTATTAGTAACACTAAATTTTCATTTTTATGGAACTACATGATAAGAAAAGTTAACATAATAGATTTCTGTATGAATACTTAACATATAGTGATTTTGATTTTTTGTGATCAACTTCCAGGTGACAAATTGAGCAAAATTACAAAATATATAAAACCTGTGAAAGAATTAATTGAGGCTAACCCACTGTGAGTATTTCTATTTCTTTTGTAAAACTTTTCCCACAATAATACTTTCTTAAATTTACATGAATATTTGACATTTTAAATAAAACTTTCTCTAGAAGAGACTCTCCCATGAATATGATTGCTGTAAAGCATTTGAAACGTCTGGAACCATAAGGCAAAATAAATCTGTGAATAAATCTGGCAAAATAATTTTATTTTCTCACAATATTTTGTCATTTAAACTTATATTTGTTGACCATATTGGGCTCTATGGCTTGGGACTATTGAATGTTACAAAGGTTAAATGTGCTACATACTTATACAAAGCAAGCATCATTTTTTTTAAGTTGCTGATACTGACTTTATTCTAGTGTCCGACCGAAGCTTCGGCTTCGGCTTCGGCTTCGGCCACCTTCGGCCAAAAAATCCACCTTCGGCGAAACATTCGGCTTCGGCCCAAAACCCGGCCGAAGCCGAAGGTTTCGCCGAAGGTCCGAGCGACCGTCGAGATTGAACGAACTGTTACGAAAGTCATGAGGCGGCGGGGAGTCACTGTCAAAATATCACATTGCATGCATCAAAACAAGTTCGTACGTGTATTTAAACGAGTGTTTTTGAGAGAGAAGGTTAAGAACAAATATACTTAGTAAAATAGAATATTATATTATTCTTATAACTTGTTGTTTGCAAAACAGTCATTACCTCATTAGTTCTATTGTTATTGTTACATTTATTTTGAAATTTCTAATATTTTCTAAACTGTGCATTTAATTGACCAACATTTAATTATTTACTAAGAAGTTAGTGTTTGTTTATTTTATTTATTAGTCTAGTTTTGGTCTAGTCGAGTAAAACAAAGACTGATTGGTCTAATTGTAATTTGTGAATTACATAATAAAGAAATGATTATTTTTTACCAGTAGGTAAATCACAAAATCACAAACTTTTATTTATCTCTAAACCAACCATCTCTATGATATATCATCAACTTCTATATGAGACAGTCAATATAAACCTTCAATATTGAGGTTATTTGAGGTATTGATACAAAATTAATTACTGAGTGCTGAGAGAATATAAACCTTCGGCTTCGGCTTCGGCTTCGGCCGAAGGTTGTGGCGATAGCCGATTAATCGGCTTCGGCTTCGGCTTCGGCCAAAAATAGACCTTCGGTCGGACACTACTTTATTCAGATGTGAGTATCAGTGTAAAGAACCCCTACAAGTAACTTGAAAATTATGTTTTTTTTATTTATAATATTCTTAGATCAAAGGAAGATCAACAGTTACTTGAATTTCTACCGGAAGACACAGAAGAATTGACAGAAATATTAGATAAATATGTAATAAATGATGATCTACCATTCTTCAAGAAATATATGAGATTTAGTTCTGAGAACAATGTTGGTAATTTTTGTAAAATCCTTACTGAGCTACCTAAAGGTAAAAGTATTATTTCTGAACTTAACTTACTTTACTATTATGCTGCAGAATTTAACAATAATATACATTATAACTAATTTTTCAAATCCCATCAAAACATAACATATAAAAAAATACAAGTCTCACAATGCAGTTCTTCTACCTCAAAAAGTTGTGAAATATAATGTAAAACCAAGCTGGTTAATATATTCAGTACATAAGTAAGCATCTATCGAACATATAGACACTAGATGTATAAATAAAGTAAAAAAATATTAGTAATTATTTGATGTGAAGTTGCCACCAGTTTTGAAAGGGATATGATTTAAACATTACTAAATTAAGAAATTTTTGGATGAAGATATTTTTTTTCACTAATATTATTTAAAGGTGAGCAAATAACTTATACATTTTTGTATGTTTTCAGAGTGGACAATAATACAATTAACAGCCCCATACAATCCAAATGAGAATTTGAAGCCATTTAATGAGTACAGATCTGAAATTAATTCAATTTATGTAACACTTCTCTCAAATGATTATTTGGACACCAACACTGGCCCCATCACTGTAGAAATACCAGCTAATGTTACTAAAGGTAACTTTCTTCTTTACCTCATAACTAAGGGGGTTCAAATTAAAAGAAAACCCCCTAAATAATATAATTAATATGTCATAATAATAAAAAATATATATCATAAAACAGTCATAGACACCCAGTTGTAAACTAAATGAAGCAACATTTAGTTTACCACTCATCATCCATCCATATCATCATCATTGGTCATGTTTTCCAAGGTCCTTATGATGCAAAAAAAAACATTGAATAGGGCCTGCATGTCTCAAAGACTCTACCTGGTTTTCAAAAGACATGTTAAGTCCACCTACACTTGACCAGGTTTTGTCAGGACTTTGTGGTTGCATGCTTATAGAAAATATGTGACACAGTCTCACACTAGTTCATATTTTAATTGTTATTTAAAATCTATAAAAATAAATAAAATTGGTGTCTGTTTGTAATGTTAAAATATAGCTTTTTACTAAATACATATTAAATTATTTACAGTACTTAACACATTTTTTCTAATTTTTATCTGTCTGTTTGTTCCGACTAAGACTGGACTGTTTTTAACGGGACTTTCACTGGTAGATAGCTGATGTTATAAGCAGTAACTTAGGCTACTTTTGTATTAGAAAAAGAATCGGGTTCCATCAAAAAAAATTTAAAACGGAACCAAGGGTAAGTCTCTAGTTTAATAATATAGTCTCCTATTTTATCAATAAGTATGTAGCTCAAACCAAACTATCAGTGCACAAAGATGACTCGCTCTTGCCCATTCATGTAACTAATATAAAAAAAATATCTTATGTTTAAAGGAGAAGAGAAACCTTTATTTCAAGAGCTTTATTCTCTATTGGAGGAAAATTATAAGACCATAGATAATGCTCAGTTTCTTAATAATAAGAGATTGGTGCAGAACTATTGGGCCAAACGGGAAGACATTGATTTGAGGATGAAAGTAAGTTTTGTAATGTTGATCTATGCTAATATTATAAAGCTATCACAGCTAATGTTTTATATGGCAACACATTTGATTTTGGAACTACCAGTCCAATTTGAAAAAAATTGTTCACCTGCGTAGCTTTATTATATAAAATTGCTTCTCTACAAAGGGTCGTAGCATAATGTTAGATACTAGAACTATTAGCTACCCTTCCATAATAAATAATTTGATGTTGTAATTATAAAACGCCTGAACTTGTGGCCCACCGGAGTATGAGAGAGACAGGAACAGACACTTGCTGTTTGTGTTTTCACCTCTTACTTGTGCTTCTGCACTCTCTCACTCGCCTGCACTATAATATCTTCTGCAGATGGCTATTCTGAGATTGGAGGTATTGGACATATGTAAATAAACCATGCGCTCTCAAACTATGCACTTATTTATATATTTAGTACCCATTTATATTAATATTATTCTATTAAATTTTCTTGTTTATTTAATTAAATATTAAATTATTAACTATTTAACTTTCTTGTTAATAAATCATTATTAATGTTAAGCTATTATTTTAGTAAATCCTTTGTTTAGGCTCCTTTGATGGCTGATACGAGTCCCTTTATGGGACTTACAGTTTTTCAAAAATTCATTTTTTTTATTGTAAAGGTAATACTAAAATTCGCAAGGTCAAAATCGCGTAAATCTAAGAAAGTATCTTTTTTTTATTATTAAAACTATAAAATAAATATGATTATTGTTTATTTTTAGAGTGTAATCAATATAATGTATAAAGAGTGGTTGGGAGGATGGTCGAGCTTGCTCACCGGGAAGCTTGTAGATAATGCTTTAAAGGAGAGACTTGTGAAATTAGTTGATACAGCTATTGCGGACTGGGGGTAAGTTAACAAACATCAATATTTTATTATAATGACTGAATGAAATTGAAAAATGAATTTTTAAATAAAACTATTTTTACGGATTTGTATACGTATTTATTTCGTTTTTTTAGTTGCGAATTTAATATAGATATTTTTTAGTTTATTTGCAAATATATATGACTAGGTCTCTACGTTTATAATATTATTGCCTATGTATTTTTTGGCAGATTCATAAAATTGACACAAAAGCAAAAAATTCTTCTTTACAATTTGTTACAAAGCAGTGCAATATTATCGTCACAACAAATAAAATCGTGTATAAGAAAAATTTTAACTGAAAATGGCAACACTGATGACGTCAGAGCGACCATAGACACGATCGACTGTGAAAGCTGCACAAAAGATTTTAAATTCCTAAATCAATTATGTTTGAAGTGTTTATCAAAAAGTTTTGAGAAGGTACACAATTTTACATTAGTTGATGGAATTAAAGCGTTCTCGCAAGTGGCAACACTGGTTAAAGATGGCGATGACTGGGCGGAGCTAAGGAAGGCCAAACGAAATCCTGTCATACTTATTGTGGACGAAGTGAGTAATGTTATTTTTATTACTATACTTATATCGCTTAAAAAAATCTCATGAATTATGCATTAAAAAAAATATTTTATTTTTGTAATTAAATCAAATGCATTTTTAATCGTAAAGGAGCAATTTAAGAGAACTTTAAAGAAGTCTCAGCAGTGAATGTTTTTTTTTTTTAACTATGTCAAAAGCGTTTTATATTGATCTACTTCAGTATATAATCCTTTCTAGCGTCTTAGAGAGTGATCTGCATAGTAAATTGATTGTTTCTTTGAATGAAACACAAGTATGTAACATCATTCCATATTATGTAAAATAGTTTTATTAGAACAACTAAAATATTAATAATTAATGAAATATCTGTTTCTATAAATGAAAAGAAAATCGAAAACGTACAAATAAATTCACCTTAAAAGTCCATCTTAAGATTCATTAGTATTTAAAACTCTAATACTGTTTTGACTAAAACATTTGTTATTCCACATTCCAGATGCTGGACTCGTTCCCATGGGAAACCCTGCCCATCATCAACCAGCATCCCGTATCTCGAATAGAAAATATCCATTTCCTATACATGCTGTATAAGGAGCACGAAGAGCACATCGTCGATGGACACTTCCTCACTAAGTCAGATGTCGGCAGATACGTTATAAATCCTGGTTAGATTTTGTTATTTTACTACGGTTTAAAGTAGTGGTTGCTCAGTGGTAACGTGACTGCTCAGGAAACTTGAGTGAAGCGGGTTCAAATCCCCGGTTCTCGCACCTCTGATATTTTCATGTGCGAATCATTTCAAACGAAATTACCACCTTGTCTTATGGTGAGGGAAAACATCATGGGGAAACCTGCATGTTTGCGAGAACTTGGTGAGTTTTCGAAAGACCGCCCACACTTGGCCAGCGTGGTGGACTATGGCCTGATCACCCTCTTATTGGAGGCGTCCCAGCAGTGGGACGTTAAATACGTACAATTTGTACAGAAAGCACTTAGCGCCAATCCGTCACACTGTTTCAAGGTGAAAGAAGGAGAAACAAACAAACGCACTTTCACATTTATAGTATTAGTATGGATATGGATTCTTTAATGTTATAGCGTGATTTGAAAATGTGAATTTCAGAGAAGAATCTAGAAAGAATGGAGCTGAGGATGAGTTCGTTCGTGAAATACTGGTGCAGCTCGTGGCGCGGACACATCGGGGAGCCCCCGCCGCCCGACGTGTTCCTGCAGTACCTGACTGAATCTGATATATTTTTGTTAGTACTTAAATTACTGCTATTATACTATTTACTGTATATAGAAATAAGTCCTTAAACTTTCATGATCACTGACAATGTTATTGGGGTGTAAAATGGAATATTTGCCGTGTTTGGCATTTTTTTTTTATAGTTTTGATACTTCTTGTGACCGCTTGGGGTGCTTCTAAAAATGCTTTTTTTTAAAACTAGCTATTTTTCCTCGCTTTGTTCATTTTATAAGCTGAACGGCTTAGGAACGCATAGAGTACAAATATGTGAACATTTTTTATTTAAAATGTAAAATAAGAATTCCAGATACTTCCATAAATTTATGCGAATATTTTTGAAATATATCTTTTCGGATGTTATCGCGGATTTATTTGGATTTTTGGTTCCCGACGTTTCGAATGCTTTACAGCAATCATGGTCACGGGAGAGACTAAGGTTTTAGACTTAAAGGTTATATTCTTAAAGGTTATATACACAGTTGTGTTAACACACCAGGTACTGCGGGCACGGGGACGGGTGCCACCTGGCGGGCGGCGCGGGCGCGGGGGGCGCGGGGCTGGAGGGCGCGCGCGCGCGCTGCGCCGCCGTGCTGTCGGGCTGCGGCTCGGCGCGGCTGCAGCGCGCGCCCGGCCGCGCGCCCGCCGCCGCCGCGCACCACCAGCTGCACGTGGCGCGATGGTCGGTACACACCCTCACACACACACATACACATACATACATGTATGTACGTACATACACATACACAATATGTATAATTTTATTTTCCTGTCCCACTGGGACTTCGTTGTCTCAATGGTTATTTGTCCAAACAGCAAATTTGCCGAAAGAAATTTAATACAAAATTATTAAGTTTTAAATGTCAATCCTATTGGTATTAATTATGTACAAATAAAAATGCCCAAAAAGATGTATTTTATCTATACAAGTATATAAACCACAGAGATATAATGTTGTTTTTAAAATAGAAGGAAAAAATCTACTGTAAAGTACAACAAGTATTGGTAGTGACTGCGCAGGAGATATATTTTAGTAGGTATTACCCAAGTGTACGCACAGATTCAACGTGCACTCAAACTCCGGTGAAACGATAAGTCGACCCTATCAGCGCAAGCGCAAAAGCAACGTGACACAAACTACAAATAACGCGTAAATTGGACTACTATCGTATTTATTACTAGCATAGCCCGCGGTTCCGCCCTCGTTCAGATGACCAAAAACCAAATAAAGTAGCGCTATTGTTATTTTTTTTTTTCAAAATAAGCTATTTTTAATAGTTTTTGCCTTATTTAGAAAGTTACCTCGCTTAAATATAAATAGTATCATCGTGGTTTTATTCTAACCAGTTTTTGTATTTTTTCTCAGAAATGAGATATTTTCCCGCGGTAAAAAGTATCCTATATGTTGACCCGGATAACCAGCTATCACTATACCAAATTTCATCAAAATCCCTCAAGTGGTCTTTCCGTGATGCGGTAACAGACAGACAGACAAAAATTCTAAAAACTCTAAAAACTATATATTCGGCCTCTGTATCGATAATAAAGTTTTTTTTTTTTCAATTTCAATGAGATTTTCCAAAAAATATTCGATTTACAGATTCGTCTTAGTTACGATTTTATTATATGTATAGATGAAAGTTTGTATATCACATACATACAAACTTATGTGTTAATATTTGTTACTCCTTTGCTTTGAAACAGCTGGACGGATTTATACGAAATTTTGTACACAGACAGACTATGGCCTATGCCCTAGAGTAACACATTTATGTAGACTACTCTTAGGTACCTAGAAAGAGAAAGAGCTAGTTAGATAATAATGAAATGCTTAATACGTTGTAAGGTATTTAGAGGGAGAAAGAGAGAGAGAGAGAGAGAAGCTAGTAAAATAATAATGAAACGGTTTTTTCCCAGTCCGCTGGTGGTGGGCATGCTGTGGGAGGTGACGGACCTGGAGGTGGACAAGGCGGTGAGCACGCTGCTGGCGCGCGCGGTGGCGGGCGCCGCGCGTGCGCCCTGGCACCGCGTGGGCAAGGCGGGCTGGAGCCGGGGCGTACTAGGTACTGCCCGTGCACTAGCACCACTTGTTTGTTTATTTTTTAATAAAACAAGAATTTATTTTGATTTTTAAAATTGTTCAATAATTTATAAAAAACTAGAGACTCACTCTCGCTCCGCTCGGGTTTGTCCCTGGTTACGTTTTAGCGTTTAGTATAGATTTCTCAGAGATGAGATATTTTCCCGCAGTAAAAAGTACCCTATATGTTGACCCGGATAACCAGCTATCATCATATCAAATTTCATCAAAATCTATCCAGTGGTTTTCTTGTGATGCGGTAACAGACAGACAAAAATTCTAAAAACTATAGATTCGGCCTCTGTATCGATAATAATGTCTATTTCAATAAGATTTTCCAAAAAATATTTAATGTACAGATTCGGCTTAGTTACAATTTTATTATATGTATAGATAAAAAATGGCACTTAAAGTACCTCATAATATTTGTCATTTTAAAAACATTTTAATAAAAGTTTCAATTGAATATTATTTGAGTTCATACCCATATTGTTTGTCTCTCTGTCTGTCTGCCTGTTACCTTTTCACGCGTAATCCGCTGAAGCGATTTAGATACAAGTTGGTATGGAGATAGTTTGAGACCCCGGGAAGAACATAGGATAGCTTTTATCCGTTAAGGAAGTGAAAAGCAGGATGGAATGTTGTATGGGGAATCAATTATTTCTCAAGTAAAGAATATATTTTTTTTATTTTTTTAAATACTTACCTTTTCTATACCTAAGTATGTATGTATATATATATATATATATATATATATATATATATATATATATATATATATATATATATAATCTATTCCATACTAACCGTTAAAACGTACCTAGTTAACTAATCATTAGTTATGTATAATTCTTATATTTTTTTCATTTTTTTTAGATATTATATAATGTTACTACACATTATGTACTACATATATTTAAAATACCATAAAAAACTATCGATCTATCTATCTCTATCTATCAAATGACATCAGGTCAGATCAGATGAGAATTAATATTTATATTCCATTCCAGAGGTGCCTCCAGAGACAGCGGAGGGTGGCGCCGAGACGGAGCCGTGCGAGCGCGAGATGCTGCGCGCTCTGAGCCGCGCGCGCGCCGCCACCGCCTTCGTCATGATCGCCAGCAGCCTGGTGGCGCGCGGCCTGCCCCTGCGCGTGCGGGGCTCTGCCCCAGGGGGTAGGTGGGCCATTTTTTTGATACGTCGGGAAATCCCTTTACGGATGCCCATGCGCGGGAGCGCGCGGGGTATGTGGGACTCTTGTCGCGAGAAGCTCCGTTGTTATATTACCCGACATAGCCATTGTTATATTACCAGCAATCTAGTATTGCGAGATTATTTCAGAAGTAGCTGAACTACTTCTGAAATAATCTCGCAGTACTAGGCCATGTAAAATTCAGTGTGCACAGTTTTTATTATTTTTTATGGAGTCAGCGTAAACCTCCTCAAACGACCTTATAAAAAGGAATGCTTTTCCGTTTCTTTCTCCATATCAAGATGACAATTTTAGAAAATTCAAATAAATATTTTGTATTAGAAATGACAATTATATGGAGGTGTCGTTAGTATTCTGGGAGATGGCCCACATCGGTGGGCGGTATACCGTGCGGGTTGCTCCTGGTACTGATAGCAGAGTAGAACGCGGGAGCAACCCCTTAGGTGTGTGGTTTGCTTTCGCAGACCTGATGTCGGGGTGTCGTGGTTGAGTGCGTTAGTGATCTTGCAACGCTCCATTAATACGGGGGAGGTTTTGTTGGGTTTTAGTCTATATTTCACTAAAATATTATTATTTTGTTTCAGATCGGGACAAGTTGTAGAAGGAAAATAAAAGTACTATTTTCTTTTTTTATTAGCCATAAAACGAGACTGTCATTATAATAATAATGTAATTTAGGTAGTAATGGAATAATGTAAATAAAATATTTTTATATTTTGAAGATTTTTATTGCGCAAATCGAATTTAATTACCATTTTTAGATTTAAAGCTTCGATCAAAAAAGTAGTAGATACATAATCCCATGCGAAATTCGTCTTAAAACTGTCACCAATTGTGCTTAGGTAATTATTCTAGTTGAAATAAATATGTATGAATACAGCCCCTTTTTTTACGTCCCACACTGCTGGGCACGGGCCTCCCTTCAATACAAGGGGGATCATGCCATAGTCTACCACGCTGGCCAAGTGCGGGTTGACGAAATAGTCGTAGTAGAATGTCAATTGAACCTTAAACGCAAGGCTTGAAGTTGTTTTCACAAAAAAATTAATAAAAGCGCACTCAAATGTTCAAATGAGCGCTCATTCGGTGAGGACATTTTTTGTCGCTGACTGTGTATCTAATACTTTTTTGATCGATGGCTAAAAGCTAATATTGTGTGTCTTACAACATTTTGTAATATTGCATATGATACGTTAAATTTTAAAACAATCGGTAAAGAACTTTCAAAAACTTCCTGTTGTCAAACAAGCATTAAGCACATTTTTATGTATGTAGATTATAGATGTTCATAATATATTAATATGTATGTATGTATGTATGACAGCGGCGGGCGGCAGAATTATTACCAGGAGGGTGCATCTGATTTTTCGCATTAAACTACTAACTAATCTTTAAATGATTAACTTTATAATTTTGCATTCATAAATGTAATATTTTATAAAATATCTGTGAGTAATATATTTCGCAGATAACTAAATTAAAAAAAAAATACTAATATAATTTTCTTTAACTTTCTCTATTTACTTTCTCTCCCGGCACCCACGTATGTATGTATATATGTACACATATTATGTGGTATGTATGTGAGTTGGTTAGGAGTGCGCGAGCAGGGGCGCCGGGGGCGGCGGGCGCGGTGAGACGCGGCGGCGGCGGCGCGCGGCGGGCGGCGTGCGCTCCTTGCTCTCCGCGTACTTCTGTACACACTGGGGAGTGGGGAATGTATTATGATCATTTATAGAATGTTCTTGATACATTGATATTTATTACGAATTTACGTCCTTTTAGAGATATGTAATTTTAACATTTAACTTAGATTTTATTAATTGAGCTTGATTCAAGTATGCACGTATGCATACGCCAGTGATGGGCAAAGTACGGCCCGCCGTGGGTCCATCGACATGGATATAATATATGGCCCGCTATAATTACGTTTCGACGGTCGAGGTAGATATAAAAACAATACAGCATTACACTCAAGTGTGTAATGCTGTATTGTTTTTATAATAATATGATTAAAAGCTTTAACACAAAATGCGTTTTGTCTATAATCCTGGCCCTCCTCTAGAAATTCTTAAACTTTGTGGCCCCCAATTATAAAAGTTTGCCCACCACTGGTCTAAACTATGTGCAATAGGATGAAAGAAATACATCATTTCTTAATAATAATAAGATCAAATAATTATAATAAGACAACCAATTTTTTGGGATTTTAAAGATATTTAGTGACTAATAGTTTAATAATAAAAAAAGATGAAAATTCTGGAGAGCACTTCACTTCAACTATGCCATTCACAAAAGTAAACGAGGGAAAATAAAAAAAAAACATTCAAAGCTTTTACTTTTACTTCTTCTGCAATTTTAAACTCTAGGACTTCTAGTTTTTCCAAAAAATTAATAAGGATTATGAGTAAAAAAAATGATAAAAGGCTATTTCATCACCTTTTTAGAAAAAAGAACAAATATTATTAAAAAAACATTAGTGTTGTGTTGAAGTCAAGGTAGTTAGAAACGAAGGCAGATAAAAGAAAGTAATTGTATCAAATCAAAGACAGTCCATTCTGCAGATTTTAAAACCTTTAAAATTATAAAAACCTTATTAACTTAATGGTTCTTAATTAACTAGTAAAAATAATATAATAAGTAAAATGCTTACTTCATCGAATTTAATAAGTTCAACCATTTCTACAATTTTCTTCTCCAAGCCTTTGATGTAAAGACGAGCATTCGTGGTGTTGATATCTAACGACTTGCCCAGTAGTTTCAACAGCGGCAGGGAGTCGCAGTCGGATGATCTGTTAAAGTAAATAATATAATAATATATAAAATAATAATTTGTTCATATACTTATAACTTAGGTACTTTTTTATATTATTTATTCAAACAATATAATCTGCATAGTGTGAGTCAGTGTGCCATTGTTTGTCTTAGCATGGATATGTGTGTATGTATGTACATACGGATTCACGTCCCATATGCACATGTGAGTATCGCAAACAAGTCTGTGAGCGCACTAGACATACGCATGTTACGTGTGCGTTTGACTGTGTGTACATATGCGTACCTGTTTATGTGTTTGCGTGCGTGTATGTGTGTGTGTACTCACAGAGCCAGCGCCTGCACCTCCCGCAAGAGCTCGGCCAGCACGTCAGCGGTGCGGTCGCAGGCGGCGCGCAGGTCGCGCGCGCAGTCGCGGCGCGAGCGCAGCGCGCTGCGGAGCGACTCCACGCTGTCCTGCTGCTTGTACAGCTTGGCTTGGTGCTTGGCGTGCTCCTCGTCTTTATTGTTCATTTAGTTTATTTAAATAGAATTTTTGTTTGTTTTTGGTAGGAATTTTAGTTGTTGTAATTTATTAACGTCTAATATATTTTTAACCCCCGACACAAAAGAGGATGCTATAAGTTTAATATGTGTATCTCTGTGTTTGTGTATCTGTTTGTCTGACTGTCATCGTTTTTTTTTGTAAGGTTTTTCTTGATTGTGTCCTTAACTAATAATAAAGAAAATACGTTCAGCCATTTTTAAGCTGTCAGCGCTTTTCTAGACTGTAAAATAATATAAACAACTTCCATAGATCTAAGCGATTCGCAACTTGCTATTCCGTTACTTCAATGACATTGCAACGATATGATAACTTTGGCCTGATACTCCAGCGTCACCTGGAATCTAACTACTAAGCTAGCTACTCAACTCTCTACTAAAATACTACAAGAGATTTTGAGATTTTGATTCGAAATAGAATATCGAAATTTTTTGATTTATAGCTAAGACTCAATCAATACACCTTTCAAACAAAAAAAAACTTAATTAAAATCGGTTAACCCGGTTTGGGAGCTGTGATGCCATATACAGACACACAGATACAAACGTTAAACTTAAAACTCGTGTGTCGGGTATTAAAAATATATTTACCAATATTGTTCTTCAACATCTTCACATTATCACTGAGGTGTTTCAACTCGGTATTCACTTCATTGATATAATTGAATAACGCGTAGTTTTCTTCTTCACGTCGCGTGAACTCTTGTATCAGCTTATCTACGTCTTCTTCGCCCGTGTACTCCTTTCATAGTAACATTTTATTTTACTATTAAAAAGAGTTAAGAATAATAACGATAGGTACTTCTATAGATTTATGCGAAAATTTCACATCTATACAAACCTATAATGTAAGTAAACCGAATCTGTACATACCTACATTAAATATTTTTTGTAAAATGTTTTTGAAATAGACATTAATATCGATACAGAGGCCGAATCTATAGTTTTTAAAATTTGCCAAGAGAGAGAGAGAGAGAGAAGACTCCTCGAGCGAAGCGAAGAAAAATTGCCAGTTAATAAATTAAAGTTTTTTAAAAATGTTAGGTATATTAGTATACACTATACATATTGAAATTATAGTGGCTGGAAAAAATTAAACAATAGCAAACGTACCTTAATAGCATCCAATATGTTAACATAATTATTATAAGCTCGTATCTCTTGCTCTTGTTGTTCCAGCTTCTTCGCTTCTGCCTTCGCATCGGCAGCAGTGAGGCGCACTGTGCCTTTAGTTCGAAGGAACTCTTCTAGCTTCATACTGTGGTCTAACTGACGTTGTAGCTCTCTTACTTCCTGAGATGTGTAAGAAGGTAATTTCATTTTTATTGGCAAACTAATATTATCAATGCGAAAGCAACTCTGTCTGTCTGTTACGTTTTCACGCCTAAACCGCTGAACCAATTTTGATGAAATTTGGTATAGAGGGTATAGAGGGAGGGGAAATAAAGAATATACCAACTTTTTTAACCAATCAAGATAAATTAGGGGATGACTTCAAGTTTTTTTAAAGTACTTACCTACTTTTCTATACCTATGTATGTAACATATAGTCTATTCTATACTAACCGTTAAAACTTATCTAGGGACGAATCCGAGCGAAGCGAATCGCTAGTCTAATAAAATAATTATCAATTACCAAGCAATGCTTCCTGTAATCCATAGCAGCTTTCTCCTTCAAGGCGTCGAGCTTGGCGCACCACTCCTCGCGCTGGTCGTAGGTGGTGATGGCTTGCTCGACCAGCTCAAGGATCTGAGCTTTGCCCTCCATTAACCTCTTTATTTGACCTTTCCACATGTTGTTGAAGAATTGACTGGAATGTATACTCGTACTTTCACTTAGACCTAAGCAATAATAGCAGAGGCAGTGATATATCCCGTTTGAGGATTTTTAACAATTTCTAACATTTCAAATAAAAAGTTTCAAATTCATCCCGATTGAACCACTTTCTTTGGTAGGTACTTATTTTTATTATATAATGAAATCTCTTATACTTATACCATTTTTTTGTTTCTAAGTTCTAGACTATTCTAGTAAAGCAGGTATTTGAAAAAAAAACGATTTTTATACATTTACCCATTATGTAGTTATAAGGACATGAGATTTTGTGAGACATTTAAACCAACATATCAAATGCTAAAACAAAGGTTGTTTGTTATGTGAAAGTTTATAGTTTATATATATCTTCCCTCCGATATTAAGCCATTTTTACCTTATTTGAATTTTGATGTTACTGTTGCTTCTTAATATGTCAATGAATTTAAAAGACTAAAAGCAAAAAATGCAAAAAAGATCACGGGTCAATTTGGATTAGAATGGAAAATGCAACATTAGATTTTAAGTAAGTTATTCTTATTTCTTAAATATGTATATTATAGAAAATTATTCTTTTAAGCTTTGATTTAAAGCAAGTAAAAAGGCCACACTTTGAAGGTTTTTTTTATTTAGGTACTTATTATATAGTCTTCTATACTAATATTATAAAGAGGTAAAGTTTGTGAATTGTGAATTTGTGACGTTGTAGGGGGTAATTTCTGAACCGATTTAGATAAAATTTGGTAGTGGAGGCCCTGGGAAGAACATAGGATACTTTTTATTCCAGAAATCATCCTTTAAGGGGGTGACAATGGGAATGAAAGTTTGTATGGGGAATCAACCTAGGGACGAACCCGAGCGAAGCGAGGGTGAGTCCCTAGTTTTATTCATAAGTTTCGAGGAAAATATTTATCTACGAATAGTTTTATTGGTAATTTGGCATTTCCAATTTTAGCCAAAATTTGTTACAAAAAGTTATGTACCTACTTAAGTTAGCGATATTTTACTTCGATAAGGAAAAACCTCATGGTCACGAATCCACTATATTTATGAGAAGTTCGTTGTCCTGGTTAGGGTTATCAGTTTACAGGTTCATTTCTTTGAAAATAAATAACATATTTTTATGTTATAAAGCGTCTGCTACATTCGAGAATGCTGCAACAACAA
Source organism: Brenthis hecate (assembly GCA_951806755.1). Classification (NCBI taxonomy): domain Eukaryota; kingdom Metazoa; phylum Arthropoda; class Insecta; order Lepidoptera; family Nymphalidae; genus Brenthis; species Brenthis hecate. The sequence continues at coordinate 10,778,652 of OX638249.1, read as the reverse complement.
ATCTTGCAATCACACTACTATTAATAATTAGAAATGTGTATGTTTGTTGCTCCTAGAAACGGCTGAATGGATTTAGATGAAAAGTACATAGATGACCTAAACCAACACATACGCTACTATTAGTAATGGAATATGCTAAAAGCGCTACCTTTAAATAATATTATAAATGATAAAGGCTCCTGGGAGCGCGCCCGAGCGAAGTGAAGATAAGTCTCTAGAGATGTGCCGGATCATAAAGTAAATGTATACGCTAATACGGATACGCATACAGATCATTAGCGCCAGGAGCCGTGGATACGCATCTCAAATTTTATACTACGACGTGTTTTGACTTGAACCGCCAGATGCAATTGACTTACTTCTCGCTTTACTTGGATGCGTTCCTGAGGGTATTTTGTCATACATTTTATTACATTATTTCAAACTTTATGCACATTCCAATATAATAAAAATACCTTACATACTAATTACTAGAAAATCTCTAGTAATTAGTACGTCGGGAATTTTTGTTTATAAAGTCGCGTAAGACAAATAGTGGCAACCCTAACTCTCACCGGTCACGAAGAAGGCGATCGATCTCGAGTCGCATGCTGTAGTTGTCGCTGTTGACCGCGTTGAACTTCTTCATGGCAGTGTTGAGGCGGTTTTCAAGCTGGCTTATAATGGTTTGGTTGGTCAATGTACTCGCGTAGTCCTGAAATTGTACGCTTGCTTGTATGTAGCATAATTAAATAATAACTTTCTAAGTAAACAGATACACTTAGATGTACATTTCTTTTTTTTTAATTTATATGGGATCTAGGACTAAAAAATGCTTAAATTGTTATTCATTAAATAAATAAAAAATAACGGTAACGCGTTACATATAAACAAAAAAGACAAATAGGTAGGTACACATAACATACACTTGAAATTCTCTTTCCAAATTCAAATTGATAATTTTTTATATAATATTGATATTTCAGATATACAATTATTTTTTGTCAAAAAATTCACCACCTATTTCAATTTTTTTAAACAAGATAAAAAATTTGCATATTGAATGCGCCTGGAAGCGATAATAATTCCAACGTTTATTCAATTGAACTCAGGAAAATCATTTATAGTACAGGTAAACCTGCATACAAATGTTCTTTAATATGTCTTTCAAAGAGTTTGTTGTTTTTTAAAGTTGTTCAATACATAACAACTTATAAAATCTTCACAAATCATAACTAATACGTATACGAACAAAAAAATGTAACATAAAAATCGCTATTCATTTTTTTGTGCTTTTTGTTGAAATACATTTAAAAAATATCCTTATTTTACATATAAACATACCTTTTCAAATCCAACACCCTTAGACCTCAGAGTCTTTATTTCTTTCTGGACTTGCTTTAAAAGGAAATCTAACTCATTTATTGTGGTGCGATGCTCCTTCACTTCGGTGGAACATTTCTCGTGTTCTCTCAAAAGAGATATCAGTTTTTCCCTTACTTTAGCGTTATCTAAGACGTTTGAAGTGCTTTTGGTGAGCTGTAGAAATTAGAATTACAAGCTAGAGTTAGATTAGTTAATTATTGATACTAAGTTTTCCTAATCAAATAATATATGTGTCTACATATATACTACTATTACTACTGCTTTCCAATACAAACTTTCATCCTCATTTTCACCCCCTTAAGGGATGATTTCCGGGATCAATAGTATCCCAAGTATCCTATGTCCTTCCCAGGGTCTCAAACATCTTCTTACCAAATTTCATCTAAATCGGTTCAGTAGATCCAGAGATTACCTCCTACAACGTCACAAACTTTACCTCTTTATAATATTAGTATAGATATATATACAGTTAAAACACGGTTTTCACCAAAAGAAAGAAGATTTATGTAAGAAGGGTTATAGGCTATACCTAATTATTCATGGACATTTTGAGAAAATCAGTTATGTTTACGTAAAGCGCATCAAATTTTAAACCAGGTTTTTTTTGTAATTTATATGTTGACCCTTGTTCCTTTTGACCCTTTTTCCTTATTCCCAAGAGGAAAAGAAAAATTAAAATCTATACATATAATAAAATTCTAAGTCGAATCTGTACATTAAATATTTTTTGGAAAATCTAATTGAAATAGACATTATTATCGATACAGAGTCCGAATCTATAGTTTTTAGAACTTTTGTCTGTCTGTCTGTCTGTCTATCTGTCTGTATGTTACCGCATCACGAGAAAACCACTGGAAAGATTTTGATGAAATTTGGTGTGATGATAGCTGGTCATCCGGGTCAACATATAGGATACTTTTTACCGTGGGAAAATATCTCATTTCTGAGAAAAAATACAAAAACTGCATTGTAAGAGTATACTAATATGTAAAACCTAAGATATTGGTTTTTGGTCATCTGAACGCGGGCGGAGCCGCAGGCAATGCTAGTTAAACTATAAATGCCGAAAATATCCCGTAACAAAACCACAAAAACATACACACGAATTGAATGCCTTCTCGTTTTTGTAATCGGTAAAGAGAAAAAAAATTGCATGTCATGTCTGTGCTCTGTACGATACATTCATTGTAAGAAAATCATTTGAATGAAATGCATCGGTTGATTAAATCTATCATCACTCTCTTCTCTGGAGATATTTTAACGTGAAAATTAACGTTTTAATTAATTTGTATTCGAATAGCTAATGTGAACTGAAAGCGTAGAAAATGGCGTATGAAAACGTTACGTAGGATGAAATAAAGTTTCCTAGATCGTATTATTAGAGTTCGTACTTTAGTTACGGTTAATATTAAAAAACAACACGTAAGTACGTCAGACTATTATGTATTATAAATGCGAAAGTTTGTATATATTTATGTTTGAAACTCCTGCATGAAAGGGACGGACGATTTCTAGAGGAAATGTAATACACAGATTGACCGGGCGAATCGAGGGTAAGTCTTTTGGATCTCGTTTGTTTTTAGGTAAAAAAAAAATGTTTGAACGGATTGAATGGATCTGGATGAGGCACAGAGAAAGATTATGGTCTGGAATAGCACAAAGGTTTCTTCTTATCCCGGTTTCTTAATGTACGGTTCCCGTGAGATACATATGATTTTGTCTAGGGACGAACCCGAAGTAAAGCTAAGGTGAGACGCTAGTATTTAGTAACTGATTGTAATGTAATAAGTGTGTATAAACTATAAACAATTTATCATAAACTATAGAAAAGGTAATTTTTTGTGTCATAATAGTAATAGAGAGTAATAGCTATGATTCTGCATTTTGCTTAGGAACCAAATATCACGTAAATGAATAACGGATCTTTAAAAATAGCGATCTCTTTGTCTACAACGTGAAATAAAAATGCCGGTGAGATCTATATATCTATACCTATTACGATATAATATTATCTATAGGTGTATATATATACCTATATTTATTATATGTATATATAATAAAATTCTGTGTTGAAACTCTACATTAAATATTTTTTAGAAAATCTTATTGAAATAGTCATGAGTGTAGATACAGAGGCTGAATCTATAGTTTTTAGAATTTTTATCTGCCTGTCTATCTGTTTGGGAACGCATCATGAGAAAACGACGTGGAAGAAATTTGTTATCATGATAACTAGTAATCCGGGTCAACATATAGGAGACTTTTTACTGCGGGAAAATATCTCATCTTTGAGAAATCTATACTAAATGTTAAAACGCTAGGTTCATCACGAGCGGTGCGAGGGTGAGACGGTAGTATTAATATAAAATTATATGGAATTATATAAATTTTAAAGTAAAGTGAATTAGTTAGCTTAGGCTTTGTGAATTGTCATTTGTCTGTCCGCTGCGTATACGCAATGCGTTTTACGTATGCATCACTGACTACTGTGTATAGTAGTGGATTTATTTGAATGGATTTGGTACATGCTATGTATGGCTCAAGGATATAGTTAAATAGGGAGTATAATTTATTTTAATAACAAATGCATCGTTTTTGTTTCAAAAAGTCAATTATTATTTATTTAATTAAACATACTAGCGAGCACATTTTTATAGGCACCCCGGTCAAAACATATTGTCCCTTTTATGATTGTATATAAAAATTTAAATTAAGAATAAATAGGTAAGCTATGAACGTAGCAATCTTGCAGCCGGATCTCGATCCAAGTCAAAGTAATAAAAGCGTGTCAAAAAATTAATGGGACAATATATTTTTACCAAATATATTAGTCAGATTAAAATAAAAACCCTTAATTCGGTCATGATGTTGTCCAACTCCGTGGTAAGTGTCCGTATGATTTTCCTTTGGACTCTCAACGTTGGCTGGACACTGCTCGTCACATTCGCACGATCTATTTCCATTACACGAAACTGGAAAGTAAAAATTTTATATATAAGTTATAACTAGAGTAAGTTTGGTAAATTTGGCATTTATAAAAATTGCATAAAAATTGGTACATTGGGGCCATTCAAATATTGCGTACAAGGGGGGCGATGTTTCAATGTCATGGGGGTCGGGAGGCGGTTTGGGGGTGTGAATGATGATAACGTCAGTAATATTTATATTCTATTTAAAACTATTTAGAATTTTCCGATGTTTTATGTTCCGGACTCAGAGAAATCTAAAAAATCAAATATCATAAAAATCGGTCCAGCCGTTCTTGAGTTATAAATGGTGTAACTAACACGACTTTGTTTTATATATATATATATATATATATATATATATATATATATATATATATATATATATATATATATGGGTGGTTCTTCAAAATTTGGTTAACTTATGGCCTAATTTTGACAAAGGTTTTTTTAGATGGTTATCAGTAAATTTCTGATTCTATACTGTGGATATAATATTTACTTTGTTGCATCTAAAAGGGCCAGTCACTTTACAATGTATTTTAAGAGAAATTCAAGTTTTTTTGAAATCAGTTATCTAGGGACTGACGAGACATGATAGGGACTGACGCCAAAGACGGTTAATGTGTTTAATCACATTTTTATAGCAAAATTAACATTAACAAAATAAAATAACTTGCATATTGTTGAAAAATTGGTTTATTTTTACTTGTTTATTAGTACAATTATACAAGATATAGTGCAAACAATAATCTTTACAGTCTTAAGATTCTTAGCGTTCACTAGCGAGAGCGTTGCTATTCGAATCCTTCTGACAGGCTTCTTTCAACGGCCTCTTTCAACCACACGTTTTAACATGCCCCCGGCCTTGGAAGGTCCTACTTCCAACAGTCTCCACGGTCTGTTGCTGAATCGAGTGGTAAGGGGCAGATCTTGGAAAAAGCTCGTCTCGTGATGGCTCCAGAAGCTGTGCGGATTGATGCTACTCGAGAAATTCCATCTTTTCCGGGGAAGGTAGAAACAATGCGTCCCATACACCACTTGAGAGGAGGGCTGTTGTCATCCTTGATCAGCACAAGAGTTCCTTCCTTCAGTGTGTCACCAGATTTCATCCACTTGGTTCTCACTTGTAGCTCCGATACATATTCTTTTGACCATCGGGTCCAGAAGTGCTGCCGGACTTGCTCCACTCTTTGGTAATGTGTGAGTCGATGCGGTGCGATTTGCTCGTAATTTTCGCAAGCAGGTGAGGTCAATGGACGACCAACCAGAAAATGAGCTGGAGTGAGCGGGGAAAAATCATTTGGATCTGTAGACATGGGCGATAAGGGACGAGAGTTTAGAACGGCTTCCACCTGTGCCAATACCGTACTGAACTCCTCGAATGTAAAATTAGCGTTACCTAAAACCCGCCTAAGATGGTGTTTGCACGATTTCACCCCTGCTTCCCATAAGGCACCAAAATGTGGGGAATATGGCGGAATGAAATTAAATTTAATATTATTGTTAATAGCATAATCCTTAATATTATCTGCGCAATTGTGTAAAAATTTTGAAAACTCTGCCATTAAACCAGTGAAGTTTCTTCCGTTGTCAGAAAATATTTCTGATGGTTTGCCGCGACGAGAGATAAATCGCTTTAACGCTAGTAAATATGCATCAGTAGATAAGTCACCCACTAACTCAAGATGAATAGCTCGAGTTGCAAAACATATGAATAAACTAACGTAAGCTTTAGTTAACCTAGCACCTCTGCCTTTCCGATTTAGTACAAACACTGGCCCGAAATAATCAACTCCACTAATGGCAAACGGGAAACTGACTGATAAACGTTTAGCTGGTAAGTTGCCCATTAATGGAGTTAGAGTTTTACCGCGAAACCGAGTGCAAACGACACACTCATGTACAACTCTCTTTGCAAGATTCCTACCGCTGATAGGCCACCAAGACTCTCGAATAGTAAATAATAATAACTGCGGTGCAGCATGTAGTTGCCGTATATGTTCGTAACGAAATAATAGGTATGTGAAATGATGTTTAGATGATAAAAGGATAGGATGTTTTTTGTCAAAGTTAAATTCAGACACATTAGATAAACGCCCCCCTACTCTTATTAATTTATTATTATCTAAAAATACGTTTAAATTTCTTAAATTGCTCTTAGTTAACTGTTTATTTTTAGATAAAGCATCATATTCAAGGATCGATTCCCGTTGTGATAATAAAGCAAGTGTACTCACAGCCTCTCGCAGCTCATCCACACTCAAAGCACCCGATCGTTTTAAGTTTGTTTTATGGCTATTATGTAGAAAACGTTTAATATACGCCATGGTGCGTTGAAGGCGGTTAAACTGAGAGAACCTGGAAAATGGAAAAAGAGACTGACTAGTACAATCATTAGAATTGTCATTCCTTACATGTAAACTTTTAACCTCCGGGAGATTAATTATGTTATTTACCGTATTAGTTGAATGTAATTTAAAATTAGGATCTTGTAAAAATTGTGGACCATCCCACCATAACTTTGAGTCTTTTAACGTTTGTAAATTGATACCCCTTGAAACTAAATCAGCTGGGTTATCGTGGCTTGTTACGTGCTTCCATAAATAATCCTGCGTCAATTCTTGTATATTAACTACCCTGTTCTGTACATACGTTTTAAGTTGATAAGGTGCCATACGCAACCATCCTAATACAATAGTTGAGTCGCTCCATAGACAAACATCATCAAATCGACAGCGAAGCGATTCAACTATTTTTACACACAGCCTAGCTCCTGTCAAAGCACCACACAGCTCAAGCCTAGGGACAGTTAATATCTTTAAGGGAGCTACCTTACCTTTCGCACATAGTAATTTCACTACAACCTTATCTTGCGTAAAAGAACGAATGTATGCACATGCTCCGTAGGCCTTTTGAGAAGCGTCAGTAAAAATGTGAAGTTCTAAGCGTGTGTGATGCTTTGCAAAACTGTGACGTGGTATTCGCAAATTGCTAAGCTCATCAAGATCACCTATAAATTGAATAAATTCATTAATTACTTCTTGAGGTAATTTTGTATCCCAATCAATCTTTAATAGCCATAATTTTTGTAATAATACTTTAATTGATATTATAGTTGCGCTGAGCAAGCCAAGCGGGTCAAAAATCTGCGATATAATGGATAAAATTGCACGCTTTGTTATATTACTAGGGACTTGAACCTTAGTTTGAAAATTAAGTTGATCAAGTTGACTAAGCCAGCTCAGTCCTAGAGTTTTTGATTGCGTTTGTTCACCTAAAGAAAGATTTTTTAATGTGTGTGACCCCGACAATGCATGATCATGGTCAAAATTGAATATCCACTTTCGAAGTGGAAAGCAGCCTTTGGCTAAAACCCTGGCCGTTTTCTCGCATAAATTTAATAATTCATTTTTATCATTCCCTCCTGTAATCATATCGTCAACATAAAAATCTTGCGTTATAACTCGCTTAACGTCAACGTCATCGCACTCTATAGCTAGTTGTTGTAAACACCTAACGCTCAAAAAGGGCGCAGACGCTGTTCCGTATGTCACCGTGTTTAACCTATAAATCTCGACAGGGGCTGCAGGATCATTGCGCCATAGAACAAGCTGGAGGTCGCGTTGATCTTCAGAAATTAAAACCTGTCTATACATCTTTTCGATGTCGGCGCATGCTATATACGTATTTTCGCGAAAACGTAATAAAATTGAAAACAAATCCCCTTGAATGGGTGGCCCGACCATCTGTAAATCATTTAAAGATTTATTTATCGATGACAATGCACTTGCATCAAAAACAACCCGTAATTTAGTTGTCGAGCTATTTTCATTAAATACACAAAAGTGCGGCATAAAAAAATGTATATTGTTATAAGTGTAAACGCGACTCATATGTCCTAACTGTATATATTCATTTATAAATTCATTATATAACTTTTTACAAATAGGTAAATAAGATAGTCTCTTTTCAAGTGAAATTAAGCGTTTATATGCCTGTGTATATGATTCCCCAAGTAAAGTAGGTGAGTCCCGAAAAGGAATTGAAACAATAAAACGGCCTTGACTATCCCGTTTAGTAGTTTTAATGAAATTATCTTCACAAGTCTTTTCTGTATCGGATAATGCAGGATATTTAACCGTGACCTCTTCCAATTCCCAAAACCTACGTAATTGAGAGTCGATTGACTGTGAAAAATTGCAATAAACAATATTATTTAAACACGCAATTTCATTCACAGGACCCGAGACAATCCAACCTAGTTTAGTATTTTGTAAAAAGGGGCCACTCTCGAGAGGTATTTTTCCGTCACATAGTAACTCCCAAAAGTGATCAGCACCTATTAATATATCAATCGTATGAGCTTCCAGATAAGCGGGATCAGCTAGCGTAATAAAATCCGGAATTATTATTTTATCAATATTAATAGGTATAGATGGCATACTCGGTACTATCTGCGGCAGTACCAAACATTGTAAGCGCGTAGAATACTCGCCGTTTAACGAACTTATTTTTATTTTGCAAGACTGTAAACTTTGCGTGATAGAATTACCGATTCCTTGTATTTTTTTAATGGACTGTATTAATGGCGTGTTAATTTGATCGCATAGAGATTTTCGTATAAAACTGCATTGGCTACCACTATCTAGTAAAACGCGACAAGTAATTGTGTTCCCTGAATCATCTGTTATATTGACTAGCGCGGTCGATAACAAAACAGGCTTAGTGAGTGACGCTTGCGCGCAATGTACGTCTGCACCATTCACCTGCGATAAAGGGTGTTTTGCTTGTGTGCGTTGAGATAATTGATAAAAATCACTACTACATTCGCCTTGCGCGGGCGCTTGCAGCAGCGAAACTTGCTCTTCAGTCGGGCCGCTGTCGCGGTGAATGATAGTATTGTGCTTAGAATTGCACTTCCTACACGGTCCGAACTTACATGTATCTGCAGTATGAGCGGGACGAAAACAGTTTTTACATAATTTGTTATTAGTAACAAAATTTATTTTAGTGTCAATCGCCAATTCTAGGAATTTTTGACACGAATACAAGTAATGATCTGCCTTACAATACGGGCATAACCTTTTAATAACTTTATTTGATTTTGACGTAGATAAATTACAATGAACTTTAGAATTATTATGTGACGTTTTTGTAATAGTTTTCGAATCATAACCTTGTTTATAATGTGAAACTTGCAACGTTTCTAACATATCAGCCCTAGCTTTTAAGAATTGTAATAAATCATTTACTTGTACTCGCGTCTTACAATCGTTTTGACGTTCATTCAACAAAAGATCACTCCTATATTTCTCCCACTCGCGTTCAGTAGTATTATCAAGCTTAGAAACAATCATATAAATAATTAACGTGTCCCAGTGTTCCGTCGGTTCACCTAATAATTTAAGAGATCGCAGGTTTTTAAGTATAATGTCAATTAATTTGCGTAATAATATAGGTGACTCATTACTTAAATTTTTAATATTAAACAAAGCTTTCACATGATTGTGAATAAGAAGTCTGCTGTTATTGTACCTATTCATAAGCAACTCCCAAGCAACATAATAATTATCTGGGGTAAATTCCAGGGAATCAATAACTAATACGGCAGGACCTTTCAAAGAGGATTTTAAATAGTGAAATTTTTGAATTGTACTTATATTATTTGACGTATGAACTAATGATAAATATGTATTTTTAAACTCGAGCCACTGTTCGTAGGAACCGTCAAATGTAGGTAAATTTATTGTAGGCAATTTTACCGACTGATGCATATTACCTAGGTCGTTCCCACAACTATTTGCATTGGGTGAATTACTATCATTATCTAGTATGCAATTAGCTTGAGCTAAGATAGTATAGTACTTACTTTCAAAGGATTCTCTCTCGTCGAGCTGTTCATCGTCCTGTGACTCAGGAAGAACCCCGTCTAGTTTGTTTTGTACATTGTTAAATTCTGACAATATATTGGCTGCACCCTGCATCCTTAAATTTAACTCAGCCCTTTTAGCGCGGTCTAGAAATTGATTTTCAAAAGAATTAACATAAACGGACAATTTAGTTAACCGGCCTTTTAAAGTACCTCTTTGTTTAATCAATTCTTTTATAAATTGAGCTGTGGGATCTAAAACTGGAGATTTAGGCAATGTAAGCTCAGCTTTGGACATTTTGGTGCTTTACTAGAAGTGGAGTTACCTGTAAGTTATACGACGATAGCAGTTCTATGAAGTACAAGTACTCTTTTAAATACGACTCGATAATTAATAAATTTAACGACAATATTCACTGGTATTAGCACAAAATATTAGCACAAGGTTTTATGGAGTTTTGATGGAATAATCTGGTTGGAACGTCTCACCGAGTGATGTAGTTTATAGTTGTATAGCGAAGAATAAGTAGATCGTCTATTCAATTTCTTGATATTTCTGGTTCTTGTTAATTGTAAATCCTGGCTCGAAGCGCCAATGTTGAAAAATTGGTTTATTTTTACTTGTTTATTAGTACAATTATACAAGATATAGTGCAAACAATAATCTTTACAGTCTTAAGATTCTTAGCGTTCACTAGCGAGAGCGTTGCTATTCGAATCCTTCTGACAGGCTTCTTTCAACGGCCTCTTTCAACCACACGTTTTAACACATATTATTATTAATTATTGTAACAAACAGTCAAAATATAAGATATTTTATATAACAAGTAGAATTGTCTTCCTACAATCTTAAATTTAGTATCATACTCAAAAATATTCAATGTATGAAGTAGACAATCAATTTTATGTTACCTTGACAAGCTATTTTTTAAATCAGTGAAACTTATTATTACCTACTTATCTCTTCAGTAAACAAAATTTATAAAATCTGAGTAAACTAAAAAGTTACAATCATAGGCTTTCTTTTATTAACTGTACTTTGAGTTTAGTACTTACAAACTAAAAATCTTTAAATAATTAACAATATTTGAAAAATTAGCTTTCTAAGTAACAAAATTATAATTTGAACGTAATAATCACTCTTTCTCTAATTAATCACAAATACTATCATATCACTATTTATTTGTTCTATTTTTCGTAAGCGACAACATGTTCCTAAATTTGTGAAACACGGTTCCACCCTATTAGGTTAGGAACTGGCAGTTATTCTAAAACATTCTTCATAAGGCACGTCAGCGATATCATTCTCATTTATTTGAAATTCTGTGCCATTTATCAATTCAGCTTTTTGATTAGGCTCGTTAGCCATGGCTTCAATTTTACTTTTTAGTGTAAGTGCTTTCTTATTTTTCGTCATTTTACGTTTCAGTCTTCTGTTTCGTGGTTCTTCTATGCTCACGCGGTGTCATGTCCTTGACACATTTCCTTTGTCCTTTTTCTTTTTTCTTTGGATATTTATGTCGTTCTTTTTCTTTGTACTCTGCTAGCAAAACAGGGTCTTTTTAATTTTTTCCAAACGTCTCTTTGCCTGTTCACAGTTTTTTTGGCGAGTTCCTCTTTGGAAAGTAATGTGTTCTTTTTAGGTGCCATATTCTACAACAAATACATATATTTTATTATTAAAACCACGGATCACGCAGTATGACTGTCAGTCCCTAGGTATGCCATCAGGTCAGTCACTTTTACGACGAGGGCCTGACGGTCTAGGGACTGACGAATCAAAGCAAAATCAAAAATAACCTATTATTTAAAATAAACATAACAACCAGCAGGTGATCAAAATAACAAGGCAGACAAAGCTCAAATTTACAATAAGTAATGAGATCAATTATTAATTAACTATCTTTGAAACGACTTACCTAGGGACTGAGAGTTTGACTGGCACAGCACGTGTTTCCGTAACAAAGTCGGCGACTGCAGTAAAAACGAAATAGCTGATGCGGCATTGGTCGTGTTTACATTTAACTTCACATCGATGCTTTCGCTTGAGTAAGTTTTGAAAAACGCCATAAGCTTAGATGCCACGTATTTTCGATTTTCGCAAATAGCTAGGGACTGATATTTTTTAACGCTTACACTTTTTAACTTGAAATAATATGATAAAAGTTATTGTTATTAAAAATTAAATCGCAATGACTAGGTTAATAATGTAATAGTAAACGTGTTTAAGTCGAGTTAAATCAAAGTATGATTTAGAGAATTACAATAACAATGAAATGCTTGCTAAATTTGGGAGATCTTACATGGCTAGGGCCTGATATTTGGAGTAGAAAGAAGCGATTTTCTCAAATAAAAAATATTGTGATATAAATCAAAGTGAGTGACCAAAATACATGAACTTTATAATATTGCTTAGTAGTTGCAAATATTCAATAAAATAGATATAAATATGTGAAAATTGCTGCTAACAAGAAGTTAACCAAATTTTGAAGAATCACCCATATATATATATATATATATATATATATATATATATATATATATATATATATATATATATATATATATATATATATATATATATATATATATATAATTAAAATTTAGTAGATTTTAATTTGTCAAATCAATGTTTTCAGAACACACACGACAACCCTAGTTGTCTATGCTCAAAAGTAAGAAGTAGTCCAGGGATTCTTGTACGACAAAATGTTATAAAACATGCAAAATACAAAAATTGTAATATTAAGTGGGTGAGTACATACACACAGTCTTACGCCTATTTATTTAGAATTAGGAATACTTGACATTTAGGACAGTCTCTCCCGTGTCCATCATTGAAATGTCAGGAACCAAATATCAAAATAAATCCGCGGGAAAATCAGAAAAGATACTTTTATTTAAAATGTTAAATATTCGCGTAAATCTAATAAAGTATTAATAGCTACACAAAAAAGAATAGAAAAAAAACTGTTTTCTATGATTTTCAATAATATTGACAATAATCTGCTATGGTTAATTTCAATAGCCAACAGTTTCTTTAGATTAAAAAAAATACCAATCGAATTGAGAACCTCCTCCTTTTTTAAGTCGGTTAAAAAAATCCATGTCTACTATCTAGAACCATTACTAATTAATAAATTACCTGTCTCTGAAGCTTGGACAGTTCATCTTCGGCGATTTTCTCCATTTCCACATCATCATTAGGTGAAGACATTTTGGACTTCAAATGTTTAGCAATTTTACGATGACGAATAAAATATTTCACAAACGGAGATTTCAAAAGCTTTTATCGAAGTGATGTTAGTTACGTTTTGATAGATCAATAGCATTACTAAGCAACTAACAGAAGTTGTTAGACACTAAAGTGGGTTAAATCAATTATTAATAGCATATTACATTCATCTTGTAAATTATGTCGAGAACGTTATTTATTCCATTTATTCTTTACTAGCAGAACCCACGGATTTGCGTTAAAACTACAAAAAAACTCTTTGGCTTTATGTTATCTATACTACTTATTATTTATAAAGAGGTAAAATTTGCGAGTTTCCGAGATTGTCAGTTTGTGACGTTGTAGGGGGTAATCTCTGGATCTACGGAACCGATTTAGATGAAATTTAGTAAGAAGATAGTTTGAGACCCTGGGAAAGACATAGGGTATTTTTTATCCAGGATATCATCCTTTAAGGGGGTGAAAATGGGGATGAAAGTTTATATTGGGAACAAGCTAGAGACGAACCCGAGCGAAGCGAGGGTGAGTCGCTAGTAAATAATAATTTGATGGCCTTAATGATTTTCAAATGTATCGCATATTTTTAAGGGATGAATTTCGAAGAAATCAAATAAATATATTGCTTATTTTTTATTTTAAAGCTAAATACAACTTTCTGTGTATTTCACATTAAGGATGACAGAGTTCTATACAATCTTTATCCCCTATTTTACTCACTTAAGGAATGAATTTCAAAAATTCCTTTCTCATTCATGGATGTCAATATCATAATACAAGGAATATGTCCTGCTCACGTAGCTACGACCAGAGGTTTAGGCTGTACATTGATCCATCAGTCAGTCAGTCAGTCAGCCACTCAGGACAAAGCCTTTTATATAATATGTAGATTATATAGGTAGGGCAGTCCTTCTGAAAGAGAAAATTTCATTTATACTTTGAAACCTTTCAAAGCCGGCAGACACAAATGAGAAGACCTAAAAAAGATTTCTTAGGGGCAGAATTTTTTTGACTATTAGTAATATATTTTTAAGGAAAGAAATATGATGAAAATCAATTCACTATAGACATAGATATTGCTTAACATACGCACGAAAAACTACATTAAGAGTAAAATCGATATCTTTCTCTGTGATGTCGGTAAAAATTATGAGTACATAAGTATTTGTATGTTTTATTGAATAATACTTAATAATTCATTATAAAATAATTATGAATATTAATTCGGCGACGACATTACCTACGTATTATACATACCTACACAAAAAAAAATACCTCCTTTCTTCTCCTTTCACTATTATTTATTATCATTTTTACACAGAGTATAAACTATTGTTTTAAACGGTTTAGTATTCAGCCCTTTTTAACGTTCCCACTGCTGGGCATGGGCTTTCCTTCAATAGGAGGGGGATCAGGCCATAGTCCACCACGTGGGCCTGTGGCCAAGTGCGGGGGGGGGGCTAAGCATCTTTAGAAAATCCATATATATAAAATTAAATATTAAAATAATAATAGTACGCTTGTCTTTTTTCGAGTTATGCTTTATTACCAATTTGTTTCATGTCTACACAGGTGATTACTTAAATGCACTAAGCACTAGGTATAATTATTTATCTTTTTATATACGTTACGGTGTCGATTTCAGCGCAAATAATTGCTTATAAATGATACCCACTAAATCTGACTGAACTGATGAAAATAAACGTAACGCCTCAGATTATAACATACGTTCGTAACTCTTCTTTTCTATGAAATAAAGCGATTTGCGAACAAACTTTCATACGTGATTTTTTATTTATCATTTGTGATGGGACATACTAAAACAAAACATTCATACCCAACTGTAAATAATGAAATTATTATAAAATAACAGAAAAATATACTTACCGTACTTATTCATATAATTTATATTATTTGACGTTTTGAATCTGCATAAAATAATAATAATATTTAACTTATAGCTTGCAATAATATCTATAGGTAGTTATCGTCAAGAAATCGCTGCTTAACTATAATGTTGTGAAATTAGCAAATTGCACATGCCAATTACGATAAATCTTTTATCCAAGGTCTGTTTTTGCTATGGATTAATTTAAATAAACTTTTAGGACCTGAGATCACTTCCTATAAACTTTAATAAAAATAATTTATAACGCCATTTTGAATTGACCGCTCTCTTTACCTTGATATCGTCTATCTCTTTCTAGCTTAAACGATTTGCAATTACCTGGTATAGCTATCTTTTTCTGACGCACGTGTTGGTTCAGATCAAAGAGAAGGTCTTTTAAAATAGATACATTGTTAGCAGTTTGATGCCTACTCAAGTTTGTCTTTTGGTATTTTGTATTTCAAAAATTATAGCAAAAGTTTAAAAAATTAAATAATTTAATAAAAAATATCATGAAAACCCATAAATAACATGCTTGCAGAACATTGCTAACATGTATTACTTACACGAAATTTTAAAAAGGGCAAATTAGTCATGCATCGTTTAAAACATTATTTTTAAGCGGGATATTTGCGGACAGTGGATTAAACTTTATACTTAGAAATTTTGGCATTTGGGTATTTACTATTTAAAGAACAGAATACCTATACTTGTTAGTGAAACAGGTCAGAAGGATTTTCCAGGAAAACAAAGATTGGGGGTTAACAATTATATTTATTGCTTTCTCTGAATACTCATTTTTACATTTATATTAGAATGCGAATCATCAACTGTCCACTTGATACATCAAAAATCTACGTCAAATCCACAAACCGGCACATAAAATACCTGAATGTTACATTAGTTAAAGAGTCTTATCGTGATTATTATAGTTATTTGATTAGCACGAATCCGTGGGCAAACTGGTATTTGATAAGACTAACAACTATGTTTTAATCACACTTACTCATTTTTAAAATATAAAACAATTGAAATCTTTAATCAGTTAAAGCTATCTTTTATTACATTCAAGTAACTAGTTATTATATTTCTATTAGCCACAATACTGCAATATAATTGATAACCATCTTAACTATAAATACTAATGTAATTACTCATATATTAACAAATTGCTCAAAAGTAATAACCATTTTATAATCATTATTAGCATTTTGGATTATATGCCTCTTTCAACATTTAACGCAACTTAATCTATGACGCGTCAGGCTCGTTCCACCTCGCAGGCTTCGCGGCGACTTTGTTGTGTCCGAGCCGTCGTCGAGGCAACATTGCTGTCTCCCGCGAGTGAACACATAACGCTCAGTTTCGTGCAGTGCAGTGCCAGTGACACGGAAATGGATTTTGTGGTCCAATAAAATTATTATAATGGCATTAAAAAAGGATTTTGACCTACCAGTGAATGTTTTTAAACAGATCAAGCTACCAAAACCCGCCAAAATCCAACAGGCGTTCGATAAGATTTTCAAAAAGAACAACTACACCAAAATAGTGCAGAGTTAATTAATCAGTTGCATAGTTTAGATTAAATGGCCGATGAACTTAGTGCAATTAGAAGTAGAAAACCAATAGCACCAGACCGATCACCCAATTTTATAACAGAGCACACTGAATTTATAGGTAAAGGAGTCAAGCCTAATAACCCAAAAAGAAGTAGAAGCCGTAGCGGCAGTAGAATTACACCGACAGTTTTAAGTTTATCTGATGAGCTTTTTTACGAAGAGTTAGAAGATTACGTGAGCAAAATGTCTGTATCAAATACAACAATGGATGCTGGCACGGAAGATGTTTGGAGCCAGCTACAACAGAAGGAGTCTGATTTGCTGCTGGCAGCAGAACTAGGAAAGGCTCTGCTAGAGAAGAACGAGGAGCTAAAGAAGGAACAAGAACGTCTAACAGAGGAATATTCTAAGAAATTAGAGGTAAGAATTACAATTCCACGTATACAATCACAAACCGAAGCTAATCAAATTTTAATTTATCAGTCCGTCGCGTGCGCTGAAATCGTTAAAATCAATTTTTAATTGCATCAAATTTCGTAGTTTCGTTTAGAAGTTGTTTTTAAACGCTACAGTTTTTAAATACTGGTGTATTATGTCTGATTTGCTCTGTCTACTTTGATAGAGGTCGAGGGTTCGATTTGCAATGTGCAACAATAGGTTGAACGTAGTATTTTATCTAGGTTTGGTTAATGGTTTTAAGTTTTTATTTTTTTTATAAACAGCATACCATGTATATTTTGAGATTAGAAAATAATACGTTAGTTATTGTTATTTTACATTATAACATTACTATAATCACAGATGACAAATTATATACTATTATTACTTGCACTTTATATCGGACAAAGTAAAAAAGTCTTGATTGTAATTTAAATATGATTATTTCACCATGAGGTAGGTATGGAGAGAACATTTTCTGGATAAAAGAACTATCTATTAAAAACAAACACTTTTTGAGTCTTAAACCAAAATTGATTCAAACGTTTTAAAAACATTTATTTTTTTCTATACATATAATAAAATTGTAACTAAGTAGAATCTGTACTTTAAATATTTTTTGGAAAATCTAATTGAAATAGACATTATTATCGATACAGAGTCCGAAACTATAGTTTTTAGAATGTTTGTCTGTCTGTCTGTTACCGCATCACGAGAAAACCACTGGACATATTTTGATGAAATTTGGTACGATGATAGCTGGTTATCCGGGTCAACATATAGGATACTTTTTACCGCGGGAAAATATCTCATTTCTGAGAAAAAATACAAAAATTGCATTGTAAGAATGTACTAATATGTAAAAGCTAAAAATTTGGATTTTGGTTATCTGAACGCGGGCGGAGCCGCGGGCAATGCTAGTGATCTATAAATATGGCGGACTGAATGAAAATCTAATCGGCTATATTTATCACAGCAACTTATATTTATTTATAGTCTTTCTATTACCAGTTCTTCACAGAACTATATGAATCGTTTTCTAGTGGTAGAAAATATGGCGCTTCACAACGATATGTAATACTAACGACTCACCCTCGCTTTGATCTGGTTCGTCCCTAGTGAAAAACAAAAACAAATCTATCCCACGGAAACCGTCCATTTTTGCGGATAAAAAGTAACCTACGAGTATGTGCTATTCCAGACTATAACCTATGTTTGTGCCAAATTTCATCCAGATCAGTTTAGCAGCTCTGGCATGAATGAGGGAATTAAATAATGGGATTAGTCCCATTATTATGGCATAATATTATGGCAATATAAAGAAAATTGAGACTTGCGCGTGTGTTTGTTATGTCTATGAACAACTCTCAATTGATACTAAATGGACTATCGAATTTTTGTTAAATTTAGCATCGGAAAGAAGTTAGTTAGTTGGCTTTATAGAACCCGCGGCTTCGCTCGCGCTAAAATTATAAAAAAAACTCTAAAATGGTAGGTTTCATACAAAGTTTCATCCGCTATTTTGCCCCCCTATGGGATGAATTTTCGAAAAATGCTAAAACACATATTTAATTAATTGTATTGAAGAGCAATTATACCAAGTTTCAAGTAATTCTGATCAAAAATATTTTTTTGGATTGTATTATGACGTGTTTTCCTGTGGAAAAGAGATAATCTCCCGCGGTAAATAGTCATTCTTCAGCCCTCCAACTACGAGTATCTCTACACAAAAAAATCACGCCAATCCGCCAAGCCGTTCCGACGTGAAAGAAAGACAAACAAACAAACGCACTTTCACATTTATAATATTAGTATGGATATCCTTTACATAGGATACTTTTTATTGAAGTACCGATAGCAAAAAAAAGTATTAATAAGTTATTGTATGTAAATATGTTTATACGTTTTTACGTCACTTATCTTCTGTTTAAAACCTAAAATAGATATTATGATTTTTTTTGTTATATTTTAGCCGGCGTTGCTTTGGAATCGACCGTTCTTTAATAGGCTTAGCCGACTCGGAATGTTTAAATGACACGGCGCATTAAGGTGATGATTGAAATGCGATAAAAATAGTTTGTCACAAATGGAAAATAACCTAAAACTAATACGAGCTTACATATCTTGTATTAATTAATACAAAAATTTTGACTACTTTTTGAACGCGGTATTTTGCTATTAATTATGTCAATTATTAAATTAGATAAAGATATTTACATAATTAAACACAGACCTATTTAATAAAAACTTTTTGTAACAATAAACACTTATTGCGATATTAACGTTAATTTTAGACGCCATTATAAAAAATGAACTTAATTTGGGTGTATTTTTTTGTATGTAGGTTATCTTGGTCAAACTGAATCATTCGTTATGATACTTCTTTTAATAAACAAGTTGTACCTCAATGGTGGTTCTTTACTAATTTGAATTAAAAAGAAACATGTGTGTGTACTTATGTACGCACGTAAGAGGATGTACTTCTTTGGCGCAACAGATAGAGCTATTTCTTGCTCAAAACTTCGCCAATATCACGTTGAATGGAGAAAACAAAGCCCATTATTAAGAAAATACCCTTTTACGCTTATTATTTTCGATTTTTTTGGTTTGGCTTATAGATGTCAATATATTTACTGTGCTATGATATTGTTATCAGTTATCAATCGATATTATGTTACATGGATTGAGATAACATACTCATTTGAAGTCCAAGTAAGATGACATTATAGGATGAAGCTCGTATCGTTTTAACTTTTACAAAATTATAGAAAATAGTATTTCTTAATTATTATCTTGATTAATGGCATTTAATAATTTAACATCCCATAATAATTTCTCGATGTATTGGGATAGAGAGTAGTAGCCTATATTTTTATCCCGCCCATAAACTAGGGTATATCTATCAAGAGAAAAAGAAGAAAATGGAAAAGAGTAACCAATAAACATTTTCGCAGTAATATTAGTTACCCTTACTATTTATCCTTTTAGGGATTGAATTTCTATAAAGAATCTACTTGATAAGTTTTTAATAAGTAGCATTTGGCATTTTATGCGTTCTGACCTTTCGTGATTAGTCAATGAGTGAGTGGTCGCTTTCATATAATAAAAGAGCTCGACTTGGCGGGGGCACTGCTGTGCCCGCCCATATTATGTAGATTAAATAAGGAAGTAATCACTATCTTGCAGGTACTTTATAGTTAAAAATGTTATAAAAGATTAATAATATTGTATCTTTGTTCACACTAAATAAAAAATGTAAAAAAATACTACGAGTAATATATAAGCATTATTCAAAAAGAAGTAACTTAATAATATTTATTGCGAGTGTATAGTAAATACATTACGCAAAACAACAGATTTAGTTATCCTACTTGAATACATACATGAATGACTAATAATATTTTCCATAATATGTACATACCGCTATCACCTCTCGTGATAGAGTGATAACTGATAAGCGTTATCTACTAAGTTAAACGCATTGTTATATGATAATATAAAAAAAAATTCTTCTCAAATGTAATCCTATCTTTACAATTTATCTTTCCTTATGTACTAACTAGCGACCCCTGAAAACAAGCAATGTCTACCTCCAGGTCACAATCTATCTATGTACAAATTTTTATCCGAATCCGTCCAACCGTTTTCGCGTAAAGGAGTAACATACACACATACAAGTTTTCGCATTTAAAATAATAGTACGATTGAATGCATATTTAACCAAGCCTAGCTTCAGGTTACGTCGCGCTATATTTATACTTAGTGTACCATCAAAACTGACCTCCCCTTTATATAGAACGTATGAAACATTAAGCTCAAGTTATATTTTATTGTTTATTCCATTTATAATAATTATACTTACTAGCGACTCACCCTCGCTCCACTCGGGTTCGTCCCTACTTACTTTTTAACGTTCAGTATAGACTTCTCAGAGATGAGATATTTTCCCGCAGTAAAAAGTATCCTGTATGTTGACCCGGATAACCAGCTATCATCATAGCAAATTTCATCAAAATCCCTCCAGTGGTTTTTCCGGGTCGCGTTCACAGACAGACAAACAGACAGACAAAAATTCTAAAAACTATAGATTCGGCCTCTGTATCGATAATAATGTCTATTTCAATAAGATTTTCCAAAAAATATTTAAGGTACATATTCGACTCGGCTTAGTGAAAGTTTTATTATATGTAGTAGGTATTTACTTATAGATATATTGAGTCATGTTGAAAATGCAAGAGTATGTTACCCCTTATTTGAACCCTCTTCACGTGTCTTTCTAAGCAGTAAGTTACCAATGGACTACTGTCGCTTTCTACGATTTTATTATTTTGTTGTTGTACTTAAGGTTTTATTATCTAGTCAAGAAGATTAAAGCGTGTTTTATTTAATTTGTGAATGTGTCGTCTGTGCCAGTACAATTAGGATGATTATTATCCTTCCATTAACAAGAGAGTCAATTAATAATATATTGTTTTAAAAAAGTTTTTGCTGCCTTACCTTACCCTATTAAAAAAACCTCAAGCTTTTTATTAAAGCTATCATATTTCAAGTTTAAAAATTATAAATGAAGTTTTCTTTAATTTGAATTCTTAGTTCTGCTGGAACTTCGGCAGCGGGTCTGCACTCTGCACACTTAGTTTGTTTACGTGTATTTTGTTCCAATTAAATCTATAGATAGTAAGTTAAATTTTTAAAAATCTGACTGGCAGTTCTTATAATAATAATTGAATAAATAAAAAAATCTTCAGTATTATAATATTAGTATAGATATAAGATGCGAGATGATACGATTACGTCGTGCCGTTATCTAAGTTAAAAGTTATAACCGTGTCAATAATATGCAATGTTTATTATTTTTTTATAAATGTAATATATTATAAATATATATACAGAATAGTTATAATATATAGTCAAAAAAGATATTAAATAACAAAACAAAGTTAACAAAACACTTAAGAAAAAATTAGCTAACTGAAAAAAAATATATGTATTAAAAATAAAAATGACTTAGTCTAAATACTGTGAAACGAAAATAATACGAACAGAGAGAAAATTACAATGGCATTTTTTAGGTATATATTATAACCGGTATTGTTCACGCGGGCTAAACCCGTTACCATTGTTTGAGATGAAACAGTGCCGGTACAGTTGCAGATTCCAGCTTAAAAACTTTACTTGCTTACTTCAAGCTTAACCATGAAAGCTATAGAAGATAAAAAAGCGAATAAAGCTATTTAAAATAAGGTAAGTAAAAGTAAATCTTGTTGTTTTTAGAATTTTTAGTTATATATATATATATATATATATATATATATATATATATATATATATATATATATATATATATATATATATATATATACACAAATTTAAGGCAGTGGTAGCCTAATGATAACCTGTTTGCATAGGAAACTACGTACCTAAGCGGGTTCAAATCTGGGTCTCGCACCTCTTTTCTTTGCACATATTTTCATGTGTGAATCATTTCCAACATGATTACCACTTGTCTTACGGTGAAGGAAAACATCGTGAGGAAACCTACATGTCTGAGAGAACCTATCAATCGTATAAAAAATATATAATACTAGCAGAACCCGCGGCTTCGCTCGCGCCACGACCGCAAAAAATCTTAAGAGGAGGTTCTGTACAAAGTTTCATCTCCTATTTTATCCGCGTAGGGGATGAATTTCGAGAAATGCTAAAACAAGCACTTATTTAATTGTATTGAGGAGTTATAATACCAATTTTCAAGTTATTCTGATCATAAATTATTTTTTGGGTCGCATTATAACCTGTTTTCCCGTGGGAATTAGATAATCTCCCGCAATAAAAAGTAGCATAATATGTCACTCTCCAGCCCTCCAACTATCACAAAATCACTCCAATCCGTCACTCCGTTTCGACGTGAAAGAAGGACAAACAAACACTTTCACATTTATAATATTAGTATGAATGATACATTTAAAAAAATATCACCCATACCATGAAATAATTACTTTTATGTATGTGATTTTGAGGTTGGTGTACCTTTTTTAGTAGAAACTAATTATTTTGTTCAGCGACAATAATAATTAATGTGTTCATGTGGCATTGCTTTTTACGTCCGTGATTACAATCTTATTTTATTCCCTTGTTTAGCACTAGCGTTTTCCTGCGGCTCTGCTCGCTTGGTCACTAATATTATAAAGAGGTTAAGTTTGTAAGGTTGTAGGGGGTAAACTTTGGATTTACTGAACCGATTTAGATGAAATTTAGTTAGAAGATAGTTTGAGCCCTTGGGAAGGATATAGGATACTTTTTATCCCGAAAATCATGCCTTAAGGGGGTGAAAATGGGGTATGAAAGTTTGTATGGGGAATTAACCTAGGGCCGAACCCGAGCGAAGCGAGGGTGAGTCGCTAGTATTATATTATTATATTGGTATGTATGTATTGGAAACAACAAATTGACGTGTTTTGTGCCGTAGTTCGGGTACATTTTGTATGTATGTACATTGTACATAAGTCATGCAATATCTTCAGCAATTCTCCAAATAAGTTACATATTTTTTCTTTTAATAAATGACGGACTGATCCTTTCAAATATTTAAAGGATTCCATTAAAAAAATTAAAAACAATATTTTTGAAAATGTTTTTTTTTCAAAGTAGGTAAGTGAATCTTTTCAGTTTAAAAGTAATGAGTACACAGAGATAATACGTTATACGACCGTATGTAACTCATATTTGTGAGATTTCAATACATAATATGTATGTATATAGGTACATACATTCCAAAAATATATTACCGGTGCATGTTGAATAGTTGCAATCAAAGCAAAGCGAGGATGGGTCACTTATGTTATGTAATAGAATGGTTTAAAATATCCTTGAACTTATAATATTTAGTTAACCCACTAGTCAAGATCAAGCAAACCGCCCAGAAGTGTTTCTGACCTCTTGCAACCGGTTTACTGCAATTATGTATGTTACCATGTGTCGATGACCCCCATATCGTCTGTTTTGGTATATCGTGGACACTGTTTTTGAAATGTCCCAAATTATACGTAATTTATTTTGTAGTTGTTAATTTTACAATAGGTTATTTTTATTTTTTGTTCTTTTAAGTTACAAAGCTGTAATTAAACCGTTCGTTTGACTTTTAATATCATTAGAGGTAAAAATGAATATGTTTCTAGATACATATATTCTATAAAAAAGAATACTATCTTTTGAAGTTACACTTCTTTTGGGACGTTTGGAAAAAAATATGAGCGTAAAGTTTTTACGATGCGCGCGCACACCGACAGCCCAAAATCGACATGATGAAGTTAGCTGCATTCCTTTTACAAACAGAGAGTTGTGACATACGGGATGAAATTTTAACCGTTTCCCTGTCCCATGAGTCATATATGAACATTTCGATTGTTTAACTATTGTGTCTATTTTGCGGACAGTTAATCTGTTAAGCTATTTTTGTTCTGTTAGGTCAAAGAAATAGGTATTAACTTCTTACGTGCGTACATAAGTACACACACATGTTTTATTTAAATAGAAGTTACTAGAACTCTGACCAGTGACCACTATAATATTTTTATTTGAAATCTTGAATTAACGTATAAGGTTATCTGTACTGTATATAGCAACATGTAGCTTTTTCTGGACGAAGCTATCATACGAGCGTGTCCGGAGTCAAAAATTACTCAATCGAAGGCGTGATAAAAATTTTGTGGATGTAGCTTTAAAATTGCTCTAACGAGAATTAAATCGATATTCAGTGTACATATATACATTAAAGTTATTTTCCACAAGCATCATAAATAAATAGAATGTAAAATAAGCGAAAAACACCCGGTTACATCCAATTGCCTTGATTTTTGCACGTTGGCCCTTCTTCGTGACAAGTTCCAAACTGGTTCGAAACTGCTTTTACTCTGGTATTCTCATTACAATTATCTGCGCCCTTCGTGTTTTTATAACATTCGAATTTCATACCACTATCCATAGTACATATGAAAGAATTTATCTCGTAATTATTCTTAATCTAAATATTTCAATACTAATATTAAAAAGAGGCAGAGTTTGTTTGAACGCGCTTATCTCAGGAAATACTAATCCGATTTGAAAAATTCTTTTTGCATTATAAAGCCCCTTTGTTGAGGAAGGCTATAGGATATAATATTATAATATATATGAAAATATGTACGGGTCCCGTGGGACAGATTTATTTTTGTCTAGGAACGAACCCGAAGCGAAGCGAGGGTCAGTCGCTGGTATTAGATACATATACTGTTCTCCTGACCGATTTCTTCCTCGGTGATACGATATTATAATGCACAAGTGCACTCTTATTCCTTTTACTCTCAAAGTCCGGTGGGACGATACAACACAACAACCGGGCTACTACTGAGAATATAAACCTTAACAGAAAATCTCAGTAATTAAACTTGGCCCGACCCAGGACTCGCGCCCAGTTCCTCAGCACCTGCAGCCCTTGCAGCCGTAGATGCTAGACACTAAGCCACCGAGTCCATTATTAGATATACATACATTTTCATGTAGAGCTGATTTCGGCGGTTTTGTTTTTTTCGGCGGATTATCGGTGCAGGAGATAATTTTCTAATCTTTTCGAAGATTCGACATATTTCATGAGAGATCAAGCGGAGCGCCGCCGCTCAATGTGCTCTCCGAGGTGCTGGGATGTGACTCCGCCAATTTCCCGATCTTGACAGATAAGCCCGATAACTATACTTATCCTACCCGGAACTCGAACCCAGGACCTCTGGATCTGCAACCTTACGAGCTAGACCAAATAATATTTAGTAAGTAATCAGTTCGATTAAGTGGTTATAGTAGAAGCTAGAGTAGAAGACAAATGGATACAATGTAACTTGTAAGTAAGCGGAGGGCGCTCTTAGTCTTGAAACGAGGTCAGGTCACCATTATTATAAAAAAATCTTTCTACCTCACAACAGCTATTTTATTAAGAAATAACAAAATAGAATACATAACAAATAATCACTTTGCATTCACATATTGCTTATTTATTATAGTAATATACATCAGCCAAAGGCTTCAACCTACAAGTCTCGTTTTTTATGGCCCTCAGCAATGACCTCGATACGTATTTCGGTCATTATTTTTAAGGTGAAGTTTCTTTATATAGAAAATGATAGACTTTTAAATATTTTTTTATGGTTAGAGTGTATGACCTCATAAGGCTTATATCTTCGTGAGGATATTTTATTCGACTCACCCACCCTCGCTCCTCTCGGGTATGTCCCTAGTTTTGTTTTAACGTTTACTATAGATTTCTCAGAGTTGATATATTTTCCCGCAGTAAAAAGTATCCTATATGTTGACCTGGATATCCAGCTATCATCATACCAAATTTCATCAAAATCTATCCAGTGTTTTTCTCGTGATGTGTTCCCAGACAGACAGACAAAAATTCTAAAACGATAGATTCGGCCTCTATCGATAATAATGACAATTTCAATAAGATTTTCCAAAATAGAAAATATTTAATGTACAGATTCGACTCACAATCAGTTAGAATTTTATTATACCTACATATGTATACATTCCCTGTAGGTCGATTGCTTAATTTTTTTGCCTTTGATTTATTTTATGCCTATAGTTCATCATTAAGATTTTTTTAAAACTATTGCTAAAGTAATTACATAATATATTTTATTTCTATAGTATCACTACATATTATAAAACAAAGTCCCCTCGCCGCGTGTGTGTGTGTGTCTGAACGTGATAAACTCAAAAATTATTAAAGATATCGGAAAAAATCATTCCAACCGGAGGATTTACTGGCGTGCGCCGCGTAAACTAATAGTGTTATATGAAAACAATGTATTATATTATAATATAAAAGCCATAAATAAGCCAGTACATGTAAAAAGAAAACGGTTAAAAAGTACTTGAAAATTACATATTTTAAAAGCAAAACATTAAATAGATATTACTCACATTTATGTTGTGATATTTAAAAAAACTTTTTAGTTATTTATTTTAAACAACATTTCGTAGAAGTCATTTCCGTATAACATAATCACTGTACCAACTTCCTAGTAAATAGTGACGCCGCATTAAGTTTCTTTTGTTACTTTTATCTGAACGTGAAGTTATTTTACTAGCTTATGTTCTAGAAAAAAAAATTACATATCTTTTGAGATGTTATCGTTATCTAATATGTAGGTTATAAATGTTTAGTTCTTAACCAAGTCGTATGTCCTGTAATTTTATAAGGTGTGCTATAATATAGGTTCTTGGACTAACTAACAATTTACTTTATTCAAATAGTCTTTTACAAGCACTTTTGAATCGCAAATTTTTAATTTAAATTATGTCAGCACGTAAGTTCGTGAGGAATCTACCACCGACGCGGAAGGAGCCGGCGAGAAACTCAACAGTTGCTCTTTTTAAATATATTAATAATTTACAATATTGCAATACAATAATTATGTCCTTATCCTACGAGAGTATCAACATTAGATGATAATAAAAATTATATTGCTATTAAGCAATCTCTACAAAGTATTTTGCGATGGTATTATAATGCTTTGCTAATAAGCATGTTCATAGCAAATAAGTTATGTCTTTCATCTAAACTATAATAATACATGTATGACTAGCATTGCTCGCGGCTCCGCCCGCATTCAGATGTCCAAAAACCAAATTCTTAGGTTTTACATACTACATTGCAGTTTTTGTATTTTTTCTCAAAAATGAGACATTTTCCCGCGGTAAAAAGTTATAAAGTTATGTTGACCCGGATTACCAGCTATCACCATACCAAATTTCATCAAAATCCCTCCAGTGGTTTTTCTGTGATGCGGTAACAGACAGACAGACAAACAAAATTTCTAAAAAGTAGCCTATGTGTTATTCTAGACTATAATCTATTTCTGTGCCAAACATCCAGATCCGTTCAACCGTCCTGGCGTGAAAGAGTAACAAACATCCATACATACCTACTCACAAACTTTCACATTTGTAATATTAATAATACGGATTTATGGAAATCGTAGGTAACGGTAAGACAGAGAAGTACCTACTATATTGCTAAAATATGCAGTGACCGGTTATAAAAGTTGACTGTACCGTAACTACACAAAAGGATTTAATTTACCGATATTATTGTTTAAAACCAAAAAATAATATACAACTACATAGGTACTTTGTAAGATTGATTGATCGATCTATATTAACAACTGCAGGTAAATTTCGAAGAAATTAATTAAATTTCTAAGAAATCTATTTTTAACTGTACGCCGGCGTCTCCGCGTTCGTAGAGGGACTCATATTATAAAGAGGCAGAGTTCTTTTGTTTGTTTGAACGCGCTAATCTCAGGAACTACTAATGCGATTTCAAAAATTCTTTTTGCATTAGATAGCCCATTTATTGAAGAAGGCTATATGCTACATATCATCATGCTACTACCCAAGGGAGCGGAGCAGTCATATAATACATAGTCTGTCTATTCCCTACTAACCGTTAAAACGTATCCAGGGACGAACCCGAGCGAAGCGAGGGTGAGCCTAGTAAGTAATAACATAATTTGTATTATAACTTTTTATTATATTTCTTAACTTGAGGTAATACAGGGAAAACCTCAAGGAGGTCTTGTATGAAATCATTCTTACAACGATTGCGCCTGCAGTCGCTTTTAAAGCGCTTGGAATATAAAACAACGCGATGATTCACAGCAGTCCGCTAGACAAATATGCGTAACTGACATTTTGTAATATTTTTGCTACTTAATTTTAAATATATTATTTTGTCATTTTATTCTTATTGATTAAGCGTGATTTCGTAAAAGTTATAATCTAATTTAACATGTTTTAATTATTAAAAGGTAGATTGTGAAATCAAATGTATGTAAAGTTAAGCATCGGCCAAAGTATATATTATATACTAGAGACTCACCTTCGCTTCGCTCGGGTTCGTCCCTAGGTACATTTTATTTTTTTTGAGCGGAGCCCTAATTCTTTACTGAAATAAAAGCAGCCTAAGTTACTCCTTATAATATCAATTACCTGCCAGTGAAAGTCCGGTCAAAATGGGCCCAGCCGTTTCGGAGATTGGCAGGAACAACCAGACAGACAGAGACATTTTTTTTTTTAAATTGAGTTTTTCTTATAAATACCGTATACAATTCCATATGCATTTAATAAAATTCTGTTATTTTGACATTACAAACAGACACTTCAATTTTATTTATCTGTATAGATTGAAAATACTTTTACCGAAAGGAAGCTACATGAAACCATAGTGATGTAGGCATTTTTTTTTCTCTATATACTTTAAGTATAACATATTTACAAGTGCTTAAAAAACAGTTAAAAGTGAAGGTTTATTTTTCATTACGTTACGTTTTACTTTTGTTAAAACAATTTGAATGTAACTAATTATAATTCCTATGTTCATATTGTATTGTTTTAAGATATATTTAATAGTTATTTGAGACAACTAATTCTATATTTTTATAAAATCTTTAAAACCTTACTTATCATACTAGTGCCTGAGCAGAAGTGAGAGTGCAGCGAATGAGGCCGCGGCCTTGCGCTTGCCGCCGAATACTTCATAACTACTCTAACTGGATTACCAACTAAATTAGATTTTGATTGTCCTCTGTACTTTATAAAGCAACTTTGAAAGACATCAACATCACGGAAGACGACTATTATTATTCAAATATATAAAGTATGCGAAGTCATTTAGCCTAGAACTACACACTATGTATTTTTACTCCTTCAGATGAATTCAGCCCTTTTTAACTCCCCATGCAAGGGCAATGGTCATGGGTCTCCCATTAAAACAAGGGGGATGAGGCCATAGTCCACCTGGCCAAGTGCGGGTCGGCGGACTTCACATTGAAAACTTGCCAGGTTCTCTCAGACATACAGGTTTCCTCACGATATTTTCCTTCACCGTAAGACAAGTGGTAATCGTGTTGGAAATGATTCGCATATAAAAATATAAGAAGTGCGAGACCCCGGATTTGAATCCGCTACTTGGTTTCCCCAGCGAGCACGGTACAAACGGGCTAAAACTGCCTTCTTACATAGTATTGTCTAATTAGAGAAATCGCTTAGCCAAACAATACATTGTATTTTTTTGGAGTCCTCTCTCCTGTCTTAGTATTATTTGAGTAGGTACCGGACATTTAACTAGCGCGTTTCATAGATATAATATCTAAACCTGGAGTTGCCCGCGGGTAAGCTTTAATACATTTTTTATAATTATGTTATTGCTACACAGCGTAATAATGCTAAGTCCCTCAGGAGTTTTTGGAAATACTTTTCTACATTAAATTCCACGAACTATCTTTTAATAATAATAAAAATATTAAAGAATGTACAAGAACAAAATTACAAAATAATATTTAAATTGGTGGCATAAGAATGCAGCAAATAGGAAGCAAATCAATTAACAACTTTTCATATTGGACTGGTAGTTTTAAAGATTACATTTATACTCTCAAACAAACAAACAAGCTTCCACTTTACCTAATACCTATATATTATATAAGTATAGAGTGTAGAACAATTAATTGCTGTTTTCAACTTTTTTCTTCACTGGTTCTTCTTCTTCTTTTTCTCTCCTTCCTCTTTTTCTTCTTCGACACATTTAACTTTATAACTTCTTAACGTTTATTGGTTCTCTTGAGTTTTTCCATACTCGGGAATCACCATGGGCCCTGGCCTAGATATTAAAAAAAAACATTTATTTTGAAGGTTTGATGCAGGCTGATAACACTATTATAATAATAACATCAACTAAATTTAAATAATTTTAGCAATATTTGAACAATTTGCGATTCGTCGCTTTGCAAAACTCAAATTATAGCGTATTTACGGCCAATTGGAAAATTGGGTTATTATACTACACTATATGCATGCTGCAACGAAACTAATTTACTTATTTCTTTGATTGGTTTATTTTACCTTATAAAGGTACAAACTAACAGCTTGTAAATAAGCGAGATAATTTTAAAATATGAAAATGGTAGTACATACTTATATAGCAAATAAAGACTAGTGTTTTTCCAGTGGTTTAAATTCGATCTATTTCTATAAAAAAAGAATTCACTTATCTATAATATAGAAAAAAAAGCTTTCCAATATTTTTTTATTGATAGGTAACACTAAAGCTCGCCAATAGTTATAAAAAAAAAGAAGAAAATCGATTGGTAAACCAAGGAGAAAAAGATAAAAAGGTATTGAAATATTCATTCGTCTGTGCCCGTCGTTTTGATGTTATTACAAATCCATCTATCTCACAGCTATAATAACATTCAGGGCTGGTAAGTTCTCTGAATAATAGAAATCTAGCATTGAAAAAATTAAATAGCTCTTTGCTCTGTATCTATGGTACAGACGGAATGTCACGTACATGAATATGCAGATCACCACTTTTATCTATTAATCTATTCAGTCAAGGCCTCACATTATATGAAATGTTAAGGTCAACTAGACTAACTAAAGTAGGTACATTAGGAAAAATAATTTTGATACGATTTAGATTATAGACAAAAATTAGTTTCTAAAGACGAGACTTTGTGTTTTCATTAAGTAGATTAAAGAACAATTTGTATTCCAATATAATGCAGTGATTGACTAGTGATAACACGTTGGCTTACATAAATTAAATGAAGAATAATTTTCAACATGACTACTCGCCTTATGGTGAAGGAAAACATCGCACGGAGACCTGCATGTCTGAGAGAACTACGTAGTTTTTAAAAGACATGTGAGACACATGGCCAGTGAGATGTGTTATGGCCGAATCCCCTTTGCATTGAGAGGAGGCCAAGGCCCAAAAGTGGGCCATTAAAAAAGGGCTGAAAAAATATGTTATCAAATCTTGAATTGTTCATTTTTTTTTGTTTGTCAAACAATCTTCATATCTTCTTCCAATTTATGTCATTGATTAAGAAAATGTTGCTCAAGTGGTACGCCTAAAATAAAGAGTTGCATTAAAATTTAAGTTGTATTTTGTTGATAGAATAATTTATTGATTGACGCAAGAATTCCACTCGAGATTAAACCAGACTTATCTGATCCAAACATCGATGTCTGAGATAAAGTGCAAAAACTTTCGAATATACACATATCATATTTCATGAAAGATGACGTTGTCTTTTACCAACATCTTTAGAGAGATGCGATTTTTTTATCTTAAATTAATTTGAATTTAAGGTACCTACTAAGGTAGTTAATACAGGACTTATTTATTTATTTGTTTTAGTAGAGATATTTTAACAGATTTATAGCGTAAGATTTCTTATTTAATTTGTTTAATTTTCTCATATTTAATTTCTAAATAATGATGTTATAATATGAGGAATAATAATAAATTATTATAAATTTTATAAGATGTTACTATTTAAATAAGCAATAAACTTTCATCGAACATTGTAAAGGAAAACTAAACAAAACAGTAATAATATCTATTATGCGTATATTATTACAAATAACTTATGATTTATGTGAATAGTGCAAATATTTTTTCATGATAACGCGTAAACAACCTACGTTGGCTACATTGTAGCTCAGCAATACAAACTGAAAATTGCTGATAGTAAAATGTAAGTTTAAAATACGTATATAATCGATTATTTTATTTATTACTAGCGACTCACCTTCGCTCCGCTCGGGTTCGTCCCTAGTTACGTTTTAACGTTTAATATAGATTTTTCAGAAATGAGATATTTTCTCGCAGTAAAAAGTATCCTATATGTTGACCCGGATAACCAGATAATAATACCAAATTTCATCAAAATCCCTCCAGTGGTTTTTCTGTGATGCGGTAACAGACAAACAGACAGACAATAATTCTAAAAAAATTGGATTCGGCCTCTGTATCGATAATAATGTCTATTTCAATAAGATTTTCCAAAAAATATTTAATGCACAGATTCGGCTTCGTTACAATTTTGTTATATGTATACCTATAATTTATGGAAACAAAAAATAAGCTATATAAATAAATCAGATCAATCGTTTCCGAAGTTATCGCCTACATACAAACGAACAAACCAATATTAAACCTTTTAACATACATATATATAAACAAACAAACAAAATATATATATGTATCCCATGTATCTTAAGAATCTAGAACACGTCGCCGGAGTAACCTTTCCTTCAAACGGCCTTACTCTTAACTTAATATAACGAGTTGCTGATAAATATACATATAATTAATAAAATACAAATTTATAATATTTTATCAATAAGTATATTTAACTATTTACAGCTTAATAGAGGAAGAGAAAATTTTCCAAACAAGTTGGGAGGCATTTCTAAGAAAATGTTGCAAATGGTCACCAAATTTGAAGCGCTAAGAATTGACTTTATTTTTGAATGCTAGCAGTCTTATAAATCATCTAATTATTATCCAAGTATTATATATAAAAATCAGCTTTTATACTATAACGTAAGTAGAATTATGATTTCATGAAAAGGGTGTCTGGCAAGGGTTTGCCACGATGTTAAGTGTCTGGCATTGAATGACGTGATTTTTAATGATATTCTGAAGGTAATAAAAAATCACACTTTATTATTTGACGAATTTAGATCGGTATTTTACACACCTTTAGTACCGTGTACCTGTCAAAGCCACCATAGCCTGAACTTTATAATGGTCCATCGTTCTTATCTGTGTTGGGAGCATGCGCTGACAAACTTTCAGCTTTTATAAAATGACGAAGATCTGGCGTTCACAGGCTCTTAGGCCATAAAGTTCGTATTAAATTACTACAAGTTTTAGTGTTTTGTAGATATTTATCTGCCAGTATTTTAGCGAAAGGACAATATAAAATATATATACCTACTAATAAAAAAACTAACTGTTGTCATTTACGTGCAAACTAGCCTACGTAGACAAGACGACTTTCTACAATGGAAATCTCTATTTGAAAATCATTTTACTTGTTTGTATATAACCAGTGTACCCGATGGGGTTGCCCCTAAACAAAAAAACAAAAAACTTAAACATTGATTTCCAAAATGTCGTACAACTTTCATCCCCTAATGGATCGAGATCCATCGCGTATATTCATTATTTATATATCAAATTAAAGCTATTTTTTTCTGTACCTGATAGACTACTTCTGCCTATGTAAAAGTGGCCGCAAAAGTAGTTGCGAGTATTAATGATTTTTTTGTTACATTTATACGTTCATAGCGTATATTCATCATGTATATATCAAATTAAAGCTAATTTTTTTCTGTACATGATAAAATACCTCTCACCTATGTAAAAGTGGCCGCAATGGAAAGAAAAGAAGGAAAGAATATAATATTATATATCATTTGTCAGTCAATAACAATGGTTGCGGTAACAGACAGACAGACAGGCAGACAAAAATTTTCTTTTCATTGTCTTTGTATCAATAATAATGACAAAGTATTTCAATAAGATTATCGAAAAAAAAAATAATGTACAGATTCGAATCAGTTACAATTTTATTATATGTATAGATAAAATCGTTTCTACAAATTTGTTAATTTTCCATTAACGCCAACAATTGTGTAATATTGTCATAGCTAATGGTGGCATAGAAAAGTTATAATTTTTCTTTACTAGGATGAAAAAACATATGATTCTTCAAGAACCTTTATATGATAATAAGTACGCAAAGTGTTAACTTGATATATTCATTGTTATCTACATATTCATTAAATTAACGCGATTACAGTTAATCATTAACTATATTTAGTATTCATACGTTAATTTAACTAATTTATTCACTTTCGTACTGGTTGTTGGGCTTCACAGAAGTGGGGTTTGTTTCTACTCTAATAATTTACATCTTCCTTACATATAAATATTTTGATATATATCGACATTAAATGTAATATTTTAGTATATCTTCATATTTAAACGCTAATTAATTTTAATGTTTATTTTGCTTTTTTACAATATTATCTCTTATTACGATCTCTATGTAAATCTGATTAAATGAGTGTAATCACCTATAAGGTAATTAATACAATTGCATTCAGCCCTTTTTAACGTCCCAATGCTGGGCACTGGCTTCCCCTCAATACGAGGGGGATCAGGCCATAGTCCACCACGCTGGCCAAGTGAGGGTTAGCGGACTTCACATGTCTGAAAAACTAGCTAGGTTGTCTCAGACATGCAGGTTTTCGTACGATGTTTTCCTTCACTGTAAGGCAAGTGGTAATCATGTTATAAATGATTCGTACATGAAAATAGTAGAGGTGTGCGACCCAAGATTTAACACTCTTCACTCGGTTTCCCAAGCAAGTGCATTACCACTGGGCTACCACTGCCTTAATCCAATACGTTAATTAACTAATTAACCTAAGAAAAATGAAGCAATTTTCAATTAAAACAATCCAAGGGTTTATTTTTATTACTTACTTTTCTCTCTTTCCATCACACTCCTTCTTGATATGAAAAATATCTAACTTTCATTTTCTTTGTTGCTATTGAAAATGATTGTTTTCCCCAGAGCATCTGTTTTGGTCTCTGAGCGAGCAATAAGCGTGAAATTGTATGCGTTCATTCAAGTGCAGTAAATCATTACTTGTTAGATTGTTGTAGGCGCTCGAATATTATTGATTTTTTATTAATTTATCGATCCATGTTTTATTTAATTAGGGACCACGAGATAGATAGATTATTATTAAAAAATATTTTCATAGTAGTGTCAAGTGAAACCAAGTTGGAAGAAAAAAATAGTTATCGTTATCAAAGTAACTTGAGAGTACCGCTTAGCTCGATAATCGGATATATCGATAACAGAACGTAGCCAAGTTCACTTATTGTCGATAAAAGATACTTGTCAAGCATTCCCAGGTTCATTTTGTAATAAACATGTTTTAAATGAAAGACAAAGGATGATATTAGATTATAATTTAACTCCGCACATCATCAGAGATAAAGCCTATTAGAGGATGGTTCAAAAAGTACTTGCTCATAACTAGACTTAGAATAAATATGCGTTTTGAATCGCTATTTAGTGGCAAACTTATACTTAAGAAGTAATGCAGTGCATTAAATTATTTAAAAGTTCTTTTGAAAATGAGTACTAAGGGTATTTGAATATGGAGCATATTATACGTAGGTACATTAAATAGGCAGGTGAAGACTCGGGCCAAAACTAGTAGTTTATATATACTTGTATATATGTACATATTCAATACTGTATATATTTGTAATGATGTAATTAATGTTAGTATTTTTTTAATTAATTATGTTCTTTTTTTTTCAGGTAAAACATTTGATTGATTGGATTATTTAATGCAGAGTGACAGAGGTGGGTGGCTGGCTCGTTTTTGTATGTAAAATTAATTAAACACTATTATAATGACGTAATATTCGTTATATTTAGATACCTTTCATATAAACAAATATTACCTTGGTGATCTATAGTAACGCGTATTCAACAACATTTAGAAATCTTTTCATTAATTAAATCCTGTATATACAGGGATAGTGCGTCCCTTAGTATTTAATATTTTTTTAAATGAGAAGAATTTTAATGCAATAAAAACTTTAAATATATTTTATTTTCAATATTTCAAAAAATAAGGACGACCTTTTTCATATTTTCTTTGCAGACTATTGATATGACTGTGTATTTTATAAAAAATGTATTGTAGTCTAGAGTTGACCTTGTGTCCAGTCATTAAAAAATCGATATTTAGCGGAGCAATATAATCGATATTGTACTTCACTCAGGTGCCCTTGTACGGTTATGCCGACAGTTTCGTGTCTACAATAAAAGTAAAATATATGTACTTAAATTAAAGACTTTTATAAACACTTCTGAATACAATTTTTTTATATAACAATATCATTAGATATTCAATAACACGTTGAGTTGTTAGTGTATAAAAAAAATCCTAAGACAATCGATAAATATCCGCTTTTATAATATTTATAACGACGTGATATATACATATTATTTTAACAAAAATGCAGCTAGTTAAATGTACATACCTAAGTTAGGCGATCTTTTTAATCGATTTGATTATAGAGAGAAATGATAGTGAATAAAATCGATAAAATACGTCATTCAGGTTAAGTGAATAATAACGTCACGGATGTTCTATTAGTCTTGGTAGAAAAACAGGGCTTCGTAAAACATGAACGTCTTGATTTTTTAAATATAAATCACTTTTAGTACATCAATATCACGTAGAAGGGAGAAGACACGAAGGCGATTTTTTTTTCTATAATGGCTTATAGTTGCGTTAACAGAAGCAATCCATTCTGCAAGTGTCACGTTTTGTGAGGAAGACACAAGGAGATTATTTTGTAAAAAATAAATAAACGGGCTTTAAATGAAATGACATTCAGTGTCAATGTAAACAGCGCTAGAGAAATTAAATGTTTTTACAGCTTTGCAACATTGTGATTTGGCACCGGCTCATAGATGATAGATCCTATTAGTAAACCCAACTTAAATAAAGACAGTAAAAGAGGAAATCAAGGCATGTCTAAAGAAATATAAAATCAGATTGAAAAACCATCCTAACCAGCTGGCAGTCCAGCTCACATTACCTGATTGCATAAACCGGTTGAAATGACGCAGAATCCTTGAACTCGGCAACACCAACTAAGCCATTGTAATTAAAGAAGGCAAAAATTCCTAATCAGGAATACTTTTCCCTGCCACTCACATTATTACATCACATCTGCTCATCGTCAAGAGACTGAAGACTGATTGCAAGATCAAGAAAAAAAACTCGAGCAAAGATGATCATAACATGAGTTTGTAAGCAATTTAAAAATTAACAATTGACTAAACCATTCGAGTCATTAAATTTGAAGCGAATAATCAGTACAGAAAAAAAAATCGATGAAATAGCCTCAAGAATTCAGTTCAAGGTTTTACAATATTTTTAAACTACGATGTTAAATGAAATAAAGTTAACTAAAACGTAATGAATTTTAACCGACATGATTAAAGGAGGTTTAATGTTAGACCGGTATTATTTTTGTCTGTTTAAAAGTGCCTACTTAGGGATTGTATCTACTGGGGGCTTAAGGGTTTTAACTTTGTCCTACAATAACAAGTTAGTTGCATAGATGATTTTTTTTATTACTAGCGACTCTCGACTCTAGAAAACAAAAACAAATCTATCCCACGGGAACTGCACATTTTTCGAGAATAAAAAGTAGCCATCTGTTATTCTGATGTATGAAATTTTCATTAAAATCCATTCAGTAGTTTTTCATGAAAGTAACAAGTATCCATACATCCTCACAAACTTTCGCATTTATAATATTAGTAGCATATCTATTCCGCCATACCATTACGTTTCTTCTGTAAAGAGGAACTTCTGAAAGTGGAGCATAAAAAATTTAATATTAATATTTTCTGAATGACCTCTTTGGGTGCAACCTTAAAAAGGTACCCAACTTAAGAGTAGTGAGTATGAGTGCAAGGCACGTAGTGCATATTGACGCAGCAATTTCCGGCTGTCGGTTGAACATATTGTATGGCGGTCGCTTACCTGCCACTTCACCTTAACATTTCAATGAAAACCAATAAACTTATGATAATATGAAAGATATTCCCATATAGAAAATCGAACTCGCTGTCTTAGGCGACACAGCCCAATTGCTTATATTACGTTTTATATTTTTTTTATTATTTATATACGTGCATAGCTTGTACAGTAATTATTAAGCGTACATTTATGATGTGTAATCCATACTCATTATAAATGCGAGAGTAACTCTGTCTGTTACCTTTTCACGCATAACCCGCTGAACTGCTTTAAGGGGATGAAAAGAGCAGAACTAAGAATACTTGACTGGCGGGTCAAGTCTATTTCTAACTACACTGCATTTTGTTTTCGCATATATATATTAAATATTTATTAAATACAACAAATGTTCATTCACATATCAATGATACATCTATATAATACATGAAGATTACGAAAACGCAAAATGAACGTTTTTATATTGATATTAGGAAGTTGTTATTTTACTTCGTTATTGTTGATTATAAAGCGAAACGGAATTTATTTACGTATCATAAGTAAGCGCACTACTACTTAAATAACGAGTAAGTATACCTAATTCTCATATATTTGGTTTGAGATATATTTGCTTTGTTTATATTATATTTATTAAAATAATATACCTATTCAAAATATGTACATACTGAACCATTAAATTTCCTTCTCTAAGAATTTACCCAGTAAATTAGTATAAAAAAACATACAAAAAATCATACATACGTACTAAAACCCACAATAGATTACTCTCTCTATATATTAAAATATCTTTAGAGATATTTTATCCTTAAAGGCTTTTAAAATATAGACTCAAAATCCGTCACGCAGTCAGCTAACGCTAAGACCAGTTTAGTATAAAAATATAATATGTATTATGAAACCTATTAAACTAAATGTAGGCATTTAGTTAATAGGTTTCATAATACAATTTCATAAACAATATAATTACTTTTTACTCATAAAAATCTATATCATTTTTCCATAACATGTTTATTAAACAAACATACACATAAAGAGAAAAATTCGAATCGAATCTAGTACCTCCTTCTTTTTGGTCTAGGAGAAAACATTAAAATATATTCCAAGTACCCAATTAAAAACTTACAATAATTACAAGATCAATATTGACTTCATTACTTACATTTAAATAAAATTACATCAGAGATGAATAATAAAATATAGCTTCATATTATCTTTTTTGCTCTGATCCGCTTCGTTTCGCTCGACGTCAGGTGTTGTATAGACGTGCATGCGAATATGAACTTAAGTGGTATGTAATAAGGTTGCAATTGCTACATATGTAATGAAACCCTTAGATTCATCAAGTTAGTCATTGAGAAACCGTTGGAATGGCAGACGAACCTAATACGATGCAAAGTATTAAATTTATCTTGTTTCAATAGCTTTTATGGCATTTATTTTAAAAGATCATGAGACGATCTACGCTATTATTTCGTTTGTTATTTTAAAATAATGCAATATTAATATTTGTCCCAGGCAAGAATAGAATCTGCGAAATTTAAACTTAAAATTCTGGATTATTACAGTTGTATTTAATGTTGTTTAGTAATGGACAACAGATTGTCCGTCCGTGACCGAGTTTAATTGGAAGGTTTCAGAAATGATGGCGATGCGTTCAAAAACAATTAATGTGCGAAGTAATGTCTTTGCAAAATTTAAGTAAATAAGCCCTTTGTAATGCGAATGCGATGTAATCTCTTTGTAAAATTAAGTAAATAGTGCCGATTAAGTACAACCCAATATAATTTATACTAGCGACTTCCCCTCGCTCCTCTCGGATTCGTCCCTAGTTACGTTTTAACGTTTAGTATAGATTTCTAAGAAATGAGATATTTTCCCGCAGAAAAACTTTTCTAAATGTTGACCCGGATAACCAGCTATGATCATACCAAATTTCATCAAAATCTGTCCAATGGTTTTCTCGCGATGCGTTCTAAAAACTATAGATTCGGTCTCTGTATCGATAATAATGACTGAGTATTTCAATAAGATTTTCCAAAAAATATTTAATGTACAAATTCGACTCAGAATTATATTATATGTATAGATTAAAATGCTTTTAAACTAATAACATTTAAACAAATTCTGAGTATTAATGCGTAGTACAAAAAATATCAATTAACTTTTATCGGACTACTATTACCTATGAATGCAAAAGTTTGTATGTGTGGATGTTATTACTCCTTCACGCTATAACGGCTGGATGGCTTTTGATGAATTTTAGTACGCAGATAGTCTATGACCTGGAGTTCGTACAGTACAAACGTTCACTACATAGCAGCTATAGCACTACATAGCAGCTATATACGCATCCGTAAGAAAGGAGGGTGAGTCGCTCGCTGGTTTCTAAAAAATTGTACAATTTACAAAGACAACTTCTTTCAAATCTCAATCTCAAAAAAATAATCGTAACCACATACATATACGTGAACAACGGTAACCACGTAAATGAACATATGTAATAACATATCTCTGATACTAATAGCTATATATAAAAAATCGAAAGTGTGTTTTGTGTATTAAAGTATAGTAGGTACAGTAAAGCACGAGCAGATGGGACACGCTCGCCCACAGCTGCTTCCGTCACATGCCTCGGGTCATGAAGTGGAACTGTTTGGGAGTTTGTTGTTTACTTATTATCTTGATTCCTGAACAATATTGAATGAAGTTTTAGTAGGAGTCAAGTGACAGTTTCCTGTTTTAATATTATTGTAGTACTAGAATTGCCCGCGGCTCCGCCCGCGTTTAGATGACCAAAAAGCAAATTCTTAGGTTTTACATATTAATATAATACTCTTACATTGCAGTTTTTGTATTTTTTCTCAGAAATGAGATATTTTCCCGCGGTAAAAAGTATCCTCTATGTTGACCCAGAAAACCAGCTATTACTATACCAAATTTCATCAAAATCCCTCCAGTGGTTTTTCTGTGATGAATGACAAAAATTCTAAAAACTATAGATGTACAGATTCGGCTTAGTTACAATTTTATTATATGTACTAGCGGCTCACCCTCGCTTCGCTCGTGTTTGTCGCTAGGTACGTTTTAAATAGATATAAATAGTTATTAGCCAGCGTTAGCCATATACATTTTAATTTTTTTTGTTAATAATATTGACATTAATATTTATACGATACTAACGTCACTCAATTGGTTTGCCTTCCCGGAACCTATCCACTAACACTTAAACTTTATGGTATGGTATTAAAGTTCAAATTAATTTTAAGTATTATTACGAATATTTTGTATGGGAGTATAGAAAAGTGTTGTTTTTAGACTTTTTCAGGCAATTTTTTAAATTTTTCTCTCCGTAAGAACCATCCTCGTACTTCAAGGAATATTGTAAAAAAAGAATTACCGAAATCGGTTCAGCTGCTCTCAAGATTTGCGCTTACCAACACATTCAGCGATTCATTTTTATATTAGAGATAGACTAGCGACTTACTCCCTTACTTCACTCGGCACGTTACCTAGGCACGTTTTAATTATTTTAAGCGGAACCATGATTCTTCTTATAAAATATAAGTAGCTTAGGCTCCTTATAACATAAGCTATCTACCAGTACAAGTTTACTTTTTTAACTAGAAAAAGTACTATTTTTAACTTTGTCATTTTTTGGCGGATTCTGTCATCTACACATTTTTTTAGGCTGAGGTTGTACGAGTAATTTAGAATATCATAGTTCACATTAAGGGGTTGTATAAAAATAATAATCATTCAATTATCATTAATGAGCATTAATAAATTTATAATACATCATTTTACAAATACATTACATGCAATTACATACAAAAGTGCATAACGGATGAAGTCGACAGTGCAACAGTTGCTCAACTCCGCACTGGTATTGAATTAATCTCAGCCAAGTGTGAGCGGGGCAAATCGATAAATATAAGGCTTCGCGAGTATTTTGCAGGTAACATCAGGATGATTGGTCTTTACATTTAATACTAGTTCCTCACCCTTACTTCGCTCAGCTTTGGATTCTAAAAGAACCTTGATACACTTAATTACAATACTATTACAAAAGCGAAAGTTTGTGTGTTTGTGTCTTTATTTGTTACTCCTTTAAGCTGTAACGGCTGGAATTATTTGGATGAAATTTAGTGTATAGATAGATGATGACCCTTTCTTATATTGGAAAATGCACTTACCCATACCACCTGTATACCTTTATGTAGTTATGTGGGACTCATCGACTAGAAAGCCAGTAGTGCTACCCACTAAAATCCAACAGAACCTCCCCCTTCTTAATAGGGCGACGCAGGATCGCTTACGCAGTCAACCACGACGCCCCGACGGCAGGTCTGTCGTAGCAGACCACACAACCATGGGGTTGCTCCACGGTCCACTCTGCCATCAGAGCAGTACCAGGAGCAAACCGCATGGCACACCGTCCACAAAAGTAGGCCACATCCCAGTATGTTTTGGCTTCGCGCCTGGCTGGATTGCCGGACGCTAATTAGCCCCCCCCCCCCTCCCCCCACCACGACAAGGGGAACACACATCGGGAAGAGAGGTAGATTATGACCTGGAGTAACACAGGCTAGGGACGAGATTATATCGCTTGCAGACAATAATTTTAAAATCTGTTGGTTTGTTAATAGAAATAACTTAAAAAATGTCTTAAATAATGTCATCAATGACTGATAGAAATGTACCTAGTTAGCTTTTAATTAGCAGTCCGAAATTTGGAAACCCCTGTAGCCCATTACT
Source organism: Brenthis hecate (assembly GCA_951806755.1). NCBI lineage: Eukaryota > Metazoa > Arthropoda > Insecta > Lepidoptera > Nymphalidae > Brenthis > Brenthis hecate. Next base: position 10,735,094 of record OX638249.1, on the reverse strand, counting down.
GGTGGTTTCTTAAGCTATACGCCAGTAGAAATCGACATTGCAAAGCTTAAGCAAAGACTTGACCCGTGAATAATAAGTAATATTTCAAAGTGTTAAGATTGAAATTATAATTTATAGTTTTAATGATGTAAGCTAATTAGTGAAATCGCGTTTAGTTTCATAAGCATAATTTTCCATGTATTAAAGAAAAATAATTGTAGAATAGGAAGTTTTATTTTGTACGAACGAGCTTCTTACCCTCGCTTCGCTCTGGTGCGTCCCTAGGTACGTTTTATTTTTTTTAAATAAAAATAGCCTCAGTTACTCCTTATAACATCAGCTATCTGCCAGTGAAAATCCCTTCAAAATCAGTCCAGGCGTTTCGGAGATTAGCCGGAACAAACAGACAGAAAAATAATAAAAATTGTAAAGTACAGTATACAATTTCATATGTATTTAGTAAAAAGCTGTTATTTTTACGTTACAAACAGACACTTGAATTTTATAGGTAGTATCAACAAATTTTATCTGTATAGATTAAGATACTTCAGTAATAATACGTTTTTATTGTTAAGAACAAACTGTAAGTACTATATGAGATATTTTTTAAAAGAACCTTCTTAATAATATGAAATTTGAAATACAAATCTTAGTCTGGTTGTTAGGATTAACATTAGCGATTATAGTTGTAGAAATCGATAGTTTCACAAATTTAAGCTTGAGTGTATGTAATGTAGTTAAAAAAAACCAACTGGTACATATATTTTTTAATATTAGTGAACCACATTCTGTACTTTTTCACTACTTAGATCCGTTCTTTGCAATAGTAATGTACTTACATAATATATATACTTTGGTATGAAAATTAACTTCGTGCTTGGATAAAAAGTAGCCTGTTTGTTACTCGTGTCGATCGTGATCTACTGTGTTACATCCAAACTCGCCCAGCCGTTTCAGCGTGTAGGAGAAACAGATATACACATACGTACAAATTTTCGCATTTACAATAGTTGGTCGATTATTTAGGATTATTTTGGTTATTCAACATTTATATGATCTTAAACAATGATATCTATATCTATACATATAATAAAATTCTGAGTCGCATGTGTTCATTGAATATTTTTCGAAGAAACTTTGAAATAGTCATAATTATCGATACTGCGACCGAATGTATAGTTTTAAACGTTAAAACGTAACTAAACGAACCCGAGCAAAGCTAGGGTGAGAAGCTAGTATAACACTAAATAGGTAATGTCATTGTCCGAGTACAATAACTTATAATAGTTTAATTTACGTCAAAATAATTCTATACAAACAAAATTCGTAACAATGGTGTAATTTGTAATGTTAAACCGTGAGAGAGTATTAAAATTCCATTATAATAATATGTAATGGACAAGTTATTTGAAAGTTTATTGACTTACATTTTACAAGCTTTTATTTCTGTATAGGTACTTGTAATGTTTGTTAGTTTGTTAGTTGGTATGTTTGTTTAGGTTAAATCTTGCTAGCTGAATTAGAACCACTTCCTTTTAACCCGCCTATATAAATATCCATTTATCTATTTATTTTTACTACTATCGACTCACACCCTCGTTTCGCTCGGGTTCGTCCCTAGGTACGTTTTAACAATTAGTATGAAATACAAATCTTTAAATTTCTCGCCTTTTTTGTACTATAATATGCATGTATTATACATATAAACCTTCCTCTTGAATCACTCTATCTATTGCTGAAAACTGAAATTAAAATCCGTTGAGTAGTTTAAAAGATCTAAGCGTACAAACAGCGGAAGCGACTTCATTTTATACTATGTAGAGATTAATTTATTTTCTCTATAAAACGTTACTAATATAAGACGTTTGTTTTATGACGATTATAATAAAAAGCATTCTTATGTCGTAAAAACCCTGAAATGTATATTGTAAAAACCCTGAAATTATAATTTCACTAGTGTTATTGTATGTATATCGTCTGCATTTCTTACAATATCGCGGGACAATACCAGTTATATTATAATTTCCCTGGGTATTTTCAATGATATAGTGCATCAATGAGATGTTGACAATTTCATTAATTGATAAGCGCCCTTAAATTGTAAAACATCGTTTTCTACAGTACAGATAAGCTTTTTTAGTAAAATTATACAAGCACTAACATTATGTTTATTTTACATTCTATGTTATGGCTAGTATGTATGTACGAATGCTGGAATTGAGGTGCAAGGTTGGAGTCCCGGAATAAGGAAATTTGTGTTGCACCTGTGGGACAAGACACGGTCAAAAGTACTTTATGTATACATATTTATTTTATTATATAAAACACATAGTTAACTTTCAAACTCAGCACAAGTTTAAAAAATATAAAGAGATAGAAATCTATTCTGATCAATTCCTGTCCAGTTTGTATAAAGTAGAGTAAATGCACATTGTTTAGTATTAGTATTACACAATGAAGCTACTAACTTCCTCGTTAAGCAATTATTTAGAGACAAAGGAATAAGCAAACACTTAAATTGCCGTTGGCTGTAATTTCTATTACCTATTTTATATGGCCATTAGAGTAACGAGGTAATTTATACAGATAAATAAAATTTAAGTGTCTGTTTGTAATTTCAAATTAACAGCTTTTTCACGAAATTATATAGGTACGGTAGGAACTTACTTATAAGAAAAACACAAAAAAAAATACAGCTTATTTTCGAAACGGCTGGACTGATTTTGACGGGACTTATAAGTCTTATAAGGAGTAACTTAAGCTATTTTTATTTTTAAAAAAAGGATAAGGATTTCGCTTAAAAAAGTTAAATCGATCCATACGACTCGCACCCGAGAGAAGCGAGGGTAAGTCAATAGTAAGCTATTTATAGACCAACGAACCGCCAAAGCTTCACATCGGTCTTTACACTTTTGTCTCCTATCTCATAGAAAATTTGTCTTTTACTAGGGATCAAAAAGTTTTAAAGCATATTTTTTAATCCTATTGTTATAGTATAAATTAAATTTCATATAACAGAGTTAAGTCAGAAAGCGATTACAAAAAAATTATAGGATTAGTATGAAAAAATATTTGCTATTCAATTATTAGAAAACAGTTACTAACATAAATATCGAAGTATCAGTAATAATTGCTTTGACAAAATGACAGTTGTTTCGTGGCCATACTGGCGTTAGACTGTTAATGCTTGGGTCGTGAGAAAAACTTACCTTAATTCCCACGCACTGTGATTATTAAATTTAAACCTTAAATATAAAACTATAAAGTTCAAATAACGTTTGTTCGTCACAGTCTAATTACCGCTTTTATTAATGAGGTAAATGAGTCAAATGATTGTGTCGTGCTAATGATGGATTATAGTGATTTATACTGTAGTATCTATATTAAAGACAATGGCTGCGCTATATAATAAATATCGATTGAATTTGATCTTATAAAAGGTTTCAAATTAGTTTTCTAATGGAATCATTATTATAAATTATAAAAAATCACCCCTAAATGGGTCATATTTAAAAAAATGTACCTATTTTGTTTTAGGAATACACTGTCAAATTTTCGTAGGGTCTCTAGCGGTAGGTTCTGGGTATCAAACAAAAAAATACCTGCTAGATACACAATCAGCGTCAAAAAATATCCTCACCGAATGAGCGCTCATTTTAATATTAAAACGCGCTTTTAATAATTTTTTTGTGAAAAAAATAAGCATTGCATTTAAAGTTGAATTTACATTGTTCTATATTTGTTTCGACTAGAATAATTACCTAAAAATAATTGGTAACAGTTTTAAGAGAAGTTTTGCATGGGATTGTGTATCTAGTAGGTACTCTTTTGATAGACGGGTCTGGGCGATATTGTTTCAGGCAAGACTGACATATTAGTTAATCTGTCAGGCTAAACAATTATACAGACGGAGTCCGCCAAAATATGTAAAAAGTTAAAAATAGTAGAGTGATTTGCTGTTTATCCTACTATTCTCGATTTTGCCATACAGATCATTTGCTTTCCTAAAAGAATAAGGGAAATTTTATATAGGTATTATTTAAATTACAATTTTTGAAAATTAAATATATATGAATAATGAAAATAATACATTATTATAATTTGGTTCCCGACGTATCGAATGCTTTATAGCAATCATGGTCACGATAGTCAGTCTGTCCCGTGACCAAAAATCAAAATAAATCCGCGAAAAAATCCGAATTTTGATAGTTTTATTTAATATATTATTGTTTGGTTTCATCTTTAGTTCTATGATACTCTGTCTATTATTTCTTAGTCAGAGGTTGTAATGTATACATTTTTATTATATACATTCTATCATGCGTAGATCTTCTAAAATAGGCATGCTATGATATTATACGAGATATGATATATGTAAATAAACGTTTAAAATATTATAAAGTAGATAAACTAATCTTAAGAAATAATTTGTTTTATTTCTAGATTTATAATGGAGATGACTTCTAAGTCTCAAACTTAAAGATGTACATCGTAATTTCAAAATTGTAGTTTTCTTTTTAAAATCCAATAAAAAAACTTAAAAATGTATAGTCTTCATCATCCCATTCTTAAATGAGAAATAATCGTTACCTCGACAAGCCATATACAAAGGTCATGATTAATTAGTACTATTATTAGTCTGTATCCAGTAATCCATACTAATATTATAAAAGTAAAAGTAACTCTGTCTGTCCTTTTCACGTTCAAACCACTGAACAGATTTTGATAAAATTTGGCTACGGCGTAAATTGCATCGTGGGAACGGACGAAGGCTACCTTTGATCCCTTTTTTTCTTTTATCGTTGGGAAATGCATTTATGCGCGAGGTGTGGGACTCACGTTCACTAAAATAGAAGGCTTTCTGAAAGGACCAAGCGACAACTTACCAAAACTTTGTATTGGCAATGACATCATTACCATTTGGTGCGATGACGTCACGCAGGGCCCAGTGGACTTAGTCGTATTTTTAATAATGATAAAAAATGTTCCTCAGTCATGAACCTTTACCATTTGCTATTACTTGTAAATATGTAATGACTATTGAAGCGAAATAGGTATGCCGAGATCCGTCATGCTTGAAACTTTTCCTGTCCTGAAAACGTGTAGATAATAGATATTATATTTTTACTTTATATAACACATGTATATGTATGTAAACAACGCTATTTGTCTTACAAATATTTCTGCGCTGTACTTTAATTATTTTATATTAGGTGGTAAATAAAACATTTAACCTATAAAAAAGAAGTCACCATGATTTTGTCTTGTATCGTCCTTTCGTAATTCCCAATTTGCAGACAGCAGATGTTGTACTAGTATTGCGACGGTGGTTTACATCAGCTATGTGTTTTTTGACCCGGGTTCTAATGTATCGCTTTGTTTGTCCAATAATTAATATTTTATTTCTTTATGGGTATAAATATAATAATGGCAACACTAAATATAAATTACTAATTATATATTTTTTCCTAAAAAATTGTAATAATTATAATAATAACAGCTAAAATTAAATAAATAATATTCCATATTCAATTATAAAACTAATTAAAATTATAAAAATGTTTAAAATTAAAAAATATTGTGAGGTACTGAGGTGCTATTTTTCAATTTTTTGAATTTATTTTGTTATTTGTGGGTAGGCTTCTGTAACAACTATATTATACCTTTGAGACATCTAACACCTTAGTCTCTCCCGTGACCATGATTGCTGTAAAGCATTCGAAACCAAAAATCCAAACAAATCCGCGAAAAAATCCGAAAAGATAGTTTTATTTAAAAATTTTATATATATATATATATATATATATATATATATATATATATATATGTATATATATATATATATGTACATACATATTTATAGCTAACTAGCGGCTCACCTTCGCTTCGCTTGGGTTCGCCTCTAGAAAAAAAAAACAATTCTATCCCTCGGGAATCGTAAATGTTTCCGGTACAAAAAGTAGCCTATGTGCTATTCTAGACTATAATCTATTTCTGTGCCACATCCAGATCAGTTTAGTCGTTCTAGCGTGATTGAGTAACAAACATCCAAACTTTCAGTTATAATACTAGAAGTAGCATCATTTTCATGGGACAACTCTTAAAAAAATAAACATTAGCGGAAGGTTTCAAAAGGTAAACTTTTTAGTCTTTAGTATAAGAAATTCAACAAAAACAAAACCTGCGAAATCAATTAATTATAGCTAGGTTACGAGGTATAAACCTAATTGCACTCGATAAGTAAGATGTATGTGTTTTAAATAATAAATAGGTATGTGCTATTGTTAAAAACAGCAAGTAAAAAAATTAAAAAGGTCGATCAGTCCGCGACTCTTACTTAGCCAATTTTTCGCTTTAATCAACTTAAACCGCTACTAACAAAGTCGAAGGCGAGAATAAAAAAATGAAAGGTGGAATTCAATATCTAATTAGTTTCAATTTCGAAGTAACAGTATCCCAACTATATGATACAATTGCGGTTTTTAATGCCTTATATTAGATTTAAAGTTAGGAGATATTACTGTGTATTCGGATCTGCAACCTCAAGGTTCATTTCGAAATTATTGAGGTTTGGTGCAAAAAGTTCTATTGTAATCTGTAGAGTTATGTATAGATATTCTAGTGATTAATCATGGCAAGTGTCAATGTACCATTATTGATAATCTTTTTATTTCAATGTTTTTCTCGTACTAGATTTTATGAATAAAGGATTTCGATTATGCAGCTGCTTTTTAAGGTTCCCTACCTAAAGGGTACCAACGGAACCCTATTATAAAAACTAAATTATAATAACGGAATACTAAGCCTCCGCCGCCCGTCCGTCCGTCCGTCTGTCACATGGCAAGGAAAGTTGAAATTTTCACAGAGTATGTATTTCTTTCTATTGCCTCTATAACAACAAATAATAAAAAACCAAGATGGCGAATTTCAAAAAGGCTGCCATGCAAATTAAAAAATATGATACGGAAACACTTGACCGATTTTTAAGTGTTTTTTATTCTCTATTTTTTAAGGTTCGGTCACGGGGGGATCATGCAACTCTATATAGGAATGCTATACGAATAACCAAACATTTTAAGTGTTTTATTTATCTTAATAAGTGCACATCAAAATTTGATTTAAATCTAAGGTAATATGTTTTACCTGCATTATCAAATTTGCAGCGTCTATACCTACTCCTAAGTGGATCAAAGCCGAAAACTGAAATAACTTAATTTCTAACATGCAAATTTGAATTTAAAATTTTCAATGAATATATTCATAAAATTAATATATTCTGAATGTAAAAAAAAACATTAAACGCTATTTGGTATTGTAGAATAGAGACCTAAGCGTCAAGCGAAGGTCACGCCCAGTGTTTTCGGACACAGCCTAATTTAATTAGTATTCTCACTACACAAATAAATTAACATACAATTAGCTGTGTCCTCGCGTGAAGTTCCCAGACGTAACGCAATTGAGATGAATTGCGATTACAGTACATATTTTATGGGTAATTTATGATGCTTCTATAATGACTTAGGCATATATTACCTTCCAAATTAAGTTTTAGGGTTCCCTAGACACACGGTTCGGCAGAGACCCTATTACATACCTGTATGTGGGGTTCCTTAATATTCTTTTTTCTTGTTTTATTATTTTGAAATAATAACATATATACCTAACCAAGTTGAGTTTTCTCTCGGCTCCGTCATCGTATTTCGTAATACAATATCAGTTATAACCTATATTACTGTTAAGTTTTTATTATTTTTAGATTTACGCGAATATTTGACATTTTAAATAGAACTATATTCATATTATACTAGCATTGTCCGCGGCTCCGCCCGCGTTCAGATGATGAAAAACCAAATCCTTAGGTTTTACATATTAGTATACTCTTACATTGCAGTTTTTGTATTTTTTTCTCAGAAATGAGATATTTTCCCACGGTAAAAAGTATCCTATATGTTGACCCGGATGACCAGCTATCATCATAAGAAATTTCATCAAAATCTGTCCAGTGGTTTTCTTGTGATACGGTAACAGACAGACGGACAGACAGACAGACAGACAAAAATTCTAAATACTATAGATTCGGACTCTGTATCGATAATAATGTCTATTTCAATTAGATTTTCAAAAAAATATTTAATGTACAGATTCGACTTAGTTACAATGTTATTATATGTATAGATTATATTCTTTATTGCACTTAAAATATGATACAGAAAAAATAACACAAGTAAACATAGTTCACAAAGGTGGAGTTATCTCTAAAAGAGATTTCTTCCAGTCAACCCCTGGTTGTGGAAGATGTCAGCGGGCAATATAGTGCAAAAAATATACTAATTATATACTAGAAATAAAGGTAATAATAATCACATATACATACATACACATACATATATACATATATCACTTATAAAAATATATAATACTATACATATATAATACCTAATGTAAAGACTCTACTTATACATACATACATATATACACATATACATACTTAATATATAAAATATGAAAATAGAGAAAGGTACTGATTGATACTGTCTACTATACTATCTTTTGGAATTTTTTGTCGAATTTATGTTGGTTTTTGGTTCCCGACGTTTCGTGTGCTTTACAGCAATCGTGATCGTGGGACTCTGACTGGAGCGGAAAAATAGTTTTATTTAAAATAGTGTAATTTTTAATATAACTCGATTATTAGTGTTTGCGTCAAAGTAACAAACATCTATCCTTACAAACTTTCGCGTTCAATATATTAGTAAAATTACAGATACAAAGGTCGAAAGATAGACGTGCTGTGAAATATAACGCTAAAGACTTCTTTTGCTTATGAATAAGCTAAACTCCGAACAATTAATAAATCACAATTTCCAACACATAAAATATTTTGACGTTAAAATTGCAACGCTATCTTTCAAGTAGTTCTTGTATTGGAGGACGTTGGATATTTTTCATCGACACATTTTCATGATAATGTCGAACACGTAGGCGATATCGGAGAACAGAATTCTTGGGATGGTTACGATTTTTCGTTATGGTTGGTATTTAATTTCTATCATAAGTACTTACCTTTAGTAAAGAGTGTTAGTGCTGGTTTCATTTCTCAATGAGCAGACGTCATAGATTGATAAAAAACATTAAAATAACATATTTTTTGTTTATGTTATTTGCTGTTTATTGTTATTTGCTGAATGCTGACAAATTCAATTTATAAAAGGTTGATTCCTCATACAAACTTTTATAGTCATTATCAACCCCTTCAGGAATGATTTCCGGGATAAAAACTATCCAATTTCCTTCCCGGGGTCTCTAACTATTTTCCTAATTCTTATGTCACGTGATCAGAAATATCTTTCCAGTTTGTTAATAAATTTTCTATCAGCGATATTGATAATGGAAAGTCAACAGGTCTGAGAAATAAGTATACCTACTTATAACTATGAGCGATGTTTAATCACTGCTGTTATTCTTTGTGCCACACCCTATATCCCAATATATAATTTAACTACAAAACATATAATTAAAGTAAATAAATATATACTTTAGTATATATGTACGTTGCAATGACCTGCTCTCTTGGGGAAAGAAAAGCCAGACGCTCCCTTGTTACTTGTTTTTGATATGTGATATTTACGTAAAATACGGATATCGATGTTAACAGTATTAAACTCGATTATTGAAAGTAAGTCCGCCAAACTGTACTTCGCCAGTGTGGTGGGCTATAGCTTAATCCCCCTCGTATTCAAGGGAGGCCCGTGCCCAGCAGTGGGAAGTTAAAAAAGGGTTGAATTCATTGATTAAATAAAGTCAGCCAATTTCAATTATTTTCCGTTGTGGCCTTTGATACACTATTTTAATTGCTTACGATTGACATGAAATGTTACACATCAAATAGCAATTTATGTATTAATTTTTTTATTCTGAAATAACGAACTTGTCTTGCTCAATTCAACCGTGGCTTATCACAAAAAGCAAAATAGATTATATACGAATATTATCTAAAAAAATAGTAATACCAGTTGTTATTTGAAGAAACTTAAAATTGGATATGAGTTTGTTTAAACATCATATTTTAGGTACACTTAAAGCTTTAAAAGTTATTATTTAGCTCTAGGGCTGCTTAGTAACAATTTTTATGCCTAAGGCATGGTTTTTTATATATTGTAGGATATTTAATTTAGTCCATATGATGATAAAAAAAAAACAAGAGAAAATTTACTTATATGCGCATGAAGAAATATAATATACTAGCAGAACCAGCGGCTTCGCTCACGTTAAAACTACAAAAAAATCTCTAAAAAGGTTTTATACAAAATTTCATCCCCTATTTTACCTTCTTATAGGATGAATTTCAAAAAATGCTAAAACTCGTATTTATTTAATTAATATTGAAGAGCATTAATACCAAGTTTGAAGAAATTCTGATCATTAATATTTTTTTGGATTGTATTATTACGTATTTTCTCGTGGAAATTAGATAATCTCCCGCAGTAAAAAGTAGCCTATGTCACTCTCCAGCCCTCCAAATATCTCCACTCAAAAAATCATGCCAATCCGCCACTTCCTTTCGACGTGAAAGAAGGACAAACACTCACACTTTCACATTTATAATATTAGTATGTACACGATATTTCAACAACCCCAGCTCATATTTTGAATAAACAACAGTAGTGGCATTTGCGAGGATCCCGTTACTTCCCTTCAATTCCGAACTAATAGGTTAAAAAGTGACAGATGTTGTCAAATGTCAGTTACGCACCTTTAACAGCTGACGAGAAAACAGCTGTTTTGTTGTTGTAATTATTAATTTAAACCCTTTTTCGGAATATTTCAAATCAATTACAATAAGTATTTAAGGATATGGCAAATTTATTATTTTTAGGGTTCAAAGACTGAAAGTAATTATAGAAACTTATGTATGACCAGCGACTTAACTCGTCTCACTCGGTTGCGTCCCTAGGTACGCGGATTTTGGATTTTAATTTTTTGTCGCGGAACCCTAATTCTTTTTCTAAAATAAAAGTAAGCTATACTCATATATAACATCAGCTATCTGCCAGTGAAAGTCCTGTCAAAATTGATCCAGCCATTTCGAAGATTAGTCGAAACAATCATACAGACAGACAGATAAAAATATTAAAAATTGTTTTTTTCTTATAAGTACCGTATATACTTTCATCATGTGATATTCGAACAGACACTTCAATTTTTCAAATTTATCGGTATAGATGATCCCTACTAATATTATAAATGTGGAAATTTGTGAGAACGTATGGATGTATGAGTGTTTGTTACTCTTTCATGCATAATCTACTGAATGGATTTTTATAAAACTTTACAGTAATACAGCTCATACATCAGAAAAACACACAAGCTACTTTTTATCCCGTAAAAATGTACAGTTCCCGTGGGATACATTTGTTTTGTTTTTCTAGAGGTATGTAATATTTTGCACTATCCATACGAGTATATCGTCACGATCTCTTTCGAAGTACAAAAGGACAAAGATTAAGTTAAGTACTATTTATCTACTTGATAAACTACATCGTCATTTTTTTGTGGCTGAGATAGTATAGATATTTTCCTTGTTAGACATTTTTATCTATAGTTTTTATTTTAATTCTTAGTTGTAGTTATAGTAAAATAATAAAAAGTCAGGATATTAAGAAACTTATGTTTTAATTAGAGAATTCAGAAATCTATATTAAAATTTTATTTAACTTTTACAAATTAATTAATCAAGATTTAATTTTTCAATTAATGAAAGAAAAAGACGAAAAAACTATTTCATTAATTTGCTCTAATTTACTCTACATATCAAATGAATCAAAACCAGCTCACTAATACATTAACAAACATTTATATAGTACATATAATAAAATTGTAACCAAGCCAAATCTGTACATTCGATATTTTTTGGAAAATCTTATCGAAATAGACGTTACTGTCGATACAGAGGCCGAATCTATAGTTTTTAGAATTTTTGTCTGTCTGTCTGTCTGTTACCGCATCACGGAAAAACCACTAGAGGAATTTTGATGAAATTTGGTATGATGGTAACTGGTTATCCGGGTCAACATATAGGGTACTTTTTACTGCGGGAAAATGTCTCGTCTCTGAGAAATCTATAGTAAACGTTAAAATGTAACAAATATGAATAAAACAAAGTAATCAGAATGCAAATGCAGCAAAAATCCCATAGGTAGTCCCATGACCGAATTTCTCTCAACAATGCTTATTTCGGTAGTTACGGCAAGCATGCTCTGTAGTTTCCGTTGAGATATCCGGCCTTCGCTTAAATACCATGTAATCATGGTTTTTCGAAACACTATGATGTTCAAAATCTCAGTATTTGATCAAGAATGATTCTACTAATGATACCAAAATGGTTTTTAATTATTTACATTTTCTTTTTTTTGTCGATTAAATGTAATATAAAATATATAAAAAATAAAGAAATGCCCTCGTTTTGGTTAGAAAAAGAATTAAAATATATAAATATAACAAGATATAACTATAGAAAAATATACCTATCCATTTTTGAGTGATTTTGAAAAACATTCAAGTGTATGTGTTTTTTTTGTATAAATCTATACTAATATTATAAAGAGGTAAAGTTTGTGAATTGTGAGTTTGTGACGTTGTTGGGGGTAATCTCTGGATCTACTGAACCGATTTATATGAAATTTGGTAAGAAGATAGTTTGAGACCCTGGGAAGGACATAGGATACTTTTTATACCGGAAATAATTCCTTAAGGGGGTGACAATGAGGATGAAAGTTTATATTGGAGAGCAAGCTAGTATTTTATACGTACTATTTCAAGGCTGGTCTCATAAAAATTTCAAGTCACTTTTTAAGCTAATTTTAAAGTTTCTGGAATTTTTACGAATCAATTTTCTTGTTAATGGCTCCAAAAGCTATAATTTTTAAGTTTTATATTAGATTTTAAAATTTGACACCATAATGTTGAAATAACTAGGTTTTTTAAAGATTTAAACTTTATTAACTTTTACGTAGAAAATTTGAGAAATCGTGGTAAAGAATAATTGACGTCATATTATTTTATGATTCTATTATTATAAATTAAATATTCACTTTAAATTCATATCACAGTCACGACTATAAGTTATTCGCTTTATGTGAAAGTGTTTGTTTATTGCCGCCATTCTGTGTTTAATATTAAACATCTACGATTTGCTGTCACACGGCTCGAAATGGTTTCTGGAGGGAATTGTTTGAATGCTATCTTTGCTTGTACCGGTAAATTTTGTTTTATTATTGACACGCGTTTATACTGAGTTTCTGAAATACTAGCGACTTACCCTTGCTTCGCTCGGATGCGTTTTCCGGCTACAATTACAGCTATTATGATTTCTGACAGTAAACACATTCTAATCGAAATTAAAAATAACCTATAACACTCGGCGGTAATATAGCTAGCTGTCTATTAGTGAAAGAATTTTCAGAATAGAATGAATATTTTCAGAGATTACCCCCTACATAGAAACTTTACAATATTACCTAGTGTGTAGTAGCGACTTACCCTCATTTCGCTCGTTCTTTTTCTAAATTAAAAGTAACCTAAGTTACTCCTTATAACATCAGTTATATGCCAGTGAAAGTCCCGTCAAAATCAGTCCAGCTGTTTCGGAGATTAGCCGAAACAAACATACAGACAGACACAATTTTTAAAAATTGTGTTTTTCTTATAAGTAGGTATCGTATATAATTTCATATGCATTTAGTAAAAAACTGTTATTTTGACACATACAGACACTTTAATTTTATTTATCTGTACTTTAGATTAATCTCTTCATCGTAACCTCTCGATAATATATCGATATAAAAAACCCCAAAGAATTGTCTGTTAAATCCATATTAAAATTATGTCATTTTAAAATAGTCTCTCTATAATATAAATATGGAAGAAATAATTTTCTATCTAATATTACCTAAGTATATTTCAATAAACATACTATAGATAAGCAATCAAGATATTAAGCAAGAGCACTTGCACAGAACAAAATCAGACTAGAATATATAATAAGCCAGTCTGCGTGGAACTTTAACAATTATTTTGTGAAGTAATTAGTTATATTTATAAACTAGTTTCCACCCACGGCTTACCTCGTTTGCTAAGAATGCTTTCATCGAAGAAGAAAGTTAATTAACAAACAGACAGAATTACATTTATAATATTTAAATAAATATATTTTATACATTAACATAAATAAAAATCAAAATACAGTGATTTTGACCTATTTAGTAACTGAATTTATTAACCTGCTTGCTGACTTCTAGCGTTCCTTTTTTTTATAACAATTTTAACATCCTAGGTCTACTACAACTACATGATCTTTTTACTACAATATGTATTTTCTTACCTCATTTCCTTTAAATAAAGATTAAAAAACCTAATGTAACTTTATTAATTTTTAATTGGGAACTTCTCATTGAATTTATGCCAATATCACGTCGATTCATAGTTCTGGCCTTGCGTGAAAGGAGGACTAATAAATAAACAAACTTGGCATTTTTAAAGACATACATACATATTTAGCTGACAATTAGCTAATATTTTCTAATACTTTTACATTTAATTTTCAATCATGGTCACGGGAGTGATGAACATGATTGCTGTAAGGCATTCGAAACGTCGGAAACCAAAAATCAAAATAAATCCGCGAAATAATCCGAAAAGATAGTTTTATTTAAAATGACAATTAGTTGTTTTAATATAGCTACATACAAGATTTTCAGTTTCAAAGTGTAAAAACACTTAAGAGAAACGCATCTCAATGTCAAAATAATCCAATTTCAATAGCACTTGCTATTTAAGGAAATTTGTATGACTAAAGGCGCTCCTCGAAAGCCTTTGTGGTCAGATGAGGTCAGCAGTGAGTCAGTGAACGCCTACACAAACCGGACTAAGCTTAGCGGATATGAAAATAAAAACTGTTTTTATGATAATCTCAAGATTTTGCTAGATCGTCCTTATATGGAAATAGGTTTATTTCATTCATTAATTTTTTTTAAAGAAATGTTATCTGTTCGTCTGTTAAGCTGTGCATTTACCGAAAGCGATAGAAGAATTTCGTTTAGACTTTTTTCTATCAAACCTTAATGGTCAAAATAAAATATAGCTCTGCTTCATTTTGTATTTTTGTTTTTTTGGATACTTTATTAATGGAATTATTCTTCATTAATTTTCAACTAGCGGATTTTCGTAAAGTATATAATATATTTATTATTACAAAAATATATTTACTACTTGAGCGATGCGAGGGCGCATCACTAGCTACCCTATAGTTAAATATTGAAAATATTAAAAAAATGATGATAAAAAGCATTCCCCTAAACAAATCTTAAATAAAAAGCTTTAATGAGTTCTTCCCACTTGGAGCGGAAGTTGATATAGAATGAGTTTTCAAGCCGGAAGTGCAAGGAGGAAGATAATATATTAAACGTCATTAACGTAATTGACAAAAAATCTCGCAACGGAAGTAGTGACGCTAAATATATTTTAACGAGCCCATATGCTTCCTAAGTAATATTGATTATTAATATCTTCTAGGTTTCATCAAAGGTGATTTAATGTAATTTGAAATTATATCTGCGGCTTAAATTACTTCTTCTGAGGATTTTAATACGTTTAGCAATTTGTATATATTATTTACATATACTGCAAGTATGTACAATTTATACTCTACACAAACTAATATGCTTGATGAATTAGATGAGGAGACACTGCATGTCATGGGTGCAGTTGCATTTGCAATTTTAATTTGAATTTAGTGTAAAAACACAAGTTATATCTAAAATGCAGCTTTCATAGTTGTTCTTAAACCAAATCTACGCAAAAATTGACTTAGATCCGATATGTATCAAAGAAATTCAAACCAAATATTGAAATCTTAGAATTAAATAAAAAATCGTTAAATGCGAAGGGTTTCGTACATATACTTTTTATTAATATGACTTTTACTCTATGAATGTAGTACATTAACTTCGATGATAGATTACGAACGTTAAAAAAATGTTTCTTGTATATATTTTTTTTGGTATAGTAGCAATAGAAATACACACTCTAAAAAACTCTTTCAACTCTACCTATTACGGTTCATTAGATACCTACAGCCCTCTGAAAGACGGACGGACAGACGGACAGCGGAGGCATAGTAATAGCGTTCCGTTGGCATCCTTCGGATACGGAACCTTGAAAATGGCATATGTTTCAATTTACTTCATTTCTCTTGCACTAAATAGGTCGACTAGGTACTGCTTATTGTATGTAACAAATGTCGATCGCAATTCTATTGAGGATTATATTATGTTTACAACATCTCGTTAGTCATAAATGTAATGCGGAATGTACTAATATATTGTTTTTTGTAATCGTGTTATATGTCAAAGTTATAAGTATAGATATATTTTTTATTACAAAAAGTTAAGTAATCGATATTGAATTATAATTTGTAAAGATCAAAAGAAGAAAATAAAAGAAGTTTTATCGATATTGAATTACAGATTGCAGAATCCTTATCGGAAAAGAAAATACTCTAAAAATAAATAAACGTCATTTTTAAAACAATGTAGGTAAAAATAAGTCTCTTTTTGAAGCCATGAACAAGAAAATTAAATTGAAAAACAAATCTCATGACTCTCTTATCTCATGATATTTTAAAAGTTGACAATATTATATACCTACTCGAATAAGTGAACCATATAGCAATTAGAAGAGCTAAAATTTAGCAATATATTAGGGATACCAGATAGTTTACACACTACACATATATAACTTTTAATACATACATATTATAAATATAAACGCCCACGACTGGAGTACAAACATTCGTGTTCATCACACAAATGAATGCCCCCAGCGTTATTCGAACCTGCGACCGCTGGCACAGCAAGTAGGACCACTACAAACTGAACCAAACGTGTCGTCAAAACATAATAACTGGTCACTTGTTCTTTAGACTGTGAATGATCAAATGGTAACGTGTATACTGTACATTATTGCACCTCGAGAGAGTGAAATAAATCAAGATTACGCAATACCCACAATTACATTAGCACTATCCATTCCTTAGATTGTCTACTGTTACTCTTCAAATAACTTAACAGCATTTTGTATTGGATTTCTAGATTTTGATCGATTTATTTATAGCTTTTATCTGTGGCTTTACTCACGGTTTTTGATCTATTACAATAACAAGACTTCGCATTTTTTAGAACCTACGAGTATGGCATGATTGAAATCTAGATGCTACTACACAAAACTGAAAAAAAATTGTTTAAGCTCCTTCTCTAAAACTGTCCGATCAAAAATGCTTAATTCTCACAGGTAGTTGAGGAACGAATAGACACTAAAATCACGCAACCGGAAAAGGAGTGGCGATATAATTCTATCTTCCCTAAGAAGTGGATTTTTTTAAGTAAATCAAAAATGTTAGTGGTAAAAGCTCCTCATCATTACTATAATTTATTAGTATAATTTGTAATTTAATATTTAATCTAGATAGGTGTTGAGTTAATAATTGCAAGTATTCATAAAGAAAACTTCCTCGAATATAACTGATTTTTTCCCAGTGATGATCTAATAATACCTATATGCCAAGAATTATTGCCAATAATATTTATCTGAGGTCATCATTATGCCAATAACATTCGTATATGCAAGTACATATTTACATATTGTATGATTAAGAAATTGCATTTAGAGTTTTGAATTTCATAAAGGAAAAAGTGCTAAATTGGACCCTTTGAGATATTCGCTACTTACGTACGGTACGGTATGGTGTACCAATTATTGAAGTGAAACTTATTTAAAATCGTTGTTATTTAAAACTCGATAAAACGGAAATGCAACATTAATAAGAGACAAACATTAATATATAGGATACGGCCGGCGAGAGAATGATATAGAACACATTGACATGTTGTCACGGTAACCGTTGTTATTTAAGATAGAATATATTATACAGGAAGTGAAAAATAATAAAATTGATTACTGAATAATATGTAATGTATATGTCAAATAAAATGAAAAAAAAAACTTTTAAACTTGGTAAAAATATTATAAAAAAATAAACCTTATAATTAGCCTACTCCTGATACTCTATATACATCTCATTCGCTCGTAGGTTACTTTTCTGAAGTTTCACTTCTACCGTGTGTGAATGCACACACACTTTTTTATATTTTTAGAAATCAGAAGTGGGATCTAATTTCACGCGTGTCATTTAGTTTACATCACGACATATCGTGCTACTCTCCACTAGGTAATCATTTATCGCGCGTCCATGCTCCTACGACGTATACACAAAAATTTACACAAACTACACAACGCAATATACTACATAAATGACCACAGAAGTAAAATGATGCAAAACGCGAAGAATATTAAATAAAGTGTAGAACTGAAACACTGTTTAGAAATAAATTCAATTTTAACTGACCAGAATGACAAAGCTGTATATTTGAAGGTCTTAGGGTTTAAGCCTATCCCAATTCCGGTTTCTAAAAATATTGTATTAGTATTCTTGGTAATAAAATGTAAATGTTCAAAATCGAAATGTCGAGTACAAATATCATAAAATATATACAAATTGAATATTTTTTTAATTATTTCATTAGACAATACTATACGTATCAATTTGCAACCAAAATTTTAACGATGTTTATTCCACGGTTGATATTCTTTGTCATTGTCACCGAAAACTGTGGTATAAATCGATTACTTTGGTCTTTGAGAACACCCAATTGTCTGTTGGCTCGAGACAGACTAACCTACATTATAATCCATACTAATATTCAAATGCGAAAGTGTCTGTCTGTGTCATAAATTTTTTATATGATATGTTTTTATCATAAATGTTTAGAACTATTAAAAAATTAACTTTTAAATAGAGAAATGGCCATAAAAATGTATATTATGTATAAATTATTATACGTTATATTACTAAAAGTACCTTAATTTGATACTTAAGTACATACTCAAAATCTTTAGAAAATATACTTATTCCATACAAACCCATAAGATTTTGTTGGTGTTAAAATGTAAGGTTATCGCACGGACGGCCTTAATGACCCACTTCAGATTTGAATCACTGTTTGAACTGAATGATGCTTATCTAAGATGTTACCTAGTTTCTGCAAAGCTTGTACTGTTATTTTCGACTTACGTTAGTATGCTAATTTTATGTATTACTATTTTATAGTACTACTTTGCTGCGTATATGTCGAATGTACGTAGTATGTATGTATGAATTCAGCCCTTTTTAACATCCCACTGCTGGGCACGAGCCTCCCTTCAATACGAGGGGGATCAGGCCATAGTCCACCACGCTGGGCCAAGTGCGGATTAGCGGACTTCACATGTCTTTCGAAAACTTGCTAGGTTCTCTCAGACATGCAGGTTTCCTCACGATGTTTTCCTTCACTGTAAGGCAAGTGGTAATCATGTTAGAAATGATTCGCACATGAAAACATCAGAAATGCGAGACCCCGGATTTGAACTCGCTTCACTCGGTTTCTCAAGCGAGCGCGTTACCACTGGGCTACCACTGCCTTTTAGTACGAAATATGTATGTAGATACATACATATTTCGTTTAGCCCATATATATATTTAGGTACTTTAATTGTAAAGAAACTATGAAAATTTATTATGTTCTGAATGGAAACTGTTATATACACTTGATTAAAATTATAATTATATTCAAAGTAGGAAGTCACTACGAAATCCGCACAACCGTTTTCAAGTAAACCTTGAACACGCTTAAGCAGACCAAAACCAATAAAAACTTAACTAAAATAGCACACTATTTATATACCACATTAAAATCACGTTAAAAGTTTTCCACCTTTAGAGTAAGAATTAGGTGTCAACCTGTTCATTAAATAACAAATGAAAATCGGTTTATTGTTGGCAAATTATCATATAATATATATACATAATACATATGTACCTTGTACATAAAATAAAACATGGACCAAAATTGAGTTTTTCCCTTTGTTTGAAATCTGTCAAAAACTTCAAGAAAATTGCAGCTTATGAAGCTTTTATTACGAGTAGATACCTATTTACCATATAATAAAATTCTATCTGATTCAAACCTGTACATTAAATATTTTTTAGAAAATCTTATTGAAATAGATTTTATTATCGATATAGAGCCCGAATCTATAGTTTTTAGAATATTTGTTTGTCTGTCTGTTACCGCATCACAGAAAAACCACTAGAGGGATTTTGATGAAATTTGGTATGATTTTAGCTAGCTGGTCAACATTTAGGATTCTTTTTACCACGGGAAGATATCTCATTTCTGAGACATCTATACTAACCTTTAAAACGTATTAAGGGACGAACCCGAACGAAGCGAAGGTGGGGCTAGTGTATTCATATCTTGAGCTTTTCATAAACGAATCCACATCAAGATCAATCACCACAGTCTATGAAATTTCAAAGTTAGCTTGTAGTTTTGAAAGTCCTTCCTCTCTGATAACGGCCTTACAATATAGCTTACAAACATAACTTAAACAGATTAATTTATAGTTTTGTATTACTTTATTTAGATAATTGCCCATAAGACGCCGGTGTTTAGCAATTTCCGCAAGTGAACGCATTGGTAAAGTTCGCGCGACACTGTTTCACACACTACGTTTAATTTAATAGATATAGATACCAATGCAATTTTGTATAATATTAAATCGAGTTAGCTTGACGAACTTTAATGTATGGAACACAAAAAATCGAAATAAATTGGCTTAAACTCGGAAGGTTCTATTAATGGCTAGAATAATATATAAACTAGCATTGCCCGCGGCTCCGCTCGCGTTCAGATGACTAAAGACCAAATTCTTAGGTTTTACATATTAGTATACTACTTACATTACAGTTTTTGTATTTTTTCTCAGAAATGAGACATTTTCCCGCGGTAAAAAGTATCCTATATGTTGACCGGGATAATCAGCTATCATCATACCAAATTTCATCAAAATCTGTCCAGTGGTTTTCTCATGATGCGGTAAAAGACAGACAGACAGACAGACAGACAGACAGACAGACAGACAGACAAAAATTCTAAAAACTATAGATTCTGACTCTGTATCGATAATAATGTCTATTTCAATTAGATTTCCCAAAAAATATTTTATGTACAGATTGACTTAGTTAGAACTTTATTATATTATGTATAGATAATCTATTGATGAGCGGTGGAAGAATTCTATCGCCCATCATAAATTACAGTAATATGTTGGACACATAGACAAAGAAACACTGTGTACTTAGTAAAGAGTCTCACTCCTTCGGACATAAAAATGAATCCTAATATAAACAGTCGTAATTTTCCACACATTTATAAAAAATGTTTGGATCCTGTTAATAAGTGTAGATCCTTTAAAAGAGAACGGCACTTGCTAACTATAACAACTGTTGCACCGGCACTAGGTTTAATTAGTCTTCAATTAAAGCCTTTGTATGGAAGCTAGTGCTTGCTACGATAGAAATAAGTCTCAACATCCTGTCAATTATACTTCTTTTAGAGAAAAACTTGCAATAACCGCATTTTTATTATTTAGACTGGTTTTGGTTGGTAAAAAGATGTTTGTTTCCAACCATTCGATTGCGATGAATTTTTGATTAGTGTGGTTTTTTCAAGTAAGAGGTTTTTTGCACATCCGGTTTTCGACATAAATGTGCCGATGGTGTGCAAATGGTACTGGATAATTTATGACTTTAAGTCTTATGGATGACTATAAGATTAGTAATTTAAGTGTATGTAGGTTATATGTATATTGTATGTATTTGTAGATATAAAGCATTGATAGCCTATTGATTAGGTTATTGCCCAAAAGTATGGGAAAAAGTTACAAAGGAAATATTATGTTGTAAACATATTATGTATACATTAAAATATGTAAAACAATGGTTGTTAGGAAGGCAGCAAATAAAACAATATGTACATATAAAATGACCAACTTTATTTCAGTAAGATTTCGAAACTTAACTACTTTTTGGATGAATTGTCTCAACGCGTAAATTTTTTATTCAGTTACAAGAAGGCTGTTTATAAACGAGTTAAACTCCTTATTAGCGAGACGCAATATATGGCTCTCGAACAATTTTAGAGCTAGTTTTTTGACATAATGCAAGTTCAAGATACTGTTGTATAAAAAGTTGCATGGAATGCGAAAATGCAGTAGCTTTTTGTATAATTATATGTCCAGCTAACAGTCCTGCTATGATAATGTATCATTCTTTTAATGCATATATACCTACGATCAGTGCCGGATTCTACCTTACCGCCGCCCCTGGGCATAGTAAAAAATGCCACCCAATTATCGAAATTTTGCATAAAATGGGTAAAGTTTCGATAAAGTTTTTTTTTTTAATATTTTAATTAAGTTTTGAAAAATGCAACAAATTTTTTTTATAAATGATTACAATTTTTTTTGTAATGTACTAGTATTTTTTTTTATTTATTCATTTTTTGGAAAATAAAAAAAACATTTTTGATAACTCGAAGAGATTTTTTTCCCCACTCCCTGAATTTTGCCGCTGCGAAAAATTGCCGCCCTGGGCACTGGCCCCGAGTGCTCCTAGTGTAAATAGTGTAAATAGATTAAAGTAGTAGATACTAACGCTATCGAAAAAAGGCCTATCTTAGGTAAGGAACTAAACGTTTTTCCTTTGTAGTGCTTTAAAGACTTCAAAGACTTCAAATTAAAGTGTTTGACTTCAAATTATAAAATGAGGTACCTACTGTAAACTTTTAACCAACTTTCGCTAAAAGGTGATGTTATTAGAGTGTGCAGGTATATCTGCTTTTTTAGCAAGTGTTATATATAGCCTGGGTAAGAAACGATTGTATTTTTATTAAAGTTAGTCAATTTTATATGCAGTCGTGATTTATTATTTTTCTATATACCTACATAACTGTACTTTCGTTGAACAAATACTAACGATTATTTAATAATACGTACATTATTCATGATATCGAGTGCACTACGATGCTAAATATATTCTATCCAGTACATGTGAATGGGGAGTGAAATAAAACATTAAAAATTTAATTTAATTTTATTGAAAGATTCCATGTATTTTAAGAGGTAATTAATTTTTATGAACAATTAACGATGTAGGTATATTTTTATAGGTACTAAAACAAACCTTAATTTCATTGTTCGATTTTTTAGTTATACGAGACTTTTGCAAAATATGGTAAATGAAAGAAAGAGACAGCACAACTACCGTCCTTGTCTATTAAACTTTGATAAAAGGCATATTTTGACGCAATGCCGACATAAACTGCTAAATCTAATTTTAATAACCCTTAAGGCTAATATAATAAGGTTCAAATTTCATAACGGCAAAATTGTACCGTTCGTGAGAATATTCCACCAAACAATACAAAGCGGGTCAAGCGAAAGTGATTTCATGTCTGGAACAAACGTTTTTTTTAAATCAATAGATAGTATTGTGTTGCTAGATTTTGGGTTTAAAAATCAAAATGCGAATGGATGCGACATCGACTGACATGCATGTTTAATGAAAACCACCAGTGTATACTTCAAACGTATAATAATCATTGATTCACTTATAAGAATTACACGACACTTAACACTACATATATCACTGCTTTTACTAAAATTACAGAACACTGTTTCAGCATAACTTCACCGTAACTCTTACTAAATTAAAATGAATCCCAATCATAAAAAGCACTCCTTGTATTATAATTTTAATTTCAATCCACCCACCTTTTTAATAATTGTAATGGAACTTCAACTACTTCCGGCGTAATCTCTAAATCATAATAATCCATTTAAGTATTTAATTTATAAAAGCAAACTTAAAATATAAAATATAATTTCATTAAAACTTCAATTTATAACAATAAATAAAGGTTAATTTGAATATATCGAACAATTTTAGCATTAAAATTTATAAATCACAACACATGTATGTACGTACATTCAACAAGCTTACTTATTTATGAAACAGACTAAGTTACGCTTCATAAAGCTTTTTTTACCCGCTTGAAAAAAATACAAGTTCAACTTTTATGTTAGACGAATACTTAAGTTCTTTGTTAGTAATATCTAGATTATTTTTTTCATTTGGGGATCAAAATTTTATTTTTTTTTACTTTGAGAGGAAAAATGATCTCATTACAGCGTGAATAATGTTACAAGCATTTAAAAGAGTATTTCCGCAATGAAAATAAGAATCAGTTTAATATTTTATTACAAATATAACGTTATTATGTATCGTGAATTATATAGTTTTTATTTAGATTTGTTTGATTTATAGTGCCTTAGCCTTTTTTTTCTGAAAAGTTATAAAAAATGTGTTTTTCTTCAGAGTAGACACCTACAAATATAGATAAAAAGCAAACCTTATCTAAATAAAAAAATCATCCGAATCGTTAGAGCCGTGTCCGAGATACACGAAATAAACATGCAAGAATTGCTCATTTAACATTTATTGTAAGATTGGATTGTGCTTGATTTAATAAGTCATTTTAAACTTTGTAGGTATATTGCAAAAATGTCGGTCTGTAACCACTGTTACGATGTAAAAGTAATAAAAATAATAATACAAAAAAATTCGCATCAACATTTACATAGGTATACTTATATTATTACTGATCGTACGATCCCAGTCAGGTTAGGTGAGACCCACTTTCGACGATTACTTTAGCAGTAGCTGTGCCAGATATCAATCAACGTTACAGTAAGACCAGTTAAACTCTAGGTCGCCTATTTAGCATACGTGAATAAACAGTACTTTCACTAATTGCATGGTGACGATTGATTAGTTATAAATCCACGTGTAATTAGTTTTTATTTAGGTTTAGTAAAGTACTTATGTATTCGTTATTGTAATATTAAACTAGCGGCTCACCCTCGCTTTGCTCGGGTACGCCTCTAGAAAAACAAAAACAATCTATCCCTCGGGAACCGTATATTTTTCCGGGATGAAAAGTAGTCTATGTGTTATTCCAGACTATAATCTATCTCTGTTCAGCTTCGTTCAGCTGTTCTGGCGTGAAAGAGTAATAAACATCCATACATACTCACAAACTTTCACATTTTGGTATAGTATGAAAAAATGTCGTTTTTAAATATTTAAAATTACTACTTTTATTATATAAATAGAAATTTAAAATAAACCATATAACTCATGAACAGTAACTATATAACATAAGCAATGCTAGCCCAGTGGTAATGCACTCGTTTGGGGAACCGAGTAAAGTGGGTTCAAATCCCGGGTCTCGCACCTCTAATATTTTTCATGTGCGAATCATTTCCAACATGATTACGACTTTCTTACGGTGAAGGAAAACCTGTGCATCTAAGAGAACCTAGCAAGATTTCGAAAGACTTGTGAAGTCCGCCCGCACTTGGCCAGCGTAGTGGATTATGGCCTGATCCCTGTATTGAAGGGAACAGTATAGCTTTCAATTAAGAAACGTTTTTTTGGTTTTGCAGGTACAGAATTCAAACAAAAATACAATTTAATTTTCGTTTACAAAATTATTTTACCCTAGGTATGAAATACTTAAAAATCAATAATCTTGGTGTGTCTGCCAATGCTTGATGAGGTAGCTTGGCTACATACCTACATACACAACTAATGACTTCCCTTCCCTTTTGTATTTACAGTTTTTATATACAGATACGGTGTCATTTTTTGGCAAATTTTATTACTAACAGTAAACAATGTAGGTATTGCTCCAGGTCATAGTCTATCTGTATAAATACTATCCAATTCCGTCCATCCGTTTCTGCGTGAACGAGTAACAAACATACACACTTAAAAACTTTAGCAAAAAATATTTTAGTCATATGAATCTCAATATATTATGAATATTATTGAGATTCATATAACTAAAATATTTTTTTTATATTTCACAATTTGAAACTATACCGATAATTCTTGACATGTGAACATTGCGTAAAGTATCATATCATAAATAATATTGTCTTACGGAAGCAGTGTTCGGTTGCGTAGAGATAAAGGCAGAGGTTATTTCTATAGCATAAATACTTTTTAATTAGAACCGACTAAAAAAAAATTACTTCATAGCAATAGCTTTTTTCTAGAAATTCTCTCTAGTGCTTTTAACTATTTGAAGTCGATTAAAAATTTGAAAAGCATGACGTGCGTAATACTTTCTTAGATTTACACAAATTTGGACATTTTAAATAAAATTTAATTTTCGGATTTTCACGGATTTTATTTATCTTTCTCGTGACTATAACTGCTGTAAACTGTAAAGCATTCGAGTCGGACCTAAAAATAAAAGTAAATCCTCGAAAAAATCCGAAAGCATAGTTGTATTTATAATACTTTAACTTAGATACATAAAATACAGATTTAAACTTGATAGGTTACCCTATACTAAAATATTACCTACAAAAAATATTGATTTTTAGATTTTTGTGCATTGACATAATACTTTCTCTGTTGCCAGTTATAATAACTACATTTCCTTATAGCGTACAATACGCTTTTTAAATTTTTCATAACCTATTTAAAAGCATGTGTGTATGTAAAATTACTGAAAGCTCTGTGAGAGTCTTTTATCTGGGAGCTGAGAGCTTTTCTAATAATGATTTGTTTATTCCTTGCTATATTATCGACCGGATAGACAATAATTTATATTATAAAGAGGAAAGATTTTTTGTTTGTTTGTACCGAATGAGCTCCGAAACAACTGAACCTATTTAGATGAAATTTAATAAGAATATCGTTTGAGACCCTGGGAAGGACATAGGATAGTTTTTATTCCGGAAATCGTCCCTTAAGGGGGTGAAAATGGAGATAAAAAATTGTATGAGGAAGCAACCTAGGGACGAACCCGAACGAAGCGAGGGTGAGTCTCTAGTAATATTATAAAGAGCAAAGCTTATTTATTTTCTTAAGAAACTGAAATAGTAATAAGGTTGAATGATGTCTACGTCAAATTCGTAATAGAAGCTTTTCCATCTAATAGGAGTTAGTTTCTAGTGGTTACAACATCCGCCGTATTAAAGCTCGTAATATTGCTGCTGAAAAAAAAAAATTATTTACATATTTTAAGGTTTTAAGTAAATATTGACATTTTTTGTATTTTCTTCTTATTAAATATTAAAGCTTAAAGAAATTATTATTCATTCTGTTGATTTTACAAGAAAGAAATGGTGTAAAGCTACATAAAAATATTTTCAACTGAATAAGTGCGACTTCAAAACAAAATTCCATTTCATCATATTTTAAATAAAACTGTCCTTTCGGATTTTGTCGCGGTTTTATTTTGATTTACGATTTTTTGGTCCTGATGTGACGTTTTCAATGCTTCACATTAAATACAGGACATGGGAGGGACTAAGGTTTTTGACGTATCAAAATTCGGAGGACCACTCACAAAACTATACAATCATTTGGAAGAAAAAAGAAGAAATGACACCGAAGTGCTTTATATAATAAATATTTTGTTAATTTTAAATATTTTTTAATATTATGTAGCTCTAATTATAATATTTACAATTTATAATTTAAAAAATGTATTAAAAGGATTAAAAAGTTCCATTTAAAATCTCAAATATTCGCGAATATGTAAGAAAGTGGGTATTATTTCGTCACATTGGTTGAAATTGCTTGAATTTGAAATAGTCAACGCTTATGTAAAACGAATGGTTCCATTAAGATCTGCTATACTTATAGCTATTCTGTCATCGTCACGTTTAATTGAAATATTTGTAAGGTCGACTCGGTTATCGCCTTTACGTGACCGAACTCCACGAAGTAAACTGCACTAATGCCTGTGATATCTATTAAATGAGTACACGTTTTTTTTTCTATCAGGAACATCATTTTTATTGTTTTGAGACTAGCGTTTTTCTTCTGTTTTACTTAAAATTTTAAGTTTCTTTTCAATCAACCTGAATATAAAAGATCGTGAGAAAAATTGCATGTCTGACAGAAGCAAGGCAAGTTTTCGTAAGATGTGAAGTCCGCCAACACGCACTTGGCCAGCGTGGTGGACTATGGCCTGATCCCTCTCGTATTGAAGAGAGATCCGTTCCCAGTAGTGGGACGTTAAATAGGCTGAATACATACATACAACCGGATTGATTAGAAGTATACCACTAATGATATTGAATGCAGGCATGTTACTTATTTCATAAAACATTTGTTTTAATTGTCTATTTTGTATCAAAGAAATAATTTCGGTCGTAAAATTGCAAAATAAAAGACGTTATGTTTTAATGATTGTAGCCGGTATTTGTGTTGTGACCGGATTTGTATTAAACCGGCTTTACAGTTTATTTGCACATTGTTGATAGAATTTACATACTTATTAGATTAGGTTGCTTTATAATTTTGACGTGTTGCAATACTTGATAAATTTTGCACGGCTTTATAATTATTAAACATATAACAAATACATGAACTTTATAAAAAAAAGTAAAGAAAAAAAAATGGTGTTCTAATAAAAAAAATCAGTCATACAAAAATAATTGATTATTCCACCCTTATTCCACTCCATTTTATTCCACTTGCTAAAAATAGATTTGGCGTAAAATTTGTGATGTATGCATTATATGTATATTCTATATGTAAATAATAAAGATAAAACAGTTCAGTACCATTTTCTTCTTTATTTGCCAACCGATTTTTTTTTTTCGTTTAGTACCTATTGACGAAGGGAGACCCGTGCCCAGCAGTGGGACGTTAAGAAGGGCTGAATACAATACAAAAAACCTATTGACGAGCTTTAGTGTTATAAATAAAAAAAAAATGGAAACCGTCATTTTTTTATATAAAAAGGTAAATTCTATTCATATATGTTTTCCTTATCATCAGTTAATGATCGAATTTCGGTTATTAGGCGAATACTAGTACATATACACAAACTACTTTTTATCGACGCACCTACCACAAACAAAAACTAGCACAATACATTAACAGTGTGTAGTTGAAGTCTAGAAAACTTATACTATTGTATTAAATAAGATACCATATTAGGCAACATGTCGAAATACCATTGACGGTTTGCCTTATCATTGTATTGTACATAAGGTCCAAACTTCTGGCGAACCGATGTATTGTTGATCATATCGTAACTCTTTGTTTCAAGCTTTGTTGTTAGCAAGGGCGTTTGTTATTGTTCTTTAATTTGCTTTTTTGCTCTAATAAGTAACCATTTCGAAGGAATTACTATTTGCGAATAAGCGATAAGTTATTCGCCCTCGAAAATCGATTTCAAAAGATTATGAATCGTTTGGTGAGATTGTTTTATGTATGCAATTGCGAGCAATTGTGTTTTTTTTTAATGCACGCTATTTATAAGCTTGTTCATGTTTATCCCTTATTCACGTTGAAATGGCTAGGCGGATTTGGAGGAAACTTAGTAGTACTTAGATTGACTATGACTTGAAGTAACTCATAGGGTAGTGTTAATAATAGGTATTGCCAAAATTGGCGCTGGTCGTTTGACAAAAGATGAATAAATACATACATATTAGTATTATTTATATAAAATAGTTGATGTTTTTGTATCAAGTAGCAAAAGGCACATGGGAAACCTAGCTAGGTGTTTAGCGAAACGAGGGTAAATCGCTAGTTATTACTAGCATTGCCCGCGACTCCGCTCGCGTTCAAGTGACCAAAATCCAAATTCCTACGTTTTACATATTAGTATACTCTTACATTGCAGTTTTTGTATTTTTTCTCACAAATGAGATATTCTTCCGCGGTAAAAAGTATCCTATACGTTGACCCGGATAGCCAGCTATCCCCATACCAAATTTCATTAAAATCCCTCCAGTGGTTTATTTGTGATGCGGTAACAGACAGACAGACAGACAAAAATTCTAAAAACTATAGACTCGTATCGATAATAATTCAATTCAATAAGATTTTCCAAAAAGAGAATTAATGTACAGATTCGGATTTGTTACAATTTTATTACATGTATAGATAATAATGACATGTTACTGATTGTTAATATTTCTATTAATATTTTTATTTATTATTCAATTGGCATTAACTTTTTGAAGAAATTATGAAATAGCATAAACCTGTCTTCGAAGAGTTTTTACAGAATTCGTTATGAAGTAAAAATGATACTTTAACAATGTTTTATACGTTTATTTGCTTATAAACTAATATTAATAAAAGAAAATTAACTATGATTAATTCAATAATATTTGTAACTGCGCACGCGCACAGCTTAATCCAAATGCGAACTTTGCTAATGCTTTAAATAATCACAAGTCAAACCAATAACATAATTTCCTCATATTATATCCATACTAAATACTAATATTATAAATGTGAAAGTTTGTGATAATGGATGGTTGATTGTTACTCAATCGCGTCAGAACAGCTGAACGGATCTGGATGAAATTTAACGCAGAGATAGATTATAGTCTGGAATAGCACATAGTTACTTTTGAAAACCCTACTATATACTTATTGACCCTACTAGATACTATACTTTTTGAGAACCCGGAAAAATGGACGGTTCGCGTGGGATACATTTGTTTCTAACTAGGGACGAACCCGATTCGAAGCGAGGGTGAGTCGCTAGTAGGAAATATAATTACATATATTATGATGTTATAAAAATTTAAATGATTATAACATAATATTGCACAAAATATGATTATGTATTTTTCAAACAAATCTTATAACAAATTCAGTCTATGTTAGAAATACGGATAAAAATATATACAAGTATATTATATAATAAGCTTTTGGGTATTATGACGGTCTTATTCAGACGCCACTTTAGCGAAGTAGAGATTACATTGTTTCAATGTTGGGGTCAGAATACTGAAATTGCCAAAGGTGAGGGTCCTCTAAAGGTTACGCGCATCGTTCAGTTACATCATACATCCGGCTGCACTCAATATATTAAATATATCCTACTAATCAGTTTTTAGTCAGAATTTATTTAAATATACTAGCTTTTTGCTTGCGACTCCGCGTGTGTGATAGGTCCGTCGATATGCTTTTTACCTATGTGATAATCCAGTCTCCCGGATATGAGATATCATCTCAATTCCGAATTTTACTAAAATCTATTAAAAATGTGTTATTCTAGACTATATCTATTTATCTATCTTTGTGCCAAATTTCATCCAGATGAGTTTAACCGTTCTGGCGTGATTGAGTAACAAACATCCAAACATTTAAACTTTGACATTTATAATATTAGTCAGATTATTTTGAAATATTTGTGATGTAATTTACACTCGAATCGAATATCTCCTATTTTTAAAGTTATAAGCTTTTATTACTTTGCTTTAAACTTACAAAATCATTTTCCTTTGCAGGTAAGCTGCTTATACGGTAAACATGACATTCCACTGCATTTATAAGCACATCCGGTGAGTCAACTTAAGTGTATGGTATTTTCAACTTACTTACCTATTACTTACTATATTACATCAGACATCATAACTCAGGGTACATCATTATAACCTAGACCTCATTGGATTTGCCGTATATTGGTTCCACTTGCGAATTTTTACGACTTACAACTACGAGTATTTAGTCGACAACCAGTTATCGTGATTTATATGAGAACGTATGACAGGGGTCAAACTGCGTCTTTGGGTGGGATGAACTGATTAAAACATTGCTTTATTCTATAATTACACGAAAAAAAAGGTACGAAGGACAATAGACTCTTAAGTCCTTATGCTTTTCTGGGCTTTTTAAATTTTATTCACATTCTACTATGAAATGAAGTAAAATTCCACTCTTACAGGTGGGTTCACTGCTTTTTTATTAGCAGATCTATAACTATCCTACTAATATTATAAATGTGAAAGTATATGAGGATGTATGGATGTCTCTGGATGTATAGATGTATGGATGTTTGTTACTCTTTCACGCAAAAACTACTGAATGGATTTTAATGAAACTACATTATACATAAAAATAATACATAGGCTACTTTTTATTCTGGAAAAATGTACGGTTCCCTAGAGATAGATTTGTTTTTGTTATTTTAGAGCCGGACCTGAGCGAAGCGAAGGTGAGCCGCTAGTAATAAATAACTATTTAAACTAATGAAGTTTTTCTCCTTCGCAAACTTCCTTCTTTAGCATTCGAATGGATTTTATTACATATATTATGTTTTTTAAGTTACATTAACACCTCCAGGTTTTCTAAGAAATTAATTAAATTTCTAAGAAATCTATTGTTAACTGTAACGTCGGCGTGTCCGCGGTCGTGGCGGGACTAATAAATGTGTTTTGAAATAATTATTATGAAATATCAAATTCAAATTAAATCTCGCAATTTCACTACAAATTACCTTATAAATTTTCATCAGCACTGTTTAATGCTAAACAACATCACAATTGCACATACGATTCATCATTAACCCCTTAACCCAAAGACTTTCCATTAACTCCATATTGGGCAATTGAGAACACAATGCAGGTCACACGACATAACTGAGGCTAAATTGATGGAACTAAGGCTGTAACAATGGGGTATTCCGCATTAGGGGAAATCACGAAGGTATTTGCATGTAATCGATGTCGAAAAGCTATAAACATGACCTTTTTATTACCCGACTGTACTAGGAGGGTAATGTTTATCTAATTTATGTTTGTATGCTTTTATTTTTTGGCAAGCTTTGTAATCTAAACTTTTGATCGGTTTATATATCGGAGGTTAGGTTTTATCTTGGTTGTGAGAAACCTAAAATATTATTTAAATGTGAGATCTGCGAATTAAAAATAAGGGATAAACAATAAGTACTATTTAATTTTAACAAAGCTCCTTAGTAATTAAACAATAGCTAAAATAAAATCAAAATTCATATTAATATTTCAAAAACCATTCTTCTATATTCTATTCTAAGACAGGGCAGAATGATGTAAAGCATCCTGGTTGTTAATACTGATACGGTCTACGGAAATCGAACCTGCGACCTAAAGCATTGAAAACAATGCCAGTGACATACTATACGATCTACGGATAGTTTTGGAAGGCTTGATTGTTTGCTAAGCAAAACCTTGCTTAGTAAATAAAGTATTAACTACATTCTACGTCATATATTTAAGTCTTCAAACTTTTATGGTCACTGACAATATTATTATGATGTAAAACGGAACATTTCCCATGTTTGGCACTTACTTTTGAAAGTTCCCCTGACCATGGTGCTGGCAACAGTGCCGACATATTGAGAACTCTCATAAGTAAGTACTGACTAAACATGGTAAATAACCCGTTTTATATAATAATAACATAATCTACGTTATTTTTATAATTTTTAATAAAAATAATAATTTATTCACAAATTACACATTATTACATACCATGGCGTGAGTAATTAGAGGGAAAGTGTGAAACTTTAGTAGGTATATTTATTATAGTCAGTTTTAATGTAATAGCTAATTAGCATCGGTCTGTAGAAATTTTATGGTAACTAGTACTTAAAATAATCTAGGACAAGTTTTCTTATAATTTTCTACCATTTTAATGGTTTTTATTACGTTTATATACATATGTGTATGTGATGATAACGATGTCCTCCTGG
The DNA here is from genome assembly GCA_951806755.1 of Brenthis hecate. Taxonomy (NCBI): domain Eukaryota; kingdom Metazoa; phylum Arthropoda; class Insecta; order Lepidoptera; family Nymphalidae; genus Brenthis; species Brenthis hecate. Next base: position 10,701,555 of record OX638249.1, on the reverse strand, counting down.
CCGATTTCGGTCACGGTGGCCAATTTCACTGAGACTAGCCTACTGCGCAGGAGATATTATAGTGCATAAGAGTACGCGCAGACACAAGTGCACTCTCTATTCCTGTCACTGTCGAATTCCAAGGGTGCGATAATTCGACATGACCGGTGAGAGAGCAGGCACAGGACAGACGGCTTTAAGTGCTCTCTGACGCACGCCAACTCCGGCTGTTACTGGAACTTTAACAGAAAGACTCAACAACTAAACTAGACCCAATCCGGGTCTTGAACCCAGAACCTCCGGATGTGCAACATTTCATGCTTACCACCACCGGTCAGTCCGAGTTGTATAATATGATAAACCGAATAAATACACTGTTTGGCGTAAAATTATTCCTGATCTGCCTAAAATATTGTAGATTTCATTTTATTTATTTATAACACTTTATTGCACAAGAAAATAGTACATTAACATACAAAAAATTAATTATACAATTAAAGAGATGTGCAAAGGCGGTCTTATCACTAAAAGTGATCTCTTACAGGCAACCGATAGTAAAGGATATAAGAAAATAAGTGAGCGGAAAGGTGCATAAAGTGTACTTCATTAAAACTTAACATAAATAAACATACATAAAAATTTACATATATAAAATATTAGTTTTACCATATATATTTTTAGTATATATACATAACATACATATACATAATAATAAAATAATGTCTATATATGAATATATATGCATAAACAAATTACATAGTACGGCACTAATGACAGAATAACCCTACTGTGATAGATAGTGTCTTTTGAGACGTTTTTTAAATATGCTCACCGACTTCGACATTCTTATTTCAATTGGAAGCTCATTCCAAAGTCTTGCAGTTTTAATGGTGAAAGACTCACCATAAGATTTGGAATGGCTTAGTGGGATTTCGAGTAACCTTTCATTGCGGGAGCGAAGTTGTTGAGCGTGCTGGGAACTATCACCTAGGAATGAAAAACGTTCTTTGAGGTAGGCAGGAGTATTAGGATGGAAGAGGACAGTGTATAGAAGAGAAAGTGAGTGTAAGTTACGTCGATTGTGTACAGTGAGCCATTTCAGTTGTGTCCGATACTGTGTGATGTGATCATACTTCCTTAGTCCAAAAATAAATCTTATTATGAGATTTTGAAGGCGCTCGAGTTTATTAAGTAGTTGTTGAGATAGATCTAAGTAGCAGGAGTCGGCATAATCAAGTATCGGTAACAGAAGGGAATGAGCTAAGGAAATTTTAGTTTTCACCGGCAGCAGGTTTTTCCACCTTCTTAAAGTGCCAATAGCAAAGTATATCTTACGGCTAAGTTGAGCAATTTGAGATGTCCAAGAGAAGGTGCTATCCATTATGATTCCCAGATTTTTTACACTACTACTGTACTCTAAACGAACATTATTAAATGAAATTGGAGGGAGGAGATGAAAGTGTATCTTAGATAACTGTTTTGAATTGCCAAATACCGCTACTTGTGACTTACTTGGATTTATACACAAACCAAATGACTTACTCCAGGTACTAATTATGTCGAGATTGGAATTAATATTTTCAATAGCCTTAGCAATGTCATTTACGGTTGTAGTCGTATAAATCTGCAAGTCATCAGCATAAAGATGGTAGGGTAACGTAAGATGCTTAGTGAGAGTGTTTATGAAAATGGAGAAGAGTAGAGGAGACAGCACTGCACCCTGAGGGACGCCAGCAGTGATACGAGAGCAAGAAGTACGTTTGCCATCAAGCCTAATGCATTGTTCACGATTATTTAGATAAGAGTAAAACCATTTAGTAGCATTCGAGGAGATATTTATGGACTTGAGAATGGCAAGAAGAATATCGAAGTCTACAGTATTAAATTCATTCTTTGAAACCTTTTAAATACATCAGTAAGGATTTCTCAATACAATAATCATTTGTAATGATAAAGATTTTTAATTTTGTCAAAGCCTAGAAACGCATTATCATATCGATAGCGATGACAAAAGTCGACGAAACAAAGTGACGCAAGAACCACAGTTTGGTGGTAATCGGGTTATACAATACTACGTAACGTTAGATTAGTGTTGTATACATATCTGTTAAATATGATATAAAATAAAATATATTTGTATGTTGCTTATATGTTTCTAAAAAAATAGTATTTGATATATAAAATTAATAAATATGTTGATACATTAACACACAGCATCATCTAGTTTCATGGTAAGCTTTCATGGCTTGTGTTATGGATACCAGATAGTTGATACACTAAACATTTATATAACTTTAAATACATACATAATATGAACTCATATAAGTACCCATGACTGGAGTACGAACATTCGTGCTCATCACACAAATGAATGCCCCTATAAACTAAGCCAAAAGTGTTGTTACTTCTCAATTTATCCTCGAGTGCCTAGACTCTGTGTACTAAATTTCATCCTAACCTGTTCAGCAATTTCAGTGTAAATATACAGACATACAAAATTTCGCGTTTATAATATAATGCCATTTGATTTTTTATGTGATATAAGTAAGTCTATTTTCACGTAATGTAAGTACGAAAAAAAATAACAAAAGCTCTTTAGGAATTGGTTTACATAAGGAGGCATTCCACGAACTTATTCACAGGTTCTTTTAGTCATAAAAATAAGATTAGTCTTAATTATTATCAAAACAATTTGATTGCATAAACAGATTACACTATACTGTCGACATAAAAATATTCCCATGCATTTCTACTTTTTAATGAATATTTCATTAGTTTCCGTGAAAAATATAGAAATATGCCGTGTTTTAGTACAGCGATACATTGTGATGTTTTTTGCCAACCGTACGTGACCCGGTAGAACTCTCGCTTTCTATAACTGATCGATTTTCCATTGTTTCAGATGAGTGTATTTTTTGTCGTATTTCGCAATCAAATCTAATGTAAAATGAGGGTATTGACGTTACCTATTACATTTACAGTTTGATAACCGTTGTTCTTTCTTCTTTTGTCTTGACTGATATCTGCCTATGTATAATATAGTAGGTGGAAGGTACTAATGTACAAGCTATTGTACTAGCCTCTTCTGTTTAATTACTATGTTCTATGTTCAATTTTACTATTTATAAATAAAAGTTTATTATTATTATGTTATAATGAATCATTTGATTATTTGTAATCGATAAACTTAATCAATCTCAGGTATTTCATAAGTACCTAATAAAGTAGTAAAAATATGAAATCATAAATCCGCGAATAACTCCGAAAAGAGTATTTTACAAAATATCAAATATTCGCGTAAATCTAAGAAAGTATTATTAAAATCATAGATACCAATTATTAATATACATTTTTTAACAATATCATCATCATCCTCCTGTCCATTTCTTAAATTAATCAGGGTTGGCGCAGTACGTCTTCCACACTACATATTTTCACTATATTTTCCTTTAATAGAAATCAATCAGTGCAAAATACTTATATTTAGGATAAAAAATCGGCTTATGATTAGACAATTAGATTTGTAATAACAAATTGAAATGTTTTCAGAAACATCCGCCCGTAATTTAAATATTGGAGTCAATTATCACGTCCATGTTATTGAAGTCATCCGTTTGCTTTACGTATGAGCTCATTTTGCTTAAATAATTCAGAAAGTTGGTTTTATTTTGTGAGTAACCTTTGTTTAATTGACCGAGCGAGCGAAGCATCTCTGCTTCAAGTCAGGCAAAATTTGCTTTCCTCTTTCAGTTTGTCGGTACTCCTGTACAGGTCGTATGTTATAATCGGTCTTGACAAAACTTGGTATACAGGTTTTACGACTGTAAAGATTTTTTCGTCGTCGGTGATTTTTAATTGAAGGGGTACTTTCTCCAAAAAGGGGCAAAAAAGGGCTACTGTATATCTCCCTTCTGAGATCCGAATTCGAAGGTTCTTTTTTTATTTCAAAGGTGGTAATAAGTTAATCTCACAAAACTCAGTGAAGATCTGATGAGGATCTTCGGCGTCATGAGCTAAAGATCCTCAAAATGCAGGTTTGTGCTCGCGAAGTTACCTACTAGTTATATCGTAATATTTCATTTATAATTTTAATAATCTTAATCAAATATCTGCTGATAAACATAAAAAGTTATCCCATAATTTATATGGAAGGTTAACGTCGTAACGATTCGTTTTGGTTGTGTTTAGGATAAGCAGACACATACATACATACGTATAAATAAGTCTTGTTTTTCTCATAATTAGTAGTAAAATATAGTGAGGAAATTCATGTAAAAAACTTATCTAGTTTGATACCTGTGAAGTCCGCCAAGGCCCATTTGGACTGCATGGTTGACTTTGACTATGGCCTAATCCTCCTCACCTTATGGCAATTGACCATTTGTTGGTCTTTAAGGCTCGATAATTATTATACAGTATTTATTATATACATAATATTCCAAGCACTTTGCAAAGCAAGCGATTTACCAAGAACAAGAACCTTGGCAGCGTTAGCACAAAAATTAATTATACTTATCGCGATCAAATAAATGAATGAGACTTTATAATACATACAAATTACAAACAAATATATATATATATATATATATATATATATATATATATATATATATATATATATATATATATATATATATATATATATATATATATATATAGATAAATAAAATTTGAATGAAAGAAAAAAAATTAGAAAAGAATGGAAAACGAGTACATATTATTAACGATGGTAACTTTCAGTTGTTTTTTATGTAACTACCTACATAGGTACTCTATATAACTTATTCAATTTCTTAGAAATTACATTTGTAGGAAGCCTAATTTATTAGTGAATAATATGCGAATAAGGAAATGAACCATCTTCTAGGGAAGTGAAAGAGAAAACTAATGCTATTGGATACATTTAAATGAATTGTTTATTGTACACTAATTCCCATTACTACTTAGTGTTGAAAGAGAACAATGAGCAGTTTTTGCGGAAAACATTGCCCAAGCGCATTCGTGACCTTTATATTGTAGTGCAGTGCAAGATACAAGCGATTGAAGTGCAAGATACAAGTGAAAGAAAAATCTCGAAAATTCTAATTTCTCTAGATCTCGTCAGTTGCTACAAAACAAAGGGAGAAGAAGCACTGAACTGTTTTGTCTTTACCTATTTATTTATGCATATAGTAGACTAGCATTGCCCGCGGCTCCGCCCGCGTCCAGATGACCAAAAACCAAATTCTTAGGTTTTACATATTAGTATACTCTTACATTGCAGTTCTTGTATTTTTTCTCAGAAATGAGATATTTTCCCGCGGTAAAAAGTATCCTATATGTTGACCCGCATAACCAGCTATTACCATACCAAATTTCATCAAAATCCCTCCAGTGGTGTTTCTATGATGCGGTAACAGAGAGACAGACAAAAATTCTAAAAACTATAGATTCGACCTCTGTATCGATAATAATGTTTATTTCAATAAAATTTTCCAAAAAACATTTATTGTACGGTTTCGGCTTAGTTACAATTTTATTATATGTATAGATAAATAAAGGACGCCAGCATCGCTATGACAAAAACTAGTTTAAATATATTATTATTACAAACAAATATTTATTTTAAATGATAAACAATACCGCCTTCTCTCTAAACTTGTTATGTATTTATCAAACTAGCAAATTTAAATATTTTTTTTAAAACAGTTTATACTTAATGACTTAATTTAATTGCATTACGAGATCGTTATCAGAACTAACCTTAATTTTAGGCACAATTGTGTTTGAGACGTATGTAGGACGAGAATTTTAACTTAGGATATGAAAGTGTTAAGACAATACGTCGTGAACTCGTGAGTGTCAGGTACTTTTGTAGTGTCAAAATTATTTAATTTCTGCTTGCTGAATTGTCTGTATTCAGTCCTTTTTAACTTCTTACTGCTGGGGGTGGGCCTCCCATCAATCAAGGGGGATCAGGCTATAGTCCACCACGCTGGCTAAGTGCGGGCGGACTTCACATTCTTTTGCTAGGTTCTCTCAGGCATGCATGCATGGTTCCTCCCGGTATTTTCCTTTACCATAAGACAAGTGCTAATCATGTTGGAAATGAGTCGCACATGAAAATGTCAGAGGTGCGACACGAATCTAGATTCTACACCAGTTTAGCTGATAATTTTAATAATTACCTGTATTGTAAAGTATCCATCCACTTCAAATGCAATTGCAATGCTTACAAAACTTATAAAACGCAATATATAAAGAAATTAATATAATTATAACAGTAAAAATATAAAAAATAATAAAATGTAAGGAATAAAAAGTGATAATGCCAGAAACTGTATAATAATAAATATTTTAATTAATGCTGATAAATAATTAAATTATTTCAAGAAGTTAATTATATATACAGATATAAATAATATAATAATAAATCGAGCGAAGCGCGAGTGAGTCGCTAGTAATACATATTTTAGTTGCTTTTCAGAGCCTAAAAGGCTGTAATTGTAAAGTATGTTCTGTTTGTCTTGTAAGTCCACTAAGTTATGTTGTCATTGGCATTTGGCATGACCAATGATCGATGATGTCATGATGTGCATCACGGTTATATTGGAAAGGTTATGTTAACATGTTGTTAGATATAACTTATAATTTATTATACGACCAACAACCTGTTTGTGACTAACAAGTAACATAATGTATAGACTATAGAAAAATAGCTAACCGGTATTAAATGAAGGACAACGAACGGTTTTTTTGCATATAATATTTTAAATCAATATTTTTATATATTTTTTTAAACAAATGATAAAACTTTTTTTTTTAAATTACAGATGTACAATTACTTCACCATTTTATGTGTATCATATCATATCACCATATCACTAGCGAGTTAACCTTCCTTCGATCGGGTGCGGCCCTAGGTACATTTTTTTAACCGGAACCCTAATTGTTTTTATAAACTAAAAGTAGTCTAAGTACTACTACTTGTAACCTCAGTAGCCCGTGAAAGTCTCGTCAAAATCAGTCCAGCCGTATCGGAAATTGGCCGGTACAAACAAACAGAAAAAAAAAATTTAATAAATACCGTATATACTTTCATACGCATGTAGTAAAAAGCTGTTATTTTGACGTTACAAACATTCTAATTTTATTTATCTGTACAGATAAATTAATCTCTCTATGGATTAAATTACGAAGACCGTTTTCTAAATATAGTGAGAAGTCAAACGATATATCATCAAATATCTCATAATCTCGCGACTCGGTAAAGCAAATAGTACTATTTAATATGTCCTGCTATGAAAGGTCTTCAATTATGTAAATGACATTTACATCTGTCAATCATATTACGTGTGGTTACTAACCTAACCACTGGTTAGTGATCGGCCTTTGCTTTTCATAGTACCGGCATATAATCTCCAATATATATCTCTCTAATAAGTACTCTTTACGTACAGAAATCCTACTAATATTATAAACGTGAAAGTCTGAAAAGATGTATGTATGGATGTATGACTCAAGAGACAAGAGTAACAAACTCTTTCACGCCAGAACGGCTAAACGGATCTGGATGAAATTTGGCACAGAGATAGATTATAGTCTGGAATAGCACATAGGCTATTGTTTATCCCGGAAAAATGTATCGTTCCCGTGGGATAGATTTGTTTCTGTTTTCTAGAGACGAACCTGAGCAAAGCGAGGGTGAGCCGCTAGTATCTCATAATAACTGCTTCGTATATGGAATAAAGAGCAGACTATGTATATAAAATCCCATCAATTTTCCATAGAAGAAAACCAACATAAATATTTTCACACAGCATCATTACGTACCTACTCATGATTTGTTTTTAGATTTTTTCTTATAATTAATAAGTTTAATCCCGCTGAGTTTCTTTTGCCAATTCATCTCAGGTCCGTGGTTCTTTCCGAATTTGTAGTAGTCTCATGACGTACTGCTGAATAAAATATTTTAAATTTGAATTTATATCAAGTAAAAGGCTTGCAAACATTGTACACTATTAAATAATCATTCGGCCCATAAATAAATATTTAACTTGGCAATGCATACAGATGTCGGTGAAAGCGAATCAGGGCGTCACTGCTCATATAAGCCATCCGAATTAATATGCGCGACCGACTTGTGCAGAGACGGACTAGGTGCTAATATCATCAGTTAAACCAACATGATGAATAAATATTATGTCGCGATTTAGATTGGACACCCATTATATAGATGTTAATTTTAACACGAAAAGGTTATTTTATCTTTAGACTGTATAATAAATAAAATATATCTATATTTTACAAAATAAGACCGTAAAATGTCATTTCTAAATTACCATAAAAATATCTGTTAATTACAAAATATTGAAATATAATATCTATTTATACATATAAAAAAATCTGAGTTGAATCTGTACATTAAATTTGTTTTGGAAAAGCTTATTGAAAAAGTCATTTTTATCGATACAGAGGCCGAATCTACAGTTTTTAGAATTTTTGTCTGTCTGTCTGGGAACGCATTATTTTTTTAACTTTTGTATGATGATAGTTGGTTAACCGAGTCAATATATAGGATAATTTTTACTGTGGGAAAATATCTCATTTCTGAGAAATCTACATTAACCGTTAAAACGTACCTATCTATATAAATTAGAAGATAAATGAGTACTGAATTATGTCTGAAAACTCACGGATCATGTAACGACGTTAATGAAATTTTGTATAAAAACTTCCTTTCACAGGGTACACGAGCACTTAGTAAGGACTTTTAACCATTCAACCCTCTAAGAGGTCGAACTTTTGACAAATTCTATAAAAGCATAATAATTATATATTTTAGAAGATCACATCAATACGTCTCTGTCACAACATTAGGCGCAAACGCAATCGCAGTCACCTGGAGACGCACTAGGCGCTCGCGCATCCTAATCGACTCTAGATGTTCCTGATGTATGTCCATGACTCACTTTGCAGTTTACTTATATATGTATATTCGAAAGTCTTAATATGTTTTTTTAACATTATTAATTATTATTATATGTACATTTAAAATCTCTCGGCGATCTATGTTAAAACTCCATCAAAATTCGTTCGGATTGCTCAAAAAGATGTTCATGAAAATACATAGAAAGGCACTATTAAAAATTCATATTGATATGGATTATGGCTAGTTTTACATCGCAGTCATGCGTTGTACATAAATAATTATTTAATTTATTTACAACTTTTATGTATTAACGTTTTTAAGTATTATCTACATATTTTATTGAGCAAAATATAAGTCAAGAACTAACTTTGATCGAAAAATATTATTTAGTATGTTCATAGTGCCAACCCGCACTTGTCCAGCATGGTGGACTATGGCCTGATCACCCTCGTATTGATGGGAGGCCCGTGCCCAGCAGTGGGACGTTAAAAAGGGCTGAATACATAAAAGTAACTATACATGTAATGTATAGTATAGTAATAAGAAATACTAGTGTTCGCCCAATGGTCGAAATTTGATCATAATCATATATATATATATATATATATATATATATATATATATATATATATATATATATATATGAATGAATAGAATTTACCTATCCATATAAAAATAGATATTTTTTATTGATAATATTAAAGCTCGTTAATAAATTAACAAAAAAAAAGAAAATCGGTTGACAAAATGACGAGGAAAAGGTACTGAATTGTTTTGTCTTTGCCTATTTAGATGTAGATTGTTAGTGTTAGGTAAATATTAAGTACTTTACTGCTTTCATTAGTTCCGAAACTATCCACTAGGAAAATCTAATCATCGGCAAGGGCATGCGAGTGTAACTAATGTTTAGTGAAGGGATAATCTGAGAACATTTTGAGTGTAAATCGTTATTATAATGTCCTTAATATATGATTTTCCTTTCATTGCTTTATATTTTGCAAGCGGTTGTTACAAAATATAAATGAACCTATTGCAGCAAAAAATTAGAATATACATATTATAATACGATTCTATCTATACAAGCGTATAATAGCTTCCCGTTATTAGGGGTTTTTTTGTGAAAAACGAATATATTAACTGTATCGAATAGTTTATAATATTAATTATTATCAAGCATTTTTTTACATAGAACTTTTGATATGCTTAAGTGGCTTTGTCTACTGCCGGATTAACTCAAATGCGTGAAAGTTAGAAGCTTTTTGATGTCAGCATTTCAAAATTAGCCTTAATTAACTAAGGTGATATTGATAGAAACCAGGACATGTATTCAGCCCTTTTTAACGTCATACTGCTAGGCCTCCCTTCAGTACGAGGGGGTAGACTATAGTACACCACGCTGGCCAAGTGCGCGTTGGCGGACTTCACATGTCTTCGGATTTTTTCGCGGATTTATTTGGATTTTTGTTTCCCAAGTCCCGACGTTTCGAATGCTTTACAGCAATTATTGTCATGGGAGAGACTAAGGTTTGAGACGTCTCAAAGGTCATTGGCAGCTTAACACTAATAGTACTCTTCTACATCTGTATGTATTATTTACAAAGCAAATTAGAGATGTCAGATTTAAGAAATTTTAAATTAGTTTCTCCATACCAATGACAAAATATAAACAAAAGAATTATACGTCGTATCGGAAGTTTCCATTGTTGAATTACAAGAATTGTGAAAACGGCCCACTTATGGAGATGAGTTTATGGTTCAAGCGTTCACATGCCATGGTCTACATGGTACGGTTTCTGGGTCGATTGTTTACCCTTATTTATAAAACAGTAAAGACTATAATCGTTATTATCTTGCTTCTAACATTTCTAAAGTCATGTCAGCTTTCTTTATGAAGATAAATTTTAACAATGAACCGATCCAATTTTTTTGTCAAATCTGAAATTATCGCACGGTTTTTTTGTTAACGAATGCGTGAAAGTTAAAAAGCTTTTTTAATGTCCGCATCTTTAAATTAGCGTTATCTATGATGACATTGGAAAAAACTGAAATAATATACTCTTTATTTACATTATAACTAACTAGCAGAATCCGCGGCTACACTCGCGTTCAATTTATAAAACAAGCTCTGGCTTTATTTATATGTATAATATTCATACACAAATACTAAAATCGCGATTAAATAAAAACTTTTTAACAAAAAAATAAAAACCGACTTCAAACAAAAGCACTAAAAAGTAAAAAATAACTGATTGGTAGTTTTCATTTACTATACATACCTAATCAAATATTTTCGAAGTCGGTGTGCTTTGCTTTGTATGGGCTGGCACCGATTTCGAAAATATTTGATTAGGTATGTATTTAATAGGTAGGCTTTAATTACTTAGCTTTAATTAAAGCACACCGACTTCGAAAATATTTGATTAGGTATGTATAGTATATGAAAACTACCAATTAGTTATTTTTTACTTTTTAGTGCTTTTGTTTGAAGTCGGTTTTTATTTTTTTGTTAAAAAGTTTTTATTTTTCCCTTTTTAGTGTAGACAGTAGTAGCAAAGTAAGGATTCTAACGTAAATCAAACAAAATAAGCCCAAACTCAAAGTATCTACTATTAGCCGTTGAAGAGTTCCACCTATCCACCTTCTGGCCTTGCCATCAGATTAGGTCAACAACACCGAACCACTGTACTATCAACGGAAATAGAAATACTTGCAAAGTTTTAAGTCAATATGACAATTAGAAGTAGGTTAAATTCATCATTAGTTGTTTTTCCACCCTTAGGGGTGGTATTTTTTTTTTTAAATTTAAATGGGACCAATCTGGAAGTATACCCTTTCAAACAAAACAAAAATTGTCCAAATCGGTTAATAAATGACGGAGTTCTAAGGTAACAAACATAAAAAAAAAAAAACATACAGTCGAATTGAGAACCTCCTCCTTTTTGAAGTCGGTTGAAAATGGGGAGTGGCGGTAGGAGGGTTAGAAATACTTTACGACTTATTCTCATACCTACCAAATATACAAAAAAAATCATTAAAATCAGTCGAGCCGTTTCGGAGGAGTGCGAGCACAAACACCGTGATTTATATATTAGATTATTATTTCATGTTTTGTAGCGTAGGGAGTGTCATCTCACTTGTTTTCAGTATTCGATAGAAACAACGCGCTGTCTTAGCTAATACCTACAATATTCCTAACTCTTAGAGGCTGTCAAAGAACGTAGCATTTATTCCTTTACTTAAACTTTGTTTCTAACGTCCCAACGTCTCACTTTTGGCTTCCAAAACTTAGACCTTGTATATTTTATTAAACTTAGAAATTTCTATTGTATGCCCCTAAATTATTTAGCGTATTTATTAATATAATTTTGATATATAATATAAATAAATATTCTAAGATTATTTTAATTTATAGTGTAGTTTATATGGCCTAGGTACCTACATATCTGCAAAATACGTATTACACATAATATGTACATACCTACACCTGCATCTACACTATAGCAAGTAATAGCAATAACAAGTCTTATTTATTTAACAGTAATCAATAGCCTTTACAAAAAAAATCTTTTCTTTTATTTCTTACGAATCCAATGACACACGGACATTTGTTTACACTTACCTATATACAAATATGCGGTGTTTGTTTTGTCTGAATTCGATTTACACAGCTTGTAGAAAGTCAATCATTATAATATAATAAGAGAAAAAAAATTTTTTTTTTTATTTTCATGCATATTGTTATATTAGTTAAAATATTTAATACCTACTATTTCTTATAAATTTTCATTACTTTTCTCTATGGTTTGGTAGATTTAAAAGTAACTTATAAAAAGTCATTTTTTTGAGATCTTTATCAATATTATTGATGCAAAATATTTTTTTTTTTGTTGTTGTTATATCCTACTTTTTCAGCAACAAAAGAGCACCGGATTGATGAAATGATGATGATAAAAAAATTATTTTTTATGGATCGCAAACGGAAAAAAAATGTAGACTTTTCCGGTACATAACAGTTTATTGTGGAATAGTCTATTTGAATCAAGCTTAGTTTGACTTTTTATTTAATAATTGAACAATAACAATTTATTGAACAACAAAAACACATAAACAGTAAACAATATTACATACAAAAACAAACATACATGTATATATTATTATACAGAAAAATCTTAGTTTTTTTTGCTTAGTTTAACTTAGCCTCTGTTGCCGTACTTGGAGACTTGTATGTGAAAATGTTTCTTGAATATTTAAAAAATATGCAGAATTCTTTGTCACAGATGATGTTTTTAAGAAAATCTAAAAATAATATTTGTTTCACCAGGAATTGGAGCAGGAGAAGCACCTTCTCCGACGACGACTGGACACAGAGCAGGGCGAGTATGAGGCGAGGTTGTTGGAACTGCAGAATGATATCAAGGAGCTGACTGCGAAAATTGGCTCCAAAGATACTTCAGTAAAACAGGTTAGTACTGCTAGTGTTAGAAGAAGTATTTTCATTATTATTAAGTACTAGCGATTCAACCTCGTTTCGCTCGGGGTCGTCCCTACATACGTTTTAACGTTTAGTATATTTCTCAGAGGTTAGATATTTTCTCGCAGTAAAAAGTATTCTATATGTTGACCCGGGTAAGGTTGGCTATCATCGTACCAAATTTCATCAAAATCTGTCCAGTGGATTTCTCGTGATGCGTTCCCAGACAAACAGATTTATTTTACGTATTTAATTTCATATGAAAAGAAAACAATAAAAATGTTGCTTTAAATTTAAATATGTATATTTTTATTATATGTACATAATTATAGCCTACCCATGAGGTTAATTGGGCAATGTTAAAATATTTTAATTACTTACGTTAAACTCTTATTTAACGTAATATGCCACTTGTAAATCAATTATAGATTACATACATAATTATTTCAAAAAATTATAAATATCTATATATATAGGTAGGAAGGTTGATTTTTATATAAATACTAGCATTGCCCGCGGCTCCGCTCGCGTTCAGATGACCAAAAACCAAATTCTTAGGTTTTACATATTAGTATACTCTTACATTGCTGTTTGTGTTTTTTTTTTCTCAGAATTTTCCTGCGGTAAAAAGTATCCTATATGTTGACCCGGATAACCAGGTATCACCATACCAAATTTCATCAAAATCCCTCCAGTGGTTTTTCCCTGATGCGGTCACAGACAGACAGACACTAATTCTAAAAAATTTTAGATTCGGCCTCTGTATCGATAATAATGATTATTTCAATAAGATTTTCAAAAAAATATTTAATGTACATATAATAATTCAGCATAAATGAATAATAGAGGAAGAGCCCGTGAACGCCAGACCTTCGTCATTTTGTAAAGGCTGAAAGTTTGTCAGCGCATGCTCCCAACACAGATAAGAACGATGGACCATTATGAAGTTCAGGCTATGGTGGCTTTGGCAGGTACACGGTACTAAAGGTGTGTAAAATACCGATCTAAATTCGTCAAATAATAAAGTGTGATTTTTTTGGTATTACCTTCAGAATATTATTTAAAATCACGTCATTCAATGCCAGACACTTAACATCGTGGTAAACCCTTGCCAGACACCCTTTTCATGAAATCATAATTCTACTTACGTTATAGTATAAAAGCTGATTTTTATGTATAATACTTGGGTAATAATTAGATGATTTATAAGACTGCTAGCATAGCATTTATTACACAAAAAAAGAGAAGATGGTTATTAACGTGTTTTATTTGAGAGACTAATAGTGAGTGGTGAATAATAAGATAAATAAAATAACCAACGACGTAAAGATAAGAAACATGTTTACGTTTTTATAGCTATGTTTATAGTACCTAATGTAATGAAATATAAAAACAATAAAAATTAAGAACGCCAGGGTGATGATGAGGATGTTGCGTTTTTGACGATTTTCACTTAGATTTATGACTTAATAGGTAAAAAATAAAAATATCGCATAAGAATTAAAATTGCAAATTATTTCAGTAATTGAAAAAATAATGCTAGCCTTATTAAAAATTCTAAATAGGCGTATAAAATCGTTTCAACAGTTCTAAACATTATAGAACTTTATTACAATGTAAAAAATTGTATGTATAAGGAAGGTCTTTGGCATCTTATCACAAAAACAGTTCGAACCACTGGAATGACGAACCTATTAATCGATAGTGGTCGAAACGCCATCTGCTTATCAACTCTTAATGGGAATAATGACTAACTCTGGCATTTCGAGCTATTTTTAAATGATGACATCAAAAATCTAGACTTTAAAGTAACTAATTAACAAGTGTGTATTTACAAGAATACTTACGTCAAATCCATCTTCCATACAAATATTATAAATATGGAAGTGTGTTTGTTTGTCCTTCTTTCACGTCGAAACAGTGATGGGTTGTCGTGATTTTTTGTGTGGATATAGTTGGAGGGCTGGAAAGTGACATAGGCTACTTTATACCGCGGCAGATTATCTCATTCCCACGGGAAAACACGTTGTAATACAACTCAATACAAACAAAAAAAAATATGGTCGAAGTTACTTGAAACTTGGTATTGATGCTCTTCAATAAAATTTAATATATATAGCATTTTTCGAAATTCATCCCATAAGGGGGTAAAGTAGGAGATGAAAGTTTGTATGAAACCTATCTTTTCAGATTTTTTTTTGTAGTTTTAGCGCTAGCGAAGCTACGGGTTTTGCTAGTATACCTATAAATTGTACCACTGCAACTTTCCATGGTCAACCCACAGCAGGTTTGTCTAACTTCGTCGACGATCACATGTTCGATTTTGCAAAGGACATGTTTGTTTGGAACTTCCATATTAAAATCAATTAAAAAGTAAGTAAATGAATTCAAAAGGTGTAAAATATTAAGTACGAACCAAATAAGAGCGGTACTATACGACCTTACCGTATTGTTGGGTGAAACATTTGACATTTTAGCATTGGCCAGTGCCGAACTAAGTCAAGGATACGTATTGTCAACGATGTAAAGCGATTTTAATATTGCATTAACTAGCGGCCCTTGTGCGCTCAAGTGCACTGGATTTAAACGATGTTATTTAAGAGCTAAGACCACCCTGGCAATAACGTGATATAATAATTTCAATAATCTGTGCTCCACTGTCACGTTTTCAAACCAATCACATAAAAAAATTGAATAATGAATTCATATTCATAAACTAAAAAAGAATGCCTTCGACAACTGTTTTTGTATAAGACTCGTCAAACGAATTAAATGAGCCCAAACTTGAAGGCTTTACCAATGGCATTTGAAAAATTCCATCATCCACTTTCTCTCTCCGTCATCAGATCAGCTCGATTGAATTTAACTGTTTAATTGTCATCCGGATTACAAATACAAAGGTTCGATATTCAGAAGTGGATTTAAAGTAAATTTAAAGTTGAAAGGATATTTTTATAATAAAAAAAAAACAGAGTATGACCTAGTACATGTGTATTTAAACAAAATAGTCGTGCTATCTTTCACAACATCAAATAAAATTTAACATATGAAAAAGAGAATTAAAAAATATTCAAAAAGAAAAAAAAAGTGACATTTGGAAACATCAAATAAATAGTTTGATACTTGAATACAATATTATGTTTTTCTATACAAAATTTATTAAAATAGAACAAAACATGTGTTTATAACTTTATATGAAGCCCATAAACCAATAACATTTCTAATCCTATAGAATACTCACGTGTTTCAACACTTCCCTCTCACCTTCCAGTCGCACTCGAATTTTGAAACCGTACTAGAACTAAATACGGTATAGTTTTCGTCGCTTAATCCTCTTTCCTTTAAGTCGGATTTACACTAATCTCTTTATACACTTCACGTTTTAGGCAAATTTTGTTTTGTTATTTTAACTAAAACGATATGTTAAAATTACTACATGGGTTAACTGTACATCTAACTAACGAGTCACTCTCGCTAAAACCGTACATATTTCCGGGATAAAAAGTAACATACGTGCTATGTTTGACGACACGTTTGGCCCAGTTTGTAGTGCTTGCTATGCCAGCGGTCGCGGGTTCGAGTCCCGCTGGGGGCATTCATTTGTGTGATGACGAATGTTTGTACTCCAGTCATGGGTGTTTATATTTATAATATGTATGTATTTAAAGTTATATATGTGTAGTGTATCAACTATCTGGTATCCATAACACAAGCCTCGTAGCTTACCATGGAACTAGATAGCGCTGTGTGTTAAAGTCCCAACATATTTATTTATTAATGTTATATATCAAATACTATTTTTAGAAACATTTTTAGTAACACAACCGTTCACGCCAGTGAGAGAGTAACAAACATCCATCCAACCTCACAAACTTTTACATTTATAATATTAGAATGATATCTTAATTTAGTGTCACCTTAGTCGATTTCTAAGATATAGCTCCTTTGCAAGATCATAATTTACCCGGTCTATATAAAATTTTACTGATACTACTTTAAATGTTGGATGTCGGTTGTACGGATCAGTATTTTTTTTTTAACTTTAAAGCCTACTTAGCTGAGGTCATTTTTATCCGGGCTATAAGTTGGAAGCCATGGAACAGTTAATTTGAAAAAAATACTTAAGAAAGTATAGTAAGAGCTTAAGTGAAAACAAGCATTGCTAGTTCACTTCTAGAATAGAGTTCGCTTATAAATATATTTGTAAGCACTTTGCCACTAATTTTATCTTTTTTATTTGTTTTTACCAAACCATTTTATTTACCAAAACAAAATTGATTGAAACTGAAAAACTTTAAGTCATTTCATTCATGTCATGTCAGTCATATTTAATTCATAAAATTTAAATTAAACTAGGGTTTGAAATACTCTAAAGTACTTATAATAATTATACTAATCATCACATGATATTTGGGGTCATGTGAATTATTGTTTGAAACTTGAAACCGGCTTTGTATCATTAAAGTAATTACAAGACAATTATTCTAATAACAGCCAATTATAACCTTGTTGATTAACAAAACGTCTACAAACGAATTGTTCTATGATAGACGAGCGATATGCCATAAATATAATAGATATTTAGAAGCGATATGTTATTAATACATATTTGATCTTATTATATACTAGCATTGCCCGCGACTCCGCCCGCGTTCAGATGACCAAAAACCAAATTATTAGGTTTTACATATTAGTTTAATCTTACATTGCAGTTTATGTATTTTTTTTCAGAAATTAGACATTTTCCCGCGGTAAAAAGTATACTATATGTTGACCCAGATAACCAGCTATCACCATACCAAATTTCATCAAAATCCCTCCAGTGGTTTCACCGTGATGCGGTAACAGACAGACAGATAAAATTTTTAAAACTATAGATTCGGCCTCTGTATCGAAAATAATGTCTATTCTAATAAGATTTTCCAAAAAATATTCAATGTACAGATTCGGCTTAGTTACAATTTTATTATATGTAGCTATAGATAGAATAAATACTCGTATATCTTATGTCATAATATAATACATATTTAATAGTCAAGTAAAAAATAAAGTGTGTCCATATGTCACGTACAAATTACTATCCTAAATGTATATGCAAAATTAAAATCGTTCCAATGTAAAAACCTTTTAATTGGAATTTCTTAAATTACACTATCCATCGACCGTGCCTCTGCCCACGTGATATGTCGATAAAATTAGCCTAATAATTAATTAGGTCTTCTAACCAATTTCGGTTTCGGTGGTCTACCTCACTGAAGCTAGCTAGTTGATTACGTGGTTGGTATATGGTTGTTTGATTATGGACAAAGTGGCAAACTTAGGGTTTCATGAAACTCTTCTTTGGAAAATCGACCAAAATAACGATGTAATATAAAATATCAATAAGTAAGTATACTATGTTGCCAATTACTCTGTTTTGAAATTGAACGGACGGATGTATATTGTAAACATAAATCGATAAACAATCGATGTAATCAATACTTATTTGGTACTCATAATGATCGATTTCTATTATTTCTTTTGTACATGGTACGTATATATAAAGCGGGAGAGTTGTGTTTTGTTTGTTAAAAATGCTTGTCTCTGTAAATACCAAGCTGATATGAAAAATTCTTCTTAAAATTACATTTTATAGCCAGCACTAGCGATTCGAACTCACTTCGCTCGGATGCGTCCCTAGCCTATCCCATCGCCTATGTGTTTTTCCAGTTCAAAGTCAATCTATGTACCTACTAAATTTCATTTAAAATCGTCCAGCCATTTCAACGAAAATCAAACACAAACATACACGCACATCCATACTAATATTATAAATGTGAAAGTTTGTGAGGATGGATGGATGTTTGTTACTCTTTCACGCCAGAACGGCTGAACGGATCTGGATGAAATTTGGCACAGAGATAGATTTTATACTGGAATAGCACATTTTTATCCCGGAAAAATGTACGGTTCCGGTGCGATAGATTTGTTTTTGTCTAAGGTGAAGTGAGGGGGAGTCGCTTGTGTATAATAATAAGGTAATGCGATATCGCATTTATAAAGGTAGTCCGATTTAGTTCCGAGCTAAAGTAAACGCTACTTCAATATAAGTAAAATATAATATTTAATATTTTTAATTAAACGATTATAAAAGATATAACTTTATATAATATACTAACTTAATAGACATTAGATACATAGCTAACATAATTTTGTTTATTGACAGTATGTAAAATGTACCATAAAAATAAATATAATGCAAAGTAGTAGTAAAAACTATACGACGAGTAAACTACATTTTATGAGCCATAAAATCCAACTTAGTCATTAGTTTTAAATGATAGTGCTAAAACTCCTAGTTTTAACATTTTAAATAATATGTAGGAAATAAAAACATATATTCATATACAATCTTATAGGAGTAAAGCTCTCTCTTTTCAATAACTTTATGAGTATATATGTACATGTGGCCTTTCAAATTTCAGGTAAAGTTTTCAAAATGCCTCATCAATACTTGTATGTATGGTTTATACATTCAAGAACTAGCGACTTTGCTTCGCGCGAGTTTTTATCTAGTTGCATAGTCTATCTGTTTACTAAGTTTCATCAAAATCCGTCTAGCCGTTTTAGCGTGGAGGAGTAACAAACATACACACATACGCACTTATAACAGTTTATAACAGTAGTCCGATTAGACTATACATAACACATGTGTTAAAATTTAATACTTTCTTAGATTTACGAGAATATATGACATTTTAAATAAAACTATCTTTTCGATTTTTGTCTCTCCCGTGGTGACCCTTTTTGCTGTAAAGCATTCGAAATATCGGTAACCAAAATTCAACTTAAAACCGCTACAAAATCGAAAGAAATAGTTTTATTATTATTTTAAAATATAGATAACATTAATTTTCTCTGACCTTTCTAATGAACGATAAGTCATTTCGATTTATAAATATTATTCTAAGGTAAGGCGTGGTGGGCGTTAATAATAAACGGTCGCGTTGACGTCAGTCCTACAACAAGCTGTTCCATGAAAATTTATTGAAGTCACTAGTAATATCCCTGAAACCTTTCCAAGGTCAACCACGCCTATTATTAATTACTAATTTGTGTAAACACTGGAAAATTAACTATGCTGTACCTTTCTTTGTACACACATACATACAATATGTACATACTTGTTTATATGTCATTAAGACGATATTAACCACTTGTTGGTCAAGGCTTACGTGAATGCGAATCATTAGGTCTTTGGTTTGAGTCCCGAGTCGAGCCAAAAGATGTTTCCGTAATAAAACTTAGAAGCCTAAGAGAGGAAGTTGGCGATGTTACTATTTCGTGCTTCGAAGGGTCGTGTCGGAATGCCTCGTTGAGTAATCTAAAAGAGATTGGATGCTGTGACCAATTAATCATCTCTTATATTGTATGCACGTAATAGCAGTAGTTTTTCGATGAAGCAATGGCGAACTGATAAAAGAAACTGAAACGTTTTTATCTATACTAATATTATAAAGAAGCACAGTTTGTTTGTTTATTTGAACGCCCGCGCCCCAACCTCAGGAACTACTAATCCGATTTGAAAATTTTTTTTTGCATTAGATAGCCTGTTTATTGAGAAAGACCATAGGCTGTATTATATAATATATAGTCTATCTATTCAATACAAACCGTTAAAACTGACCTAGAGACAAACCCGAGCGAAGCAAAAGTGAATCGCTACTTAAATTATAAGTAAATATTTATTAAAAAAAGCGCTAATGAACATGGGTAATAAATCTAAAGTGCTTTTTGGTTTACACTATTAGAGGCGTCGCACACTATAGATGTATCTATAGATCATATTGTAGTTGATTTCTTAATAATTTAGAATAAAGGCTAAGCCAAAAATAAATGTGTGCACAGTATGCGCCTGACCAAACTATCGATAAAAAGTTTATAATATGCGAGGTGACCTAGTGAAGATAATAAGGGATACAGTACTTATAAATACCCTTGCGCCCTTCCCGTCACACATCGCCTTGGGCATCCACTAATTACTATTGTCACCGACCAATTTGTTTGATAGGCGTAAAGCGGAAATGTTTCGCAATTACGCTTTTTTGTGGAAGGCAAGGAAGCTGCCATGGTCAGCGATGAGTACTTGAACTGGGTTAAAGATGCCACTGGCTTTTTTAAGTATTAGTTACTAGTGACACTACCCTAGCCCCAGTTTGCCATATACTGATATCACCATGCAGAATTCCTTTTAAACAAAACAGATTACACATTAAAAAAATTAAAATCCTCGTTTTTGAATACTGTCAATAATTACACCAACTCTCGGTATTATGATACTGCGTGAAAAAAAGCTAATAATAATAATAAATATATTATTATTATTAGCTTTTATTATTATAATTTATTAATAAATAAATATAAAAATAATAAACAAACGAACTTGCACTTACGAGTACATATGTATACCTTTTTTTTTACACTATATGATATACTTTTAATTTTGCAATGGACCCACAAAACTGTTTGCACAGTTTGTCTGTGGGATCAGATATAAACGGTTTGAGAAAATGACTAAAAAGTTAAAGCTGCTTCAAAATGACTTCAAAAATAATTTTACCAGTATTACCGGCGGATTTTTTATGAAACACCACTTCTGATCTATACATATAATAAAATCCTGAGTCGAATCTGTACATTAAATATTTTTTGGAAAATCTTATTGAAATAGTCATTATTACCGATACAGAGGCGTAATCCATAATTTTTAGAATGTTTGTCTGTCTGTCTGTCTGGGAACGCATCACGAGAAAACCACTGAACGGATTTTGATGAAATTTGGTATGATGCTAGCTGGTTATCCGGATCAACATATAGGATACTTTTTACTGCGGAAAAATATCTCATTTTGAGAAATCCATACTAAACTTTAAAACGTACCTAGGGAAGAACCCGAGTTGAGCGAGGGTGAGTCGCCAGTGTACATATATGTATTTTTATATCATAAATCATGGAAACCGGGTCACAATTGACGAATTATGTACTTTCTGCGTTTTAATCAATAATTAATAGAAGTCAAATCGAAGGTTTCAAAATCTTTCTTCAGCATATAGACACGCTCTTTATTAAAAAACAGCAAGTTTTTAGAAAAGAAATTTTATTAATCGTTATTTTATTTTATATGATATAAATTTAAAACGTAGCTAAGCTGTTTGCACTTGATCGAATATCTAGATGAACCAGTCACATGTAAAAATTATTTACGCTTATAAACAAACAATAACAGAAGTGTGTTATCAGAAAACTGCCTATTATAAAACATTACGAGTGTAGATTTCAACATTACCTATTGCCATTCGATCTTCTAAAATTGGTAAAAATAAAAAACACACTTTCGCAAGTTCCGAGTTTATTTTTAACTGTGATTTGTCATACCAGGGTTTGTTGTAAACAAGATTTTGCACCTATTTAGTCAATTCTCTAAAGGTAGTTCTTATGGTTAGTTAAAGAGATTTTTCAAATAAATCCGTATTAATATTATAAGCAGGCAGAGTTTGTTTGTTTGTTTTTTTGTTTGTTTGTTTGTTTGTTTGTTTGTTTGTTTGTTTGTTTGAACACGCAAATCTCAGGAACTACTAATCCGATTTAAAAGTTCTTTTTGCATTAGATAACGTCCGTTTATTGAGGAAGGCCATAAAATAAATAAATACGTTGGGACATTAACACACACCGCCATCTAGTTCCATGATAAGCTACGAGGCTTGTGTTATGGATACCAGATAGTTGATACACTACACATATATAACTTTAAATACATACATATTATAAATATAAACACCCATGACTGGAGTACAAACATTCGTCATCAAACAAAGGAATGCCCCCAGCGGGACTCGAACCCGCGACCGCTGGCACAGAAAGTAGGGTCACTACAAACTGAGCCAAGCGTGTCGTCAGCAATATTATTTATTTAATTTTAAGGTACTTTATTGCCATTTTTGAATCTATGAAATCATTTTTTTAAAATACGTAGTGGATAGGCACTGTCTGTAACAAGTATGTGTTTGAGACGTCTATAATCTATAACCTTAGTCCCGTGACCATTATGGCTGTAAAGCATTCAAAACGTCTGGAACCAAAAATCTAAATAAATCCGCGAAATAATCGGAAAAGATAGTTTTATTTAAAATGTCAAATATTCGCGTAATATATATATATATATATATATATATATATATATATATATTTTGAATGAACAATCAATTCAACGCACTTTCTAATATGAAATCGTCGATCGATTCGATAATAAGTATTTGATGCAAATTAAATTAATAAAAGCAAAAGCTATAAAAGAACAATATCGTTTATATAAAATGATAAAATATTAATATACTAGCAGAACCCGCGACTTCATCTTATAACCTGCTTTCCCGTGAGAATGAAATAATCTCCCGCGGTAAAAAGTAGCCTATGTCACTCTCCAGCCCTTCAAGTATCTCCATACAAAAAATCACGCCAATCCGTATCTGCGTTTCGACGTGAAAGAAGGAACAAACAACTAACAAATAAACATACTTTCACATTTATAATATTAGTATGGATTTATTTGTATAATATTTAAATTTAAATGCTAAAATGATGTTGCTATATATATATATATATATATTATATATATATATATATATATATATATATATATATATATATATATATATATATATATATATATATGAATTGTTTAATAACTTGTGTGTGATGTCATTCTTTCTCGATTTTTGAATGTTTTGTCTAAACTATGACAGGAATTTGAGAGAATTTCGACCACGCGCCTACATATCTATATTAATATTATACTTGTAGATACCTACTATTAAGCTTGCTAGTACATTATACATGCTATCAGTTAACCATGGTATGTATGTTTTAGCGAGATGAAGAGAAAGCCAGCCTGATAGCTGAGTTAACAGCACAGAACTCCCGCCTCACGATCCAGCTAAAGGAGTCGTCTGCTACGGAGGCGCAGCTTTTAGCACAACTGGAGGGACTCAAAGACCAATGTTCTATAAGGAAAACTGATTTACAGGTACATTCTAACGCCACCGTTTCATTTACATAAGTGTATGACTTGTTTTATGATTGCGAGTACCTAGTGCTGTTCTAAGAACTATTGTGTATCTTGACAACTAAATCCGTGAACATATGTTTTTCAAGTGAGCCAGTTTTGTATGTAAAGCCCAAATGAAAAGACTGGTTATCTTGTATTATTTTAGACGTTTCATAGAGACGTAATCATTGTGATGTGTTAAGTACGAGATGAGATATGTAGCTCAATTTCATTGTTTAAATAGTGTGTAGTTGCCAAACAGCCTGTATGTTAGTCTGTTATCTAAGTCATATGTATCTATATACTAAACATTCAAGTCTGACCAATCATTTTAGTTTGATTAACATGCATATATACAAACTTTCGTATGCATAATAATTTAAGCAATTAAACATACCTAATGGAAAAGCATGAAAAGAAATTTAAATGTTTGTTCATTACGCGCAAAAAATATCTAAATAAATCTAATCTACCTTTGTTTTAGGATCATGTCCAAAGCCTGGAATCACTGAAAGCAGAGCTAGCGCTAATGAGTGATAAGAGGTCTGACCTCGAAAGAAGACTCACCTCTTCCCTACGTGATAAAGACAACCTCCACCAACAGTTAGAGGAGGCCAACGACAGGATCGCAGCTTTGGAAAGGCAGTTGAAAGAACAGGTGAATTTATTTAGAGTATTAGACAGTATTGTAGAGCAATAACTTT
This sequence comes from Brenthis hecate, assembly GCA_951806755.1. NCBI lineage: Eukaryota > Metazoa > Arthropoda > Insecta > Lepidoptera > Nymphalidae > Brenthis > Brenthis hecate. The sequence goes on along the minus strand of OX638249.1, from coordinate 10,676,407 downwards.
ATTAAAATAATATGAAAAAAAAACTATTTGTGTATGTCTGCGCACTATTTTTTGTCATTATAAATTTTAATATATGGACGATTTTTACAATTGAATGAATTAGAGGAATTCCTCAGAAATATTTTAGCCTAGAATATAAATAACGTTATAATAAAATATAATGTAGTTAGAGCTTAGTAAACTTAAGCGCTGCAATTTTCAAAAGTGCTAAAGATAGTATAAATATATAATTTTTTCAAAGTATGAATATAAACTAGAGACGCACTCTCGCTTCGCTTCGGGTTCGTCCCTAGGCAAAAACAAATTATCCCAGGGGAATCGTACATTTTTTCGGGATAGAAAGTAACCTATATGCTATTTCAGACTATAATCTATCTATCTCTTGTGCTAAATTTCATCTAAATCCGTTAAGCCGTTATGACGTAAAGAGTAAAAAACATCCATCCGTCTTACCTCACAAACTTTCACAAATTTATAATATTAGTAGGATATTTTTTCTGAGCTATATATAAGTTTTATTATATTTAGCTTTAAAATAATGCACTGTTCGTGTTTGATTTAGAAAGTTTGCCTCAAATCAATAATGTTTAACAATAAGGCAAAATGGAACGGAAAGCATATTTACATTGTAACGATGTATACAGCACTATACTACACATTATTCTATATTTCCCTCAGTTTACTGACCCAACTCTTATTGATTTTTCTACGTGAACTTATTCGTATATTAACGTATTTTAAATAAATCTTTTTGAATTTTTTGCGGATTTATTTTGATTTTTAGTTTCCCCACATTTGAATGCTTTACAGCAATCATGGTCGCGCGAAAGTCTCTCCTGTCGTGTAAAATATTCGCGTCAATCTAAGAAAGTATTATGAAGTTACATAAAATTAAATTTGAAATCATTTTATAAATTATAACGGTTTTCTATTTTATAGACTTTTCAGATATTTCAGTACTATCTCTTACATTACATTTTATATAATGAAATACAACGTTCATCTACAGTGCATCCATTTTTTTTAACGTTGCGAAATGCATTTACGCACGAGGTGTGGGACTCACCGGCAAAGCCAGTACTAGCCACTAAAACCCAACAAAACCTTCCCCCGTCTTAATGGGGTGTCGCAGGATCGCTTACGCATTCAACTACAACGCCCCGACGGCAGGTCTGCCGAAACAGACCACAACAACCATGGGGTTGCTCCAAAGTCCACTCTGCTATCAAAGAAGTACCAGGAGCAACCCGCATGGTACACCGCCCACCGAAGAGGGCCACCTTCCACCGCCCACCGAAGTGGGCCACCTCCCTATGCGTTTCTTGGCTTCGCGTCCGATGGATTGCCGGGCACTACAGAACCCCCCCACCACGACAAGGTGAACGCACGTTGGGGGGGATCGACAGTGCGTCCAATGCCAAGTGCATTAATCCTAAAATCACAGGTCCAATCAACACTATTTTTCTATATGTCTAGATTTCAGAATATTTTTGGTAATATTTTTATATAAGGCACTAACGACTCACCCTCGATCCGTTTGGGCTCACCCTTTGTTATATATTTACGTTTAGTAGGTATAGATTTCTCAGAGTTGAGATATTTTCCGGCAGTAAAAAGTATCCTATATGTTGACCCGGATACCCAGCTACCATCATACCATATTTCATCAAAATCGGTCCAGTCGTTTTCTCATGATGCGTTCTCAGACAGACGGACAGACGAAAATTCTAAAAACTATAGATTCGGCTTCTGTATCCATAATATTGACTATTTCAATAAGATTTTCCAAGAAATATTTAATGTACAGATTCGACTCAGTTAGAATTATATTATATGTATGTATAGATTAAATATAATAATTCGTAGTACCTAAGTATATGTATATCTAATTTAACTACTTATTTCTAGGAACATCTGTATCAAAACACCTTAAAAGAGCTAGAACGTCTGCAAAGATCGCATGACACGTTAGCCGAGCGAGTTGGGGTGGACCCAGTAGAAACGACAGACACAGCTCGGTCCCTACACGCAGAGATGGAAGCAGAGCCAGAAGAAGACGAGAACTGGTTGAGGAGTGAAGCTGTCCAGGTCTTCAAGCAGCTACGATCCCTCGCTTTGCAACTCAATACCGGGCATGATGATGATTCAGGTTAGTTTGGCTAATTTTATATGGTTTTATCCAACAGTGAGTAAGGAAGAGTAATTTGTGTTTGTAAGATGTATGTATGTATGTTTGTCGAAATATTACAAACTATTATTACACATAGATTTGGGCAAATTAATTATATTTGATGCATTTTATGATGTGAATTGATTAATTGTTTTTAGTAAACTTTAAAACTTTAGAGAAAATATCAAATGGCTTAAATAAAAAACTCAGAAAAAGGCTGTTTTGAAGAGGACTCCTCCTTTTCAGACAAAAATGTACCGAAATAGATAGATCCACTGAAGCCTGGAGTATAAATCTACGTTTATTGAAAGATAAAAAAAAGCGGATTGTGTTTATTATACCTCAAAGAAAAAAATAAAAATAAATAATCCAAAATTTCATATCATTAATTATTGGTAGATAAAAATCCGATGAGTTTTTAAATTAAAGAGCTATTAGCGTCCAAATAAAATAAATAATAACAATTAAGTTTCTTACTTTGAGACCAATATGCATATTATAGTAAAAGTTAACGTTTCTCTTCTTGTCACGATATGAAATTGAGCCAAATCACTGTCTGGCGTAAGTAGGTACCTACAATCGAAATTAGACATATAATAAAATTGTAACTAAGCCGAATCTGTACATTAAATAATTTTTGGAAAAGCTCATTGAAATAGACATTATTATCGATACAGAGGCCGAATCTATTGTTTTAGAATTTTTGTCTGTCTGTCTGCCTGTTTGTTTGTTTGTCTATCTGTTACCGCATCACAGAAAAACCACTGGAGGGATTTTGATGAAATTTGGTATGACGATAGCTGGTTATCCGGGTCAACATATAGGATACTTTTTACCGCGGAAAATATCTCATTTCTGAGAAAAAGTACAAAAACTGCAATGTAAGAGTATACTAATATATAAAACGTAAGAATTTGGTTTTTAGTCATCTGAAGTATAAATAAAATGGAACCACGAAATAGTCCGTCTATTCGTAAAATAAACTTTTATTTGGATAGAAATTGGTGGTAACACAATATTTGTAATAAAAATATTATATAAAGTTTCTGTCGGTCTATTTACACGCATAGTATTACAAGACACGTCAACACAATAAATGTATAGCAATGTAATGAGACCATCGGTTTATTAAGTACTTTAAAACTTCCTTCTTAGAAACAAAATTGAAATCGGTTCATCGGTTTGGGCGTTACGATTGCCACAGACCGATTCACAGTTACACACGTTAAACTTATAGCCCCTCTTTTTGAGTTGAGGATTATAAATATAGCTACACTAAGTTTATAATCACTTAAAAGGTATTTTTTTGTTAATTATTCCACGTATAGACATAGATTTTTCTTAAAAGTTATAAACATACACACAATCAAACATATACAAGAATTGAGTAGGTATCCCCTGTTTTTTAAAGTCGGTTAAAGATACGTGCCTAATCATCTAATGCAGTATTTTACCGTCAACAATATAGAAACAGGTTTATTTAAGAGTCAACGGATTTACGAAAATAATCGAAAGTTTTATTTACCTTTGTGTTTCATTTTGACAACTTCCTTGACATTTAATTAACGAGAAACTCCAATTAGTTACGAAAGCATCCTAATTTTGTCATAATTCGGTCTAAGCATCAATAAATGGCATTGAAATGTTTGGTTGTAAATAATTTAAATCTCCGCTGAATAAAACTGTCTCTCAATTCAAAATGACTAAAAACCATGATAAAAAGTCTGTCTGTCTGTTTGTTTATATCCGTTAAAGATTTTTTTTACTCTTTCGTTTTACAAAGAAAATTCAATCTATTTTTGTTTTACGCAAATTTTACTTTGATTTATATATTTTAAATGATTTATCGAGCTTGTAGTCATTGCAGTATTAAATAGATAAAAAAAATATTATTAGAAAAAGATTTCGAAATAAGTAAACGTATTATAACAATTGGTTACTAATAGACAGACATACAATGCAAAATATTTTACTCTAAAACAGTAGGTACATTTTATTCAAAGGTAGAAGAAAAGTCTTCTAACTTTGAATAAAAAATATATTTAAAAAAATTGTGTTTTGATCACATACACATATTATTATATAAATGACGCTATTTTTAGCTATATAATGCCTGTGGTTTAGAAAAGCAGCCTTAAACTTTTATATAATTATGTCCTATATTTGTAAAGTTTTAAGGACATTTTACTGATTTCTTTATTCATCACGCGATCGAATTAATACTTTTTTATTCACAGGCATGAAATGAAGTATTCTATAGTTACACTCTTTCATTCTTCCATTACTGATGTATTCTGATTTTTTAAATAGAACCTACTATCTTTTCGGATTTTTTTGTTGGAAACGAAAAATCAAAATAAATCCGCGAAAACATCCGAAAAGATAGTTTTATTTAAAAATGTCAAATATTCGCGTAAATTTAAAAAGGTATTATATTCTAATTTATTTTCAAAAATACTGCAAAGGTAAAACGTTACAAAAGTTAAAAATAGATAGGTTGAAGCAATTTTTTTTTAAATATATTACGGTTTTTTTAGAACAAAAAAATCTTCATCCCCCTTTACATTTTCATATTTTTAATTTTCGTTTTGAGAAATAAACTTATTATAAAAAAATCTCATTATTTATTATAATAAATCGATACTACCTGTTTGTATTTAGGTGAATCTTTTAGGTACCCACCAAGCTAATTTTGAGCAATATGGGTAATCGTGTTTCGTTAAAGGAGACAATAACTGTAGTTACATTGCCCTCGACCGTACCATTAAATGACCTAACACTAACCGAATAGCTGAATACATTCCGCTTCCTGATGAAGTACAATGGTTTAACGTTACTCATAGTATAATTACGTGGTATAAAGTGTAGAATTTTACAGTTTTTGATTTTTGCTATTTCTCTACACATCGAATTCATGATGAGCAGAGTTATTCTATAAAAAAACCCTTAGTATCGAAATGCGAGTTGTACCTATTCTCATTTCTATTGTTGTACGAAAGACGCAGTGCTATTCTGTAAGAACTTTTATTTAGACAGCTGAAAACGTGAAAACTTAAACATGTAACATGTGAACACGTAAAGTACCTAAATCGTATGAAGTTTGTACGCGGATACATTTGTCGACTTACATAAAAAATCTTACAGAATAGCACTACTGGTTTCTGTGATTTTGGATTGGTATTCTGTAACTTATATGACGCATGGGCGAAGCGAGATGATCTAACAATCACGGCCCATTGCAGTAGTGACGTATACAGTATGACTCAAATGTTCATGTATAATAAACATTAAAAAAATGTGACGTAATTATTATAAAAATCTAAGTAATCGTCGTACCTAGACATCGTAGACTACACTAAATAGTTCTTAAGAAAAAAAGACCTGGATTATACTCGTAATAGCTCTTAGCCAGAGTTAGTTAGTCTTAAATACGAGTATGTCAATTTCATTATTTAATTTTTTTAGTGATGTCAATTGTAGAATATCATTTTGTCTAAGTCAGATGAAATCTTCCGTGGGGAAAAAGCGGTATTGGTTTTATTGTGATAGGTTATTCTAGTAGTTGAAAAGATAACGGTGTATCACCGTCGTGCCTAGAAGTCCAGTAGACGAGTACTAAAGCAATCAAATGCTCTTCATTTTTTGATTTCGGCTTTTGGTTATGTAATTCACTGGTTAGTAAAGCTAGTACTACCCCTAAAACCCAACAGAACTTCCCCGGTCTTAATAAATACGTCGTTAATATAATCTAAATATTACAAGAACATCCGACAAAAATGTCAGCGCTTCAATAACCTCTAAACATTTACAAAAACCTCTGTTCTCGTTAAAATTTCTATACAATCACGACAATACATGAAATTATTTTGATCGTTCATATTTTGTTTCGCCACACGCCACGTTTTCACCAAAACTTAACGTGATGTCATGACGACCGTTACTGCGGCTGGCACGGCCGTCACGATCGCGGCTTAGCCTTCCAAACTCGTGTTGAAATGCCTTTGTTCCTTTATACTACTTTATCACTATGACTTCATCTGCTTTTTTTTTCATTATCTTGCTATTCAGGGCTGTAATGACCAACTCCGTTTTTTGGTGTTAGGAAATGCATTTAGGCATATAACCTACACGCATGTGTGACCAATTCTAATAAAAGCGTACCATCGTCTCGGGGTGGATAAATACTATTTTAGTGTTCTCTTGATGCTTGAGGAATAAGTTGCCTTTCAAATACAAGAGTTGTAAGATTACTAGTAACAAAAATTGTTTTTAAGTTTGTTTATGAACAAAATCTACACTGCAATTAAAGTCTGACCGTAGGACGAGATGTCATTTTACAATCGTAGTAGAATTGAGAAACCTTAGTCTCACCCGTGACCATGACTGCTATAAAGCATTAGAAACGTCGTGAACCAAAAATCAAAATAAATCTTCAAAAACGTCCGAAAATATTATTTTGTATAAAATATCAAATATTCGTGTAAATCTAAGAAAGTGTTGTAAAATTGATATTTTAAATATTGTATTTAAATGACAAATTGAATCGTCATAGAATCATACATATGTATGTCATTCCCGTATTATTATTTTTTAATTTCTATTCTACAAAGATTGTAGAGTTACCCAGACTAGAGTCTAATCCCCCGTTTTTGCGTGAAGCATTATTTAACACAGATCAATCAATATCCTTAACGACATATTTTTAACCGACTTTCAAAAAGGAGGAGGTTCTACGAATTCTACGATACGTCTGTATGTATATTTTTTTTGGCCTGATTGTATGGGATTGTAAATTTATTGAAATTAAAAGTACAATCGTATAAATTATCACCTCCAGGTAAATTTCTAAGAAATTAATTAAATTTCTAAGAAATCTATTGTTAACTGTAACGCCGGCGTATCGCGGCGTGGAGGGAATATGTAGTAAGTAAAGTATGATATAATAGGATAAGACCTGTATGTGTTCTAGACTAGGTTCTCACGGCAAAGCACTGAAATTTTCTACTTTAACTGTATAGGTAGTATACCTACTGCAAAGAATCCTACGTGTCATAATATTTTTAAATTTCCTGCGAATAAAATATTTGACGTGTAAATATTATACATTATATAAATTAATTCATGTAAGAACTTTCATAAATATGTAGTTGTACGGTACATATATAAATATTTAAAGCAATTTCTCATTCAGTGGTCGTCGCGTCGCCGTATCGCACACTCATGATGTTATTTTACTTTTTTATATGAGAATTTATGATGACTACAAATAAACAGTATAAATATAAAAAAACAATTGTTTCGGTTTAGCTGTTTTAATCCCTCCACGACCGTGGACACGCCGGCGTTACAGTTAACAATAGATTTCTTAGAAATTAAATTAATTTCTTCGAAATTTACCTGGAGGTGTTTAAACATGGAATCTTTTGTGCTTACTAATCAAAAAATGTCCTCACCGAATTAGCGCTCATTTGAACATTTGAGCGCGCTTTTTTTGTGAAAACAACTTTAAGCGTTGCAGTCAAGGTTCAATTTACATTTTCGTATATTATTTCAACTGAAATTACTTAAAACACAATTGGTGACAGTTTTAAGAGAACTTTTGCATGGGATTGTGTACCTAGTATTTTTTAATCGATGTTACTAATGAATATTATAGTACCCTCACTTCACTTACACGCGTCCTTGAATGCTTTTTTCATTTATAGTCAAATAATACTTTTTTAGAATTACATATATCTCATGTACAAGCAGCGGCAACTTATGGCGTTTTTTTTTCTTTAGTGGCTTAGACATGGCAAATTTTGTTCAATTCAATTCTATTGTTCAGTGGCTTCTAAGAGTGCTGTTTGCGCACAGTTGCAAATCTTATTACCTACTAACATTATGTGTTCGTGACTATTCCTAGTCATAATCTATATATGTTCTAAATTTTAATGAAATCCGTTCAGCCGTTACAGCGTGAAAGAGTAACAAACACACAAACTTTCGTATTTACAATACTTATTTAAATTAATATTAAAATTTAAGTAAAGTCGTGAGAACAAACTTGTTTCCATATACAAACATGTTTAAAGTTTAACATACAATCACGGGTCGTCAGCGACTCCAGTTTATCATCGCAATCTAAACCAGACCGTTTTAAGGCAGTACATAATCTCTTTCATAATAAACACAGTTAACGTAACGACTAACTGGCTTTACTTAACCGTCTCGTAAAAACGTGTGTACGACATTTCTGTTATACTACAATTTAATTGCAAATGCTAATGAAGCAAATCTGAGTTACAAAATGATGTAAAAAGTATAAAATACTTAGTAATTACGGATTAGTCATATTTACTTATCGGTATACTTATTGCGTTAAAATATTTATTTTTCAGTGGTCATTATATTGAAAATTTTAAGAAAACATACTTATATGAATAGAAATTGACTACTCGTATCTATGTACATATATTAGAAAAAATTAAAAACCCTATTATATATTCTCATCGTCATCATTTTCTTAAGGACTTCTCTAAGAATTTTGCAATGGATTATATTATGCTAAAATCGTACTTTAGCTTATGAATTCATTATAACCCTGAAGTGGGTTTTCCACTACCGTCTAGTTAATAATATACCTACTACCAATAAGTATATTATATGTATATAGTAGTTGTAATCTTAAAATGACAGCTTTTTTCAACTCTGTAATAGGTCTCGTCAAAATGAATGAAATCAGACCAAAAATAAAATATTACTCGTAGTCATTTGTCTTTAAAATACCTCCACTTGGCTCCATTATAATAGGTATATTAAATAAATAAATATAAATATGTTAGGACATAACACACAACACCACCTAGTTCCATGGTAAGCTCTCGTAGCTTGTGTTATGGATACCAGATAGTTGATACACTACACATATATACCTTAAATACATACATATTATAAATATAAACACCCATGACTGGAGTACAACATTCGTGCTCATCACACAAATGAATGCCCCAAGCGGGGCGCGAATCCGCGACCGCTGGTAGTTGGCACAGCAAGTAGGGTAACTACAAACTGAGCCAAATGTGTCGAGATCATTTTGAGATCTGGATTACTTATACACACTTGGAAAATTATGTTAAATTTTTCCGGATATGTTTATCTGTAACTGTAAAATATTAATTTGAATATGATGTGAATATCATATATTTATGTGACTTTATTTCTAACGACAAAACCAGGGCGGCATTTTAATTACTACTTAAAAATAATGTATTGTACCATCACGCTGTCAGATTGAACTTTGCATACGATTTCGTAATGATATACGAGAAACAAAGACATTGAGTAACGTGTCGTAATATATGTATTTGCACGTTTGCATTGTATTATTTGCTCGCCTTACAAGATTATATCTTTCGAAAATACTAAAGTAGCTTCACCACTCGAACATGGGAAATGGACTAGAAAGTAAAGTGATGTTCGAAAGTATTGCAAAAGCTTGAACCAAGGATAGTTGGAGTAAACTTTTATTACGTATCATAAAATGGCATAAAAAACTAGCTTTTGGATGTGTTATCAAAAGAATATTCTTCTGTTTTGAGAAGCCTGAGAAGAGAAGAAGAAGAGAAGTGAAGTAGAAGTTTTTAAGAATGCAGAAAGTTATAAATCGCAATACTTGATTTCATGTTTGATGTATTGAAACATAGCCAGTTTTCATAAGTAATTGTAATATGAACATAATAAAAAAATTATTCCTTTACATTTTTCAACAAAACAACCCACGTCATAAACTATTCATATCATTACAACAATATAGGCAATATTGTAAAAATCTGCTTACAATTTACGAAGATATAGTCTAAATATCGCCTAAAACATCTACTCCCAAACTGATCCTCACTTTGGTGCACTTTGTACCAAAAATCCGCTAAAGAAAACACAAGTCGACCACAGGAGGTGAAATCACAAGGAAATCCCTATTTTCATAAACCACGTTTACTTTCGAATTACATCTAATATTATACCCTACTCTTGTATCGAATATCGTCCAGAAGCCACATCCTTTGTAACCGTAGACGCGCAAGGCTGTGGTGGACCAATAAGGCCATGGCACACTTTAACGTACCTACACATTTTTTAATACGTTTTTTTTAATATAGACATTTTAATTTAACAGTTTTTACATGATTTAGCCGACTTCAAAGGGAGGAGGTAAGGATGTCCTACGTTCGACATGCGCTTTCTACTTTAGCAATAATTTCTTACAGACCGGTTTGGTTATGATTTAAAACTTCGAGAATTTTGACATAAATAAAACTATGTTTTGACATTTTTTTGCTGATTTATTATGATTTTTGATTTCTGACGTTTTTTTTAATCTCCGTTTAAAGAGCTTTGTCGCTTAATCTGCGACTATGACGCTCTGTTACGTTTACAATGGTATCTTAATTATATTTTATAAATATTTGACAACAAGTTGTATTTAGGTACACCCGTACAATTATTATGTATTACTTGCATTTGTTACAATTTTTGCTAACTTATAAATTAATCTTGCTACATTAGAAGAAGGATTTGATAATACAATATTTATACCTCCAGTCGTTAAAAAAATTGAATCCTATATAATATATAATTGGATATAGATTTGTCCTATAATACTCACATTCTGGTGTGTTTAACAGAAAAACTTAGTAACTATTTAGAATCGGGACTGAAATCATGGTACCTTTCAATCTGCAGCTGTAGGTACATATCGATGACAGCTTAATCATAAGAGCATTAGATTTAAAAACCTTACAATAACCATTTTTCCTTTACAGGCCTCCACTCTGACCTCTCAATATCATCTCTCGATGGGGACGAAGGGGAGACTCTACGTCGTGGCGCGCTAGCCGCCGCATGCGCAGACGCAGTGGCCGCGTACGCCACGCTCGAGGGGTCAAGGGTCCGGGATTCGATAGCCGCGCATGCACGCAGAGCTTTGGAGAGGGAGAGGCAGATTGACGAGAAGAACGAAATTATCGCTGATTTGTCGTCGAAGGTACGTTTTATAAGTTAATTATGATTTTTTTTAATTATATATGTTTTAACATACAAATACGCATAGCATTATGATAGAATATGAAGATAATTAATTAAAATGTATTAGTGAGGGGTCTATTAACGGCCATAATTTCTTTGAAAACCCCTTACTTTTTAATTATTGAGCCTTTAAAAAAATACAGTGGAGTTACTCCTTAGGTAGTTAGATATTTCTTTATGTACTTAGTACTACTAGATAAAACGACCACAAAATGGCGTATAACGAATCTTTATAAATTTAATAAATTATTAATTAAAGTTAAAATGTGACAAACAATTATGTCTAAAATTTCAATACGAAAATGATTAAAATATTTCCAACTCTAAAGAATGAAACAATTAGTAATTAATAATGATTATTCAAATAAACTACATAGATCGTATTACAGCAGTTAGTATTGTAGTATAAGAATTAGTATATTTTCATTTAAATTAAATAATATTTATGTCAGAGGAGATTGAGGTAAATAGGGCTGTAGATTAATCCATTTAATGTAATGCTCATAGCAAAGCTATGTTTTCCTAGGCTCGTAACAAATACTTGCGCATTGTTTTATTGTTATAGGTATACTAAACACGCACTACATACTGTCGACTTTTGTTCATACTAGTTTTCGCACAATTGTCGAAATTCGATAATAATCTATATTGAAAACGAGGAAAACATATATAAATAGAATTTAACTATCTATATAAAAATGTGTAGTTTTTTTATTAATAACACTAAAGCTCGTCAATAGCTATTAAACAAAAAAAAAGGAAATCGGTTGACAAACAGACAGAGAAAAGGTACTAATTTATATATATGTAGATATTTACTCACATTAACTTTAATGTATGAGAATATTACAATATACTGTCATTAAAAAACTAACCGTCTATTGTCAAGTGTTCTAAGTATATAAAAAAATGTACAAAATTGTTAGCCCCTAACTATGAGATTAATAAAATCAACATATTTTTCGCCTATCATATAATTCAAACCCCTTCATACCCCTTTAGAAGGTAAATATCCAAAAAATTATTTATTGATGGATGGACCTACTTCTACCCCATGGGTAATCTATCTGTAAATTTTCAACTCAGATGAGAGATTAATCATTTCTACGTGACAATGGCGAAGTAATCTGTGCTCGATTGGCACGCTTTGAAGCCATTGTTTTTAACCAGTCAGTAGTATTTCGCTATTATATATAGAAGTAGATACCTAATATTCAATAATATTTTGAAACTAGTATTGCCGGCAGCTCCGCCCGCGTTCAGATGACCAAAAACCAAATTCATAGGTTTTACATATTAGTATAACTCTTACTTTGCAGTTATTGAAATTGATTGAAATTTTTTTTGTATTTTTTCTCAGAGATATTTTCCCGCGGTAAAAAGTATCCTATATGTTGATCCGGATAACCAGCTATCACCATACCAAATTTAAACAAAATTCCTCCAGTGGTTTTTCTGTGATGCGGTAACAAACAGACGAAAATTCTAAAAACTATAGATTCGGCCTCTGTATCGATAATAATATTTATTTCAATAAGATGTTCCAAAAAATATCTAATGTACAGATTCGGCTTGGGTACAATTTTATTATATGTATTGATAACTAAATTAAAATCACCATTATTCGTACCAAGAAATGAGTAAATTGAAAAGTTATGAAATGTGTTGCAATCGTTAAATTAAATTGTGTTAACTGACACATAAATTCCTATATAATCAATAAATGTTAAAATAAATTTTTAAATATAGTTTTTTATATTCGTGTTGTTTCGTTATATGTTACATCTTCTTCTATATCTTCTATACATATAGTAAAATTCTAACTTAGTCGGATTTGTACATTAAATATTTGTTAGAAAATCTTATTGAAAATAGTCATTATTATCGATACAGAATCAGGATCTATAGCTTTTTGAATTTTTGTCTGTCTGTCTGTGAACGCATCACGAGAAAACCACTGGACCGATTAGAGGTTAGATTGATGATATAAAATAGTATCGTAACTTTCTTATTAGTCCAAAAATAATTTAGATACCTGTTCAAAATTCGCCAAAAAATACTAGACTTAACTTACTAATATTATAAATGTGAAAGTTTCGATAGATGTTTGGATGTTTGTTACTCAATCACGCCAGAGCGGCTGAACGGATCTAGATGAAATTTGTCACACTTTTTAAACCGAAAAATGGACGGTTCCCGTGGGATAGATTCGTTTTCGTTTTTCTAGAGGCGAACCTGAGGCAAGCGAGGTCGGGCCGCTAGTGCTACATATATTCATGTATGGCGATTTGAGTCTGATTTTTTTTTAATTTAACAGATATTGTACGTAATTAAAATAAATGTTGCGAGAAAAACGTTTCGCCGAAAGCCCAATGTATTGATTGATACAGTCAATGCAATTTAGATTGAATAGCGAACGGTACAACAATTATACTATTGCCGTGAACTACAAGTAGATCGGGAACCAACGGTTTTTATTTTTTATTGTGTTAATCTAACAATGAAAATGATTTTAAATGGCGCTTCCAGGTTCACGCATATATGTATTTATATATATGTATGTTTTGTTCAGTTACTACTAACTGAATTCCTATGAAAAATTAGGGCAGATAATGTTGTTGAGTTACACTCGCTTAAAAAACAAACAAACAAGTTTGAAATATATCTTATTTTATGACTTCTGAATCTAAATATTATAATTTTTTACAACAGAAATTAAATAAGAATAAAAAAATTATAAATAAATAAGAATTGTACAATAAAGTATAAATAAATAAATAAATAAATAAGAATAAAAAAAAATAGGCACTACTTCTATTAAGTAATACCGAAATTCTAACATTACGATGAAACTAAAATAACTTTTACACACTTTTACAACATGAGCATAAGTTTCTTCACGATGAGGCAATTATTTTATCATTAAAACCATAATATGTATTTCTTAATATTCTTTATATTGTTTATGCAAAGTGGTATTTGCAACGCTACTTGCATGAAGAAACGTATATACGTATATAAAGTACGGAACCCTAAAAACAATCATTTTGTAACTAAAATCTATATTCTCATTAAAAGACTATTAAATTCGGTCCATCCTTTTAGGAAATGGGATTTTTGGTAATTTCCATCAAGTATAGTTAGCACAGTTGTGAGTAATACAATCCCACGCACCGCCTACAAAAATACTAATCTATATGATCTAAATATGTGAAACAATTGACCTTATCCAAATATGAGAGAAGCTAGTTTTAGTTTTCATTTATATGGTAATGTGTGGGAATCTAATCGTTTGTATGGTAAAGTACTTTTATTGTTTTTATTCAGGGTTTCCCATAGCATTTTATTGTTACATATAACAACAACAACAACATAAACAAATTTATCCGACGGGAACCGTACATTTTTCCGGGATACAAAGTAGCCTATTTGTTATTCTGATTTATGAACCATATATTCTAAAGTTTCATTAAAATCCATTCAGTAGTTTTTTGTGTATTAAGCTGTATAAGTTACTATAGTTTTTTAACTGTCTAGTTGTGGATATTCTAAGAAGCTACTGCTTTAACTGTTCACAGGTCAAAGACATGGTCATTTACATTCAAGGCAGGAGATATTCACGTAAACGACAACAAAACTGTGCATAAAAGTTCGTTGTATTTTTTTTATAAAAAACGATTTTTCTCGTATTTTATGAAAACGTACGAATCGACGCTAATATTAATTTACAAGTTTTTATAATAAATTTCACTTGGAATATTAAATAAAATGAAGTGAAAATCCCATTAACATAAGATCAATGTTTCCGAAGATTAATATATTATTTATAGCCTTATTTTAAATTTTATTCGATAATTAGTATTATAGCAAAAGGTCATACTTAATATGGGATAGTTATTTTGGAATCACAAAGACATATATATAATCTGTAGATACATATGTATAATAAAATTGTAACAAAGCCGAATCTGTACATTAAATATTTTTTGGAAAACCTTATTGAAATAAACATTATTATCGACACAGAGGCCGAATCTATAGTTTTAAGAATTTTTGTCTGTTTGTTTGTCGGTCTGTCTGTCTGTTACCGCATCACAGAAAAACCACTGGAGTATTTTTTTGATGAACTTTGGTATGGTGATAGCTGGTTATCCGGGTCAACATATAGGATACTTTTTACTGCGGGAAAATATCTCATTTCTGAGAAAAAATACAAAAACTGCAATGTAAGAGTTTACTAATATGTAAAATCTAAGAATTTGGTTTTTACTTTTTGGTCATTTTAACGCGGGCGGAGCCGCGGGCAATGCTAGTATTATATATAAGCATATTATAGTTGAACAATACCATTTAAAACAAGATGCTTTAAAAGACCTTAAAATACCATGCATATTCAATACATAACAAGTCTTGATTCGACTTTACGTACATTTTAAAATATTGAAAGGCAACTTTAGTATTGGAGGTCACTTGCTTTTGGTCATAATAATTAACATTATGCACATCTATATGCGGTATGAATATTATAATAAGAGATTGTACAGTGATGGTTCAATGACGACAGGTACTCATCTTTTAATCGATTGCCTCATTAAGAAGGTGAAAGAAGGAAATGTTTTTAGTTGGTAACTGCCTCTGTGGTCTTGGGGCTGGCAAATACGGCTGTAGATCGGAGGTATTCGGTTCGAGTCCTCGTTCGAGGCAAATTTAGTTTGAGTCTATCTGTGAAGAAACTAAGTAATAGCCCAAAGTTGGGAAGTTGACAATGTTTTACCCGCACCTTGGCGAGTACATGATGCTGTCGGTGTTTCGCCTCAATTGTTACTGGTCGTGTCGAATTATCGTCCCAACAAGTATGAGAGTGACAGGATTAGAAAGTGCACTTGCGTCTTTTTTGCGCAGTAGAAAAAAATTATAATCATCCAAATAATACAGCCATTTTTACATGAAGAAGTAACAAACACACATACATATAAATGTTCTCATAAATATTAGTAGCGCAATAATTACAACAGAACAATATTATAATAAAATAGTTATAGGAAACGTTAATTGAAAATAAAACTTGGAACCCGCTTAGATCTTCAGATTCGATAAAGTACAGGTGATTTATATGTATCGATGCATGGGTGATTGTTTTTGCCCATCAACTGTAAGCGGAAATGCATATGGTTAGAAATCGTGAGAGAGCTTATATGGATGTTTTAAATAACTACATCTTACAATTCTTGTGTAGTGCATCAATGAAATTATACCGCTGAGATATTTATGAAGAAAGTTACGTATCACATATTTGTAGCTTTATAATTACCCCATTATTTTTTTCATTTAAACTAGACAGAGAAAATACGAGTATTTTATACTAATGTTCTGGAATTAGACTGTTTTACGAATTTTGTTGCAATTGTAAATTTCCAAATATTTTAATCACATATTAAGTTAATTTGCACACACACATCTTTACATTGAGATCTTTCACTGCGTAAAAATATAAAAACTTAATAATAATAAATATTGTGTTTTGTGATTTACAGATTGTATTTAGAAACTAAGACTATTCCCTTACTTATTAATTAAAATCGTGAAAATGACTCCACCCTAATTGTGTGAAATTTCTTTTGACATGTACATTGCTACCCTTGAGATATAGTCTATTCATTAAAATCATTATAAATAATCGTTTCGTAATCGGCGAAGATATCGCATAACATCCCACAAAAAGAATTAGAATATGTTGGGACATTAACACACAGCACCACTCAGTTCCATGGTAAGCTACGAGGCTTGTGTTATGGATACCAGATAGTTTAAACACTACACATATATAACTTTAAAGACCATACATATTATAAATATAAACAAACACCCATGACTGGAGTACAAACATTCGTGCTCATCACATAAATATAAATGCCCCCAGCGGGACTCGAACCCCGCTCGCTCGAACCGCTGGCACAGCAAGTAGGCTCACCACAAACTGAGCCAAGCGTGTCGTCAACTATCTGCTTTTGAATAGAGATACCCCATTAAATACATGGTAGAAACAATGACTCACCAATTGATGTGCGTTCATTGAAGTTAACAATAATGACTAGTAACAACTTAATTAAGACTTCGTTCAAATCTTGTATTTACTATATACATTAATACCATTACCTCATCTTAAATAAAAGTGTTTTTTCTTATTTTTCTCGGTTTCATTTGGTCTTTGGTGACACCACCATATTTGCTGTTAAGTATTCCAAACGTTAAACAAAAATTTAAAATGTTCTAATATTCGTATAAATCTAAATAAAAAAAGTAATTTTGTCATTAATAAATTATGAATATCTTATTATTTTCAGTTATCAGTCGCTGAGGTAGAGCTTCGCGCTGCCGCTGAGGAGAGAGATAAGCTACTCAATGACGTCAACTACAGTAGCTTGCAGCACGATGAGGCCGTGACCAAGGCCAGGCAAGAGAGAGACGAGGCCATTGAAAGGAAGAAAGCCGTTGAGGTTAGTTTATTAACTACCTCTCCTTTTAGTTTAGTGGTTATATGCGATTGCAGGTTTATAGGACCAGGGTTCAAATCCTGGGTTATTCAATTATAGCTGGGTGAGTGAAGAATTCTGGGTAGTAGTCTGGATTTGGAAAGCTAGTGCTATTACACCTCCATGTTGAGTCGATCGGTTTAAAAGGGAAACCTCGATTTGTTTCTTGTAATACTTTGAAAATTAATATAGATACCTGATACATACAACAAAAAGGTTACGGTATTGACATTATTAGATTTTACAAACGCTTTTAATACTGTAGATTTCGACATTTTACTTGCCATTCTAGCTTCTCTTAACATATCTCCTGAGGTGGTTGACTGGTTTCGTTCTTACTTGTGTGATCGCCGGCAGCGTATACGAATTGAAGATTCGTGCTCTGAATGGTCTATAATTAATGCTGGTGTTCCACAAGGTGGCGTCTTGTCTCCTCTCCTTTTTTCAATTTTTATTAATTCTATCTCTCAACAATTTTCTTCTCCCTACCACCTGTATGCTGACGATTTGCAAATTTATGCCATGACTACTGTGGAGAACTTGCCTATTACCATTAATAATATAAATAAAGATTTGTCACTCATATCATCATGGGGTAATTCATATGGACTCAATCTAAATCCTGATAAATCTCAAGCAATTATTATAGGCAGCCAGAGACTATTATGCAAAGTTAAAAATATGCACATACCACCCATACTTCTTAATGGTGTCCAAATTATGTTTACTGATAAAGTGAAAAACCTGGGTATTTTAATTGACCAGTGTTTATCATGGGGACCGCAGATAAGTGAGATGAGCAGGAAGATGTTTGGAGCGATTGCTTCTCTTCGTAGATTAAAAAATTTTCTGCCCATACCTACCAAAATTGCGCTGGCAAATTCTCTTCTACTACCGATTCTTGACTATGCTGACGTTTGTTATCTTGATATCAAAGAAGAATATTTAAATAAACTTGAGCGACTTCAAAATCTTTGTATACGGTTTATTTTCGGCCTTCGGAAATATGACCACGTTTCAGAATTTCGCAAAAAACTCAAGTGGCTTCCTATCCGTTTCCGCAGGAATACTCACATTCTCCATCTTCTTTACTGTGTGCTATTTCACCCTTCAACTCCTTTTTATCTAAAAGAGCGTTTTGAATTTTTAAGTGACTGTCATAGCCGCTCTCTTCGCTCGGAGCACAACCTAGTTCTCAAAATTCCTCCACATTCTTCATGCTTCTATTCTAACTCTTTTACTGTAAAAGCTGCCCGGCTCTGGAACACACTTCCTTTAAAAGTTAAAAGTGCCAAAAGCCTTGATAAATTTAAGGTGTTATTAAAAGAATATTACCTGTCCCTCTAGTGCTTTTTTATATTTTTAATTGTATCTATAACTATGTATGTTTGTAGGAACGTATGTATATAAATTAGTATGTATGTGTATTACGTTTATATATTTGTATTGTGTGTTTAAGTATGTATGTATATTTGTATGTATGTATATATGTATGTATGTACGTTTGTATGTATATGTGCATTATGTTTATCTATTTATATTGTATGTATAATTATATCGTATAGCAAGTACACCGCCTACCATTTCTCTCACACTCTCCTTTACCTGGTAGTTGGTTGCCTGGAAGAGATCGCTTTAAGCGATAAGGCCGCCTACTGTGCATCTTTGTTAATTTTTAATTACTGTCTGTATGTATTTTCTTTGGTGTACAATAAAGAGTATTATTATTATTATTATTATAGATAGTGCTTGAGACTAGCTTGGCTGCTTTGATCAAAATTGGTCCGAAGAATATCATTAATTATTATTAAATTATTTTTAAAATCCTGCTAACATTATAATTGCTTTCGTGTTAGTTTTTGTCTCCTTCATGCAGCAAAAGAGCAATGGATCGATGTGATATTTTGCATAGAGATAACTTATAGGCTGCATAGTTATATATACATATCTACCTTCACCTTTTCACGACATATTGAGTGATATCCATAGTAATATTATAAATGTGAAAGTGTTTTGTTTGTTTGTTTGTCTGTCTGTCCTTTTTTCACGTTGAAACGGAGTGACGGATTGACGTGATTTTTTGTATGGAGATAGTTGGAGGGCTGGAGAGTGACATAGGCTACTCTTTACCGCGGGAGATTATCTCATTCCCACGGGAAAACACGTTATAATACAACCCCAAAAAATATGATCAGAATTACTTGACACTTGGTAATAATGTTCCTCAAAACAATTGAATAAATACGTGTTTTAGCATTCTTCTAAATTCATCCCATAAGGTGTTAAAATAGGGAATGAAGTTTTGTATGAAATCTACCTTTGTAGAGTTTTTTTTGTAATTTTAGTGCGAACGAAGCCGCGGGTTCTGCTAGTATAACATAAATAATTAAACAATACTCTATATTGATTGACTACATTGTATAAAACAAACTCGCTTCTCTCTGTCCGTCTGTCCCTATGCATGCTTAGATCTTTAAAACTACGCAACGGATTTTGATGCGGTTTTTTTAATATATAGAGTGATTCAAGAGGAAGATTCATATGTATAATACATACATATTATAGTACAGAAAAGCCGAGAAATTCAAAAATTTGTATTTCATACTAACTGTTACAACGTACCTAGGGGCTAACCCGAGTGAAGCGAGGGTGAGTCGCTAGTAGAGAATAAATTAATGATTACTAAGCTAGAAACGACAAAATTTATAACAATAGTCCTATATGGTATTAAAAGGATATAACTTCAATAAAAAACCAACTTTAATGATCTAAATGTACGTTTAGGTTATATTTTATGCGATATCATTACTGTATTTTGTATGACTGAATAAAAGCATATTTAAGTCTTATTCTGCTCTACGGGTGTATCGTATTTTTAACTAAATGTAAATTATACATACTAATATTGATAATGATATTAAATAATTTCGCAGGTGTCGTTGGCTAAGACCAGGGTGGAGTTGATGCAGGCCAACAGTCAGCTGTACGAGGCGGTACGCCAGAAGATCGATCTTGGACAGCAACTTGAACAGTGGCAGGTGCGTATGCGTGTATACGCAATTTTAATAACTTTCATTCAATTTTGCGTAATAAACCCATTTTTATATGTAACTTTCTGACAATTTTGCGTAATATACCCAATTTTATATATAACTGTCACATTTTTTGTATCTAGGATAATTACGCTGGTAAATACTGTTTTTGTCACACAAACTTTATGATCATTTTTGTTTATGTTGATGTACCCTCATTACAAAAAACTTCTATCACGTTATAAATCCATTTTTTTGTAAGCTGTATACTCATTTTTACCTCATGTATGTACATGACTTCGTTTGAAAGAAGATGAGTATGAAATCTTATGTCTACTATCTAAATCATAAAAACACTAATTTAATTATATCGACCTAATGTTGCAATATAAGCATGCATTCCCAATCCTCTTTAAACTTAGTAGTAATATTGAACCTATCGTAAAAAAAAGACTACGTCCATATTGTGACAGCATCAAAATGTACTATTTTAAATTAAAATATTCTCTAATTTCAGATGGATATGCAAGAGCTGATCGATGAGCAAATGAAACGTAAGCTCACAACTCAAGAAAAGCGACGAAAGCTCCCAGAGCCGACGCCCCCGACAAGAACGTCCCGTTTATTAGGATTTTTTCAACGATAATCTACACGCTACTGGTATATCCTGCCATAATATTTATTGTCAAACCACACGAAAATAACCCCACAATGACAGTTATGTACAAAAGTAATACTTCTGTCATCACATCCGCCATTTTATACTGTCAAGAATTCAAAATGGCGGCTATTATATATTTGGTTCTAACATATTCACTTTTAAACCGTGTCGCTAAGAAATATGTGGTAGTAATTGTATATCTATTTATAATTAGATGTCACGACGAGAATATCGTCCCTCTAGCCCTGACAGCTCTCACGTACAAAAATTATTTATCATCTGTCATCATGGCCGCCATTTTGTGTACAGATGTTTTCAAAATGGCAGCGTTTTTAATTTATAGCGTAGTTTTATACATGAAACCGTGTAATGAATACACGCTTGCAGTGATAGTTAGTGTGTTAGTTAGATTGATTTTAGTGACTTTACGTATAATTTTTAATGTTTTACTGGATTTTATAATAGATAGTGCACTGTAATTTGCGTGTGGTAGATTTTTGTCGGCCGATAAATTATAATTTAAAAAATTTATGCCTTAGTGCCTATTAAAATTTAGGCAAATTTCTTAAAAAAAATCATAACATTTTAAAGAAGTGCCTTCTTTCGTATAATCAAATGTGTCTTAAATAAAGAAAAATATACATATATGTATATTTTTATATTATAGTTTTATTCGGTCTATCCACTTATAACTTTGAAATTTGGATCAATTTATATGTAATTAATTAATATATAAGAAAAAAACCTATCGGCCGATTGAAAATGTACAAAACACTACATAACTAATCTTACATTTGGGCATTCCGTACAAAATATATATAAGATACACATTTGGATAGTGTGAGTATTGTAAAGTTTGCCACAAATTATCGAAAAACGATTGTAAATAACACGAAACGATGCGAAATATTAATAATATTTTATTGTAATTCACACCAACCCTCCATTTTGTTTTTAAACTGTCAGCCATCTTGACAACTTTGTAACAGATGTCTCTAGTTGAAGAAAATACGCAATAAATAAAACAAAACTGCGTTTTTGATTAAAAAAGATAATAAAAAAATAATACAGAATAAAATCTTGAATCTAGTTAAAGCGTTGCATATTTTTTTAATTAAATTCAAAATGGCAGATTTAGTTTTTTTTCTAACTATTGTAAATAACACTTAGATATTTCATTAGAAGTGAAAGGTGCACGTACTTTAGTTGTAAGCCCAGAATATGTTTAATAGCCATATTATTAACAATAAATTAATTAAGAATAACGATCTGCTGCAATTTAGAATAATATAATATATTTTTTTTTATATTATAAAGCATCATAGACCTTAATTGCAATATGAAAATATACAGTGCCTTAAATGAAACCATCTAATATCAATTTTGAAAATACAATAATATTATGAATATTATTAAATAAAACTATCTTTTCGGATTATTTCGCGGATTTATTTTGATTTTTGGTTCCCGAAAAGTATATATTAATAGTGTTGCTTAGTAATTTGTTTTTTAAATAATAGCAAACTAAATTAAAATTATTATCCTTAATTAATTTTAACTTTTTTAAATTATATGGCTTAAATAATTAATACTATATTTTATATTTTTCTTTATGGTTATAAATATAATAATGGCAACACTAAATATAGATTACTAATTAATATTTTTAAAATTGTAATAATTATAAAAATAATAGCAAAAATTAAATAAATAATTTTCCATATTCAATTATAATTAAAATTATAAAATTATAAAAATGTTTAAAGTTACAAAATATTGTAATGTAATTGGTGCAACTTTCATTTTGTTAATTGTGGGTAGGCTGTCTGTAACAACTATACATTCAAGACATGTAACACCTCAGTCTCTCCCGTGACCATGGATGCTGTAAAGCATTCGAAACGTCGGGAACCAAAAATCAAAAAATCAAAATAAATCCGCGAAATAATCCGAAAAGATAGTTTTATTTAATAATGTCAAACATTCGCGTAAATCTAAGAAAATATTATTATGAATATTGGTTTAAAAATTAAATTAAGTATCTGTCGTAGCTTAAACTTATTTAAAAAATATATGTGTCAAATTGAGAACCTCTTTTTTTCGTCGGTTAATGAAAGGTTTTTTTGTTAAGGTAATCTAGGTTTCATTGATTTTCGGCTTATTTTATTCTTATGTCAAGTGTTCATTGAGGTTATTTCAATACTTTTATACATATTTTTATTATATATATTTTTGTGTAAAAGGGAACTTTAAAAAAAATAATCGCTCAGTTTATCACCAATTTCACATATAAAAATATATATGAAACTACTCTTACTACTTCGCTCGGGTGCGTCATTTTTTTAAGCGGAACCCTAATTCTTTTTCTAAAATAAAAGTAGCCTAAGTTACTCCTTATAATGTCAGCTATCTGCCAGTGAAATTCCCATCAAATTCAGTCCAGCCGTTTCGGAGATTTGCCGGAAAAAACAGACAGATAGACATAAATTTACATATAATAATTTCATTTGCATTTAGTAAAAAGTTGGTATTTAAACATTACGAATAGACATCAATTTTGTTTATCTGTATAGATTTTGAAAATGGCTACAAATTGTGCTGTCAATTTTCAGCAATTCAAGTTTTACACGTGGTATTAAGCCTTAAATGTGTATAAAAGTACGGAATTAATCTCATTTCACAATCGACATTAGCATTAACAAGATGTGTATATTTTCCATAAACACCATAAAATTTCTCCATTAGATATGCATATATACATATGTATCTAGAAAATATTTAAACCTGAAATCTATACCTAGGTTTTATATCGCTACGACAGATGCCTTATACAGTGCCTTGTACATCGAAGTCAATTCTAATTTAACTTAATTTGAATTATTTTAATTACGTTGCCACATAATACATCTTTATAACTGTTTAATAAAAACATTTGAAAATTAACATATTAATGCAATATAAGATTAAACTTTTAAATAAGTAAAGTATTTAGAAAGTGTCGAAACTTTTCTTTGAAGTAAAACTTCTTTAGGCGTGACTGAGGGGAAGTCAATATATTGGACGTGAGAGTCAAATTTATTATTAATAATTTAAAAAAATAGTATATTTATATTTTTATAATAATTATATAATTATTTTTACTTATAAAAATGAATATTTATTACTAATAATTTTGTAAAAAATATTATATTTATATTTTGATTTGTTAGCGCCAAAGAAGTTTTACTTCAACCGCGCGTAAATATTATACCGCACTATTTTTTTTTTATATTCTTGTACATTAAATATCTCAAGTTAAATGGACATAATATTCTTAATACAGTCACTATTTTATTTATTTAAACTATCATAATAATTGAGATTAATGTATAAATATATGTAATAATGAAATGATTTATATATAACAAATAAATAAATTTTATCTATGGTACAAGTAAGACGTTTAATGTGAAAAATTATCAATACATATAATATCGCCCTGTTTTTGTCGTCACAAAAATGTATGTTGGCGAATATATGAGATTGTAAATTTTTTACTGATTTAAACAGACTTACGTATTATTAGTATATTTTTAATCTTTTGATATACTTGTGTTTTTATATGGATACTTTATTTTTTTAATTCGACTAAAATAATATGCGCGAAGAAAAGAATACCTCTTTCCACCACGAAAAAGGATATGGCATGAAGCTATTTTTTAATTTAAGACTGAATTAAGTATTTTAAAATGTTTTATTTTTCTCAAAATGTCCATATCATGTACCTACTTACGTATCACTGGCAGTTTGTTATAACTTGTACATTTTTAATAAAACTACTAAATAATTTTCTGCACAAATTTATGTTATACCGAATATAGTTCAGTCATTCTTTTATGTCAATATGTTAAATTGTAAACCTTATAGTTATACAAATCTAGATTATTTTTCAGCTCATTTCTGCAAATTTTGTATTAATTAAAATAATTTCAGGACTTTTATAAACATGAAATTACATATATAATTGTGAAAATAATAACATTAATTTGTCGCCATTTTTAAATTTCAAAATTCAAATTATAAAATATGACATTGTATCTCTAAAAGGGCCGACACACATCGATCCTTGCAAAGAACAATATTGTAACTCGGGATTGTAGTAATTCTTTATGAATAATATAGAAAAATAGGATTTTATTTTCAAATTGGCTAAAATTGTGTTACAATGTTGTTCCTTGCAACTACTTACTACACTAATAATAAATTTTTATATGTCATTTAATCAGAAATCTTATTTTATCAAATCCTTTATTCGGTTTAAAGTGTATTCAGAGCATTAAAAATCGTCTGCCTTAAGCCTAAAAAATATTAAATATACTAATAAAGTAGAAAAAACTTAATTTTTATCAAACATCGATTGTAAGAGACCATCTGTAAAATATGGAATTCAAAACTTCTGTTTACGTCTATCTTTTTACCATTTTTTAACGATGAACGTTAAAAATTTAACCGGATGGACGTTCTTTGATTTTGTGTAATAATAAATGAATAACATGTAATATTATAATAAATTTTGTAGGCAGTTTGAAAAATGACTAAGTTTTGCTTTTTTGTAAAAAATATCGATCTTACTTTTACGTACGATACTTTTACGACGAATATATATATATATATATATATATATATATATATATATATATATATATATATATATAATATTGTATTCTTATTGTACAGATGGCCTCAGTATGTCGCATAAGTACTTAAATATCGTAACTTAATTTTAGATCTAATGACTAGTTCTTATTTACATTATTATATAATTATGTGAAATTATTAATGAAATAAATAAATTCTGAATTTTAATTGAACTTTTATTGATCCATACATAAAGTTTTGTTACAGTTCAAAAACAATTTTAAAGAATTCATTTTAAATATGAATATTATTAAAATTTTAACTTTATTGTTTGGAAAAATAAGAATAATTTATAGCATAGCCTGTTTGAAAAAATAAAACTGCGTAAAGTATTTTGTGAATTGAAATATCTCATTTCAATCAAAATGCTTCGTTCCAAATTCCAACCAATAAATGCTTGGTTCATCTAAAGAACTCTAAACAGAGTAAAACTAAATTCACTTATGGTCCAAAACTGATAGAGTTTTGACCGATGCTCATGGGTTCGAAGAGTGTTGAATATTTTACCATCATCATCACCACTTGACTTCCGTAGCATAAGGGATTAAAAGTTCTAATGAATACTTATAATAAAATTCTGAGTCATTAAATATTTTTTGGGAAATCTTATAGAAATAGTCATTATTATCGATGCAGAGGCCGAATCTATAGTTTTTAGAATTTTTGTCTATCTATCTGTCTGGGAACGCATCACGAGATAACCACTGGACAGATTTTGATGAAATTTGGTATGACGATAGCTGGTTATCCGGATCAACATATAAGATACTTTTGACTACGGGAAAATTTCTCATCTCTGAGAAATCTATACTAAACGTAACTAGGGACGAACCCGAGCGAATCCAGGTTAAGGCGCTAGTACACTATGACGTTAAAATTTATAGGTATATTTATAAAGTTAAATTAGCTTTCGAACTTTAATAATTGATGCAAATTCTTTGTCAAAAACTTCAATTTCATCAATATAGGTCACGTCTTTTATCATTAAAATTATTATAATGAAGGTTTTATAGTATTTTTAATCTTTAACAAAATAAAGAATAAAAATCTTCTGTCACCGATACATATTTATATTCCAATATTTGGTGAAAGCAATCCTTGTATTTCTGTAGATATATTTGTTTGAAACACTATCACAATGCCGCAACAAGTGGAACAGAAGACTGTGGACCCTGAGGCAGAGCTCAGTAATGTGCAAAGAACGGTAATGAATGCGTACTAACAAAGTTATATCGTCCACACATAACACTTTGTTACATGTGGAAATACAGAAGATATATGGAAGCTGATACATCAGCTTCCATACATCTTCTCCTTCGCCACTCTTTCTTCTTGGGGAGTGTGGACCTCTCATGCACAAGCTTGCTTGCATGCAAATCTTCGGAAATTGTTTCTAGGCCCAGATAAAATTATAGATTGTAACCCTTAATAAAATCCTGCAGTAATATAATTACAGCTGCAGAGTTCAGTGGGTTAATCTAGTTTAATATGCAGCGATCATAATACACCAGGAATGGTCGCAGTGATAATGTATAGGCGCAACAAAGAAATAGGTACATGCATCGATAAAATAGTACTAGATAAACAATCCCATGCAAAAGTTCTCTAAATACTGTCACCAATTGTGTTTAGGTAATTATTGTAGTTGAAATAAATATAGAACAATGTAAATACAACCTTAAATGCAATGCTTAAAATTGTTTTAACAAAAAAAAATTAAATTAAAAGCGCGCTCAAATGTTCAAATGAGCGCTTATTCGGTGAGGACATTTTTTGTCGCTGATTCATGTATCTAGTAGGTACTTTTTTGATCGATGGGTACATGTGGAAATGGATTAGTAACTGTATTTTACTTTTGAAATGTTAATGGTTTGGTCCATAGAATTAAACTGCCTAAGTAGAAATTAAAATGTGTAAAAATTTTTAAAGACACATCGAAAAATTATATTTTTGACCTATTATATTGTCAGTCAAAGTAAATCAAATGAAACCGATATCGCAAAATTTACTGGTAGCCATTGAAGAGTTCCAGAATACATCTACATAAAGGCTCCATCATCAGATCATCTTGATGGTATAAATTACTGTATTGATAACCCAATATTGTATAGTTATTACTAACATTATGTATAACATGGAATCAGATTATCCTACTATTATAATAAATGTGAAAGTTTATATGTGTGTATGTTTGTTACTCTTTCACGCTGAAATGGCTGCACGGATTTGGATGTTAAGTACACAAATAGGCTATGTCTAGAGTAGTACCTATACAGGCGCCTTGGGAAGCACCCTAGCAAAGCGAGAGTGAGCTGCTAGTATAGGAAAAATTTGAAGTGCTATTCTGTTATATATATTTATTTAAGTATTTATTTATGTACTACAAAAAATTGAAAACAGATACATAGTGTACGAAGAATGAACTATCTCTTTAAAAGAGAGAACCTCAAGCGTGAGAAAAAAAAATAATCAAATGGTATAGGTACAAACTACAAATATCAATATAAATATGCAAATATATACATATATATTAAGAATATATTTGTGTATATATGTATGTATGATATTTTAGTTTCAAAAGTTAGCGCCGACGTGCAGCGTGGAGAAGCGCGCGGCCGGCATCCCGCAGCTGGCGCCCCAGGAGAAGCAGCTCGCCATCCTCGCCACTGAGCTCAAGGAGACCTTACTTTGCATCAATGTTAGATTCTTACATCTTACAAAATATTACTGAGCAATAACATTACTGAGCAATAATAAAAAACACTAAGTGAATTCTTAAGTCTTTCTATAATTGATTTTCAAAATAAAAAAAAAAAAGATTTAATTAATTGATTAAAGATTTTTTTTTGGCCACAAGTAATTTATTTTTATTCAAAAGACTAGGATGTAAAAAAGCTAGTAACCAAGAATAACAAAACAAGAATTTCTTTGTTTGTTATGAACTTATGATTTATGAAAATTAAGTTAATTGTTTATTGATACTTTCTTACACATATATATGGATTATGAAGCAACCTTTTCATGTAGTTATTTTATTTAGATTAAATAATTAGTGAGCGGACTCGGAAAACCTCGGTTATGGTTTTTAATTAGTGTATGTTATACTATATCTTCGACTATAAATAGTATTTTAGCTAATCCTTTGTCTAATAAAGCTAAGATGCTTTATAAATTAGTTAAATTAGTAATTAAACTTAGAAGTAAGTGAATTTGTTATTTATATTATATATATTTGTAAGTAATGATGAGGGTGACATTTTCGCTTTGTGAACAAACCCTCTATAAAAATAAAGATAATAAATAAATAAATAAATATCTTCGACTATAGTATACATATTTTCATAATTTTCTCTAATAAATAAACCACACCTCAAGATTTTCCATACAACAATCAAGGAAAAAAAACACTTCTAAGTTAGAACGTTAATTAAACATTAATTATTTATATTCAGTTAGCCAAAAAAGGGCAACACGCACTACGCGACAACTTGACCAAGCAAGGCACTCGCAAGTCCATTGTCGAATACGAACACCTAGAAAGTGAATTAAGAGACGAGAAAGCACAGCAAGCCGAGCTGGACTGCCTCAACTACCTCGCGCAGAAACAACTCGTGGAGTTGTTGAAGAAAGTGCCCACTGAAGCTGATGTGAATTTATTTTCTTATTCATATATAGTTTTTATATAGCTATCGATGCTCAATAGTTACTGAGATTTGAGATTTCTTAGGATCTATTTCAAAAGTTGACGATTGTATAGGTCATAGCTGCGATGTAGGAACCGTCACCTAACACGTATTTTAATTCATATTTTGCTTGTTTTTGGTTTTAAAATGTGCCAGTTGAGTACATATTACTTTGCCAGTATCACGTACAATAGAGAAGACAAAAGGAGTGAAGTATTTCAATTTTTAACCGACTTCCAAAAAGGGGGAGTTTCTCAATTCGCCCGAATCTTTTTTTATGTATGTTCACGGATTACTCGAAGAAGCCTGAACCGATTTGAATTTTTAGGGTACATATCCCAGGTGGGATATATATATCATATAAATATTATCGAAATCGGTCGAGCGGTTTTAAAAAAAATCAACAATAAATATAGTTTTTTAAATAAATTGTTTAATCGAATACGTTATGAAAAAACTTTCTTCTTACAAATTACCTGCTTATTACGTCTACAAAATGGAAAAATAAAAACTTAAAAAAATAAAAACCGACTTCCAGACTTCGAAAATATGTATTTTGCGTATTTCGATATGTAAAATACATACATATTTACATATAAGTTATTCATATCTTAAAACATTTTCGGCTGGCACCGACTTCGAAAATATCTGATTAGGTATCTATTCTAAATGAAAACCTCCGTTTAGTTATTTTTTACATTTTAGTGCCTGGAAGTCGTTTTTTTTTTAAGTTTTCAATATACAGTAATACCCCGACTTACGCTATTCCGTTTTACGCGAATTCGGAGATACGCCGTTTCTCTTTTTGATTGCCGCGCGCATCAGCTCTCCCACTTTGCCATGTTAATGTTCCGTTTACGACAGATTCGAAAATGTTCCGCGTGGAATTGTTTTACGTACGCTGTGCGTTTTATTGATCCATCTAATTATGTCATCCAAAAGAACAAAAAAGAGTCATTTGAACCTAACAAGAAAAGAAAAACCACTTTCTTTGGAGCATTAGCTGAATTTTATCAAAGACTTTAAAGCAAAAATAAAAATTATTGGCAAAGAAATTTGACCTATGACCGGAATCAAGTATCAAAATGGACCGGACGTCAACGGACTTTTAAAACTTAACTCCGACTTAACGACAAACTTAACGACATCAAAATATCTTCGGTTTACGTTGTTCTATTCATAACAATGAAAATTCTTCTATTGTCTAACATTTTACCAAACATGTTTCTTCTAAATTACTGTTTTCTTTAGACTCTGGTCGCGATTAAACACACTTTATATGTATTTATATGCAAAGTTGAACCCCGACTTACGGGACTTACGCGAATTCGACTTACACGGCTATCGCTCGGTCCCACCTATCGCGTAAGTCCGGGGTATTACTATACCTAGATTAGAAAAGAGTAATTTTTAATTTGTTCATGTTCACTAAATTCTTGAAGAAATTCATAAGTACTAAAACAAGTAATCGTGATAACTATTAAAACTGATGAATATTATTTTTGAATTTTAATTTTATTTCCTTCTAGTAATTTTGGACAAGTTATGAAATTTATATCTGATATCATCATATAGAAACTTCAAACTACTAAAAGTAATCATTTTCATATCTTGTATTATATTCTATAATATTTTGTAAGGAATTGGCAATGATAGAGAATGCAAACAACTGTCTCCGACGCATGGAGAACCGCCTGGACCTGGCCACGAAGCGGTTCTGCTTGGTCAACACTGACAATAAGAGAGTGCGCGAGGAAATAGATCGACTACTTGTTGAAAGGTTTGTACTTCGAATTTATAAGTACAATACGCTTTACACAGTTGTGCTAATTTAAGTTGGGAGTGTAAATTTGTTATTTATAGAGTAAATAAATAAGATATGATTTGAAGGGCCTAACATTTTGTCACATTTGTTAGGTATTATGTACCTACCAAACATTTGGGTGACCTGGTTCTTGTTCGTTTATTAAATCAAACCAAAATATACGTATATTATTTTCAAATATATTTTTCAAGCACTTTTGACAGCACCAATGACTCGGAAGGTACTTCTGCTTGAAGATCCTGCAAGAAACTCATCAGTTGCTCTTTTGGAAATTAAATTTGTTCACAAAAATTTACTATAATAGTCGTATTACGTATATGCTACGTGAGTATCAACTAGAATTAGCCCCACATACCTATTCGTATCTGCAATATGTTCAAATCAAATCATGACCTTATCCCATCTAGTTCAGGCTAGGCTCAACGCAGTGTGCCCATTTTGATAATATGTAATTAATTATTTTTTTCTCCTTTATTTTATACTTATGTATATAGGAACGATTTCAACATCCAGTGGAACAGAACTATCGGCAAGCTGGTGAAAGGCAAAGAGTATCTGATGGATATATTTGAAATTGCCGCGAACGCTTTTGGATATAGAGACGAGTGCTGTCGGAAGCTGGAGGCCTTGAAATGGAAAGGATTGTTCCAACTGAACAGAGATATATCGGTTTGAATTTAATTACTACCTTCTTTCTATACAAAATATATTTTTCTGCTAATACCAAAAATCTATATAAATAAAAATGAATCACCGAAATAGTAAAAAGCGCATAGCTTCCGATCGACCGCACCAAATTGGATAATTCTTTTTTTTGTTTATCATTGTCAGGACAAGATTTGTATAGAAGAATATTAAAAGAAATTATTTTTTTTTTACTAAATAATTTTTTTTAAATCTTACGATATGAAAAGTGAGTGAAACAGTTTTTATCTTGGAAATCATCCCTTACGGGGGTGAGAATGAGGATGAAAGTTTGTATGGGGAAGTACATGCCTATAAATTCTTTACTATTCGCGCTCATCTCACGTTCACTCATCGTTTTATTTGAACGGATCATTAAAATTCTAGTTCCAATTGAGTAAAAACCACCTTTCCTATCAACCGCTAAATGATAAATAATCATACATTGTTAGTAGAAAGTATTAAACTGAAAATATTGACTCTATTTATCCCAATACAGAGCGATAATATTATGTTCAATATTATTTTAATATTTGAAACATGTAGGAAATGCAATCATTTGAAGGAGAATTAAACCATTTGGCAAAATTAGAAGAGTTTCTTAGAGTTAAGGGTTCCAGAAGAATCTGCGAAGCCGATGAGAAGGAAGAGATTAAACGTCAAGAGGAGATACAGCGCTGTGAGCAGGAGATCGCTAGATATGACGCTTTGCTGGAAGAAATATTTGTAAGATTCATAAAGAATTAGTAATAAAAATATAAATTATTAGTTTGATAAATATTCGTATTCGGCCCATTTTAACGTCCCACTCTGGACATGGGCCTCCCTTCAACATGAGGGGGATCAGGTCAAAGTCCACCACTCTGGCCAAGTGCGGATTGGTGGATTTCATATGTCTTTCGAAAATTTGCTAGGTTCTCTCAGACATGCAGGTTTCCTCACGATGCTTTCCTTCACCGTAAGGCAAGTGGTAATCATGTTAGATATGATTCGCACATGAAAATATCAGAGGTGCGAGACCCGGGATTTGAACCCGCTTCACTCGGTTTCCCAAGCGAGCGCGCTACCACTGCCTTACATTACTATGAAAATATATTAAGGTTTTTGACAATATCAAGTTTTTACGTTCGTTTACAAACTAAAGATAAGTAATCACTTTTTTAGAACTACGCCGGCTCTGATACATTGACAACGATCATTAATAATTTTAAAGCTACTGAAATACAAAACTTTTCACTATTTGTATTGCTGTGCGAAGTGCTCCAGGAATCGATCATCATGAGACGTGAACTTGAAATATTACACCAGAAGATCAGTAAGATTGATATGAAAAGAATTTTTATTTACTTAGCTCTTGCTAGCTAGCTAGTAGGTACGATCTGTCCATATCCTTAGACACGGGCTGAAGCTGTTGCACTCAAGACTAACTTTTTTTGCTACTAAATATCACTTCCAAGTAAATTTCTAAGAAATATATTGTTAACTGTAACGCCGGCGTGTCCGCGCTCGTGGAGGGAACATATTTAGTTACTAAATATAGTGGGTACTACGTTATTACATTTACTTAAAAAGCAACTGATTTCAAATGCGTTATATTTTTTTAACGACTTAGATCATAAATTAAATAGTAACAATGTATTATTTAAAAATAACTTCAAAGCCTCACAGCCTTCATATAAGTACAAATTATTAAAATGTATTACAATAAATCATTATACGTAGATATTATATTTAAATAATAACAATTAGTCACGAGTATTGTTGATAATTTAAAGTGGATCAGCGTGACATAAACGAAGCAAGAGAAGAGAGCCAGGGTAAGAAGTTGGCGGAACTAAAACTAGATGTGGAGAGAAAACATGACAAAACGCAACGCGTGCACGATGAGAACGAGTCTGATGACGCCACTATTGCGAAAGTTCTCAGGGGGATTGATGATCTTGTGAGGTAAAAGAAAAACTTAAAAATAATATTTAATATACATATTATAATAAATAATTGCTAGTTAATAGCTAATTTAAAGGACACAACTCTCCAGATCGGATATTGCAATATATTTGTTATATATATATATATATATATATATATATATATATATATATATATATATATATATATATATATATATATATATATATATATATATATTGTGTAATAAATATATTATGTAATTAGATTATTACTGTTTTTTTTTCCACATGCTATACATATAGTATGGCATGTGGAAAAAAATCAGTAACAATCTAATTTTAAGATAAGTTTTAAATCATCTGTTATATAGTATTTCGTTTGCTACAGTTCAATGTGAGCAAGTCTATAACTAAATTAAAATAGTTACTAAATTTATTCACAAAAAATGTCTAAAACAACTATGTACTTAAATTACCAAAAATACCAAATTTTAAGATCCAGTGATGACTAAACTTAGTTTTACTGTTAAACTAAATAAGCGCTAAGTGATCTTAATAATATGTTTGCTTTAGATTGGCGAGATGCGACATTACCCCGCTACTGTCTCTTTTGGGAAACCATAAAGAAGTAACTAAATGGAACGTACGCAAATTCCTAAGAATTCTAGAGGCTGAAGTTAAAAGTCTGATTGAAGTTGT
This sequence comes from Brenthis hecate, assembly GCA_951806755.1. Taxonomy (NCBI): domain Eukaryota; kingdom Metazoa; phylum Arthropoda; class Insecta; order Lepidoptera; family Nymphalidae; genus Brenthis; species Brenthis hecate. The sequence goes on along the minus strand of OX638249.1, from coordinate 10,641,467 downwards.
TTATGGTGCTGTAAAGGTATCTATATTATGTTCTTCTATTATGTTCTAGCGTCTTCCTACGTACATAATCTAATACGTACGTAGAATCTAATTTTAAACTAGGGAAGATATACATATATATATATATATATATATATATATATATATATATATATACATATATATATATATATATATATATATATATATATATATATATCTTAAAATTAGATTCAACAAACCAATAAATTTGATTTTTCCACTCGGAAATAGAAAAATCATATTTGCCGAAGGTATATAAATCTTTCTGTACATTTTTCTAAAGTTTTAGTTCAAATTGTCTTAAGTGTCAACACAATTTTTATTGGTCTCTTTGGCAAAATGGTGGTCAAAGAGAAGACTTGCTTTAAATATTTGCTCATGATTTATGCGGAATAAGTATAAATCATTAAATGTTGATTGTTGAAATAGTTATTTAACATTACTTTTATATAGCCGCCAGCCCCGACACCAAAAGCTCGAAAAGGCCCGGCACCGGTGACAGCAAAGCTTGTGGCTGATCCATACGTGGAGACCCTTCGTCCCAATAGAATGGAAAAACTTGTTCCCTATCAACCTTGTGCTTAGTAAGTCAGAATTGATTCAGTAAACAAATATGATCGTTATTCGCAAGTTTTTAAAATGTACCAAAAACGTAAGATTGAATATTTAATACGAGTAGGTACATCAACACAATACCAATAAGAGGCCTTATTGTAAGTTTGTACGGTTAATTAAGTTGGTTTACAAACATAACGAGAATGGATGTTTATTAACGAGATGCCCATTTGTGTGGATTCCATATAAGATGATCCTTTTTCCCCATAATCTTCTAAAGATTAAATATTAGACCGGCACGCCCAGAAACCACAAAACCAAGGATTCCTAAAATTAATCGTATAAAACTAAAAGATGTAAAATATTCGAAATTTTATTTGAAGGATTATTTTTGCCCTTTTCTCCTCGATCTCTAATAAGTAATAACAATAGTTTACACGTAGGTTATTAAGAAAAATTAAATAGAAAATTTTATCATGTCTGAAAATGGTAATGATTTCTAGAAATATTTATTTACTAAAAATGAAAAAAAAACTTAATATCAACAATACAAAAATACTAAAAATTGCTCATTTTCGTCTTCTTTTTCTAGTTTCGTGGATCAGTTTCTCTTATTATAATTAACTAATAGCAATACTCTAGCATATTTTCATTCCAAAATGTTTGAAGTCTTATGAAGATAAGTCTTTAAATCTAGGTAAAAGAGTTTCTGATCTTTGTTACACATACTTCCTAAATTTTAGGCAAACAGCTTAAATGCGAATGTAGGGAATGAATCTTTAATGACATTTTCATCCCCATTTGTTAAAAACTTTTCAGTAAATCAGCAATATTATATTTTTTTTATATTTTTAATTCTTACTTAACAACCAACGAAAAAAATTTAAACGAATTCCAAGCAGCATTTTTAATTACAGTTAAGAGAGTTTAAACTGTATTTTATTTTATAATTTTTGTTTGTGGACTATCAAATTATTCCTTCTTTTAGTTTTACTACTGGCCTAAGAGCCTGGGAACGCCAGACCTTCGTCATTTTATAAAAGCTGAAAGTTTGTCAGCGCATGCTCCCAACACAGATAAGAACGATGGACCATTATGAAGTTCAGGCTATGGTGGCTTTGGCAGGTACACGGTACTAAAGGTGTGTAAAATACCGATCTAAATTCGTACACACCATGAAAAATGTTCCAAACAAGTTGGGAGGCATTTCTAAGAAAATGTTGCAAATGGTCACCAAATTTGAAGCCCTAAGAATTGACTTTATTTTTAAATGCTATGCTAGCAGTCTTATAAATCATCTAATTATTACCCAAGTATTATATATAAAAATCAGCTTTTATACTATAACGTAAGTAGAATTATGATTTCATGAAAAGGGTGTCTGGCAAGGGTTTGCCATGATGTTAAGTGTCTGGCATTGAATGACGTGATTTTAAATAATATTCTGAAGGTAATACCGAAAAAATCACACTTTATTATTTGACGAATTTAGATCGGTATTTTACACACCTTTAGTACCGTGTACCTGCCAAAGTCACCATAGCCTGAACTTCATAATGGTCCATCGTTCTTATCTGTGTTGGGAGCATGCGCTGACAAACTTTCAGCCTTTATAAAATGGCGAAGGTCTGGCGTTCACGGGCTCTTCCTCTACACTGTAATAATGGAAAGAATTTTTGTATTTTTATTATAAGACTAGCATTGCCCGCGGCTCCGCCCGCGTTCAGATAACCAAAAACCAAATTGTTAGGATTTACATATTAGTATACTCTTACATTGCAGTTTTTGTATTTTATCTCAGAAATGAGATATTTTCCCGCGGTAAAAAGTATCCTATATGTTGACCTGGATAACCAGGTATCACCACACCAAATTTCATCAAAATCCTTCAAGTGGTTTTTCCGTGCGCTGCGGTAACAGATAGACAGACAGATAGACAAAAATTCTAAAACTATAGATTCGGCCTCTGTATCGATAATAATATCTATTTCTATAAGATCTTCCAAAAAATATTTAATGTACAGATTCGGCTTAGTTACAATTTTATTATATGTATAGATTTCAACATCGCTTTCATTGTCGTCTTCTAGTATATTTTAATTTGAACTAGCGGGGAAATCGGGTATGGAAGATCCTTCAAATATAAAACTGGACTAGTAGCATACATTATTTAATATATTATAACTCTATGTGTTCTAACTGTCATAAATTAAATAGTAAGACTCACTTCCGTGATCACTTGGTTATCTCCATAATATTTTTGAACTACAGTTAAAACCGTTTACGACGACATCGTTTCGAACAACATATCGGTTATATTGACCAAAATCAAAGATCCCGGCTGAATGCTATATGACCGTCTTATTAAAAATATTGCTTTTTACGACATTGCTTATTACGAAATACCTCTTTAAGCGACCACATTTAACTAATATCTTCGGCGAATTATATCTGTTAGGACGACTAGCTGTATTGTAAGCAATTAGAATAGGTAACAGTATCCACATCTGGCCCTCGGGGGCTCAGCATAATAGTCAATGGCTATTAAGATCGCAAAAGTAAACAAAAACTTGTCGAGTTTAGGGTCTTTTGTAATTCTTAGAAACAAAATACAAGTGCATGCAGTATAATTAAAATCCGCTTCTTCATATCTCTTCAGTCAGTTTCTTCCTTATCTGTACATAAGACCCACCAAATCATATAGTAGAGTTATTTGTGAAAATTTTAACATGTCGCAAAGAAAAAGAAAACAAATTAATATCGAGGAAAAATTGCATATTATATATCAAAGCTAGAGAGCTGAATTCCAAACAAGGACTTGGCAAAAGAATATGGTGTATCACACTCGACAATGTCAACCATTTGGAAAGAGAGGGAAAAAATTCAAACCATTTATGACAGCAATTTTTTGAAAATGAAATGAGCCAGAACAACGAAGCATACGAAGATTGAGGAAGTTTTGTTAAAGTGGTTTAAATATCAAAGGACAAATTATGTGCCAATAAGAGGGACCAATTCTTCAACAAAAAGCAAACGATTTTGCTTAGCGTTTTGGTGAAGATTTCGATTGCTCTCAATCTCTCTCTCTCTCTCTCTCTCTCTCTCTCTCTCTAATAATACCACTTAATAAAAAAAACACTTTGTACCTAGAAAACATTACCGGCTGCTACGACTATCGGTTTTTACGACCAAATATGTGTGGTCCCTTCGATGTCGTTATAACAGATTTTGACTGTAGATTCTCCTGATGAGCATTGTAGTAAAAAGATTACAAAGCTTTCACAAAATACATTAGGGACCTACTGTTTATCTTGATTCGCAACAAGAAATTCAAAATTATAAAAATATGCAGATTTTAATGGATGTACTGGGGATTTCCCTTTTTTTGAAAATAGAAACAGTGCACAATGATAGCAAAAAGGATCAGAGCTTAGTTTACAGCTTCTAATGAATATTTTAATTAATTTTGTAACAAGCTATTTGTTATTGGAATCGAATAAATAAACATTAAACTAATGCCACTATGTAATGATAATGTAATAATTGAAAAAAAATTTACAATAGTAAAAAAATGTGACGTGATTCGTGATAGAATATTTCTGTTAAAACTTTCAGGTTTAAAAGAGCTTGTTTAACGAATTCATAATAATGTCTTGCGAGGTATATTAAAAAAGAAAGAAAAATTTGTAAACTGGTGTAATTATTCTATGGGTGAAATAGTTTTACCGTTCTAATAATAATCGACTAATTAGTTAATTAAAATAAGTTATTCAAGTTCGATAATATTGTGCCTACTTTTATTTTAGTTGTGTTGAAGATTATATAATGAATTTGGTTTTCGAGACTCCAGCAGTTCCAGCTGATAAAGAATACATAGAAGGTATCTTCCATTTGGAAGACGTTAACACTACATTTGGAATTTTTACCTTGACAATTCCTGCGTAAGTTTTTACTGTGTAAATCTCCGTAATTACTTTACTTCTTGTATAATATCTGCGGTCTGCGGATATATGGTTCAAGAATAATCTGACAAAACAACTGTAATAATTAAGAATATTGTGTCAAATTAATGATAATTAAATAATATTATGTTATCACTATTCTTTGCAAGCTCCGTCTATCTAATTTTGTTATCTAATTTTGTTAGACAAAAAGTACCTAACCTATCAATCACTAAGAGTTGCACCAAATGATGATCTAAATTCTTGTGATATGTATAGAAACGCAAAAAACATACACTCAAAAATATTTGCATTTACAATATCAGTTTCAATAATTATCTACTCTGATACTGATTTTATTTTACAATTCATATTATAAGTATATTAATTGCAGAAAGACATTATCTAATAATTACATAATGTCTTTCTGCAATTAATATAGTTACTAGTAATTTCGTTTGACATTGTTTTCAGTAAGCGTCATCCCTACAGAGGACCTAAAAAGGACTAATTTATAATTTTTTATTAAGATTTTATATTTATATTATTAAATTTATTTTAAACAAAACAAATTTTTATTATTTTAAAATAACAACTAAAAGACTTCCATTTAGTAGAAAAGAAAATAAACATATGGCAATCCTTTGCTTTTGAGTATTACCACTTTGGAAAAAATATAATTTCAATATTTTCTATTCAATAAAAGCTTAAATTTAATTTTATACAATATATAATATTTTTATTTTATATATTGTACTATATATTTATTTTTACATAGGCATGTCCTGTACTTGATATAAAGAATATTCATATAATTTATTTTTCAACATTATTAAATTCAAATCTTAAACATGTACCTACAGGAAAATTATATTTTTTAATAGATTATTCTGTTATTGACGTTTAATATATGAAATTATAATATTTTTTTAATACATTTTAATTATACTATAACAAAATGTATCGTATCCGAATAAGAATTTTTGTAACTAATAACACTGATGATGTGTTCCGTAATCTGGTTGACGTTTGTGTGTGTGAGTGATGTCTTGGACTCTCCGCCATTGAATTTCGTTTTGCCGAGAACTGAAATAGGTTGTGCCTTTCGTAATCGGCAAAAATCTTAACAATCCCTTTTCTATAACTTATTCTATTTAGTCATATATCGTGCATAAACATTATATCCGATGGCAGACAGAGACACAGATGAATTAAACATCGATAACGTAATAAAAAAATTATTAAAAGGTAAAGGCCAAATAACGTAACAAGTTTTAAAAAAGTGTTTATTTATATATTTTGCGGCAATTTAGTTTTGTTCTTACTTTTGTGATACATCAATATGTGATTTTGTGAAAGGAGTGTTTGTGATATGTTTATATTTGTTTTCAGTGCGAGGCGAGAAGCCTGGCATGAATGTACAGTTAACGGAAATCGAGATTAAAGGGCTATGCTTGAAATCCCGAGAAATATTTCTGTCACAACCGATATTACTTGAATTAGAAGCACCGTTAAAAATATGCGGTAAGTTTTAGTCAAAGTTATTGTAGTTTTATTCAGTAAAAAGCTGTTTTCAAACTTTCTAAGATCAGACCCACTTTCTACTTTAGTTTTAAAACAACATAAATCGTGATTAAGAAATTCTATGAGGATAATATTTTGATTCTTTGTACTCTTATCATTGTTTTTTTTATAAAAGATCACATTTGTAATTATACGTTTCGACATTACTTACGAAACTTATGAAATCATCGAAATGATCACTTAGCATTGAAAGACTACTTTACTTGTGATATTTAAAGCCAGTCAATCACATTTTTATCAAGAAAGTGTGTTAGCTATGTGATGATATACTTCACGATTATTCATTTCAATTATATTTAATCTTTTAACATTTACGTTTATAAAAAGTAAATTTTGTGCATTATTAGTAATTTTAATTGTTATTATTATATGTTTTAAATTTATTATAAAAACAGATTGCAGAGTTGATAATAAAAAAAAGTTACTTTACATTATGTAAAAGATGGTTCATAATAATTTATAACTTTGTTATTTACATTAAAAATATATTATTCTGTCCTTACTAACAAAACAAAAGTAAACAAACAAGTTTTATTTATGTAATGTATCCTATTGACTTTATCTGGTAATTGAATATGCTCAAAAACAATAATATAAAATATTAGACTTTCTTACTTCAATTTTTTTAAATATTGATTATTTATTGTCTGTAGCTCTTTGAAGAATATAAGTGTTTTTTATTATTGATATAAGAAATAACAAAATCAATATAGGACATGATTTTTCCTCAACTGTGTGTATTGAACTAGCTCTACAAAACATAAACAAAAAAGTATTTTACTGTTATCAAGCAAATACCTTTTTTACACTATTATCAGGATTCAAGTAAGGTAGTATTCATTGGTTTGTTTTTATATAAAAACTAATATCTGGAACACTTAACATATACCATGGAACTACCTAAAAAATATGGTTATGTTGAAGAAAAAATCTGCAATGAATAAATTATTGGGCAAACTGTTTTATTTCACTATCTTACTTTTAATACAATAAAATATATGATTTTTTTATTGTATATTTTGGATCTATAGAACTAATAACCAAAATACGTTGCCAGGCGCAAGCTGAATGCCATGATATTTTGAGTGAATTGATATTATTCGGACACTAAAATTTCTCCATATTATACTAAATAATGACACCTATTATTGTCAACAGGTGACATTCATGGACAATACTATGATTTGTTAAGACTGTTTGAATATGGTGGTTTTCCACCAGAGTCAAATTATTTGTTCCTCGGAGACTATGTGGACCGCGGCAAGCAGTCACTGGAGACCATATGCTTGTTACTCGCGTACAAGATCAAATATCCAGAGAACTTCTTCTTATTAAGAGGGAACCATGAGTGTGCTAGCATTAATAGGATTTATGGGTGAGTTTAGTTTTTTAATGGTGTTTCTTGCACTATTTTTTCCATAGCAAGGTAATATCACTTTTATTTTAATTAGGTTCTATAGAAAATTCTCCCCATATATACATATTTAGATATACTAAATAACATAAAATTAAATACAGCTATATGTTTAACTAGTGGCTCATCCTCGCTTTGCTCGGGTTTATCTCTAGGTATGTTTTAACGGTTAGTAATGAATAGATAGACTATATGTAATATATTATTACTGCTCCACTCTCTTGGGTAGTAACATAAAAATATATCATAAAGCCGATAGCCTTGCTCAATAAAAGGGCTATCTAATGCGAAAAGAATTTTTCAAATCAGATTAGTAGTTCCTGAGATTAACACACTCAAACAAACAACTCTGTCTCTTTATAATATTAATATAGATGTAATCAATAGTACATAATATTATAAATAACTAAATCTAAAATTCGGAAGCATGTTTGAACAAACAGATGCAAACACTAAAAACTATACATATTATTTCTAAATGTTTGTATTTGTAAGATTAGATATAGGAAGTGGAACAACTTAGATACGGAGTATAAAATTAACTCTATGATAATTACTATTTAAGACATTTAAATCAAAGAAGGTTTTTTAGGAGTTAATAATCTATTTATTTATCTGTATACAGTTTATAAAAAATACCGAGCAATACATTATTTGTTCTATTTTATGTCAGTGGATAGAGACTTTCTAACGCAATTCTAAGTCAATATAAAGAAAAAAAATTACATAGTTAAATTTTTCAATCTATACATTTCAAAAATTTGCATAAGTCAATTTGGTTCACATTTGTTGTCTATAATTATATATTGTATAAGTAAAAAATACTTGTATTAATTTTATTAAAAAACTCAATATGAGTCACTTCTGTCTTTGTTTTGGCGTCAACTATGTTCTTTAAATATTTTTTTCATATATATCGTTTTTTGAGTTAATTCTTAAATAAATTTATTAAGTTACCAAATCAATATAAAAAAAAATAAGGTAGTAACTTTAACTTACTAATAACTATTAATCTTTTACGACAACATGGCCATAAGTATAATACACTCACATGACTACATAATTCTATGTAAATACATTAATATCAATATGCCTTGTACATTATCACTATTAAATTGAGTTTATGTAAGAAATATTTGATGTTTAACATTTAACAGTATAATTTATTTCCTATCAACTGTAATTTTTTTTTTACCAAAACATATAACTTAACTATCTTCTTGTTGTTTATATACATATATATGTAAGTGGCTCACTCAATTCGTTCAGGTTCGTCCCTAGGTATGTTTTAACAGTTAGTATGGAATAGACTATATATTATATTACTGCTCTGCTCCCTTGGGTAGTAGCATGATGATATATAGCCCATAGTCTCCTCAATAAACAGGCTATCTAATGCAGAAAGATTTTTTTCAAATCGGATAATCGGAAAATATATTGAAAATAAACACTCAATTGTATTAGGGATTAATAATTTTTTCTTTGGGACTTAAGTTGACCTATAATTATATTCCTTTAGGTGTGGCTACAAAGTGACAAAATACAACTACATATATAATAAAAATTAAGTGCTGTTTGATTGTAAGCACATAAGTTGAAGATTTGGACTGATTTAGCTTATTAGCTGGCTTTTTTTAATATTCATCATAGGTTTTCCGATTTTTTTAGAAAGGGAAAGTGAATGTACTACTTTTAAAAAAAATACATGAGCTTGAAACTATAATTAACAATGTTATAGATAATATTTGTGGGGTTGGCTGCTGTTCAATATTTATTACGGAATAGCAGTTGACCCTCGCTTCACATGGGTGCGTCTCTAGAAAAACAGAAACAAATTATCCCACGGGCACGGTACATTTTTCCTGGATAAAAAGTAGCCTATGTGTTATTCCAGACTATTAGATATATAGATTCTATTTGTGTGCCTTTCATCCAGAACCGTTCAGCCATTATGGCGTGATTGAGTAACAAACATCCATGTAATCTTTCACATTTATAATATTAGTAAGATGGGATGGGATTAAAGTTAAAAATGACCAATATTGAAAGGTCGTATTATAAATCTAATCGAATGAATCCCGGGATATTAGGGATAGTGTGTTTGTAACAAATTATACACATACAGTTAGTGCTGCCATGGGAATCGACGACCTAACGTCTCGCATCGCTGAGTCAGAATGTAATTTTACTTATGAATAATTCATGCGTGTAAGTTTTTTACTTTTGACCAAAATCTAAATTTCCTAACTAATTACTAATTAGATATGTTATTTTAACATGAACTTTACTTGTGCTGACCTGTGGCTTCGCTTGTGTATTTCTTATAAAAGTAGTGAAAACGTATATGAACAGAAATTATCTATTTATCTTAAAAAAAACGTGTGTGTGTGTACATATATACGCACGTAAGAAGTTATACTTCTTAGGCGTAACGGAACAAAATTAGCTAAAGATTTCATTCTATATGTCAACAAAACTCAGTTTGTAAAAGGAATGCAGCTAACTTCATCATGTCGTTTTGTGGCTGTCGGTGTGCGCGTGCATCGTAATACTCATATTTTTTCCCAAACGTGCCAAAAGAAGTATAATTTCAAAAACCAACTGTTTCCAAAACTTTTATATCGGTAACACTAAGGCTCGTCAATAACTACCAAACGAAGAAGAAAATTCAATCGATTTACAAAATGAGGAATAAACGGTTCCTACTGAACTGTTTTTTGTCTTTGCTTATTTATATATAAAAAACACCTAGGATCCACGAGTATTTGGCAATTTATATATATATATATATATATATATATATATATATATATATATATATATATATATATATATATATATATATATATATATATATACGCGCCTGTATATAATTTAATATATTGCATAAAAAAATAGCCTAAACATCGCGTTGCGTGACCCTTATAAGATCGCCAACAAATCGAATGAGTCATTGCACTGATTCATTCGAAGGCCGATTATGTTTCAAGTTCGTTTTGCGTGTTACTTTTTACTGGTGTATTAAATTATTATTGATTACATTCATATTTTTGTATTTAAATAAGAGTCGGTATAGGTACCTCAATAAAAAAATTTTTTACGGAGTTATAAATTTCGTGATATCAGTTAAACACGTTTAAAAAACATAAATAAACTAAACATTCCATTTTTCACTGGAAAAGGTTTAAGCATATGTCATACTACTTAACCTAAATAAGCTATTTGATTGAAATCTATACAGATAAATAAAATTGAAATGTCTGTTTGTAATGTCAAAATAACAGCTTTTTACTAAATGAAATATGAAAAAACAATTTTTAAAATTTTTGACTGGCTGTTTGTTTCGGCTAATTTCCGAAACAGCTCGACCGATTTTAACGGGACTCACTGGCAGATAGGTGATGTTATAAGGAGTAACTTAGGCTACTTTTTTCTAAGGAAAACAGTCAGTGTTCTGCGCAAAATAATTAAAACCCATGAAATTGTGAACAAAATCGGCGTTTAGGAACGCATCCAAGCGAAGCCAGAGTTAAGACGTTAGTACGCTCTAAAAACTCATGGGATATTTTTAGTGCGATTGGAGTTTTTAATTACAATGGAAATTTAATGTGATCGTCCTTCACTTTATGTAATCTTTTTATGTAAATTTTGTTTATCTAAATAGTTGCAGGAAAAAAGATATATTCTTGTCTATGTTATTGATGACTAATATTTGTAATGCGCAATTACTTTTACCTTTTATTTTTCCAAATTGAGTTATATTAAATCGGCTAAAACTTAAAAGTAACTTATAGTAGCTTATGTCTTACTACAGATCGTAGTCTCTCTTTATACTAAACTAGCTACTTACACTCGCTTCAGACCGATTAGTTACAGTTTTATTATTAGTACGTATAGATTTTATTAAAGCTCGTCTAGCCATTTTAGAAACATACACATAAACTTTCAATATTTATTAGAAGTATTCCAATTGAAATATGGCTTCAAAAAATTGGCTATCGTATATAAAAGGAAATGCCGCATTAAAAGTCTTGGTTTATTTACATTTTTTATATATTTACAAGCCTTAAATACGTTTTTATTTCATGTGTCATTATTCACGTTCGAAACACGGCAGCAAAAAGCCATTTTGCAATGTAAATTTTGATTTTAATATTGATTAAATTCTTTAAAACAAAGAGTTTGAATGAACGGATGACGTCGCCTCTTAATCCGCAGATAAACTGATAGGTATCGTTCTCACAATTATCTTTTACAGAGATACGATTTTAAGATTTAGTTTATTTTGTATGTATTTGTTTTATTATCACCCGACTGCACCCAAAAGGCTGTTCGAACATCGAATCGAAAAAATAGGGGGATCACCAAATACTATATTATCGTAATAATACGTATTATCGTAATAATTGTATAATATATGTTATCATAATCAAAACTAATAAAACCCCATTCTAATGAGGTTTAGAAGAAAAAATTATTATATGTGTAGATATTTGTAGTGAGTAATTAACGAATATGAATACAATCTATGATGAAAGCGTTTTTTTAAAACTGTATGTATGGAATGTCTTTGACCCCGTTGCATAGAAGATAGTCATTAGTCACGTACGGTAAAAAGAATTTCGTGAAATTTTCGCTAAGAGCCTCAATAATAAATGTTGAATCAGGATTCAATATCACCTTCGATGTTCTTTAAAAACAGCTTTTATCGTACTCGTCTATAGTAAAATATAATTTATAATATTTTTCTCATTTTTTTCCAATTTTTTGACGAAACTTAATCTGAATCTAAAATTAGAAGTTTATCAAAAAAATTTTTTGTATTCTAAATTTTTTTGGTTTCACAGATGCTTTTATTTAACTGTTAAATTTCTAATACTATAGTATCTTAATTTTCGAATAAATTCAAATTATTTATATTTTAAAGTTGAATAATTTCGAAACGCGTCAGTTTATCGAAAAATTGTAAGAGAGCTTTTTTGTAGAGCGTTCAATTTTATACAAGAAAATGATTTGGTCTAGCCTTTTTGATGAACCATTAAAGAGTTAAAAAATTCTAAACTCGAAAAAACAAGCTTTCCCATGTTAATCATATGAGAAATTGAAATTTATTATGCGGGATATCTTAATATTAATATTAAGGGCTGTGGCTTTCACAGGATTTTTTTTTCATCATTTCCAACAATATTTTCGATATATTTAAGAAAAAAAAATTGTCGATTTTTTTGAATCAGTCTAATATACATACATGTTATAAATATAAACACCCACGACTGGGGTATAAACATTCATGCTCATCACACAAATGAATGCCCCCAGCGACACTCAAACCCGCGACCGCTGGCGCAGCAAGTAGGGTCACTACAAACTGAGCCAAATGTGTCGTCTATAATATAATTATAATAACAATAATAGTAATTTTCATTGTTATGCCAAAAGAAAAATGATGTATTGTTTAGACAAATGTTAGAGAATGTACAGAATGATTATCATTTATCGCTAAAACAGCGTTATTTTTAGGCAATCCTCCGGTTGTAGGAGATAGCAAACAGTAAGCGGGAAGGTGTGTGTGTGTGAGAGAGAGATAACGAAATCTATACTTCTATATTATATGATATGGTTAAATAAATATATAAGTTTATTTATGTACAATAATAACAATACACTTATTACTACTTTAGGAAATTTCTGGGTAGGTATTTCAAGAAAATCCTCCCTTATTGCTAAATAATTTCTTTTTCAGTGATTTTAATTATTTTATGCCACATATTTATTTTACTCACATACACCTTAGACGTAGTCTAAAGATTGAAACGGTATTACACTTTTTTCGTTTAGTCTGTGGTCAATGTTCTCTTTATGTTCGTCGGGGTCTCAGACTTTTGACCTGACCTTCCTTAAATGTACAAAATAAAACATTGTTTTAAAGTTAATCGAGCCCTTCTACTTAGCTCACCACTAACTACATAGTGATTTTATTTACTTTATATCTTTTGTTTTATAAGTTTTCGTAGAATTTTGTCTCGAAGTTATTTTATATCTATAGTAATATTACCTATAAAGGGGCAGAGTTTGTGTTTTGTTTGGATTTTTGTTAGTTTGTTTGAACACGCTGATCTCTGGAACTACTAATCCGATTTGAAAAAAATCTTTTTGCATTAGATAGCCCGTTTATTGAGGTAGGCCATAGGCTTTATATTATCATTCTACTACCCAAGGGAGCGGAACAGTAATATAATATATTTATAGTCTATCAATTCCATACTAACCGTTAAAACGTACCTAGAGACGAACCCGAGCAAAGCGAGGTAAAGCATTAGTTTATTTATAATTTAAAGATTAAAACATGTATTAGTAAATATTTAAATCAAAATTGATTTAATTAATGAAGGAAATACTAAAGTCTTATATTATATACTATATTGTAGAATTGTAAAAGTACACAGTACTACACGTTCTTGAACGATGAGTACATTGTCGTGGTGATGTTTGCTCTGATAAGATATAACATTGCAATAAAATGGGAAGTTCAAGAACGTGAACAAGTGTCATAAATATAAGGCAAAATTATATTATTACTAGCGGCTCACCCTCGCTTCGTTTGGGTTCGTCTCTAGGTACATTTTAAACGGTTAGTATGTGATAGATATATTATATAACGTGTTTTCTCGTGGGAGTAAATAATTTTCCGCGGTAAAAGGTAGCCTATGTCACTCTCCGGCCCTCTAACTATGCCTATCCACATAAAAAATCACGCCAATCTGTCACTCCGTTTCGACGTGAAACAAATATATGATTCGTTTGAGTTATGGCCACGAGCCATGGTTAATATCTTCGTGTAGCGAAAATATTTAGCAAGGATTTCTATTGCATTTTCTCTAGAAAAAAAAATCATCTAATTGTATGAGTTTTACAAGCCCCTTTGTATGCTTTTCATGTGTATATTAGACAAGTACGACGTTTTACGAACCTTTCGAAAATTATTACTATTTAAACGGCTTTTTCGTTGAAAACTATCTCTTTTTAATGCTAAGCTGAATGTAAGAATTTATTGTTGGTCGGTATCAAAATTCCAGACACCGAAATGTGTTAAAATAAAGCTCGTATATCTATTGAATATTCCAGACGTTAAGTTTCTATTTCGCATAATGGCTTCGATAAATTGTAGTCAATGCCTTACAATGTTTTTTGAACCATATTAGAAAAGTAAAAGTCCTTTTTTCTTTTAGTATACACTTATTGATGATAAGTTATGTATTTTTAGAACTATACACCCACTTTTCTAACAACATGAATGTATCCATATAGTATATAAAAGAGAAGTACCAGACTCGCTGATTGAGTAGTAGCAAAAACTTAAAAACTAGTAAAGCTAGGATCATGAAACTTTGTCTGTTACCTGCCCACGCTTTAACGTCTGAACAGATTTCGATGTAATTTAAGAAGGATATTGCTTTCTGGGCAAATAATAATGAGCCTACCTGCCCTACATAGTGAGCGTAGCCATGGGTATAAATTTTTAGTCTATATAAATTGTTTTGAATATCTTCACATATTAAATCAACATTTCCCATATACGAGGGTGCGTTTTTAAGTTCGCGGAATGAGACGGTTGGAGGGGGGTCATTAGGCTCATTAGGATCGTAACGTGTTTAGTGACTCATAATTAGTATGAATACGAGATTTCATTGTTATTAGACTATTAGTCTTTGAGCTATTGCCAACCAAGCAACATAATCAGGAGTGAAAAGTGAAATATGGAAAAAATCGAATATCGTGCCGTTATAAAGTTCCTTACCAAGCAAGGAAAATCAGTTGCGACCATAATGGATGAGATGTCATCGGTTTACGGTGACTCTTGTCCAGGAAAAACCATGGTGTACAAGTGGCATAGTTTGTTTAAAAAAGGAAGGGAATCCCTTGAAGACGACCCGAGGCCGGGCATGATCATCGAGGTGATCACGCCAGAACTTATCCAAAAAGTCGAGAAACTTGTACTCGACGATGTTCGACTAAAGAAGAAACAAGTCGCAGAAATGGTTGGAGTATCCGATACAACCATTTTTAAAATCCTGCACAATCATCTTGGCATGACTAAGGTCAGCGCAAGATGGGTACCGAAAATGCTCACGCCGCCGCAAAAACAACGCGTAGTGTTCACGTGCATTTTTGGACCTCTGCAATGAAGACAAGGATGGTGTATTGAGTCGAATTGTTACTGGAGACGAAACTTGGGTTCATCATTATGGACCTGAGTCGAAACAAAACTATGCAGTGGCATAAAAAGAGCACAGAACCCCCCAAGAAGTTTAAGGTGTCACAGTCAGCTGGGAAACTCATGGCAACGGTCTTTTGGGACTCAGAAGGAATATTATTTATTTATTTATTTATTTATTTATA
Organism: Brenthis hecate; assembly: GCA_951806755.1. Lineage (NCBI taxonomy): Eukaryota > Metazoa > Arthropoda > Insecta > Lepidoptera > Nymphalidae > Brenthis > Brenthis hecate. The sequence continues at coordinate 10,625,552 of OX638249.1, read as the reverse complement.
CTTTATTGTACACCACAATCATAAAGTAAATACAAGCACATTATCAAAAAAAAAAAAAAAGAAACAGAAACAAAAGTGTGCACAAAAGGCGGTCTTATCGCTAATTAGCGATTTCTTCCAGACAACCTTTGGGTTAGGAAATATGGAAGACTATACAGGGTGGGTGGTGTAAATATTAAATATTATATACAATACATACCACAATACAACCTAATACTTAGAAATACTACATATATATCTATGTATATAATATATATCTATAAATTATACTAATACATATTTAAATTAGAATTAATATAAATCTTGTACAATGTCGACTTCTCATTTAGAAAAATGATCTAAAAAATGATTTTTTACAGATTTTTTAAATATTTGCAATGATTTGGAACGTTTTATGTGAATAGGCAAACTATTCCAGAGTTTGGTTGCTTGTACAGAGTAGGAGTATTCGAAGAATTTACTTAAATGTACAGGTATTCTTAGCATCAAATTCTCTGAAGATCTTAACCTATTCGTATGGGATCCTAGAAATTCAAACTTCTCCTTTAAATAAGGCGGGTATGTTCGATTAAATAACACACAGTACAGAAGAGAGAGAATGTGTAGATTCCGGCGACATCGAATTGGGAGCCACTTGAGTTTAGTTCGATATTCAGAAATGTGGTCATATTTACGCAAATTAAATATGAAACGAATTGCAAGATTTTGGAGTCGCTCGAGTTTATTTAGATGGTCCTCAGTCAGATTAAGATAGCTTGCGTCTGCGTAATCGAGAATCGGAAGGAGCAGAGAATTTGCTAACATAATTTTGGTAGGAATGGGCAGTATAGAACGAAGACGCCGCAAATAACCCAGTTTAAAGAATAATTTCCTACTCACTTCTTTCATTTGTACTGACCAAGATAGAGTTTGGTCTAAGTGAACGCCAAGATCTTTAACTGTAGAACAATAAGGTATAACAGCCCCATCATACTCTATCGCAGGTAAATTCAAGCCTTCATGCCTTGCAATCAGACTTGGGCTACCGATAATTATCACTTGTGACTTTCCAGGATTTACGTTAAGGCCGTATAGTTTGCTCCAGTTATAAATTGCTTGTAGATCTTTATTTAAGGAATATTATTGATCGATTATAAAGATAAAGATGTTTCTATAACCGGAGAATACTACGCTTCAATATTAGAGCGACTAAAAGAAGCCATTAAACAGAAAAGACGAGGAAAATTGACGAAAGGTGTGCTGCTTTTGCACGACAATGCGCCCGTCCACAAGAGCCGCGTTGCGTTGGCTGCCCTGCTTAAAGTGGGCTTCGATATTTTGAACCACCCACCCTACAGCCCAGACCTGGCCCCGAGCGATTATTACCTCTTTCCAAAAATGAAAAAAGAGCTGCGGGGTAAAAAATTTACCACTGATGATGAAGTTAAGGAGGCAGTTTCAGCGTATTTTGAGGACAAAGACAAAACATTTTTTTATAAGGGTATAAATAAATTAATTGAAAGATCTGAAAAATGTGTCCGTCTTGCAGGTGAATATATTGAAAAGGAAAAATAATTTGGTTTTTTTATTTCAACCCCTTACTCTTCATTCCGCGAACATAAAAACGTTCCCTCGTATATATTAACATGTTGTGTCATTTCGTGTATCTCGGAAACCACTCTAACGATGTGGATCAAATTTTGTATATAGATAGGTTTTGCTTTTTAAGTTTATCTATTTAAAAATTTTCAATTTTTATAGCTTTCCCGAAAAAACGCTGAGCGGAACTAAGTCGGCTAGGAACTTTAAACGTCAATGTTGTTAGTCGAACGGAAATGTTAAACTTTGCTTGGAATGGTCCTCCAGTGAAGAGACAGCGAGAAAATTTATTTTTTGTTGATTCCTTGGTTTTTCTAAACAACTCTTATCGCAATGATTTTAATTGTTTTTAATGAGTGTAGGCAGTGGTAGCCCAGTAGTAACACGCTCGTTTGGAAAACCGATTGAAGCGGGTTCAAAGCCACATGATGATGAGGTCTCGCACATGATACTTTCATGTACGAATCATTTCTAACATGATTACCACTTGCGTTACGGTAAAGGAAAACATCTTGAGGAAACCGAGAGAACCTAGCAAGTCTCCGATAGACATGGGAAGTCCGCCAACCCGCACTTGGCCACCGTGGTGGACTATGACCTGATCACCCACGTATTGAAGGGAGGCTCGTGCCCAGTAGTGCAACGTTAAAAGGCCTGAATATAAGTTGTGATAGGTTTTGTTTATTCAGAAGCTTTTTCTCTTCTGGTCAATCGTTAAAAATAAATTGTAAAAATTGTGAAGAAATCAACTTAATCGTTATGTCGTAGAATCATTATCCGTCATTCCCATATATTTTTTAGATATCTATTCTATGATGTTCTCCTAGCCGATTCCGGCTACGGCGGCCAATCTCATTGAGACTAGCCAACTGCGCAGGAGATATAGTGCACAAGTGTACGCGCAGACACAAGTGCACTCTCTATTCCTGTCACTCTCATACTCCGGTGTGACGACTACTCGACACGACCAGTGAGAGTTAAGGCGCAGGACCGACGGCTTTACGTGCTCTCCGAGGCACGGGGGTGAAACACCGTCAACTTCCCAACTCCGGGCGGTTACTGAGACTTACTATACAGAAAGACTCAATAACTAAACTTGGGCTGACCCGGGACTCGAACCCAGGACCTCCGAGTGTGCAGCCGTACTTGCTAGCCACTACACCACCGAGGCAGTTGATCTATTCTATAACGATTACAGTATGACATTATGTTTAATCCTCTAGGATTTAAGCGTAACTAACGCTAACATCACAATATAGTCTCTAAAAAAACTCGCTACTCTCAATCGATAGAAACGTGTTACCTAGGGTCACATACGCATTTGCTACTTGGAGGAAAGCCAATAATTTCACCAATGCTAAATAGGACTCAGATTTGATTCGCAAGATTTTTAATAACATAAATAAACTTGCGTTTTATATAAAATATCATTTAATTTTCTCTTCACTTCGGTTTCGTCTTTTGACCGACTTCTAAGAAGTGTTCGCAACATTTTCGCTGATTGTGAATGGATTTTCATAATATTTTTTTGTATTACATAGGCTACATTAAAGGTAGTCACATGTAAAATTGATAAATAAAATTCAAACCCTAAAAATGGAATGGTTTCTTCCATAAAATAAAGTGAATTTTATATTTGACTCACGCTCGCTCCGCGCGAGGGTTCGTCTCAAGTTACGTATTAAAGTTTATATTTTCGTTAAAAGGCAGTAAATTATGCATGATATCAAGTTAATATTTACATGCTAACTACTAATTAGAATTCCGTTAAATGTGTATGTCCATTTAAGTCGTAAATAAAAAAGTAAATATCGTACATATTGTGTATAATTTAATTATAGGGGATTCCCAGAGTGTTTTTTTCTGCTGTTGTTGTGGCGTAAATTCAGATATCCTTAATTAATTTTATATGGTCATATAATATGGCTAACATTAACAATAGAATTTTCCTTATTTATATTTCGGTAGTATTTGGTATAGATATTCAAATATTTTGTAAAAATCTAGAAATCCTTTTTTTTATGTTGGGAAATGTATTTACGCATACCACCCGGCACCAGGTGGGCTATGTGGGACTCACCGGTTAAAAAACCCAGTACTACCCACTAAAATCCAACAAAATCTCCCCCGTCTTCATGGAGCGTCGCAGGATCTCTTACGCACTCAACCACGACGCCCCAATGGCAAGTCTGCTAAAGCGGACCACAACAGCCATGGGGTTGGTCCAAGGGTCCACTCTTCTGTCAGACAAGTACCAGGAGCAACCCGCATGGCACACCACCCACCGAGGTGGGCGTCCTCTCAGTGTGTTTTTTGGTTTCGCGCCCGGCTGCATTGCCGGCCACGAATGAGCCCCCCACCACGACGAGGTGAAGGTACGTTAGGGGGCAAGACTTTAGAAATCTATGACAAGCTAAAATTTGTAGTTAGTACTTCGACGATTTCATATATTCAATCCAATCCTCACCCTAATTAATCAATATTATTTGCCTTATATGGGGTTGTTGTATAAACCAGTAATGATCGTGTAAAGCAATTATCTTAAGTATTAATCAGTGATCTGTATGTAGTCTGCCAACGTATAGGGTAGGTCTCAGCCGCTTTTACGACAGCCAATTTAATTAGCCCGATGTTTATCGATAGAATATGTCGTTCTGGTAAATTAATTAAAAGGGAAGAGCCAATCTATAGCTACTTAGAGTCTACTGTAAAAATATCCACTTTGTTATGTTTACATTCCTTATATATACAGTGAGTATATAAAAACTTAAAAAGTGTTGTTTTTGTTTATTTATATATGTTTATGTACTATAATTTCAATAAATCTATGTGATACATTTATATAACTTGATAAAATGTTAGGTTTGTAAATAATATTATAAACTAGCGACGTACTAAGTCCCTGGGTACGCGAATTTTGTAATTTCATGGGTTTTATATTTTCTGAAATAAAAATAAGCCTGCCTAACTTACTCCTTATAATATCATCTATCCGCCATTGAAAGACCCGTCAAAATCGGTCCAGCCGGAATAAACAGACAAACATTTTAAAAATTGTGTTTTTCTTTTATGTACCGTATATAATTCCATACGCATTTAGTAAAAAACTGTTATTTGGACATTACAGACACTTTAATTTTATTTATTTGTAATAGATGTGTGAGTGTGTTTGTTACGTGTTCACGTCGCGTTGTGACTACTCGATGGATTAAAGTGAAATTTAAAAATGGATCTAGTTTTCATATATTTTTAACTTAGGGAAATGCACTTACACATACCACCTGTCTTCTACGCATGGCTATGTAATGACTCATCGGTTAGAGGCCAGTCAGGGGCATAGTTACAAACCTGGGTACCAAATTGTCTGCTTTTTATAAAGTTCCTACAACGTGAGAGAGACTGCGGACGAAATATAGTGTTAAGAAATCAAGTAAATCTGAAAACAAAATTAACGCTTATTATCTTTAATATGGAGGGGATACGAGTGATACACAATAATAGATGAATAATTATACACAAACATTTGTTAATGATATACCTACCTATTATGATATCAACTAAATCTGACGTGGACAAATAAAACTAAGGTGTGAAGTGCTGTCAAACAACACAGATTAATATAAAAATTGTAAAGAATTCTTCTTTTGCTTTGATTTTTATTATTTTCTACTTTGGACCCAGTATCTTTTTTGACCCGACCGAGCCTCAAATTTGATATCTTTAGTTTTTTTAGGAGAAGTTCACTGACTGCTTTTTCAATACATATATAGAAATAATCATAATACTAATCGGGCTACTATTATAAATGCTAATTTGAATGTGTGTCTTGCATGTTTATATTTGTTATGTTAATCCTTCGCCCTAAAAAGGCTGGCCTAATTTGGATCAAATTTAGTACATGGATAGGCTATGACCTGGAGTAATACATAGGTTACTGTTAGGCGTCTAGAGATTCGTAAGTTGCTAGTGTAACATATAACATGTATATAACATGTATATAACAGATTGCGAGTAGGTAAGTTTGTTACTTCTTCACTTTGTAACGAATCAACAGATAAATCTGTTGATTCGTTATAAAGTGAAGTGTGATTCCAAAAGTAGATAGCTTACATCCTGAATATCTTACATATTTTGTATAGACGTATCTGTCACGTGAGCGCATCTACAGACAAAAACTACCATACTACTAACTAAATAATTCTTAACTAATAATACATATCTGACTACACGTTTGGCTCAGTTTGTAGTGACTAGTGACCCTACTTGCTGTGTCAGCGGCCGCGGGTTCGAATCCCGCTGGTGTCATTCATTTGTGAGATGAGCACAAATGTTTGTACTCCAGTCATGGGTATTTATATTTATAATATGTACATGTTTAAAGTTATATATGTGTAGTGTATCTACTATCTGGTATCCATAACACAAGCCTCGTAGCTTTTCAAGGAACTAGATAGTGCTATGTGTTAATGTCCCAACATATTTATAATGTAGATTATTGGATTTAAAAAAGGCAAGACACGTTATTTTATATATTCTATAAAAGTACATACATGTAACAAAAGGCTCATCTTTAGTCAGATCTTTTCTAGCTAATCTATAGAAATGACAAATAGTGATATAAAACGTGTTTGTGTGTGTGTACTTATGTACGCACGTAAGAAAGTATACTTTTTTGACGTAACATAACAAAAATCGCTAAAGATTTCATCCTGTATGTCACAACTCTCTGTTTGTAAAAGGAATGCAGCTAACTTCATCCTGTCGCTTTTTGGCTGTCGGTGTGCGCACGCATCGTAAAAATTTTACTGTCAAATTTTTTTCCATACGTTTCAAAAGAAGTATAACTTCATAAAGCGATTATAAGATTACAATGCTATGATGTAAAGTATGTATTAATTTTGTAAACAGTGTAATGGATCTTGAAACAGATAAAGACGCACGATTATATCTATATCAAACGCGATAGGAAAGTCAACGCGGCCTTGCCCATAAACTTAGCATAAAAATTTGTTTATATATTATGCACGTGACTTTTCCCAGCACACGTGGTTGTGTTTTAGTGGATGGCTGAAATAATTTTGTAGACTTTGATTTGTTTTTTTTTAATATTATGAGATTAGGAATCTGATTTTTTTACATAGGTATTATGTTGCTGTTGTTTTTTTTTTAAATTTATTTATTACTTTCTATAGTCAATTTTGTTTTTCTTTTATAAAATTCTGCTGTGCGAGCTTCTATTTGTAATCCTCGAAAATGGCTTGAGCGATTTTGATTTTTTTTTGTGTAAGGTACTTATGAGGACACTTGAATGATTCTTAGTTTCTTACCTATAGTTTGACCGGTGTGGCTGTTGTTGCAAACCAAATTAATTTTTTATCTTACCAAATTTTTTCTCATATAAAAACCGATTTAAAATATTGAGTATCTCAGGATTTCTTTCATAGACTGAATAAATATATAGCGGTAATTTCAATGACGTTTTATACATACAAGCATAGTACCGTTTTATAATAGTATTTTTTGCCATCAGATTCTACGATGAATGCAAAAGGAGGTACAACATCAAGTTATGGAAAACTTTCACGGATTGCTTCAACTGCTTACCAGTCGCTGCGATAGGTGAGTGACTTCTTCTATTTCTTCTTTGCAAACATATTTATTTATTGTTTTAAATAAAACTATTTTTTGGTTTGGTTGTTTTCGTTTAGTTTTTTTAGTTTATATTTCTTTTAAAATAGATAGGTGCTTCGTTAATGACTATAACTTGATACGTCGAAAATCTTAGTCTCTCCCGTGACCATGATTGTTGCATTCGAAACGTTAGGAACACGAGACCAAAGTATAATTGCGAAAAAATCGAATGAATATTATCATTGGAAATTTTAAGTAGTCGCGCATAAGAGAATCCTATTTTAAAAGTTGTATTCTTGTTTATCTACACACACAGGTAAATCTCGCGACAAGCTTATATAAATTGTGTTATGTAATAAATTACTGGGTTTGATTTAATTTAAAGTTTATTTTCTTCTTTTTAGAGCATTTACATAAAATCTTGTTTTAAAAAATATTTTTACTATTTATTTATTTCATATGACGTTGAAAAAAGTTTTAAAAGTTGATTATTTATTATGTGTTTTAGAGAATATAAATTATAAACTATATTCTCCAATTTTTGATAAGGTTTTCGTATGAAATTGCAAGTTTGTTTAAATATTTTCTAAATCATCATTACCTTCGTATTAAAAAATGCAAAGAACGTTTCTATGTTTATCATTAAATATTAAATCGCTCGTGGTTAAACTCATTTCAAAACAAATACGTTATATACACATTAAATAAATAAATACTTGTGAATAACCTCGCAAAAGTGCTTTAATATATACGAAAACATTTTTATAGCTACTATATAGGTACATTGCACTTAGTTGTAAACCCATTAGAGTCTGCTCTATTAATAGTTAGTATTTTTTTATTTGATTATGAGCATGTAAGACTATTTAATAATACAGAAAAACACGGTTTTTAGGATACTAAAATTATTAGAAACTCAAACTGATTGTGGTATAGATATTTATATTTATTTCCCCATACAAACTTTCACCCCTTAAGGGATGATTTCTGGGATAAAATGTATCCTATGTCCGTCCTAGGGTCTCAAACTATCTTTTTACCAAATTTCATCTAAATCAGTTCAGTAGATCCAGAGATTACCTCCTACAACATCACAAACTCACAAACTTTACCTCTTTATAATATTAGTATAGATGTTTTGTCTTTGCATTTGGTGTGTAATCAATCATACACGTATAGTCATTAGTTACAAAAATGTATTGTTGGACGCTATTTTGAGTAATTGAAGATTGACCTATTGTAAGTTGTTTTTCGGAATTTGATAAAAAATGCAGTTTTAGCATCTTTATAATCAGTTTCTTTCAACATTTTTGCTATATACATAATATGTGTACTTAAAGAATTACAAGGAAAAGAAGATTCCTCAAGATCCCTTTAAGAAAGAAAATTTTCCCTTTCAACCAGAGCCCTTAATAGGCTTTGTTTTTAATACCTACATGCTTTTAAGAGGCTCAAGGGCTCTTAATTTTATTAGTCTATTTCGTAGTAGAGAAGCTACATAATATATAATTATATTAAAATTTTAAATACATTGTTGATTGTATGCTTAGTACCGATTAATGCGAATTAATAGGAATAATGTAACATAAATAATCGTTGGCTTACTATTACAAGGTTCTATGCTAATTTTAATGAAGTTAGTAATTTTTCATAGAACTTCGTTATTTTGTTATCGTAAAAAAAAACATAGAACTATGTAAAATTGAATATTTTGTAGTTATAGTGCCGCTATCTAGTGGTTTGTTTTTGCAAAACTGTAGCTAATGACACATACAACCTTGTAATATTAATAACTAAATAAGTACTAAAATTGTAACATAGAACCTTGTAATAGTGAGCCAACGAATTATGAAAATCTATATCTAAACATATAATAAAATTCTAACGAAGTCGAATCTGTACATATAAAATCTGTATATATATATATAAATATTTTTTGGAAAATCTTATTGAAAAAGACATTATTATCGATACAGAGGCCGAATCAATAGTTTTTTTTTTTTGAATTTTTGTCTGAGAACGCATCATGAGAAAACCACTGGATAGATTTTGATTAAATTTGAATTGGTAATAGCTGGTTATCCGGGTCAACATTTAGGATACTTTTTACTGCGAGAAAATATCTCATCTCTGAGAAATCTATAATAACCGTTAAAACTTAATGTAAATGTAAAACTCTGCACTGACTCACTGACAGCTTCAAACAAACAACTTCCTTCATACATATTGCCGATGGGAAATCCCACCTGTATCGTGTTAATATATGATAAATGATAACTGGAATTATTATGACTATATACATAAATAAATTAAGGCCTCGGCGATCTCGACGGTCAATCTCACTGAGACTAGGCTAACTGCGCAGGAAATTTTAACAAAAGTGCATCCTCTATTCCTGTCACTCTGAAACTTCGGTAGAATAAAAACTCAACATGACCGGTGAGAGATGAGGCGCAGCACCGCACAGCGAACAGCTTTACATGTTTTCCGAGGCAAGGAAAAGAAACACCACCAACTTCTCAACACCGGGCTGTTACTGAGATTTTTTTGGTAGAAAAAGTCAATAATTAAACTAGAAATCAGGATTCTCCGGATCTACAACCGTACAAGTTCACCACCGAGGTAGACAGACATCATCACTTAGATATGTAAAAAGGAAGCTCAGGTCCTGTTTTGTACTGTGTTTGGGCCTCAAAACGTAAGTGTAAAAAATATTTTCATAGATGGAAATATTCGTGGCCCTACCGCTTGTCTCAATGAACTCATGGGTATAAAACGTGGATAAACCGCTTATCGACTATGTTGTATACGATCGCTATATAAACTTTTATTTACAGAAGATGGGTTTAGGAATCCTTGTGGTTAGGAAACAAAGAATTTATATATATATATATATATATATATATATATATATATATATATATATATATAAGTCAGTGCGATGAACGATATTGATAAGTAATAGATAAACCATAAATAAACTTTTAACTTATGTGCCAATTTATTTGGGCATACCTATTCGTTCTCCTTTTCTAGAAAGAAGAGAAAATTATTATTTGAGAAAAATACCTTTAGACAATAATTCGTCAATAGCGAGCGAGGATTAACTCGCTTTTGTGTAGTATTGCTGCGGCATCACCTTTTTGATTACATAATATTATATAAAATATGGATATTGAAGAAGAGAGAGAGAGAGAAGATTTTAAACTCTAAAAATCACGCCTTTTCTGATATAATATGTGAAAGTCATCAAAACGGATTATATTAGCAAAAACTCGAATTTCACTCTCAACCTTCGGCCTTGTCGTCATGATATTAATCACGGACAGGTCTGACCACGTGATGCAACTCTGTCGAAACGATGTCGGAAGTAAGGTATTTCGCCATTAGGAATACACGTCTAATGCCCGATTTCACCAACAACCCATAAGCTACCAACTACGTATGGGATCCCTAGCTTAAAAGTCCCCTACATTAGCCCCTAAACTAAATTTCGTTTTATCATTGTCAGAGCCCGTATTTCTAGTACCTATATTTAGGTGGCACTTTAACATTTAGGTGACCCCTAACTGTCGGTGAAACAGAAACTGTCCCCTAACAGCCCCCTAACTATGCTTAGGGGATCCCTTAAACTTAGGTGACGTTGGTGAAATCGGCCATAAGTCCCGTAGTAGAGTAGTCCCATTATCATACATAGACATTTTCGAAATATGACACCCAAGTGAAGCGAAAGTGAATAACTAGTTCCCAGATCCCTAAACAGATGAAATGAAGTGTAAATTGAGAAACTGTTAGATAAAATAACGTTTTACGATATCAAATGAACGTTTCTAAGGTTAGTCTTAACGTTTAACTGCTATTTGGGTGACCTTTTGTACTCGTCATACTCATAGCTATGTATAAAGTACTGCAGTGTATTAAATACTACCTACACAAGGGCGGATCGGTGAACCGCTCCCCAGAGCACTGAGTGGCAACTAGGGTTGCCAAGTCTATTCACACGTTTTGAAGCTTCATATGTTTTAGAAATGCCCAAATACCAAATATATAATAGCTAGGCGATTCATCCTAGATTTTTTGGAATATTTTGATTTCTGACGTTTCGGAGGCTAAGGTTGTTGACGTCACAAATATCGTAGTTATCACCACACAAACCTACTACCTACAAAATTCTACTTTCTACTGACTACCCACAAAATTATACAGTAGTTGTTAAAAAAGAAAGAAATGCCGACGAAGTACCTACCCTAAAAAATTTTCTTTTTTTTAATATACTCTTCTAATTAGGGTGGGTTACTATAGCAACTAATTAGCATTATCAATTGTATACTATTATAGTATTTTAACGTTTAGTATAGATTTCTCAGAGATGAGATACTTTCCCGCAGTAAAACGTAACTATACCTATGTTGACCCGGATAACCAGCTATCATCATACCAAATTTCACAAAATCTATCCAATAGTTTTCTCGTGATGCGTTCCCTGACAGACAGACAAGAATTCTAAAAACTGTAGATTCGGCCTCTGTACAGATTCGACTGAGTTGTAATTTCTTTAAATGTATAGATTTAGAACGAGATTTTATTGTTTTGTAAAGGAAGATATCGCACTTCGTTTTGTTTTATAATAACACTTTGTATTTATTAATAGAAAATTTAAATTATATGGAGAATTATTAACAAAGTTACTTTTTTACTATAGGATTCATATCGCGTAATAAAATATTATACTTAGTTAATGGAAATTTTATAACACGATGAAAAAGTATTTTCAGATTCAATGTAGTTGATTCAACGTCTCTCATGATCGCCTCCAAAAAAGATAAATTTAAATGTTCTTCTTAAACGTAACCTTGCACTTAGACGTGAAATTTATTTAAGGATGTTCAAAGATACATCGTGGTTCGTTCATTTCTTATCAAATATGCTGAATTTACTTATTTAAAATATAATTATTACTATTTCATACGTTTAAACTAAAAAAATAAATAGTAAAAGCTCTCAGATTATATTCTTACAAGGTGAAATACTCGTAAGTTTAATAATAATACTTTAATAGTAGGTTCTAACTGTTTGTCTGTTTGTCATTATTGTAAATTTGAGAAAATTATATGCGAAAATATATGAGGACCGGTTGACAAACAGAGAGAAAAGGGTACTGACCTGTTTTCTTTTTGCTTAATTATGCTATTTTCTCTTTTTTATGATCACATTATATTAAACCGTACTAATTGTTATTCATTTATTCTCGTAAAGAAATGTTTTGGGGAATTATTGCATTTATTGCTTTCGCAAGGCCTGGGGATGTAATTAGAACTGGAGTCTGCACTATCCGCCCTCTCGGCCTAGATTTGTGAGTTGAAAGCCAATAATATATTTTTATGATGTTTTTTCATACAATTTATAGCGGTAATAGTTTGATTAGCTTCATTTACCTTCTGTATATTTAAATGTATGTAAATTCATACTAATATTTGTATAAAACTAAAGTGATTTTTGTTTGATATTATTGCGTAAAAGCACTAATCTCTTGAACTGTCATTTCTATTTGAATATTCGTGCTTCTAGTTTGTTTTATTTAACTAGTTTCCGCCTAGTGAAGAAACTGGACCATAATCATTATTGAAAATTTGAGGAAAATTACCTATATGAATAGAATTTATTATTATTATTATATAAAAAACTAGCGGCTCATTCTCGTTTCGTTCGGGTTCACCTAGGGGTACACGTAAAAATTTACGGGATAAAAGTAGACTACGTGTTATTCTAATGTGTTAGCTATATTATTGTAAAGTTTTATTAAAATCCACTCAGTATTTTTTGCGTGAAAGAGTAACAAACATCCATACATCTACACATCCAGACATCTATACATCCTCACAAACTTTTACATTTATAATATTAATAATACTAGCTGTTTTCATTGTTTAGACTAAAGCTAAAAAAAGAAAATCAGTTGGCGGATGACAAATAGAGGAGAAAAAGATACTGAACTGTTTTATCTTTGCCTATTTTGCATATAGATGTGTTTTGTACTTTGGTTATAGATAAATACAAAAATAAACTCAAACGGAGCCGTGGGCAATTAGTTGCTAGCTAAAAATTATGTTTAAATATAATATGATCATTCTTGTTGTTTGCGTTTGTTTGCCGCTTGCCACGGGTGTCTATTTACTTAACCACAATCTCTTATTTTACAAATTCCATACTAATATTATTAATGTGAAAGTTGCTCTATCTGTTATGTCCGATTTCGAGGAATTTTGGCAATGATAAGATTGTATCAGGGAGGGACATAAGCTAGGTACCTTTCATTTCCGTGCCGTTTATTATGCAACCAGAGCAGCTGGAAAAAACAAGTGAATTATAAAAGCCAAAAGTTCCATAGAAGTTAGCATATTCCAATCAAAATTATAAAAAATATTATGAACTATGGGTAAAGTACTGTATTTATATAAGTACATACATCTTAATGCGCTTTAATCAGCTCAGCGCGTAGAAAGGCCTTATCTTTATAATACAATTTAATTTGCTTCACTTAGTTTGTAGATCGAGGACAGGCCTTTACTAATATCGATTTTTTTTCTTGAAAACAAGAGATTGCTTTGTAAGAAATTATTTAATAATTCAATTAAAATAGTTTTCTGTACTAATATTATAAAGAGGAAAGATTTGTATTGTTATATGTTTGTAACGAATAAACTCAAAAACTACTAAACCGATTTAGATGAAATTTGGAAAGAAGATAGTTTGAGACCCTGGGAAGGACATAGGATACTTTTTATTTATGAAATCATCCCTTTAGAGGGTGAAAATGGAGATGAAAGTTTGTATGTGGAATCTACTTTATTAATTTGTTTGTCATCCTTGATAATGTAAAATGTTATCAAAGTAACCTTAAATGTTTCCGAATGTCACAGCTGACGGGCAACTTTTACAATTTTTTGTACTAATAATCATGTTCGGTCTATTACGAACTTTTTTTTTATTAAACTAGATAAATCGATCGAGCCGTTCTCGAGAAATGCGCTTGCTTACGAGAACCACAATTCAGTTTTATTTATATAGATAATCGGTTGAGGAAAATTATATTGGCATGTCCGGACTTAAGGTAGCTACTACTCACGCGATACCTACGTAGAATATATTGTACGTTTATATCCTATTACATTTACATAATATCTAGCTCATTAATAAAGATAAAATATTAACCTAAGGCATTTTCTGATATAAGCCATTATTACCCACTTTATCATTTTTATTTTGATAAATGATTAAAAATTACGATAAAATGAAAAAATACATAATATTACTGTTTATGTTTGTGCTGTTTGATTTATACTCATCATTATCAATGGGTTACCTAAGATCAAAATCTAATATAACAACTCATAAGAATGATTCAAATTATGTTAATTAATTTAACATGTTAAATTCAACTGCAAAGTGTTTATGATTCATATAGTAAAACTAGCGTTTTCCCTCGGCGCCTCATGCGTGGTTTATTTATATAAAATTTGGTCCACAGAATTTTTTTTCTAAAGGTCCCCGTCAAATAAACTCATAGGCTGTATATATTGTTATAGATAATCAAAATGCTTAAAAAAATTCAACATTTGTAGGGATCAGTCCTTATTATCGTCCCACTTTCGGGCACGGGCCTCCCTTCAATACGAGGGGGATCAGGCCATAGTTCACCACGCTGGCAACTGCGGGTTGGCAGACTTATGTGTCTATGAAAAACTTGCTAAATTCTCTAGATATGCAGGTTTCCTCGCAATGCTTTCTTTTACCCCTTTTTTTATTCGTTGTAAAATTATATTCTATGCAGTTAGAGTTAGTTATAAAGTCGTTGTTCTAACTAAAATGAAACGGAGCTAGTTTCAGTAAAATTTAAATATTACCACAATATATAAGTGTAAACCGCACTTGAATTGATTAAGCCGACTGTGATATTATCACTCACAAACGCACAGACAAACAGACAAAAATTCTAAAAACCATTGTTTTGTGTTCTATTGCGTTAACAAAGACATCCAATAATAGTTTTTCTCAAATATCTTCCATGTATAGACGGCCATCAGTTAAAAATTTATTATATGTATATTTTTTATTTACAACATGTAATAGCTAGTTAAATATTGACTAACTTACGATCAAACACAATGCAGTTAATAAAACAATACTCTCACTGAGAAGTGATTGTACAAAACCTCTATTTGCAATCTGCCTTCCTACAATTACGTATAGCATTCGTGCTTCGAATTATACATTGTTTATTTGTCACGATTAGTGGTAATAGGTTTGAGGTTTGAGGGAACTGTTGAAGTTACCTATACTAATATTATAAAGATGTAGAGTTTGTATGTTTGAACGTGCTAATATCAGGAACTACTAACCCGATTTGAAAAATTCTTTTTGCATTGCATAGCCCGTTTATTGAGGAAGGCTATATGCTATATATCATCATCCTACCGATGGGCAGACTTTCATACATTATTACTAATAGCATAAAGCCAAAGAGTTTTTTTATGTAGTTTTAACGCTACGTTCTGATGGTAAATTATAATATAGTTAGTAGGTAGATAAGTATGTAAAGTAGCTAGCTAGCAAAGAAAATAATGATTTAGAAATGTTGTCAAGCTAAAGAGATTAATTGTTTGTTTGGTTTGTTTTTTGAATGCATTAATCTATTTAGTTACCAGTCCAATTAGAAAAACTTTTTTTTACATTTTATAACTTTATCGCCTATGAAAAACAATTTTTACTTAAATAAATCGCGCGAGCAGAGCCACGGTCAAGAGCTTGTATATTCGCATAGTTTTCATTTGCGATGTTTTCTGAAATATACCAATTTCCCACAGAATCGACTGGTTGGACCATGGTTTGAATTAGCCTCCATTAGCTATAAGCTACGTACTAACGAAAGTTGAATGAATAAACTCACTCTCCTATTTACAATACATAATAATTAACAAGGATAGCAGCTTATCCACACTCTAATGAACAAGTCTTCATATCGTCGTCTCAGTTCTTATTTGTTCAAACGACCAGTGAAGGGTTTTTAATACAGAACATGTCAATTCTATTGATATATGTAAAACACACATTTTAATTTAAAAAAAACCCAAAAGATGTTTTTTTTGTTGTTCAAGCTTTGTTTTTGAAATAGAGAAAAAAATGTTCAACTGTAAAATACAACAAGTATTAGTGGTTTGAACAAATAAGCACTAAAGCGACGATATGAACAACAAACACTTCTCGGAAATCTTAAATTCTATACATTCACCTTTAATCAAAGTCGAGTCTGGTCGCTCTCATTAATTAAAGCGAAGGTCTACAATACAATGGTAACTCTATCCATTGTTCTATTCTCGTATTTTATGTTCGTTTTTGACGTTGTTTCATGTTGAATTACATGGGCTGCTTTTGTTTAAATGACTAAAGCCTAAAAATCACTATACTGCTAATTACTTCTTATAAGAACATACATTGACGGCACGTTTGGCTCAGTTTTTAGTGACCATACTTACTGTGTCAGAAGTCGCGGGTTCACGTCCCGCTTGGGGCATTCATTAGTGTGAGCATGAATGTTTGTACTCCAGTCATGGGTGTTTATATTTATAATATGTATGTATGTATTTAAAGGTATGTGTAGTGTATAAACTATGTGGTATCCATAACGCAAGCCTCGTAGTTTACCATGAAAGTAGATGTTGCTGTGTGTTTATGTCCCTACATATTTATTTATTTACATATATCGGATTTTTCCACCCTTGGGGTGTTTTTATGGTGCTCAACGATAAACGAGCAGAAAACCGCCCTGATCGAAAGCGGTATCTGTTGCCCATAACACCTATGGTACATGTACTTAAGTTTTATGAAACAAAAATGTAAAATGAGGACTAAAATGATATGGCTCTTGCCTGTAATTGCGCTGGCTACCTGGTCCTTCAAAGCGGAACACAACAATGCAATCATTGTTGCTTGGCGGAAGAAATATATAAAGGGGTGGTTACCCATCCAGTCGGACTCTTCAGGCCTGAATAGAGTCCTACCACCGTTTGTGAGTTTTTTTTTTGAAATTTATATAGGACCACTCCAGGGGTTCCTTTTTCATGAAATGACTATACCTACCTGTTCATTAAAAAGAAAATCATTCATTGATAACAGGGTAAGATATCACGTAACTAACGACAAAAAATAACATACATACACCCAAATTGAGTGTTCTGTTTTTTGAATTTGGTTAAAAAATTGAATCCCAGTTTTTTTTTTCTTTTTAATGATTTTTCTATTATTTAACTAGATCACCGAACTAAATGTTTAACTTGATATTTATGTGGTAGACGATATTATTGGCCCCAATTCGAAGAAAGTCTCGTCTAAGTTATACGTCAATTTGTTTAGTATACGACAAAACACATTTAATCTTTCGATAGAGCGACTTTTACATTTTCCTTGAAGACTCAATTTTCTAGGTCAAACCTGGATGATTTGTTACCGGGCGTACTTGCGACAGTTCAAGGGCGCAAACGTTTTACGAGTCGCCATAAATAGACTATATCTATGTAACTCCATTTTGTCATTGGATGGAATCTTTATGTTTCTTCGGACTTATTTTTAGCATTACAATGTGGAATGTGATCGTTGTATGATTCGCTGTTAGGTGAGGTTGGTTTAGTCGAAGTGGTCATAAGTTCGATTCTCGCACATATTAGAGATAGAGAAATCATTGCTTTGCCCTTTTAAAGTGAAGAATTTGTTCGTTGGTTCTCTTTATTTTTATTATGTAATATGAAATATTATATGTATGTATCAGTTTTATCAACCCTTATAAAGTAGAAAGTGAAATATTGCTATATACGTAGTAATAATAACGAAGTGCATCGAAGTTAATCAACTAAAGCTTCTAATATGTAGTAAGAAATGAAATGGCGTGACCAGTCACTGTATCCCGCAAATTCTTAACACTTCAAGGTGTATCACACCGACTGACGTTCTATTTGTATTGCGCACGTGCCGCAGGTGCTAGTAATAAACGAGACTGATCGTACGAGTTATTTTTTGTTTATTTAAAAAAATCTTTCTTGTTAATTTATGGTAAAACCCACATAGACTTATCGACAGAAAAATATTATAGAAGCTCTGGTTTAGTTTAGGAAATAGTAGTTCAACTTATTTTTTGAAACTTTTTATACAACTTGCTTTACTTACTTTAACCCCTACTTACTTTTACAGAAGTTAATGACCCTGTATCCATATCATGGTACATACTATATTAAATTGATTGTGTTCGCCAATTCAGAGGCTAACACGTTTTATATGACATAAGTAAACACTGATAAAAAGATTTATTAAAATTGAATCGTTAAAAAAATAAGAAAGTTTGTGCGGGGAACTTACATATAAACATACATACATATTTTGAGTATTTTCTTATATGTATAAAAAATAAGCTGCACAAAGTCAGAGCAAGTAGCTAGTTATTTAATATAGTACTTTTTTATTATATATGGCTTAAGGTGTATAATGTATATAGAGCACAAAAATAACATAGAGCAAAAATTCTTAAAATGCTTGTGGCATATCGTTTTGTTACATCATTCGATTCACTTAAGATGTAGACGTAGGTAAAAATATATTGTAACATACCCAAAAAGTGAAGTTTATAGAGAACCTCTCTTTTTAAAGTCGGTTGTGAATTTTCGTCGCTTCGTCGGTCGTGAATGATCGCTTTTGAGATACATACAGTCAGTATGTTTCTTAAAAACAATGACTTTTATAATACAAAATAATTTCACAGTCCAGTTGATTACTTTTGGTTTGTTAAGAAAATGTCGTCCAAGCTTAGTTGTTTACTATATTTGATCGAGACAGCTGTCGTTTTAAGGCAGATATTAATAAATACGTTTCATTTCGAAGTATCGCTAATAAAGTTGCCCCTCACTGAAATAACAATTTTACCAAGTCTACATGTTATAAGTACTTACGTTCTAAGCATTAGCTTTTAGCTATATTTTGCATGAAATTAATTATTTTATATACTTCAAGTGGTTTAATAATATTATCAAATGATTATTATATTACATTTAGAAATAGTTCTAATGTTATTTTAGTAATTACATAAACCCTGCGGTGTTCGCGTTTAAAAATTATTGGTGCTTTTTTTGCGATATGAAGCGACAAACATTATATTAAATTCAATAATTGACGTGGATGTGTACAATTTTGAGTATAATTGATCTTTTGTTTGTCATTTTCACGGCAATAATATTTTTTTTAACTCGCATTATTAGAAAAAAATTTTTTAAAGACTAGCGACTCACCCTTTCTTCGCTCGGGTTCGTCCCTAGGTACGTTTTAGCGGTTAGTATAGATTTTTCAGTGTTTGTTAGTATGGAATAGATATACTATATATTATAGGATATATAGCCTTCCTCAATAAACGGGCTATCTAATGCAAAAACATTTTTTCAAATAGGATTAGTACTTCCTGAGATTAGCGCGTTCAAACAAACAAACAAACTCTGCCTCTCTATAATATTAGTATAGATTACAATATTCTAGGTGACAGCAATGTCTGGGTTTAAAATTATTTATGAAAAAGATTCATGAAAAAGGTCGCCCCAAAAACACTGAATGCCTTAAGGATATTTCTTGAATATTGTATTTTAATAGGCATTCAAAGATAACGTGAAAAGTGTCCAGAATTATCTTAAGAGATAATAAATAAAAATCTTTTGATAACATTTTTATTAAAGTAAAGGATTTCTTTATAAATTGCGAAAATTTAAGAATATATGCTAAAAGTATTATGTATAGTAGGTACCTACTTGCTATAACGAGCTTTCTATGATGTTGAAAAATATAATTATGCAAGTAAAAAAGTACAATCATCTCGAATGTGCCGAGTTTTTAGTGTTTAGTTGTATTCTAATAATAAAAGTGTGTTTTGTTTGTTTTATTTTTTTTTAATTAGACTTATTTACTTTATTTGCAAGTATGGAACAGTATTATTAAATACGATGCTGCTCCTATTATATGATTCTTATAATATAAAACTAGCGACTCACCCTCGCTCCGTACATTTTAACGTTTAGTATAGATTTCTCAGAGATGAGGTAATTTCCTGCAGTAATAAGTATCCTGTATGTTCACCCGTATAACCAGCTACCGTCATGTCAAATTTCATCAAAATCTGTCTAGTGGTTTTCTCGTGATCTGTTCCCAGACAGACAGATAGACAAAAATTCTAAAAACTATAGATTCGGCCTCTATATCTACAATAATAACTGTTTCAATAAGATTTTCCAAAAAAAATATTTAATGTACAGATTCGACTGTTGGAATTTTATTATATGTATAGACCGAATAACCTGTACAAACTTTAACTCCCAGTTCAACTATCGTTAAGGACCATCAAGGTGACAAGTATATAAATAAAATTTCATCAAAATTGGTCAAAGAGGACGTTTTTCACCTTATAAACATATTTCTTTGCGAAGACACGCACAATGGAATATAGTATTATACCTAGTGGACCGGTAAAGGAAACTCTTCGTCGGAAAGTAACCGGTTTTATGTAAAAAGGCTAACCATAAAGTGACATAATAGTGAGTGACCCAATCATGTAAATGCGATCGCTGTGAACAAGTTTGGCATTCATCCAGACCCCTAGGTTATGAAAATTCAAGCCTTTGCTTGCACCGTACGAATTTGACATATTTTCTTTGTAACTCAGCGTATATATATATATATATATATATATATATATATATATATATATATATATATATATATATATATATATATATATATATATATATATATATATATATATATTGGATGTTTAAAGGCTAAAAACAGTATTATATGTAGATACATATTTTTCTTAAACGTTTATGTGACTGGGAATAATAAATTTTTAATAATAATTAATCTATGTTTTGATTGTCTGAACTACTTTAGATAGAAATTTGACAGAAGTTATGCCAAGTTTCTAATTCTTATAATTCATTTGAATATTTCTCAAGAAAGGTTTATTTTACTAGTTTAGGTCTGTAAAATAACCCAAGCTGAAATATTGTGTTACGCGCCGCTAGTTTATTCGAAGACATCAAGTACGCCTTCATACAACCTCTGTGGTGTTCGTCTACGCAGGTGCCAGGCAGGCAGGAAAAGTATGACGACGAAGACATATTAATTGACGTTTTGGGCGGGACGTATGATTTTCTGTTGTGTATATAAATTTTTTATTAATTACTGTCAATATAACGATCATATCAGGAAAAGTGTTTCATTGTTTTCCAATTGTTATATAATGTACACTGTACAGGCATAAAATAACACACTTTGTTTTGTTGAGTGATTACGATTCTACATCTGATGTGGACGTAAATTGAACATGGAGGAAAACAATAGCGCATATCCGCAATTTAAATTGTATAATACTTATATATTTTCTACATTCATACTATGGTCATTTGTTTAATATGACTATCATGGTATAGGTGGTTTGCATCTAGAAAAATAAAACAAAATATCTCTCGGGAACCGTATTTTTTCCGGTATAAAAAGTAGCCTATGTGTTATTCCAGACTATATTCTATCTCTGTGCCAAATTTCATCTAGATCCGTCAAGGCGTTCTGGCGTGGAAGAGTAACAAACATCCATACAAACTTTCGCGCTTATAATATTAGTAAGGATTATTGATTAGCTATAACACAGTGTCATTCTAGCGTAGCAGACCAGAGACAAATTTTTGTACCTCGTTGTCTTGGTAATTTAGACTACAAATTTGTCGAATAGTTAATACGAGATTCACGTTTTTTTACTGGTTTTGGTCGTAAAATTAATGCTATAACGTATATAAAGCTTTCCTTTAACCAAACATGCATAATATATCGTAAAAACTATAAAAGCTAAAATATGTGTTTTTTTTTAAATTAACACGCAACAACATCTTGTTCCATGGTAAGATACAATGCCTGTGTTATGGATACCACATAGTTGATACACATTACACATAATATATAACTTTAAAATTTAAATGCATACATAATACATATTATAAATATAAACACCCATGACGAGTATAAACGCTCTTCTTCATCACACAAATGCGCCAGCAGGACTCGAACCTGCGACAGCAAGCACAGCAAGTAGGGTACACACACACTACTACAAACTAAGCCAAACGTGTAGTCAAATAATACTGATCGCCTGTACCAAAAAGTCGGCCTCAGAATCTGTGAATTAATTTCCAATCCATATGACCTATTTAAAACGTTTTATATCCACACTTCCAGTATTTTGGAAGTTCTCAAGTATTACTTTCAAACTGATTTTGTTTAAAATAAAACAGTTTAGATAATTAAAGAATCGAGGTTGCAGTTAAAAGTCGTGTAGTCAGTTATTACAAAGAGTACGTGGTATATTAATAAATAATCCGACATCTGCAAGGGAAAGCATTGCAACTAAGTATTGTAGCAATTTCGGATTTGGACATTAATTATATTGTGACAATATATTTCTATTATTATGAAATTATATCAATATTGAGTCACCAGTGGAAGCGTTAACGTGCTTCTTAAGAAAACCAAGTAAAGCGTGTTCGAATCCCGAGTCTCACACCTTGATGTCTTCATATTCAAATCTTTTTTAACATGATTACTACTTGCCTTATGGCTAAAGAAAATGCGGTGGAGGCTCGTACCCAGCAGTGGGATGTTAAAAAGGATGAACGAGGATTATATTGATGTCTTTGAAACTTAAAACAAAATAATATTTTTGCGTCAAGTTTTGTTTAGGTTGCTAAAAATAAACTCTCGAAAGATAAGAACAACAGCAAGCTTTTCATCTGAAAGAATATAACGATAAGTAATCCCTTAATAAATATTATAAACGCATAAGTTTTAATGGATTTTTGTTACTCAATCACGCCAGAACGGCTGAAAGGATCTGGATGAAATTTGGCGCAGAGATAGATTATAGCCTGGAATAGTACATAGGTTACTTTTATTTCCGAAAAAGTGTACGGTTCCCGTGGAATGGTTTTTTTTTTGTTTTCATCGTCAAAGTCTATCCTACTTTTGTACACGACCACAAACAGTATTTCATGCTATCAAATAGATCAGGTATTTTAAGACTTTTCCGTAAAGTTTCCGCAAGAAACGTGGGCGAAGCCCTTAACAGTAGATCAACTCTAAATAAGATTAGGGGCTGTTTATTTATACCCCTTCGGGCCTTTACCCTTCACGCTGACTTTCAATAGTTACTTAGTGTACGTTAATTTGATAAAAGTACTAATAGTTTTATGTATAGGTTAGGTTACATACAAGGTGAGAGAAAAGAATCATGTGAGTTTTTCCATACATATATTAAAACTGTAACTAAGCCGAATCTGAACACTAAATATTTTTTGGAAAATCTTATTGAAATAGACATTATTATCGATACAGAGGCTGAATCTATAGTTTTTAGATTTTTTGTCTGTCTGTCTGTCTGTCTGTCTGTTACCGCATCACGAAAAAACCACTGGAGGGATTTTGATGAAATTTGGTATGATGATAGCTGGTTATCCGGGTCCACATATTATAGGATACTTTTTACTGCGCGAAAATATTTCATCTCTGAGAAATCTATATTAAACGTGAAAACGAACAAATACCCTCACACAATCTGCATATAGTTAAACTGATTGAAGATAATAAAACACAAAAAAAACGTTAAAACGTAAGTAGGGACGAACGAACCCAAGCGGAGCGAGGGTGAGTCGCTAGTATAGCTATATTTTTCTACAATGTCGTAGAATTAAACGTCAGTCATTATATTCTACAATATTATGACTGATATTCAATTTTATAAGTATAGGTTTATAGAAAGCCTAGAGAGTAGAGATGGATTAAACATGATATATGATTCTGAATTTTTGCCATACAAGCGCCTCACCCTCGCTCCGCTCGGGTTCGTTCTAGTTACCTTGTATAGTTTAGTATGGATTTCTCAGAAATGGCATCTTTTTTGCAGTAAAAAGTATCTATATGTTGAACCGAACAATCAGTTACCACCAAACCAAGTTTCGTAAAAATCCCTCTAGTGGTTTTTCCGTGATGCGGTCACAGACAGACAGACAAACAAACTAAAATTCTAAAAACTATACATAGATTTCGCCTGTACATCGATAATAATGACTATTTCAATAAGATTTTCAAAAAAATATTTAAGGTACGGTTTCGACACAGTTAGAATTTTATTATATGTTTTTGTATTGACTAACAACTGATTTTCATTAGTATGTAAATTTACAGTTAAAAAACCAGTTAACATTGAAATGTAACATTTTTAGTTCGACAACCAGACAATACTTTCGCTTGAATTAGTATTCGTTATAGTGATGAAGTGCAGAGCGTTCACCTTGCTTGATTTGTATTCGTAAAACATTCATAGTGAAACGATGTGACAGTATAATATTCCTCCATTACAACACAATACAGTAACAATAACCAATAAATTTTTAAATTCAATTTTATTTTAATAGATCAGAAAAAGCTTTCGAGTTCAGAAAAACCTAAAATAGGTCTATTTTTTTAAATAAATTATATATTATAATAAAGATAAATAACAAAGATATGAAATCGATAACTCACTTCGCTCGGGTTCATTTTGTTTATGCTTATAGGTAGCGTCTTCTTTTGACAAATTTTACATACACGCACGCACGCACGCACACACACACACACACGCAACACACACGCACACACACACACACACGCAACACACACGCACACACACACACATGCACATACATGTACATTAACAATAGTAGAAAACTTAACTTACATTAGCGCACAAAAAAAAACAAAAAAAAATTACGCGGCTCCATATTATACGAATGCAAAGCCATTAGGCGATAAGTAATCAGATTTTTAACTAACGTACTATATGCTAGGAAGAAAGTAAATCCTACTTTCTGAAGGCTGTTTTTATGTACTACTCAAGGTAAGAGTGGGGTGGCCAAGACATAGGACCCTCTGCGCTACTTCTGTCGTTTCCGTTTGTCGAGGATTATATCAACACTTGTGCAAACTTGACACAAGTGACTTTCAAATATTATTGTTTGCCCTCTTTATTGTCGCCTTGATTTCATATGTTATAAGGTTGCGCGAGTTTATTCTTTTCCATCACTCGTATTTTCTTTACGTATCGTTTCAAATATGTATAAACAACGTAGTGATGAGTTTTATGTCCCTTGAGTATTGATTGGTTTCCTATACAAATTTCCCCCTTTTGCAACACCTCAAAGGATGATTGTCGGAATGAAAACTATCCTATATCCTCAAAATATTTTCAAACCAAATTTCATCTAAAAAGGTAACAGACAGTTCCTTCGGCACTACGTCTTACGTGAATAATCTTTTAAGATATATGTACATTTGTCGACCTACTTTGTATGAAGACTGATAGTTTTTAATAAAGAAAAATAGATATATCCAAAGTCCAAACCGCATTGTCTTTCTTATTAGAAATACTTAGAACTTGATAATGGATTATCGTAATTTTCGTATTAGACTTATTTTTATTCTGTACTAGCGACTCACCCTCTCTTGGCACGGATTCATCCTTAGATACGTTTTATCGGTTAGAATGGAATAGATAGCTGATGGACTATATATTATATGTACATAGTTACAAAATAAACAGTTCTGAACTTTTCGATTTTCCAACTATTTTTTGGGATTGTCCTAAATTTTTTTTATGATAATTAAATCATTCATGACACACCCGGAACGGCAATTGATTTTTATACTATTCTGTATTTATAAACCTCTATCAAAATATATCATTTAATTTGTTTTCTAAAAATAAATTATAATTACGCAGCAAGTAATTTTATTATTGCATTTCGAGATAAAGCTGGAGGTTCTTAACAAAGTTATGTGATAAAGACTACGCTCCGTAGACTTCCTTATTATCTAGGTATAATTAACTTATACCTGTTACCGTTCGTTTAGATATTTTACCTTGGTGTAACAACATGACCTGTAGTCCGATTCCGATATGTATGTTTATTGATAAAATATTGCTAAGTTTTTGATAGACTTGAAAATGGATGTACCGCGTTCTTCGTTAATTTTAAATCTTTGAACCGATTTTAGTCATTTTCATAAAAAAAAAATGCCCCTAAGTGTAATACCATACCATATTGTGATATTTTTTTTATATATTTTGAGGTAGACGTATTAATATTAACACGCTTTTATTAGCTTCACCGGAATCTATTTAGGAAGTAAGGTAAATGGTAATTGCTTTATCTAATATATAAAATTTCCATGTCACAATGTTTGTTACCGTACTCCTCCGAAACGGCTTCACCGATTTTTACCAAATTTTATATGCGTATTCAGTAGGTCTTAGAATCGGCTACTATTTATTTTCCATACCCCTAAGTGATAAGGGTGGTCCACCCCAAAAAAAAATGTTATTCGGCATTAAAAAATACATACAAACCTAAATTTTCACTAGGGACGAACCCGAGCGGAGCAAGGGTAAGTCGCTAGTAACAAAATAAAAATAAAAAACAAAAAAAACACGCTTTAATAATGAACCGAACAAAAGAGTAAAAAAATATTTTTAGCATAAGAATAAAGTGATTAACGAGACAATTAAGATCGTTGTGCATAGAGCGTGGGCCGTTCGATATCAGTTGTTATAAACATTCCATTGGTACGATTTCTGAAAGTAGAGTTAGTATAAAAATATTGTACAAAGCAAACAAACATAATATATCAATTAACGATTTATCTTTACATATAGTTAGTTATAATTAGCTATTTTTAATAGTTTTTGCCATATTTAGTTACCTTGCTTGCTTGTATATAGTATCATCGTGGTTTTATTCGAACTAATTTTTGTATTTTTTTTTCTCAGAATTAAGATATTTTCCTATAGTAAATAGTATCCTATATGTTGACCCGGATAACCAGCTATGATCATACCAAATTTCAGCAAAATCCCTCCAATAGTTTTTCTGTGATACCGTAACAGACAGACAAAAATTCTAAAAACTATAGATTCTGCCTTTGTATCGATAATAATGTCTATTTCAATAAGTTTTAAAAAAAATAATGTACAGATTCGACTCAGTTAGAATTTTATTTTATGTATAGATATTTACTAATTATATTTTCTATATTTATCTCATATTACAAATTGCTAAGAATTTTACATAAAAAAAACTCACCTCGTATTGTCTTCAAAGTTCTCTGTTCGATTGTTGACTCGTTGACTTAAGAGTGCCATTGTCTTGGAGTAGGAAAGCGATTGTAGGCAGGAACTCTTCCGGATGGGCATACGATGTGAGAGCTATACCTACCTGTTAGTTATTACCGTACTTTGGATTGGAGAGACTTTACAAGAGGGTGGTCTTTTATATAAATAAAACCATGTATATTTAATTATTATGAAAGAAATTTCGTTCCGAATGAATTAATTAAGCTTTTTATAATACTTTAAAAAACACCAAAAAGATACAATAATAATCTTTTATAAGTAACTTTGAAGTTTCAACTCAATGGATTTATTTTTTATTAAAAGTAAATTTTTACGTATTAGGTAATCTATATATTACGTGAAGAGAAAACTTTGAACCCCTTTTTAAGCATATTGCATGTACGGAGGAGCATGAGCTTTTGACATAATTAAAGTTTATATTGAGAAGGGCTGTAGAAAACTAAAATCTTCCTTTTATTCGCGAATCCGCTCGCGCATTTTATCTATACAGATAAATAAAATTGAAGGGTCTGTTTGTTATGTGAAAATAAACAGCGTTTTACTAAATGCATATGAAAAAATTTTGTCTGTCTGTTTGTTTCGGATAATCTCTGAAACGGCTGGACTGATTTTGACGGGACTTTCACTGGAAGATAGCTGATTTTATAGGGAGTAGCATAGGCTACTTTTATTTTAGAAAAAGAATTAGGGTTCTGCTCAAAAAAAATTAAAACGTACCTAGGGACAGATCCGAGCGAAGCGAGGGTCGCTATATAATATATAATCTATTTATTCCATACTAAACGTTAAAACGTACCTAGAGACGAACCCGAGCGAAGCGAGGGTGAGTCGCTAGTATTTACGTATAATTACTTCACTGCTAAAAGGTGTAGCATGATGTTAGATAACCTTTATCATCAATATACGAGTATTTACATAATATAAAGATGAAAAGTTTGTTTGTCTGTACGTTTAAATCTCTGAATCTATGGGCTCGTTTCAAAATTCTTTTAGATTTTATAGCTATCTATATAACTTTAAAAATAGAGCCCTAATATTGATCAGATTTAATGAATAATTGTTGATTTCAACTACCGGGCGATCACTAGTACATAATAATATGTAAATAGCATAAATAACCGTTACATAATGCACCTATAACAACTATATCTCGATTGAACGTGTATCGTTTAAAATATATCCCATCTTTTCTTCCGCGAAAGCTCTTGTTGCGCAACTGACATACATATTCTGCCTGATGCTTCGATAAGAAGATGTGTATATTTATTTTGTTACTTCGAACTGCGCCTTTATTTATTGCGTAATGATCAAAATACACTCATATACAAAGTTTTATTATTTCACTAGCATTGCCCGCGGCTTCGCCCGCGTTCAGATTACCAAAAACCAAATTTTAAGGTTTTACGTATTAGAATACTCTTACATTGCAGTTTTTGTATTTTTTGTCAGAAATGAGATATTTTCCCGCGGTGAAAAGTATCCTATATGTTGACCCGGATACTCAGCTATCATCATACCAAATTTCATCAAAATCCCTCCAGTGGTTTTTCCGTGATGCGGTGACAGACAGACAAAAATTCTAAAAACTATAGATTCGGCCTCTGTATCAATAATAATGTCTATTTCAATAAGATTTTCCAAAAAATATTTAATGTACAGATTCGACTTAGTTACAATTTTATTGTATGTATAGATTATTAAAGTTTGGTCAAAGGATTTGTAACATGTATTACGAGTAAAAGTAATAAATAATTATATTATGTACTTGTCTCAGCCGAAAGACTTCCACTGCTGTGCATAGGTCTACCCAAAGATTTCCGTGACTGCCGATCTTGTGCCATCCGCATCAATGATCTACATTATATGTACAGAATATATATAAATACTAGCAACTCACCCTCGCTTCGCTCGGGTTCGTCCCTAGCTTGATTCCTCAAACTTTCATCCCCATTTTCACCCCCTTAAGGGATGATTTCCGAGATAAAAAGTATCCTATGTCCTTCCCAGGGTCTCAAACTATCTTCTTACCAAATTTCATCTAAATCGGTGCAGTAGATCCAGAAATTACCCCCTACAACGTCACAAACTCACAAACCCACAAACTCACAAGCTTTACCTCTTTATAATATTAGTATAGATTGTTATTCTAGAATTTAGTAAGTGTTTAATTATTACAATTAATTTTTTAACTTATGTATAAAATAGTATACAAATCTTATTAAATAATTATTTTATCTCCCAGACTATCAATGATTATAATTAATTAGAGTAGTTATATAAAACCCCATGAGATGGCTACGCTCCCATGGTAAGTGGGCGAGGATAAAAGCAATCTATGTCCATGATCACCATGCAAACTATGTCATTGCCAATTACCGAAATCCGCGTTTATCAGTTTAAGCGTAAAAACGTAACAATCGGACGGCAAGTGTTTTACAATATTAGTATCGATTCTACTTTGAGCGTGTACATTTTCATGTTTATTTTAAGAGGGTAATAGGGTATCAATATTCTGTATATTGTTTTATACCTCGACAACTGCGTAGATATCGTTTTAGGTCGACCTTAACGCATTTAGTAACTGTGTGATTTGACCTTAAGACGTAGTTAGGTAGTAGTTATTTTGCACGTATGTTACGTGCGTACGATAACTAGTTGTTATAAAAGAAAACTTTCTATGGACTTTATTCTTTGTTTTTAGGAAAAAAAACCTATGACTTTATTCTTTATACGAAGTGTTTAAAAGACTTGGCATTCGTCTTAGAAGCGGTAATTTCTTATATTTTGCTGATAACAACAGTAATATGTATAAACTATAAAAAGATCTTTACCGGAAGGTCCCACAAGGGCGATGTATTTGTGAATACTTTCTACTATGTCTTGAAAACAAACTTTTTTAGAATCTGTATTGTACTTTAGATGAAAAAATAATACTAACAAGTATGTATGTAGGTATATAAGTGTACGTACGTGAGGAAAAAATAAAATATATTAATAAAATCTAGCCCCTAATGGCTTTATTTCCAAGTATGTATCTAATGGCGGCACTAATATCCGGTACGTTAAGTAAACAATTACCGTCTGTCTTCACCTTATCTCAGAAACATCCTTATTCGATATCTCACTCAGCGGATGTTTAAAGATCATTTATTTCTCATCTAAGAACATAGTTCACTTGCGATGAGAGTGCAATTACACAATAATCTAATCAAATTGAAATAATAAACATAAGTGATCGAGACAACATTAACAAATAAACAAAATAAACTGTCTGTATGTATGTTTTAAAGGCGAATTTACATAACGAAAATAATTTAAGGCATATTTACATAAATTAATTTCACGAAACAACAATAATTTATTTAGAGTATAGTAATATACTTTATCAAACATTAATGAAGAGAACAATGCACATCCGCTTAGGCAATACGCATTGGTATATATATAGTCTATTTTTCCTTACATGTCCTAAATGGTAAACAAACATTACATTGAACGAAAATCACTTGTTTTCGTTCATCGTAAGTATAATATTAGTATAGATAAGAGGTAAAGTTTGTGAACTTTTGATGTTGTGAGTTTGGGACGTTGTAGGGGGTAATCTCTGGATCTACTGACCCGATTTAGATGAAATTTGGTAAGAAGATAGTTTGAGACCCTGGAAAGGACATAGGATATTTTTATCCCGGAAATCATCCCTTAAGGGGATGAAAGTTTGTATGGGCAATCAAGCTAAGGACGAACCCGAGCGAAGCGAGGGTAAGTCGCTATTATATACATATATACGTAAATTTATCTGGTGTATTTTTCACACGACTCTAACGATTTGGATCTGAAACTTTGTATTTAGATAAGGTTTTACAGTTTAAGTTTGTCTATATAGGTGTCTTTTCTGACAAAAAATCTTTTCCGAAAAATCACGATTTTACAAAACAACGGCGAACGTAGCTCGCTCGGCTAGAACTTAATTATTATTAATATTAATTAGTGTTCGCATTTTCATATATAAGAATGTACGGTATATATATATATATATATATATATATATATATATATATATATATATATATATATATATATATATATATATATTTCTCTCATGCCTCCATAAATTTACGTCATCAGTTTATTTATTTATAGCCATATTTACATATAGCCGTGATGAATAAATAAACTGATCCCAATTTCATGAGTTTCATATGCGCTGTCACCACACGATGTTATTTTCATTCACCCACTTTTAATGGAGTGTCAACGATCAAAATATTGTGATTACGGCCTCGCGTTATAAAGCTGGAGACAGTTTTATAATTGGAATATTTTTAAGTTTAAGCAACTGGTCGAACATCTTGTTTTTGTTCTATTGTCAAAGACAAAAACTTAACCTTTATAGTTTTGTCATATTCGCTCGTATGACACATCTATATATCACTCAGAACTATGTATTAAAAGTATTTTGTTGAAATGTAATAGGTAGGTATAATATGGGCGCCTATATAATTACACTAAAATTGAAAAAATTGAAAACTAGCAGTCGTATAAATCTGGGGGATGAAAAAATGTCCACGTGTTTCTCGGGTTTCTGTGATACGATGTCGGCACACCTATTTCGAAATAAAATTGATAAATTAAAAATTGTTACATAAGAATCATTATGTTCAAAGGTTTCTATTCATTCGTTCGTCATACTTGTAAAAAAATTTTTTTTGAGTATGTAATTAAATCGTCGGGTCGTTTGTCCCAAGTCGTGTCATGCTAAAGTTAGCCATACATTTGGCGTACATGTTGCGTCTATTGACGTCACGGGAACATTTCTTGACCATCTTTCGATTGTGAAAACGTCTGCGTTTGGCGAAATACGGCTTTATTGATAAAAGCTTTTTAGGAATATTAGTTTTAACGTTTTTCATAAAGAAGAACACAAACTTTCAAAAAGAAGGACACCAATCTTGAAAAAACTAAATTTTTATCTTTATCTTGTTTGTGTACATACGAATTGTTCCTTTAGAAATGTAGAATAAATTTGATGGAGTATACATGATAAGACCTGTCCGTTATTAAGATTAATCTCGTGTATTTAGGTAGTTGACTTCACATGGATATGTTTTGAAAGATTACATCGAGCATATTTTGATTTTTATCCGATTGCTAGGGTTTTAGTATTTATGCATATCATTGGGTACTGTTTCCTTGTTTATAAAAATATCACATATCAATCTACGCAAACGGTTGTTTGTATAAGTCTTATTATCTTAACGTTTTGAGAAATCAGAAATTTGTCTCTCGCAAATATTTACTACGTACTACGTCGACTTTGGAAATTGTCACGACTCACGGTCGATTGACTTAAAAAAGACTCTTATCACGAAGTAAATAAAAAAAAAATAGGTAAATTAAAGCCAAGCCGATCAGAGTCTTAAGATCTCAGCGTGTCATTATTTTAATTACGTACAAATTGCTTTAAATACGTATATTTTATACTTGACCTCTTTTTTATGCTTTTGATTTGTTTATATAAAGTATCTACATTCTACATATTAATGATACGCTAAAGTACTGAGTATATACTTTGTATGTTTTTTATAATTGAAAAGATCTGACTAGATTAATTATATTCTAACGTTTAGTATAGATTTCTCAGAGATGAGATATTTTCCTGCAGTAAAAAGTATCCTATATGTTGGCCCGGATAACCAGCTATCATCATACCAAATTTTATCAAAATCTGTCCAGTGGTTTTCTCGTGATGCGTTCCCAGACAGACAAGAATTCTAAAAACTATAGATTCGACCTCTATTGATGACAATGACTATTTCAATAAGATTTATTATTACTAAAAGACACTAAACTGTAAAGAACCTTTACTTAGAAGCTAATCTTTCTGACTCACTACTTTATTATTTAAATTGATACGATTATAAGTGGCGAGCGGTATTTTCATTAAAAGCGAACCTAAAGTATATTTTATAGTATCTAAAAGTAATAGTGGGGCATTTTTTTTAGAATACGTTACATACTATCTTCATCAATTAATAATTTTTTTTTGTAATGGATAAATCATGAGCAATTTTATGTAAATGTGAAGAAATATTGTACCCCTAAGTATTGTATTTATTTTATTAATTTTCTGATATGGTAATCAATGAGTTTTGTTTGTTAAAAATATTGAGTCGAGAAATAAGTTATTAACTACACAAAATTTAGTTAAAATCGGTTCAGTGCTTTTTGCTTGAAACGCACACAGACTAACAGATAAAATTTTATTAAATATTGTTTCTAAGGGGTCTAATAATATTCTATACACAATACATTACACTTGCAGTCATTGTTTTAAAAAAATATTTCATGTACCTACAGATTTCGCTAAGTTACTGTTTTATTATATGTATAGATAATGTAGTAATATTAATATTATATACTTATTAGAAAAAATGTAGGAGCTACAAAATGTACCTCAAAGTCCCAGGAGAAAGAGGACAACGCACTTAATAAACAAAGTAGAATCTTGAAAAGCAATTTCACTAATAAGTATTTTATTATCTGGAGAACGTAGCCTACAAAAAAAAACATTAAATTTTATAATATTTTCTTCTGAGGATACCATTTTCTTTAATTTTATGTTCTTATTTCCATATATTTCATTCCAAAAGTTTATTCAACATTCGAGTTCATTGCTCTCTACGTCATAAATTCTTCCAGAATTTAATCAAGTGGAACTGCTTTGACAAGTAAATTTTGTTGAAGTTAGACAATTTCTTGAATTATCTCTTCTAATGTTTGCTTAAAATGTCTTTTTTGATTTAATTTTTATTACTATTGCCTAATATTTGAATATTGTTAATGTTATTTCAATTTAAGTTAGGTATATTATTGGTTTGGTTAGATGTATACCGTATTAACTTGTTTTTAAAGCTAACTAGCATTGCCCGCGGCTCCGCCCGCGTTCATATGACCAAAAGCCAAATTCTTAGGTTTTACATATTAGTATAGAAATTTTTTTTTTCAAATTCGAGATATTTTTCCGCTGTAAAAAGTATCCTATATGTTGACCCGGATAACCAGCTATCACCATACCAAATTTCATTAAAATCTGCCCTGTATCGATAAAATTATTTATTTTTTTCCAAAAAATATTTAATGTACAGATTCGGCGTAGTTACAATTTTATTATATGTATAGATGACTTATAAAGTTATATCGCTTCGCTCGGTTGCGTCCCTAGAAGCTCAACAGTAGCTTATTTGTTACTCTCAGAGTCTAGGTCATATTCTATATGTATGTATGTATTAAATTTTATCAAAATCCGTCCAGCCGTTTTAGCGTAAAGGAGTAACAAACATACACTCATACATACTTTCGCATATATAATATTAGTCCGATTAGTTTAACTGCAAATATTTTCGTAACAATTAACTTTGTTTCACAACTGTGTTACAAGCATGAACAACAATAATATGGTTTGCCGCAATCAGTCTTATTCCGTTAACTCGATCAATGAAGTGTATGTGCTCGACGGTCTCGAACATCGATTTTCGCTTACGAACTTTGTCGCACAAAGATTAACGTCTATCTAAACGACTTAAGGCAATGACGTAGGTAAGTAACGACCGTTTTTATGCGGTTTTGAGGCGATTTAATGTACTTTTTTATGGTAATTGTCACTGTTGTAAAAATTATAAGAGTTTATCTACTTATAGTCTTACACTTGTTCTGTTATAATGTAGACAGAGTATATAGCAAGTCTTTTTATTCCGACCACGTTGCTTTAATGATAAGACTGAGGTAAACCGCTGTTATGGTCAAATAGAAA
Organism: Brenthis hecate; assembly: GCA_951806755.1. Lineage (NCBI taxonomy): Eukaryota > Metazoa > Arthropoda > Insecta > Lepidoptera > Nymphalidae > Brenthis > Brenthis hecate. The sequence continues at coordinate 10,590,237 of OX638249.1, read as the reverse complement.
CATTCCTGATTCAATCCAGATGAGACATTCACTACCTTAAAAATAAATGTATTTAATATTTTAATTTAAATCTATATTTACTATTTTTAAAGCTTTTTGTATTGATAAATGTCAGAACGTGTCGAACTCTTATTTCTGAGGCATTCTTTACAAGCTAAAATAAGGCCGGAATGAGAAATGTTATTCCGCTATTTTTTTAATAATAGGTTCTTAATTATCTATACATTTATTAAAATTTTAACTGAGCCGAATGTGTACTTTAAATATTTAAAAAAAAAATATTATTGATATACACATTATTATCGATACAGAGACCGAATCTATAGTTTTTAGAATTTTTGTCTGTCTGTCTGTTACCGCATCACAGAAAAACCACTGGAGGAATTTTGATGAAATTTGGTATGGTGATAGCTGGTTATCCGGCTCAACATATGGGTTACTTTTTACCGCGGGAAAATATCTCATTTCTGAGAAAAATACAAAAACTGCATTGTAAGAGTATACTAATATGTAAAACCTAAGAATTTGCTTTTTGGTTATCTGAGCGCGGGTGGAGCCGCGGGCAATGCTAGTTGTCATATAAAAGTTGTCCATTAACCAAATTGTAATCCTACAATGTAAAAATATCAAAGATTTTACATTTTTTTTATCCTTCACATTTCATTTGTTTATATTGTATTTTATATTGGGAAAAAAAACGTGTGTGCGTGTACTTATGTACGCACGTAAGAAGTTATGCCAAACAAAAATAGCTTAGAAAAAAATAGCCAAGATTTTATCACGTATGTCACAACTCTCTGTTTGTAAAAGGAATGCAGCTAACTTCATGTCGTTTTTTGGCTATCGGTATGCGCGCGCATCTTTTTTCCAAACGTTCCAAAAAGAGTATAACTTCAAAAATAGCCTTTAGATTAAAAGGGAGCTTTAGCATTTTCTAGAATAATGTTCCGAAGCTTAAAAAGCTCGAAACACCCAATTACGATACACTCGTAGACAATTGGCATATTAAGGTTATCGCCGGCGCCGCGCCGGTCGGTTCACCCGTAGTGTGAAACGTGTTGAGGATAACGTTGTGATAGCGCGGCGCCGATGACTAGACTAAACCGTGTGTCACACGATGCACTTGTTTACTAATTATGAAAGCATTGATAATGTGAACGAATTGGATATTGTAGTTTGTTATTTTCGCTTGCGACTTTACTCGCGTTATAGATACTTCAGTTGAAAGTTTATGTATTGTCTCAAGCTTTGAATTGTATATGTATTCAGCTCCTTTTAACGTCCCACTACTGGGCACAGCCCTCAGTTCATTATAAGGGGGAATAAGGTCATAGTCCACCACGCTGGCCAAGTGCGGGTTGGCGGAATTCGTATGTCTTTCGAAGATTTTCTAGATTTTCTAAGACCTGCAGATTTCCCCACGATGTTTTCCTTCACCGTAAGACAAGTGGTAATCATATTTAAAATGATTCGCACTTGAAAATATCCGGGTAGATATTTAACTCTTAGGGAATATTAGACCCGGAATTTAAAACTGCTTCACTCGGTTTCCCAAGAAAGCTCGTTACCGCTGGGCTACCATTGCCTTGCCAAGCTTTATGTGTTCTCAAATCCATTGTGCTGTTGCAGCACGATGAAGTTTGTCACTTCAAAGGCCTTTATAATAATATTACCTATGGCTAGCGGACCACTCTTCCCTTAACCAAAACATTGAACACATCGTAAAGTGACTTACATAAACATATAACTAAGTTACTTATTGGTTCTATCAGTTATACTTAGATACATAACTCAAATTATATATCAGATACGGCTAGAGCGCTAGCTTTGATACTTTGATGGTACTGGGAACGGAATGGTACCTACTAGGTCAGAAGCCTACGCGATTGTAGACTACATCATACCTGTAATTTACCTAAGTTTCCTCGCAATCGTAACAACAATATAGGTGAAGCGTATTTTACAAATACACGTACAAATGATCATACATGTATTTTTATATGTTGGTATATAGATAGGACAGGTTATTTGTAATTGTCGATGACTGACTCATTTTGCGGTGAACGTTTTCCTTGATTTAATCTTTAATATCTGATAGTGTGTTAATTAATAACGTTTCTTTTTAGTTATAAGAAAAAATAGAATTTTAGAACAATGCCATTTCTTTATGTTTCATATATTATGTATAATGTACATACGCACATACAAGTCTTTTTTAGTTTTACTGAAATATTTGAAATTTTAAATTGAACAATTTTTTCATTTTTTTTTTTTTGCTATCCCGTGGCAATGTTTACCGTTAAATATTACATGTTATAACGATATTGGAATTTCCAATTCACAATTGCGTCACCATATAAATTATTACTACTCAAAACTATATGTAACCTACAATAAAACATAATAAGTTAAATTCATCAAATTAATCGTTCCATTCTATTGCAAGAAAAATATAATTTATTTCTATTAATAATAATATTTACTTATCCATTCGTTACAGTTGACGAGAAGATCTTCTGTTGTCACGGCGGCCTCTCCCCCGACCTGCAAGCCATGGAACAGATACGGCGGATCATGCGGCCCACCGACGTGCCGGACCAGGGGCTGCTGTGCGACCTGCTTTGGTCCGACCCGGACAAGGACACGGCCGGGTGGGGAGAGAACGATCGTGGTGTCAGCTTTACATTCGGCACAGAGGTGAGTGGTGTTTGAGGAAGTTTCTTTTGATAAATCTTTATAGTGATTTGATTTGTTTGAAACGAAAATATTGTACGGATAGAAGACAATAATATTGATGAAATTAGAAATATCAATTATGTATCTTCATCGCCATTATTTATAATAAATCCATCATCGTTTTAAAAGTTTATTTTGTTAAAGAATGCGTAAAGATACTTTAAATAATGCAGTATTCTCCGATACTCCATGTTGTGTGTAATGAAACAAAAATTCATATTTTTTTTTAAACAAATCTCTGATCCTTACCAATCTATGATATTCGCTTGAAGCCTTACGGAACTGTTATACAGAAATTTTACTATAACTAAGTTTTACCAACTCAATACAAGTTTCAATTCAAAACTAATTAAAATCATAATTACGCGATGTTCAGATTTCTCGGAAACTTTATAGCGAAGTACTTTTATTTACTTATTAGCGACTGAAAATTTTGTTGAAAATTAAAGGCAAGTTATGAAATAAAATAAATAGGTTTCATAACTAGTAGTTTTTTTAGTACTCTCATTAGAATTTTTCAAAGTATTCATATCTATTATATGCATATAAAATTCAAAGTCCTGACTGACTAACTGATATATCAACTGACCGCTGGTCCTAGAAACATGAAGACATAAGGGTGTGTTCTTTGCGAAATGTAGATATCCATTAAGAAACGGTTTCTCTACTAAGAAACGCCTTAAGAGAGTGAAATGGGGGGTTGAATTTTCTGTGAAACTTGATTGACTCAAAAATTGGTACACATACTTTTCAACTAAAATTATGAGACACGTGTATCACAGTTTTTCCAAAATTATCCCCCAACAGAGTAAAATAGAGATTCAAAAATCCTACACGACATGGTAAACGGGCGCATACTGCATAGGGTGGCGCAGGGCGTGCCCCCGCAGAGCGGGGGTGTTGTTAATTTGTTTTTATTAACGCGAGCGAAGCCGCGGGTTCTGCTAGCTTGCCTATATAGCTGTTTGGTTCTTAACGTAGAATATCGATACATATAAAATGCAAATGTTAAATCTCTTTTTCGTGGGTAAAACATAATTGAATCTAGATTAGCGCCTCATTGTAGTATATGTACTGTAAACCAAACAGAGATTTTTACCAACAGTAGCTTCCTTTGATAAGATTTTCAATATACATTATATATATTTATTATATAATCTCCAAACAAAACCACGGGTGAAAGCTTACACTTATTAAACATGACGCGTTAAAAGCGTGCCCATCTTGCGTAGTGATGTACTCTATTGAATCGGGAGAGCGTGATCAGACCGTATCAGCACATTACACGACTTGTTTACCACTTACCTATGCAAATGCGTTATCTCAGAGCCTCATAGCCTTGTCCGAGCAACGTTTGCGGAAGAATCTCGTATTGTGATAGAGAAAGTCCGATAACACAATGTATTCACACTTGTTTATCGTGATCAAGTTTAATAGTAAGGTCATATTTATTGTAATAAAATTCATATGTTGAAATCAATAACGTAACATCTAAACGTGTATCGATTTGTGTCTATTTTACTATCGACATACTCTCGCTTAGCTCGGGCGCGTCCTTAGGTGAATAAAAGTAGCCTATGTGATAATCCAAATCTATAGACGACGATTCGACGACACGTTTGGCTCAGTTTGTAGTGACCCTATTTGCTGTGCCAGCAGTCGCGGGTTCGAGTCCCGCTGGGAGCATTCATTTGTGTGATGAGCACGAATGTTTGTACTCCAGTTATGGGTGTTTATACTTATAATATGTATGTATTTGAAGTTATATATATGTAGTGTATCAACTATCTTGTATCCATAACACAGGCCCCGTAGCTTACCATGGAACTAGGTGGGGCTGTGTGTTAATGTCCCAATATATTTATTATTTATTTATCTATTTATTAAATTTAATTCAAAACACACACACATTCGACCCAAATAGGTCATTAACTACTTTTATCAACACAACTAACTATATGCTCGTAGTGGGCCCTTACAAAAACAGTGCATCAATTATATTTTTTGACTTATTCATATTTTTTATTTTCTATGTATACAGAAATGAAATCAAAATGTTGTCTGATATACTTACTGAATTAAAAACACCTTCTATCGCTGTTGATAAGGTACTGAATGATATTATTTATTTGCATATTTTGCTTGTAATCTCAATGGTGATGTTTGTTTTCGCTATATTTAGAATATTTTAATAAAATAATTAATACACTGAGAAAGTTACGTACCTATCTTCCAAAACTGTTAAGTAGCTTTTCTGTTTTAGAAATCTGAATTTATCGATATTTTCTCCGCGCTATTTCGATATATTCTTATTTGTTCTATATATACAATAAAAATCTTAACCAATCGACAGTATTGCGTTCAGCCTTTTTAATGTCCCACTGCTGGGCACGGGCGTCCTTTCAGGGAGATCACGCCATAGACTACCACGCCAGCCAAGTGCGGGTTGGTGGAAACGATAGTGACAAATTAAAAATAATCTCTTATCATGTCTCCAGGTTGTGGGCAAGTTCCTGTCTAAGCACGAGTTCGACCTGATTTGCCGTGCCCATCAGGTGGTGGAGGACGGCTACGAGTTCTTCGCGAAGCGACAGCTCGTCACGCTCTTCTCTGCGCCCAACTACTGCGGCGAGTTTGATAATGCTGGTGAGTTTGTTTTACTTTTGTTTTACGAGTATTATATTTTTACTTTTGTACTTTACCACATTAGTAAGGATTTCTACAGAAACAACTTCATAAAACTTATAAAATGAGGCACTCCTACGACAATCGAGCCCTCCGACACTTAAACTTGAGACATGATTGGATTCTCATACAACCCTAATCCTACTTCACCCTCTCAGGTTTTATATTTTCGACAAAAGGTAGCCTATTGTCCTTCGCCAATGTCCAATTATCGATATTTAGGTTCGTTATTATTTCAAAAATAATTAGTGCTAATCGTTCCATAACGCAACATAGAAAAATCGATCGATTTGAAACACGTTATCGCTGTACCTCTATTTTAGTTGTGCTTCAGCCTAATCTACTGGAGTGGAGTGATAAGGCTGTGCAGTCAATGTGATATTTATTGTTAGTTATGAGTGTCGATGAACTCAATCGTTTTAAAACTTTCAATTTCCATGTTTAAGACTTGATTGGGTTTTTCCTTATGGCTTCAGTATTATTATATGTTTAATTTATTATAAGAATATCAAGTTTTCTTAATTATATATTTTGAAATTTGTATGCAGTTTGAATTAATAAACAAACTTGATATATGTAAATCCACAAACGTATCTTCAATCGTCACTATAAACAAATAGCTAAGTAAACACCTAAAGCATATTCAAATATTTAATTGGCATGAAGTTTGAACCTTGTGAGTTGTCGTCATAATTAACTACTACATGTCGCTTGAATTTTTTTGATTTTTTTGAAGTTATACTTCTTTTGGCATGTTTCAACGATGTAAAGTTTTAAAGATGCGCGCGCACATCGACAGCCAAAAAGCGACATGATGAATTTATCTGCATTCCTTTTACAAACAGATTTGTGACATACGGGATGAAATCTTTAGCTATTTTTATTCTATTACGCCGCACAAGTATAACTTCTTACGTACGTACATAAGTACACACACACACACACACGTTTTCTTTTCTCTCTGTAATAGACAGAGACAGCCTCCATAGAGAAATTGACTTTTTACAATAGCTATCGCACCTCTGATCAACGGTGAAAGTAAACATCGTGAAGAAACCTACGTGTTTGAGAGAACCTACCAAGTTTTCGAAAGACGTAAAGGCCAACCAGCTCTTGGCCATTGTGGTGGACTATGACCTGATCCCCTTCACATTGAAGTGAGGCCCGTGCCCAGCAGTGGGACGTTAAAAAAGGCTGAATACAATATAAGATAAAAAATTAAAAAACGTTTTTATCATATTTAAATGTATTTTCCAGGCGCCCTCATGTCCGTGGACGAGACGCTGATGTGCTCGTTCCAGATACTAAAGCCGGCGGACAAGCGCAAGCTGTACTCGGGCCTCAACATGGGCCGCCCCAACACGCCGCCGCGCGCGCAACCCAAGAATAAGAAGAAGTAAGTATTGTGTAGTGTTATATAATGTTAGTCAGTCAGTATATAATACACAGTCTAATAATCTATATAGTCATCTAACGCCTTCGTTAGACATGATAATCGTGCGGGACGGGTGAAGCGCTCCCGACTTGCATACTTACTTTTTTATAAAACAGTCGGGAGACGACATTAGAGTTGACTCGTTTAACTAATTGTAAGATGGCTATATAACTTCGAAATTGTTCGCTATGAAATATTTTATACTGTATAGAATTTTATACTGTGGTATTATATAGTGTTGTAGAAAGAAATAAAATTTTAGTTTATATCACGGCACTCGATGTTTCGCGCTGTAAATCCATAGTTCATGTTCTTATTATAGGTACTTTCGCTAATCTGATTGCAAAATAAAGCGTTTGCAAATAAAAATGTCAATGAAGATGTCAGCCATTTCGCTTTGAGCGTGCGTCCGGAAATTGTTTAGACCTTACATTCCTTTTTATTAGAAAATACTATTATAAAATAATACAATACTATATTGGATAATATTAAAATAAATAAGAAATAAAATATCATGAGGAACATTTAGTCTATGGTTAGAACAGCTTTGGGTGCGTGAGCTTAGATCAAGATGACCTTCTATTATGAAACCAAAATTAAAGACAATCGCATTCAAATATAGATAAGTTTTGAACCAGAAATATAAATAAAAGCGTGTGGTGTATAACGATTCATTATGTCGTTTCATATATATTATGATAGATTACTTTTCTATTCATGACGGCGATTGTAGAATGTCAGCTTGGTTATGCCCTCCAATTTGAATTCGTTATAGAACAGGTGATACTTTTATTGTTTATAGGATCTCTGCAAAGATATAAGTTTACTTTGTTGAAAATTGAAAAACATTTTTTCAATTTTGTATTGTATTTTGTCTCTTATTACATACATGTATACATAATAAGGCATTTAATTGCACAAAAAAATATGTCAAATATCATATCGATGACGGTTTAGAGTTATCTTCTATACTATAATAAAACAGTAGAGGTCGAATGTCTGTACATAGCAAAAAAATGCTAAAAACCGAGTCAGGGGGATGTAAGAAGACAAATAGAACTAATCCGGATATTTCTCAAATTTTTTGTGTCTCTGTCTGTTTGTCTGTTTGTACGGGCTAATCTCCGAATCTATTAGACCGATTTAAATAAAATTTCGCATGGTGGTACCTTATATCCCCGGGCAACATCTTAGATACTTTTCGTGCCAGAAAATTAAAGAGTTCCCGTAGGATAGTTACAAAACTATAGTATCTTATACAGCTTAGTACACAACAACTTATTTACCTAATTTAGTAAAATTTAATATTTTGATACCTTATATTGCCGGTCAAATAACAGGTTAATTTTTCATCCCGGAAAATGAACGGTTCCCGTGGGAAGTAATAGATCTCAATTAATATTTTTCTAGAACCCGAAATCGAACCCGAGCGAAGCGAGGGTGAGCCGCTAGTATTAAATATTTTTAGTACTCAGGGACTTGTAGTTTCTGATGAGTGAAAGGGGTTATTTCTTATATAGTGTATGTAGGGTTTAAAATATTTGGTGCGTACGACTATGTAATCTTAATATCGATGAGAAACCAAAATACATATTGCAATACTTGTATTACAATAGTACTCGTATATTAAGTCTGACCAGGAAAACTGTTCCAAGCCAAGCCTTTGCTTGACGACAGACATTCTCATGAGATAGTTATTGCAGAACATTGGTGTTCAATACATATTCTAAATCTTGATGTCCATTTATATTTATTAAATATATGTATAGCATTTAAATGATTACTTAAGACTCTGGCTTTAGTGAAAGAAGTAATTGCTAGCTAGTTATAATATAACGTACGGTACAACTCTCGCGGTCACAGCCTAGAAAAAGATAGAGAACTTCCATAATGTTGTTTCCATAATAAATATGTTAAACCTTAAAGGTTATTGCGCATTCATTTGCAGCGTACTTCAGAACAGTTATAATGAGAGCACTGTAAACAGTTAGAATTAATTGTTAAAGTTTCTTTTTTTTTTATAAAATTCGAGGAAATAATATGGCGGCGGCGCTGGCTCGACTGTTTGTTTGTATCGTTGGGCCTTTGTTTCATTTTAATGCATTAATACAGAGTATTTCTTTATAAAGTACAAAAATATATTATTATAAAGTAAACAATTAGTACTGAATGTACTTTTTGAAGTTATTCAAAATAGTCAATTAATACTATTTTTCTTTATTTTTATTCAGAGATATATGAGGCCAAAACATTCTAACGTACTAGGTAAATAGAGTAAAAAGAGTGAGATGTTATGTGACTTCAGTACTAAAACTCCATACCATATTTATAACTTAAAAACTATAAACTTAATATCAATGTTAAACCACATTGACTTCATGTGATCAAGTATTATAATTATATATTAATAGTCTGTTTGTCACGCATGAAAATTGTGTTTTGTGTTTTTTTTTTGATGATTTTTGTGTGTCCTGTTTACTTTATTATGGTTTTTAACACGTATGTTGTACGGTCGTTTTTATAACGATGGGAATATAGCTTCATACAATGAAAATGATTACAATGATTTTTATTTTTACTCTACCATTAATTAACATTCCTTGATGGTTTTAAATCCGACCGTATGTGTAATACAAATGAGATCCACTTTAACGTGTCTGTCCATCCCGCAGTTAAGCCCCGTGCGCCGCCATCGCATCGAAGTCGACGACTTGCATGGATTCCCACGCTTATCTATATATTACATTCACCTGCTTCGTTTTGACAGCTTTTCGATTAAATTAAATTATTATTAATACAATATCATACAAACTTACGTTCTGCCGATCTCAAAGATTTTTTTTTTTATATTAATCATTTCCTTAATTACGTTAGGCCCCATTCGACTCCATTCATTTTTGTATGTTTTCTATACAAGATAATAATTATAAAGCGTCTCAATAGTTTTTAAGTTCATTAACGCTCGCGCGATCTACAATTGCTGGACAATTGTGTTCAGTAGACATGAGCTGTTGGACTTAGAACTCGGAGGCATTGGGCGACCACGAGCGAAACCATGGCCGCAGCGACCAACTGTTCATATGATAGTTGTAGTCGTGATATTGAATGTAACATAATATTGGTCGCGGGCGACTGTGTTCGTGGTCGCGGTCGTCTAGTGCACGAAAGGGATCAACATAACTGCCGTCATAAGAAAGAAGGCCGTGACTTCGTCAAAGTTGATTTCAAGATATTTGAAGTTTTGTCTCACTAATACGTCAAATTTACTACTAGTTTTGACGTAGTTACGATGAAAAATGGTTATGGTATCTCTGGATTCGTAGACTTAGAGCTTTATGAGTAAGACTATCAAGTAGCATTTTTTTGATGATGCCGAATCTGCATATTAATAAGTAATTTTTGACCTAATTACGGCCTTCTTTCTTATGACGGCAGAAAATGTCTTATAATTAAACGCAATCTGTCAAATATAATGTAAGGAGATGAGGCTGTACTTTCTGATGCCTTTGCCTTTAAAAAAAAAAGAATGCCAATGTCAAAATAGGCTAAGCCGTCAAATGAGATCGTGTGTAAAGCTGCCAGTGCGTGTAATTTTTTTTCTTAATTATATCATAACGGCTCCGGGGAGTCCAAGTAGAGCGTGTAAGGTGTGAATGCTAGTATGTATTGTATGTTCGTTCGTATGCCTGTTTACGCTTGTGTCGTACTCAATACCCAATATTGTAAGGTGTCGCGTGGTTTCAGTGGACTCTACCGAACCTAGTAGCCTTTAATTTGCTCTATCTATTTGATCGGATACTCGCACTGAAACCGCGCGTCAAATGTTAATTGACATTGAGAATGTAATAATTAAAGTAAAATAAACATTTATATAATTAAGTAGTAAGCGTACCGTGAAGACTAGTTTGGTAAACAAAATTAAGTCAACCGTCCTCTAATGGTTGGACACTTAGTATGGCGTAGTGTGCTTTGCGCAATTTCGAGACACCACAACCCGCGTTAATTTTCACTTAAAATTTGAAAATCGGACCGTTTTAAAGGTTTTCGTATATATATATATATATATATATATATATATATATATATATATATATATATATATATATATATATATAATAAGTAGATCACATTTATACTTGGGAGTTCGTTTTTAAGTTTGCCGATGACAAAGTCTCTTTGTCTTTATAAAAAAAACATGACTAAAGAATTAACACTTGAATGACAAACAATTCACAAGTATAAATATATGTTATTAAATTTCTTTGATTTGTGTTTAATTAAATCTGTATAATTTTTAAATATCTATTGTAAATAATTTTTAATCATTTTTAATATGAAGTAATGTTGAGATTAAAGCACATGAGTCAGTGAGTATCCCTACAGAAACAAAGCTTCATACGACGGTGCAACAATAGTTAGTAGTCGGAGATAGTTAACTTACCGCATCCGTTGACAAAACCGGTTTTATCCAGCTCGACCGACCTGTTGACATTTTCACGTCGGGCGTGATATATTAAAAGAAATAATTGTAGAGAAAACAGTTTTAAAAACAAGCTTTTATTTAAATGTTCCAAAAAGTTTAAGTTAAATGAAACCCACCAATTTATTACATTACACAATTTATATGACATAAAAACCGTGTCCCGCGATTTACCCTTAACATTTTTTTTTGTTTGTAGATATACAAGTAAATCTTTTTTATTTGTTATCTATCAGTATTCTTCATAGCGAACCCTTTCATTTGATATCTATATCATGGGGATGCATAAAAAACATACTCCGAAATCTTCGGGAAACCGCCATATTGGATTTTGAATGACGTCACTTAGTTTGAGAGAAACATTGCAAGTTAAATAAAAGCTTGTAAAAATGAATTTAGCGTTGCAACTTGCACCGTTGTAAGAAGGTTTATCTTTGAAGGAATATTTTCTCTTGTTATTGTGTTTAAAGTAACTTCACATGGTCCGTGTATCCGAACTCCAGCGATGTCGAAAAGCGCGGGAAAAGTTCATTTATTTATTTTCGCAACAAACTAGAGAATATAGACAAGGAGTCCAATCTCTGAATGTAAAAGTTGTCCCAAAAATTTGAAAAGATAATAGAGGGCGCGCAGAGAGCGCTGCGGTCGCTATGTCCCGAGAGGGAAGGGGGAATTCCCGGTATATTCAAATGTATGATAAGGAATGTTAAAAGTCACCATTTGTTTAATATATTAAATATTTCTTTTTCTCTTTCATTAAATTCACACTGATTTCTTTTGATCACTAACTTTGCGCTACTGACATACAACTAATTTCACTCGGTAATCACCAATAACTACGTAAACTAACGCTACTCGTACATGTTCTGGAACTATAGCATTAAAAATGCTTGCGAACGGATTTTTCATATGAAACCTCATGGAGATTGGACTCCTTGTCTATATTTTTCATGACCCAGACTGAGCCGTGCGCCCGCGGCCGAGTGTCAATGTTCTGTCGATGTATGAACAAGAGAATTGTATTATTACATAAATAAAATACTTTGAATACTTTGTCATTTTTATTTTTTTACCTTTGTATATTAGTTGAATATTTCAGTGTGTTGCCATATCTATATCTTTTTAATAAAAGCAGTGAAATTACAAGTTAAGTTATTTTTCTTCGTTGACATTTACTAATAAGGTGTAATATGAAAATGAAGTTCTTATAATCTGAAACAAAATGTCGTTATTATAATTTAAAATATGATATTATGTACAAACTAGCGATAGTATGTTTTGTTTTTGTGATATAACAGAAATTAGAAAATATAATTACACAATGTATAAATAATAATTACTATTATTAAAGGAAAATAATATTTTCCTTTAGTATCTTCGTTTGGTGGTTAGCATCCACATTCTGTAGAAAATGGCCTGACAATAAACAAGGATCCTACGACCTAAAAATTAAAAAAATGGATTTTCTTTTCTCGCTGTGGTAAAATTTAGTATTTAAAAAATTTGTAACTTCCTCAAAGTTACAGCTTAAAAAATTCATTTTTAAAGATCGCTCAAAATTTATGAATATTTTTAAGTTCATTGCTTTTGATGTTTCCTAGCGAATTTTTAAAAATCTTGATCTACCCCAAAAAGAAAAAAAAATGTATTTTGATTGATTGATTGTAATTTTACATAGGGATATTCTAATACCTAAGACATTACTAAATTAATTTTAAATGACTAAAAAGCTTAGAAGATTACAAAATTACCACAACAAAAGTATGTAGGTTCATTGGCAGGAAACGTCCCGCGCGTAGCACCGTGGGGCGTAAGTTAGCTAACAGTATGTTCAGTAGGAGTCGCCTCGGCTTCATTCCCATAGCCGGCCAAGTGCTTTGGTAAGCAGCTGTTGAGACACGATCAGCCTTCAAAATGGAATTTTGACTGTTATCTATACAATAAAATTGTAACTAAGTCGAATCTGTACATTAATTTTTTTTTGGAAAATCTAATTGAAATAGACATTATTATTGATACAGAGCCCGAATCTATAGTTTTTAGAATTTTTGTCTGTCTGTCTGTTTGTTACCGCATCACGAGAAACCCACTGGACAGATTTTGATGAAATTTCGTATGATGATAACTGATTCTCCAGGTCAACATATGGGATACTTTTTACTAAAGGGAAATATCTCATTTCTGAGAAAAAATACAAAAATTGCATTGTAAGAGTATGCTGATATGTAAAACCTAAGAATTTGGTTTTTGGTCATTTGAACGCGGGCGGAGCCGCGGGCAATGCTAGTCTATACTAATATAATAAAGAGGTAATGTTTGTGAGTTTGTAACGTTGTAGTCTGTTATATTTAATATTTAAAAAAAAAAACTAAAAATTGTAATAATTATTGTATAATGCTTTTGAGACATCTTAAACCTTAGTCTCTCCCGTAACCAGGATTGCTATAAAGCATGCGAAACGTCGGGAACCAAACATCAAAATAAATTCGCAAAGAAATCCGAAAAGATAGTTTTATTTAAAATTATAAGTCTGATTATATTTATGGAGAGTAATATCAAAAGGATAAGTCACTTTTGCCTCGATGCAAAATAATCATCAGTCCTTTGCTGTGTGGAAAAAGAACAAACTGACATTTCTATTTTATATATTAGGAGAAACTGATCGATAATAATTATTACATTTTTTTGTTTACTATTATCTCACATGAATTTAGTTATGCCATAAATATTATTTAATAAACATAGCAACACTAAATAACATAACGTTTTTAATGGATCATATATGTAAAGTTTTATTACATAGTTATTATTATTACCTGCAAAATTATTTGATTTCCAAAGTAACAATACACATAAATATCCAACGCTACGGCGCCCAAATACTCCACTGTGATCATGTCGAATTTCTTGAACAAGGATAATAATTTAAAATTATTATCAATTTCAAAAAAAAAATAAAGTAAAAACTAACACATAAAACAAAAGGAGCAAAAAATAATAATATAATACATGATTATCAATAAGACCATATTATATAAATACTTGCACCTGCTACAACCCTACCCTTTTTTTTTAATGTTGGGAAATGCACTTACGCATACCACCTGTAAACATACAGGTGGTTATGTGAGACTCACCAGCTCGAAAAGCCAGTACTACCCACTAAAACCCAACAAAACCTTCTCCCGTCTTAATGGGGCGTCGCAGAATTGCTTACGCACTCAACTACGACGCTCCGACGGTAGGTCTGCCGAAGTAGAATAACCATGGGGTCCACTCCGCTATCAGAGAAGTAACAGGAGCAACCCGCATAATACACCGCCCACCGAAGTGGGCCACCTCCCTGAGCGTTTCTTAGCTTCGCGCCCGGCTGGATTGCCGGGCACTACTGTGCGCCCCTACCACGACAAGGTGAACGCCCTTTGGGAGGGTGCTACAATCCTACCCTACAACAGCTAAACACAACCAAACCTTTTGTGGTTATAAAAAATAGATCCACGTACATACTATATAGTACATAGGTACATTATACATACATATTCGACAAAATTATCCTTCTGGCTCAGAAGGATAATTTTGTCAAATTCTGGGGGAGTCAGTTGATGATAACCCCTTCGCATCTTATATACGAACGCGCTCTCCTGAACTCATATTAACCGATCTCCATATTGTCAATAGAGTACCAGTTAAACATTTTAAGTCGATATTTTATTAAATGTCTAAATTTCCAGATATTTTTTATGAAATTTCAAATTAACATTTATTTTCGTCTTTTAAAATTTAAAGCTGCTTTTGTAAAAATCACTTGGCAATTCAATAGTTAACGTGTCTTACTAAAGTAGCGGCATACAGCAAAGTGCACAAGTAAAGTGTGACTTGCACGACTCGCAGCACGAGCAGCGGCGACACGAACGCTTCGAACTTTTCCTTAAACTGGTTCACAATCTGACAGACGCCGGCACATTTTCTGAGAGCGTCGCAGGTGGCCTCGTCGTAGTGTGGACTGTAGATGTCTGGAAGTAAAATACATAAAGGTTTTGACTAGTATCTAGTTCAAGACGAGTTTGAAATATTAACACTAGAAACATTAGAGCTAAAGTGGTCTAACATAAATAATTTCAAATCAGTACAAAAACTAAATAGCTTAAAATAATTATGTGAGGGGAATCAGGCCATAATCTGCCACGCTGGGTGGCTAAATTAGGATTAGTGGATGTTATATGTCTTTCAAAAACTACTTCATTTCGTTTTCCTTTGCCTTGTCAGCAAGCGGTAATCATGTTAAAAATTAGTTGTACACAATGTCAGAGGTGCAAAACCTGGATTTGAACCTGATTTTTTCAAGCCAGCGCTCGAATGGGCTTCCACTGTAAAATACTAGGTATACTTTATTCACTCATAGAAAAATTAATTATTTTAAAAATAATAATTCATTTATTTCTTCTTTATTTCTTTCTTTCACACATATTTTCTACTTAATTCAAAACGTATGTGAAATAATTTAAATCTTGAATCTTTATTACGCACGTAGTCGATGGTCTTAGGATGTCTTAGCCCTTTGTGGCAGTTACCAGAACTTTAGTTAGTATGTGATTTGCTATCTTATAAATATATGTACTCACCAAACTGTGTATATTTGCCCTCGAAATTAGTGTGCTGAGAAATAAATTTAAGTTATTAAAATATAATTACCTATATGTACAAAAAAAAAACAAATTTTAATTTTAAAATGATTAAAAAATAAAAACTCTGTTATTTAGTTAGTTCTCTTGCCTAAACCGCTGAACAAATTTCGATGAAATTAGGTAAAAGACATAGATTGCACGAAGGAGACATATATAGGCCTATTAGGTCTCGCCGTCCCGCTTACCATGCGAGCGGAGCGATGGACCAAAAACTAGTATTTAATAAACGTACTGTTTTATCATCATAGTGGTAATAAGAGTTACTTATTTCACTGCTGTTATATAAATAGTTATGTTTCTCGTCGAGTTTTATATCGCTGTAAAGTCGCGCTATGGCGCCATGTTCCACGCCTTTCTGTAGTAAAGCTGTGTATCTGACGTTGCGGAGACTACAGCACAGCAGATCTAACTGGCCACATAGCAATATGGAGTTACAGGCGAAGAAAACTCCTGAAATAATATTATAGCCAGAAAATCATTCCAAGAAAAAAAGAAAACAACTGAACATCTAGTTTTAGATATCGTCTTAGACCCTAAATCATTCCCTAGGTCTCTAACCTCCAGAAGGTAAGAGATTAGGGCAATATTTATTAGATAGTTTTTAGCTTAGGTAAAAATAATTGGCATCTAATGCGTCACTACGAGAGGCGAATTTAAAGATATCCTGTCCATAGGCTTCACTCTTAACGGTGCACTAAAAAAAGAAACCACCACCTTTCAGGGGATTTCTTCTTTGACCGACCGCGAAATAACTATTAAAACATCGGAAAAATTCACGAAAAAAAAATTAACACTTGCTTGTCTAACGCAGGCTAATAACTATTTATGTCTATTTAAAACACACCTAGGGACGCCGCTAGTCTACACTATATTACTATTATAAAGAGGACAGATTTGTATTTTTGTATGTTTGTAACGAATAAACTCAAAAACCACTAAACCGATTTAAGTGAAATTTGGTAAGAAGATAGTTTGAAATCCTGGAAATGGACATAGGATATTTTTTATTCCGGAAATCATCCCTTAAAGGGATGAAAGTTTGTATGTGGGGAATCAACCTAGGGACGAACCCGAGCGAAGCGACGGTAAGGCGCTAGTTTTAAATATGATTTTCTTTATTTACTTTTTAGAGTAACAGTATTGATAGCCATGGATAGGGTGGATTCGAAGATGGATGTGCATCTGCTACGGCAAATTGCCGTCGTTCAAAATCCTCCACTATGCATGGTCGGGGACTACAGAATAATTGTATATTATGCCATAAAAACATGCGTAATTCCCCATTTTTTTAAATATCTATTCTACAATTTTATAGGTAACAAGCATTGCCCGCGTCTCCGCCCGCGTTCAGATGACCAAAAACCAAATTCTTAGGTTTTACATATTAGTATACACATTGCAGTTTTTGTATTTTTTCTCAGAAATGAGACATTTTCCCGCGGTAAAAAGTATCCTATATGTTGACCCGTATAACCAGCTATCACCATACCAAATTTCATCAAAATCCCTCCAGTGGTTTTTCCGTGATGCGGTAACAGACAGACAGACAGACAGACAGACAAAAATTCTAAAAACTATAGATACGGCCTCTGTATCAATAATAATGTCTATTGCAATAAGATTTTCCAAAAAATATTTAATGTACAGATTCGGCTTAGTTACAATTTTATTATATGTATAGATTTTGTTATTACTTATTACTATTAAAATAAATACCAAGTTGTCCGACAGCAAGAGCTACGAATGCCTGCGCCAAGCACTGACGCAAAAAGACCAGGAAAATAATAGGCCTACTCGTCACATCCATGTAAATCCACGGCTGAAGAGGCTGCTTAGTCCAAACTAGTAAAAATGATTTAAATTTTTGGGTGTTTGGATACGTTATAATTAATAACTAATTGGCTTTCAAGCTTACTTACCAGACCTTTTTATTATACTAATTATTATCTAAATTAAATAGGTATAAATATAATGTTTCTTAATAAAGTTATGTAGGTAGGGACATATTATAATCATAAAAATTGCGCTCCCCGTTGTTCACAACTCACGCACGCATTTGATGGCTCAAGTTGCAGATATAGCAATATAAACGCTGACAAAGCTATAGGCAAAGGCTATTAAAACAAAATACTTACGGTGCACAAGAACTGGTAAAATCACGTACATAGTAACACTGAATAACGTACAGCCAGTATACCAGTATGCAAAGTTCTTGGCCGTGTTATAACTCTTCAACATGGTCATGTTCGTCAAACCTCTAGCTGAGTGCCATTTAAAATGTTTATTCATGTACCCAACCAATTCATATAACTCGTCTTTGTAAGTTGCAAAATATGACACAATTAATACAGAAGCTAGCAACGGCAGTCCGTCAGCCATTTTGTCCAAACTAGACATAATATCCGTCCATTCAGTATATAAATGAACAATTAAAGAAAGTGGCAAATTTAATAGAACAAACAGAACAAGGCTTAAGTAAATATTGTTTAAGAAAATTTCAAGTTCGTTTTTTGGCTTCTTGAACCAATCCCAGCATGCCACGCACTTCAACGGCATTTCCATGAAGTGGACAAAGTTTGGTACCTTCTCGTTGTTTAATGTACATTTTGTTTCAGATGTTTTGATAAATATTTTTTTCATTTTAAAAGCAAATAACTTACACCAAATTATACAAAACTTGTGTCAACCTTAGGAGAAATGGTTATGAAATATGTAGCATAAACGGTACAAAGCTTTATATTTGAAACCTATAATGTGTATCGTTTAAAATTGCTAAAGTAAGAGAGCATATTGACCTACCCGAAACAGTTTTTGTACGTGTGGGTCAATGGTAATGATCGTATTCAATGGTCTTCCATTCAATGGTCGTTCTTCTCATCACACTTACGAGTGTCTATCAAATCATTTTGTATAGTCTACACCTCTACTGAGCTTAACGGTTGTTATAATACTTTGAAATTCCGCAAATTTTTATTCCTCCAAATGAGACTTTACGCTACCTAGTTAAAAAAAAATAAAGCCAGACATTGAAAAACGCCAGAAACATAATTTTCGTCAAGTGTAAAAAGAGCTTAATTTCGAAAGAACAAAACTTAACTCTTTCTTATTAGAAACTTAACTAATTGGAAACATTAAAAGCAATTATAAACTTTTGTTAATTGTCGCAAATTAGCCACTTTACTGAGGTTTATAAAATTTTCAGCGGTGGCTGGCGTATATAAGTATAATAAATGTACAATGTACATATATATATAAAAGAAATCAAATGTTTGCTTCAAATTGTTTATTTCAAATTTGTGATGGAGATGAATTAGAAATGAAGGCAAATCTTAGATATTTCCTTAATATCCCTCACTTAGAGTGTATTGTGAAGTACCTACACCATGTCTATTTTTTTTTCAAATTCTAACCAAACCAAGAATAGAATTTTTTAGTGGCTTAGTACTCAGAGTAATTAAATTCGTTTAAATTTTAGGAAAATAAAAATTTACATTATAAACAAATTTAATTTATTAAAAGTAACTTCTGGTGAAAACTTGTACTCGTTGATTTAAGAGGTTTGTGTTGACTCTGCATCCCTGAAAATAAATAAATTATCTATTGACATTGACTAACATTATGTTTTATTCACCTTAACAGTTTATGCAGATAAATAGCCGTAAAAATTATCTCGCACCGCCATATTTAATATATATTTCCATAATTAATATCTTCACCCATATAGACTATTTATGACCCTTCCCCTTCTTAAAAGGCTAACCCGGTTTTAAAAAAAATTTGGTCTTAGCTATAGTTGGACCCTGTAGGTGGTGCTATTTTTAACATTCAAAAGTATTATGTAATTAATTTCCCGACCAAATGAGATCTGTGGCGAGACATCTACCTAATGGGTCCACTAGTTTGTGTTTAGTAGTGTTTTATAAAATTAAAGTCGTTACACTATAAATTGCAACGCTTTAAAACCAAATAAACATAATTTACAAAAAACTCACTTCTCCTTGGACCTACGTTGCGCGATTCTATAAATTCTCCTCAACTCTAACAACGCTCGCATTATAACCACTAATTGTTGTTCGAAATCATTGGGCTTGACGTCCACCGCCAGACCTTTCTGTTTGCAGATCTTCACATACAGACTCCATATTGCCGAACGGACGTGACAAAGTTCCACGTGTCTTTTTGCTGCTGTTTCCTTTAGACGATTGAGTGCCAGCTCCCATTTTAGGACCCGATTGCGAACTTTATCATATCTCCACTGAATTTTATTGCAAAAAATAATAATTTAATGTTAGTATTAAATTAATTATGATTAGGACTGGATTAATTAGTGTGGGAGATCCGCGGTATTGCTGTTCACTTGTATGATTAATTATATTAGAAGAGATAGGTATAAGCAAGATGTACAAAAATTAAAAGTTGTATCAATGCTGCTGAATAATAGGACTTAAGCTATAAAGAACTAACTTAAGCGAAGTTTATGTACTAATTCTGGAGTAGAAAGTTTAGAAAAAGCAGTCATTAAAACTCAATCTCACATCAAACTAAAATGAAAATACTTTATTTGTGTTAACTGTTAAGTCAATTGCCAGTAAAAATAATTTGATGATTACATAAACTAAAGTATAACTCACTCTGAGGTCCGCGAGAGTGTTGTTCAGGCCCATGATGAAGAGTTTCTTCTCCTCAGTCAAAGCTGCTATCTCTTGACGAGCACTTTCTAACATTTCGAGATCTCGTTCTTGACGTTCCGCGAGAGTACTTTTTGCTGCGGCTATGTATAAATACATAATCGATCAAAAAAATACTAGATACACAATCCTATGCAAAAGTTCTATTAAAACTATCACCAATTGTGTTTAGGTAATTATTCTAGTTAAAACAAATATACAACAATGTAAATTGAACCTTAAATGCAATGTTTAAAGTTGTTTTCACAAAAAAAATTAAAAACGCGCTCAAATGTTCAAATGAGCGCTCATTCGGTAAGGATATTTTTGTCGCTGATTATTACTGTACTTTTCTGATCGATGACATACATACATAAAACAAGATAAAGAAAAATATTCAGTTACTAGCGAATTCCATAGGTGCCTTACTGTACAAATAGTAGAAAACGTCTAAAAGGGCAGCTAATACTTTAAAGAGTGAACATTATAAAAAGTGACATTATCGGTCGAAATCAGCTAAGCAACTTGTCGATATGGAATCTGCACACCGCTAATAGAAAAGTATAATATACTCTTAGTCCCTCATAATAAAACAAAATTAAAAGAGGCCTACGTCGCTCTCCACCGTGTAAGTTATCTTCTATACATATAATAAAAATTCTAACTAAGCCGAATCTGTACATTAAATATTTTTTGGAAAATCTTATTGAAATAGACATTATTATCGATACAGAGGCCGAATCTATAGTTTTTAGAATTTTTGTCTGTCTGTCTGTCTGTCTGTTACCGCATCACGGAAAAACCACTGGAGGGATTTTGATGAAATTTATTATGATGATAGCTGGTTATCCGGGTCAACATATAGGATACTTTTTACCGCGGGAAAATATCTCATTTCTAAAAAAATACACAAACTGCAATGTAAGAGTATAATAATATGTAAAACCTAAGAATTTGGTTTTTGGTCATCTGAACGCGGGCGGAGCCGCCGGCAATGCTAATAATATATATAATTCTTCTGTACGTGTGTTTGTTAACCTACTTCTCCTAAAGGACTGAACCGATTTGGTTAAAATTTTGTGTGTATATTTCAATGCGCTCCTGGATGGTTTGAAAACACAAATGGACCCGGTAGGTGACGCTGTAGTCGATGTGCCACTGATCATCTCCTAAACGGCAGGGACGATTTTTAAGATATTTTTTGTGTATGTTCGAGTGCGTCCCTGCAAGATTTGAATTCACAAATGGATCAGATAGGTGGCGTTGCAGTCGGTGTGTCACTAAATTTTCATAAATGACTCCATGACCAATAAATAAATTTAAATTGTTAATTAAATAATATAAAAATCTTATTTAATCAACATAATAATGTGTATATGTATGTTTCCTATGGACTCCAAAGCAGCTGAAGTGATTTTGATAAAATTTTCAGGTAATCTTTAGATTAGCTCAGCGGGTGATCTTGTGAATTTTGTTAGCGATCGGAAGTTTGGACGCGAGTAAAGCCGCGGGTACTGCTAGTTTCTATATGAAAGTCACTTGATACATTTCTATATGTAGCTTTTTTCTTCTGATTTTAAGGAAATTTTCGTCGCGACGGTTTGAAATTAAAAATTAATACTAGTAATATATTAAATTGTATGTGTGGATGTGTATATGTTGTATAGAATAATGTAACAAGAAAAATCTTTACCTAAAGCTTCATATCGATTAAGTACGTCCAGTGGTTGCTTGAATTCGGGATAGGTATGTACGACGGACATGAGATAGTCCTGCAATAAATTAAATAATAAATACAATGAACATCTCCATGTATTAATAGTGATTGGATATGGAAATACAGTACCTATACAGTATACACCCATAACATCGAGAAAATCTAGATCGCTACTCAAGCTCGCTTCTACGACGGATATTTAGAAAACTTTTGCCAACCAGCTATCAATAATAATTCTTCGTTTAATTACTATTGCAAATCAATATTAACTGAGTAAAATATGGTAACCTCATAAATAGTGTAATCTTTCACTTGTTTCTCCATCAGCGCCTTTACTTCTTCCATTTCCACGACCCTCTGCCTCATCGCTTCAGTTTCTTTAGTCTTGCGCTCTAGAACTTCGTTATCTGCTTGCATTTTGCGATCAGCTCGTTCACGCTTCTCTTGGTTTTCCCTAATAAACTGTCAAATATACAAAAATAATATCAAACCAAAAAAAATTTGTAAAATAATTACATTCGAGGTCACATGTACCAAAATTATTTAAATGTCGTAAATATGTTTAACATAAGATATGTTTATTCAAAGCATTTAAATCAAATTCAAAATTTGCCGTAAGGAACCCTAATTTATTTAATAAGAATATACTTTATTAAAACTGATAAAAGACTCTTTTAAGAGCATCTCTTTTTCGCGGAGATCCTGCCACTTAGCATTCATCTTTTCCCGATTTGCACGTTCTTCGTCCCTCTTTAGCATCAGCTTTTCGTCGGCTTCCATCAGGTCTCGTCGAGCTTGTTCCATCAGCACTTGCGGTGTTGGACGCGCTACGTCCCATACTGGATACTTTCTATTAGAAATATAGAAATAAGCAAATAAATATTATAATCGATCGCATCCATTAGCAAGAGGAAAGTTAGGGAATTTCTCATCTAACAATCGACATCGCAATTCACCGGATACGTAAATAATAATTTTCCGATGTTCGAAGAAGACATAAACATACAAATAGGTAGTATTAGATACATGTATGTATATACAAATGTATTTTTGTTTCGTACGAGTTGTTGCCGGGAATTACACTTATTGTAATTTATTTTAAATAATAAGCTCTTAACTGATATCAATTTTTGTCATATATCACTCAGCCTATTTTAACAATCTTTTGCTGGGCACGGGCCTCCCCTAGAGGGCCAGGCTATAGTCCACCATGCTGATCAAGTGGCAGATTCAGAAATTCAGGCTTGAAAATAATTCGCACATGTATATATCAGAAGTGTGAGACCCGAGGCTTCACTTGGCATTCAAGATATTATGATATTCAATTGCATTAGCTCTGGTCTACCACGGACTTTATCATATAGCATAATCCTTATCAGAATTCAGAACCACGTACTTGACCATCTGCGAAGTTTCCATTAAGGATTTATAATATTCTGCAGTGGACTCAACAGGCGGGCCATGAGGGATGGCTATGGGTGCTAAATCTTTCATTGTTTTCTTCATTTTTTATGAAAATATTTTACCTCTAAAATTATACTACAATATCGAAAATCGAAATAACAATTCGTTGCTATAAGGATAGAATATTAATGTTGGCAACATTAGACAAATTAATAATAATAATATATTTTTTGTACTTATCTTATATTCGCAAGCAATTTCTTATGGCGCAAGCTTATCAATAGCAGGCATAAAAGAGATGGTCGATTTATCTGAAGTTTGTATGCACTTTATTTATTATTGTCTAGGGATTTACGAAAATTTAACGTATTTAATAAAGGAGTTATAATTTACAGTTTAAGAATTTATTTTTCAAAAAAGAATACAATTCACGTAAATGCAATATATATATATATATATATATATATATATATATATATATATATATATATATATATATATATATATATATATATATACACACACACACACACACATATATATATTACCTACTTCAAAAATGTTTTACGATAACCTATAAGATAATCACAATTATCAATATAATTCATCTTAATCATATTAATTATTATAATAATTCTTTAAATTATTTACTTTGGCATTATACAAATAAAATTCTTTTGTGGAATAGTTTAATTGATTTTGTATCAAATTTGAAGACTTTAGTACTTTTGATGTATTTTTAATTTCTGTATAATTTTCATTATTCAAAGTTTCTATTTTCAGCGATTTATATTTCACTATAGTATGTTATTTTATACGATGGCAAGCTTGAAGCTTTTCAGTTACAGTCAAATATCAATACAGTGTTGGATTTCGTAGTATAATTATACTATTTGTACCATTATTTCATAGTGTGTAGTATGTAGTATCGTATTGCCACTATACTACGTAAAAATACCATAATTTTATCTTTACGTCGACCGACTTGTATTATTGGTGAGTACTTTTACTTTTTAATATTAACTCTACAATCTCGGGAATTTCTGAACGTGCACGGCAACACCAAACCACGCACTGACAAGGTAGGCGGGGATTCCCCATGTAATGTTAAATGTTTTACTATTCCATCCGTTCTGACAAAAAGGATTTATAAATAAATGCGAGAGAGACGATATCATGTTCAAAGCAATATTTTGACTAAGTACAAAACTTGACAGTGAATTGTTGCAGTATAGATACATAATTATAAACTAGTACAATATTGTAGTATGTGACGTGTGTACATTATTGTTTCTTACGCTTGGACAATTTTGAGAATAAACTATTTTATAATCGCAATTTGTAAACATGAGTGAGAGTGAGGGCGAACCAAAGTGCGGTGTTTCGACGCCAAAGAAAAAACGCGTTGATAGAGGCGATTTAAAAGTGAAGGAAAAACATAGACAACAAAAATACAGAGTCGATTGGGAGAGTGATCCAAAATTTAGTAAGTGGCACTCGTGATCCTCGAGATAATTTCAAAGCACGATGTAAAGTATGTAATGTTTCAATGATGGCCGCAAAGCATGTTTTATCAACTCATTCTGAGGGGAAAAAACACGAGAAAAAATTATATTCGTCATCAAAATTGTATATTGAAAGAAGATTTGTTTTACAAATCTTTTTCCATTGTTTTTTTTTCTCTCTTTTAATTTTAATACTTATACAAGTTTATTCAATACAAAAACGCCGTAAAACGAAACATGAAAAACATGAAACGTCAAACGTAGTATAATTTTGGACAAGTAGTATAATTTTATTCTCTGTGTACAATATTTTTTTGAGGCTCTGGATCCAACCCTGTATCAATATCAAAGCAAAAATGTCACTTGTCAGACGTGAGAGACGTCAGATATTTTTCACCGAAGTTAAGCGTTAGGTTATAAATTTAAAATCTATCGATAATTTGATTACTATCTAATCTTTTTAAAAAATTTTGAGCAAGTTTTAAACAAATATAAGCTTTTTTTAAAACTCGTTCGTAAAATTAATACCTAAACATTTCGGACAAAAGAAAAATGCAGTTTGATGTATCTTTTTTTTCCGGGTTAGGATGCGGCTTATGCTTTGGTATATCTTTATATGCATTAACTAAATATTTTGGGTCAGTTTCAAATACTGTTAAAGCTGCAAAAAGGGTATGTTACTTATTTGAATATATTTCGTTCAAAATAGTAGTCTAATGTCATTATTTATTCGTCAACACAACGTGCATTCCCACGTAACTTAAAATAGAAATTCAATAGTAATGCAGCAACATTTAGAGAATATTTAATTTGAATCATTGACATTCGTGCTGCTCATAAAAAATGTTTAATATCAGCATTGTAATAGATCAAATCACTATTTTTTGCAGATAGCAACAGATTCAGAATACAAACTAGTTTTGGTTGTGAGGACAGATCTGGGCATGGGTAAAGGTAAAATTGCAGCTCAATGCAGCCATGCTGCAGTTGGTGCATATGATAAAGCCTTAAAAAGAGATCCAGAAGGACTAAAAATATGGCAATTGACAGGCCAAGCTAAAGTAGCAGTTAAAACAGATTCAGTAGATGAAATCAAACAAATAGCTGATAATGCTAAAAAATTAGGACTTGTTACATCACTCATTAGAGATGCTGGTAGGACTCAAATAGCCCCTAATTCTATTACAGTGCTTGGTATAGGACCTGCACCAAAGAATGTTATTGATAAAGTGACAGGACACTTGAAATTGTTATAAAGATATATTATAAGATACAATCTTCACATTGCTTTTCATTGAAACTGTCAACATATTATGTACAAATCCATATAAGTTGTATGCTTTTATATTTACATTCTTTTATATGCTTTTGGCAACTCATCTATTGAAAAGTAAGAATTCATCTATTTATTTCTTTAACTTCATTTTTGACATACATAATTTTGAAAGCATACATTTAAGTTTTATTTTATAAAATATCTTAAAATATTGGTAAAAGTTAATTAAATATTATTGTTAAAGAGTTTTTATAAGAAAAAAAATACCAGGCAATTTTATTATTCTTAATTTCTATTAGAGTTTTCCCTTGATTAAATATAATCCGTATTAATATTATAAATGTGAAAGTTTGTGAGTATGGATGTTTGTTACTCTTTCACACCAGAAAGGCTAAACGGATGTGGATGAAATTTGAATTTAACCAGAACGGCTAAACGGATGTGGATGTGGATGAAATTTGGCACGAGATAAATTATAGTCTGCAATAACATATGCTACTTTTTATCCTGGAAAAATGTACGGTTCCTGTGGGATAGCCTTGTTTTTGTTTTCCTAGAGGCGAACCCGAGTGAAGTGAGAGTTAGCCGCTAGTATTTAATAAAAACGAAATAAATAGTAAAAATATATTTGTTTTATTTGATTAATAAAAGAGGAATGTTTTATAATCACTCAATTTTTAAATTTTGACATGGAAGAAGAGAAATATAGCTAGATAACACAAATAGACCAATCGGAATCCGTTTATTTTTTAAAGGAAAAAAATATATTGAAAACCTAAAGTTTTATGATTTTAAAATGTTTGCAAGTTTAATATGAAATTACAAAACGTCAAAAGTATGTCTTTCGACATTTTGTAATTTCCTAATCTGTGCTGCTCCACACAAAGAGAATGTAAAGGAGGCTCCACATACAAGTCAAATTAACATTTATTATATATACGTCAGTGTAGCCAACTTAGAGGTTTTCCCCCCAAATTTAGGAGTAAAAATGGCGCCGGACTTTTTGTTCAGGGGAAAAAATTTTTAGGGATTTTTTTCTATAATAGCATGACTTAAATATAAATGACTTTAACGTTCCTTTTTATTTATAAATAAAAGTATTTTTTTAAATAATAAATTTTACGGGAAAAGACGAAAAAAAAAACAGTATGCTTAAGTTTTTAATTTGACGCTTATTATTTATACAATGTCACCGTAAACATTCCAACTTTGCAATTTGACGAGTCGTGGAAAATAAAAAAAGTTTGAAGTCGCGTAAAGTATACCTTTTCTTTTGTATTTTTTTCCCGTAGAATCTATTCTTTATTATTTTTTGAATTTATCTGTATTTTGAGAATTTTTACTCGATTTTGGTGTTATTTTAAATCTTTAACAATAGATAAGTATACCATAATTGACAATATGTACTGATAAATATGCTAAATAATTGACTACGATGGTGCTTTAGCTTCAAATAATATATATTCACTTGTAATTGTATCAACTTGTCAATATCAACTTGTTTTTTTTTTGTGTTATGTTTTTGAATAATGAATAAACAAGATTAGACTATGAATGAGTTTCATTTATTTCTGTTATTTATTTATTTAGAAAAAAGTACACTAACAACACACATATTAAAACATTTCTACACATTTAGAAGACAATAATAATTAATCAGATATGTCTTTATAAATGTACATAACATTTGCTATAATTACATAATCAAAAGTATACATTAAAATATATATTTTTTTCATTTTTTTTGTTTCTCTGTCTGTTTATCTGTTTGTACGGGCAAATCTTCGAAACCATTGGACCGATTTAAATGAAATTTTGCACGCTGGTACTTTATATCCCCGGTCAACATTTTAGATACTTTTCATCCCGGAGAATTAAAGAGTTTCCGTGGGATAGTTAAAAAATATAGTAACTTATACAGCTTAGTACACAAAAAGTACTGATTACATTTTAATGAAACTTTACAATAATACCTATAGTTCATACATTAGAATAATAAATAAGCTACTTTTTATGGCGGAAAAATGAACGGTTCCCGTGGGCGAGTGAAAGCGAAAGCGAGGGTGAGCCGCTAGTATTAAATTAAACTCAAAAGTAAAAACTGTTGTTCTTACTTCTTGCCTCTTGGTCTATGAAAAAGGGTTACATACTCTGTGGTCTATGATAAACCATTTTACCTATGTTATAACTTTACATATGTAGTAATATACTCTATGGTTATAAGTTATAACCATGGATGACAAATAAAAATAACCAACTGGCAACTCAGTATATAACTATACTCTTTGTGGCAACTACCAAATATCAACATTCATTAATCAACGTATTTTAAATTTTTTATTTGTAATTGTGCATGTCCGCCGTCCGGGATTAGTCGTGTTTTCTATATCTACAAAGTAAAAAATAAAAATCAGAATTGGAGAAAACGAGTAGCTAGTACCTGCCGCAAACGTGAACCATTGATTCGTATCATCCATTCAGAAAAATAGTTATTAATAATTTTTAGCTTTTAAATTGGACACAAGTAAATATTGGTAAGTTCTATAAGGATAAACCACTTTAAAATTGATGAAATATATTAGTGCCGTATAGAGATGAGACATTTTTAATTCATTACGGCACCAGAGCTGTGCAATTTGCTTATAAAATGTATTTAAATACAAAATGCAAATACTTTTATAATTTTTAATTTCAAATACAATATAGTTTTTCATTTTGTATTTAAAATACTATAAATGCAAAATACTTATTTCCAAAATATTTTATTAAAATAAAATATGTAGGTACTTTTATAGTTTTTAACTTTCTTTATTTTATTAGTAAGTTGGCAATGTATAGATATGTCTAAAAAGTTTTATTTGTCATCCATGCTAAAAAGGTATTTCAATTAAAATGCAAAATGCTTTTCTAAAAAAAGTATTAAATACAAAATATGTATTTCCAACATACTTTGTATTTGAAATACTAGTATTTTAATATCTGCTGTTTATACAAGTAAAACTCTCAAGACAAACAGACATTACATGAAATAGATCCAATACAAATTTACTTAACAAATTTTTGTGTAGTTTAAAATAAATTAGTAATTTCTTTGCATCAGTCAATTAAGATTTCCAAAATCTATATACATAGATTAGATTTAAAAATGTTTAATTAACTTAAAATTTTTCCCTTATATATGATTAAGTTAAGATAACAAATATTTTTTACACTAAAGTATAATATTACTTTTCCAGGTAAAATGTATAGCAATGTTGAACATCATCTGAAGGACATTCATATTGATCCTTTTGTTCATGATGATATTTTATTAAAGTATGTATATAAATACTTATACATAGAATAATATATAGGTATAAATATAATGTATTTATTTATTTCTGCTAAACTTTTTTCATTATATTTACTTACAGTACAAGCTTGGGTGATATCCATGGGCTAGATTTAAATTATTCTCTTAGTCCAGTTGACTTTGTGCCTGTGAGTATATATTATTTTTTATAAAGTATGTCATTGCAAATTAAAAGAAAAAAGGGGTATGGATATGGTAGACTATTCCAAAGATGGGTCGATGTCATAAGACCTTTGCCAATAAAAGGCATATACATAAGGTTTTCCAGGTAGTGTAAACTAAACATTTCATATACAACTATAATCTTTAAAGGTTCTAGAATAAGTAAAACACAATTAAATATCTAAGTGTAAAAAAACTATACAGTTCATACTCAAATTTATTTTAAATCATGTCCGAATAACGGTGTATTTTATTATTATAATATTATTGCAAAAATTAAAAAAAAACTCGGTGTAAAAATAAATAAAAAAAAATTTGTCCCTAATTAAAAATTTCTACACCTTAACTTTGTATATGACTAAAATGTTCACTTGATTTATTTGACTTTTAATTTTTGCCAATGGCTTCATTCACATGGTATACTAGGATGGAGTTAGAGACTGTCCTATGTCTGTCCCCAGGATGCAATACATGTTCTTGCCAAATTATATCAAAATCTGTTCAGCATTGTGAAAAGGTAGCAAACAGTGAGTTACTGTCACATTTAAAACAAAGTGCCTACACTCTTAACACATTACATTCTACCCACAGCCAACTAATGAATACAGATAAGTAAGTCAAAAATGAAAAAAAATCCATCAAACATAGCAAAGAACACTCCCGGCTAATTCACCTGTCAAACAAAAAAAAATCAAAATCGGTTCATCCATTCGGGAGCTACGATGTCACACACAGACATGTTAAACTTATAACACCCCATCGTTTGCATTGGGGGTTAAAATAGATAAAAATATGCTTATAAAAATAATTTGTAATAATCACTTGCACTTTTGTATTCCTATTATAATAGTAACAACTTAGAAAAATTGATCAATAAAATAAATATCAATTGAATCTTAAATACAATGTCTTGTGTGGGACTCTGCTACTTTTAGTGGGTTCAGTTCTATAATATATGCATATTCCAATTAATACTATGATTGATATTACTTATTTTGGAAAAAGATAAATTATCAATATTTATTTTATGTTTTAGGTTTCCCACACAGGTCCGCCATGTACGATAGTATATTCAGGAGATAGCTGTTTTCGAGTTGAAATTGATGGATCTAATACACAAAAGAAAAAGTTTTTGGTAAGTAAAGTACTACATTCGATGACACATTTGGCTCAGTTTGTAGTGACTACTCGCTGTGCCAGCGGTCGCGGGTTCGAGTCCTGCTGGGGGCATTCATATGTGTGATCAGCACGAATGTTTATACTCCAGTCATGGGTGTTTATATTTATAATATGTATGTATTTAAAGTTATGTATATGTAGTATATCAACTATCTGGTATCCATAACACAGGCATTTTAGCTTACCATGGAACTAGATGGTGGTGTGTGTTAATGTCCTAACACATTTATTTATTTATTTTTTAGAAATTGTATTTATTCAATCATTGGGGTGAAATGATGGTATGTTATTTATGCACAGAAAGTGAATTAAAAATAAAATGGATAAAATTATGTCATCTATTATGTGATATATATTTACTTCTTATAAAGCTTGTTCAGTTCAGTGGTTAGTACATAAAGTTGCAAATTGTGGGTTAAGTGTGGTTAAGTTCTAGTTTGAGTCGGGCCAGTTGTTGGATTTTTCTGCTAAAAAAACTAAAATCCTATTAAAGTTTGAGATTGAAAGGAACAGAGAGTACACATTGCATGCTCTGTTTCTCTCTCCCTCCCTCAGTGTGTTATGAAAATTCTCTCCATTCGGAAACCATTTTATAGGTATCCCAATCACATGACCGAATAAAATAAGAGACATAAAATATTCATGATAGTAAACACATTAATGAAATTTAAAATGTCCATTTATTTTGCTACTTTCCCTAAAATTGTAGGAAATTTTTAAAATGTACATCACTAATTTCTGCGGTATTATTTTAATTATGTGGCGGCGTCTTCTTTGATGTGTGCTGACAGACGATGCGCCGCGCGTTGTCAAAGGTACCGCTTGGCACTTGTATGGGCTATCCCGACCTTGAATTACCTACTTACGATCACTAATTACCTATTTGACGTTTTATTTATTTCACTTAAAATTAAAATTATGTGATATGTCAGTTTCGCGAAACAGCATCCGAGTGCACGTGCTGGAGAAATTGAGTTTTAACTATGTCGTATACGAATGAAGAGTACTTTAAGATGTTAATGTGTTTGGGGAGAAGTGACTGCAATTATGCAGAGGTTCGTAGAGACTATGAAATGCATTTCGCAGTTTCGCGGGGTACCACAGTGCCGTCAGAGCGTGCATTTCAACGTCTTCACAATCGTATGTACACCACGAGCAGTGTTCACGGCTACGAAACGCATCACGCTGATACAGTGAGACCGCGTATCGACATGGATATTGAGGAGCAGCTGCTTGAGTTATTTAATGAGGACCCCACCCGAAGTACTCGTTCTGTGGCACGACAACTAGACACTAACTACGTCCAGGTGTGGAAAGTGCTGAAAGAAAATGGGATTTTCCACTACCGTCTTGTCCAAGCTTTACTACCCAGTGATTATGAACCTAGAGAGGAATATTGTGCAATGTGCATGGATTTTAAGGAAAATCGAAGAGGATGCAGAATTTTTGAAAAGGGTTATTTTCAGCGATGAATGTTCTTTTCATAGAACAGGCGTCTTTAACAACCGGAATGAACATGTGTGGTCGAAGCTGAATCCTTACGTTATTAAACCAAGCCATTTTCAACATCATTGGCGAATAAACGTTTTGGCTGGTATACTCGGTGACCAAACCATTGGCCCTTTTTATTGAATTATTTATCGTTTTTACAAGAGGACCTTGATGAAGTATTAGAAGATTTGGATATAGCTTCTCATCGGTCTAAGTGGTTCGAGTCGAAGGTGCCCCACCGCATTTTTCCCGAGCCGTGTGTGACTATCTAAACCAGCAGTATGGACAGCAGTGGATCGGTAGGGGTGGACCAATTTCATGGCCGGCGCGGACTCCAGATTGGACTCCGCTTGATTTTTATCTGTGGGGTCACGTCAAACAATTTGTGTTTATGAAAATCTGTGACACCGAAGCTGAAATGCGTGGACGTATTGTAGCAGTGTTTAAACAGATAAAATCAGACACAAATGTGCTTGAAAGTGTCCGTGATAACCTTTTGCGATGGTGTCAAGACTGTATCACTCGTGGAGGCCGTCACATGGAACAACATCTCCATCACAGCCATCGTATTGGCATCCTCATCGAATAACAGACTACCTACCTACAAATTGATAAGCGTAGTTTGAGGTCGACAGGGTTCATGACCTTATGACGTCACTTCGCGCCGCATCGCCCGCCACCAATATTGCCATGTAAGTTTCACAATTTATGAAATATTTTAAATTTTTAAACGGGGTAATTTTTTTTTACTTAGAATCTGTTTTTTTTTTTACATAAATAGAATCGAATTACGATAACTAATGATACCTTCACCGGTCGGACAGGGTTTTTGTAACACATCGTATTTTGTCCTATACCAAAATCTAAGCAACTGGTTAAATGTTTTAGTCCGCATCACGCCTCAATGGTTCTGAGTTTATGAAAATATGAGGTAGTATTAAGTATAGCATCATTTTCACCCCAAAATATCAAAAGGCTTCCTGCGTCATAATGACAGAGGAGAATGATTTCGGAATTATCTAATTTTAGTCCGATCGGAATCCTGTTTGGGAGTAAACAAATTAAAACGTGAAGTTTTATGTTTTTAAAACGTTAGCAGGTATATAAGGAATAGAAATTAATAAAATGCCCCCGATGTCCAGTTACCCCCGAGAAATGGGTAAAATCGATCAAAAATTAATAAAATATCGACAAATTCGAAAAAATTATAACATAAATAGATTCTAACGGGAATAAGTACAAAAAAAAGTTACATTTTACGTGACTTCCAATTTCTTTTATTTTTCCACAACTCGTCAAATTGCAAATTCGGAATGTTTACGGCGACATTTTATCCGTACTTTATATTATAAATGCGAAATTGTGTTTGTTTGTTTGTTTGTCCTTCTTTCACGTCGAAACGGAGTGACGGATTGGCATGATTTTTTGTGTGGAGATAGTTGGAGTTCTGGAGAGTGACATAGGCTATTTATTACCGCGGGGGATTATTTAATTCCCACGGGAAAACACGTTATAATACAATCCCAAAAGATATTAATGATCAGAATTACTTGAAACTTGGTATTAATGCTTTTTTAATAAAATTAAATAAATACGTGTTTTAGCATTTTTCGAAATTATATAAAAATAACTATATAAAAAAATTTAAGGGTGTTTTTACAGGACGACCATACAATGTTTTTGTTTCTTCAAAAAGTAGAGTAAAAATAATAAATGGCAATAAAAATGAGCCCTATTTGAATATTGAACGAATTTTTTTTAAATGTAAACATCCATTTGAAGTTGGGGGTGATTTTGAGCCTCCCGAGACAATGCAACAAATTTCTTGGAAACGGCTAAGTATTTCAATTTCAAAAAAAAATGCTTATTATATGTATTTCAAAGATTACGTTCCCCTAGTTTCATAAAAATCAAAAGATTATTGCAGAAATTAAAAATAAAAAAAAAACAAGAAAAAATTAAAAATCGATTTTTTTTGCAAATATCTCGTAAAGCTCAAAGCTTATTGTAAAAGGTGTCGCTTATAAAAGTTGTAGATTTTTACTAGACCTACAACTTTTGTACAAAACATTTATCGATAGGACGTCAAAGTAAGCCGGAAATTGAAAAAAAAACTTTTTTTCAACGCTTTGCATACCCTATTTTACAGATTTCTATTCCTTGTATACCCGCTACCGTTTTAAAATATAAAATTTCAGGTTTCAATGATATTTTTTTTCACTTAAAAATAAACGGACTCCGATCGGTCTATTTATCGACAGAAATTAGTTTAAGTCTCGCTCGAGACATTAATATCAATATGTTATCTGTGAAATGTCAAAGTCATTGAGATTACTTTTGTTTTCAGTATTCCAAAAAATTGAATTGCTTATTCTTGAACTCTGGACATAATTTCTCGGTGAACTTTGAATGGGACACCAGCAAGGTACTCCACCCAGTGTATGTCCGTGCTACAGTGGTGTTCTCCGCCCCTTGTGATGCTGAGAAAAGAGTGGAGACCTGCTACCAGCATTATGCGTCTTGTGATGGTGTGAAAGGTACGTGTATATTTTATTTTAACATGAAATGTTACGCCACCTTTTTATACAGGATGAATTTTATAAATCATGGATTTAAACCGATTCGCGGTATAATTGAGTGCATAAAGGAAAAAAGCTAATATTACCTATAAAGCTAATATATTATATGCCATTTTTCAAAGCTCTGCGAAAAGTGTAGAAGTACACACAAGAATTTGCACATCCGTAATCGTCACCACTGCTTGCTTTAATGCGGCTGCAGGTCTGTACAAAGTGTCTCATTCCAAGATGTTGAGATAAATGTGCGGAGTGATCAGATTGGATAAAATAAGGAATGAGAACATAAGAGGAAGCTTGAAAGTGGCAGAGAAGTTAAAAGAAGATCATCTGAGTTGTTCTGAAAATGTGATGTGGAGACATGAAACGCATGTGAAAAGAAGAGGGGTGGAAATGAATGGAGATGTGTGAAGAGGAAGAGAAAGATCAAAGAAAATATGGATAGATTATGTGAGACAGGACATGAAAGAGAAAGTAGTAAATGTTGTGGTGACGAGTAATAAGAGAACTGAAGAGGAAGATATAACATGTCGACCTCAAGTAACTAGTAACTTGGAAAACCGGTAGGGAAGCGATTATTTGTAAGTTTTTGCGTTTGGTCCACAGCATTGCCGGAGAACATCCGTCACAACGTGCTGCGGTCGGGGCGTGAGGTGGGCGCGCCCGACGTGTTCTACTGCGGCGCGCCCGCCAGCGCCGACTCCTGGTACTCGGTGCTGGTGCGCTTCCCCGCGCCCTCCTCCCACGCCTTCCACTTCGTGTGCAGGAACAGCTGCAGCTCTGGCATCAACCGCAGGCCGCTCAGCCTCGTCTTCACCCTCGAGAGTGCCGCGTAAGTTGCCTTTCATCCTCGTTGTTCGCCACCACCACAAACCAGAGGTCCTCCTTCGTCAACAGACACATTCTTCCTTACTCCCACATTTTCAATTACTGTCCATAGGGAAGAGTTAGTTAGGTGACCTAGTATAAGTTTGTTCAGTAATTAAAACACAACAACAATTGTGCATTGTGATTATTTCTTCCGTTGAGCCGATCGGAAACGAAAAAGTGTTGCTTTCATAATAAATTTTATTATATTATTTTTTTCAGAGGCAAAGTGTACGGCCGTCAGATTGTGGGTGTGCGAGTCTGTAGTTGTCCCAAGCGGGACATGTGCAAAGCAGAAACCGCCGCTCTATCGTCATCTGACCCCGGCCTCCTCCAAGGCACCCCCGCCCTCACAATGAGCAGTACCACCCCGTCGAGCAAACGGATTAAGCTGGAGGAGAGCGAGTGCGTCACGCTCGTAACGTTACCCGCGGTAAGCCTTCGCGCGTGCGCGTGACGTGGGTGTGACGTGTGTCGACGCGCAGTCGCCGCAGTGTATGTGTGTGTGTGCGCAGATAACAGTGCCGGGCAAGCGCGTGGCGCTGGCGGGGCTGCGCGTGATGCGCGACATGCTGCTGCAGACGCACGCCGTGCAGCTGCGCGCGCGGCCGCAGCAGGACGTGCGCGCCGTGGAGCGCGGCCTGGCCGAGCTAGCGGCGGCGGCGGACGCAGTGTACCGGGGCGGGGGCGACGAGTGAGCGGGGCGTGAGGGGCGTGGGGCATATGCGAGGGGCCACTGTTGAGGAGTGGGG
This sequence comes from Brenthis hecate, assembly GCA_951806755.1. NCBI lineage: Eukaryota > Metazoa > Arthropoda > Insecta > Lepidoptera > Nymphalidae > Brenthis > Brenthis hecate. The sequence goes on along the minus strand of OX638249.1, from coordinate 10,553,268 downwards.
AGGAGGGATAGAGGGGGGTTAAAATACATGTTGCACGCTTCTAATTTATGAAACGTTTTGTGTATATACCCTTTTAAGGTAATCAGTACAAAATGCGCGTTTCGCGAACGCTCGCTGACAGTTAAAATCATCATGTGTGTCAGCCCTTTTATTTTATCCTTTTATACTTAATATATTGTCTAGGTTTAAGTAATTGAATATTTTTTATAAAATAAGTTTTATGATTAAAATTTAAATGTACAATTGAGTAATTTTATACTAATATATGTATTTTGTTGATATTAACTGCCTTATTACGTGACAAATAAATTTATAAAATATACAAATCAAAGTATACTTTATTCAAATAAATTTTTACAAGCACTTTTGAATCGTCAATTTTACATTTTAAATTTAAATTAAATGTCAGTGTAGTCAGTATCACCGGCTCGGAAGGCAGTTCTGCTGAGAAGAACCGGTGAGAAACTTAACAGTCGCTCTTTTAAAATAATAATTGTGTACAATATTGTAATACAATAATTATTATCTATTTGTTCTACGTGAGACCCAACCAGACATTAGTTCCACACATTGATATCGACAAAATTTTCTGTGACAGTATAATAAGCCTTATTTGCCAATACATTTTTAGTTTTAGACTTAAATTGTTTAAATGGCAAGCTCAAAATGGATTGTGGAATTCTATTATACATGCGTACACCTTGCCCCATAAATTATTTATTCACTTTTTGAAGGCGAAAGAAAGCTAGGCGTTACCAGTTTATCCTAATTTCTAGTGTTTGTTTCGTGTCTATCACTGTCTTAAATAACAATGAATGTTTTATCGGACAAACATAATATTACAATATATATATATACATATATTGCGATGCAACCGTAAGTACCTACACCAATTTCCTTGAAAAAATCTCGTAGGGTATCCCGAGCTCCGATGTTATAAATTGCGCGAATAGTCCTTTTTTGGAGAATAAATATAGATTTTATATCCGCTGCATTACCCCACAACAAAATTCCGTAAGTCAAAACGCTATGAAAGTTACTGAAATAAACAACTCTAGCAGTATCAACATCTGTTAGCTGCCTGATTTTTATGACAGATAGGTATGTATTATTATGTAAAAAATGAATACTCATTAATATATACAAATGGATAGTATATAAAATCTAAATCGAAATATATGAAAATACCTATATAATTTACTTTACACATATAATTTTATTACATATAAAATTTGCCCGGGTGGCAAATTATTTTCTGATTTTAATATAAGTACATATAGCTATTAAATTTAATGTTAGAAGCAGGAACGAATTAGCCACTGGACCCGACATAAAATACAAATGCATGAAAATTGAAAACTCGTTCAACCAAGTGAAGCATAACGCACACAAATATTTTATTACATTATTATAAACACAGACAATACATAAAAATTCACTCTATTTCTAGTGCTTCAAAGTTCAATGTAATCGATAAAATACATATATCGATGAACGAATGAATGACATTTTAGACATTGTTTGATTTTGCGCCGACAATCAAACCCAGAATCTTCGAATGGGAAAGAAAAGGCATATCATAAATAAGCTGTAAGACAAAGGAAATAAAGGGAGAATGAAGGTGAGGTAAGCTTCCGGTATTTATATTTTAATTAAACTAAAATAAGCAGGACATTGTTATGATTTTTTTTTTCAATTATAGTTATTATAGACATCAATTTTTTTGTTTAGTTTAAATTATGTAAATAGGTTTCATCATCAGCCCTTTTTTAACGTCCCACTGCTGGGCACGGGCCTCCCTCAGTACGAGGGGGATCAGGCCATAGTCCACCGCACTGGCCTAGTGCGTCTTAGCGGAATTCACATGTCTTTCGAAAACGTGCTAAGTTTTTCTCAGACATGCAGGTTTCCTCACGATGTTTTCCTTCACCATAAGACAAGTGGTAATCATCATAAAATGATTCGCACATGAAAATATCAAAGGTACGAGACCCGGATTTGAACCCGCATCACTCGGTTATCCAAGCGAGCGTCTTACCACTGTGCTACCACTGCAATAAGTCGGTAAATAGGTTTACTGACTTATTATGTATCATCTTTTTTTAAATGTGTTTCTTAGAAATTTTTTTTCGCTTCTTTTCTTAGATAAGCAAATCTAATATTTAAATACTTTTCAACAACGGCTTTCGTTAATTCTTCGACGTGATTCACATCGTCGTTTTCAAATTTATGAAAATGAATGTCTTCATATAATAGAAGTTGCAGCAATGTTTCTGTTACTTTCGGCAGGAGAAAGTCTGTTGTGTATTCTTTTTTTAGTATCTTATTCTGAACACCCTTCCTAAGTCCAAGTTCGCAGTGCTGACAAATAGATATGGTATCACTTAAGGGATGTATCAGTTTTCTCTTGTCTTTATGGGCCTTCAGTGGTCTCATTTTGAGGGAGGAGAGCAGACGTGCAAGTTTCACATTTTATTGATTTCAAAAGTTAGTGTACTACAAAACCAGCAATATATTCAACCACTTTTTGTCCGTAAGGCGAAAGAGTAGCAACATGAGGCAGTTCATTATCATCAGCTGGTGTTAAATGCAAAGTTTGATTGTCGCTGTTACTTCTCGCCGTTGTCATATTTATTTTCTCAATAGGTGATTTAGATGAGCAGTTCAGTATTGTAATGGATTCCAACCGTACGCAGTTCCCTGAATCCACATCAATAAGTTCTGAGTGAACTAGCATTCTCTTGTATATTGATTCAAATAGCTTGATAGTTGGTTTATCATTGAATCTTCCATGACTACGTATATTACCAAAAAATATCTCAATGTGATCTTGAGATATTTTATGGTAAGGCAAATATAACATGTGATTTTCCTTTTTTCATCACACATGCAGAATCCAAGAAAGCCAGTAAATCGAAGCGTTTTCATAATATTCGTCTCATTATGTTTTAATGTTTTTAAATATGTAGTTGTTGTTAGAAGTCTTCCTGGAAGACCAGGAAGACTTCTTGACTGTGAGTTAGTTTAACTGTCAGTAAGTTTCACTGTCAGTAGTGTAACTGTTAGTAAGATTGTCAGTTCGACTAGTAAGTTTAACTGTCAGTTAGCTTGACTGTCAGTTTGTGTAACTGTCAGTTTATTTATAATAATAATAAAAACATTTATTCCATATTTCCAAGTTACAATTCAAACGTAGTTAGTAAGTTGTTAGTAAATTTTCTTAATTATTATTATACATATTATGTTAGTATGTTTAGTCTTCTTTGAAATTATATTTTTAATTTGAAATATAGACTCCTTTTTGGGTAAAGGCCTCATCCAACTTCGTCCGCTTCATGTTTTTCAGAATTCATTGCTCGTTTGAATCCATACTGATGAACTCTGGAATCAAGAATATCAAACGAAATATTAAAATTCTTCAAAAACTCTGCCGTAGCTTTAACACCATAAAAGTTAAGAATTCGAAGCTCCGTGTCACAGAATAAAAATGCATCAGCTACTCTGTCGCTAAATAGCTGAGGTTGCCGAACATTCATGATTTTTGTTTTGAAGTAAATGTGATTGGCTCGCAATTTGTTCGCCAAATGGAACAGCTCAATATCTTATAAATTGTGTAATTCCTCTAAATATTTAAAATTGATTTCTCTGCCTTCAGAATCTTCAAAATTTCCGTATGCTTGGAAAGTGTTTCTAACATTTTTTAGAATGTGGCATGAGTCTAGAAAGACATATATATTATTTTCATTTATGGGATTTTATAAAAAGGGTTTTAGATGCATGATGCTAAGCAGCATCCCAATTTCTTGGCTGTAGCTAAATTTGACTTGTGGCCTTGGTAATTTGAATGCAAGAGTTTATTTCCACACCGCTTGTGTGCACTAACTCTACTGCTATTAATATAAGTTTCGATTTTTGTTCAGCATTTGCTCCTGCTGTGGCAAAATAAGCTATCGGGACCTTCCAGGATTCATTTAGTGCTACTAACAAAAACACCAATACTTCCGAAGCCATTTTTTCACAATCAGTTTCGACATTGAATCCAAAATATACGTATCCAAATGTTCGTCCAGAATTTATATCATAGTCTTCACTCTCCATTAGTTTCATCTCGTCAATTATTAGTGCTGCATAGATCTTGTTGTTACCTACTCTTTCTTTTTTTGCTTTTAACGCTTCACTTGTGAAACCAGGTCTTCCATCTATGGTACTATACCATCTTGTCAACGTGCGTGGCGCAGGTAAACAAGTATCAAATGTTTTGCGGATATATTTATACGCTCTGGCTGAATAAAAATGCAATGTCAAGGCAAACGATTTTAATTCTGGAGTGTATGAACGCGGAACGGTACCAGTTTCTTTTTTCTGCTTCATTCTTTTCAGTAAATCCTTTGTTTTTCCTCCCAAGTTTTTCCCTATCGTCTTCTGTTATAAGATTTTTTTCCGTCAAACTATTCAGTATTTCTTCTAATGTTGTCACTCTTTTCCTTAAACGGCGATTACTGTATTGTAATCGTTTATTTTTTTTAGATTATTCATGTATCTTTTTTCTCAGTTTAAGCTTTCTTGGAGAATCTAATACTTGAACTTGATTAGACTTTGTTTTCTGCACCAACTGCACCTATACGTTAAAATCTAGAGTTTATGTTACATTTCAACAATTACATACATATAAGACATTTGGGATATAGACATTAGACAGGGTATATCTCCTTTAGTATAGTGTTAAAAACCAGTTAATACAATTTTAGTAACAAAAATTACTGTAAAAATTTTATAACAAAATTATATGAACTTACATCTTGTAACGGGCTTAAACTTCAGCTAGTACTATTACATTTTGATTGATTTGAACACTTTCTATTGAATGCTTGTTATTTACTTCTTGTGGCTAAAAACAGATTTAACTTTATAGTAGCAGATAATTTACAGGTTTTAAAACCCTAAACCAGCTTCAATTATAAAATTAATATAGCTTATTTGTATTAAATTTATATAAGACCACCTCGAGAGTATATTCTTTCGAATACAAAAAGAATTTTTACAATCGGTCCACAATTGGCGAAGAAATCGCGTAACAAACATACAAAAGAATCTGAAGAATTGAGAACCTGCTTTTTAAAGTCGGTTGAAATGGTACAAATAATAATAGATATTTCAACGTTAAAGGTAATACCAACTTTTGAAGAGATTAGTAATGTTGTAATTGAAGAGGATGCTTGAAATTTTGAATTCGAGTATTCCTTGGTATCACAGCTTAGTTCTTGTGACTAAAAAGGCACTGTATTATAATAATATATAGTTATAAACTTTCTTGGGTTTACGCGAATATTCGACATTATAAATGAACTATCTTTACGGATTTTGTCGCGGATTTATTTTGATTTTCGGTTCCCGACGTTTCGAATGCTTTACAGCAATCATAGTCACGGGAGGACAGTCAGACAAAATCCGAAAAGATAGTTTCATTTATAATATTATGTAGGTAATGAAAGTTGAAGAAAGTGAAAATCGTACTTAAACATTATTTTACGTCATGCTATGAAATATTAAAGTAAGTCATTTTAATAAACTCACATATATCGGTAAAAACAATGTTGGAACAGCATCTTTTTCCAGCTTTTTCTGTTTCTTTGCATTGTTATAAAACAGGCAGTTTGGAAATGTACACTGCATATTGCGCTGTGTTTCGTTGGAATGCAGGTGTCATCTCTACGAACTGCTTCTACCCACTATTTTTCAGCATTATTGGCGGGTGTTCTTAATATCTTGGTTAGGTTAGGTTAGAACAGTTACCACAACGCACGAGCCGAGCGAGCGAAGCGAGCGTGCCGCGGCAGCGGCCGGCGAGTGCCATAAATGACTAGAAAACTAGAAAATTCGAATTTCACGCAAAGTACAAATAAAAACATAATCATCTGGAGATCATTTTGACAATTGAAAGTGACGTTTTGACATTTCCAAGTGTCTAAATGGCAGTGATGTCAAAATAATGTATGGAATTGTTGTAACTTTAAGTAAGTCTCAATAACTTTTGACTCTTTTGTTTCCTCAAAATAATTTTTATATATTTGGACTTCCTATTAGCTGCCCTATCCAAAAATACCACCCACTCCGCCAGGGGCCGTGTCCCTAATACTAAACTGCAGCCAAAATTTTGATTAATGCCGCCTTGAAGAAAAAACACTTCTCACAATTTCTGCTATTGAGTTGGTATCCTTGCGCGCATCACGCCAAGGCTGAGGCAGTACTTTTCAAAATGCTAGATCCACGATTGAGCGGAGCGTTGCTGTCAACGACTACTCAGTCGGACTGAGCCGCTAAGTAAACGTTGGTTGCTGTCTTAGAGTATGCGAAACGTAAGCAGATGTTCTATAGTTCTATACACACCTATTGATACATACTGTAGATGAAGCGGTTGAATAGTGATGCGCCTAGTAAAACTTTTAGAATTTAATTAAAAAAGAAGTATATTAATATAAACTATACCATTTATTCACGCACATATAGACTTTACTATCTAAAATTACTGTATTTCAAATTAATATCTTTCATTAGTAAATCTATGTAGTAATAGTGTTGCTTAATATTTTGATTTATTTAAATAATAGTAAACTAAATTAAAATTATATATTATTCTCTTTAACTTTTCGCATTGGTGCAAGATGACTAATTAATAAAGTTTTCTAAAAAAATTGTAATAATTATAATAATAACAGCTAAAATGAAATTAAAAATATTCCATGCAATTATTATAAAACTTATTAAATTATAAAAATGTTTAAAATTAAGTAATATTGTAAGGTACTTTGGTGCCATTAAAATTTAAAGGTTTTATTTTTGACAGATACAAAGAATCTTAATTTCCAAATACTACGGTTATACAAAATGTTCGAGTAGTACAACATGTTACAACACTACCTCTTAATGATGGAAAGTAGGAAGCGGGGCGCGTGGAAACACGTATTGTGTTGACCCGCCCGCGCGCCTCCCGCAACACCCGCTCACGCCTATGTAATTTTGTTAAAATCTACGTTTTCTAATTAAAATATTGTATACCGATGAAAAGAAATATTTTTGTTCTTTTTAGTTTGCTTCTGTGAATCGTTTTTACAGCTTGGAACTGCACATTTCACCATCATTACATAAATCTAAATAAATAAGGACGAGAGAAACAATCAGTGCGCATGTCTTTTCGTGACTACGAGTAATAGCGATTAGCGTCGCCCTTGACATTTCGAGACTGTTCATACCCATGCTTACCCATGCTACTCTAAGGTTTCTGTAGTTGAAACATTCGACATTAGCATTATGCCGCATAATGCGCTGTAGTGCTGTAATTGGAAAACAAGGTTAGTCTGTATTACCGATAGACTACACGCGAGGTAATTCTTTTTATTCAAATTTTCATTCATGGTTTTGTTTTCATTAATTTATTTTTCAGTTTCAGTCAGTTGTTCATAGCACTCAGCACAGCTAAGTTAAAAGTTATTTGAAAGTTACAATACGAAGAAAGTGTAGGTTCGCCCGCAAATAATCAGCTTTGTGTGTATTAGGTCATTAATATTAGTATTTATGCCATTGTGATGATTAGCACAGGACTAACTGCTGTTAACAGCGATTATTGTTATAATTATTATGAGCTTATAGTTGATATCCTACGAAGGATCGATTGGGACATTCGAAAAATATAGCCATAAAAAGACTGATGAAGCTGGTCTACTTCAGTAATAGGTAACTTTAATTTAAGATTGTCTTTAATGTTGTTTTTTATGATGATGATGACGAAATTAAAAAAATTGCTTGATCGTTGTTTGTTCTTTTATTATAATAAAATGTAGTTAATTTAGTGGGAAATATAGCGCTTTCTTAAAGCGCTGTTTTTGTGAAATCTAGCGCTTTTTATGTCGTCCTAGCGCTGAATGAGTTTTTTGATCTGGCAGTATTTTTCGGTAAACAAACACTAAACATAAATTTAGGCGCAACTCAACTCGCAAGTCGCAACTGCTTACTGCAGCTGCAACTCGTAATTCGTAAACTCGCTCTCGTAAAGCAATGGAACGTTTCACGGGCGCGCAACGCGCGTTCTGCGTTAAAAATTATTACAAAAATGGTGATTCCTGCATTGTCGTTCGGCGTTTATTTCGCAAAAAGTTTAGATTACACGATTTAAGTCAATGTCCCAGTGAGAGTGTCATTAGATCGTGGATCAGGAAGTTTGAATCCACCGGTTCTACGCTAAATCAAAAACGTGCGGGACGCCCAAGATCAATAAGAACACAAGAACCAATTGATGAAGTTAACGATTCCATACAACGCAATCCCGGACAATCAACTCGTAAGCGTTTAGCTGAGCTCGCTCTCCCTGTTTTCCAATTACAGCACTAAAAGGCATTATGCGGCATGTTATATATGTATATTTCAATTTACAACAAAGCTCCGCACAATCGAGCCCTTTGAAAAGTACTGCTTTGGCGTGACCAACCATCTCAGTAGCAGAAAATATAAGAAGTGTTTTTTCACGTTTGTGCGTCATAGTGCGGCATTATGCTCTTTAATTGAAAAACAGGGTCTATCACGGACATCGTTGCGTCCCATATTATACGTATTCCGTTATCGAAAGATCTTATTTCTTAATTGCATCTCTACATAAAAAGTTAGTGCAGAAAATGGAATCAGATATACGTAATGTCTGTTCGAATGGGTCTGAATTTTAACTATAATGAAATCCTATTAAATAATTATGCTTCATATTTTGTAATGGTTTTTATGTCCTATTTCGTACTAGTTTCATTTCAATATTCAAAACTATAAACAAATTTATTTGACAGGTGGAATATACTTTTGTCAACATTGCAATGGTTTGATCGGCTCAATAAATGAAGCTTGCAATCATAAATGTTTCCGTGGAAAAGAACACATTTATCAATATGAAGACAGCAGCGCCTTATTTGTTGATAATTATGTAAAAACAGAAAACGATGAAGATCAAGCGTTTAAAAATGAAGATTTTGATATTCATAACTCTTCTTCGTTAGGTACAAATAGTTCTTATTGATGTTACATTTATTGTTTTAGAATATTATATAAAATGGCTTTTAATGACAAAATAGAATTGTTCTACAGATTAAAACTAAAAATTTAATGTGTATATTTTAGGAAACACCGCTAATATTCAAAGTCATGAAGACTTAAGTGATCCTGAAGAATTGAAAGCGGAGAGTAATGCTAAGAAAAGTAAGAATTTAATGGGTTATGAAATGTTTTTGAGAATATACTTTATAAACTGTGTATTAGATTTTAGAGTTTTAATTCTATTATAATTGCCTGTTGTGTTTTTTAATATTTCAGGTGCTGTGTGGACAAGGAAAGCCACAACAGCTATGCTTAATTTATATGAAGCAAACATACAGACCCTCTTGGACAATGGCAAGCCATCACAGGTGTGGAAAAAAATATCAGAAGGCTTATCAGAATTATGTATACAGGTAAAAACAATATCATAAATACTGAAGGTGTCAGTTATTGACACATTTCTAGTGTAGTTAACACTCAAAAAAATGTAAACATTTATTATGCTCTAATTCAAGCTTAAGATTAAGTAATTCAAAAACTGATATTTCTGTGATGATTATAATAAAAAAATGAGCAAAATTTTTACTTAACTGAACTATAGTACTCAGCCCTTTTAATGTCCCATTTCTGGACATGGCCCTCCTCTCAATACGAGAGGGATCAGGCCATACTCCACCACGCTGACCAAGTGTGTGTTGGTGGATTTCCCAAGCAAACGTGTTACTACTAGGCTACCACTGCCTACTGATTACTGAAATATTGATAGTGTGTTAATTTGAAGTCTTTGTTGTAATCATTAATTTATGGTTTACAGGTAACAGCTGATCAAGTTAAATGGAAATTTAATCGTTTAAAAAGTAAATATAAAGAGTGCATTGAGAACAACAGTAAGAGTGGAAATGATCATATGACGTTCGAATATTATGAGCAATTTGAACAAATTTTTCATAAAGGAAAAAAAGTTTCCACTCCACGTAAATTTTCTTCAATATTTTGTACAGATGAAAAAAAAATACAGCATGATGAAACCGGATCAAGAAACATTAATAAATATAAAAAAATTAAATTTGATGCTATATCCAGCGTAAATAATACAGCACCAGTTGATGAATGTTCAAAACTGAAGACAAGTTCGGTTGCGGGTGATAATGAAAATTCAAAAAGTCAACAATGTTTTCAAAGTATGGAACTTTTACAAAATATTCTCGATAACCAGAAGGCCAAAGATGAAAAAATGATAAAATATTTGAAAATGAAAGAGAAAGAAATGGAGTTGAAAAAAAAATCAATTGATGTTCGCGAAACCGAAACAAAAGTTAAAAAAGATGTAGAGAATGGGAAATTAAAATTTAATGAAAAGAAGCATAAAGACTGGTTAAATATAGAAAAATTGAAATGTGAGCTGTTACGAAGATTGTTGGAAAATCGTCAAGATAGTGAATAGTCTGATTAAAGCACAAAAGTTTAATGTTATGCTAATGTTTAAGCATTCTTTTATAAGGAGCATTGGCAATAACTTTTAAAAAAAAAGTTGTACAGAAAATGTTTATCTAAGTTAAACATTTGAAATAGAATTATAACATAGAAAAACGATATAGAAATAGGTTTTAGAAGGTGTGTTCGAGACAACTATAGAATTGGAACTGACTGGACTATGCTACAGACTACAGAGTTGTTAGATTAAATCCTAAGGAGGTTTAGTCGGCAGTCTTCACTAAGCATTTCTAAATACAATTAAAAACATTTAACAGTTCGTTGTCCCTCAAAAGTTTATCTTAACATGCCAAAAAAAATAAAAATTAAGTTAACGATTAAGACTGTAGTACCTAAAAGTGTATTATAGCATGCATGAACATAAATAATATGTTTTAAAGGTATATTTTTTGTTGGTAAAGAATTATAATTATATAATTGTGAAATTCTTAAATGTGGTTATAGACAGTATTAATTAATAAATTTCAATTTATCTTTATTTTTTATTTTTATAATATATTTCTGGCAACAAAATTTACCATTAGTATAAGACAATAGAGATAACGTTCTTTGAATAGAAAAAATATATATTTACAATGCAATATATTTTATTTTGAACATAAGCAACTTGTGCATCTTCAAACAATTCTCTGAATAATGTTATTCTACTATCTCTATTATTATTCTGATCTTCTTCTTGCACGCCTTTTTTCGGACTTGGGCAGTTTTGGCATTGTACGTGAGCTTGTGCTATTCAGTGCGTTATTCTTTCCACCCCAGGGCGTCCCAGTAGTCTAGCAGGTTCTCGAATATTTCTAGGAGCGATCTCTTGGGATATAGTTTTTCTGCGCGTTGGAGTTCCAGTTCACTGCATTCAAGCAGAATGTGTACTGGTGTTTCATCCCCTTGAAGGCACGCTCTGCACAGGACTCTGTCAGTGTGATCTAATTGAAAAGATGTTTGTTAAGATGGCAGTGTCCTGTTATAAGTTCCACCACCGTTTTTAGCCTATAGTTTATTCGCGTTAAGAAAATAGTGAGTCATCGTTGTCCACCGGCCTAGCCACGCCCTCCCACCAATTAGATTGCATAAAACTATAAATTCATATTGCACAATGACCAGTTGAAGGCAGACTTAAATATATTATTAATGAACAATTATCTCAAATCAAAGTCATTATCATTATAAAATGACTTTATTTTGATTTAAGATAATTAACTTGATCAATTATCTCAAATCAAAATAGTCATTATCATCTCAAATCAAGATTTGAGGTAAGCAAGATAATTAAGTTGATTTTTATCCATTAAACTTAGTCTTTTGAAATATTGAATTTGAATTGAATTTTTACTCCCACTTTGTTTTTGCCTTTACCTGCCGTTGCACTTGATGACTCACTATTTACTTAACGCGAATGAATTAAATGTCAATAGATGCCGATTCAATCGATTTGTTATTGATGTTTGTGCAACATATAAAACACAAAAAGGTATATTGTCAAGATAAAAAAAAAACAAATAGAAAAAAATAAGTTTTTATTGTATATCTTAAGGCACTTAATTACACACTGGAAGAGCAAAATAAATTTCTTAAAAAAATTATCATATAATTTTGAGAATAACAAAGTAATTAACATAAATTCAAAACTATCAAATTGAAAAAAAAATTAAAATACCCAAAAAAACTAAAAAGTCAAATGAAACAATAATACCAGTAAGAACTTAATGCAATCAATATAAAGTTACTTATTCATATGAATGTAGTTTACAAGAATTGATAAAACTAAGGTGTTCATTATTGGTATAAAATAAAGCTGAAATTTCTTTGTATATTCGTTTCTATATGTGGCTTTATGCAAAAGGGCATAATCTAAAAACAAATACTGCATGCAAAGATCTATTCTTAAATGATTTATGTTTTTTTTTATATTATAAAAATATTTTTTAGAAGTGTTACAGCCACATATATGTATGTAATTTATATCAGAGGACAGATATATTGTAAAGTACTATTATTCTATAGAGTATAGAAGATTAAAGGACTCGAACGTCGATGAATTTATCCTAACTTTGAATGATCATGATAATATATAATTATGTAAAAATAATTATACTTAATAAAAACTTAAAAGAAACCCAATGACGCGACAATAGTGTAATAAAAACACAACTTAAAAAAGTAGATATTTGTTTTTTATACTCGTTCAACGAAGGAACAATTTTGAAATAATACTTTTTCATTATTTATTAGTTGCCATATTAAAAAATAATTAATAGGTACTTTTTAGAAAAAAAAGTGAATTAGGCCACTTTTGCTCTAGCAAATACCATGATATGCTTAAATATGTAGTTGTATATATAAAATGAATAAAAGTGGAATGTTTATAGAAAATCAAAAACAATGTTTTAAACATAATAATCAAAATATTAATAAAATATAAAATAGTTTAGTTGAGACAAATACTATATGATGATGACAATTTTTATAAAAAATATATGTATATAGTAATATAGCTTCTATTATTAGAAACTTTCAATGTTAGTTTTAGTTTCTCCTAAACAAACTTGTACTATCTTTAAATATTATATGGATGGGTTAAGGTTAGAGCTATATCAAAATCGATACAGCATATTGTTTTAAATGATCAAATACGCCCTTAGATTGCATCAGTAATAAAAGCAATAAGTGCTACTTAATTTAGCAAATGGTCAAATTTTAAAATTGGACCATTTAAGCACTGGTTGTTTTTTTTCATATTATTATGTATTAAAATATAAAATTAGGCGGACTGAGGCATATACTCTTATTAGTACTTTAAAGTCCTAAAACAACTGCACTGAAGTAATAGTATGTATATCATAATGTATGATAACTTTCGAGAAATCACAGATCTTCAAATGAATCAAAAAGAGGCTTAATAAAAAAGGCTTAAAACATATTTAAAAAAAAATAATAATGCTGAGATGTTGTTGTAAAATCTAAAAAATTATCACAATTACAAGATACTCAAAAACTTAACACTAAATTCTTATTTAAATCAGTTCAATAACTTTTTAAATTGACTTAATCATTGCTTATAAAGAATATTAAAAAAAAAAACAAGAATTATTTTATATGAAATAACATTCAACAGTCACTATCGAAAAGAATGTATGGACATGACATATTGTTTGAATATGTCACTCCTACATATTTTCTGATTTCAATGAACAATATTGATATGAAGTCATCAACTATTCTAAGGTCAGGATAGAATTATTTTATTAAGGTCAGTATTAAGCAAAACTTGGGTTAAAATTAAACCTCTAAAGGTCAAAATTAATGTAATTAAAAATAAACTAAAATTTCCATTTAAAAAAAAAACTTATGTTTTCTACTATTCATAATATGAAATAATGATGTGACTATTTGGTGCAGAGATATAAAATTAGGTATTACCATAGAACTGTCTTAAAATATATGAATATTTAATTCTTTCACTATTACTATATTGACTCTTGAACTTTCTCTCGCACTTCTTCTCTTTTCCCTCTCTACAGATTGAGTTCATGCACTCCCCCTCCCCAAAACACATAATGGGCTCCCGCACACGCGTCGCCCCCGCCCATCTCCCCTTACGCAGCGGGCCCCCGCTCAGTCGTCGCTCCCACTCCCCGCGCCTCCGCCTCGCCGCACCGCGTCTTCGGCGGCCATCAGCTCGGCCAAGCCGCGCTCCACGGCGCGCACGTCCTGCTGCGGCCGCGCACGCAGCTGCACGGCGCGCGTCTGCAGGAGCATGTCGCGCATCACGCGCAGCCCCGCCAGCGCCACGCGCGTGCCCGGCACCGTTATCTGCACACACACACACATACACTGCGGCAACTGCGCGTCGACACACGTCATGCGCACGTCACACCCACGTCACGCGCACGCGCGAACGCTTACCGCGGGCAGCGTCACGAGCGTGTCGCACTCGCTGTCCTCCAGCTTGATCCGTTTGCGGGACGGGGTGGTACTGCTGACTATGGTGGTAGGGGTGTCTGTGGTCTCAGTTTTTGCTTTGCGTTTCCCGCTTTTTGGATTCTCTGAGCTTCGAGCCAACTCTGCAGTGTACAGGTCTCGTTTGGGACAGCCACAGACTCGCACGCCTACAACCTGACGACCATACACATCGCCTCTGAAAAAAAAATTGCAATGCTATTGCTATAAATTGTACATTAAATATTTTTGCAAAATAAATATATGTTTAATAATAAAGATTTGTATGAAGTTTTTATTCACTAAATAGTTCATAAAATGCTTTTTGAGAATAGCTGAACAGATCTCATTGAAACTTTTTTTAAACTAGGTCATTATAGATAAAATCTTAATCAGTTTGTTTTTTAAAAAAGTGGAGGAAATCTCTAATGTCACATAAAGTCGAAAATTCTTAGAGATTAAGGTGTTATAAAGATCTCAAGTGTAAGAAAAAGGAGATGGAGGAGTGTGGAGTGGCAGTGGTGACAATAGCTGAGGATGGAAGATAGCTCATGGAACACTATCGAGGGGTGGGGCAGTGTGGGGTGGCGGTGGTGATGTGGGGTGGTGGTGTCGAGGGACTCACGCGGCACTCTCGAGGGTGAAGACAAGGCTGAGCGGCCTGCGGTTGATGCCAGAGCTGCAGCTGTTCCTGCACACGAAGTGGAAGGCGTGGGAGGAGGGCGCGGGGAAGCGCACCAGCACCGAGTACCAGGAGTCGGCGCTGGCGGGCGCGCCGCAGTAGAACACGTCGGGCGCGCCCACCTCACGCCCCGACCGCAGCACGTTGTGACGGATGTTCTCCGGCAATGCTGTGGACCAAATGCAGAAACTTATTTATCGTCTTTCATTTTCTAGGTCAAAAACCAATGTCAAATATTTTTAAAGTTATAATGCTTTTGGCGCGTTCGGGAAAAAATGATGAGAGTGAATTTTTACGATACGATAGAATAGACTGAAGTGTGAAGTTAGTCATTAAATCTTCCTTTAGTATAGTGAGTGGTTACGTACTAGGTAGAAATCGTCACGTAACGAATCATTCCATACGAGGTCATTACAAGTACCAGGCGAGAATAAGTGTTAAGGAGGTCGTATGCAATGCATTTTTTGACGGGACCCTACTTACATAAATTTGAGTACTCCTTGAGGTTCGTGGTCCCCTATTACTCGTGACAAAAGTACCAGGCGATCATAAGTGTTGAGGAGTGTATGTATGTTGTAAGAAATTCGTATGCACTATGTGCAAGATTTTCTTTGATGAGCTTCAACATGTACGCAGTATTTGCTCAAGTCTATGCTACCCTGGTACTCATGACATGTGTACGAGCAGAGGGCGGACAGCGAAAGGAACTTCGTTCCTACCCCCTACGACACTAGTTTGTATTATTTTTTTACATCTTAATATATATAATTCTTCTGTACGTGTGTTTGTTAACCTACTCCTTCTAAAGGGCTAGACCAACTTGGATGAAATATTGTGTGTATATTTCAATGGACTCCTGGATGGTTTGAAAACACGACGCTGCAGTCAGTGTGCCACTGATCATCTCCTAAACGGAAGGGACGATTTTAATGATATTTTTAGTGTATGTGCGAGTGCGTTCCTGCAAGGTTTGAAAACACAAATGGATCCGGTAGGTGGCGCTGCAGTCGGTGTGTCACTAAATTTTTATAAAAGACTCCATTTTACGAGCAATAAATAAATTCAAATTGTTGATAAAATAAAAATCGATGTGTGTATGTATGTTTCCTATGGACTCCAAAACGGCTGGAGCGATTTTGATGAAAAAAGGTAATTTTCAGATTAGCCTAGCTGGTGATCCTGTAAATTTGTTAGCGATCGGAAGTTAGGACGCGAGCGAAGCCGCGGGTACTGCTAGTTATTTATAAATTATTACTTAACTAGTATTGCCCGCGGCTCCACCCACGTTCAGATGACCAAAAACCAAATACTTAGGTTTTACATACAAATATACTCTTACAATGTAGTTTTCGTATTTTTTCTCAGAAATGAGACATTTTCCCGCAGTAAAAAGTATCCTATATGTTGACCCGGATAACCAGCTATCATCATACCAAATTTCATCAAAATCTCCAGTGGTTTTTCCGTGACGCGGTAACAGACAGACGGACAGACAGACAAACAAACAAAAATTCTAAAAACTATAGATTCGGCCTCTGTATCGATAATAAAGTCGATTTCAATAAGATTTTCAAAAAAAATATTCAATGCACAGATTCGGCTTAGTTACGATTTTATTATAAGTATAGATAAATAAATAATTTGTTTTGATTATTTTTGATATAATATTAATATTTTTGGGAAAATCTTATTCAAATAGACTTTATTTCGATACAGAGGCCGAATCTATAGTTTTTAAATTTTTGTCTGTCTGTTTGTCTATGAGCGCATCACGAGAAGACCTCTGGCCAGATTTTGATGAAATTTGGTATAATGATAGCTGGTTATCCGGGTTAACATATAGGATAATTTTTAATGCGGAAAAATATCTCATCTCTGAGAAATCTATGCTAAATGTTAAAACGTAAGTAAGGGTGAACCAGAGCAGAGCAAGGTGAGTCACTAGTAACTAATAAATAAAATCAATTAACTGACTTGTAGAAAAATTGTAGAATTTGTGAAAGATTAACATAGTTTCAAGCTATTTTCATATAGGCCCAATTCACCCAGAAAAGTATTTTTCTGATCAAGACTGTGATTAAGCCAATATTCTTAGAAATATGAAAATCTAGCTATATTGATACATACCATTAGAATCATCGGGGGATACGTAGGAGTGCTGGTAGCAGGTTTGTACTCTTTTTTCAGCATCACAAGGGTCGGAGAACACTACAGTGGTTCGGACATATACTGGGTGGAGCACTTTGGTGATATCCCATTGGAAATTGATTGAGAAATTATGCCCAGTATTTAAAAATAAACAATTTAGTTTGTGAGAATACTGTAAAAGAAAAAAATGATTAAAAAGCAATTTTTTTTACTCTAAAAACTATTTGGGCTATTAGAAATTGACTTTTGTACATCATACGAAAATGAGCTCCAGATTAGTTGTGAGATAAACCTTTTTATATTAATTAAATATTATGATCACAAATACATGTAATACTTTCTTAGATTTAGGTGAATATTTGACATTTTAAATAAAACTATCTTTTCGGATTTTTTGACGGATTTAATTTTGTGCTCCCCGGTTGATTATTTTTTTTTGGTCTGGTTTGGTTTTGGGGAACCAATAATCAAAATAAATTCACGAAAAAATAGTTTTATTCAGAAATACATATTGAAATTTACTTACCAAAAACTTTTTCTTATGAGTTTTAGAGCCATCTATTTCCACTCGGAAATTAACATCAGTAGTAAATTCTTTTGTACTCGGTGGTCCCGTGGGAGAAACCTAAGAATAGTAAATAAATAATAAGAACATTAAATTTAGGAATTTTCAAAAATATAATGCAATATATTTTGATAGTTTTACACATTAAGTGAAAAGTATAGAGAACAATCCCACCTAAAAGTTTGTATTTAACGTTTGGTTGATGATCATGACATTGTTAATCTTTAAAAGGTAAGCATTATGCAGCCCTTCAGGCAGATCAAAGGCACCCTTGGTTTCATCATCTAAAACTAGCAGTATGTTGGGTCATAACTGGTATTTGTCGTCCGCTCCTTGGACACCTGCTCACCTAGCGGAGATCAAGGTCAAAGACCATTCCCTGTGTGAATGTGGCTTTGACGAAGGTACTCCCTCTCATATTCTTTGTAGCTGTCCTAGACTCCGTCATCCTATCTATGATGTCCTTCCACTAAAAGTCCCCCATAACATTAATCTTAGTTATTTATTAATGTTTGTGCTAGTCCTTTGTGTAAATTTATATGAAAATATATCAAATGTAATGGAATTAGATTATAGACTAACATTTTTTGGAAAATAACTAACCACTTATCTGTAATTAAGTTTTTTATGAATAATTATATATATTTATTGTGCTGTAGTTTGTTGTATGTAGGTTCAAAGTTTATTAAGGATTTATTCTTTATACATTATAATGTATACATATGTATAATAAAAGTGTAAATAATCTGTATGTTCATAAAAGATATTCGAGAAAAGCAATTATTAAATTCGTCTTTATTAACGCAATAAAACCAAAAACAATTATTTCTAGAATTTTTGTCTATTTGTCTTTGCGTTTGTGCGCGCTAATCTTGGAACTGGCTTAAACGATTTGGGTATGGATTTCACTAATGTATTTTGGTAAGCTTCACTTAACATTTAGTATTTGTTTTATTTCAATCCGTTCATAAATAAAAAGTTTGGTCAATTTAAAGGTTCACCTAGGGACGAACCCGAACAAAGTGAGGATGAGTGCGCTACTTTAATATAGTTTTAATGATCTTATTTTACCAACCAATCTCCTTCGTGTCTTCTCCATTCTATGTGATATACGCGAAGTAATCTGTGCTCAACTGACACGTTTTGAAGCCATTAACAAGTAAATTGAATTGATAACCGTCATATAATGAAATAATAAGGCTTCAATTTTTTTAGCTTAATACTAAATGTCTAAATACATTAACACAGAATTATACAAATAAGACTTATTTATTCGCTTTTTTATTTCTTTTTTTTATGGTTTTTAAGCATTTCAATTGATAAAACATTTTTAGCTGTCCATATCCCTCCCTTATTTATCATATATGAGCCAATTTATTTTATTTTTATCTATATAATATCATTGATACCCATAACCCAGAGGTCCGTAGAATATCATTGATATACGAATATTAAAATTAAATTAATGTACTTAAAATTAAAAATAATATGATACTTACAGGCACAAAGTCCATTTGTATTTGTCCAAGAGTCACATTTGGATCTAATTCATTATAGCCATCCAAAATTGTGCTGTAAATAAATGAATAACAATCACATCTTTACTGAAGATCTATTAATATTTTCACACTCATCCCTTCGAGAAACAGACAGACAATATTCATTGTTGAACTATGAAACTTAATTAAAAACTAAAGCAAAATAAATAATAACACTACACACATATATACAAAATTGCATCTGTAAGAAAGGTAAAGTAAATGAAATGTGGCAATAAACAAATCAAATAAATTTTACGACATAAAATAACATATTATACTTACAATATATCTAATGGTACTTCGGAGGCATCTAAATCTGGTATTTCGTTCTTAAACATGCTTACTATTTGTACCTAAAAAAATATAATCACTTTAATTACATTCAAAGGGGACCACTTAGAAATATTTATTTGTTATAATAATGAGCATAGATTTTCATCATAGATTTTAAAATCGAAATAAACCATTTTCTATAAGACAAATCAAAAACAAAATTGTTTTGTCTACTCTTAGATTTACTCGCTCAAATATTATATGTATGTACATTACATAAAATAAAATATAAAATTAAGAGTTCATTTCCTATCAAAATTACCATTACATACTTTAATAATGATTTTTTGGTGTCAAATACCTGCTTCTTCTATACATATGATGTTCTCCTGACCGATTCCGGCCACGGCGGCCAATCTCATTGAGACTAGCCAACTGCGCAGGAGATATTATAGTGCACAAGTGTACGCGCAGACACAAGTGCACTCTCTATTCCTGTCACTCTCATACTCCGATGGGACGACTACTCGACACGACCGGTGAGAGATAAGGCGCAGGACCGACGGCTTTACGTGCTCTCCGAGGCACAGGGGTGAAACACCGCCAACTTCCCAACTCCGGGCTGTTACTGAGGCTTACTATACAGAAAGACTCAATAACTAAACTTGGCCCGACCCGGGACTCGAACCCAGGACCTCCGGGTGTGCAGCCGTACATGCTAGCCGCTACACCACCGAGGCAGTTAGTCTATACATATAATAAAATTGTAACTAAGTCGAATCTGTACATTAAATATTTTTTGGAAAATCTAATTATTATTGATACAGAGTCCGAATCTATAGTTTTTAGAATTTTCGTCTGTCTGTTACCGCATCACGAGAAAATCACTGGACAGATTTTGATGAAATTTGTTATGATGATAGCTGGTTATTCGGGTCAACATATAGGATACTTTTTACCGCGGGAAAATATTTCATTTCTGAGAAAATATACAAAAACTGCATTGTAAGAGTATACTACTATGTAAAACTTAAGAATTTGGTTTTTAGTTATCTAAACGCGGGCGGAGCCGCGGGCAATGCTAGTCTTCCCATAATTTCTAAATCGTATACATTGAAATAATACACTTTACATAGACTATATAGACATTTTAATTTAAATGCAAGTATTACTAAATATTAAGAAATAACTCATAGCATTATGTTTTTATTTAAAAGCCTACTTATGGCGATTGGAGACTAGCTTATGTGCAACAACAAAAATTAAAATGGTGTTTCATTTACCATTTAAACTTACCTATATTCACTTGAAGTACTAAAATATAAAAAATATTATAACTCGTTTCTTTTAAAATATTACCAGAGACCGGTAAACAAAGAGATTGAGCTAGGTATTTAGTTTTTACTGGTTGTTCAGTTCAACTAACAGCATCCGCTGTACGTCAGCTCATCGGTTACAAATTGTTAATTAACGAATTTCCATCAAAAAATGTAATTATTACTAAGTTTGTAAAAATAAAAACCTGTAATCTTAGCTTATAAATTCACATTTCTGATTTCAATAATTTACAAATTACAAGTTTACAGCAGAGTCACAGAGGTTTACAGAATACAGATTACGAAAACGGGCGACACCGACAGCGAGTAGCGACTGTCAAAAAGATTCCGAAAAATGGAGAAGAATTTTGCCTTTTTACCCCGCCAGATATCGCGATCACTATAGCCCTTAGTATATGGTAAATTTCTATAGCGTGGATAGTCTTTTTTTTTTTTCATTTTATTTGAAATTTAATTAAAACGACAAATTGTGCAGTGCCAGGATGCAAAGAAAATGGATATGATTTGTTCTCAAAAGACAAAAACTGAAGAAATTGTGGGTTAAAGCAATAAGGTGACCAATATCTTTATATTTAAGGCTATGTAGACATAATTTTAAAGAAAATGATTTGAAAACTCTTAAATCATCTGCAGGTGATCTTTTTTTTTATTTTTTGTACTTTTTTATTTATTAATTACAGAGTTTCATACAAAATTTCATCTTCCATTCTCCCCCCCCTTATGGGATTGAATTTCGAAAATTGATAAAACACGTATTTATTTAATTGTATTGAAGAGCATAAATATCAAGTTTCAAGTAATTCTGATCATAAATAATTCTTTTCCCATATAAACATATACTCTTTTTCCCCTTTAAAGGATGAAATTCGAAAAAAATCTAATAAATATTTTTTTAATTTTTCATCTTAAAGCTAAACACCACTCTCTGTGTGTTTCACATTAAAAATGACAAAGTTTCATATAATCTTTAATCCCCTATTTTACACACTTAGGGGATGAATTTCGAAAAACTCTTTCTTATCGATGCCTACATTATTCATATAGGGAATATGTCTTCCAAATTTCATATTTCTACTTTTCGCTTAAAATAGCTAAGAAAAGTTAGGTCAAGAAGACTATGCAGACAACCTACATAAAAGAGATGAAAAGTCAAGGAAGTAAATAGTTGGACGAGCACTTTAAGATTTTTTATTCATTAAACAACTTATAATTTATAATAATCGTAACAGAATACTTTACTAATATGTTATAAAATAAAATGTACCTATTGTTAACACCATGCGCCATATAAATTCAAATCACAGATTAAAAAATAATCACAAACTATTAAATTAATAACCATTAAAATCATTTTGATAAATTTTCTAAGCATATATAAAGCATAAATTAAGTTTTTTTTAAATATATTTTAAAGTATTCATATAAGGTACAAGTAAAGACGTGCAATGTTCATTTTCAGCTACAAAATAGTAATGTACATACATAGTATAGTATTACCATAAAGAAAAAAGTCAAAGAAGAAAAAATACACGAACTCCGCTTCACTTGTGTTTTTTTTCTAATTTTACTGTCACTAAAGCAGATAATTTAGTGCATGTATTGTCTGCAACAGTTATTTTGACTAAATATTGTGCTTTATTATGAACCAATACGTTATAAAGAAGACTCCAAGTGATTCTATTAACTAAAATCAATATCAATCAGTGTCCAACAAAGGTACGCTTATGTTTGCTTTTACCGAGCATATAACCTGTGTTTAGTACTAGCGTCCGGTTGGCGTCTGTCATAGTTAACACGAAACGGTTTAATAGCCCATAATTTGTTGTTACGAAGATGTAGAAATGTGTTATGCTGTGTTTGTTATAAGTGGAATTGAAAGCGGTTTCTCGTTTTAGTGATCAAGATGAATTATGAGGCGGAAAGGGCTATGAATCAGAAGCGGCTACGGATGGAGGGTGAACCAGGACATGGCGTTGTCCAAGGGAATGGATTGCCGCTCAATTATATAGGTAAGTAAAGGTGTAATTTTTTTCGCGGGAAAAGTGTTTTGGTGATTTGCTTTGTTTACGTTGCTATTTATTTTTGTAGATAATGGCCATCAAATACCGTATCAGCCATACGCCGGTGCATATAACACACACTATCCGCCTCCGGATGCATTTGCTGCATATGGGCCTCCGCCCCCGGGGGGTTACGCTCCTCAAAACTTGACATACGCGCCGCCTGCGCACCAGAATTATGCGCATCATCAGACTTTCCCGCCACAACAACCTTCTCAAGCACAACTTCATATGGCACAATCACATATGGGTAAGCATATATGAATATATTTATGTAAACAAATAAATTGTTAATGTTTTTTCTATTTAGAAGATTTGGTAAATATTTGTAGGAAATGCTTTTATTTTTTGACAGTAAAGGTTATAAATAATTTTCAAGAAGGTTTTTTTTCTTTACATTTAAATGAAAGCCTACAACTATAACTATAACAAGTCGGTTTCACCTTTTTAATATATGGCTGGAATTAAATTATTTGTTAATATAACTTTATTTGGCAATATTGCCTCAGTAAGTTATCTGAAATAAGTTTAGAATTTTTTTTTCTTTACTTTTACTATCTTAAAAAAGTTTATATGTGTAAAAGTATTACCTAGATTCTCCTTTATTAATTTATAAGCTTAAAATTTATAGTTTACATAATTGAGAAGATAAAAAATATCAATAAATCTCATTAATTTGAATGGAATATTTGGTTTTTGAGTAAATTAATTAAAAAAGTATTAGAACTCATATTAAAATACATATAGGTACTTTTACTAGTAGCCCAAATGCATCATATGAGAAAGTTTGTAAATACAGTCTAAGGTAGTGTTTAGTCTGAGTCTTCTTTTTCTGAACTGGTAGTAGACTAATGATTTTCAGTAAAAAAAATAATAATTTAATGCTGAATAAAATATTTTCATTTCATCCCTATTTTCACACTCTTAAGTGATGATTTCCAGGATAAAAAGTATCCTATATCCTTCCCAGGGTCTCAAACTATCTTCTTACCAATTTTCATCTATATCGGTTTAGTAGATCCAGAGATTACCCCCTACAACATCACAAACTCACAAACTTTACCTCTTTATAATATTAGTACAGATATATACATATCCATACAAAAGTTTTAAATATATACTTTGTATCATACATACTTTAGTTATAGTATGGGGTCTCATCATGAACAAAGTAAAATTATTTCAAATAAATGTCAATAGATGATGTTACATGGGTCGACTTGTTATTAAAGTTGTGTTAAATTAAAAAAAGATAAAAAAATATCCCAAAAAGGTAAATTATTGTTTTAATAAATATTTTAAGTGAAGGGAAAAGAAATAATCCATCCATATATCAATTTTTTGTAATTTTACTGAGGATATATTAGCAATCAGATGATGAGTTTGTTGTGTATATTCACAGATGGCGCTTTTACTTTTTATGAATTGTTTAACACGGTTAAAAATTGTTGAAATCACAGATTTTTTTATTTATTCAAATGCAGAATAAATTTTACAATATTCACCATTAGTTGATTTGCATATAACTTTAAACGAGCAATTCTTGTATATCTTCTTTATATCTTATAAATAAAAATGAATAGCTACATGTGTTGCTAAGCGCAAAACTCGAAAACGGCTGGATCAATTCGCCTAATTATTGTGTTCAAATGTTCGTCGAAGCCTGAGGAAATGTTCTTATGAAGAAAAAATTGGGAAAATTTCGTAGAAAAACGTAAAAGTCACATTTTTTTACTACTATTATAGTTTAATTATATAATTATGTATATTACTAGCGGCTCACCCTCGCTTTGCTCGGGTTCACCTCTAGAAAAGCACAAACAGATCTATCCCACGGGAACCGTTCACTTTTCCGGGATAAAAATAAGTAACCTGTTGTTTAACCTGCAATATAAGGTATCAGCATGCCAAATTTTACTAAATTAGGTGCATAAGTTGTTGTGTACTGAGCTGTATAAGTTACTATAATTTTTTAACTATCCCACGGGAACTCTTTAATTTTCCGGAATGAAAAGTATCAAATTTCATTTAAATAGGTTCAATAGTATCGGAGATTAGCCCGTACAAAGAGAAAAACAGATAAACAGCTCGCTCGGGTTCGTCCATACATACGAATATGTTGTATTATCTCTTTAACCATTTGTCCAAATTATATGAAGTAAAAGGGAAAAGTCTTTTATTTTAAACATTTTAGACGATAAATTTACTTATTTTGATAAGAATTCATAATTGTTGATAATATGACCAATAAACATGACCTACCGATTTAAATGATTTTTTTAATATAAAAAACTGCTTTTTGTGACTTAAATATAAAAGTTAGACATATGCTGTCGCTGACTTTTTTGTAGGCATTATTAAGCTCTACAACTTTTCTCTAGAACATAATCATATATCTCTCATCGTTAAGGCAGCGTTCGTAAGAAACGTTTTCGTTCGACCGTTTTTTCTCCGACTTACTTTGCAAATCCGACTACCACGAAAAAGTCTTTTCATTTTTCGGGTTAATATATAGCCTATGACACTCACAAAGAACGTGGCTTTCTATTGGTAAAAGAATTTTGAAAATCGGTTCAGTAGATCCAGAGATTACCCCCTACAACGTCACAAACTCACAAACTCACAAGATCACAAACTTTACCTCTTTATAATATTAGTATAGATAATGAACCCAACCTTGAAATTAATATAAACTAAATGAAGGCAGTGGTAGATTTGACACTTTCTATTTCTACAATATAGTTTGACTTTGACTTTGTTTGTTTGTCCTTCTTTCACGTCAAAACAGTGATCGATTTCGTGATCTTTTCGTGTGAAGATAGTTGGAGGGCTGGAGAATGACATAGACTACTCTTTACCGGGAGAGATTATCTCATTCCCATGGGAAAACACGTTAGAATACAACACAACGGAAAACGGCTCCAACGATTTTCATGAAATTTAGTATACAGGGTGTTTCGGGGGCGATAAATCGATCTAGATTAGTCTTATGTTTGAGAAAACGCGTGTTTTTAAGTTGTCATGCAGTTCACGCAAAATATGGTTGGTAATTTGCATGTTCGGGAATAACCATCGTGTTTAAGCGGCCAAGGAGCAAGATCAACAATCACAGGTGTCCAGGTTCGAATCTCGGTCGCATACAAAGTTTTTACTTTTGTTTTTTTTTTTAATATTTATTCAAGTTTTTAGTTTAAAAAAAAAGAAAATTGTACATGCCAAAAACTCCGAGCGAAGCTCGGTAGCCCAGGTACTATATTTATAAAATAAAACAGTATAACTATTTGTGATTCAACGACACCTATTATTATCTATTCAAGCAAACAAAAATAACCCAAAGAAATATAAACAATCAAATAAAATAGCCCGAATTAGCACTGTCCAATTTTTTTGTATGAGATGAGGAATCTGTACTAGTATAGTATTATGTGATCTGTCACTGTGGTTTAAGTATGTTTAATTTTTTCTAGTCCAAGGTTACGGAGATGTGGGTGTACACAAACCAGCATGGCCTCCACAGCCGCACCTCCTGCCACCTCTGGACACACAAAAACCTCTTGACGTGAAGCAACTTAAGCCGGAAATCAAACTAGAACCTACCGACACACAGAAGAGACCACATCCTGAAAGTGAAATGATGGTAAGTAAAGTTCTTATAGAAAAAAAAAGTAAATAAATAGAAGTTGGTGTATATTTTCCTTTTAGCTAGGTGTAATAGCAAGTTTGGTTATATACTTGTTCTATGGGAATAGGTAAGTCTCGCTCTTTGACTTGCATTCGTTTGAATATAATAATAGTTTTACATACATGAAAATAATTATATGTAATTTTCAAAAACTAGTGCCTAGACCGAGTATCGCTCGGCGTAAGCGCTCGTCCAGTAGGTTATCATTCTCTGGCGACACTGCAATTACCACTAACATGGATGACGCTATATGAAATTATCATAAAAAGCTCCAGTTATTAATTATAAAAATAATGTGTTTAATGAGAAAAATTGCACATATAAATTGCATTTTTTTTCAGAAACTTTAAAATCAAAACCTTGTCTAAATACAAAAGGTCCAAATTGTTAGAGCAGTTTCCGAGATGCACGAAATAAATTTATATATAAATATTAATACAAGAATTATTGCTCATTTAAAATTATAAGTTTATAGATATTTTCTATTTATCAATTTTATGTATACACTAAATATGTATTGATTATATGATTATAGTATTTATTGTTTATATATTTATACAGGCAGGTGATTTGGATCAGCCCAAGATTAAAATCAAGACGGATATATTCAAGCCTGACGACTTGGCACATCGACCGATCATAGATAAATCTCATGGTAAGTTCAGTGCATACTTTACAACATACATACACATAACACTTTGCTAGCAATCAGATAAATTATCTCGATGGCAGTACGGTTCGAGACCCGGTTCGGGCCAAATATAATCACTCGGGGTTTTCTGTTGGGAAATATTGTTGGGGTAACACTCTCATGTCGAGGTAGGCGATGTTAAGCTTTTGATCCTACGTTTTAACTCAGTGAGTCGAGTATCCAGTTCCACCTAATTTACAATTTATTCACTTCTGCTATTATTATCGTTAATATCTGTTTTTGCTATATGCATATGTACTGAAATTCCAATAAATTTCAATTTCAATATGTATTTATCATAAAAAACCTGACATAAAAACCTCACCTTGGTATGATCTCGTTAGTCGTTATGGTCTCCTGGTAATCTGCCTCGAATCGGTCGATTTAATTTTCCTCTTCTATGATGTCTTCTCTCAATGCTGATGTATATGCGTCCATATTCCACTATCTTGGTCAAAAAATTAGGCTCTCTGTGATATGAAGTTTCCTCAAGATATTCTGAATCTCAATTCGATGTCTTCGTTCTTTTTCGACTTAGTTTTTCTTGTTGGAAATTAGATTAGAACAATATAATATTTATCTTACAATCAGAGATCCGAGGTTTGGACAATCGATGTTCGTCTTCTCCATTCTACGTGACATTGGCGAAATAATTTGTGCTCAACTGGCACGCTTTGAAGCCATTAACAAGAGAATTGCATTTATAATAACTCTTGGGATGTCAGAAACCTTAGTCTCTCGCGTGAGCATGTTTACTGGAGTATGTCGGGAACAAAACATTTAAATAAAGCCGCGAAAAAGTCTTTTTTTAAACATTGTTGTTTTATTGCATCAAATCTCTCGTGAGACTATACATTGATGCACACATACGTCATACATTCTCTATTCAAAGAACCCGATACTCACAGAGAGAGATCGGGCGGAGAAGCTATGGCGTTACGAGGATGTGAAGCACTACTTCCTACCCGAAATTCGATATCACTATGAATTTCTTGACAAAACCCCCATATTTTTGTTGCCACGTACCAGGTCTGGAATTTAGGGAGTTTATATATTTTTTTACGATATACCTTGTTCATTTTGAAAAATACTGGCACGTGTAAAGAAGCTATAATTTAACGCGCTCGACTGGGAAATCGAGTGAAGCAGGTTCAAATCCCGAGTCTAATATTTTCATGTGCATTTTCAACATCACTTGTGTTACGGTAAAGGAAAACATCCTGAGGAAATCTGCATATCTGAGAGTACCTAGCAAGTACCAGTCCGCCTGCACTTGGCCAGCGTGGTGGACTATGGCCTGATCCCCCTCGTACTGAAGGGAGGCCCGTGCCCAGCAGTGGGACATTGAAAATGGCTGAATACAATACTAATTTAGATCGATTCACATAGTTAAGTTTTCAGTTAGTGTATGAAGTTTAACTGAATGAGACGACATTGTTATCTATTCATTCATAGTTCATTCTATTTATAAGGACTTATTACCTTTAGCGGCTTTGTTTTCGTGGATATTCCATATACTGGATTACAGCTATATGTGACTCCCCTTTGTATAGGGTCTTGTAGAAATAAATTTTGCATTGTTTTTAATCTACCTCATAGGTTAAAATATAAAAAAGTTTTATTTTTAAACATATTTAACTTATCTTTTTGTTTTTGCGTAATGTAAGATTTAATATTTTAAATAAAATGTATATTTTTTGGATCTGTTGTAAAGCATTCGAAACTTCTAGACCCAAAAACAAAATAATTCTGCGAAAACATCCGAAAAGTCAGTTTTTTTTTAAATGTCGAATGTTCGCGTAAATCTAAGAAAGTATTAAAATTAAATATATCTCGAATAAGTATATTTTTTTGATAAAATGACATTTAATAAAATATCCTTTTCGAATTGTTGGATTTTTTTCAGAGGCAGCAACTATGAAGCCACTGGACATTGTAAAATCAGCAGAAATAGTTAAAGGTGAATTGTTTAATTTAATTATAACGTACGTAGTTCAATTTATAAATTTTGACTGTCTTTTGATCCTACTTGCTATGCCAGCGGTCGCGGGTTCGAGTCCCGCTGGGGGCATTCATTTGTGTGATGAGCACGAATGTTTGTACTCCAATCATGAGTAATATTTATAATATGTATGAATTTAAAGTTATATATGTGTAGTGTATGAAGTATGCGTTTGCGAATCTCTTGCTTAATCGTAAGACATGTTAAAACCTCTAAATGTTTTACTTTTATGTTTTTACTAGTAATCTCACGCGGCTCATGGGAAGTCGATAAAATGTAATCGTTAGAGCGTGAAGAATAACAAACGTACACACAGACAGTCATAACTTTCGCATTAATAATTTTCATGGTATATTTGATCAACAAATAATACAAACTGATACATGTTTCTCGAAATAAAAGTCATTCAAAATATAAAAAATTAAATATATATTTTAAATAAAAATATCTTTTCTGATTTTTTCGATTTTTGGTTGGTGGTTTTGGTTTGGGGAACCAAAATCAAAATAAATCTGCGAAAAAATCCGAAAAGATAGTTTAATTTAAAATGTCAAATATTTGCGAAAATCTAAGAAAGTAATGTATATGACGGCAAATGCCTAAGGAAGTACATACTTAGATTTTAATTTTTTTTCAGAAAATATTCAAGCGGTCCGGAGTGACGTGGACAAACCGACAGGTAATTATTTTTTTATGTATAAAAATACAAATAATATTGTTGTTATAATATGATATTACTATTTAGATAATCTTTTTTTTGAAAGGCGTTTTAGTATATTCAGTTTTTAAAGTAATTTTGATATATTTTAATTGGGTTAGTTACAAATCTATATACATAAATAAAATTATATACGACACTTAACTATGAATAACACAATTTTTAAAATTTTTGTCTGTCTGCCTGTCTGTCTGTTTGTTTATTCCGGCTAATTTCCGAAACGGGTGGACTGATTTTGACGGGACTTTCACTGGCAGATAGCTGATGTTATAAGCGATAACTTAAGCTACTTTTATTTTAAGAAAAGAATTAGGGTTTCGCTCAAAAAATTAAAACGTACCTAACTACGTTCTAATTCGGGACGCACCCGAGCGAAGCGGGGGTAAGTCTAGTATAAAATAAATATAATATATACCTATTCACTGTCTGTTTAGTAATGAAATAATTTTACTCCCAGAACTAGGCAAGCCCGAAGGTCTCACAGAACCTGGTAAAGAGTTACATCCAAAAGACCCATCAGCCATACCTTCAGATAAAAGGTAATTATTATAATATTTATTATTGTTCATTATTATTTGCACTAACAACTAATGAAGCACAGGTTACGTATTTGAAAAAGAAAAAAGTTAAAATAAAATAAAAAAATAGCTAAAGATTTCAATTTTCATCTCGTATGTCACAACTCTCTGTTTGTAAAAGGAAGTTAGCTGCAACTTTATCATGTCGCTTTTTGGCTGTCGGTGTGCGTGCGCATCGTAAAAAGATTACTCTCATTTTTTTCCAAACATGCCAAAAGAAGTATAACTTCAAAAAAAAACTTTTTTTTACTATTTCGTCATCAAGTGCTTTAAAATATCTTGAGATTTATTTCAGACTTGCATCTTATATGATTCTTTTCAAAATATATTAAACTAGCAATTAACATTTGCTTCGCGCGCGTGCGTCCCTAGTGAAAAAAACAAAAGAATCTCACGGGAACCGTATATTATTCTCGGATAAAAAATAACATATGTGCTATTCCAGACTATAATCTATCTCTCTGCCAATTTTCATCTAGAGCCGTTCTGGCGTGATTGAGTAACAAACATCCATCCAAACTTTCGCATTTAAGGGGATTTCTTAAAGTTAATTATTTGTTTACAGTGAAGATGACAGAAAACCTTTCAGCAGTCCAGAAGGTCCGAAGCCAGGCTTGACTCCAGGGAAAATAACACCAGGGCTAGAGGTAAGCCCTTACATTGTACATTTATAAAACTCAATAATATCTGTCATTTTTATTATTTACCATCCAGGACAGATAAACTATAATTTTAATCAGTTTAAAAGTTGTTTTAAAATATATTAAGGAAAGGGAAGAAATTATTTAGAAAAAAAAATACGACTAGTTTTTATTTTTTAATATTCGTGTTTTTTCTGTAAGCAATTTTTTTTATTTGGTTTACTTATTTTAATGACTTGCTTTTTATAATATCTAGAATTTAGTACTTTGCTTTTTTTTGTTATCTATTGGATAAGGTCAAAAATATACAACTATAAGTTTTGGTCCTAATTCACCAAAAAATTGTTACAACTACATTTTTTAATTATATTTCAGTCGACATAAGTCAAATTCTTTACCAAATCATAACACATATATATGCTTAGCTATATAGAATTATGACCACATTATAATATAATCATACCACAACCAAAAATATAATGTAATCTATGATAATATTATTTACAATGATGTATGGAAGTCTGCCCGATTTGTTGACATTTATGATTACTGCTCCATTTTCTTGGGTAGTAGCACCTAATGCAAAAACAACTTTTCAAATCGGGTTAATAATTCCTGAGATTAACACATTCAAACAAACAAACAAACTCTGCTTCTTTATAATATCAGTATAGATTGTAATGCAGGAATAAGGTGCAATTGAACACTTTGATTTATAAGCGAAACTGTCTTTATTTTTTAAAGAATATTGTATTAACTTACTATATATGTATGTTTTAATTTTTTTGAGCGGAACTCCAATTTTTTTCTAAAATAAAAGTAGCATATGTTACTCCCTATAACATCAGCTATCTTCCAGTGAAAGTCCCGTCAAAATTAGTCCAGCCGTTTCAGAGATTATCCAGAACAAACAAACAGACAGACAAAAATTTAAAAAAATGTGTTTTTCTTATAAATAAGTACCCTATATAATTTCATATGCATTTCGTAAAATGCTGTTATTTTGACATTACAAACAGACACTTCAATTTTATTTATCTGTATAGATCGGCGATCCACAACCAAATTTTGTAACAACCAGCTTAGGGGCCATTCAAATGTTACGTAAGCAGAATTTTAGTAATTATTAACACCTCCCTCCCCCTTGTAAGTAAAAGTAAGCAAATCTACAAACCATAAATGACGGAGTCCTGAGGTAATAAACATTAAAAAAAATACAGTCGAATTGAGAACCTCCTCCTTTTTGAAGTTGGTTGAAAATAAAGTTTTAATGATAAATTTACATATTTTTTTATTTACAGGACACGCAGTTGTTTAAACATTATAACATCTTATCTAAAAACTTAACAAAAAAAAAATAGAAATAGGTTTAACATTTGAAGGTGTCACATCAACATCAACATGCACCATATTGTACCACAGGCTTATACAATATATACGAAATAATCATAATTAATAACAAAAAAGGGAAAACTAAAGAAAAACAAACTCAAACAAAAAAAAACATAACCTTAATTTTATTTTTTTCTTATCCATAGACATCTAACTCAACAGCTTCCCTTCGTACAGATTAAATCAAGATAATATTTACCCAAAACACTGGCAATATATCCCATGCCTGTCAATTCCTACGCAAGTTAAGGATCCATTCAAATTTATAGTATTGTGCATTAATACGATACAATCAATACGACAAATCCCCCCTCCTATAGGTACGTGTGTAATTATTTTGAGGAATCTCTGAGCATGTTTTTCGTCACGATTAAAATCTGCGATATTTTAATTAATTATTTTCAATAAATTATATTGCTGATGTAATCATCATCCATCCCTCTCCTATGTCATCAAAAATAAGCAAAGACACCTCCGCCTCCCCTTCGGTGCTTATATACGACTTGAATGGCCTCTTATGCTAAACTAAGATCTCTAATATTGATGTATGTACTAATTTGTTTGTGATGACAAATAAAGAATTACATATTATTATTATTAATTATTATATAATAATTATACATATAATGATCTTACAGCCAAAAAAGCGCGGTCGTCCCAAGGGGTCGACGAACAAGCCGAAGCCGCCGGGCGCTCCAGCTCGCTCGCCCGCGCCCGGCCCGCGCGCGCCGCCGCCGCGCCCGCCCGCGCCCGTGGGCCGCCCGCGCGCGCCCGGCTACCAGTATGCGATACGACCCTTCCGGAAGGACTTCTCCGGGATACAGTTTAGGAGGTGGGTAGAGAGTGAAAGGAGTGATTATTTTAATTGTGTTATGTAAAGAATATTTTTCGTAAAAAAATCACTTTTATTAAGAAAAGCTTCAAATTTTTTCTCGATATTATCCGAGTTCTTACGAACATTTTTTGAAGTGATCTTGCTAAATTCGGTATAGTCGTTCTTAAATAATGCGTGGATTAGCTATTATTTGAATATATTTTTTTTGTTTTGATAAGTGAATAAATAAGTATGAGAAATGTTGGTAATGAGTGAGTCAGTATGACAAACTTTAATGATGCGCGAATGAGTATAACACATAAATGTTAGTGATGAGTGAGTGAGTATGATACATAAATATTAGTAATGAGTGAGAGAGTACGATACATAGATGTTAGTGACGAGTGAGTTAGTACGATATATGTTAGTGACGAGTGTGTGAGTATGTAAAATTTTAGAAATGAGAGAGTTAATATGATAAACGTTGTAATCAATGAATATATGTAATATAATATGTATGTATGTATATTGTTTGTATACGCGGTCTCGCAGGCGATGGAGCGACGACTGCCTGGACTCGTCGCACATCCCCAACGAGGTGTACTTCGGCGACGTGCCGGTGCCGCTGTCCGTGCTGCACAACTACTACGACGCGCACGCCGAGCGCGAGCGGCTGGCGGCGCAGGCGGCGCACATCGCCGCGCAGAAGGCGGCGCAGGCCAAGCTGCACGCGGTCAAGATGCGAGGCGCGGGCGTCGCGGGCGGCGGCGCGGGCGTCGTGTGCCCGGAGGTGGGTAGCGGGGTTTTTTCTTTTTTTTTATTGTTGTTGGCAAATGTGTTTGGGTATACCACCTTTTGACGCGATAACGTCTTATAAATCGATAAACGCCGGCTGCACGCACGAAAGTGTCACGTTCCGCCTGAGCCGAGCGTGCGAGCGAGAGCGCGGAACAAGCGATAGAGAGGCACGATCGGCCTGAGCGTTCGGCTTGTGACGCAGCTATCTCTCTTCCATTCCATCGGCGGATGCGGCCGAGTAGAAGAGAGACATCGGCAGCACACAACCTACACGTGAACTGTTTTGTCACCTGTTCATAAAGTGAAGTGGTAAGTTAATGTGGTTTCCATTGTTTATTACAACAACAATTGCGGCAAAAAAGGTAATTAATTCTTGCATTTTAAGAATTTGATTAGCGATATAATCTCATATATTTGTTCTTTGATTATTAAAAAATATATATAAATTCTAAATAAATTATTAATAGCACTTTGTTACTTGTAATTATTAATGTGTACAATTTAAGCAATTTTTATATTTGAGTTAACGAGTGCAAATAAATGTTAATTTAAAAAAAAAATTGTAATTTTCAATTAACTCCCTTCTTTGTACTATACAAAATAATTATAATTCAGTGATAATAATTCACTTCATAAAAGTTTGCATTTTTTCATCAATGTTTTCTGATGATGTTATCACGTAAAATTATCGTCCGTAAACCGACTTTACAGAAAACCAATTATTTATTTTTTTATCGTTGGGAAATAAACGCATTTCTGCATAACAAGTGCATGTATGCAGGTGGTTATGTGAAACTCACCGGCAAGTTGAACGCATATTGGGGGTTCGTTATATAATGAAATCTTAAGTGGACACCTAGCTCTTTCGAAGTTCCTTACATCATAGCTCCTATCATACACAACATTCATCAGTTGCTTTGAAAGAAAATGTGTTATGTATTTGGCTACTCAATAGTACGCACTGACTCTATGAATTGAATTGACAATTCAAAAATATCAAAATTGGAATATTATGAAAATGATAAGACTCGCAAATGAAAATACATATATTTATTATTTAGGTTTTTTGTCCTGCAGTTTATTGTGTTTGTATGGAGGACTTACAAAGAACATATTTCGATCAATTACATCCTGTAATCTTTGAAATATGTTTTATTTATATGCATCCTGTTCTTGATATCATTCAATTTTTACTATTGATGGATAATGATGATGGATTTTGAACTATTTTTATATTATAGAGCGGTTCATCCTGGCTACGGTCTGGTTCTTCATATACAGTCAACGATATGCCCAGCGCAAGCCGGTAGAATGGCTATTTAGCGCATTTTACTCTGACTTGATTTAAACATATTAAGATTTAAAACTGAAAACTATTTTAAATCAAAATCAGAGTAGTGTAGCTTTCTAGTAGTGAAAGAATTTTTGTACTACATACAAAGTTTATGTCTTTATTGTATTAAGTATAAATTTAGATTTGACATATTATAAGATTTATTTGTGTCTTTACTCTACATTATTTCGCTTCGCCTCCAGGTCACGACAGTGGATTCGTCATCATCAGACGATTCGTCAGGGTCTGAAGAAAGCGGGTCAGAAGAGAGCGATGATGTAAGTCTTTTTATTTATTTATTTATTATGATCTAGAAGTGAATTTTAAATCAAATTTGAAATATACATGAAATGGATGCCATATTTAAAATATGTAGATATAATAAATATTTGAGAGTTTAATATGGAGGTTTTGTTATTTAGGTCGTTTCGTGGTAAGGTAAAATAATACTTTTTCCTGTTATTCTACAGACATTTTTTCCATATACATGATGGGTATAGCAAAGCCAATGTAAAGTCAGGTTAAGGAATGGTCTCCAGTTTAACTTTTCAATTGTCTTTTACTTATAAAAAATTCGCCAAACTGTAGCGCTTCTTGTATATAATACTAGCATTGCCCGCGGCTCCGCCCGCATTCAGATGACCAAAAACCAAATTTTTAGATTTTACATATTAGTATATTATTACGTTGCAGTTTTTGTATTTTTTCTCAGAAACGAAATATTTTTCCGCGATAAAAAGTATCCTATATGTTGACCCGGATAACCAGCTATCACCATACCAAATTGCATCAAAATCCCTCCAGTGGTTTTTCTATGATGCGGCAGACAAACTAAAATTCTAAAAACTATAGATTCAGCCTCTGTACCGATAATAATGTTTATTTCAATCAGATTTTCCAAAAAATATTTAATGTACAGATTCGGCTTAGTTACAATTTTATTATATGTAAAGAATAACGGTTTTAACGTTTGGCATGGAATAGATAAACTATATATTATAAATCTATATAGCTATGATAAGTTGTTGTGAGTTGTATTATAACTTGTTTTCTCGTGGAAATGAGATGATCTCTCTTGGTAAAAAGTAGCCTATGTCACTCTTCAGCCCTCCAAAGATCTCTTCCAGTTTCGACTTGAAATAAGGACAAACACACTTTCACATTTATAATATTAGTATGGATATCCATTTAAAGCACTTCTTGCTATAAAAGTCATTAAAACATTATTTTTATATGTATTCCCTTCCAGGACATGCCCCTCAAACGCGGTCCGGGCCGGCCCAAGGGCTCCAAGAACAGCAGCAGCCCGAAGACGGTGACACCGGGCGGCACGCCGGGACGCCGCGGCCGCCCGCCCGTGCCGCCCGAGCTGCGCCAGCCGGGCGTCACCGACATGAAGAAGTTCTGCAAGGCGGCCGGCATACGGTTCGATTATAAGAAACTCGTTGAAGGTGAGCTGGCTGATGGTTGATGTTTTGTAGGGTTCCGTACTTTAATAGAGAAAAAGGCGCTGTTAAAGCTACATTTTTCCGTCTGTCTGACTGTCAAGTGTCTTTTGCTAAGGTACACATGTCACGCAATCAAAAGATACGGCTTTTTATACCGCATATTTTGATACTCGCAAGGGAATCGAAACCTATAGTACTTCCTGTTGACCTAGAATCATGAAATTTGACAAGAATCAATGTCTTATAGCATAATTAAAAGAAAATACTCCCAAAATCGTGTAGTTACAATATCACAAATTTGGTTTTTGCGATTATAAACTCATTTTAATGTTTCATGCTACGAAACCCTCGGCGTGCGAGTCAAACTCGCACTTTTAAAATTTTATTTTTTGTTTGTGACGTTTGAGTATGGCAAAGGTCGTACAGTATACGGCTTGGTTCGAATTTGTACGAAAGTGGTCTTGGTTAGTTTTTTTTTTTAATATTGTTTGTATTAGGCAATTGTTTTGTAGATGGTAATTAATTAATTGTATAACTGTATAGTCTTCTAAACTTTAGGGGAGATAATAATTTTGATATCTGTACATCTGTGGTGTCGTATTTTACCTTCAATAGCATTCAGCTTTCTAATAAATTGATCAATTTCAGTATGGTTAATTGAATAAATCAATACTTTGATGCTAGTTAAAATGTAATAGTTTTAAGTAAAATATACTATATTTTCTCAAAAGCACTGTACATTTAATTTTTTATTTGTTTATTTATTATTTCAGGTTGCACAAAAAACAAAGAGCGTGTGGCTAAAATGTTAGAGCTGTTAGTGGCGGCGGGCTTGGAAGGTAAACCCACAATAGAGAAATGCAAAGCTCTCAAACAAGCCAAGATGGATAAGAAGGAGCAGGAGAAACTCGCCAAGAAGGAGGCCAAGGCCAAGCATAAAGACAGTGAAGGTTTGTTCAGATTATAAGTTTTACTAACCCCAATTTAAATATTACAAACTACCGAATTACCCTCGCTTCGCTCGGATGCATCCCTAGGTGCATTTTAACGGTTAGTATGGAATAGATAGACTATATATTACACTAGCAATGCCCGCGGCTCCGCCCGCGTTCAGATCGCCAAAAACCTAATTCTTAGGTTTTACATATTAGTATACTCTTAATTGTGGTTTTTGTATTTTTTCTCAGAAATGAAATATTTTCCCGCGGTAAAAAGTATCCTATATGTTGACCCGGATAACCAGCTATCATCCTAGTAAATTTCATCAAAATCCCACCAGTGGTTTTTCTGTGATGTGATAACAGACAGACAAAAATTCTAAAAACTATAGATTCGGCCTCTGTTTCTATAATAATGTCTATTTAAATAAGATTTTCCAAAAAATATTTAATGTACAGGTTCGGCTTAGTTACAATTTTATTATATGTATAGATTACTGCTCCGTTCCTTTGGGTAGTAGTATGATAATATATAGCCTTCGTCAATAAACGGGCTATCTATTTGCAAAAAAGATTTTTTCAAATCGAATTAGTAGTTCCTTAGCTTAGAGCGTTCAAACAAACATATTGCTTCTTTATAACATTAGTAAAGGTATGATGAGTTTTGTGGGTTGTATTATAACGTGTTTTCCCGTGGGAATGAGATAATCTCTCGGCGGTAAAAAGCAGCATATGTTACTCTCCTGCCCCCTTTCTTTCCACACATAAAATACACCAATCCGTCACTCTGTTTCGACGAGAAAGAAGGATAAGCAAACATACAAACACGCGTTTACATTTATAATATTAGTACGTATTGGTATGGAACGAGTCTTATTTTATTAATAAAAAATAAAAATACAATTTGAGGTACATGAAGGTTTATTGAATCTTTTGGCACATGTTACAAGTTCTTCACACGTATCCATATATATCAAGAGGGGGAGGGGCAGGTGCGTCTGCGAGATGGCTGCACGTTTGTCTCGACAGTTGTCACTGTCACCTGACGATTCATTCCACGTACAATATAGTCTGTTTCTTAATCTCAGAGACTAAATTGACAAATTTGCAAATATTGCTGCCGGTTTGTTGAATCGTAACTTTTTATCTTTATTAGACGATGCGCTTCAAAGTTTTATATTCTAAAGCGTATCGTCAAAATTCACATTATTAATTTCAGGATAACTTATTATAAAAAAACGATACTTGATTTTATGAACGTTAATTTTTGATAGTGGCATATATATATATATATATATATATATATATATATATATATATATATATATATATATATATATATATATATATTTAAGTATTGCAAAATAACTGGCGACCAACATAATGTCAGTTTTGTCTCTGAGAACAGTACAATATAGTTGTTATTAGAGTTTGGAGCGCAAGAGTTAAAATACTTATATGTTTGAAGTACTTTAATTACTGAAGTTACAGTGTAATTTTGACGACTCTTAACTGGCCACGTCTGTTCGGCTCAGTGTCTTTTAATGTCGTAAAATATGTAGCGATGCATCGCCTCGAAAAGCTATCGCGCAAAGTAAGTTAGACTAAAAATATACGTGAAAGCGCACATGTATAATGATAATTTGAAGATATGTGACTTTATTACAAGGTGCTATGGTATTGATTAGGTTGAAAATAAAACTATTGTAAGACTTTGTCTTGGTTCGTTAGTATACAAAAGTAGCTGTATAAGTACATATTGGCGCGGTTAGAATTTAGATTTGATTTTGTATGTGACACGTTATCTTGTAGTATTGTTGATCGAAGTCTACAATATTTGTGTGTGATTCGCCAGACGGGTCGGAGTCCAGCTCGGCGACGCCGGCGCGCCGCATGACGCGCGGCGCCACCGGCGTGAAGCCGCGCCAGCGCATCGTCATCTCGTCGGACGAGGAGGACGGCACGCCCGCCGCGCGCCGCACGCTCTCCAAGCTGCGCTCTAGTGTTAATGACGACTCGGACTCGGATTAGGTGCGCCCGCTGTCATTACACTGTCACACTGACACTATCACTCGTCATCACAGCGACCATCACATATCACCACGTCACGTCACACATTACCACTATCGCATATTCTCAATGTCAAATCCTACCATCGTCATATAATACTATCGTCAAGTATCGCCATTGTTATTACACAGACTATCGCTATATCAAGTAATAAATTCACATGTTACTGACTAATTTTAACTATAACTAATATAATAATAAAAATAACTCTCAATTCAGTTGTAACAAACATTGTTGTTTGCAGGTGAAGAGGGGCTCCCTGCCCGAATAGCCCCTAGAAAGTGCTTCGACGGGGGCTCGGACTCATAGCATTAGCAAGCGAACGCTTGAATTCCTACTAATATTAGGTCATTCGTCAAAATTACATTAAATTCTATACATGAAGGCCAGAAAAAAAATAATTTAAACCACCTAGTTGTATTTATTATATTCTGTATTATTATATAAAATTAATAACGATTTCGTTAAATTCAAATGTTTATTGCATCATAGTTTTATGTTTATACTTAAATCTCGACTGTATTGTCGGATTTTTCGTCGATTCTTCGCTTTCAGCGAACGGCAGCTTCGTATAATAGAAAGAGACTTATTTTGGAAGTGTTTGTCTGTTTGTTTTATAATCATTGATATTTTATACGTATTTGTTTTTTTTATTATTTTCTTGTGAAACCGTTCACTCAAATTTTCATTCGTTCAGTTCGTAAAATGTCAATCAGTTCATAAAATGTGATCATTTAGGGTCACGTACATTTAACAGTTTTAAATGGTTCTATAATAAATTTAAGAGTTTTGCGGTATGTTAGAATCGCAAAATATTGCGATTGTATCGCGTTTTAGCGACTCGTTTAATTTCTATTTTTAATTGCTGCTGTTAAAAATGTTAAATGTATGCACTTCCCTACAATATGTTAAAATATCAATGAAAATAATAAATAATATTTATTGAGGAGATATGTGGAGGGGGATCATTATAATAATTGTGAAACCCTGAGGTGACTATATACTGGATACTAGGTACATGTAAATAAGAAACATTTTTATACTTTGTGATTTACATTTAAAAAATATATATACTATTTACATTTTTTTTTTCGCTATTAATATTCATATAATTTCATATATAAAAACTTTCATTCATTTATATTTAGCGGGATAGAAATTTTATCAACAAGCTCTTTTCACAATTGTGAATAAAATTTAATTTTAATAGTTCTACATATTACATAGTTGTTATTGTAACGATATATTATTATTTTTTCTATGGCGATAAGGTGTTTGGTTAGAACATGCATTTTTTAACATTAAGTCAAACTCAAATGACAGATGATGTCAAATTTTGACATTTCACTTTTTTTTTATTTCAGTTGACGTATATTTGAAGTTGGCAGATTTTTTAAAATTTATATTCGTTGTGCTTTGGTCGTGTAACGTATCCCGTGTAAAGTCAGATGTCGTAGTGGTATGGATAATTGAAGTAGGACGAAATCCTCGCTCATTTTGTATGTAAACGTAGAATGCTTAGGGCATAACCTTCATTTGTGCCTGTACAATAATTACGATGTATAAGCGTGTGCGTATTTCATTTTATAGCAAAATATATTCATACTGCGCGTGTGTAAGTTGATAAGTGAAGTATAGTTGGGACGGCCATATTGGTTTTGTCTATGGTTAATATAAGTGATATAATTCTTTATGGGATTAGATAGATAGATAGATAGATAGATATTAAGAACGTCCATGTTTTTATACTTTTGTCTTTTTACGTCCAGCACAATTACATTGATTTTGTATGGCGTCGAACCTGTGACCTCATGCGCAGTAAGGACTAAATTTGTTGTTATATAGCAAAAAGCGAAATAATTGTTTTCGCTTCGCCTAAACACGTTGATATTGGGTTTATTCAAAAGATTTAAAATTAGTTTTTATTTTTTAATAAAAGCTATTAGACGTGTATAGTTTTCTAAATTATTATTTATGTGACCTTTTCTGCAGCATTTATATAATAAATAATATGTATTATTGTATCGACTTATCTACTTAATCACGCTCAGTATTCGTATGTTGGAATTTGAGTGGAAAATTTTATACTTTAGATTAAAATGGAGAGATAATAATAGTGACGCTGAAACGGTAACACCAATACGTTGAATTAGTGACTTTTAGCCATTGTATATATAATATAATTATATAATATGAAAAATAGTTATTCGGTAAATGTGTGTGTCCTTTATTTTTGTACAGGATCGTGGGTGAGATTGGCTTTGTATATACGCTCGTAATGAGTGAATGGAAATGAATGATGTGAACGAACTAAATTGTATTCGATTTTATAAAAGAATGTTCCGGAAATGTAACGATCGTGGCTTATCTTTTTTATACATATATGAGTATAAAAAAATAGTTGAGTCAAGATGGTGTTTCCCGTTTTAGCAATATATGCGTTACGTAAATAGTTCCAAAATGGCGCTGATTTCTTGTTATTTATGTATTAAGGTCTAAAATTTCGTTTAAATATTTTATTATTAACTGTTAAAAGAGGGGAAAGATAGCATTCAAAATTAAGCGTGCCATAAACTATGCATAAAAGAGATTTCATGTTATATTACATCCCATACAATCACACATGACTTTCACATACAAAATGCAAGGCGTTTTTATATAAATTATATTATTTTTTTTTGATAGTACATACTTAATTACATTCAATGATAAGAACCACAACGATTTTGGATCGTCTAATAGAAGCTATTAACGCCATCTTGATTCAACTCGATATTATTATATACATACCTACTAGTGATGTAACGAATATTCGCAATTTTTTTGACATTCGCATTCGTATTGGCAAGAAACGATGCGAATGCTTGGCGAATGTATTTGACAAACAAAAAGGAAATTATATAAGGAATGAACGGTCGAATGAAAATACAACTGTGCTTTACTCATGTTTTTATGACTTTGTCAATTGGACTAGGTATTACTTAAATTTGACAAATGCAATAATACTAAACTAACCTCATATCACAACAAATCTTTTCGATCGAACTCTATGTGACTAACTTCGTTCATACAACCTGTATCGGTTATGTTCTGTTTAAACATGGCCGACACGAAATGTCAAATCTGTCTGTTTAACATTTTGCGCGCGCTTTGTTTTAAAATCAACATTCGCATTCGCGAATATTGGAGATGAACATTCGTGAATGTGATAAATCGAACATTCGTTACATCATTACATATAAAATTGTTAGGACCGTTTATTTATTTTTCTATATATATTGTGATAATACGAAGTCGAATCTCAGTCGAATTGAAGTCGAATCAGTAGCAAAAGCGGAATATTATTAGTAACTATACC
The DNA here is from genome assembly GCA_951806755.1 of Brenthis hecate. Taxonomy (NCBI): domain Eukaryota; kingdom Metazoa; phylum Arthropoda; class Insecta; order Lepidoptera; family Nymphalidae; genus Brenthis; species Brenthis hecate. Next base: position 10,509,697 of record OX638249.1, on the reverse strand, counting down.
ACAATATATAATAAATTATGATTTTAAATTATTTGTACGAAATGTTTTAATTTATTTCTATCAAAAATTATAATGACTACCAGGAAAATGAAGGCTTCAGCGATCAAATTTTTTGTTTATTTTCCTCAACTATTTTACATATTATTTTACCATTTAATTATTATTATTATTTATTAATAATTTTGCACGTTTGTGTAAAGCACGAATTTATGTAAGCGCCTACGCACAAGTGATCGAACCGTAGAATGGACTTTTTGGGTTGTAACTTGTTTTTAATTAAGATGCCTACTAACTATCGATATAATATTGATTTTTTTTCTAACAACATCCGCCATATTTGAACTTTTGGATATATTTAGTAGTGAAATTTTGATTTCTTTAATCATCAATCAATTTTATTATCAGTTTTTTTTCGTATTTTGCATAGATAAAAATTAAAGTTTTATTTATTATGTTTCTTAACAACATTTTTTTGTGTAATTTTAATTAAAATCCAGAACGTTCAAATATGTGCGGCTATATATATATATATATATATATATATATATATATATATATATATATATATATATATATATATATATATATATATATATATATATATATATATATAGCAATTAGCAACATAATTTGCAACATGGATGTATGAAGAATTGTATCGGAATGGACGAGACGACAACAATATCAATAAATGTATGGGAAAAATGAGAATAAAATGTAAATATTAGTTAAGTTAGTGCTAAGATTAAATACTATATGTATTTGTAAGATATTTAGATGTGTTTGATTTACCATACATAGTGGCGACCACTTTAATTTGGCCCGCCTTTACGGTGTTTTGGATGACATGTAGGTGCCTTTTTATAGTGGTCGGTTTATATTAGTCAACTATATATTATTTTAAATATGATATTAGAATAAGAAAAGATGCTATTCACCGATACAATGTGTTTCTCTTCATAAAACCTTAACGTTATTGTTACAGTATTTAACTAATTGAAAGTCATAGGTTCGATTCGAGCATAGGTAACAAAGGCGAAGTACTAAAGATGTAAGTAATAATGAGACGTCTACAATATATGATTTTTCAACTCCCGACGCAAAAGGGGTATTATGAGTTTATTTGTGTGTCTGTCTGTGGCATCGTAGCGCCTACAAGGATGAACCGATTTCAATTTAGTTTTTTTTAAAGTGATTTGTTTGAGAAAATTCTTTAAGCTATAAATAAAGAAAATCCCTTCAGTGTTGAGTGCTTTTTTAATTAAAGAGTATTTCTATTATTATATATTAGTCAAGCACTCGCCTGTAATTTCTAAGCACCTATAGATAATTAATTTATTTAAATAAAACCGCTTTTAAGCGCTTTATTGTTATTAGTAACGCCATTCACGAATTGCAATATACGTTTATTGTCATAATGCTATCTGTCAAGTGTTTTAATTAGTAATAATAATCTATACAGAGAAATAAAATTGAAGTGTCTGTTTGTAATGTCAAAATAACAACTTTTTACTAAATGCTTATGAAAGTATATATATGTACGGTACATATAAGAAAAACACAATTTTTAATTTGTCTGTCTGTTCCGACTAAGCATCGAGACGACTCGACCGATTTTGACGGGAATTACAGTGGCAGATAGCTGATGTTATACTTATGAGTAATTTAGGCTACTTTTATTTTAGAAAAAGAATTCTGATTCTGCTCAAAAATAAAAAATAAATGATATATATTTTAGAATAATGCTAATTTTTGTAACATCAGGTAATTTTAATGAAAAATGATAAAAAATAGATGACTGCAGATTAGATGGTTATATACAAAACTAACCAGTGACATACCTTCAGCTACCCACATATATGCTAAAAATGGAAATAAAAATATATATTAGTATATCAATTTACATAAAAATTTCTGCAATGGTTTTTCCATAAAAACGAAATATCATACAATTGTCATACCTTACGGGAACTTGTATTTTTCTTAAAAATCTGTATAATAATAATAAGTCTTTAATGTCCCTGATTAAATATTTACAACAAACACAAGTTAAAAAATTATATTTACAGTTAAAATATATACAAATTTGTAGGACAAATATTTTTTTGAATAATGCTAATAATTATCTTAACATTTAATAAAAAAACCCAACAGTTAGTAATAAATTTTTGAGAATCGTCAAATTGACATATTTTATCCTTGCTACCCCTGTTCACACCACCAATCCCACCACCGCCACAATCGAAAAATTTTGTAAGAAATAAAGTTGGGCGTCTCATCAAAATGAAGCAACTCACGAAAAATTATACACGGATACTAATCAATTGTAAAAATGGATCAGGCATCCCAGACTAAAATCAAAATAATTTCGCGAAAAAATCCGAAAAGATAGTTTTATTTAAATTAATGTTAAATATTCGCGTAAATCTAAGAAAGTATTATACATGTCAAATTGAGAACGTCTTTTTTTTGCGTCGGTTAAAAAGTGGAAATGCTTTCAAATGAATCTGTAAAACAAACTTTTAACACTGTTTTTTATGCGTTGGGTAATTAGTGGTATTTGGCTCGATGAAAATTAAGTAGACACTTGTTTTTACATTAAATAAGATAGAACATATTTTATAAAATTCTACATTTCCTTCGCTCGGGTGCGTTCCTACGTGCGTCTACGTGCGTCATCTATACATATAATAAAATTGTAACTAAGCCAAATCTGTACATTGAATATTTTTTGGAAAATCTTATTGAAATAGACAATATTATATTGATACAGAGGCCAACACTATAGTTTTAGAATTTTTGTCTGTCTGTCTGTGACCACATCACGAAAAAACCACTAGAGGGATTTTTATGAAATTTGGTATGATGACAGCTGGTAATCTAGCTTAACATATAGTATACTTTTTACTGCGGGAAAATATCTCATCTCTGAGAAATCTATACTTAACGTTAAAACGCACATAGTGATGCACCCGAGCTAAGCGAGGGCTGAGGATGAGTCGTTAGTTATTGATATAATATGTAGATGAGCGACTTGCGCCCGGAATAAATTTTGAATTATTCCATAAAAATGAGATATTTTATCGCACAAAATTGTTAAATATGGTTAATTTTTAACCCTGCTACTAATAATCTTGTGCAATGAATCGTTGAAATTTTTGTATGAAGGACAACTCTGCCGAACCAGTTGTTGTTTTCCCATGGGAATGAGGAATTTTCCTGTAGTACTTAAAAGGTATCGTAAATGGTGACACGAATAATAAGTAATCATTACACAGAATTTCGTTCAGTATTTTATGCGAGAAATTTACGCAGATATAGACAAACAGACAAAAAATTCAATAAATATTGTTTTGGGATCTATATTCTGTACACAATAGATACCAGTCCTTGCTTTTAAAAAATATTTCATGTACAGATTTCGCCTTGTTAGGTTAATACCTATGTTATACACGATGATTGATTCAATGACTATTTCATATTTCGTAGCTTTACAGGAGAAATCAAACACATTTGTCATTGTAAACAGTAAACGTAAGTCCAAATATTGGATCGCGGTTTTCCTGAGGTATGTCTACATGGGCTGGACGGCAGAATTATTTTCATGGTGATGCATCTGCTTTTTCACATTGAACTATTAAATAATCTTTAAATTATTTACTTATAATTTTTATTCATATTTTATAAGCCGTGATAATATGGGCTAGATAATGATTGATTTTAGCCGCATTCCTTAAAGCCACCTGCTTTTTATATAATAGTAGCGTGTAGAAGTTGTGTCTTTGTCCATAAGACTTACCCAATTTATTGAAATTATAGCATGCTTTTATAATAAACTAGCGACTCACCCTCGCTTCGCTCGGGTTCGCCTCTAGGTACCTACGTTTTAACGATTAATATGGAATAAATACCTCGACTATATATTATACTCGTATGTATACATACGTATAATGAGTTTTATATCCCTTACTTGAGAAATGATTGCTTCCCCATATAAACTTTAATCCTCCTTTTCACCCCCTTAAGGGATGATTTCCGGGATTAAAACTATCCTATGTCCTTTCCAGGTACTATCAAACTATCTCCATACCAAATTTCATCTAAATCGCTTCATTCGATCACTAGGTGTAGTGATCCGAATATGTCTCTGTCGTAGGTCACGGGTTTTAACCTGGCGAGAGGAATTTTACATGGACCTCTGGGCTCTCCTATATTATAGGTCTACCTACTACCTAGTGAGGCCTTAAAGTGTTTATTGTCCTTTATTTGGAAACTTTTCAGGTAAGAATAATTCAATTTTAATACGAATAAGCATTCAGATGATTTTAATGATAAAATAAATTGTGTTATTTTATTTTAAATACTTACAGCGGGTAGCAACGTGAATGTTACCTAAAAATTGCATGTAAGGAAAACCCGTGTTTGGCGTAAAGCCAACAACCTAGCTCGGATCAATAATTTACCTTTGACGTAACATCGTTGTTGATGAATCAATTTTCCTATTATAATACAATTTAAATTAATGTAATTAATATGAGAATATGTTGTTAGTTTGTACCTATTAACTTAACGCCGCATCTTACAACTTTTTTGTTCCGGTTAATTACTTACAGAACCTTGCTTAAAACCTTACTTATGCTTGAGTGAAGCCAGAGATTACTTCAAACTGTTATAGTATTTTAATAAACACATGGTTTTATATAAACAACATTGCTCGCGGCTCCGCCTGCGTTCAGATGACCACAAACCAAATTCTTAGGTTTTACATATTAGTATACTCTTACTTTGTAATTTTTGTATTTTTTCTCAGAAATGAGACATTTTCCCGCGGTAAAAAGTATCCTATATGTTGACCCAGATAACCAGCTATCATCATACCAAATTTCATCAGAATCTCTCCAGTGGTTTTTCTGTGATGCGGTAACAGACAGACATACAGACAAAAATTGTAAAAAACTATAAATTCGGCCTCTGTATCGAAAATAATGTCTATTTCAATAGGATTTCCCAAAAAATATGTAATGTACAGATTTGGCTTAGTTACAATTTTATTATATGTATGTATAGATGTAATAATAGATAACTAAAACTGAACACGTTTAAACTGAATGCCTCTTACAATTTGAATTATTCATCTTTAAAAATGACTTTTGTACAGACAGTCAAATAAATAACATCATAATCCTATTAGTTTCACGCAATAACATTTCTTATTATAAGCAATGTTAAAATCGATTTTTGTTTGTATAATTAAGTGAAACTTTTAACTTTAATGGCTTATGAAAGAGTTATTGTCCTCACAAAGTAATGTATGTAGTTTCAAGGTTAAACATCTTGTGATTCTTTTATAATATTGTTACTATTTACTAGGTACGTATTAAATTAGTTACACATTTTTTTAAACTAAGTATATGTGCCTCTTGTGACTTAAAGTACCTACCTTATACCTCAATAAATATTCAATGTAACCGAATTTAGAGGAGAGCAACCACTATGAGTACAATACATGGGCAAAATTGGCCAACTAAAAGAAAAGAAAAATCAATTTTTTGAAGTTATACTTCTTTTGGCACGTTTGGAAAAAATTATGAGAGTAAAATTTTTACGATGCGCATGCACACCGACAGCCAAAAAGCGACATATGAAGTTAGCTGATAACTGCCTTTCCGGTTATTAGTTATTAGTATATTCAAAGTAGTTTCTCAAATATTCATAAATCTATAACACGTGTTTATATCAGTGGAGATAAATAAATTATATTTATTTTTATTAATTTATCATTCCTTTTACAAACAGAGAGTTGTGACATACGAGATAAAATCTTTAGCTATTTTGTTTCGTTACGCCAAAGAAGTATAACTTCTTACGTGCGTACATAGGTACACACACACGTTTTTTTTAAATATTAACTAGGCTTTCAATCCTTTTTTGCCCCGGTTTACTTATAGCAACAGGATATAGATTTCTGATGATAAATATCGTGTTCTCCAGAATTTAAGAAACAGGATGTAATGTATGACACTCTTCTGCACAATATACTGTTTTAATACACCACTCTACCGATTTGGATGAACTTTATTATAACTCATAAATTGGCATCTGAAATCCACAATTTTTATTATAAATAATATCTATATTGATTATACCCTCTTACACTCGCGTTATCACGACGTATGAATCATTAAAGTCGTTTAGTAATTACAAGGGAACATGAGTGGACATAGATCAAAGACAGGTCAAACACATAACCCTTCTATGAGTTTTGTTGCAGTCGGGTAATGATGATGATGTTCTCCTGACCGATTCCGGCCACGGCGGCCAATCGCATTGAGACTAGCCAACTGCGCAGGAGATATTATAGTGCACAAGTGTATGCGCAGACACAAATGCACTCTCTATTCCTGTCACTCTCATACTCCGGTGGGACGACTGCTCGACACGACAGGACGCAGCTAGCGCAGGACCGACGGCTTTAGGTGCTCTCCGAGGCACGGGGGTGAATCACCGCCAACTTCCCAACTCCGGGCTGTTACTGAGGCTTACTATACAGAAAGACTCAATAACTAAACTTGGAATAACTGAACTTGGTAATAAAAAATGTAGCGCAATTATTTTTTAATAAAAGGTACTCGTTATTACTTCAATAATATCTATGACGTTACTTCCTGTTACTTGTATGAATATTGCTTATTTCCCAGTAGGCAGTAGGTGTTACATAATTATTTAATCGTACTATACATTACTATGCATTTTCTTCTTTACTTCTAAGAATGCAGAGTAATGTCTCATGATGCAATAACATAATAAAGATTTAATTTAATACGCCTCTTATGGAAACCTAATTAATACCTTTAATATTAATAAATTACTATTATTTGTATGTGCTACCTATTGATAGGTTTGAAGTCGGTGCCAAGACAAATGTAATAGTAGGTACCTACACTCGCCGCGATCTGAGAAATCTATACTAAAGGCACCAATTTCAAAAATAATAAAAATAATACTGAACAATATACAATGTAATATTTGTTAAATAAAATGTAAAATAACTTTTAAAATTGGAGAAAATATTATTAAATAAAAAAAAGAACCTTACAATTATCCTACTCCCTGACACTTTATATTCATCTTATTTCCTCGTGGGTTACTTTTCTGAAGTGTCACTTCTACCGTGCGTGAATTGCACCTACATGCACACTTTTTTTTAAATATGTTGCAGTCATGATTAGACTGAATAAACAAGTGTAGTTTAGTTTTCCTTTTACAAAAGATAAATAAATAAATTATTTTAGACCATTAAATGTTTTTCTTTCGATTATAGTAACCAGGCAAGATACAACGGACTAATCTCAGACCGTGGTTTGCCACGGGTACAGAATTCGCTTGGAAAACCAAGTGGATAGGGTTAAATCTCTAGGTTTTGCACCTCTGATAGGGGAGAGTGGGGTTGGAAGTTCCGATTTTCAAATAACATTAAATTTTATTATAAAAATGTAGAGTTTCATTTTTAACATGTGCAAATATTGAATGGATGTTTATTGGTTTTTGTAATATTATAGTCATTTATACTAATATCTCAATAGTTTTTTTTACAGAAGCAATTTTTTGTCAAATTTCGGAGCGGAACATTCAGCCCCGCTTTGGGGCGAGTTGTTCCATCTTTGGGGCAAATTGTTCCACTTAGATTATAACAATAATCTGTCCGAATAAAATAGGTTTTATAAAATAAAATAACCATTTATATATATTTATGATGTAATGTTTAAGTTATGCAAAAATAAACTTAAAAAAACTACTAGTCTATTACTAGTATAAAACATTACTGGTTCAGATAAACTTTTTGTAACTTTAAAAAACAACAAATCCTAAATGCTGAGCTCCAGATAAACGTTTCTTTACTTAGTTAACATATAATGGAGATCTATCAACTTATAAATCTTATCAGATGCATAACTTGACTTCAAGAAACAACAAAACATAATCTCCAAATAAACTTATTTTTATTTGTTTAAATTATTAATCATCAGTCTTACTTTAATCAGGTGTAATTAAATTTGGCAATCTCCATTCTCATTTATCAGGAATCTTATTCGACACTCATTTCTTTATCTGACTCACAGTTGGGACACACATAAGTACGCCTCTAAACATTTGATACGACCCAATTTTTACACATGATACATTCTATCCATTGTTCTCTTGGACGAAAATTTGAATATGCATCACAACAAATTATGCCGTACCATTCTAGATCGTACTAACATGTCAGAATCGTTTTCTTGTACACTCTTCGTTTAGCTTTTCCTTGAGATTTTCCCTTTCCTTTCCCGTTGGTTTTATCTTTTCCTTTACTATTTTGTTTGTTTTTTCCTTATCCTTATGTCATATGTATAATGTCAATATGTATAATGTCTTCATTCTTTTTTGTCTTCTTCTTTGTCTATTCTTCGACTAACGCATTTTATCTGGCGTGTCAGTTAAATTGATTTTTTTCTTATATCTAGTGAAACAGTCAGCTCCAGCAAATTTCAGGTTCTCTTGCCACAGTTTAAAAGAATCTCGGAGGAGTCTCGAAGGGTTTACCTTCCTCTATCTTATGCTTGTAATTTCGCATCCTTAAAATGAAAAAAATGGTCTAAAGTATTTTAGGTATACGACGAAGGTAAATTGGGGTAAGTTGTTCCGGGGAACAACCAGCCCCGTCAGGAAGGAACTTATTACCCCAAATTACGTTTGTATACGAAAACTGACATACTGGCAAACTTATATAATAAATTATAAAAATACTTATGCGATAATATACCTTACCAATATCACTACAATTTCGGAAAGTTACGTATGAATCGGTCCATAATAAACATAGATAGACCAAATAGTTTAAGCACGAAAAAATTTACTTACGTGACGTTTTGACAGCTACATGCACACAGCCACTCAACCTTCGTCGCTGGAGTAACTAAAATGGCTGACGGCGCAGCGCGTTACCTAATGCTTTAACGGCGCACTTCACATCTATTGCTAAGTCTTTCCATTACAAAGTTATTACCGTCGGAACAACTTACCCCGGTAACTTCCAGCCCCGCTCTCCCCTATTCTAATGTGCGTATTTTCAATATGAGTACAACTTGCGTTACGGTAAAGGAAAACATTAAAAGAAAACTTTGGAAGCTAACTGGTTTCCGGAAGACTGATTTTGTTTCAAAAAATATTTGCCAATAGTGTATTGATTTTCATTATAATTAATTATTAATATACTTACTCATATTATCAAGAGGCAGAGTTTGTTTATTTGTTTGAACGCGCTAATCTCAGGAACTACTAATCCGATTTGAAAAATTCCTTTTGTTTTCCGTTTATTGAGGAAGGCCATAGGCTATATAACATCATGCTACTACTTAAAGGAGCGGAGCAGTAATCATAAGCGTTAACAAATCGGACAGACTTCCATTTATTATTACTAATAGCATATAGCCAAAGAGGTTTGTTTTGTAGTTTTAGCGCGAACGAAACCGCGAGTTCTGCTAGTTATGTTATAAATTTCAACAAAAATGTCCACCTCCAAAGTCCAAATGTACAATAGGCACTTTTAAAATGGTAGAATTTACATCTCAAAATTAAATAATGTTAAAAAAATATTTTAATTTCATCCTTAAAGGTCTTATATGTATAAATAACTAGCAGAACGCGCAGCTTCACTCGCGCTAAAAATACAAAAAAAAAAGTTTAAAATGGTAGGTTTCATAAAAACTTTCATTCCCTATTTTATTTTTATCCCCTTATGGGATGAATTTCGAAAAACGCTAAAACAAGTACATATTTATTTAATTGTATTGAAGAGCATTAATACCAATTTTCAAGTAATTCTGATCATAATTTTTTTTTAGGTTAAATTATAACGTGTTTTCGCGTGGGAATGAGAAGATTTCCCGCGATAAAAAGTAGCTTATGTCACTCTCCAGTTCTCCAACTCCCTCCATACAAAAAAACCACGCCACTCCCTCACTTAATTTCGACGTGAAATGAGGACAAACAAATAAACAAACACACTTTCACATTTATAATATTAGTATGGATTAGATTATTTTTTAAATTTATATTCAAATACATATTCATTTTCTAGAACTTTTATTCTTTATAATTAAAACTTAATTATAAGTGTATGAGTTAATAGTCCTTATTTTTTATCTTATATATAAAATTTCCATGTCACAATGTTTGTTACCGTACTCCTCCGAAACGGCTTTACCGATTTTTACCAAATTTTATATGCGTATTCAGTAGGTCTGAGAATCGGCTACTATCTATGTTTCATATCCCTAAGTGATAAGGATAAGGGTGGTCCTCCCAGACCCCACCCCAGGGACGAACCCGAGCGGAGCGAGGGTGAGTCGCTAGTATTATATAAGGAGGTAAGTATATCATTTACAAAAAAAATCATAAGATTTCAAATTAATGAAATGCGGTTAAATAGTTTTAAATGATATAACACGTGACATTTTAAGTGCTTATAATTTTTCTCATATCATTCATTTACAATTTTCCAAAAATACTCCCTTGACCTACCATGATTAATCAACTGAGTGCCTGAGTCAAGGATCTGCTAGATTTGTTACGTAACAAACACCACTAGCCGTGCACATTTACATTGCCAGCCCAAATCGCCCCTAAACAGCAACGAAGTGAATTCAAAAGCCAATGTATACTCTCGTAATGAAATAACATCTCATCATCGACTCAATACCATGTTGTAAGTGACGTTAGCTAGAAAACCGCGACAAACCGACCAATAGCGCTTCGCTCCAAAGACACACCTCCGTGGGTTTTAAAATTGGAATTTTGTGCGCACTCTCAGTAAATATCGAGCGGTACGTCAGTTCAGTGTCAAACTGTCAGTTGACGGCGGCGGCTCGACGCGTGTGTTCGTGACACGCGCAAAAATGGCTTTGGTACGTCGGCTAGCTTTGAACGCGCCCAGGGGGGTCCGTGTGCTCTCCACGCCGCCGCCCTCTCGGGACGAACTAGACCTATCCTTTAACAGCCCCAAGGATGCCTTCAAATCGAAGAAAACCAGCGAGTTGGTCCGGGCGTACCTCGTCTACCAAATATGCTCGATCAATTGGATCGTCGAGAACAACGACATGGTAAGTGAATCGATTGTTATGTAATGTTAGCCGTATTCCGTAAGTCTGGTGCGTACGGAAATTCCTAAAATAACCGGCATAGCCCTTGAATTTGCTAGTGATGTCTGAGTCCAGAACGCAATGCGTTTTGCACGTGTTTTGCTACCGTGTAATGGTTGTTTTACCGGTCGTGCGTATGCTTTTGTATACCTATACATATAGTTGTGGATGAAAGGGCAAGTTTGGTTAGGACCGGTTACGTCACACATTCGTTAGGCAAAAGGGTTTCGTACCGTTGTATTCGCAGATTGTTCAGCCAAGTGTGCTATAAAATGAGGATTATTCCATACGTTAGCTGTAAATATAAAAAAAATCTTTTTTGATGAATGAAATTGGGATAAAATGGATTTTTATCATCTGCCGAGCGCATGCGCCAACATCTAGACACTAAGCTAGACTTAAAATTACTGGGCACCAACTATTACCTAATACTAAGAATTTGTCTCGATATTCTTCGAGCGTTGATTTGGCACTTCCGTTGAAGGCGTTTGGTTCATTCAACCTCATTATCAATAACGCATTGCTTGCTCTCATGTTTCTTTTAATTGCAATTGCAATGCATTTTGAGTTCACATAAGGAAGGTGGGAGGATATTCAGTGCCATATAAGGTTCTCAAATTATTCGGAATGCGACCAAAATAAAGAAAAGTATTTTTCATAATTCTTATTTTAACTTGCTTGTCCCTCTCCTTTGACAACACAAATATTTTAACGTTTAGTTTGGATTTCTCAGAGATGAGACATTTTCCCTCAGTAAAAAATATTCTATATGTTACCCAGATAACCAGCTATCATCATACCAAATTTCATCAAAATCCCTCCAGTAATTTTTTTGTGATGCGGTCACAGACGGAAACAAAAAATGTAAAAACTATAGATTCGGTATCTGTGTCGATAATAATAACATTTTCCAAAAAATATTTAATGTGCAGATTCGGCTTAGTTACAATTTTATTATATGTGTAGATAATACTATCTTTTCGGATTTGTTAAAACAATTAACATGTTTATCTACATATATAGTATATACTTTTATATTTAAGCATTCAATCAAATCCAAATGATTTCCGTAGATAAATAAAACTAACTTGTGGGATTTTTCCGCGAATTTATTTTGATTTTTGGTTCCCTACGTTTCGAATGCTTTACAACAAGAGCATGATTGCCAACCAAGTCTCTCCCGTGACCATGTAGGCAGTGGTAGCCCAGTGGTAACGCGCTCGCTTGGGAAACCGAGTGAAGCGGGTTCAAATCCCGGCTCTCGCACCTCTGATATTTTCATGTGCGAATCATTTCTAACATGATTACCACTTGTCTTACGGTGAAGGAAAACATCGTGAGGAAACCTGCATGTTTGAGAAAATCTAGCAAGTTTTCAAAAGACATGTTACACAGCCATGCCAGCGTGATGGACTATGGCCTATTCCCCCCGTACTGAAGGGAGGCTCGTGCTCAGCAGTGGGACGTTAAAAAGGGCTGAATATATAACCATTATATATATATATATATATATATATATATATATATATATATGTATAATGGTTATTTATTTAATTAATTAAAAAAATATATAGTTAAAATGTAAAAAATATATAAACCCAAATAAATCATGCTATGAAATAATTTTATTACACAATATTTTATTAACTTTTTCGTTTATAGGAAGTACTTTAATTACAAATAAAACTCTAGCTCGTAACTCGATGCCCCTTTCTAGACGGAAAATTCGGCTCGGTTTTCCTTAAATAAAGTAATAACGGGATTTTTACGTCATCAAGTACTTTTAAGTACACGATGGAATAACCGAAGTTAAAATATTCAATTCCCTATAAGTTACAACTGACTTCAGTTAAAACTTGACGATAAAAATTAAACAAATATTTTGATATTAAGTTCGAATATATATATATATATATATATATATATATATATATATATATATATATATATATATATATATATATATATATATATATATATATAAAACACAAACATCTGGTGTATGAGTTAGCTTATAGCCTTTAAAATGGCCGCATTACACGTTTAATTAACTACCTCAGTGGTGTAGAGACTAACTTGTACGGATGCACTTCCGGAGACCCTGGGTGCGAGTTCCGGTCGGGCTAAGTTTAGTTATTGAGTCTTTCAGTTACAAAAGCCCTAGTAACAGCCCGGAGTTGGGAAGTTGGTGGTGTTTTACCCCTGTGCCTTGGAAAGCACGTAAAGCCGTCGATCCTGCGTCTAATCTCTACCGGTCGTGTCAAATTATCGTCCCATCAGAATTTTAGAGTGAAAGGAATAGGGTGTGCACTGGAGTCTGCGGGTACACTTGTGCATTATAATACCTCCTGTGCTAGATCACAATCAGTAAGATTGGCCGTCGTGGCGGAAATCGGTCTGGAAGACATATGACAACTAGCAATTCACCCTCAATTCGCTTGGGCTCGTCCCTAGTGAAAAATAAAACATATCTATCCCACGGGAAAGGTACATTTTTCCGAGATATAAAGTAACCTATATGCTATTTTAGACTATAATCTATCTCTATGCTAAATTTCATCCAGATCCGTTCAGCCGTTCTAGCGTGAAAGAGTAATACCTAAACATCTATCCAAATTTTTGCATTTATAATATTAATGAACTAGCATTGCCCGCGGCTCCGCCCGCGTTCTTGTGACCAAAACCAAATTCTTAGATTTTACATATTAGTATACTCGTATTAGTATATTAGTTGACCCGGCCTTTGAGCTATTACCATACCAAATTTCTTCAAAATCCCTCCAGTGACTTTTCTGTGATGCGGTCACAGACAGACAGACAAAAATTCTTAAAACTATAGGTTCGGCCTCTATTAGCGATAATAATGTATATTTTCATAAAATTTTCCAAAAAATATTTAAAGCACATACTGCTTCATTAAATTGTAATGTATAGATATAGATGTAACTAATTAAGATGTAAGCCAAAAAAATTGTTTTTTGATCATTTAAACACGGGCGGGGCCGCGGGTAATTTAGTAGTAATTCTAATAAAATCATAGAAAGGTCGAATTTGTACATTCAATTTTTTGAAATTAAAACTACGTATTTTAAAGACACAAGGCGACATCTATTGACAAATATCTAAATAATACAAAAATAAATATTAAAACAATTTTTTTAATGAATAAAATTGTGCTATTGATATACTTTTTCAAGATTAGCTATTTTTAATAGTTTTTGACATATTTAGTAAGTTACTAAAATCTATATAGTATCATCGTTTTTTTATTCTAACCAGTTTTTGTATTTTTTCTCAGAAATGAGATATTTTTCTGCGGTAAAAAGTATCCTATATGTTGACCCGGATAATCAGCTATGACCATACCAAATTTCATTATAATCCGTCTAATAGTTTTTCTGTGATGCGCTAATAGACAGACAGACAGACAGACAGACAAAAATTCTAAAAACTATAGATTCGGCCTCTGTATCGATAACAATGTCTATTTCAATAAAATTTTCTAAAAAATATTTAATGTACAGATTTGACTTAGTTAGAATTTTATTATATGTATAGATTAATAATAATAATGGGATGACAGTCTTAAATGGATTGTAATAAAGTACAGGTTAGTAGAAAATATTATTTTACAAAACCTATAATAGTGAAGAGCTATTCAAATATATAATATATACGAGTACGTTAAATTTTACTCGCGTGTACGCAAAAAAAAGGTACTAAAAATATTTTTAAAAGTTTTTATTTATTTCTTAATACGAGTATGTGTAACTCGTGTAACATTTTAATTAATTAATTATTAAATTATACATCAGTTTTTACGCGTTAAATTAACATAATTGTGATCATATACAACTTAAAATCTTTGGAAATATGCTAAAGTTTACTGAAAACTCAAATATTTACAGATTACAGATAACACTGAATTTTCATTCAGAAAGATGTTCTTATCGTCAACCGTTACGACTTACGGCAGACGATAGTCACGTTTGACGGTATTAATGATTATAAAATTACAAGTAAAACCCCTTGACTCTGTCTGTTGTTATAATAAAAAAAAGTTTTAAAATCGAATGTCAAATAAAATATTTTGAAGTCTGTTGCTAGTTGTGTTGTAATTTGTAAACGCTTTATTACATGTCAATATTATTACTAATATTCTATAGAGGTAAAGTTTGTGAGTTTGTGAATGGTGAGTTTGTGTCGTTGTAGGGGGTAATCTCTGGATCTACTGTACCGATTTAGATGAAATTTGGTAAGAAGATAGTTTGAAACCCTGGGACGTAGGATACTTTTTATCCCGGAAATCATCCCTTAAGGGGGTGAAAATGGGGATGAAAGTTTGTATGGGGAACCCAAACGAAGAGAGGGTGAGTCGCTAGCTATTCTATTTGGAGCTCCTGTAATCTTATGGAAACTATTTTTTTCAGGTTAGGATTGGTATAAATAATATTAGCATAATATTACTTTTAAAAGTTTTAAAACATATGAATACTTGTCCACAAGAACCTTTTCTATTACTGGGTCATTAACTATCTACCTGAAAGTAAAAATACCAATAATAAAAACTAACACTTCCACACTAAGAGAAGTTGAAAATAAAACGTTTATAGTGGAATTACAAGTATGCTCTTCAGTTCTCGATATGCATTCCTATACCTGATCGCTGCCTATACCTAATAAACAAACAAGTTAACACTGGTAGCACCATCTATAAGTATTGTATCTTAAATTAAACACTCTTTTCGGATTTTTTTCGCGGATCTATTTTGATTTTTGGTTCCCGACGATTCGAATACTTTACAGCAATCATGGTCACGGGAGATGATTCCTGAGAACCGAAAATCAAAATAAATGATGATCGTTCCCTCGAACCAAAAATAGAAATAAATCCGCGGAAAAAATCCCAAAAGATAGTTTTATTTAAAATATTAAATATTCGGATAAATCTACGAAAGTATTAATATAAGTACCTATTATATCAAAAATAATGAAAACTGTCTATTCACTTTATTTCCAAAAATCACTATTTAAAAAAATAGTAAAAGAGAATAAAATAGAAGGAATAAGAGGAACGAACGTACAAACTAGTACGTAGTAGTAGTACGTAATAGTAGACTAATTTCTGGATTCTTCTGCACGTCTGTTTATCTTGTTTATCATTTAACCTGAGTTGTAAAAATAAATAATTTATTGAAAGCATCAAGACGTAAATTTATACAGCCATTATCGCACACAGTTTGTAATATGTACAAAAACTTGAATTTTAAGTAATTTAAAAGATGTTATTACTTATTAATTAGAGTTTATATTTTTATTTAGTGAGAAAAAATTTTTTTCATAGTATACAATATTTCTTTTTAAAACATGAGGTCGGGGAGTAAAGCCATATTATGATATATGTATTTGTAATCTCTGTTCGGTGGACGACTTGATGAGTCGTTAAATGCATAACAATATGCAATCGCATAATTATATTATCTATGGTTGTACGCAGTTTAATCGTAACATTTCATTCAAACCTCATTTATGTCAACTAATGTATACTATTACTATAATATTTTAAAGTGGTTTGTGATGTTGTGAGTTTGTGACGTTGTAGGAGGTAATCTCTAGATCGACAGTACCGATTTAGATGAAATTTGGTAAGAAGATAGTTTGAGACCCTGGGAAAGACATAGGACCGATACTTTTTATCCCGGAAATCATCCCTTAAGGGGACGAAAATGGAGATGAAAGTTTATATTGGGAAGCAAGCCAGGGACGTACCCGAGCGTAGCGAGAGTGAGTCGCTACTGCTGAATACATGCTTTATCCCGCAGCTACTCTTTATTTTTGTGACGATAAAAATAGTCTATCTCACTCTCACTCAATTTCTTTTAATTTTTGTTAAAATGAATTAAAATCTTATAGCCAGCGGCCTTTTCAGCAACAAAAGTGGTTTGCATTATTCACGTATAAAATCCTTTCAGACTCACGTGGTTTCATCAATTTAATTTATAGTAATTGTTATAGATATATAAATTAAATTTTCTTCTTAATAGCTTTTAAGAATTCCATTTGAGTAAAATTTAATTTGACAATGTCACCGAAACTGAAGAAGTGTTACCGAATATCTGGCCTTTATTTATTAATGTCGACGACGTTGCTGTTTAAATGTCATTTATTATGTATCTAAGAGAAAATGTCTGAAAATACTTAGGGATTGTACATAAAATTTATAATTAAAAAATATTTATATAGGTACGTACGATGCAGGAAATATGTATTTTATATAAAGTATTTTATTCTAGGAAAAGAAGGAAATCTTCCAATCTCAGTGCAAACAACACAAGATTAGTTTGGCATACATTAGTTTTTTTTATCACGTTTTACAACAGCTTAAAAAATTAGATCTATCCGGAGAAATCTAAACTGTTCCTAATTTTAACACGATATGTTTGAGTGATATTTTACAGATATCGTTACATAAATATTACATCGTCTTTATGCATAATAACATGTTTTTCTTTCAGCTTTGTTCATTGCTTCGTTTCTGTTAGATAATTTAAAATCTACAGTAAAATTGTATCATTTTTTTTTGTTTATCTATGGTATTTTTTTTAATTAGATCAGACTTTTTTTTATTATTTTTTTAACGTCAATAAGTAACCTTTGCATTACGCCATCTATTGACATTAATTTTAACTACATATTTTTTTCTTCCTGATGAGTCATGAGACCCCGATGTGAGTGTGGACGTTTTTGTTATTTTTTCTCGTAAGAATCGATTTTGATGAAATTTTTCAGTAATTTAGCTTATACTTGTCCTATGACATTTTATATAAACTACACTGACGGAGCCGCAGGTATACACTAGAATCGGTAGAAAGTAAAATAATACATTATTATTTATTGGTCTTCCTGGTTGAGGCTAAGTAAAAAAGTTTAGTTTGACTTCGTATCTTTTTAACAATTATTTTGTATGACATTGACAGCATGGGAGCAGATAGAAAAAGGCTCTAATAATATAATTAGTTATAAAAAAACTATTATACAGATAGGACTTAAAAAGTCAAATCTTATCTAAATACAAAATTTGATTCAAATCGTTAAAGCCGTTTCCGAGGTAGGCGAGATAAATTTTGTTTTTTTATTTATTATTATCGCTCCAGGTAAATTTGTAAGAAATTAATTAAATTTGTAAGAAATCTATTGTTAACTGTAACGCCGACGTGTCCGTGGTCGTGGAGGGATTATGAGATAATTACATAATATTATTTTTTTTGGCAAAGAAAAAATCACGTTGATCCATTCACCCACTGCCGTGCCGTATAGTCTATAACACTAATAATAATAGGAAAAAATAATTTTAACGAATTTGAAATTTAAATTTAAAAACATATACATATAATAAAATTATAACTGATCGCTGCCTGTACATGGAAGATATTTGAGAAAAACTATTATTGGAGCTCAGACCAATAATTTTTTTATTGGTCTGAGTATTAGAGGTCTTTATTAACGCAATAGAACCCAAAAAATGTTTTTTAAAATTTATGACTGTTTGTCTGTGCGCTTGTGCGCGCTAATCTCAGAAACTGCTTAACCGGTTTGGGTGCGGTTTTCTATGATGTATTGTGGTAAGCTTCACTTAACATTTAGTATTTGTTTATATTGTGTTTTATTTCAATCGGTTTATAAATAAAAAGTTATGTCGATTAAAAGAATCACCTAGGTGCGAACCCGAGCTAAGCGAGGGTGAGTCACTAATGTTTAAATATAAATTTAAATTATGCACAATATAATCACTAACTCTATTAATAGAGACATTCCTAAAAACCGGCTCATAATGATAAATTACATAAATTATTTTGAATAAATAATACTTACTATGTATCTAGTTTAAAAAACAAGAAATAACTCGTGTTGAAACTTTTCAGAACGAATCAAGTAAGTCCAAACTCAAGTATCCACTAAAAATCCCCTATTGACTCTTGATATTTTCATCATCAGAGTTCAGATCATTTGGTCATCTTATTGTGTTATCGTCTCGGACTAAAGAATTATGTATAGAGACAGAGTCCGCCAAAATAAATGTCAAAGTCAAGAATAATGTCATATCTGCTGTCTAAGCTACTATTCTCGATTATGCCGTACAGTCGTTTACTTTCTTTAAAAAATAAATTAAATTTTATATATGTATTACGTATTAGTAAAATTAACATACAATTTTTTTAAATAAATTATGAATAATAAAAATAATATAGGTACTTACTTGTTGGCGAAACACTCAAATATTTATAATAAAGTTTATTAATATCCTCGCAGCATAACTTGTTTTTGCAAAGTTAAAATAATACAAGCATATCCATTTTTCTACACGCTAATCAGGTTTGATCCGCAATGGCCTCAATGACCAAATAATAAAAAGACTAGCTATTCTATTGGCAACCAGTTTCTATGGAAAAATCCTATATAAATGTCGTGCAGATCTAATCCAGTGATAAATGCTCAAAATAATGCTAATTTATAAAAATGTGTAACGTAAACTCTTAGTGGTAAAAAATAATTTTTAGTCTGTTCTGTGTAACCACTGAGTAACCTATGTTTTGTTTTTTTTTACAAGATCGTGACTAAAACATATAATGTCAAATTTTATATTTCAATAATACTGTCTACTTAAATCGATATTTTTGACTAAGTACATTTTAATTTATAAATTATATAACACATCTTAATACATGTACACTACTAATAATGAGTAATAATCCAGTTATGTTTATTGGCCGAAGATTTACACTATGTTAAAATAGAGCAAATTACCACTATTCGTTGTACGAAACAATTTCTACTCAGTTGAATGAACTGGAAACTATTTAAAACAATAACAAAAAATCTAGAGTAGCCACTTTGATCATTTGTACTAACTACTATGCCGTTATTATATCTTGGAAATTGGTCAAAGAAATTGCAACTAGGTTAGTTGTACATGGAATAGCTATAAAGACTAATATTGCTCTTAGCGTATACTCGTAAAATAAAATTGTATATAATACTAACGACTCACCCTCGCTCCGCTCGGGTTCGTGCCTAGTTACGTTTTAACGTTTAATATAGATTTCTCAGAGATGAGATGTTTTCCCGCAGTAAGAAGTATACTATATGTTGACCCGGATAACCAGATATCATTATACTAAATTTCATCAAAATCTGTCTGGTACTTTTTCTCGTGATGCGTTCCCAGACAGACAGACAGACAAAAATTCTAAAAACTATGGATTCGGCCTCGGTATCGATAATAAAGACTATTTCAATAAGATTTTCCAAAAAATATTTAATGTATAGAATTGATACAGTTAGAATAAATAACCATCAAAATGTTTGGTTTGGGATGTTAATAGCACACACGAGAATTTCAAATTAACACAGCTCTCTTAAAGTTACATACTGTAAGTATACTTATTGTAAGTAATCCTTTGTTCTGTAGATAAAAAACATATTATATACCTACACTTCTTTACGTTTATGAATAAAAAGCTTTCCGTAAAAGAAAAAAGACTAATATACGATTTTAACGATTAATATTTGAAAATATATTTACGCATCAACTTGAAAATCTTTCTCTTAATAATCGTCTGTTCAAAGAGGCAATCTACGGAATAGCTTCAACAAATACGAGCAAAGTCACGGTAAAGGGTTAATCATTAAAAATATCATAGTTTTCACTTTTCAGTAAAATACAAATCAAGTATTATACCGTAAAATTTGCACAGTCGCATTAAGTAAAACTAAAAGTTTGCGAAGTGCAGACGTTCTCGTCAATGAACTCAGCCTTGATATTAAACCGGTTTGGGAACGACAGACGGTATGTAACGTGTGGATACCATTATGATCTCTACTCCTTTGAGATAGAGTTTTAAGTTGGAAACTATTTAGAGTTTTGATAGAGTCTGTGGGTGTAACTATACTATTGGGAGAAAAAAATGAACTTTATTTTTATATTGTCTGGACTTAGAGGTTAAATTCTTCATCTATACCTACATATAATAAAATTTTAACTAAACTGAATCTGTACATTAAACATTTTTTTCGAAAATATTATTGAAATAAACATTATTATCGATACAGAGGTCGAATCTATAGTTTTTAGAATTTTTGTCTGTCTGTCTCTTACCGCATCACAGAAAAACTACTGGACTCCTGGAGGGATTTTGATGAAATTTAATATGGTGATAGCTGGTTATCCGGGTCATTAACATATATAGGATACTTTTTATCGCGTGAAAATATCTCATTTCTGAGAAAAAATACAAAAACTGCAATGTAAGAGAACACTATACTAATATGTAAAACCTTAGAATTTGGGTTTGGGTCATCTGAACGCAGGCGGAGCCGCAAGCAATGCTAGTATTTTAATAAACTCTTCTTTTTTTTATTATAAAAGATTTTTTTGCGGAAGGGAGAGAGCATAAGAGGATGATAGGATATGCCATTGTCTTTAAGTTTCAAATCGTTTAATAAGTATTAGTAGCCACTAGCCAGTTTTGACGTGATACGTGTTGGCAATCAGATTTAAGTCTCACTCCGTCAAAATATTCGGCAATCGGCATACATGTCAATTTTGCCAAACCTTAAATTATTTGTATGTAACAAAGTCTTTAGTTTGAAATTTTAAAATTTTCTCTAAAGCAACATTATTATAAGGAACTTTTCACATTCACATCACTAAAGAATACGAAAGCTCGTTAAAAAATTAAAAGCTTTGGCAAATTAATTGAAAGCACTTTTACATAAAGTTGTTGCAATTATAAAAAGGTTCTTACGATGACACATATAACAGCAAAAAATTTTTTATCGTCAGTTTCTTTTAAAATCTTTAAGTAGGTACGTACTTAATTCTTATTTTTCTAACATTCAACATTGAAATTCTAACAACGTGTAGATCCTACAGAAATTATTTTTAGTGTTTTTTTTTAATTCGTAGGCGCGTGTTCGCATAAATATTTCATGAAATGTCTACCGCGAAAAAAACTATGAATACCTATTCGAAAAGATTCGAAAAGGTCGACCTTGCGATTTTGCCAAATATTTTGCTTTGCCATCATACATCATAATGTTCCATGAATTTTATGATATTATATTATAATCGAAGATCATGTAATAGTTCTGTCGAGTTTCTTGCGCCAGTTCTTTGCTGGGCACACGTTTTTGTTTGTATTAACTGATTTGACTATATCAATAAATTATAAACATTAATATCGACATTCAATGTTAGGTATTGTTGTTTTTATATGATCCAATTGGCTGGCCCATTGGATCAAGAAAAATATTTCAGCTTACGAGTACCTCTGGTTTTCGACAGTCTTCAAAATTGCGGAGTCTCTTGAGAAGCTATCAACATCGTAAAATTAATCCCCTTCTGTAAAAAAAAACCTCCATGTTAAAAGGATTAAATTAGTTTTACTTATATAGATGAAGCGGATTATATAATTTTTAGTGTAGCTTCGGAATCGAGTCATGTTGTCTAGTAAACAAAATATAGGTACGAGTAACAAAACGAACGATCGTGCGGAACTTTTGGCAGCCAGCTCTCGTAAAAAACCAGTTTAGAAAGACCTCGGCATTGTCAAATTAGCATGGCCAGCTTATGTAATAGGTAGGTACTCTAGTTTGATAGATGTTGCCAGACTTGATTTTATCCGGGATTTATTCAGAAGACTCTCATGCTGTAATGGAAGGTATAATGGTCAATGATGTATCTTCAATAAAATTCTTCTTCATTTTTATATTTTTTTATGTGCTTAGTTGGTCACTTGGTTGATTAGGTACTAATTATAGTTGAACACAGTAGGTAGTGATATTGCTGAGATCCAGAAAACTAAAACAGATATTAAAGCTATCTAGTAATAGGAAGAGAAGGCCGTTGCTGAAACTTTTATGATAATAATTTGATTTGCGCAAGATTGTCATTTTGAAACCATTTTTATATTAGCATTTACAAACAATAACAACTTTTTCTGCGTGTTTACATTCTATCCTTATATGGTGGACAGGTGTATTAATGGATCTATCATCTAGTATCTATTTACGTATTTAATAATTAGCGACTCATGTCGTCCCTAGGTGATACTTTAAACTGACATAACTTTTTTATTTATGAACTGATTGAAATAAAACAAATAAAAAACATTAATTGAAGCTTTGCGTTAGTGTAAGCCGCACCCAAATCGGTTAAGCCGTTTCTGAGATTAGCGCGCACAAACGCCCACATAAACAGATAAAAATTCTAATTATCATTTAAAAACTCAATTCTAAATTCAATTTTAAAAACTCCTAGAAAACAAGTATCTGCCAGTAGAAGTACCGTCAAAATCGATCCAGACAAAATTGTGTATATATATATATATATATATATATATATATATATATATACTAGCATTTCCCGCGGCTCCGCCCGCGTTCAGATAACCAAAAACCTAATTCTTAGGTTTTACATATTGGTATACTCTTACATTGTAGTTTTTGTATTTTTTTTCTCAGAAATGAGACATTTTCCCGCGGTAAAAAGTATCCTATATGTTGACCCAGATAACCAGCTATCACTATATCAAATTTCATCAATATACTCCAGTGGTTTTTCTGTTATTCGGTAACAGACAGACAGACAAAAATTCTAAAAACTGCAGATTCGGCCTGTGTATCGATAATAATGTTTATTTCAATAAAATTTTTCAAAAAATGTACAGATTCGGCTTAGTTACAATTTTATTATATGTATAGGTATCCTTATCCCCAAAATCAATGCAATGATTGGCTACTTGTCATACATTTTTAGCCGATAAAAGATACGAAAGACGCATTTCAAGCTCTATGTATTGCAGATTGATGTGCGATTATAATTCGGTTATGTGACTGTCGTTTTGATTACATTGTTTCATCACTGTATGCTCCTAGTGGGATTGCCAACTTTTTGTACAAAAAAAGGCATATTAGGGTTGGATAGATAAAATAAACAGTATTTAGGAAAAATAAACAGTATAGTTTTTTTAAGTTTTGAAAACATATTTTTTGAGATTGCACAATTTAATTTGTTGTCATTTTTAAAATCTTTATATATATAATTCTTCTGTGAGTGTGTATGTCACTGAACTTCTCTCAAACGACTGGACCGATTTTGATGAAATTTTTTGTGTGTGTTCAAGGGGATCTGGGAATGGTTTAGATTCACAATTTTGTCCAAAAAGTTTGAAATGTTCAAATTAAAGACGTGTAGACAGGACAACGTCTGTCGGGTCCGCTAGTATTATTGTAAAGTGCTCAATAAGTAGCTCCATTTTTGGCCAATATTAATCCACAAAATTCAGTTCCTTAGATAATTTTTCATAACAACTTTGAATCGTATTCAATATAATTCTAAATATAAATTGTCAACATTCATATTAAATATACAAAAATTAAGATTTTCAATTATTTTTTCAAAATGATCAAGGGTCGCTACAAAATTCATTAGCGACAGCCTTTTATGGCTCCAGATCCAGCGATTATAAAAATTTTGAATACTTTTTTAATATAACAGTAAAAAGTATTTTAGAGCGAAATAAAGTATAATACCTACTGTTTTTAATACTATGGTTGGCAACCCTAGTCCCTAGCTCGTAGCCGTGTAGTTAGAGTGGAGGAAGAGAATAACAGTGCTATTTCAATTGGTGCTGATTAGGTTTCCCTACTGACTGTTTCCTGAACTGATGATTGCATTTTACACTTTTCAATAGTACTTTGTCGTTGGTAACAACTAATTACTTAATTATCAGTATTTCACAGTGCTGACGTCTATGTGCTTCTTTTTTATTGCAATTTTTAATTTATTCGAGTTTTTTTTGAAAAGTTTGTGTTATCTATCGTACCTATAACGTAATTTATTAAAATTTAATTATCTATTAAATAATTGTCGGAATGGAACTTGCTACCTCCTGTATAGTAAGTGGTGCATTAAGACGTTATCTCGTTATAATAAATGCTATGTTTACATAAATAAACAATACGGTGCAGTGTAATGCCCTCAATCAAAAATAAACTGACGACATGCCTACATATTGGCCTCTTACATACTTCGTGTATCGAAAGTGATCTAAAAATAGAAAAAGATGTATACGCACGTCTGGGATTAGTCGGAGTGAAGACGTGAGATTGGTATACAAAGTAATGTTTGCTGAAGAAACAAAATTTTCAAATGATTAGCTCGATGATAGCTAAAGTTGTAGAATGTAGGGGTATCTTAGCTAGTAACTAATATTATAAATGTGAGTGTATGTTTGTTTGTCCGTTCACGTATTACCAATGCAACGGTGTCTATGTGATGTATATAAATTACTATATATAATGTTTATCGGACGGCGGAAGATAGTGATTTTTATTTTAGAATTTCAAGTATATATGGGAGAGATTATTATCTGAATGTAACAAATACTTGTCACTACTAATATAATCGATCAAAAACAACTTTTAGTGATCGATGCTACTGCTCACTAAAGAATAAAAAAAGTATTTATCGTGTATTTGTCGCAGGCCGCTGGAATATCGTAAGATTCGGAATTTTACAAGCCTGCGAGTATTTTCTAACACATATTTATTTGTATAATGACGGATTACACAATATGCCTGCGACATAGGTAAGTAGTACGTAGATTTTGTGTTGTTTCTTTCGCCTTTATAGTAAATTAGGTCCAATAATGACACGCCTTAGTTACTGAGAAAGATCCGGTTATGTTAAGGCCATCCCCCGAGCAAATGACCTTTAACATTCGGCTCATCAATTGCTGTCCGGCCCCCGCGCAGTAGGTACTCTCACTGAAAATTTTTAATAGATTTCTGAATATTGGTCCAAAACAAAATTGATCTTTTAAAAAATTAAACGTGTTAAATATCAGTTTTTAAAATGATCTATCAAAACATGTTAACTATACTTTTATGTGAGTTGTAAATCATGTGTAGATGCAAAGAATAAGAAAAAAAATTCATGATTACAGCAATACTTTAGAATTTTATTTCTTTAGTACATTTATTAAATACTGACACAATAGCTTCTAAATATCGCAGCAGAAAAAAGCAGCTTTTGGTAAGGGATTGCCCTTAAATTATAACATTAACAGCAATTAGTCCGATTAGCTTGGGGTCGATAGGCGCGGCTCAAATGGTTTTTACACTAATTCTAATGAAAGTTTTAATAAAGTTGTAGATATGTTTGTTATACCCATATACTTTAAATAAGAGCTGTGTTACATATGTATTACCTACGTACTTGTTTTTGTTTGTAAAAATAATATTTAATTAGAAATATGTATATACATAAGTAGATATAAGTATAGTCCGCCAACCCGCACTTGGCTAGCGTGGTGGATTATGGTCTGATCTCCCTCGTAGTGGGACGTCAAAAAAGGTTGAATACAAATTTAAAACAAAGCCACTTGAGGTACTTTATCGGCTATGGTTAGGTAAGGGACGCGCGAACGTAACCAGGGCACGAATTCGATTCTTTCTTGGTGCAACTGCAATATATATATATCAAAAAAGGTTGAATACAAATTAAAAAAAAAGCCACTTGAGGTACTTTATCGGCTATGGTTAGGTAAGGGACGCACGAACGTAACCAGGGCATGAATTCGATTCTTTCTTGGTGCAACTGCAATCTTATATATTTAAACGAGCTATTCTTGTATATATATATAATCTGAATCTCGGAAACGGCTCCAACGATTTTCATGAAATTAGTATACAGGGAGTTTCGGGGGCGATAAATCGATCTAGATTAGTCTTATGTATGGGAAAACGCGTGTTTTCGAATTTTCATGCGATTTTCTTTTGCATTTTCACAATTTTTGCATTGTCAGTTGTCAGTTGTCAGTTGTCACTTCTGGTGGGTGGGAGGCACCACTGTACAACTGTCTACACTATATCGTGTCCGTATTAAAATCAAGTTTAAAAATATTATAGTGGAAATAATCTAAAGAAAAGAGATACAAATTAATCGATAAAACCTATGGGCAATATGTAAACATCACCAAGTCTTGATGTGCTGAAGAACAAATGAGCTTTTACAAATTCACCTACCAACAAATACAAAAGTGACAAACATAAAATATAGATACTATAAGTGCAAAACCATCTTTTCTGTGTCTGATGACAATAAAACAAAATAAATTTGTGAAGTGAAAGCGTAAAATATTAAAACATAAGTTTATAACCTCAAAATTTAATACTCTGTAATCTGTATAAAATGGTAATTCAACTAGGTATAATAGGTGCTCTTTTTCAATCAGCTTTTCTACTTCCAACTTCGCACTTAAAGTGGAGGACATAAAAAGTTGTTAATAAACATGCAACAAGAAATAAGACAGCAGAAAACAGAAATGTTAGAAATGAAAGAACAATAGACCTGAAACTAAAAATTCAGAAAAATGTCAATTGTTTATGTGGCACTCAATATTACATCAAAGAGGACTACCAAATAGAAGTCTTAAACAAACGCAAGGAGTTACAAGCCCAACTGAAGATAGAAAAAGACCTAGGCAAAACAGCTTTCATTAAATATGACAAACTAATTGTTGTGGATAATAATAAGGACACTTCTCGCCAATACTCAAATAAAAGAAGTCTGCCTGTATCTCCAGAAACGCCTTACCTCAATAATAAACAAAAACTAAGAAATGAACAACATACAAAGAAAACCAAACATGCTAATATTAAAGAGTTTATATTACTAAAACCAAAATTTACTTTCAACCACACAAATGATTACCAGGAACAACTAAAAACAACACAGCAAGATATAGTATAGTAAACACAGAAGAAACTTCTCATCCTTATCCCCCAGTATGGCCGGTCACCGTGGGAGAGTTCGACCGTAACCCTCAAAAGAAAAACTGATATACAATGAACAAAGGTATACATATCTTCACCAAAAAAACTTCTAGAATTAAAAGCAGCATTTCCTACAACAAATCAAAAGAACACAAAGATAAAATTATAAACTTTGTAGGCATATCAGAAAAAAATTATATATTGGAAACAAAATTTGAAAAGAAACCCTTTGCAATCATACAAGCATAATCTCCAACGGAGAGCTCGATGCAGGATACTTTGGAGGAGGCTTTTACCCGAGAGGGGTCTATACATGAAACCTAATAGGAAATTCACAAAAGACATTTACTAAATAAATACATTTAATTATGAAATTAAATACCTAATTTATAACTATTAGACCAGGGTAGAAGCCTTTAAAAATAATAAAAAGTGAAAAAAAATAATTTACGGGCGATCTGAGGTCGGGAAGGGGATGGGGGTGAGTTTTTAAGGGTAAAAAACGGTTTTTCTCGATTTCCGGCAAAACTAAAAGTCCTATCGAAAAAAGTCAAATGGCAAAGTTGTAGGTAATAAAAAGATCTAAAACTTTTGTATTTACACTTTTTTCACATAACCTCAAAATTTATGTGAAAAATTCAAAAAACCAAGTTATTGGTTTTTTATTTTTCTTTTACAATTTTTTTTTATTTTTTAACGAAATTTGGTGAAAACTTACCTTTTTATGTCCCAAATACGCTGTAATTTATTTGATTAAAAGTATGTATTTTTTCACCTTATTTTGAATTAATATCGAAAAAGCACCCTAATTTTCAATCGAAAATTCACCTGTCAAAATATCAGCTTTTTTCAAAAACGTTGGTATGTTTTCTGTTCGTTGAAATCTCTACTTTCCGATGGTGAAAAAAAAAATATATGTTACTATAGTAAATCTTCTGAGAAAATGCAAAAAACAAAAAACCTTTTTTATTTCATACACTTGCTTATCATCTGCCTTATTGCAGATGATACAAACAGATTCATCCATACTGATAATCTGTAAAGACAAAATCGAATTAATAATGCCTTCACTATTTTATCGTGAGTATACCCCCATGAAAAAAAAAAATAAAGAAATAAATGTCAAAATGTATAAAAATATATTATTAATATATTAAAAATCTATAATAAAATATATGAAATATACATGAAAATCGGCCAAATGTTAGTTATTAAAAATATATTTACTATACATATTTTTTTTATATTTATACATTTATTATAGATTTTAATATATTTACAAAAAACGGGAGCATAAGATTAACGGGAGTAAAAAGGTTTAGTTACTTTATCGGCTATAGGTATTATTATGTAGTTAGGTTATCAGGAACTCACGAACGAAGCCAAGGGATGTCGCTAGTTATTTATAAAATTAAGTGGGTACAGAATGTTTTTGCATGCTACCAGTAGTAACCTCCTTTAATAATTAATTTCTTTTTGTTTGAAGTGTCCGATGGTTATGATTCTTTCAGATTTCCAGGCTCATTGCCAAGTAGTGCTATTTCAAGTAGTAAAAACTAATGCACCGTACGTATACGGTTCCATTCTTTTTATTATAACTTATAATTAAAAAAACACGCAAACTTCAAAACAATCTTAAGTATGTAATTATATCAACAGTGGTGTGGTGGCAATAACCAGATAATTTATTTAATTATTACTTATTTTTATTTATTGAAGTCGGTTAAAAATTACCAATCTATACATATAATAAAATTGTAACTAAGCCGAATCTGTACATTAAATATTTTTTGGAAAATCTTATTGAAATAGACATTATTGTCGATACAGAGGCCGAATCCATAGTTTTTAGAATTTTTGTCTGTCTGTCTGTCTGTTACCGCATCATAGAAAAACCACTGGAGAGATTTCGATAAAATTTGGTATGGTGATAGCTGGTTATCCGGGTCAACATATAGGATACTTTTTACCGCGGGAAAATATTTTATTTCTGAGAAAAAATACATAAACTGCAATGTAAGAGTATACTAATATGTAAAATCTAAGAATTTGGTTTTTGGTCATCTGAATGCGGGCAGAGCCGCGGGCTATGCTAGTATTAATATATGTTGGGACATTAATACACAGCACCATCTAGTTCCATGGTAAGCTATGTAAGGCTTGTGTTATGCATACCAGATAGTTGATAGACTACACGTATATAACTTTAAAAATATATGTACGTTATACATATTATAAATATAAACACCTATAACTGGAGTACAACCGTTCGTGCTCACCACACAAATGAATGCCCAACAACAACGGGATTCGTACCCGCAACCGTTGGCACAGCAAGTAGGGTTACTACAAACTGAGCATCCTTATTTGTAGTAGGTACTTATTCTAAAATTGTAAATATAATTATTCTACGCGCTTAGTTTCAACTTACGAGCACCATCCGCGTAGTAATAACTAATATTACTAATTGCATGAACATGACATTGAGTTTCACCGAGGTTAAGTGAAGGACTATTTTTTTTTGGATACGTGTAGAGCTGATTTGCTGCTGTTAAAATGATTTTAAACTATTTATTATTATTAAATGATTTTAATATTGTGTTTTACATAAATAATAGTATTTGAATGATTTATCTGCCTAGATATTACTCTTTAATTGACCGACTTCTATAATAACTTCCTAACGTCGGGCTGCTACTGAGCATTCCTGAGTAGATATACTCTATGACTAAATTTGGCCCGATCGGGACTCGAACCCAGGACCTCCAGATCTACATCCGTATTACATCCTAGCCACTATACCCTCTAGGCAGTCGTTATGGGTGGTCCAAAATACATGTATTTCGCAATACTTACATTGATTTTAAAACCGGATTTCCTTTTTAGTTAAAAGTAGTTATTTTAATACAATTAAAAATATTTGAAAAGGAGGAGCTTAATGAATCTTAGCTTAGGTTTAGCCAGCTATTCTCTAAATAATCTTTACATATAAAAGTATATGTTTGTTTCTCTTTTTGTGTGATGAACCTATGCATCCCATTTTGTTCCATTCCTTCGATTGCTCGAAAAGTAGTTTATCGTAACATATTCCATTTGGCAAACATGACTACTGGTACTACTTTACACTCGTACTTACTATTCAGTATGTATTAATTAAATTTTCCAGGAGATTATATCATTTCCACGGGAAAACACATTATAATACAAGTCAAAAATATTAATAATCAGAATTACTTGAAACTTGGTATGAATGCTCTTCAATACAATTAAATAAATACGTGTTTTAGCATGTTTCTGAAATTCATCCTATAAGGGAGTAAAATAGGTGAGACAGTTTGTATGGAACCTACTTTTTTAGTTTTTTTGTAGTTTTAGCGCGAGCGAAGCCGCGGGTTCTGCTAGTAATTAAATTATAGGTGATAACACAATAAGTTGACACTACCAGATAATCTGAACTCAAAAAAATTCATAAAAAACGTTTCAGATGTTTTGGAGTCCATAGGAAACATACATACACACACATCGATTTTTATTTTATTTAATCAACAATTTAAATTTATTTATTGCTCGGAAAATGGAGTCTTTTATGAAAATTTAGTGACACACCGACTACAGCGCCACCTACCGGGTCCATTTGTAAATTCAAACCTTGCAGGGACCCACTCGAACATACAATAAAATATAAAAAATCGTCCTTGCCGTTTAGGAGATGATCAGTGGCACAACGACTGCAGTGCCACCTACTGGGTCCAATTGTATCCATTGTGGTGGACCCCTCATTTTATTTCCAGGCGTAAAATATTTATTTAACACGTTCGCTGCATTACGAGATCTATCAGATCTCTTGCAGGACTTTTGTATTGTGCGTTGACTATAATCGTGTTGTTTCACTCCTTGCGGGAGGCTCTAACGTGTAAAGTTCTTTAAGTATGAGTAAGACAAATATACATATTTGCTTCCTACTTAAAGGTGAATTCGAGGACATAAAAAAAATAAATAGAGATGGATTAGGTCCCTAACGCACAGTAGTATAATTATTTTTATTCCTTGCGTTAGGAGACATGTCGATACTCGTGGAATCGTACGCCTCGTAGACGCAAGAGAGGGAGGGTGGGCGGCGCGGGCGCTGTGTGAATCGAATTAGTGTTGTCCTAGTGTCGACGTGGGAGGTTGCGCGCACATTTCGAAAAAGTGTCAAAAAAATTTTATTTCATATATTTTACTTAATTATTTAATAAAATTGTTTTATTTTGGTGAGATTTTTAAGAATGAAAAATCAACGCTGGATTATAGTGCTGCATCGTCCAGTATAATTACAATTTTGGAAAATATAATGCTTTTTATTACAGAATTCCCCGAAGGAAGATGTACAGATCATGTTTTCCAACGTGGCGACAAAAAAAGACGTTGTGTGGGTTGTTATGAAAAATTACGACGCACATTAAACAGCACTGACGCTTCTAAAAAAAGCTAAAAAAATTGTTACCATTTGCGCGCAATGCAAATAATCAATGTGCTTACCATGTTTTAATGAAAAACACTTTGCATAGTTTATAAATAAACTTCTTTAATAAAACTTTTTCAATCGACAACTGACATATTATTTTATTCCCATCACTACTTACTACACATATTGAACTATCTTCGGTTGCGGTACGAGATACAATCGATATCTAATTTTTTTTTTGGTATTTGTAGTTTATTCTAATGTCATAACTGCGTGCGAACCTAGTAAAATGTAAAGCAATAGGCTCTCTTGACCCACAAAAACTTCAAAATATATGTCATTAGTTTTTTGGAAGATATTAATTATTTTCAAAACTGTATTTTTAGGAGACTGATTAGGTCTCTAACGCACCAAAGGGTAGGCTAGTTTCGAGATCTTTTAGGTTTCCAAAGCACCAGCTGAAAGTTCTTTCAAAATGATGGCGCAGTGAACGTGTTAACCATAAAACATACAAACACGATCCCAGGGGGAATATCGCCAAGCTCCAGGCTATTTTTTACTAAAAAACCTTTTAAAACAAATCGTTTGGAAAATGAGTGAAGGGTCCACAATGTAGATCGGGGTCTCCTAATATAAGTGATGTGATGTCTATCTAATACAAAAACGTCAATGAATAAAGTTGTCATTAAAAGGGAATTCCCGCTCTGACTTTATAGACTGTAACAGCTTTTAGACTGTATACAAAAAGTATAATAATTAAATATTTTCTTAAGTAATATTAGCAAAGATAAAATAATTTAGTATCTTTTTTCCTCTGTTTCTCCACAATTTTTTTTCTGTTTAATAACTATTGACGAGCTTTAGTGTTATCAAAAAAATATATTTGGAAACGTGTTTTTATATAGATAGGTAAATTCTATTCATTTATGTTTTCCTCAAATTTTGAATAATGTTTTAATAAAACTATCTTTTCGGATTATTTCGCGGAGCTATTTTGATTTTTGGTTCCCGACGTTTCGAATGCTTTACGGCAGTCATGGTCACGGGAGAGACTAAGGTTTTAGACGTCTCAAAGGTCATTATATACTTTAACAGACAGTGCCTATCCACCTAAAAAGTATTATGTGAATAGATTTTTTAATTCTAAAGTATTCATTATTCTAATATTGTGTTTGTTTTGTCTCCAGCTCATGAAGAGGCTGCGCCAAGTGGTGGGCAACCGTCTCTTCGAGGTGATTATGAAAGCCACCTTCTATGGGCAGTTCGTCGCCGGCGAAGACCAAAACAAAATCAAGCCAACTCTTGAGAGGTGAGCTATTAATACTTTCTTAGATTTACGAGAATATTTGAATTTTAAATAAAGCTATCTATTGGGATTTTTGCGGATTTATTATGATTTTTGCTTCCCGACGTTTCAAATGCTTTACAGCAAGCGTAGTCACGGGAGAGACTAAGTTTTAGATGTTTCAAAGGTCATTTGTATATATGGTTATTACAGACAATGTTTATCCGCAACATGATTTCAAAAAATACAAAATGACACCAAAGTACTTTATAATATTAGTTAATTTTAATTTTAAACAATTTATAATTGACCGTGACTTTGCGCGGCTTTAGCAACCATTTAGCCTTACTTTTACGGTATCACTGTAATCTTATATAGCGTTGCATTGCTGTTATTCAAATTAATTTTCATTTAAAGGGCAGGATTTAAAGGTAGTTAGATAGGTTTTGCATATGACTTTCCTCGCGTGGTATCTCCATACAAAAAGTGGTCTCTACGTGTTGATTAAAAATAAAAACTACCTTCATCTCGAACTTTCCCCTATATCCGATGATTTTGTTGAGTTTGTTTGTTTGCTTTTTTGTTTGTTTGTTATTTTGTTTGTTTGAACGCGCTAATCTTAGGAACTACATACTGATCCGATTTGAAAAATTCTTTTTGCATTAGATAGCCCGTTTATTGAGGAAGGCTATGGGCTAGATATCATCATGCTACTATCCAAAGGAGCGGAATAGTAATCATAAATGTTAAGAAATCGGGTAGACTTCCATACATTACTACTAATAGCATAAAGCCAAAGAGTTTTTTTTTCTAGTTTATATATACATAGGCAAAGACAAAACAGTTCAGTACCTTTTTCTCCTTAGTTTGTCAACCGATGTTCTTTTTTTTTGTTTTGCTTAGTCCCTTTATACGAGTTTTAGAGATATAAGGTTTTTTTTAGGAATAGTTGGTTTTTTTTATATAGATAAGTCTATTTATATCTGTTTTCCTCAAATTTTAAATAGTGATTATTTGAATTTCGACCACTCGGAGAACACTAGTAAATATAAAATAATCACTGTTTTATTAAAAATTAACTGTTGAAGAGAGGTTATTTTTAATGATTGTTGGGATTTTTGTATTTTGATAAAATCTATTCAATATCGGTTAGCTATTTTAAAATAAGAGATAGATATTTACTATATACGTAGATAAATACACACAGGTATTAGTAGAGAAATTAAATGTAGTGCATTTTTTGCATGATGACATAAAAGTGTTATGAGAAGGATAAGCATGCCGCAAATTATAAATCCTCTCTTGGGGACCTACCACTGACTGAGGAGAACACTTATTGGAAATTTAATGATGTTCTCCTGACCGATTCCGGCCACGGCGGCCAATCTCAATGAGACTAGCCAACTGCGCAGGACATATTATAATGCACAAGTGTACGCGCAGACATAACGTGCACTCTCTAATCTGTCACTCTCATTCTCCGATGGGACGACTGCTCGACACGACTAGTGAGAGTTAAGGTGCAGGACCGACGACTTTACGTGCTCTCCGAGGCACGGGGGTAAAGCACCGCCAACTTCCCAACTTCGGGCTGTTACTGAGGCTTAATATACAGAAAGACTCAATAACTAAACTTGGGCCGACCCGGGACTCGAACCCAGGACCTCCGGGTGTGCAGCCGTACATGCTAGCCACTACATCACCGAGGAGTTAAATATTTAATAATATACATCTGAATATCTAAACACTAAAGGCTTGAAACGTCAATTTTTTATTGAAATCTAAGGCTGTGCATAGGATACACTATAATATGACCGTAATAAAATGTACTATTAGAATTGATTGAATTTTTCGCACAGTAGGTACTACATAGATGGTGCTTTTTGCGCTATGTATTGACTTTCTCACTTTATTAATGCTGTAACGAATTTTATGAATAGTTTTAACAAGTTTTTTTATCGAATACATTTATTTTAAAAGATTCTGTTGTTTGTCATCTTTAACGATAAATATTAAAAATTATATCTTAATCATTAATTTTAGTAAAGTATAAAAGTATAGTAATAATAATAATAATTAAGCCACATTTATTTCATATCTTAAAAGTTACATTCAAAAGTTGTTAGTTGTTGTTAGTATGTTTGATAAATCTAGGTTGTTAGTATGATTATACTTTTTTATTTGTTCCGAGATATGGATCCCTGTTTGGGTGAAGGCCTCCTCCAGCTCCTTCCACGCTTTTTTATCTTTGCCAATCTTCATCCATTGTTCTCCTGCCACTTCCTTTATCTCATCAGTCCACCGTTTTATAGGTCTTCCTACCTTTCTTTTCCCCGCCATTGGTCCCTTCCATCGTGTAGATTCGATAGTCCACCTTTTATCAGAGTGTCGTGAAATGTGACCAGCCCAACTCCACTTTAATGTCAGTGCATGTGTAAGTGCATCGGTAATCTTAGTTTTCTGTCTGATTATGTCGCTTCTTATTTTCTGTAGTTTCCTTATCCTTAAAATACTTCTTTCCATTGCTCTTTGATTGCTCCTTATCTTGTGTTTAACTTTTTCTGTAAAGGTCCAATTTTGGCAGCTGTATAATAGACTTGGAAGCACACATGTGTCCATTACGACTTTCTTCATAAGTAAACTGTAGTTACCTTTTAAAATTTCTTTTAATGACCAAAATCTCTTCCACGCAATAGCTATTCTTCTTGCAACTTCTTCTTCATTATTAGTTTTACTAAAAGAAACTTGTTTTCCTAAATAAATGTAATATTCGACATAGTCTATGATATTTCCTCTTACTTTAATAGGCTCCTTAACGCTGTTGGTCATTACTTTTAGTCTTGCTGGCATTCATTTCTAAGCCGACTTTTGTACTTTCTTTGTCAAGTAATTGCATCATGTCCTCTAAGTCCTTAGGTGTTTCAGCTAGTAGTACTATATCATCAGCGAACCTTAGATGGTTTAAGTAACGACCACATATTTTTATACCTTTTTGTGACCAGTCTATATTCCGAAAAACGTTCTCGAGGACAGCAATAAATAATTTAGGTGATAGGGGGTCACCTTGTCTAACACCTCTTTCTATATCAATGAGTGTTCCTCTAGTTTCAAGTTTTACACAGCTTTGACTATTCTCGTAAATATATGTCAATATGTTTATATATTTTTGATCTATTCCGAATATTTTCAAGGCGTTCCAAATTGAATGGTGACTTATGCTATCGAAAGCCTTGCTATAGTCTATAAAAGACATGTATAGTGGTCTGTTGAACTCACGGTATTTCTCTATAACCTGTTCTATAACCTGAATGTGGTCGGTAGTACTATACCCTGAGCGAAAGCCTGCTTGTTCTATAGGTTGTGAGTTATCAATATCTTGAGTTATTCGTTTTAATATTATAGAAGAAAAGAGTTTATACACATTTGTTAAAAGACTGATTGGTCTGTAATTTCCTATGTCTAATGGATCGCCTTTCTTAAACAGCAATATGATGTCGGATTTGCACCATTGTAGCGGTACAGTCTCTGTATTTAGTACCTTATTAAATAGTTGTGTAAGGTAATGGACGAGAATTGGCGCTCCTAGTTTAAGAACTTCGTTGCTGAGCCCATCCGGGCCAGGGCTTTTGTCATTTTTTAGCTGTTTTATTTGTTCGTACACCTCTTCTTTTTCTATTGGTTTAACAGAGCTTAGTTCTGGATCCCAGTTATTATTATCTGTAAGTTCAAATATCTTATCGTTATTTCTTCTACGATACAAATCTTTGTAAAAGTTTGTTGCGTGTCTGATTACATGTTTTCTTGTTTTGGTTTCCTCTGATTGTTGTTTAAGTTTTTGTATTCAAGATTTCTGGATACTTAGCTCCATAAACGCTCTTTTTGTACTCCTATATTTAGTTAAGTTTCTTATTATTACTTTTTGTCTATGTGTTTGGTAGTCTTTCCGAATTGATTTATTTGTTTCTTTGTATACTCTTGCTAATTCTTTTTTCATATCTATACTTTTATTTTTTGTCTGTACGAGTTCCCTGCGTTTTTTTATTAGTAGTTTAGTATCTTCACTAAATATACTGTGTCCTTTTTTCTCAGTTTTTTTCCATGTTTTAGAGCTGCTTGAAATAATATTTTCTAATATATTGTAATAGGTTTGGACGTCGGTAGAGTAATTTAGATCATCTTCTAAGTTTTCTATGTTCGATTTTAAGTTTTTTATAAAGTAATCAATTTCATCTTCTGTCTTTGGAATATTTGGTGTGTTATTGAAAATTCTCCTACTAATTTTAGGTAATTTTAGTGACATTGTACCTCTTATAAGTTTGTGATCCGAAGGGAAGCAAGTGTTAATTACCTCAAAGTTTGTAAATAGTTTGGGGTTGTTTGTCATTATGAAATCGATTTCGTTCTTGGTATTATTATCAGGTGATATCCATGTCCATTTTCGAGAGTTCCTTTTTTTAAAGAAAGTATTAATTACTTACAGTTTGTGCTCTAACGCATAATCTATTAATCTTTCACCTCTGTCCTTACGTTCTCCGTATCCATGCTTTCCCATAACGAAGTATTCTTCTTTCCTTGGATGTCCTATTTTAGCGTTAAAGTCTCCTAATACTATTATTATTTTGTCGTCAGTTAAAGGATGTGCTTTGTCTAAATCCTGATAAAAACGGTTGAGGTCATCTTCACTCGATCTTTCTGTCGGTGCATAGACTTGAATTAGTGATATAGGAAGTTCACCGAATTGAAGTTGCAAAAGGGCTACTCTCTCGGATATTCCTGTAAAGTTTATTATATTAGTTTTGTATTTTTTGGTGATAAGGAACCCAACTCCATGGAGCCCTTTTGTTTGGCCAATATAACACAGGATATAGTCATGATATTCGTCAATGTTAAAGCCTAATTTTTTAACTTCTGACAGCCCTAAAATGTCACATTTTATATTCTTCAGTGCATACGTGAGTTCAAAATATCTCTCTATGCTTGATAAGGACCTTACGTTGTAACTACAAACATTTAGCGTCGTTGAGTTATTCAAATCAAGTTCGAGTTCTTTACTTACAGCTGGAGGGTAGTGGTCTAATTTCCCACGATGACCAATCGGCTTGGGATAAAAGTATAGTAGTAAGTATTAAATGTGTACGGTATGGCGAGAAAAAAAATATGTTTAGAAATAGCACACCTACGTTTATGATAGTTGCATTGCTTTTAAATTTGGTTTTACAGGTAGTAGATACGTTTTTTAATCAGGACTCAGGCATATTTCTCTTATGCATAGGTACTTATCTACATATTACTTCCTTTACAATGTTGATGAATAAACACTAAGAAAGACATTATTTTGTTCGTTAGTCAACAGCAATTATAACCTAGGAGTATGCATTGACTTTTTCACCGTCTTTTTTTACAACGGAACTGTGTGTGAATATTTATCTTACTAATATTATAAATGTGAAAGTTTAGATGTTTGGATCTTTGTTACTTAATCACGCCAGAACAGCTTAACTGATCAGGATGAAATTTGGCACAGAGATAGATTATACATAGTTTGGAATAAATAACACATAGGTTACTTTTTATCCCGGAAAAATGTACGGTTTCCGTGGGACAGATTTGAAAAATTGGGAAAAGTAATATAAATTTCTTAAATATTCAGATTTTGATTGTTGATGTCGAATATGTTCGAAGTTTAATATCAAATCTAAATCAAATCTGTAAAATTGTAACTAAATTTAAAATGGGTTATTAATTTAAAGATTTATGTATTAAATTTTATTATTTATTAAACATACAAGCTCTAGCTTTCAGGCATGCCAGATTAGCATAGTTCAGTACAGCAATGTCACGTGGAACAATAAACAAAACGTAGGTTATATAATATACGTTGGACAATATCCAAGAGCCATGTCGCACTTTTGTTCAGATTTTAATTCTCTTATCAGTAGGGTTCTAAGTTATTGCACCAAAAACATAACCAATAACATTTTTTTAGAAAATGTATTTTTTTGATTTTAATGCATGTAAGTGAATGTGTTTTTTATATTTTTCAGATTACGCTCTTTTGGAGTTAAATCAATCCTCGATTATTCCGTTGAGGAAGATCTTTCTCAAGAGGAGGCAGAAAAACGTGAAGTTAGGTATGTATCTATTTTCAAACACAGTGATTTACGAAGTAAAAACAGACTATCGGTTTTATTTATTTATATTTTATTAGTAAGATTTCATGGAATGCCTATTTATATGTGTTACAGTTCGTCTCGTTTCTTTTGAGGAAGAATCATTACTTAATAATAAATAATATGAAAGTTCTATTTGCTGATAAACTTCATGAAAATGTCTAATCGTTTTCCATTTGTCGGAATGGTTTCTAAGCAACAAAACTTGCGCCGTTATACAAAATTTATATATAGCTGCGTTATAAATATAGCGGCGAAAAAATAGCGGCCAATCCCCCCGAAAATCTCAAACACAAGGTTGACACTTCATCAAATTCCCAACTCTGTACTCAACTCGTTTTGACGGGGCTTTCACTAGCAGATAGCTGATGTCATAGGGAGTAGCTTAGACTACTTTTATTTTAGAAAAAGAATCAGGGTTCCGCGCGAAAAATCCGCGTACGTTGGGACGCTCCCGAATGAAGCAAATACAAATCACTAGTGTATACTAAATCTGTATAAATATTATAAATGTAAAAGTTTCTGAGTATGTATGGATGTTTGTTATTTTTTCACGCCAGAATGGCTGAACGGATCTGGATGAAATTTGGCACAGAGATAGATTATAGTCTGGAATAACACATAGGTTTACTTTTTATCCCGGAAAAATATACGGTTTCCGAGGGATATATATGTTTTTGTTTTTCTAGAGGCGAACCAGAGCGAAGCGGGGGTAAGCCGCTTGTATAAGATATTGGCTTAGTTACAAGAAAAATTCTAAAGCCGAGCGTTCCGTTTATGCTTTGTTTTATGAATAGAATGTATTCATCTATATATAGAGTGAGATCGCAACTCTATGGCCTCTTTTCCAATTTTCTCATTGTTTCAAGAGCCATGACGACATTTAACATTTTTATTTATACGATTATGTATCTTATTACATTGGAATAACGTTTAGTTTAGGTATTGAGTGCTAGTTTTGTTGGTGTTACACTGTCACAAAAGGAATACCAGTAACGACTTAATAAATTTTGACCTTCGTCAGTCGATGGTTATTAATTTGGTATTGTTGGTTTGTTTTGTATGATTGACTTTTTTATGATTTGATTTAAGATGTTATGTCTTTATGAATGTAGTAACTCGAAATCTATGCGTTAGATGATGTTTTGTTACTAACGACTTGCCCTGGCTTCGCTCGGGTGCGTCCCTAGGGACGATTATGTTCGCAATTTCATGGGTTTTAAAAAAAGTCGCCTAAGTTACTCGTAATAGCATCAGCTATCTCGGTCGGTCGAAATCGGTCCAGCCTTTTCAGAGATTGGCCGGAACAAACAAATAGACAAAAATTTTATAAATAGTTTTTTTTCTCATTAGTACCGTATATGCTTACATATGCATTTAGTAAAAAGCTGTTAGTTTGTCATTACAAACAGACACTTCAATTTTATTTATCTGTATAGATTTTTGTTAAAAACAATTTTTTTCCATATTGTGACAATGTTAGACACATCCATCTCATACATACTTCTTATTAAAAAAAATTCTTATTTTTCTAGAATATGCTACGAAAATAAATGAGTTTTTTGGTTTTGGACATTTATTAATTTAAGTAAAATAATACCTACTAAGATAACTTTAAAAACCTTGAAGTGAAAATCTCTTTTTGACAATTTTAGAATGACAGTGTATAGCGTAAAGTTTAAAAATTAAAATATAATTATATAGATATAATAAAAATGCAGGTTTATTTTGCAAAACCGGTTAAATGAAACTATAACATCTAATATCACAATTATTAAAATAGTTTTTTTAATTAATATCGAATATTCCAGAAGCTGTATAACGAGTACACGCTTGGCGGAAATAATAAAAAGCGGACCGCGACAGTTACAAGATTTAATCATAGCTGGGTTTTGATTTTTTATTTTCATTTTTGTCATTGTATATTTTTTTTAATTTTGAAAACAGTTTAGTAGTTGTCATTTAAATTTTTAATTTTTTTAGCGAGCAATCAAGTAATAAACATTTATTTGTTAGTTCATATGAGAATATTTCCAAAATGAGTTAGGCATATTTCAAATAATCACTTCACTGTTGTACATGAGATTCATTAATTCGAAGATGGTACTATAATTTAGCATGATGCTGGTCTGATGAAGAAGCCTGATGGTTTCTATCGGAACCTCTCAGCTATATTGTGGTAGACTGTAAATAAAAACGTATTTTTAAAAGTATTTCTTCATCTATTACATGGATACATTCGAAGAACGATTTATTTAATAGAAAAAGTACTCTCGTTCAGAGGGTCGACTTGAACTTTTAGTACATCATTACTTGCGCAAAAACGTATAATATTTTTTTCCTATTTAAACCTAAATAACTGTTCGTATAACATACATTGAAGTGTAAAAAAATGTAGTTTTAAGCGGTTTTAGCTGAAGTTATGTTAGTTTTTGTGTAAAATATTCACATTGTATTTGACTATTGAGAGTAATAAATATTTAATTATTAGTAGTTATTATGTACTTTGAACATTTTTCATTAGACTATTTGTAATACTAAGTATTTACATATATTATAAGGATATTATGTAAGATAAATACAAAATAAAATTTTACTTTTAAAATATTTTTAATCTTTGAAGGCATAATATTCTTGATAATTTTTGCTCGGAAATGTCAATTAAGAAAATGTAGACATAATTGAGATAGGCAGATTTGCTTTCTTACTGTAACGT
The DNA here is from genome assembly GCA_951806755.1 of Brenthis hecate. Lineage (NCBI taxonomy): Eukaryota > Metazoa > Arthropoda > Insecta > Lepidoptera > Nymphalidae > Brenthis > Brenthis hecate. The sequence goes on along the minus strand of OX638249.1, from coordinate 10,467,060 downwards.
GATGAATAATATTACATTTTTAACTTTACGACTAAATTTATATATTCTTTCAATGTCCTAAGTATGAGTATCTCAATAGCAATTTGGTAATTTTTGCATTTTTTTTGGTAATAATTTTACCATAATTAATGCGTTGATAAAATTGTATATTTTAATTACGACTTTTAATTAGTCGTGGTAAAAATGTTTATGAACGGCCAACAAGGGTAACATTAAACAAGCACTTTGCTTGTTAAAGAGTAATTAAGTTAATAAAAAGAATCGCTTTCGGGCTAGATAAATATATCCTACCTAATTAGTTATAGAGGTTCGATTTCTGTAAGAGTTAATCGCCAAGCCTTAATAATTAATATTAATGATTATTTTTCGTTCTTACTGTTTCCTATTTAACTACTAAACGTACTGCTTAATAATAATGAAATTTTAAAATTAAACACAAGCATTGTATTAAAAGCAAACACACCGTACTGAATCTTAAGAATAGCCATTAGAAAAATGTTACAAGAAAAATATTTCGGACGTCAGTCTACATTCAATTATTGCGACCTTGTGAATCACATCTTCGAAACATGATCGAATACGATTAAGTGAAAAAAAAAGTTATTTCCTTGGTAATAAAGTGGAAATTCCTATGTGCCAATAACTGTTCTAGGCCGTTAGTATAAATAAAATAAGTATAGGTAAAAAAGGGCACGAGAAAGTGTTTTTTTTTTGTTATGTTTCGAATCTAATTTTTGCGTATAATCTTAATATATATTTAATTTTAGTCGAGCCGTATAGATTTTTTTTAATGTAGGGATTAGGAAGCTATAGTAGTAATTTTTACTTTTTTTTTATTACTTCTTGGTGATGGACAACTGACATTTAATTTTTTTTCACGTCCCGATATGTTAGAATTACTTTCTATTTATATTAATTAATTTGTTTGTTATTCGAAAATAATTTGTAATTTATTTTTGCTATCCGATGATAATATTAAAATAAACTAAAATCTAAACGTACATAATATGTAATACCAGTAACCAGATCCAGATCTTGTTAATTTCAATATTTACGCAATGTAATTTGGCGCAAATTGAGAGTGAAAACTATTTAATAACTATTTATTTTTCCTAATAAATGAACTATAAAGGTAGGGTTTTATCTTTAACGAATTTTAAAGTATAAATGAATTTAACATTCTCTTTGCATTGTCAAAAATGTTTTTTTGACAACCCTTAAGACTGTCAACGGGCAAGGGATTAATACACTTCTCCCTATCGCCCCATTGCAATGGGGTAGAAGAGATCTGTTCCAGCCAAGCTATTATAAAAATCTTTTTAAAGATTTATAAATAAGTTAGGCCACTATTACACCAGCAATATAAACAAGAGGATAACAGTGTTATTCGTATATGATCAGCGCGTCGATCTCAGCCTGCGGAGACCAGCAGGAGGAGGGTCAACTCAAGCAATACCATGTGGAGCAACGCTTCGCAGACCGACGATACAAAGTGACCAGTGCGAGAACCTATTTCTATCTGAATGAAGCGGCCTGTGAGAAGAATATGGAAGCGTTCTTAAATAGCATTGACGCTGTAGCTGGTATGTTAATTTTTTTATTGATTTCAAAATGTAGTAAATAGTCAATTTGGGTGTGTAATTTCTTCACATTGTTTTGTGAATATTACTTGATAATATATTCGCCAGTTTTGAACCGTTTCCATAAATCCTTTATCTATACATACACATAATAAAATTGGAACTAAGTCGAATCTGTACGTTAAATATTTTTTGGAAAATCTTATTGAAATAGACATTATTATCGATACAGAGGCCAAATCTAAAAGTTTTTTGAATTTTTGTCTATCTGTTTGTGTGACGTGATCGGAAAGACCACTGAAGGAATTTTGATAAAATTTGTTATGAGGATAGTTGGTTATCCGGGTTAACATATAGGATACTTTTTACTGCGGGAAAATATCTCATCTCTGAAAAATCTATACTAAACGTTACTAAATGTAAGTAGGGACGAACCCGAGCTGAGCAAGGCTAGAGTCGTTATGAATGAATCTTCCCTCTAGGACAACATTGTAAGTTTCCGGAAAATGTAATCTAATTAATGTACTTCAAAAATGGAGGAAGTTTATGTTCGTCTATGGGTATTTTTATGTACGTTTACGGATACCTTTATCACTATTAGGTTGATTTATAGATAACGAAAGATGAATAGCGCTACGAATGTTTATTAAATCGTTCATTGTTATTGTATTTGACACGCTTGATTGAAATGATAAATTACGACTTCATGAATAAATAAATTCCAATGTAAATGTATTTAATGGTTTATTTTCTTTTTTCAAGGAATTACTAAGAGTACGGGTTTGATGGCTGTTAAACTGACAGCGCTCGGAAGGCCTCAGTTACTTGTGAGTGGTTCTTACATATTTTATTAAAAAGAAAGTACCTATTAATGAGCTGAAATTGTAGTATGTAAGTCTGACTACTATTATAAATGCGAAAGTTTATATGTGTGTATGTTGTAAGGCAAGTGATAATCATGTTCAAAATGATTCGCACATGAAAATATCAAAACTCTCTTACTTTACCCGGGGTTAGAACCCGTTTCACTTGGTTTTCCAAGCAAGCGCGCTACCACTGGGTTACGTGACCTTAAATATTTCGCAAGTATTCTATGATAGCGCGATGTAATTCGGTACAACGTCTTCTACTCGTATAAATAAATATTTTTCGCCTACCAAGAAAATTGTTTGATTTGTTTTCATTCGAGCTTCGTTCGAGGGCGAATTCAGTGGGCACTTTTATTGGGCTGAAAAGTATTTTAAACGAAAATACAGAAAGTTTTTATGAATTTGAAAAGTTAATTTATTGCTCATTTCATAATATTCCTTAGATTTCTTTATAAAAATCTTACTTTCTCAAAGCGATCTTCGTTTTTGCCTGTGTATCTTTGTTTTTTCATGATATAAGTTATATCGGATAAAGAACTAACAAACACACACTCGTACACAATATTTCGTATACTGTAACATATGCATTATAAATTAGTCTCCCAACGCGTGAGCTTGCGTTTGTTCGGGCTTATCTCAGAAATTACTGAACTGATTTTCATGCTGTTTTCTCCGATAAAAGGGGCAATATTTAGAAAAGTTATAGTCTATAATTATAAACATTTTACGAAAATAAAGAAACCGAAAAAATCGTGCCTTCTGAGAATTTTCTTTATATGTATTCAAACATAAGATTTCGTACTTTTTGGAAAATATATTTTGGCTTTTAATTTACCAATTATAATGCATAATTTCTGTTCTATAAATATTACCAACTTTTTCAAAGTACAGTCTTGTCGAGTTGTCGTCCCACTGGAGTTTGAAGGAATAGAGAGTGGACCTTGTGTATGCGCGTATACTAGTTTATAGATTGTATTTCACTTTTATATGTTGTGACAGCACCATCTAGTTCCATGGTAAGCTACGAGGCTTGTTATGGATACCAGATAGTTGATCAACTACACATACATAACTTTAAATACATACATATTATAAATAATATAAACACCCAAGACTGGAGTACAAACATTCGTGCTCATCACACGAATGCCCCCAGCGGGACTCGAACTTGTGCCCTCTAATATCTCCTGCGCAGATAGCTAATCTCACTGAAATTGGCCGCCATGGCCGAAATCGGTCAGGAGAACATTAGGGTATTCATGCAAAGTAAATCTATTATCTAACCCCTAGCTGCAACTGTCGGAAGTGATAATGCGCGCGCGCAGCTACATGCAGCAGATTGCGGGCGGCACTGGCAACGTGCTCACACACCACAAGACTATCGAGGACTTGCAGCGCTACCTTGGCGACCTCAGCTCCAAGCCTGAAGTCCAGGAGTTCATGAAGAAGATCACCTCGGATAAGGAAGGGTGAGCTTTTTTCTTTTTGGATAAGGATTTACTGTTTAGGTCACAAAAGAGTGTTAGAGGCTCAAACGTTTGGAATCTCCTGTGTTTATTTAAAAAGAGATCTCAATATTGATGTGTCAAACCTATTTTTGCAAAAAATTAAACACCGTTCTTCTTTCTATACCTGCAGTTTTTCTACATTTTTTCCGAAATGATTATATGTGACCTCAAGAAACTTTAAACTAAAATATATAGTATATAAGTAAATAATATAAGTAAATAAATGACAATGTAAAATGTACCGTATATATTTTTTATCCGGTTCAATTTACATTGTATTTTTTTTATATTGCTTACATTTTAACGCTTCAAAGGTTTTCTCACCGTTTAAAACCTTTAGTCTGCTACTGTTATTTTTTTATCGAATCTTGATATAGAATTATAATAAGATACATCTAATTTGTTTTTGTTTTAATTTTAATATACATGTTACCTATATTATATAATTGTAGTTTAATTCTTTTTTATTTTATTTTTATTTTATGGGTAAGATGAAATTTCGCTTTAGTTTATTTAAACTGTAAAAGATAAAAGTTTAGTTAATCTTTTTAGCACAATTTTTTATACATTTATTTACTTAATATTATTAACTGTGACATTAGATAAATATTTGTTGCATAAATTTTAGAGAGATAGTAGTTTAGTAGTTTATAAGATAATATCACACATTCTTTACGAATAGAAAATTTCGTTTGCCACTTTGCATAGGAGTTTTAGGTACAGGTATATACTTAACAAAAATTAAAATTACGTAGGAATCGAACTCGCACCGTTACATTAACGTAACAATATTTTTATAAAATTAAATAAGGGTGGAGTTAACATTTTGGTGGATCTCTGTATGAATAAAAAATACGAAAAACCATTTTAATTTATGATATAAAAAAATCACAAATAGATGACCAACGAGGTCAAAGAAAATGTGATGAGTAATTTTATTTTTTTGTAGTCGGAATTTATTTTCTGGGATTCCCCAAATTGAAATTGAAATGAAATTCTATGTTGTTTGCCCATACATAAATATTTATGTATGAAGATGTATTTCAGTGTGCTGCATTTATTCCCCTGGGACCGGTCAGTGGCGACTACTTGTTATCGTAAGAGTTGAGTCGTAATGTCGCTAACTGCCGTGAGTTTAGTATCTATATGTGGACTATAAACAATTAATGGAATATAAATGAATATAATTAATATTATAATTAGCTTTTGTGGTAGGATATTGTTTTATTTCTTGGGATATAGTTTTTTTTGGTTTTAAATCATATACTATAGTCCAATTAAATGAGTCTTTAAATTTTTTAAAACAATTAAATCTTCGTTCTTATTCAATATCTTCAAAAAATCCATATTGCTGTGATTTTTTTGCGCTTTTCTTCAATTCATTTTTAAAGTACACAGTAGTACAGTGATTCACAATTTTAAAGTACCTATTTCAAAGTCTTAATTATGATCTTAGAATGCATCTTATAGTCTATCTTATAGTCTATCTCAGTAGAATTTCAATTATAAGACTTATTTAATTGGCCAAAAAAAGTTAAGTATAGTACGTGTAACCAAATATAGCCAGTCCACATGTAGATTCAATGCTAGAACCACTCTAAACACTTCTCTAAATAAGCTTTGGCTATGCTTGAGTGAAATACTTACAAAATTTTCTATTGGCTTCAAATACTGAAGGACCAAATTTTTAATTGGTATTAAAATTGTTAGATTTTGTGCGTGTTACCATTTATCAACAAAATACAATCAAGCCTTGTAGCAGGAAAGTGGAATAAAAATATTTTTAATTTATTTGTCGGTTGACAATATTATTAAGAAATCTTAAGCCTCATTCACACGGTGAGTCAAAAAACGAATATTGAATAAAAAAGATGCGCAATATGAAATGTACCGTATGCTTTGTTACGTACCTACGATATATATTTTTTCGAGATTCTCGCCTCGGTAATATGATACTCTCCGTGTGGTGTGGACTTTTAATAAAAGCTGACTTTAAAAGTCTGGAACTGAGTTATTTAAATAAAATTGTGTATAAATATTATTAGAGATAATACCTATGGAAAATTTCAAAGCTGTGGCATTAAATGGCCGCATTCATTGCTATAAAGACTCATCAAGGCATTTACTAGAATTATTCTCTAATCAGGAATATGCGCAGCACTTTATATACACAACATAATTTCTACAAAATACAAAGACTGCTTTTATTTGTTTCTTTATTGATTTCGCTATTTTCGCTTATACACCAAATCTGTCCATTTTCTGGAGCAGTGGACAAAGATTTTGTTTTTGTGGAAACACTTTAAATGTTTATGTTGCTCCATTTTCAACTGGTTATTGGCTATCAAAATTAACAAATGTCTGTTAGGATTGGCTTATTGGTATTTTATTTGTTAACACACGTTGAACGAAATGTACTTTCTAATAGATATAACTTGTGCATTCTTCTAATTTTATTATTTTGTCTATTTCTGTAAAATTTCCAAGTTTGGATGGATTCTCATCGGCTTATCTATTGAAAATAAAATCAAGTAATCCATGGTGGATGAATTGCGTGGCTTAAAGGAATAAGGAAATATTTTTTCCATGTTTATTAGTCTTGTGATTCCAGCTCGTTTTGGAGTTTCAGATGTAAATAAAAATATTAAAACGATGTTCAGACTGACTGACCGGTGTAATGCCGCTGTCACGAAGATTTACTGTAATATAATAGGAATTGTTAAAAATAGTGTAGTTGAAAAATTAAAAGTGTGCAGGAGTTATGTCATTGTAAAGTAATTTCTTTTAATATGGCTTTGATCTTCTGCTCCTGTTTTTTTAGGGATTTCATCTTACCTCAAGTTCCATTTTGTTTTCTAGCTAAAAATATAGAAATTGCTATTTATATTTCTTTCTGTTTCGGTGCCTTTTATTAAAGAAAATAATAAAAATTTTACGATAATGGGAAAAGAACTTATCTAATATTTTTTTTGTTGTTTAAAATATTTACTTTATACAATGCAGTTGCACCCAGAAAGAATCAAATGAATTATATTATTATTATTAAAATATCGTTATATATTACAGTATCGTCCATTTATTCCCATGGTCGAACATTCTGGATAAGGATATGGGTCTGTCAGACTCCTTCCGAGTTCCAGATCCTAAAACCGGTCAGATGAGGCGTCTCATATCCCAAATATCCCCAAAGGAAGAGGAAATGTTCAGAAACATGCTTCGAAGGTTAAACAGCATTATCAAAGTAGCCAATGAACGTGACGTCAGGATCATGATAGATGCTGAACAAACGTACTTCCAGCCAGCTATTTCTAGAATCTGTTTGGAAATGATGAGGAGATACAATAAGGTATGGATTTATTAGTAAATTTTTAATTTTATTTGCTAACACGAAAATTGAATCGATTTTTGCTGCTTATAATTATTTTTATATAATTATAAGAAATTATCTTTGTAGGTGAAACTATTTTTATGAATTAAAACCAGTCACCCTCGTTTGTGGATCGATGATGGATATTCCGAAGAAACGATTGTTTGATGAAAAGATTCTTTAAACTTGAAATATTTTATTTTTAGAACAAGTTCCTAGTATTCAATACGTACCAGACGTACCTGAAGAGCACCTACAACGAGATCGTGACCGACCTCGAGCAAGCGCAGCGTCAGAACTTCTACTGGGGCGCCAAGCTCGTGCGCGGGGCATACATTGAACAGGTATGCTGTTATATATGTATATAAAATTAATACCTTCAGGTAGGTTTCTAAGAAATTAATTAAATTTCTAAGAAATCTATTGTTAACTGTAACGCCGGCGTGTCCGCGGTCGTGGAGGGAATATTGAGTAGTTTTTTCAGTTTGTATTTGGTTTATGTGTTGCATTAATATCTTATTGCAATTATGAAATGTGGTGGGATCATAAGTAATCAAATTCTGATGGGACGATAATTCGAACCTTTCGGTGAGAGAACAGGCGCAGGACCGGCGTGACTTTGCCACGGCATGGAGGTGACCTACCGCCAACTTTCCAACTCCGGGCTGTTGTTATTGGGATTTCCATCAGAAAGACTTAACAACTAATCTTGCCCCGGCCCAGGCATCGAACCCAGGACCCCGGATGTGCTGTGTGCAGCTTTTCATGTTAGCCGCAACATCATCAAGGTAGTTAAAAATAAGTAGTACTGTAAGGCGATATAGTTAATTCGAAAAACACTTATGGAAATCTAATACACGGCACAATCTACATGTAAAATCGACGTTAAGACTAACCCTTACACAGCTCGGGTGTTTCCTACGAGCCTGACAATTAATTTAGGTCATAGTCCATCTGTGTATTGAATTTCATCTAAATCTTCAATCGTTTCAATGTACTATACAACTTTCGCAATATAGAAATTGTAGTTCGATATCATGATGTCCGTCGTTTACTGCGTGAAAGAAGGACAAACCAACTTACACTCTTTCTCAGTAATAACACGGATTACTAGAAAAGCTTCATACACGAGCAAGCAAATTATACTAGGACTGAGAAACATTTCTGCTATATTATAATTAGTAACTATTAGGGTATAATAGTTTTCTCAATGGTCAACAGGAGCGCGCTCGCGCCGCCGCCATGGGCTACGAGGACCCCACGTGCGAGAGCGTGGATGCCACCACCGCCTCCTTCCACCGCTGCCTCAAGGAGATACTTGGCAGGGTTAAGGTGATTTTTTTTATTTTTTTTTTCTGGTACAGACGATGACGATTTTATTCTATATTTTATTTTATTATTAAGTCAGGCTAGTATTTCCGAAATTTTCAGATATCAATTTCATTTAATATGTTCTTAAGTCTAAGCGACATTTTAAATATTTTGTCTTTTTGGATTATGTAGCGGCTTTATTTTTCGTATTTTGTGTTTTATCATGATAATCGTGTTTGAAGTATAAATATATTTTTAACGAGACTAATTAGATATTTTAAATAAAACTATCTTTTCAGGTTTTTTCGCGGATTTATTTAGATTTTTGGTTGGTTATAGTTTGGGGAAGCAAAAATCAAAATAAATCCGCGATAAAATCCGAAAAGATAGTTTTATTTATAATGTCAAATATTCGTGTAAATTTAAGAAAGTATTATGATACCAATTGTGTGTTGTTTTTTAAATTACACATAGGTAGATAAATAATTATAATATACATATTATATAGTAAACATTTTAAATAACATTTTGTTTCTATAAAAGTAGATATTAGCTTTTAAAAAATTAAAATATGAAGCTCGCCAACCTACAGTAAACCTAAAAAGTAGAGTGACGTGAAAAAAAGCTGATATATTTAATCTAATTATCTATCTTTCTCACCCAGAACGAACAAAAAGACCGTCTGGGCATCATGGTGGCGTCGCACAACGAGGACACGGTGCGCTACGCCATCCAGCTGATGAAGGAGCACGGCATCGGGCCCGGCGACAAGGTGGTCTGCTTCGGCCAGCTGCTGGGCATGTGCGACCATATCACCTTCCCGTTAGGTTAGTGGGCTTAAAAATTTGATTATATTGATGACTATATCTATTAATTTATTATAATACTAGCGAGTAGCGAATCACCCTCGCTTCGCTCGGGTTCGTCCCTAGGTTGATTCCCCATACAAACTTTCATCCCCATTTTCAACCCCTTAACGGATGATTTCTGAAATAAAAAATATCCTATGTCCTTTTCAAGGTCTCAAACTATCTTCTTACCAAATTTCATCTAAATCAGTCCAGTAGTCTTTGAGTTTATTCGTTACAAACATACAAAAATATAAATCTTTCCTCTTTATAATAATAAACTATAGTAACTATAGTAGTTTATTTATACAAAATTGTTGCACTCCTTAAGTTCAAATAATCTCCTATTTTACATCCTCAGAAGATGTAATGACTAAAACTTAATCTTCTATCCGATTTTCATACAAACTTTTAACCCCTTTTAAAAGACCTTTCCTAGTTTAAAAGACTTCTTCCTATGAGGAATGCACCTGCAAAATTTTAAGTTTGTAGCATATTCATACTTAGATTAATCACTAAAAGTGGAGTTTGGATGATGGTATAATAATTTGCTGTTATTGAGCTGATCTGATGGAGATAGAGCCAAGAAGTTAATAGTAGAACTAAACATTATTATTGTACTCACACGATAAATGAGATTTTCCTCTAAACCTAGCTCAGCACCAGGTTTATAAGCTTTTACTCCTCAAAAAAAAAATTGAGTCATAAAAAATACGAAAGAACCGATAAACACGCATACATTTATTGTAAAAAAATATATATATCACTATTAATTGATCAATAACATATTTTAACTAATTTCCCAGGTCAAGCCGGCTACTCTGCATACAAATACGTGCCCTACGGCCCAGTAGTAGAGGTCCTGCCGTACTTATCGCGTCGTGCCAACGAAAACCGCGGCTTCCTCGCTAAAATCAAAAAGGAAAAGGGCCTCTTATTAAAGGAGATATTCCGTCGAATCTTCACCGGACAAATGTTCTACAAGCCCGTTGGAAACTACACACCAGTCTAACTTGACCTTCAAGATAGAACTAAGCCGGCTTTACACATGGCTTATGATGTGAGCATATTATGATACTGATTGTTCAATGAGTGTGTCCAGTCTTAATCAGTATTTTAAACCGACTTCAAAAAAAGAGATTCTCGTTTCATGTATGTATTTGTGTGTATGCTACGCAAAATCTCTATAAATTTCATGAATAAATTCCACGTCAAGACTAAGAAAGAGGTCGGTGTAATGTGTTGTTAAACAATGATAAGTAATCTGTACTCGAATTTAGCCATGTGTATTGTCAGTTCAAGACGGCCCAAGGCCATCTAGTAATAGCTGTTTGTTCGAATGTTGTTAGCCGTAACTTATTATTGGATTAGGAGATACTTTGATAAGGACTCAAGTCTGTACTGAATTTATGCAAGTTGGAACCTTGTTGCACTAATGTTACTCTAATATAATTGTTCGAATGGATTTTAAAATAAATGAGGGCTGATTAATTTGCCGGGTATTAATTATTATTTTCAATTGTATTCAAATTAATAAGTCATTTTTATTGAAATTATTTAACAATATTTAATTTGTAGGTAATTAATTATTTATTTATTAAAATACAGATTATACATATATAAATGTCAGCTTGACAGCTTCAGCCCTCTTTCTAAGATTCATGAACTCAAGCATACAAACTTAAAAAAATGCGATAAAAATCATTTTTGATGCGTATTCAGTATTGTTATACATAGTATTAGTTGAGATGGCTTTTTAGTATAAATGAAAAGGCTAGTCGTTAAAAAATAGTGCTTCGTCGTTTTGGACATTTTGAATTGTTAACGTATTATTTGTAATAATATTTTTGACACATCTTTATATTATATAATATTTTGGCGTTTTTTATTTTGTCTTTGAAAATTTAGATCATGTACAATAAATGTTCGAAATGCTAGTTAAAATAACTGTTTTACAGTGAAAGTTTTGTTACGTGGCGCTTGGTTTAAAGGCCCCCTTATAATTAATGAGAGTCTTTGGCAATAAAGGTCCCCTATTTAAGGGACTTTTCAAATTAAAGATTCCTCCACACTCGCTAATAAACTGAACTAAAGGATTCCTTGTATCATAGCGTTACGTTAAATAGGTAAATAAAATTGGCTGTTAGAATCTTGTTACACTGTAATGTGTATTTTATGGTACTTATATAAGCTTTTCTCTGAAATACATTTGTACATTTTGTGAATTCCGTAAACCTTTTTCTATAAGGTTTTAAAATATGTACAGATTATAACAACACGTCAACAGATATCGTATTTAAATTTATTTAGTCTGTTTTTGCTGCTTTAGATTTATGACAGTTTTTGGCGACTTTGATTTAGATATTATATCAGAAAAGTGTGCTTGAAAAATATTCAGATCTGAAGTCTTGCACTTCGTTAATTCTATTCTTGATTTAGAGCAGAAAATGTAGACATAAATAGTATTTTTATGTTATTTTGATGAATTTATCAGTTGATCAATGTTTAATTATAATTATAATTTTTATTCAATTTTAATGGATATTTAATTTTTATAATCGATTTTAATAATTCAATTTTAATAAATATTTCGCTAATCAAAATTGTAATCGAATCCGATTTTAATTTGGATTATTTGAAATGTGTAATAAGTCTAATATGCAATTATTCTAAATTGATAAAAATACCATGAATTTGTATAGATGAATTGGGTGAATACGATATCTCAATACTACGAATAAAATCGATTACTAGCGTTTATTTTCTCTTCCGTAGAACACTTACAATTAATAATAAGCTAGTCCCTTCTCTGAAGAGCTTTCTATAATTAATTAACAAGGACAATAATGTATTTCTAAAAACTTAAATATTCACAGATTAATAGTAAGGACTAAAGACCTGTTAGAACTATGTCGAACTATAATATGTTTTTTTGTTGAGACAGAGGGACTTGAGAAGGTTAATGCATTTTAACTGTGTTCCAGATGTTTGGTCGTCCATTGATTATAGCGCGGTATAGCGGGGCATAACTTTGAATAGCGGACTATAGCTTTGAATAGTATAGTATAGCAAGCTATTCAAAATATAATTCTGGATATATGCTATAAAATCAATGGACGATCCAATTTAATTATTAAGTTAGATCCTGTTTTGTGTTATTTATTGTATAATTTAGTAATTTTCGTCCAACGACGTATTAGTGTTGTTTTCAATATATGCTCAATAGATCTGTTGGGGTTTTTCTTTAAATGTTGTTTAGTGTCGATATTATATTTATCATAATTTACAAATTAAATGTGAGATATTCGTTCATTTATTTGAAGAGAATGCTGTATATTTCAATCAGTTCCTACAATTTATTATAGGCGTTACGACGAGCCTATCGGTTAACTTACCTCGTAAATGCTTCGATAAATGTTAGAAACCAAACATTTTTGTTCCGAATAGTATGTTCTTTTTTAAATATTTTTTTTGTGTTAATTTTATTTATAAGCGATTTATTTCTGTATCTGCGCTAATAATTGTGATGCTAATTTAGATTATTTTACAAGTAGACATTTTATTAAAGACAAAGTAAAAGTAATCTTTTTCTTTTTTTTACCTTTAAGTTAAGTAAGAAGCTGAGTATGTTTATATTTAATTGCCTCAGTGGTTTGGTAGTTAGCAAATACCGCTGCAGATCGGAGGTCCTGGTTTCGAGTTCTGGGTCTGGCTAAGCTTAATTATTAAATTGAGTGTCAAGAAATTGTCAGTAGTAGTTCAGAGTTGGGAAGTTGGCGATGTTTCACCTCCGTACCTCGGGAGACCACGTGTCGCGAGTCAAAGTATAGTCCCATCGGACCTTGAGAGTTATATGGAATAGAGAGTGCACGTGTATCTGCGTGAACTAATTTACCAAACAAAATAGGTTACATATACATATATATATATATATATATATATATATATATATATATATATATATATAGTTTTGATCGATCCTGTGTTATACCAACTAATTTAATTCATTAAGATGTTAAAATACTTAAATATAACTAATACTATGGAAAAGTTAAAATATTCCAAACTATGAATTGACGATTAATAATGAAACATTTTTTATTCATAACAATCTTTAATATAAACACCCCATTTAAATACACTTATGACACAAAAGTTTTTCTGAAAAGTACACCTAATAAGTACAAAATTATACTTAAACAATTTATCATTAGAATACCAAGATCTTTATAACTAAATATGTTTTCACAGCTCGATAGATCATCTTACCCTGTGTGGGTACTTGTGAATATACTTTTGAAGTAGTAAAAACGTGAATGCGTTTCACGAAAAAAGGCCTATCAATGTGGCGTTAGCGTCTTTATCTTTTTTACCCGACTGCGCGACGTAAATGAGGGTAATGTGTTTATCAGTCTATGTATGTATGTATGTTTGTTCCTATGTGGCGTTCTAGAGACCAAACACGTGGACCGACCGATTTTGATGATTAATACCTCGTTAGATTCGTCTTGATAACGCGAGTGTCACAGGATATATTAAAATTGTTAAAAATTAATGCATGCAGTCGGAGACATACATAGCATACATACATCTCGCAGCAAGGATGATACGTGTATGACTCCGACTGCACAATACTTTATTCTTTCGTCAACTTGTTTTCATCATTTTAGTTAGCATTTATGCAGTCGGGTTTTTTATTTTTATAATTTGAGTTAATTTATAGTTCCAGAATTTTCCGCAAGACGTTTTTCGTGAAACGGACTATATTATATGTATATTTGATATTTTTGATATAACTTTATAGTATTTTTCTTTACATCAACAGCAGAAAGTTTCGTTCCAAAAACTAAGACCACACCGTAATGTTGTCTATATTGTTAATCCCCTATTTTAAAAGGCCATTTGCACGGAGAGTTTTTCGCATGGTTAAGAAGAAATTATCGTACGCTAATATCGTATGCAATAATTGACATACGACAATCGTATTGCTTTCCCATATGCAAGGATTAATATATCTCTATGAGAATCCTTGTGAATCTTTTAAGAGACAAATTTTAAGAGATTGACAAGTACCTATTCTCAATTTTTTACTCTCAATTTTTCACAATGTAGACATGATACATATGATATTTTTCAAAGTTTAGGTGTACAAGTTTAGTATAAATAGATTGAACTGTACTTAGAGCGAGATTTATAAGACTAGCTACTCACCCTCACTTCGCTCGGGTTGCTACCTAAGTACGTTTTAAACGGTTAATATGGAATAGATAGTCTATATATTTTATATAATATATATACAATATACCACGGTAAAAAGTACTCTATGTCACTTTCCAGCCCTCTAACTAACTCCACACAAAAAATCACGTAAATCCCGTCACTCTGTTTCACCGTGAAAGAAGGACAAACAAACAAACACACTTTCACATTTATATTTAAAAAATCTCATGTTTACACTACTTACTCGGAGACTCTCGACATCCAAAGATATTTTAAATATCGTATGGCTCTATTTTATTATAGGTATTCCTTTAATATTCATATCTTCGAAACGAGAAACTCTCGGTGTAAACGGCGCTTTACCTATATTGATTTAGTGATATACCTAACATTCGAAATATAAAATTCAGTTTATTATTCTACTAAAAATATACATTCAGTACAGACACAACCTTAAATTATATAAAAACCTATGTTTTTTAAAGTTTCTTAGAATATAAACTAAATTATACAATTTACTCTCTCTACCTGTAGGTAAAGAAAAAGTTGAGTATAGTATCAGATTTTTGGATTTTTAATATCTTATAACAGTAATAAATAGGTATGCATTGCAAAAATACTTAAGTAGGTAAATAGAAGTGAACGAATATAGTAAACTGTGAACATTAAGTATCAAATCGCTTAGTTTCTTTTAAAGTTTCCAATCCGATGAAAAACGTCTGTAGAAGAGCGAAGTTCACTTTTATGTGTAAAATTTAATTAATTGATATCCTCAGTATATAAAGTACTCACTCACTGTCTTATGAGTCACTCATGGAGCATCGTCCCAACAAATAGAGCAACGTACCAGCACCAGTCATGAGTTTTAACTAAAAATGAATAGAAGAATACGCAAGAAGCCGTTTTCAGTATAATTTTTACATTTGGTAATTTCTTATCTATGTTTATATTCTTAAATGAAGTCCTGTTCATCCGTAAGCGCGTCACTTGAGAAGGGCTAGACCGATATGTCATTTTTTTAAATGCTTGTAATAAATAGTCCGAATATGGCTTTAAGGGAAAAATAGATAATCCCGGAAAATTGGGAATTACAGGAAACTGAAAATTATTACATTTTAACTTGACTTTAAAGATTATATGATAATTGAAATTGAGATACTCAGACAGACAGTCTGTCGGATCAGTTTCGTACTAAAGAACAAAAATCTGTCATCCACAACTACTTGTAAAATAGGCAAATCCCCTATTATCTAACAATTATATCTTCCTTATACTGTATAATAAATGATAGATAGATATTATTATTATCATGACTAGTGCTGGCATCTATACAAAACATTTTAGTTATGCACATTACTAGTGTCTTCTTCTTGTGCGAGCGGTACACCACTCGCAGTTCGTCGCTAGGAACGGTGTCGCTCAGTACGTCGCATGCGCAATTCGAGCACGGCGTGTGAGGCGAGCGCAGACGCAAGTGCAAGCGCTAGCACGGCAAGTTGCGTGCGCACACACAGGAGTGCACGAGCTGCACAGGCTAATGCTAGACCAGCGTGCCGTGCTGCCAATATGGCTGACCACGGCCCCCGCCAGCCCCCTCCACCAACGCATATACCCGCCTTGATAAAATTTAAACGTCATTATTAAATCACATGTGTGTATGTACCTTAAAAGTAATCCGTGCGCATATGGCACTGCCTAAAAGAAAATAGCTCATTTTGGTTTCAGTTCATCACAAACAGGTTCGAAATAAGCTACAAGTATGTTTTTAACATTTCACTATAACATGCAAAATCAGAATCAATTTTATGACTCACTAACTCACCTAATGTCGTAAAGTGTTCTGTTATTTTTTAATTAAATATTGTATGGTATAGTATATATTACCTGTAGTACATCCCACAGTGCTGCACAAGCGCCCCAGGCGGCAGCTGCGACCGCAGGTAGGGCTAGATCACTTCTGGCCGCTCTCCATCGCAGTAAAGCTAGGAGAAGTGATGCATGTGCCGCGGCTCCTCCTGCGGCTAGAGCCCCACGCCGGCCTCGAGCCGCTGCCATACTCAATGTTGCTGCGGCTAGGGTTTGCAGTGCCCCAGCACCGCACAGAGCCCTCCATGCACCACTCCACCCCCCCACGCATACCCCGTACCACTGTGAAGTAATTTTTATTTTATTTTTGAAGGTACAGAAAAAGGAAACAAAGTACCTTTGCGACTGATACAGAAACAAAGCTAAATATCATGTTTTCTGTACACAACATACTAGATGTCAAATAGATAAAAATCGAACTACTATTACGAATGGGAAAGTTTATGTGTGTATGTCCGTTTCTCTTTTACGTTGAAACGGCTAGACTGAGCTTAGTATATAAATAGACTATGACCTCAAATGTTATTCCATACACGGTTTTTGTTGGGACGCAGCGAGCGAAGCGAGGGAAACCGCTAGTATTATTAAAAAATATTTATTGATATATCAATTCATTACAAATCAATATTTAATTATAAATTTTATTATAATATTTATAGCAATTTAGTTGAAAATTATGAAGCACTCTTAACTAATAATAAAATTTACCTTAATATAAGACGTATAGATAAATCCCTGTTGAAGACCGATAAATAATCCCATGGGAGCTCCAAGCAACGCTCTCGGATCCCTTATCACTGAGCGAGCATCTGGAGGTGGAGCTGGTGTTGATGCCGCCCCATACAGCCCGAGACACGCTGCAGCAAGAGCCAATACTGCCCAGAGAGCTACGAGGAACCTACGACCTTCCGAGCTCAATGAAGATCCCAATAAAAATTGAACTCCTGGGCAGCCTGCTGAGCCACATGTTCTTTCCTAAAAAAAGTTTCTTTTCTGATCATAATGATTATTTATTGTTTGTTATTGTGTTTATTAATTTTTAATTGAATTGAAAGATTGCCTGTGTATAAATTAGGCTAATACATCATTTAAATACAAAAATGTATTAGAGAATATTATAAAATGCATATTATGACAGTTATGTTCCTAATATACACATACACACGTATGTGTGTGTGTGTGTGTGTGTGTGAGTGCGTGCGTGCGTGCGTGCGTGCGTGCGTGCGTGCGTGCGTGCGTGTGTGTGTGTGTGTGTGTGTGTGTGTGTGTGTGTGTGTGTGTGTGTGTGTGTGTGTGTGTGTGTGTGTGTGTGTGTGTATATATATATATATATATATTTATTTGGGTTGTATTTTAACGTGTTTTTTCGTGGGAGTGAGATAATCTCCTGCGGTAAAAAGTAGTATGTGTCACTCTCCAGACCTTCAACTCTCGCCGTACAAAAAATACGTCAATTCGTCATTCCGTTTCGACGTCAAAGAAGGACAAACAAACGAACAAACACACTTTCACATTTATAATATTAAAAAGTATGGAATATACTATATAATATAATTATTATAACTAAAAACTTACCTCATAATCATCGTCCAAAGAGTCATCTATTGACCATTTAGACAAAGATAAGTTGGTTGGTAAATTTGGTACTGGTACTAAAAGATTTTCGGGCCAAATTAATAAAGCTCCGCCCAGTAGGAGTGATCCAAACATGAGTCCTAAATCTTGAGCAGCTCGGAGCGCTCTTAACGCTCTTCGTAAAGCAATTCTTCGCCTGCACTCATCGCCGATAGCTTGCGCCAGAGATGTCGCAGATACGGATAAAGCTAGTGACATCGGCGACAAAGTAATGCCACAAATAGCATATAATGGTAGTAAAATTGACAAAGGAGTTTCTACAGTGTGTGCAATAAAAAGTATGCAGACCAGTACGTGAGCTACTGTGATAACTATTCGGGTTCCTGATTTTTGTAGTATTAGAGGAGAAAAAGGGGCTATTATTGCTGCAACTGTGTGCATAGTTGCTAAAGGCAGTGCTCCGGCTTCTGCACCGGCGACAGCTGTGAATGGTAACAGAGCTGTTGAAAATAGACCATTGGCTATACAAAGAAGAGTGAACCGTGAGACAAGAGGTTTGGGTATTTGGGGTGGTTGTCTCGTTATGAGACGACGAACGGAGGCAGCTCCGACTGATGATGCAGCGGATTCCCTCCGGCGATTGGCAACGACAGCAGGTACTTTGTTTGGAATTTTGGATTTCCTCCACGGCCATTCTTTTTTGTATATCGTGCTGACTGGAATCTGTAAAGATAAGTAATAATGACCATATATATATGAAACGAATCTCTTCAAATTATTAATACTTATAATAATATGAGTACTATACTTGTGAGATGACAGCTCGGTTTCGATGGGGGTCGGACACGGTCCGCGCGGCGGGGCGGATGCTGTGCGGCCGCGATCGCTCCGTCAGGTCCGGTAGGCTGCCCATACGACCATCTGGTTACTAGCTATTCCCTCTCTCAATATCCTGTAATTTTTAGAGACAATTTTTTACATATTTGAAGTAGCGTATAATTAATAATTATATAATAAATAATGCGTCCAAATTTCAACCATAAAATATAGGTTCAATATACATATAGGTATATCTATTTATATTGTACACACTATATATTTATATATCTTCGTACTGGAGACCGAAAGAAAGGCTTTAGTGGAAATAAAAATATATTCGCTCTGATGATTTCCTTATCAATTAATTCAGAAAAAAGAAGAATAACGACTCTTAATAAGTCAATGCTAGTCAATTGTATTTAATTTAGTTATTGTTTACGTACCACGTAATGTACTTAAGTCTATCAAATGGCTCTTTGTTGAGATAATGTACGTACAGACAGACCGACATGATAAAATTATAAATATTTTTGCTATTAAGTTAGAAAGTCAGTAAAATTCGACGTATAATAAATAAATTAAAAAAAAAATGATATGTCCCGTGATGTGTATCAAAAATAGATAATGTTAAGATTCTCGAAGTCACCTCAATATTTATTTTATGTAATGGGATGAATAAAGAGAACCAGCGACAGTTGAACATTTCTAAATTGCAAAAAATCTCAAGAATGGATAAGTGTAGGTACTTATTCTCTGTGAATTATGTCAAGGATACCATTCGACCTTTACCTACGAAAGAGCTTTAGAAGCAAGGTTGCCAATTGTATTTTTAGGGGATCGTAACATACATAATACACTAGGAAAAATCGTATTTTGGTAAAAATTCTAGGAAAAAAACTGATACGCCACATTGAAATTTCAATAAAAATACGTTGTAACTTAACAAAGAAAAGGTCATCTGGCCCCTTGGAAAAGTCCCATTGTAACTAAAAAAATACAAAAAGTTTACAAATCTTTTGTTATTGATTTTTTATATCGACAAAATGAACATTATGTACTTAATATTATTTTTATATTTTGTTATGAAGATTGAAAATTTGAAATCTTACCAACTGCGTAAAAGATCGTATGAATACGATTTAAATCGTACGATTGGCATCACACTGTTTAGAAGTCACTTTACTAGCGGGACAAGGTGCCATGGGCATTTTAGGCAACAAAAAATTATTTGCAGGTTTTAGCGGAAATTATTTGCAGGCTTTAGCGGAAATCGGGTTTGACTATCATTTGTTGTATGGCTGAGAATGTTTTGACAAAGCACAAAAGTTTTCGTATCTCATGATAAGTTTTAGTTTCTAATATTACTTTACTTCAGAACAGTTGAATTTTAAATCGAAATTAAACAAAAATAGTCGTGTAAACATACACCAATATAGTTGAGAATTTTTTCCTCCTGTTTTCTTTACAGCATCTATAAGTTATTTTCAGTCTTCTTATGTTTTAATTTTTAATTTTAACAATTTAATTAAATTAATTTATTCAATATATATTGAATAAATTAATTTGCAGCAACTGCGTCACTTCTATTTATATTTTTAAATTCGAAGAAAAATGTCTTAAGACAAAAATGAGTAGAAAATAATTTTTTGACATGTCAGTGTAAAAAGAACGCAACTTCATTGTATTTTACAAACAGAAATAAGCCGAAAAAAGGAATAGGTAGAAATATATTTTAATGCCTAATAAGGCTTAAAACATAAGAGATCTGCTTTACTTTGGATCGCTTTCAAGTATATAACAACACATTAAACGTACAATACTGAGATCTCTTTAAAGCATCTAATTTAATTGAAGATTTGAATGAGAAGAACTCTGTTTAATTTTCAATACATATAATAAAATCAATAGTGAAAAAAAATCCATTCAATAAAAGTTAAAGCAAATTGTAAGCCCACATCAAGGCGCTTATAAATCAGAAATAACTGAACGTGGCTTTTCATTTACAATACAATAGATAGGTACATAATGAGATATTTTTGATGACAGCAAGCCTATCTATGCATTTCAGAAAGGATTAGTTTAATAAATTTTTTTTAATGATTTGATATCGATACCATTGGCGGAACCATGTACATAAAAAAATTTTAAAATTTTGGATAGAAAAAAAGTCAAGCAACTCAAGAAGTTTCTACGTGATAGTGATCATTAAAAAAAAAGTAGTTACACACATACGTACGTATAAATAAATATTTTTTTTTATAAATATGTTGGGACATTAACACACAGTACCATTTAGTTCCATTGTAAGCTATGAGGCTTGTGTTATGGATACCAGATAGTTGATACACTACTCATATATGACTTTAAATACATACATATTATAAATATAAACACTCACGACTGGAGTTAGGAGTACAAACATTCGTGTTCATCACACAAATGAATGCGGGACTCGAACTCGCGACCGCTGGTACAGAAAGTAGGGTCACTAAAAACTGAGCCAAACGTTTTTGCTGTTGTAAGAACAGCAAAAAGCCTAAGTAGTTAGAGGAGGTAGGTACAGAATTCCACTTCCTTAATAAACCTATGCTACACTTATAAGTCGACGCAGGCCGCTGCCTATCTAAGGCAAGAATCGATGAGATTGAGTTCTTAGCGATCTTATTCCAGACTATATTGAGTTAAGTATTATTAAAGTGCACTCTTTTTGCACATTAAAGTGTACTCTGTTTCTGAATTTATCAAAAATTGTTACATCAAAGCCTATAAGAAAAGCCTACAGAGCCAGCTTTGAAAAAGTCAGTTACACACGTTAGCACAAGAAATAGAACTCGAAAAAAAGAAGGAGTACCTAGAGCATAGACGCTTCAATAATTAGGTATTCAATAAATTAACCGATTTGGTTCCACGTTAGATCTTACAATTTTTGTGGTAGTAGAACTGCGTTAGAAGACTTGAATTTTTGTACATGTTATGTTTTTGGTGGGATCTACCTAATATTTTTCAATAACATCTCAGCTAATGAGCAAAGGTATACCAGAATATGTGTAAGAACAGTAAGTCTGGTTAAAAAAATATCATCGTCTCAGTAAAAACTCAAGGTATCAATTTTTCACTTTAATGGTTTATTTTTAGTGTCAACAAGCGGCTCACCCTTCCTTCGCTCGGGTTTGTCTCTAGGCAAACAGAAACAAATCTATCCCACGGGAACCGTACATTTTTCCGGGATAAAAAGTAGCCTATGTGTTATTCTGATGTATGAAATACATTATTGTAACGTTTCATTAAAATCCAATCTGTAGTTTTTGTCTACTAAGCTGTGTGAGTTACTATAGTTTTTTTACTACCCCACGGGAACTATTTAGTTTTCCAGGATAAAAAGTATCTAAAATTTTTACCGGGGATATAAGGTACCACCATGACAAAATTAATTTCAATTTTAACATTTTAAATTACACAATAATGTTAACGGCAGCACTAAATAAGATTACTAATTAAGAGTAATAATTATAATAATAAAAGCCATAATTAAATAAATAATATTCTATATTCAATTATAATACTTATTAAAATTATAAAAATGTTTAAAATTAAAATTAACAAACATTGGTTAGGCAATTACACTTTAATGCCATTTTTGACTTTTTTGAATTCATTTTTGTCAATTTGTGGGGAGGCTGTCTGTAACAACTATGTAATTCTTTTGAGACATCTTAAACATTAGTCTCTCCCGTACCATGATTGCTGTAGACATTTGAAACGTCGGGAACCAAAAATCTAAATAAATTTGCGAAAAAATCCGAAAAGATCGCTTTATTTAAAATGTTAAATATTCGCATAAATCTAAGAAAGTATTATATAATTATTTACTAGATAAAACAAATACAAATCTATTCAACAGGAACTGTACTTTTTCCGGGATAAAAAGGCTATGTGCTATTCCAAACTATAATTTATCTTTGTGCCTTACATTCAGATCCGTTAAGCTGTTTTGGCGTGATTGAGTAACAAACTTCCATCCAAACATCTAAGCTTTATAATTAATTATTATATTAATTTTCACATTTATAATATTAGTATAGATTGTTAAAAAAATATTGTCTATATTATAAAAAAATACGCTTGGGTTATTTGTATTCTTAAAGTGAAAAATTGAAACCTTCATTTTCACCGACTTTAAAACAGGAGATGGATTTTTTACCATATTCTGCAATATCTTTGCTTAGTAGCTGAGTTTTTGTGTTCCTAAAGTTTACACGAATAAAGCATTCCCTTATTTGAGAATCAAGTATTGTATTGTAATGTTTTTAAAAACAGTCATCTATACATCATATCTATAATAAAATTGTAACTAAGCCGAATCTCTACATTCAATATTTTTTGGAAAATCTTATTGAAATAAACATTATTATCGATACAGAGGCCGAATCTATAGTTTTTAGAATTTTTGTCTGTCCGTCCGTCCGTCTATCTGTCTGTCTGTCTGTTACCGCATCACAGAAAAACCACTGTAGGGATTTTGATGAAATTTGGTATGGTGATAGCTGTTATCCGGGTCAAATATAGGATACTTTTTACCGTAGGAAAATGTCTCATTTCTGAGAAAAGATACAAAAACTGCAATTTAAGAATATACTAATATGTAAAACCTAAGAATTTGGTTTTTGGTCATCTGAACGTGAGTGGAGTCGCGGGAAATGCTAGTATATACATATATTATTTAGATTTTTATTTCGTGAAGAGACTAAAATAACAATTTACTACAATAGCTGTAGTTTCGTAGAGATGTCTAGATCTTACACGATTGATTACAATTGCAAGGAAGAAACATATCAATACGTTCTGTCTGTTTGACCATTCATTGTCTACGTGAAGTAATATATAAAATGATGTTTTCATATATACTGTGTAAATACAACTTTTAAGTTTAAGTATTAGATTATCTTCAATAAACATACAAACAAATAAGGTTTTATTAGTTATCAAAGTGTAAGTATAAAGACAAGACAGTTATTTTTGGACTATATAAAACATAGTATTCGAAATCAATATAAAAATTTCACCCTTGGGTGTGGAAATTTTACTTGAAATTTGTATAGAAAACTTGACCATCCTTGATGGACAATGTATTTATTTAAGAAAAGAAGAAAAATAGTTTAACATACATACTTATATATATACATAAAAAGCACACCTGAATTGAGAATTTGCTCCTTTTTAAATCGGTTAAAAATTCATAGTAATACATACCGCTATTAAAAGAGCAATCCGTAATATTACCACGAAATTCACTGTACACTAGGTTAAAATACATTTTTGCTCATGTCTCGCTTATATTTAAAGGTCTTTGATATGATTTTGTATGGGGATATGTTCACTTATTCATTAAAGTTAAAACTATATAAATAAAATAAAATTGGGAGTAAATACATTGAAATACGTATGTCGCGTCTAAGGCTGTGGAAATACTGGGCTGGATGCGAAATCAAGAATTTGGGGTAACCATAATTTTAGTGGGACATTGAACCTTTAGTTACATCTGATGGCTTTGGATGTACGAGTAAGTCTCACTATTTTCGCCATAGTAAATGCTTCATCTTGAACGCACTCAGCGAGCTGTCTTAAAGGTTCTCTAAACCCATGCGTTTTCCCACCGCAGAAGTATTTTATACTTGTAAGGTACTCTTAGTCCGCAAACTATTTATACTTAGAAGTACACTACGTTTTCACTCCCAGTTCAACAAAGAATACTTAAACAATAAGCGTAGATTCAATAGAGTCTGCTCCTTGAGACCTAAGCGAACAGTGATGGCTAAAAAACCGAAAACCAAAAACCCACTTACACTAAAAAATTTATGTAAAATAAAACTTACAAGTTGGCTCCTAACCTTAAGTTATGATCAGACAGAGAATTTAATAAAATAACACGCACTAACATTAAACATACACAAATGCACATATACATTCATAGTTCATACATAACATTCACACTCTTACTCACACAAGCCACACTGACCCATTCACTACTACATCAATTACTATATCAATTATCTTCTTATTTAATTAATGCAATGCCTTGCAATATTAGTACCAATTATTCCTTTTTTTGCTTTACTTAAAATAATTTAATTTTAGGTAAACTTATTTAATTTAGCTAAAAAGTTTGTTTATATTTTTGTTTATATAAATATTATTCTTGACTAGTTTTTGAATGTATGTATATATTTTTTCTATAATTTTGCTGGTGGAGGGCGTTAATAATTGCGACACAATTTCTTAACTTCTGCAATTATTATCGTTTATAACTGTTTTTGCTATATATGTACTGAAATTTCAATAAATAAATAAATAAAAAATGACCAAGTTTTGTTATTACGCTTTATTAGCTTCATTTGTAACTAGCTAACTCTCTCAAATTCAAAAATCTCTTTTTTGATTAAGCCCAATAAATTTCTAAAAATGTTTCATCGATTTGAAACTTTTTAAATATGTATATGAAATCTGGATATCAATACAATATTTTTATGATATCGAGCTAGTCTTATAGCGGAGGCAAGATATGGAAGGATAAATAAAACTTATTAAAGTGTACGAGAAAAACCATCGAGACAATTCGAGATTAATTGATTGATTGACGAGTCTCATACATAACAGTAAATACCGTTTTATAGTTTTTTAAAATCATAATTATTTTACGTCAGAACTGATCGTATTAGAATCTTAATGTTAGTAAACGAATGGATGGATAGAAAAACAAATACAAAAAATTTCTTAATAATGTCGCAGTTGCTGGTAGCTGGTGGTAGTTACGATAACGTATAACTTTCCTCAATAGATAGGCTATACTTAGTATTTAAAAATAATTTTTGAAGATAGATACTTTTAGAGATTAAAGCGTTTAAACATACCTCTTCAGCTTCATAATGTAACTATAGTATACAGTATGTGTATCAGTTAGAGCTAGGCAACTATAATTATTAGTTTATTATCATTTTACACAATACATGGTCACACTACACATCAGGGTAGAGAGGGTGTTTTGGCGCATGCGCTTGTTCGTAGATCCAGATGAGAGCTACACCGATAGATAAAAATTGCAACGAAGAAACATGTCAATATAGTGAGCGTACTGTCTGTTTGACCATTCATTGTCTAGGTGAAGTAATATATGAAATGATGTTTTCATGTAATATTCAAATGTTTTTGTACAAGTAATTTATCTCATTGGCTGTTATTTCTAATTAAAGTCTAAATTATTCATCTTATAGACAATATAAGTACTAAAGTTTCCCACGATTCCATGATTAATTAATCTAAAGCTTAAAAATATATGTAAAAGACATTCTGAACATGGGATGCCATGGTTACGGGATGTATTATAAGAACATTAATTTCATTATCTATAAATAATAGGCCAAAGCAATACAGTGCCGTTTTCTCCTCTGTTAGTCACCAGTTTTTTTTGTTTTGTAGCTATTGCGGTTTGCGAGCTTTACAGTTATCAATAAAAAAATTGGAAACTTAGTTTTTTATATATAGGTAAATTCTATTCATATATAATACTAGCGAGTAGCGACTCACTTCGCTCGGGTTCGTCCCTAGCTTTCTACCCAATACAAATCTTCATCCCCATTTTCACTCCGTAAGGGATGATTTCCGGGATAAAAAGTATTCTATGTCCTTCCCAGGGTCTCAAACTATCTTCTTACCAAATTTTATCTAAATTAGTTTAGTAGATCCAGAGATTACCCCCTACTACCTCACAAACACACAAACTCATAAACTGTACCTCGTTATAATAATAGTATAGATTTCCATCAAATTTTCAATAATGATTCCGGAATGAATATCGAATTTCAACCACAAGGCGAAAACTAATAATATTACATTCGAAATTTAATCATACTTTACGAACAACATCTTCTTCATACGTATTTTGATATCAATATTAGTAGAGTATACTTAAATAAACGTTTAATGTAATAATTACTTTTTATCTAAAAACATAAACTGACTTTAAAGTCTGTTTCAAAGGTATTAACATGGCTTTTTTGGCTTTTTTTTGATGTTCAGAAATGCGTTTACGCATACCACCTGCATAGATACAGGTGATTATGTAGGACTCGCTAGCTAGAAAAGCAGTATTACCCATTAAAACGTCACGATGCCCCAAAGGCAGACCACAACAACGAAGACGTTACTTACACGGTCCACTCTGCTGTCAGAGAAGTACCAGGAGCAACCCACATGGTACACCGCCCAACTAAGTGCCCACTATTGCGTGAAGAAAGAACATTAAATATACTATAAGAATGTACATTGTACATATTAGTAAAAACATGTTTTAAAAAAATATATAAATAAATAAATAAATATGTTGGTACATTAACACATAGCACCATCTAGTTCCATGGTAAGCTACGAGGCTTGAGTTATGGATACCAGATAGTTGATACACTACACATATGTGACTTTAAATAAATACATATTATAAATATAAACACCCATGACTGGAATGGTCCCCAGCGGGACTCGAACGCGCGACCGCTGGCACAACAAGTACGGTCACTACAAACTGAGCCAAACGTATCGTCAATTAATTAATTACATAATTTATTTATATTGAAGTTTTTACACTTGAACAAAAAAACAAAACGCTACTCTTAATTTGACATAACAAGAATTGTATAACCCAATTAAGTACAATTTCTTTTGAATTGTAAATATATTATCTTCTTTATGGCTTTTAAGCGTGCGTTTGAGTTATACGTTTAATTGTCCGATGTCACGTACTCGTAGAATAGAAAAAATATTATAATATCACGGTGGAGATTATTCAATGAAGTAACATAACAATGTCATATTAAGCCATTATAGAAAAAAAAACAATGTCTTATTTGATTTGACATCTAAGGTAAGCTAAGGTACTAAAGAATATTGTAGTAATTTAAATAAAACTATCTTTTCGGATTTTTTCGCGGAATTTTAATTTTTGGTGCCCGGCGTTTTGAAAGCTTTACGGCAATCATGATCACGTAGAGACGGTCGTTTTGCGAAGAAATCGGAAAAAATTTTTTTTGTTTAAAACTAGCGACTTTTAACGACAAAATGTTTTATTCTAATGAGTGATTTTTTACATAAAATTTGTCATTATGTCCAGTATAAATAAATAAATATGTTGTGACATAAACACAGAGTACCATCTAGTTCTATGGTAAGCTACGAGGCCTGTGTTATAAATAAGAGATAGTTGATACACAACACATAACTTATACTCA
The DNA here is from genome assembly GCA_951806755.1 of Brenthis hecate. Lineage (NCBI taxonomy): Eukaryota > Metazoa > Arthropoda > Insecta > Lepidoptera > Nymphalidae > Brenthis > Brenthis hecate. Next base: position 10,438,819 of record OX638249.1, on the reverse strand, counting down.
TTATAACTTTTACACACTATAACTTTAAATACATACATACTCGTATTATGAATATAAACACCCATGACTGGAGAACAAACATTCGTACTCATCACACAAATGAGTGCCTCTAGCGGGACTCAAACCCGCGACCGCTGGCACACCATGTAGGGTCACTACAAAATGAGCCAAACGTGTCGTCTATAGTATATATTTTCAACTTTTATTATCATACTAATACTAATATTATAAATGTGAACGTTCAGATGTTTGGATGTTTGTTACTCAATCACGCTAGAACGGCTGAACGGATCTGGATGAAAGGCACAGATTATATATAGTCTAGAATAGCACATAGGCAACTTTTTATCCTGGAAAAATCCTCGTGGGATAGATTTGTTTTTGTTTTGCTCGCTAGCAAATCATAATTTTAGTTTTAAATATTTTAAACTTAAAGTAGAACTAGAAAGTTCAGAAATTCTGCTCTAATTTCGGTTTTAAAGCGTACATCATTTGAGTAAATTTTACCAAAAGCTTTTTTTAATTTCCTACCCTGTGTGTTTAAGACTTACATTTTATAGGTACTGAGTTATTATGTCGCATACGTAGCATCACGTATTACACTTAAAGACAACATAAACAAACTAAATGTTTTGCTTACATCCTAAACCTACAATACATATTTTTTAAATGTTTAATACACAAAGTGGATAACGTTATTAAAAGATAATTAGTATTATTACTTCTATTCGGGAAAACGACGAATAAGGTTAAGGAAAATAGGTTGGTCGGGTTGAGTAACAAATGATTTAGGGTCGAAACCAATTCTAAATGGCATGTCGTCTGCGAGCTGTACTCTGTACTCCTTAAAAAGTTTGATAATTCCTGCAAACATGACCATCTTGCCAAATCGAGCACCTGAAATTTGAAAAAAATATTTTTTTTAATAAGAGTATTTTTAATTAGTAGGATTTCGATACTGTACTAGATCTATATATACTATCTGTCTGTTGTAAATATAGTAATTCTATACTTATAAGAATCAGATTTATGCTAATTATAACTTTATTTGTTGTTAGTGGAAACTTTATGGCAAAACAACAAGTAACATATTTTGTGAAGTTAAGACTTTGTTAGAGGTCAATATAAACATAATACTTTTATAGATTTACGCCAAATGAATATTTGACAGATAGTTTTAAACAAAAACGTGGGTTGTCATGAGATAAAACTACTAGCAATAATTGGTATGAATTAACAGATATACATTATACAATATACATATGTATAAGCGAGTGTTGTGTCGTGTCGCTTGCCGATACAACTGACCACCGACTTGATAGAATCAGCCGTACGAGAGATAACATATTGCATGTAATGCGATTTGTTGTGCTGTGTTGTAACACAACACGACAAGTATGTGTACAATGTACATGGGTAACAAATCTAATCTCAGGTCAGTAAAATCCCTATACAAAATTCACTTCAGTTCATACATTGCATTGCAAGAAATTAAGAACCAAGTCAACGAGAACACGTTCACATTTAAAATACTAGTGTTCGTCCAATGGTCGAAATTTGATCATAATATTTTTTTACTGATAACACTAAAGCTACATATCAGCAATAGCTACTACATAAAAAAAAGAGAATCAGTTGATAAGCAGAAGAGAAAATGTTTTGTCTTTGCCTATTTATATGTACACAATATTCTACTTCTTCATTCTCTTTACATATATAGGATAAGAGAACCTTATTTCCATAATTAACGTTAAAACTATTTAATACACACTATGTTCTTTGTAGGAAGTTAAGATTTAGGTTTGATCTACTTTTGTTATTTATAAAAAGTATTTTTTTTCGTAGCTCAGAATTTTAAAGTTTCTATAGATGAATATTGAATATCTTTTATGAATAATAACTATGATACGTACCGATGCATCTTCTAGAACCTTCACCGAAAGCTAAATAAGTGTATGGTTTTATATTATCCTTTTCGTCCTTAAAGAATCGTTCTGGTCGAAACTCTTTTGGATTTGGAAAGTTTTTGGGATTGTGATGGAGATGATATACAGGAATGTGTATACGATCACCTTTTTTTAAACTAAGTCCAGTTGGAAATACGTAGTCGCTCATTACCTCTCTCATTAAAATACCAAATACTGGGTACAAGCGCATCGTTTCGTCTATACATGACTCAAGGTATGGCATTTCAGTAGTACATTTGTATTCTATAATGCCATTGTGTTTTTGAAAATAAGCATCAATTTCTTCAATCAGTTTTATTTGAACATCCTGATGTTTTGCAATTTCATACAAAAAGAAACTCAGTGTCGTGGACGTTGTTTCAAATCCTCCACCAAAAATCAACACACATTGTGATACTAGCAGTTCATCTGTTACTTTCATATGAACAGTATTTTTTTTACCTGTTGTTATATTAGATAAACTGTCGCTTATTAAAAATTTACTTTGTTTCCAGGACAAGAAAAGGTCCACAAAGTCATTTCTCGACGATTTAGTGTTTAAACGGCTTTTGAAAATATCTATAAGTAGATCATGAAAAAAATTAGTTAAGGCTGCATCGAATAGTTTTAACTTAATACCATAAAATAACCCAGGCCACATTGCATGAAATATATTTTTTAAGCCTCTTCTTATCGTGTTACCAGCTATAGTTTTTCCCATATTGACGAAGATATTATTAGGGTCACAAGAAATCATTGTGTTAGCGTTGAATCCAAATGCGCAATTCGTAATACAATCCACCGTATACTTTGCTAAAAAAGATTTCGCATCCAATTTATCAGACATTTCTCTTTCAATTTCAATCGTTGTCTTTAAATTGTTGGCACAATCAATAATAAGTGGAAACATATTTTTAATTTTAGACGCAGTAAAAAGTGGTGTTAAATTCTGTCGAAGGATTTTCCAATCATCTCCTCCATAGAAAAATAAGTTTCTGGTAACAGTTTCTTTTTTAACATGCTCAGATATTTCTCTTCCATTAAAATAGTAAAAGTCCCTTGCCAATATAAGCTTGAGAATGTCAGGATCTTGAACGAGAAGCGCGGGTTCCGTCCCAAAGTAAGTTCCAATATAGGGTTCGTCGGGAAACTTCTGGCAGATCTCTTGAGCAACCAATTGCCTAGGTTTCTTTAATAATATCAAATCTTTGTAATTTCCAAACAGTAAAAGAGGATTTAGATGTGGAACTTTCTTCTTTGACCAATAATTATACTTTCTTGTTAATATCAATCTCAATATATATATTGTAATTGTTACAAATAGAATCGTATACAATGACATATTCTTATCGATACTTGACTTTAATTATAAACAGCAGTTAAGTGAATGTTTCATTTAGAACTTGTCGTCCATTTTATACCTAGTTTATTGAAAATGATAAGGACATGATTCAATTTCTAAATTTAATAGCAGTTCTAACATTTTTTTGAATATTTTTGCATACTTGGCCAAAGAAAACTTTATAAGATGCAAAACTCTCTACATAGGCCGGTCTTGGTCCAAAGCTGATTTTCGGTGGCTGCCTTGCTTGGGGTTCATTATCAATCAAAACTCACAGCTTGGTTATAAAAACAAATAATGTATAATACGTAATTGATTGATGTCTCCTAGCCGATTCCGGCCTCTGCGGCCAATCTCATTGAGACTAGCCAACTGCGCAGGAGATATTATAGTGCACAAGTGTACGCGTAGACACAAGTGCACTCTCTATTCCTGTCACTCTCATACTCCGGTGGGACGACTGCTCGACACGACCGGTGAGAGTTAAGGCGCAGGACCGACGGCTTTACGTGCTCTCCGAGGCACGGGGGTGAAACACCGCCAACTTCCCAACTCCGGGTTGTTACTGAGACTTCCTATACAGAAAGACTCAATAACTAAACTTGGCCCGACCCGGGACTCGAACCCAGGACCCCCGGGTGTGCAGCCGTACATGCTAGCCACTACACCACCGAGACAGTTAAATAATACGTAATGTACCTATAGTCTCCGCTACACCACGCCTGATTGAATGATTAATATCATGCCGAATCTTCACAAATAGCTTTGTTTTGACGAAACGCCCAACTTTTCTCTCTACGATGAACATGTTAAAACGGTGATTGTCTAAAATTTATTACTAATAGGTTGTTTTATAATTTTATCTTGGGATCATCCAACAAGAAACAAATAAAATGTATGTCCTACATAAAAGATGGTTTAAATCAAATCGTCTTCTCTCCGAACTTGTTAAAGGAACTTAAATATTAAATTAATTAATAACCGGTTGATTTTCATAGAATTTGTTATTAAAAATGAATTAATGCATAATTGAATGGCTAGATCGGCCTACAAATAAAATGGCAGGATTTCTCGGTGTTGCGCTCTGTAACTACAACTTATTGTTAATACATATGTATGTATATACTATATACGTGAATAGTAGTCGGGGTTTTTGTCGTAATAATAAAATTTTCCCGACTATTTAACTACATTGAAATTTTTTACTTAATTATACAAATTTCGGAAACTAGTTTGGTTCTCTCAGACATGCAGGTTTCCTCACAATTATTTCCCTCAACATGTTGAAAATTTCCCAAGAAACCGCTTCAACTGGAATTGCACGCAAACGCCTTACCAATAGGCCACTACTGCCCTAATAATTTCACTTGTTTATTATTATAAGTTCAATAAACTTATTGTTTTACTTATCGAGTAAGCCACGAGGTTACTGAGTCATTGATATAAGTGAAGATGAAAATATACTGAGACTAAACACTCATTTACTGGATTTACACTCGGGGATAGTGCCCAGGGCGGAAATTTTCAAGGGCGGCAAAATTAGAAGGATAAATAAGAAAAATCGCGTCATGGAAAATGATTTTTAATTTTCCAAAACATGAATTTAAAAAAAAATTACTATGTTTTGCATTCATCAAAAATTAAAAAAAAATGAACTTTATCGAGACTATCCATTTTATGCAAATTTTCGATAATGGGGCGGCATTTCTTACATTGCCCAGGGGCGGCCCTAAGGTTGAATCTGGCCACTGAGCGTGGCAATAATTTTTTTGGTAGTGGGAAGCCAGGATATAAAAGGTTTCTGCCAAATGCCCCTAATAAGTGATAGTGACAAGCGAATTTACTCTTAAAGTACAATGTACGAATACAATGTTAATATTTATTAGTATTCGTGTTATCTCCGTTCAGTCAAAACGTAAAGAAATATATAAACTATTCAAGAAATTACTGTTCTAACTTGAATTATGAAGCTATCGACCCTAAATTCATTCGACCTTAAAGGTTCAAACCCTAATGGGTGCGATTAGACCATCATATTTGTAAAATAGATATTAATCGTTAGAAATGTAATTAACCTAAGATGACTTAATGTGAAAAAGACGACACGTTTGTCTCAGTTTGTAGTGACCCTAACTGCTATGCCAGCAGTCGCGGGTTCGAGTCCCGCTGGGAGCATACATTTGTGTGACGAGCACGAATGTTTGTCGTCCATTCATGGGTGTATATATTTATAATATGTATGTATGTATTTAAAGTTACCTATAAAGTGGGTTGACCATCGAAGGCTAGCTTAATAGTTATTAGTTATAGTTATTAAGTAACTTTTTTTTCTATTATGTAACTAATAAAAACTTTTATTTTATTGCAGAGTTAATGATTATTTATTAAATTTAGGTTTTATTGAACTCTTCCAAAGTGGCCTTGCAAGAAAGAGAGCTCATATCATAATATGTCTCTCATATAATAATAATATACTGCCTCGGTGGTGTAGTGGCTAGCATGTATGGCTGCACACTCGGAGGTCCTGAGTTCGAGTCCCGGGTCGGGCCAAGTTTAGTTATTGAGTCTTTCTATATAGTAAGTCTCAGTAACAGCCCGGAGTTGGGAAGTTGGCGGTGTTTCACCCCCGTGCCTCGGAGAGCACGTAAAGCCGTCGGTCCTGCGCCTTAACTCTCACTGGTCGTGTCGAGCAGTTGTTCCACCAGAGTATGAGAGTGACAGGAATAGAGAGTGCACTTGTGTCTGCGCGTACACTTGTGCACTATAATATCTCCTGCGCAGTTGGCTAGTCGCAATGAGATTGGCCGTCGTAGCCGGAATCGGCTAGGAGAACATCATAATATATTCAAATAAAAAATAGTCAACGAACATTACTTGAACACTAACGTAAAACTAAGAATGTATTTCTGAAAATGTTTTAAAAATAAGCCAATAATATTTATAGTAAAATAAAAAAAAATGAAACCTGACTATACCTAATGGATTTTTTATGGGTCGTGTTCTTTAAAGGCCTAAAGGAGTTTTAAAATAAAATTATTTAAAGCATGATTTAAGACAATAATATTATGAACTTCTATACACTTTGATTATCTTCTAATCAGAATGTATTGTTATTCATATCTTTATAATCTTTATTATACTTTTTAATGAATCTTTCCTTTTTTTATTTACTTAAGAATGTACAATATAGTTATAGTAGTTCGCGGTAAAAAAAATAAGACTTATTACTGACGTTGATACAGCTCGCATAGTATATGTTAGTTATTTTCATAGTATTATGTCCTATGGTATGTTACTATGGGGAAATGCAGCTGCTATTAATACGATTTTTGTCCTGCAAAAAAGAGCTATTCGTGCAATTTATAGTTTAGGTCCTAGAGTTTCATTAAGAGATAAGTTTCAAGAAATAAAAATATTGACTGTTGCTTCTCAGTACGTGTACGAAAATTTTATGTATGTCCGTAAAAATATACACGAATTTCCCAAGAAGTGTGATGACATGCATAACATTAATACTAAGAGCAAACACAAACTTGTAATGCCTGTTACTCGTCTACACAGAGTCAGTAATTCTTTTTATGGACAATGTATACGCTTGTACAACAGGATCCCAGAAAATGTTCAAAAAGCTTCCATCGCCAAATTCAAAAGAATTGTTAAAGAACGTTAATTGTGTGCTAAAGGCTATTATACAATTAATGATTTTATAGAAGATAACACGCCCTGGGAATGAAGTGATCGCTTCCAGGCTACTTCAATTTTATAGAAATATTGTAATTTATAATTTAACTTTATAAAAACAGATAATGAAACAATATTAGTCCCGCTGAGTTTTTTTCGCCAGTTCTTCTCAGGTCTGAGGCTTCTTCTTTCCGAACTGGTAGTAGACTCGTGACGTTCAGTAAAAAATTGTAATGATTTAATGCTGAATAAAATATTTTGAATTTGAATTTAGTTATTCTTTTCCATAAATTTTGACTTTTATTTTATTTATTTTTCTATGTTTATTTATTTATGTATTTATGTATGTATGTATGTAGTTATACTTAGTACCTATGTAGTTATTGGTTAATTATATTTTGATTTATATTTGTTTTGTATTTATTAGGTAGGTATATATTTGTATGATGTGTATGACCATATTTATAAAGATATTATATTATTATTATTATTATTTATAGATATTATTATTATTCACCCCCTTTCTATCTTAGTACTATTTCCTACACCAGGTTGCCTGGAATAAATCGCTCTTTTGTAAATTTTCCTATATTCTGTGTATTTCCTTTTCGTTTTGCGTCTACAATAAAGGTTTTATTATGATTATTATTGTTTTTCATTATTAGTATTGAACAATACCTACCAAATCCTAAGTAAAGTTATTGAAAAATATTTTCTAAAGATTTAACCACAGCTATGACGATAGTTGTCCACATCGTATAGAGGAGTTTCGGGAACACCTGCAAATCCTTCTTTCTTCCATACGGAAAGGAATCCATTTGAGAAAACTTAAAAACTATGTGGAATATGATAGTCATTTTTCGTTTCTTTATACATTTATTTTAAATATAAATAGCGATGTCACAGCGCGTAATTCATGCCTGATTAAATATTGAGAGCAATGTTGTGTTACAAGTGAAGCGTGTTCAAGCTATGGAGTAGGCGTTTTATTATTATACTAGCGGCTCACCCTCGCTTCGCTCGGGTTCGGGTCTAGAGAAACATTAATACAGATCTATTAGTTCCCACGAGAACTGTTCATTTTCCCGGAGTGAAAAGTAACCTGTTGTTTGACCGGTAATATAAGGTATCATAATGTTAAATTTTTACTAAATTATACATATTCTATCCAGAACTTTCCTGTAGGACTTTTCAAGACCTAAAATTTTATAGTATATTGTTTTGATGTATGTATGTCTTAAGGTTTAGTCAGCGGAAGGTTTCTAGGGAGGACTCGATAAAACCAGTTATTGTATCTTCCCGTGAGAGAGAAAGATTTTCTTGAAGTAAAAGATATCCTAAACGTTGACTCGAGTAATAAGTTATCACTTCACCAAACTTCGTTGAAATCGGTTCATTATTTTTCGCGTGAAACGCACATACAAACACAGACAAACAGACATACAGACAAACAGACAAACAGACAAACAGACAAACAGACAATTTTTTTTAAAACTATTGTTTTGGGGTCTATGTTGTCTACATAATACGTTACAAATAAACGAAAACATCTATCCCACGGGAACCGTAAATTTTTCTGGTATAAAAAGTAATCTTTTTGTTATTCTGATGACCTATATTATTGTAAAGTTTTATCAAAATCCAATCAGTAGTTTTTGTGTACTAAGCTGTAGAAGTTACTATAGTTTTTTGACTGTCCCACGGGAACCCATTAATTTTCCGAGATGAAAAGTAGCCGATTTCTTATTGTCATATATGAACTATATTATTGTAAAGTTTTATAAAATCGAATCAGTAGTTTTTGTGTACTAAGCTGTATAAGTTATTATAGTTTTTTAACTATCCCACAGGAACTATTTCATTTTCTGGGATAAAAAGTATCTAAGATGTTCCCCGGGGATATAAGGTACCACCATGAAACTTTTTATTTAAATCGGTTCAATAGATTCGAAGATTAGCCCGTACAAATAGACAAACAGACAGAGAAACAAAAAAATTGAAAAAAATCTGGATTTGTTCTATTTGTGTTGTTACATCCCCCTGACTCGGTTTTTAGCATTTTTTTGCTATGTACAGACATTCGACCTCTACTGTTTTATTATAGCATAGATAAAACTAGCAACGTATTCCAGCTTCATACGTGTGTGCATTTTTAATTTGGTATTTTTAATACTTATATGGAGTAGGGGTGTGAATGTTCCATTCGTTATATTTTTGGTCAGACTCATATTATTTTGGTGTTAACATAAGTTTAACTTTTGATGTTACAGAACCCTCTGTCCGAGAGTTAGACTATCACTTGTTAATTTTTATTTCATCTAGATTGCCTACATATTACTCAAAATAACAAAATTGAACATTTTTAACGCTTAACTAAAACAAAAATTTAGGTATGTGTATAATATTAGGTTACGTGACTTAATTTGGCCAAACATAATTTGGGTGTTATTTTCTTACTGTTGGCTCAACCTCGCTTTGCTCAGGTTCGTTTCTAGGTACGTTTTAAAGGTTACATACAAAGGCATAGAAAAGTAGATAAGCACCTAAAAAAATTGAAATCATCCCCTAGTACTTACCAAAATTATAGGATATAATTAATTTTTCGCCCTTAACTTGAGAAATGATTTGTTTTCAATGCAAATTTTCAATCCCTATTTCACCCTTTCAAGTTTAATTTTTGCAACAAAACGTATCCTTTGTCCTTCTCCAAGGTTCCATCCCTCTATATACAAAACTTCATCAAAATTGATTTAGTCGTGACAATGTAACAGACAGAGTTACTTTCGTATATGTAATATTAATATAGTTTGTTATGTTTTTGTACATATATTTATGACTGATGAGTCACTACGCGTCCCTAAGTTTAAATAACGTGTTTAAGTTTTCGTGCAAGTTTTCGAAAGACATGCTCAGTCCTCTGGATCAACCTCGTTTTAAAAAGGCCTGAATACAATCTTCATACAAAATATTACATCCATTCCTTGTTGTCATGAAAGACGGGTAAAACAGACTTTTGAGTAAGGTATAGACACAGACTAAGGATTCAAGAAATAATATAGACGGAGTGCATAGAAGTAAACATGAAGCCAAACAATAGTGTTCTAAAATAGCATATAAATGACAATATTATATTATATGTATGTATGTATTCAGCCCTCTTTAATGTCCCACTGCTGGTCACGTGCCTGTCTTCAGTACGGATATACTAACAATATATATACGAGTCTACTAAGCAATAAGTAAATAAATGTTCATAAATAAAAATAACGGATTTTATTATACATAATTTAAAAAACTTGCTAATATTATGCTATCTCTATTTCAAGGAGAGGAGAATTAATGATTAAAAAATACAAAATAATATATGTAGTAGGTATTATTTTTATTATTTACATTTTATTCTCAAAAATTTTATATTAATTTAACTAATACATATATAACATTTTCCTTATTTTTAAAGAAATTAAAAGATCTGTCTGTATGGCAATATTGAGACTCTATATACATAAACATCAATTGCTGTTCGTTAGTCTCGCTCAAACTCAAAAATGGCTGGACCGTTTTGAACAATTCTTTTTTTGTTTTGTTGGGGATGTGTCAGGAGTGGATTTAGTATAAAAAATAGGGAAAACCCATAAGAACAACTGGAAAATCAAAAAGTTCAGACCTGTTTATTTTGTATAGGATTCACTACTTCGGATTATTTTCAATAGGGGCAGCCTTACCATATATATTTTATTATTATTAAGTTGGAAATAAAAACTTTTTAACAAAAAAATAAAAACCGACTTCAAACAAAAGTACTAAAAAGTAAAAAATAACTGATTGGTAGTTTTCATTTACTATAATTACCTAATCAAATATTTTCGAAGTCGGTGTGCTTTGCTTTGTATGGGCTGGCACCGATTTCAAAAATATTTGATTAGGTATATATGTATTTAATAGGTAGGCTTTAATTACTTAGCCAAAGCACACCGACTTCGAAAATATTTGATTAGGTATGTATAGTAAATGAAAACTACCAATCAGTTATTTTATACTTTTTAGTGCTTTTGTTTGAAGTCGGTTTTTATTTTTTTGTTAAAAAGTTTTTATTTTTCCCTTTTTAGTGTAGACAGTAGTAGCAAAGTAAGAATTCTAACGTGTTAGGCTTGTCAAATCAAACAAAATAAGCCCAAATTCAAAGTATCTACTATTAGCCGTTGAAGAGTTCCACCTATCCACCTTCTGGCCTTACCATCAGATCAGGTCAACAATACCGAACCACTGTACTATCAACGGAAATAGAAACACTTGTAAAGTTTCAAATCAATATGACAATTAGAAGTAGGTTAAATTCATCATAAGCTATTTTTCCACCCTTAGGGGTGGTATTTTTTTTTTAATTTAAATGGGACTAATCTGGAAGTATACACTTTCAAACAACACAAAAATTGTCCAAATCGGTTAATAAATGACGGAGTTCTGAGGTAACAAACATAAAAAAAAATATACAGTCGAATTGAGAACCTGCTCCTTTTTGAAGTCGGTTGAAAATAATATATATAGTCTATCTATTCCATACTAACTGTAAGAGTACGTAGGGCTGAGCGAAGCGAGGGTGAGTCGCTAGTAGTAGTATAAACAGCAAATCACGCTACTTTTGACTTTGACATTTATTTTGGCGGTCTCCGTCTATATATTTTTTTAGTCTGAGGGAATAAATACATCTATAATAATTTTTAAATCATCTGAAATGGCCTTGTCTTTTATTGAATTGATTTCAATGTTTTTTAAACCTACAGCTTTAGCAATCACGACTCGGATATAACCTCAGAAGTGCCTTGATATATCACTCGCTTTAATTGTGTCACCATTGTACGTATAATATCGTTTACATACAAGTTTTACACTTTGATTTTCATAGGTTTTATTTTCAGTACATAGTAGATTAATATGTAATTAATGTATAGTCTGTGTTTGTCCTTTATTTTACCCAGCAACGTATCGATGCTTATTATTCTAGTATATGCTTTGTCGGGGTTCTGAGTTTGAGTCCCGAGTCGGGACAAAATAGTTTTATAGCCACGACATATTCAGTAACAACAAGAGATAAGCTTTCGATCCTATGTGTTTTATTTCTCACGGATCATGTCGAGTTTTGGTTCCATCGACAGTTAAAGGAATAGAGAGTTCACTAGTGCCTGCGCACAAATGTATGTTCTTTAAAGTATTATTTTACAGTTGGTTATTGTACCAACAAAAATGCAAAATTTAATTTTGTTCTCTTTATTTAGATATATATATATATATATATATATATATATATATATATTTATAGTTTTAGTTATAAACAAACTGAAGTCGCAAATAAGAAAAATGATGGACGTTGTTAGACGATTGTTTTGTTTATATTAAACTTATTAAAAGCTATTTCGCTAATTGGAAAATAAATGTAAATATAATATGGTTTTAAGCCTTTAAAAAATACGTCATACAGTTTATTTGAATAAAGTAGATGTGGACCTGAATTTATTATTAATACTAACGATTTACCCACGCTTCGCTCTGGATCGTATCTAGGTATGTTTTGAGGGTTATTACGGAATAGATAGACTATATACAATATTAAATATACAGCCTATACCTTCTATTAGCCTTCCTCAATAATGCAAAAAGATTTTTTAAAATCAGATTAGTAGTTCCAAGAGATTAGCGCGTTCAACTAAACAAAATCTGCCTCTTTATAATATTAGTATCGATTATTATTTTTACATATACATACATATATTTATATCGGTAGGTAATGTTTGAAATCCATATTTTTACGGTTTCATTATGGTCTAATTATGTACAAACGGAAAGACAACGTTTACTTGCCATATATGTGACAGTGACCTATTTTTAATACAATCTAGTTACATATAATTAGTTATATAAACAATAAATTCCTTTGGAATGCTGACAATTATCTAGATATTATTCAGCCTTTACGTATTATTTATTCAAAATGAAATTCTAATGAAGTTGATTAATTATTTATGTACATTTCCTTATTTTGTAAACAGAATACAACCCTGTTTTATTTTATCGTCAAAATTGTCTAATTTTTAATAATCATCTAGCAGAACCCGCCGCTTCAATCGCGCTAAAACTACCAAAAAAATCAGTCATGAGGACAGTCGACAGAAGTGAAAACTGAAAACTATAAACAAACAGTTGTTATTTTTGGATATTCAAATTAATTGTTTAATCTTAAAATATTTTTTTAAAATTAAAACTGTTTACATTTATCTGGTTTTCATCTATCGACACTCTGAGTGTCAGCGTTAGCACGTGACATGACCATGTCGATGAGGACTTATATGAATTTCCTCCCCATCCAAACCTGCCTATAGAAGTTTTCACTTCAAAAAAACTTTAAAAAGGTAGGATTAATACAAACTTTCATTCCCTATTTGTCCCCTTTAGGGGATAAATTTCAAAAAATGCTAAAATACGTATTTATTTAATTGTATTGAAGAGCATTAACACCAAGTTTTAAGTAATTCTGATCATACATATTTTTTTGGGTGATGAGATTTGAGAAATTGAAGAATGAGATAATCACCCGCGTTAAAAATTCTATGTCACTAATCAGCCCACACAAAAAACACCCCGAACCGTCACTCTCTTTCTACATGAAAGAAGGACAAACAAACAAACAAGCACACTTTCACATTTTTAATATTAAGTATGTACATTGTACACATTTATAATAGTAAGAAAAGTACTGGACAATTGGGTATTAGGGCGAGAAAATCAGGAGCTTGAGATGCGCAGATGAGTGGTTCACCATAAACTGTAATAACAACGCCCTACGATTATTTTAAACACATTATGCGATCACCCAAGCGTATTATAGAGAATCTGATAATCTTGAGCCAAATTGATGGTAAATACGCCAGGGGAAGAGAAAGAAGAAGACAATGGGCGCAAGTCTCCATGATGCAGTCCAGGCATTGCTGATTGCTGAACCTAATGGGTTGACTGTTGACTGGAAGAAAATCATCAGTGGTTGCGATTTTTATTAGTGATGGAACGAGAAGAATTTTGTGAACATAAGTCCTTAATAGGCATTGAGCGTTTTAGTACCTTATTAATAGAAGAAAAAAAACCGATTGCGCGAAAAAGTGAACTAAGAAGAAGAGAACGAGTTGACGAAGGAACATAGTATTATGCAGTCGAAAACATACACACACGCAGCTGTTCTAAAACATGTAAATGTATGTCTCCGACTTTTGTAATCGCCTCTTAAAAACCTGTATTTTTCGATTAATTCGGTTAACATTTTTTTCTAGACACAAATTGACGCCTAGGATCTGCCATTTTGATTTTTAATGATATCTATACCCATGAACGAATTAACCACTGGACTAGACATATAAGCGGACGTACCTTTAACGGTCATGTCTGTAATCAGGGAATTTTAGCCTAGGTCGTATGTTTTTTGTGTCAGTCTCAAGCACTTACTTGTCAACAAAACATCTCCCAAAAATGACTAAATGTACTGTTAAATGGTGTAAAAACTATAACGGTGGAAGCAGCACTATTTCTTTTCACTTGTAAATACATTATTTTATTACATTTATTGTTATTTATCACAAAATTTAATTAAATGTAAAATAAAATGTTATATTATCCAACTATGTTAAGTATAGTCGATATTTCTATGTATTGTTGACATCTGACAACCATCATAAAATGGCTGGATTATACCATTCAGAACAAATGACGAAACTGTCGGGTGAGTCCATTTGACATCGACTAGTGCTTGACAATGTCGAAAAATATATCGATATTTGACGAAATAACTGAACGCATTGTGTTATTTGTACAGTACAATAACATAAAATACTTTTATCACAGTATCCTACAATCTGATGACAATAAATTTATAAAAATATTTTCTAAATCAAATAAAAATATAAATGCAAAAATTATAATTAGTATGTGTACTTAATTTTTTATTTTATTTTATGCCACATTTATATACTTTGGAATATTATTCCATTGTAATAATAATAAAGATCATTTTATTTCAACACATAAATTACACAAAATCAAACAATAATGTTTTAGCACTAAACTTCTGAGTCGGCGATTTGTAATAAAACACTTTACCACTTGCACTAATTATTTTACTTTCACGATCCAACACTCACTTTTTCACAATTTGCAATCACTTTTTCTTTTTCTTTATTTGACAAATGTTTATTAAGAACTGAACAAAATTAGGACAGTGTCACATTTTTATAACTACCCGAAACAATCAATTGCCAATTAAAATAGTTCAATAACAGAATCAACAAAATCACTTTATTTAATTAAATTAGCTTAATATTTTTTTAATCTTTACAAAATAATATTTAATATATATTAATGGAATATACACCCGATATTCATTTGTTCATTAACATTTATTATAGGCCAACAGAATGTTGCCATCAATGCCATCGTATTTATATAAATCAAATTAAAAAATAATTATTATTTGACACAATATTATTGCCTCTTTAATTCATTTATTTTAATTTATTATAATAAATACAGATATTTTAAATTAAAAGATATGAATATGATGACTATGCTAACCAATGTCTAAAATGTCATTCATTGGTTCATCAATATATGTATTTTATCGATTACGTTCAAGCACTAGAAATATTGTATTGTGTATCAGTGTTTATAATAATGTAATAAAATCTTTGTGTGCGTTATGCGTCACTTGGTTGAACTAGTTTTCATACATTTGTATTTTATGTCAGGTCCAGTCTCTAATTCGTCCATGTCTATACCCTACGAAACTCGCGTTATCAAGGTGAATCGAATGATGTATGAATCATTAAAATCGGTTAAACCGTTTAGTAATTACGAGGGAATATAGAATCGGATAGATACATACATACATACAAGTCTATACACATAACCGTCTTTTGGGTTTCGCAGCAGTCGGGTAAAAAACAAAATAAAAACACACTTTTTATACTATTGTATGTTAAGTTAATAATTTATAACATGACATGCAGGAAGTGCAAGTCGGCTTCTCTGTTATAATGATTTATTACTAGTAGATATGTTATTTTAATAATAAATAATAATAAATATGTTAGGACTTAGGACATTAATTACACACTTACATACTAACACATATACACTACACATATATAACTTTTAATACATACATATTATAAACATAAACATTATGACTGGAGTACAAACATTCGTGCTCATCACAAAAGTGAATGCCCCAGCGGTACTCGAACTCGCTCGAGCTCGAGCGCTGGCACAGCAAGTACACTACAATCGGAGCCAAACGTGTCGTCGATTTTAATAAGAACTAAGAAGCTACATGTATGCATATGAAGCTATATGTACATATTGCATTAATCTAGGACGATAATATTGCACGTCATTTGTTATATCCAGTATATCCATCTTGTAATTAAAAACTAGTGAAACACCCGCCCACACTTCGTTCAAACGCGGCCCTAGACTTAACACATAAGTCGTCTTTTATTTTGATCTTTGTCGTCGGCTTACGATACAAAATTGGTAGCTCCGAAAAGCTTATTTTATCGGAATAATATATAGTACATATATTAGCAGCGGCTTCGCTCGCGCTTAAACTCATACCCTATTTTACCCTGTTATGGGATGAATTTCGAAAAATGCTAAAACACGTATTTATTTAATTGTATTGAAGAGCATTAATATCAAGTTTCAAGTAATTCTGATCATAAATATTTTTTGGTTGGTATTATAAAGTATTTTCCCGTGCGAATGAGATAATCTCCCGCAGTAAAAAGTAGCCTATGTCACTCTCCAGCCCTTCAACTATCTCCATACAAAAAATCAAGTCAATCCGCCTAGCCGTTTCGACGTGAAAGAAAGACAAACAAACAAACAAACAAACAAACAAACAAAAACACTTTCACATTTATAATATTAGTATGGATTTCGATACTGAAGGTTCGTTCTAAACATTGCTGTAAGAGCTATTGAAATTGGATTAGTAGATTTGGAGATTACCTCCTATATCCAAACTCATAAGTTTTAGCTTTTGATAATATTTTTTTACCCAATATTAAATTACAGGCAGTTTTTTAAAACAGCTGATTTTACATTCTTACTATAACATTCACAATATGTCATTGCGTAGCAAAAAGTTTAGAACGCGTTACAGGCGTGAAATGAAATGAAATAAACTTTCTTCAATTAGACTTATTTGTAATAACTTTTGAAAAACTTTGACATGGCAAGTGAAATGAAATGAAATAAACTTAATTCAATTAGACTTATTACAAGTGCTTTTGAATCGTCAATTTAATGAAAGCGTCAGTGTAGTCAGTCCGAGAGGAAGCTACCATCAGCTCGGAAAGCTGTTCTGCAGAAAAGAGCCGGCGAGAAACTCAACAGTTGCTCTTTTAAATATCGAGGTATTATAATATTTATTTTATTAACATAACATTATAGATAGTCTGCATAATAGTCAATATCATTCACCTCCACACATTTTCACACAAGAAACTCTTGAATAGTATAATAAGCTTTGCTCAATAAAATATTTTTAATTTTATCTTTAAATGTTTGAAAAGGTATAAGTAGTAAAATATATGCAAATCCATATAGGTAAATGTACTGACAGTTTATTCTATTCAAAAAATTTCATGAGGCTTTCAGTCTCAACATTTATTAGAATGCTCCGTGTCGGGCGTCCGTGAAACAACTGTGTTAAAAACAAATGGTTACCTCCATTAAAAAATTTTCCTTCCCGGCAGGTCTAGGCTCTAGCGTCCGTGAGTTCCGGCGTAATACTATAAGTAATGTCCTTAAAACCAATTTCGGTCATGACAGCCAAACCTCAAAACTAAACTGCGCGGTACATTACGTAGTGCACTAGTGCACTCTCTATTCCTTTCATATCTCTATGGCACGAGAATTTGACATAACTGGTTAGTTTTAAGGCGTAGGACCGGCAGCTTATTGTACTCTGTTCGAGGCACAAGGGTGTCCAGTGTACACACTGTCAACCAACCTCGTGACTCCAGGTTTCTTGAGATACACCCAGCATCTATTTTTCGAACTCACGACCATCTGTAGCCGTATATGCTAGCTACTAGACAAACGAGGCTGTCACGAAGGAATCGTCTCGTGAATGAAAATATCATTAAAAACGTAAAAAATGTGATGAAAACAATTTGTAAAGTTCCATTTCATTAAATCTAAAGCAATAAAGCAAAAACAAAGGAAGTTGTTTAGTGAAAGTTTCATTTATTTTAATGACGACCTTGGCGTGATCAATTCATTCTATTTCAGTACTAACGCTTTACTCTTGACTTACTCAGACTTTATCTACATTGTTTATATCAATAATATCCATACTAAACATGTACATCGTAATATTTTTATATACCTATTAAATACCGATGTGTGGCTGTTCGTGAATCGACTCTTCCTGAACAGCTTGGCCACAATAATGTAATATGTAATATTACCGCGGCTTGGCTGATTTTGATGTTTTTTTTGTGTACAGAGGGTGGAGGGTTGTTAGCTATTGTTGTCGGTGCTTTTTACTAAATGAATATAAAAATTATATACGGTGCTGATAAGAAAAACACAATTGTTATTTTTTTGTATGTCTGTCTGTCTGTCTGTCTGTTTGTTTCAGCTAATTTCCGAAACGGCATGACTGATTTTAACGGGGCTTTAACTGGCATATAAATAGTTGATGTTATAAGGAGTAACTTTGGCTACTTTTATTTTAGAAAAAGAAACCTAATTCTAACCTGGAACCCTGGTTCCGCTCAAAAAAATAAAACGCACTCAGGGGTGCACCCGTGCGAAGCGAGGGTATATTGCTAGTTTCTACATTACATACAAACACTACTATTTTATTTATCTGTATAGATATATATTTTTTCGTAGGTATGCTTATTTGTAATCTACCATATATTTAATATATATAATAAACCTAATATTAGGGCAATAATTTGCAGTTTAATTTATTGTGATGTTTAATGATATTTCTAAAAAAGAAAGCATTTTGAAAGCCATGCGATAGAAAAACAAAAAATCATCTAGACATTTGATATATTTACTGTACCTACGTTAATAATAAAATAGTTAAATGTTAATAATTTCAAAATCAATATATCAAATGTTATAAAGTATACATATAAATAAAAGTGTCTATGAGTAAGTTTAAAATAGCTAATGCATATTGTGGCCTGAGGATTATTTGCACAAAAACATACAACCACTAATGTGTCAGTGTTAAAAATGTGTTTGTCCATCTGATTATCTCAGAAACAGTTAAAACTAATTTTTGCTAAAGGAAAGATTCGAGCTAAAGTGGCATTAATAAAAGTAGTACTAAATATCCATTTGTTCGACTTTAAGAGGAGATGGTACTAATTCAGCTGTACTGTTTGCAAAAGAGAGAGAGAAAGAGTTTCGCAAATTGTGAAAGAATTTTCATAATGTTTTTTTTTTGTGTAAAGGGTTTTATTCATCCCTTAAAAAAGGGTTGTGTATATTCTTTAAAGTAAGTAAGATTTTTAATCGTGCATTTTTATAGTTGAAAGTAATTTTGGTGCGATTATAATAAATGCCAATATACACATCTACTTGTTTGCCGTTTGAGAATCGATTTTAGTATTATTTATTTAAAAAAATATGCTGCGATAGAGCAAAGATTTCTGCTGGATAGCGAATAGAAGACAAATTATTCTATTTTAACACCGCCAACTTCCCAACTCCAGGCTGTTACTGAGGCTTACTAAACAGTAAGACTCAGTAACTAAACTTGGCACGACTCGGGACTCGAACACAGGACCTCTGGATGCTATGGTGGATGTATATGCTAGCCACTACACCACCGAGGCAGTTGCTAGTACCTATACCAATGTAATAATTGTATCTTTCCATAAAAATGACTTAAGGCTAGACTTTTAGAACTGAAAGCCTTTTGTATGAGTTGACCTTTTTAGTATATCCTTATATGTGAGTTTAGTACTGACTTTAGATAAAGAATTACCATTTAAAGCTAAATGGCCATGATTTATTTATGTTTAATAGTTTTTGAATGTCTGACTGTTTGTATATATCATTACGGAACCTTTTTTGAAAAAAATTGGCTATATAAGAATTGATAGTTCTGAAATATGATCAAACAAAGAAGGTTTTGCAAATTAAACTAACACTTTAGCAAATTCACATTAGCAAATGCATTTGTGCATACGGCTAACAATGGGTCAAAACCAGTACTACCCTCTAAAACCCAACGGAACTTCCCCTTCTCCCGTCTTATTGGTACATCGTAGGATCGCTTACGCACTCAACCACGACACCCCGATGGCTGGTTTATTGAGGCAGATCACATTAAAAAAGGGGTACAGTCAAATCAATGTATAATCTATAACTAAAGTACAATCAAAGTCACACTTATAATAAGTGCAAGTTGTGCGTAAGTGTATTCGTCAAGCCTACTGGTTCAACTGATAGTCTTAGATCCTGATCTACGTGGTGGACCCATTCTCTTTTTCCAGACGAAATATATTTTTTGAACCAATAGAAACCATAAAACATTTACAAATACCACCCATGGGGGTTGTCACCAAAAATGTGTTCCAGGCTATTTTTAATTAAAAACCTCTAGTCTGGAGATGTTTTGGTATAACAACTCAATATCATTAAATTTGTAATAAAAGTATCTACATTTTGATACTTGGTTACGAGCAATTAACTAATTCAATTTAACTTCTTCTACCTGGAGTCGTAGGGGTAGCTGCTGCGTTCCTGCGACACCCCATTAGGACGGCAGAGGTTCCGTTGAATTTTAGTGCTTTAGGCTAGAAAAGGCCAGTGAGTCCCATATTACCTGTATGTATGCAGGTGGTATGTGTAAATGAAAATTTCCTAAATATAAAAAGGTTAGGTAAGGTTATACATGTTATGCTTTTGTTACATTGTCAACGGATTTTAGAAGGCAGTGGTAGCCCAGTGGTAACGCGATCGCTTGGGAAACCGAGTGAAGCAGGTTCAAATACGGGTCTTGCACCTCTGATATTTTCATGTGCGAATCATTTCTAACATGATTACCACTTGCCTTACGGTGAAGGAAAACATCGTGAGGAAACCTGCATGTCTGAGAGAACCTAGCAAGTTTTCTAAAGACATGTGAAGTCCGCCAACCCGCACTTGGCCAGCGTGGTGGACTATGGCCTAATCCCCCTCGTATTGAAGGGAGGCCCGTGCCCAGCAGTGAGACGATAAAAAGGGCTGAATACACAACGGATTTTGATGATTTTTTTAATGGAAGTAATAACGGAGTCATAATTGCATATTTTAAAATTTCCTGATTTAATCAAGCTTATTAATATTATTTTATACTAGCGTATTTAAACTTTAGTTTGCGTATGAATTTAGCTATTTAACACGGAACAACCTTGACAATATAATCTTCTAAATATTTCCTGCATTTTTTCAAAATATTTATTATTATATAATAATCTTGTTAATATTAAATGCCAACGACAAAAAATATTAAATATTCGTCTTAAATTATAATACCTACTCAAATATTGTATTTGCAATATGTACGAGTATATGTATGTAATACTTTTAAAAATATATAAAACGAGATCGAAGGAATTTCTTTTAAATTGCACAGGTTCAGAAGGAGCCTTGTTCTTTGATAGGCATGTGTGCTTAAAGCTTATAGCTCAACGCTTATTTATTGTGACGCATCAGTATTTTTCTATCTCTAAGTCCGAAATTTTTTCCAAAGAAATCAATAAATGAGCAGGGAGTATTAGTGCAAAGTCTCGAGGTTTTATCTTACTGGGTAACTGGATACATAATACTTTCATAGACTTATACCGATATTTGACATTTTGAAATAAAACTGTATTTTCACATTTTTTTATTTTGCTTCTTAGTTTCGAATGTTTTACATTAACATGGTCACGGGGGAGTTCTCGCATTCGAAACGTCAGGAACCATAATGCAAAATAAAACCACGAAAAATTCTTCATAAATTCTCTGTGCTTACTCCGTAAGGGTATATCCCATTCCTGAAGTTGTGTGTATATTTTCAACTGCCTCGGTGGTGTAGTGGCTAGCATGTACGGCTGCACACTCGTAGGTCCTGGGTTCGAGTCCCGGGTCGGGCCTCGGAATTAAATTAATTTTCGTTTGAAAGTCTTGTTAATATCAAATTAGTCGCTCATATGTTATTATCTTGCGGAAAATCTTTTTCTTACCCGGAATAAAAGGTAACCTAGTCCCTGTTTTTTATTTATTTTGTTTTTAAAAATTATAAGTTAATGACTATATAAAAAAACCTTATCCCCTCGTTTATTTCCCTTATATAAAATTTCCTTTATTACTTATACAGAAAGTAAACAATCCATATTACAATTACAACAAAGTACACAATCCATGTAACAATACAAAATTGAGAATAGTGGCATAAACAGCTAATCAAGTTATTTTATAATTTTTTTGGCGGGCTCCGTCTATATATATTTTTAGTATAAAATTAGAAATGAGATAAAATTCATAGTCGAAATCCTAAGATGTTACTTAGTCTTTATCTTGTTACTATTGGGCTACAATTGTTTTTATAAGTGTAGATTATAAAGACCAGGCTTAGATTGTGATCTCCATAAATGAACATCAATTACATTTCATTAACTCAAGTAGGACGGAAGTTGATTATTTTGCATTCGTATTTTATTATCGTTTCTTCTCTAAAAGCTCTTATATTTCTCTAAAGTTACGAAATTTCAGTTTGGTTGTGTACAAGTATTTTTTTTCGGGTTGAGAAAATCATTTTTTATAGCAGAAATCCTAAGTCTAATCTTCGGTCTTCCATATTTTTGTTCATAGCTTTATAAAAAATGGGTGAAAAAAAATACAAAATGAGGAAATTACTGATAGAATGAAGGAATGATTTTTGAATATCATTAAAGTAAAAAGAACAAAGGATTATGTATGAAATTATACAATTTTTTATTATAATTAATTCCTAATGAACACATATAGGCTGTAGTATTATATTCTAGAAAAACATAACTTCGTACTTTAAATCAGGATAATTCAATTTTATTCAATTCAAATTTATGATATACATCTTTTTAAGTTTAACATCTATCTAATTATTGACATTTTAAATAAGACTGTGTTACATAATATTTTCTTAGATTTACGCGAATGTTTGACATTATTAAATAAAACTATCTTTTCGGATTATTTCGCGGATTTATTTTGATTTTTGGTTCCCGACGTTTCGAATGCTTTACAGCATCCATGGTCACGGGAGAGACTGAGGTGTTACATGTCTTGAATGTATAGTTGTTACAGACAGCCTACCCACAATTAACAAAATGAAAGTTGCACCAATTACATTACAATATTTTTTAACTTTAAACATTTTTATAATTTTATAATTTTAATTATAATTGAATATGGAAAATTATTTATTTAATTTTTGCTATTATTTTTATAATTATTACAATTTTAAAAATATTAATTAGTAATCCTATATTTAGTGTTGCCATTATTATATTTATAACCATAAAGAAAAATATAAAATATAGTATTAATTATTTAAGCCATATAATTTAAAAAAGTTAAAATTAATTAAGGATAATAATTTTAATTTAGTTAGCTATTATTTAAAAAACAAATTACTAAGCAACACTATTAATATATACTTTTACAAATGAAAAATGAAAAATATTAATCAGATAAGCTGTCATTTTGATCTACACAGTATGAACTTACTACATCTGCCTGTCTGTTATGTTTATATTTATTATTTGATTTTATTATATTAATAACAGGATCCCATGACGATGGTAGTACCCAGCCATCTTCCCTATTGAAATTTGGATGTTTTTTAATTTCAATGGCTTCTCGAATCATTCTAGGGCGATATCGGTTTTCTTTCGCCAGGATTTGAGGTCTATCGAAACGAATATAATGGCTTGGGCGGTCCTGGCTATGTTTGCAGACAGCAGATGTTGTATTGCGACGGTGCTTCACATCAGCTATGTGTTCTTTGACCCGGGTTCTAATGGATCGCTTTGTTTGTCCAATGTAAGAGAGCCCACAATCACAATCAAGCTTGTAAACTCCTGCATCTTGTAGAGGGATGTGGCACTTGACAGGTGGTAAGAACTGACTAATTTTCCTTGGCGGCTTGAAGTAAGTTTTAATTGAAGCTCGCTTTAGAATGTAGCCAATCTTGTCAGTGACTCCTTTCATGTATGGTAAGACTGCAGGGACGCGCTCGACTGTGGCTGGTTTCACTCGGTCACTGTGACGCAGGCGCGGCACTTGCAGCTTGTTGTCACGCAGAACTTGCTTGACATGTTGCAGTTCTCCGGCCAGGTGTTGCTCGTCACAGATCCCGCGCGCTCTCTGAAACAAAGATTTTCCCACGGTAGCTAACTGTGAAGGATGGTGGTGAGATTCATCAGTGCAAAATTAAACATATTTTAAAATATCAAAAACTCGTTGAAAAATTAAACATCAAAAAGAAAAAGAAAACCATAGAGCATAACGGAACGCGCCCGTCTACCACAGATATACACTCGTGCGGACCTCAAGCTGTTGTCAATCTGTCAAAACAAACGTTGGACGAACCTACTATTCGGGTACTAAATAAAGGTTTGAATTTTGCTGTAACGCCTACGCGCATTCCTTATGAAAACATTATTTGCGCAGTTGAAGATGCCCTGGCCCAAAACAATATGAAAACTGAGGATATGGAGGCCATACGTCAAGATGTTTCGTCTTTATTACGTCGTAGTACTAGGCCCAAACCAAACCTCAATAAACAAGAGTATTTAGCGTTGAAGAACCTACGCAATAGGTCAGACATCACCGTTCTACGCGCAGACAAAGGAAATGCAACCGTTGTGATGGATACATCAGATTATAATGATAAAATAAAACAACTTTTGTCGGATGAGAGCACGTACAAAAAGGTTAAAACGGATCCAACTACCACCGTTTTAAATAATACTAAAAAGCTAATTAAGGAACACTCCGACACATTAAATCTTGATGTTAAAAATCTTATTCCATCATGTGCAAAACCACCTAAGTTGTATGGACTTCCGAAAATACACAAGACTAACGCTCCGCTACGTCCAATTGTGAGTCAGATCGACTCACCGACTTACAAATTGGCTAAACTAGTAGCAAAAGTACTCTCACCACTCAGAGGATTAACAAGAGCGTTCACAAAGGACTCTTACCATTTTGTCAATGAAGTTAAACACCTAAAACTCATGGACAATGAAACAATGGTTAGTTTCGATGTACAGTCTTTATTTACCAGCCTACCAGTGGAAGACTGTATTGAAATAATATCTAGGAAGCTACTAGATCACAACATGTCAATAGAATACATTGAACTTTTAAAACACTGCCTAACATCCGGCTATCTACTGTGGAATGGTGAATTCTATAGGCAAGTGGATGGAGTGGCCATGGGTTCGCCAGTCTCCCCCGTCGTAGCCGACATCTTCATGGAGGACTTCGAGGAGACTGCTCTGAACACATCACCCGTGACCCCTCGCTTCTACAAGCGGTATGTAGATGACACTTTCACTATATTACCATCTGATAAAATAACTGTATTCTTAGAACACCTTAATTCTATAAATCCTAAAATACAATTTACAATGGAATTAGAATCAGACAATACCTTAGCTTTCCTAGATGTATTAGTTAAACGAAACCCAGATAACACCTTGAGTCATACTGTGTATAGAAAGAAGACCCATACTGATAGGTACCTGAACGGTGAATCTCACCACCATCCTTCACAGTTAGCTACCGTGGGAAAATCTTTGTTTCAGAGAGCGCGCGGGATCTGTGACGAGCAACACCTGGCCGGAGAACTGCAACATGTCAAGCAAGTTCTGCGTGACAACAAGCTGCAAGTGCCGCGCCTGCGTCACAGTGACCGAGTGAAACCAGCCACAGTCGAGCGCGTCCCTGCAGTCTTACCATACATGAAAGGAGTCACTGACAAGATTGGCTACATTCTAAAGCGAGCTTCAATTAAAACTTACTTCAAGCCGCCAAGGAAAATTAGTCAGTTCTTACCACCTGTCAAGTGCCACATCCCTCTACAAGATGCAGGAGTTTACAAGCTTGATTGTGATTGTGGGCTCTCTTACATTGGACAAACAAAGCGATCCATTAGAACCCGGGTCAAAGAACACATAGCTGATGTGAAGCACCGTCGCAATACAACATCTGCTGTCTGCAAACATAGCCAGGACCGCCCAAGCCATTATATTCGTTTCGATAGACCTCAAATCCTGGCGAAAGAAAACCGATATCGCCCTAGAATGATTCGAGAAGCCATTGAAATTAAAAAACATCCAAATTTCAATAGGGAAGATGGCTGGGTACTACCATCGTCATGGGATCCTGTTATTAATATAATAAAATCAAATAATAAATATAAACATAACAGACAGGCAGATGTAGTAAGTTCATACTGTGTAGATCAAAATGACAGCTTATCTGATTAATATTTTTCATTTTTCATTTGTAAAAGTATATATTAATAGTGTTGCTTAGTAATTTGTTTTTTAAATAATAGCTAACTAAATTAAAATTATTATCCTTAATTAATTTTAACTTTTTTAAATTATATGGCTTAAATAATTAATACTATATTTTATATTTTTCTTTATGGTTATAAATATAATAATGGCAACACTAAATATAGGATTACTAATTAATATTTTTAAAATTGTAATAATTATAAAAATAATAGCAAAAATTAAATAAATAATTTTCCATATTCAATTATAATTAAAATTATAAAATTATAAAAATGTTTAAAGTTAAAAAATATTGTAATGTAATTGGTGCAACTTTCATTTTGTTAATTGTGGGTAGGCTGTCTGTAACAACTATACATTCAAGACATGTAACACCTCAGTCTCTCCCGTGACCATGGATGCTGTAAAGCATTCGAAACGTCGGGAACCAAAAATCAAAATAAATCCGCGAAATAATCCGAAAAGATAGTTTTATTTAATAAGACTGTGTTATCGGATTTTTTCGTAGATTTCTTTTCATTTCTGGCTCTCGATGTTTCGAATGCTCTATAGCAATCATGGTCACGAGAGGGACTTTTAGACGTCTCAAAGACATTATATAGTGGTTACAGACAGTGTCTACCCACAAAATTACGAAATGAATCCAAAAAATACAAAAATGGCGGCACCAAAGTACCTTTGAACATTTGTTAATTTTAAACACCTTTTAAAATTGAATATGGCAATATTATTTATTTAATTTTATTGATTTTATTATTATAATTTTTACTTTTTTTTTTGAAAAAAACTTTATTTATCAGTAATCTTATTTATTGTTGCTATTATTATATTTATAATAAAATATCAACCAACATTATTGCTAAATTAGTCCCTAACTTTCAGCATTTTGGTGCTTATTTTTCGAGTTTTGTTCTTTTTGAATGTATCATTCTTATAAAAAAAAGTTTTGAGCAACTTATATTTCTGCAGTGATTTTAGCCTCAAAATCTTATAATATTGTTCTTTTCCTTTATATTTGTTCCAAGATCATCGTAGTCTTTAAATCTCTTGATATTACTTCAGTAAAAAGTATTTTTTCTTAACATTATTAGGTACTTCTACATACTTTAAGAGCGTAGATACTTTAGTTCCTGGAGATTCTGGGTCAACATTTTTAGCTTACAGTCTTAAATATCTTTTTATATAATATAATTTTACTGCATTTATCACCTTTTTTCCAAATTTCCAATTTTTGCATACAAAATAGCTCACCGCTTTCGCATTTTACGTCTATTACGAACAGCTAAAGATTCTTAACTTTGCCGCGTTGTAGGACTTCGCGGAGGTGTTACCTCAAGTGTTCTCCGTAAATTTTGGCGTACTATGCCTTTTTTGATTCTGTACGTTTTTGTAAAAATATATAAATGATGCATGTACGCTATGAACGCATAAACATACCAAAATATGACCCGCTTATACCTGGCCTGCGAAGAGGTTGCGGCCAAATGCGCAACGGCAGCTATCATTTTTCAAGATCTCTAGGTATAGTTCTGTGAAGTGGAGTATAATTCATTGTAATAACAAATGCATCGTTTTTATTCCAAAAAGTCAACTATTATTTAGTTAATTAAACATACTAGCGGGCACATTTGAATAGGCACTCCGGTCAAAACATATTGTCGCTTTTATTATTGTATATAAAAAATTGATTTTGATTAAATATGCTATGAACGTAGTAATCTTGCAGTGGGATCTCGATCCATCTGAGTTTGGTTTTTAGAGTAATTATTATTTTATATTTAATCTTTTACAATAGGACTTTTGTATAAGATCACAAACATTGTTGACAGGATAACGTGTTTCAAATCTTCTACCTAATAATAAGTGCTAGTCGGACTCGAACACGAAGGGTTCCGTATCATAATAGTTTTTTTTATTCGCAGGGCAGCTTTTTTGAAATTCGCCATCGTGGTTTTTTATTACTTGTTGTTATAGCGGTAATAGAAATACACACTCTGTGAAAATTTCTACTCCTACCTAACTATTCCTACTACGCTTCATGTGATGCAGCTCTCTGATAGACGGACGGATGGACAGCGGAGGCTTAGTAATAGGGTTCCGTTAGCATCCTTCGGGTACGGAATCCTAACAACGAAATGCTATTTGCAAAAGTCAAAAGGTCGCTGGTAAGCGCATCACTTGAAATTGGTTGGACTATTTTGGCTTTTTTTTTCTTAAAATGTTGATAATAGTCGGATTAAGGGTTTTAGAAGAAAAAGATTGAAAACCTGGAAAAAGCACTATTTATTAAATCAGACATAAATTATAGTATATAAGTATGTATGTATTTATGTATGTGTGTATATATGTGAATATATATTAAGTTATACCTCTTAATGATGTACTGTACATACATCGCACTAACTTATTTTCTCATTTCTGAAGGGTTTCTGGAAAAAATCTCTCAAAGAAATATAATGGTTCTCTTAAAGAAGTAGAATAGTTTATTTTGTATAACATATAATTTATGATGATATATATATATATATATATATATATATATATATATATATATATATATATATATATATATATATATATATATATATATATATATATATATATATAAAATGTGCGAAGACCACAAGCGAATGACGTATTGAAATTTGAACAGGACAAAGTCAGGTCCGCTAGTTCAATATAAATTAGTTACATTTGATACTTGTTAACAGCAATAATACTTAATAGATCACCTTTAATGGCTAATCGTTATAGGAAATAGTTATTTCCGATTATTATTACAATGGCGACCTTAATAATTAATAATTGTAATAAGCGTACTGCGATCCGTGACATTGGTTCCGGGATCTGTTCTCGATTGAGCGGATAAAATAAGGAAGTATATAATTGATTTACTTTGGCATCTTTTGGTTAGGTTAATATACCATTTCCCTCATATTTCTCTCTCATAAGACCATATAGATACTATTTAAACAAATAAATTGAATTGAAGTGTCTGTTTCTAATGTCAAAATAACAGCGGTTTACTAAATAAATATGAAAGTATGATACTTTATAAGAAAAAAAGAATAAAAAAGAATTAAGGTTCTGCGCAAAAAAATTAAAACCCATGAAATTGTGTACAAAATCCGCGTACTTTAATTATACATAATAATAGCGACTTTATTTTATATATTAACTAGTGACTGTTACAGCGGCAACAGAAATACATACTCTGTGAAAATTTCAGCTCTCTAGTCTCTACCTATTACGGTTTATGAGATACGGCCCTCTGACAGACGGACGGATGGACAGTCAGCGGAGGCATAGAAACAGGGTTCCGTTGGCACCTTTCGGGTCCGGAACCCTAAAAATAATTATCGTTGTCCACTGGGCGAACACTAGTCTTTATTACTACAAACTAACAAACTAGCTACAACATTTAATTGCAATGAATTTCATAATTTTGTACTAGCTACAAAATTCAGAAGTTCTCTTAAATAATATATATATATATATATATATATATATATATATATATATATATATATATATATACATTTCCTTATGTCGTTTATTTTGCGATATATGTATATTTATTGTATATATGTAGGTATACTTCCAACGACTTAATTACTTGGTGAATTAATTATAAATTGTTTTTTCTTCAAGGTAGATCCCGAGCAACGACTCCAAATAGACTTTATTGTTTAATTTTTTATTCTTTATTATCTCGAAGTTAATTTATTTTTATTAGTTTTTTATATAAAATATAATATTTAGAATAATATTATATTATACATTAAACGGAAAATAATTGTTATTTTGGCGTTCTTTGTACGTGTTTTGATTCGTTACCATTGAATAAATATTTTGTGTTTTGTTTCTACTTTTGGCCTAAATTTTATTCCTCAACAAAAATCACAAATGACGATGGATATCTTGCCCTAACACATAGGCTATTGTAAGGAATTTCGCTAGTATTACAATAATTATTTAAGACTAGCGACTCACCCTCACTCCGCTCGGGTTCGTCCCTTGGTACGTTTTAACGGTTAGTATCATACATTTAGAATGTATAGCGTAATCGTAGGTCTATGGTTAGTATAGATTTCTTAAAGATGATATATATTCCCGCAGTAAAAAGTATCTTAAATCTTGACTCGGATAAGCAGCTATCATCACACCAAATTACATCAAAATCTTTTCAGTGGTTTTTTCGTGATGCGTTCAAAGACAGACAGACAGACAAAAATTCTAAAAACTATAGATTGGCCCTCTGGATCGATAATAATGACTATTTCAATAAAATATTCCAAAAAAATATTTAATGTACAGATTCGACTCAGAATTTCATTATACTAAGAAAAATAAAAGATTTTGTAGAAAATTTGCATGAAAGAATTTGCATTGTACGTCCTGTTTCGTCGAACACGTCGAACATCAGCGAAGCCACGATTTTTTGCTACTCCCAAATATTTGCAGGGAAAAAATCGCCAAGGTCAAAAATGCATTGACTGCTTCGCGCATTTGATTATCGTGGTACTACGTGACGGCTAACTGTCGGGACACTTACCTACATTTTTAGTTTTTACACAAAAAACAAGTCTATGAGAAGGTTTTTTACTTAAACAGTGTCTTTTTCGTAGCCTGTAATATCTCGTGGGGACATTTATGAATCGAGATATAATGATAGGAAAATTAATAAATAAAGAAAAAAAAGAAAAAAGTATGCCAAGTACAACATTATTTAACATACATAGATTTCCTCAAGTATATACATTCTTTAGCGGATTTATTTGAAATAAAAAAAAAAAGAAACTGGCGAAAATATACACAACGATGATTTTATTTAAAATGTTACTTAAAAGTATCAATATGAACCGTGTAAAATAATGTACCTAATAAATATAGAAATTATATTACAATAAAAACTGCATGAACAAAGGCTTTTACGTAGTGCGTACTACCACCGTAGCGGAACGTAATTAAGTAATTAATTAGTCTACACCATGATATTTGAGATTAATAAAATCATAATAATATTTTCTTAGATTTACGTAAATATTTGAAATTTTAAATACAACCATAAGTTTCAGATTTTTTCGTGGTTTTATTTTGATTTTTGATTCTCGACGTTTCGAATGCTTTACAGCAGACATGGTCCGTGAACATGATTGCACAGACTAAGGTTTTAGATGTCTCAAAGGTCATTATCATATAGTTGTTACTTGTTACAGACAGTTACAAAATTACAAAAAAACGTTTAATCTAATAAATCTTTTATTTAATAAATCATAAAAAATAGTTATACATACTCGTAGAAATTAAATATCAGTAGGTTAAGTACAAATAACGCGACTCATCGCGTGTTTAATTAATTATTATTATTGATAGTTGCGGCCGTCACCTACCAACTTCTGACCGTGCAACGCTCATTAGAAATAATTTTATGAATAATAAATACTAATCTAGTAGTAAATTAGCATAGGTTTAATTATTAATCTAAAAATTAATTTCATTATATGAATCTGTACTTATAAAAAAATATCAAATAAAAAAATCTCGACTGCAAAAAAGCAAGCTAAAAATATGGGAATAAGTTGACGAATGATAGTATTATGAACATACGGTTAAATACATAACCCTAGTTTGGGCTTCGCCGCAGTCGCTTAATAAAATTATAACGTCCATGTCATTTTACAACAGCTATCTCATATGGCTATTTGCTCGATAGCGTAAAAAGCAATAGAGAATTGTCCCGCAAAGCAGAACCCGCGGATTCGCTCGCGCTAAAACTGCAAAAAATCTCTAGAAAGGTAGTTTCATACAAACTTTCATACCCTATTTAACCCCCTTATATGATGAATTTTGAAAAATGCTAAAACACGTATTTATCTATTTTGAAGAGCAGTAATACTAACTTTTGAAGTAATTCTGATCATAAATATTTTCTTAGATTGTATTATAACGCGTTTTCCCGTGGGAATTAAATAATCTCCTGCGGTAAAAAGTAGCCTACGTCACTCTCCAGCTCTCTATCTTCACACAAAAAATCACGCCAATCAATCACTTCGTTTCGACGTGAAAGAAGAACAAACAAACACACTTTCACATTTATAATTTATTACTATGGATATGGGTGTTTCATCTGTCGTACTAGTGAACACAATGTGCTTTTTACTATTTCCTTATTGATATACAAAAAATCAAGATACACAGTTAACGTCTCAAAAGTATCTATTCTCAAAAAGAAGCTCACAATTCGATATTATACGCTTTTTTCAAGTCTATTTTGTTCATTTGTTATTGGATGACAAAATTAAAACGTACGTTGTTTCGTTTAAAAAAGTAAGTACTTTGTGTTGTGTGCGTAAGTTCGAATTTGTGTTTAGACAATATTGCGTGTGATTTAAATAAAGATGAAATATTTTTTCTATAATCTTTATTGCTTTTTAATTAAGCCTATATTAATATGATTCATTTTTGATAAAGAAAATAATTATTAAAAAGTGCAAATATAGGTGGGAAATTCAAAGTAGTTGAAACGAACGCCATTGGGTAGGCCGAATGTGACGTCAGAGTATATCATAACAGAGCTATTAGCGTTTATGTCACTACAAATTGTGTATGATGTACTGTGACGTAACGCCGAGCGTGCGAAATAACGGGCGCTTAAGCTTTCCGTATCGCAAGGGCAGATCTATATTATATATATGGCTTTATGGGCTGCAGCTCAGGGCCCCTAAGATATAAAGGGCCTCTGTTGTGAACAATGGATAATATTGTGAATTTATAAAATAATAAAAAATATCTAAAATAATCAAATATTAAGGCCATAAAAGGCTGGGTCTAATAACCCTGAGATCTATTAAACACCAAACAATATATGTAGTGCTATCTTAATTTCGTCTTATACTATCTATCAATATAGATTTTATAAAGACAAAATGACAATTAATTTAGGGCCCCACAAAGCAAAGGGCCCCCAAATACACGCTCCAACCCTGTCGTATCGGTATATTTTTCATATTTTTTTATACTAAATTTTAGTTGTAAGTAGTTTTAATTGTAGCTGGATATTTTTTTACATTTATATAACGATAAAATACGTAAGCTATTGTATAAAAAATAAAAATGCATGCATATTCCCTATTAAAACTTTCGATTTGTGAATTTTATTCTTTGGTTTCACATGACGTCACATGTCACGCCACTTTTTAAAGAGATATTTCTTAGGCAATGTGTATTCTATGTTTTATATATTAATATATTTCACAGCATTAAAGAGCTGTTGGCATTATACGTATATACATGTACATATATAATATGTATTGATATGTATGTATATCTAAATGATTATAAAACGGTTTCTCTCAAGAGACAGAAGTAATAAATCACAAGTCCTAGAAACGTAGTTACAAGGAAATTAAAATATATGACTTTGTCTCTACCATTCATTTATATCTATTCACAATTTTATTGGATAAAAAACTTATTCTGAATCTTATAGTTTTATTGTGTAGGTACCTGACATAATCAGTTGCCCCGACTTCAATGGGTTGCGTTTCTATCCAACTGCGACGAAGCCCAAAAGAGGGTTCTGTATTTAACCTCCTAAACTGTATGTATGTATCGAATGGTGTATCAAAATGAAAGTTTTGAAGAGGCGATCTCGAAAATATGTATATAATTTCACTAAAAAGAAAGAAACAAGTTAAACATAGTCTTAAGCAGACCGTTGAGAGATAAGGCTCAGGACTGCTAGCTTAATGTGCTCTACGAAAGACGGGGTGATAGGTTGCTCACACCACCACGTGGCAGAAAAGTTTCTTAATTCCGAGCTTCTACTATTTCGTGATAGAAAAACCTAGTAAATATTTTTGCCCAAGCCGGGACTCGAACAGGATATCACGCTCAGTTGCCGTATAAATAGTCAGTAGACCAGCGTGATAGTCAATTCAATAGCAATCGTTACTATAGGAATGAACATATTAATAACTGACAATCAAGCTTACCTACTAGTAGTAAGCATATCAAAATCGCTCCAGCTGTTTGGAGTCCATAGGAAACATACATATCAGTGGCGAAGGGTCCATACAAGACGTCTTACCTTAAAATTGTTTTGCTCTAATTTTACATACATTTAATTTTTAAAATGTATAAATGTTCTTTTGGTAATATATATATATATATATATATATATATATATATATATATATATATATATATATATATATATATATATAATAAGATGGATATTTACTTTCGATGCTATTTTGAAGTCGTTCCATGTTTTCAGTTTAAAAGTAAAATATAAAATATTACGTTTTCATTCTGCTTGGGATCATTTACATGCACAATAACCGAGGTTTATAAATAAAACACAATATTTCCACTTCGATAGTTATCTACTAGGTGCTTTGTCATCGTAATCATTAGCGCGTTTTTTATCTAACAATAAGACCAGTTAACACCAATGTCAGGATATAGCAATAAGTAAGAAATGTTAATTGATTGGATGTTGGAATGTAGGTTTTATTGAACACTTGCGTTGTAAATGCCTTGAATATATGTTATTGTAATTAAAGGGCAATAAATATATTACATTTAGATAATAAGAGGATACAAAAGAATACATATAAAAAAGTTTGATAAAGAATCATGGCTTGTAGCAGATGTGTTCCGTACCCTTTAAACTACTAGTACCTACTTACTAGTTTAGTTTATACTACTGACTTATCCTCACTTCGGTTGGGTGGGTCTTTAGATTCTTCACAGTAGCCTATGTGTTACTCCAGGTCATGGTATATCTGTGTACTAAATTCCATTCAAATCCGTCCAGTCTTTTCAGATTTAAGGAGTAACAAAACTACGTAAGTAGATTATATATATATATATATATATATATATATATATATATATATATATATATATATATATATATATATATATACATATATATTACACAAACTTTCGCATTTATAATACTAAGTAGCGACTCGCTAGTTAGTATTATAAATGCTTATAAATGCGAAGTAGCGACGCATCCTCGCTTCGCTCGGGTTCGTCCCTACGTTTTAAATTTTAGCAGCTGCTAGTTCTCGTGATGCGTTCCCAGAAAGACAGAGAGACAAAAATTCTAAAAACTATAAATTCGGCCTCGGATTTATCAAAAAATATTTAATGGACAGATTCGACTCAATTAGAATTTTATTACCTATATGTAAAGATTTAGTAATCCGATGTTGACAGCTTCAACTCCAACAATCCGTTGCTTCGTAAGAGAACGCTTATAGTGTAATTTTGAATCTAAGTACCTATTCCAGTTTTTTATGCGAATGAGCAAGTAAACTATTTATTACTTTCACAATAGAAATATTCAATGAAATATAATCCGCCCAGTCCATAAAAAATATCTACACGAACTCTTTTTAGATGTAAACTTTATAAGTTCATAAAGAGTATGTAGAACTCAATCTCTGAAAGTACTGATTTGATACTGAAAATCCTTTAACTAATAGGAAGCTATATTAGTGAAGTGCTTTAGGTTTTTTTTTATTTTCATAAAAACGTGTTTACTGTCAGAAATCGTAATAAGTTTAATTGAAGCCGGCAAAAGCTGGCCGTTGTTTACGTTGTGCTGCTTTGTCGGTTTGAAATTAACATTAAAATATAATTGGCAAAAAGATACCTGAGGACACCCGAGAGGAGCGAGAGTAAGTAGCTAATCCTACTAATATTTTAAATGCGAAAGTTTGTGATAATGTATGGATGTCTGGATGTATAGACGTTTGTTACTCTTTCAGGCAAAAACTGCATAATGGATTTTAATGAAACTTGACAATAATATAGTTCATACATCAGAATAACACATAGATAAAATAAAAATGTACAGTTCCCGTGGGATAGATTTGTTTTTGTTTTTCTAGAAGCAAACTCGAACGAAGCGAGGGTGAGCCGATAGTTAAAAATAAAAATGTTGAATTATATGATTCTTTTATATATTTTATATTTACTAAAATTTTTATTCGACAATTCAAAAACTACCTTAAAGTTCTTTCACCCTGAGGGATGGCTTTTTTATATTTATATGACTATCCTTGAAGAACAACTTATAGATTAAAAAGAATTGAATTTTTCATTAATAAAATCGATTAATAATCGAAATAATTGATAGTAATATATTAAATACGATTTAAGTCTATTTTCTCGTTAATGGCTTAAAAGCGTGCCAGTTGAGCAAAGATTACTTCGTGAATGTCGTGTAGAATGGAGATGTGAAAGAGATCGGTCGGTAAAATAAGATTATATACTAGAGTTACGTTTTAACGTTTAGTAAGTATAGATTTCTCAGAGACGAGATATTTTCCCGCAGTAAATAGTATATTACATGTTGACCCGGATGTATGTATAATATGTTAACTATAATTAGAGTTCATACCTTTGAGTTGACAAAACATATTGTTAAATTTTGATACAAACCAAAAATGTATCGGGATATTTCTAGACCTAACAAAAGCTTTCGACACTGTCTCTGTTCCCATTCTCTTAAACAGGCTGAATGGCATAGAAGCCAGAGGTATAGTACATCATTTTTCTAAAGTATATCTCTCCCACCGTACTCAATATGTTAAAATTGGCTCTTTGAACAGTAAAACTAAAATCATTTCTTACGGAGTATCCCCAAGGTAGTGGACTCGCTTCCACCATGTTCTTAATATATATAAACCCTCTTTGTAAACTTCAAATCCCCTATATTCAAATCATCTTATATGCTGCAGCTGAACAAAGCTGGGGAAAAGTCCGCATAAATGCTGAACATGCGCTGAAAATCGTAATGAACTTGAAAACAGCAAATATATTAAACACTAAATATGTACTACGGAAACAAAATTCTTAACGTTTACAACTAACTTCTTTCTAAAAGCACACACTTGTATACAAATAACTCATAATTGTACGTGTCCATCACTATAAAAGGCTGCCAATATTAAATATCTTGGTGTATATGTGTGGTAGATAATAATCTAAATTGGCACAAATATATTGACTCCCTAATCACAAAAGTCCGCAAAATAACTCTCATTTTAAACATATGGAATATAGTCGGACCCAAATACTCTAAAAACAATATATTTTGCTCTAGTTCAGTCACAGCTGCAATATTGCATCAACGTTTGGGGAGGTACTCTTACCAATAAAACTACGATGCTACACCTAGAGCGAGTACAAAGAACCAATCTAAAGGTTATGGCACGTAAACCGTCACTATACTCAACATCCCTTCTTTACAGAAACTGGAACGTTTTGACAGTTTGTCAGCTATTTATTTTAAGATTAATCCTAAAATAAATAGCCGATGACAAATTAAATGCACACACACGCACACGGACACGCACACGCACACGCACATCCATATATACATATACATATATATAACTTGGTCATTTGAATTTTTCACACAAATTTTGAGGTTATGTGTAAAAAGTGTAAGTACAAAAGTTGTAGATCTTTTTATTACCTACAACTTTTTTTATTAAACTTTTTTCCATAGGACTCGTAAATTTGCCGGAAATTGAGATAAACCGTTTTTTGCCCTTAAAAACTCACTCCCTCCCACTTTTCGACCTCAGATCGTCTGTAAATTATTTTTCCTTTCATTTTTGTTATATTTTCTTCCCTTTTCCAATGGGTTTCATCCCACTATTATTTTTTTTCACTTTTTTAACCCTGGTTAATCTATAAATTTATACAGATAAATAAAATTGAAGTGTCTGTTTGTTATTACAAAATAACAGCTTTTTACTAAATGCATATAAAATTAGATACGGTACTTATAAGAAAAACACATTTTTTGTCTGTAAAATCTCCGAAACGGCTGGACTGATTTTGACGGGACTTTCACTGGCATATAGCTGATGTTATCAGGAGTAACATAGGCTACATTTATTTAAGAATAAGAATTAGGGTCCCGTTCAAAAAAATGAAAACATACGTAGAGATCCTAGTGGTAATGCAGTATATAGGTAATAGGGCGGTATTTTCACGGTGCCCCAGGGCGGCACATAGGGTAAATCCGGCCCTGACTATTTCGTCTTTATATTGTAAATCTAGAGAAAGGTACCTAACGGTGCTCGTAATACAGGTTTTCCTAGTACGAGCTCCTAAGCACTCTTTCTGGATAATTTTATATTATGTCATAAACGAAACAGTTGTTTGATTAAAGAGTATATTTTTATAACCTGATCTTTTGCTACAAATAAACCACAATAATAATAATTATTATTATACTTTGCCATGTTTACCTATTAGATATTTATGTCTTAAAGCATTGTTAACTGGCACCGACTTCGAAAATATCTGATTATAATTTTAGTGTAGACGTAATATGCAGGTAATATTTAAGAAGAAAGTTTTTTAATAATTATAACATATTCGATTAAGTAAGTTATTTTAAAATAGTTTATGGTTGATTTTTTAAAACCGCTCGACCGATTTCGATAAAATTTAAATGAAACCACCTAGGAATACCCTTTGAAACAAGAAAAGAATTTTCTAAATCGGTTCAGGCGTCTTCGAGTAATCGGTGAACATACATAAAAAAAAGATTCCGCCTCCTCCTTTTTGGAAGTCGATTAAAAAGAACATGAGAGGTAGTACCTTCGTCAAGGCCACATTCAGACAGGGAATGGTCCCTGACCCTGAACTTTGCTAGATGAACAGGTGTACGTATATGCGTACATAAGGCGTAGACGACCAATAGTAGATATGACTACACAAAAAACACAAACGAATTCAAAAAGGTACTAACCCTTTTAAAGTCTGTAAAAAACCTAAACACATTTGCAAGCATAAAATATACAGATATTGTACACATTTTGCTTATAAAAAACGTCAAAGTCTTAATGTATTAATTTCTTTCTAAATTAAATTGAATTGAAGGATTCGAAAACCTTCGAGGCACGCAAGATCGATAGCCAAGTTAGTAGCCGCCGCGCAATAAACCCCAGCGCACGCGCAACCTAGTAAAGTAGCATTTAGAGGTTGCTATGTACCACAGTTAATAAATTAAAATTTAAAAAATTTGACATCTAATTTGGCGCGCTTTTTTGGCCGAATTTAGTTGTGTTTTTTAATGTGTATGTGAACTGCAGTCTAAGGGTAAGTTTTAATGAAAATATATATTGTTATGAAGGTTTTTTTTAAATAATATTTTTTCAAAATGTAGGGTAATTAATTAAAAGGTAAAACTAAAGTCGTAAACATTGTAGTGTTTAAAAAGTAAACGTTCCTTCTTTACCTTTCAAGAAGTGGTGTCAAAATATTCTAAATAAATGATGTAAAAGAGCTTCCAAAATTATTTTAACGAAAATTGTTTCAGAATATAGTTACGTAGTTTTTGACTTATGGGACATTTTCAATCACTCGCTTTTTCAGTTTAGCAACCGCAAACTATTTTTCTTAAATAAGTAAAAAAATAGAATATATGATATACAAACTTATTTTTTTGATCCATAAAACATCTTTATTGTAGAGACGTAAATATTCGTATTTTACTTTACTTTTAACTTAACAATATGTAAGTAAGTAACAAAACAGAATTTGGCTAAACGCAACCGTTGATGTGCGAGTTGTACTGGCACTTGCCCGTTTTTTTTTATATTTAAAGATTTGCAAATATTATCATTATTTCATAAATAATGATAAAAAATTACAAATATTTTTATTTGAAAAAAAGGGCGGAGCTGCGAATAATGCTTATAAATCTAATAAAATTATAGAAAGGTTATATTTTGCTACATACATTTTTTCGAATTTAAATTACGTATTTTAAAAACACAACGTCATCTAGTGACCAAAATCCGTCCAGTGGTTTTCCCGTGGTACGGCCATAAACAGATAAACAAAATTTTAAAAGCTATTGTATTGGCCACTATAATATTGGCTATTTCAATAATAATTTCCAAAAAAAATATTTTATGTACAGATTCGGCTCAGTTAGAATTTTTAAGGTACACAGCATAAAACGGTGTAAACGCTCTTACAGAATTTGCTTAGTTAAAATAATATAAGTACAAAATAATAAGTACATAAAAGTAAAAAAAATACATATTAATTATTTTAAATGAGTAAATAAATCTTTAACAAATTATTCCGCCGCGACAGACTATACTCATCTACTGCCCATAGAGGTTCCTCTATAGAAGACAGTATGTATGGAGTCAATAATTGTAATATCGTGTTTCTTATTTTATTTCTTAAATAATAAATCTTAATCGATCTCCATTTCGACATGTTACGTTACGTATCAGTCCACAATTGTAAAGATCTACCTGTATAAAATTTTCGTAGAAAGAAAAGTGGGTCGTCTCGTGGACTGTAGACTTATTAATGATAATATAAAATTTACCGGTGAAATAATAAAACCTTCAATAACAAATATTTATTAATTTATTCTTCTATAAAAAGTTCGTAATAGGTTTGATGTTGTCATGGCCTTATGACCTAATATGTTACTAATATACATTTAATAATTGATGTTATCACAGATTTATAAACTAGAGGTTATAAATCTGTGATAACATCCAGTTTATAAATCTGTGGATGTTATTGTGAGAAAAGCGTGGAAGCGTGGGGCGCTCGATATCAGTTGCTATATTACATTGGTACGATTTCTAAGAGTAGAGTTGGTATAAAAATTTTGCACAAAGCACCCTACGCTTTTTGCACAATAACATTCATTTTTTCGTTAATCACTTTATTTTTATAGTAAAATTATTTCTTATTTTTCAGTTCGGTTTATCATTGAAACGTGTTTTATACTTTTTTAAGCCACAATTCATTTATCATTTTTTACTTCGACTTGCTATAAAAGCGTGTTTTATAGTTATTAATTATTTTTTTTTCGGTTTTTCAATTAATTGTTTTGTATTTATTTCCTATAAGTGTAAAGAGACGGGGAGTCGGTGAAGGCATAAGTTCGTAGTCTTACATGGGGCCAGTATAATAGATTTTATGATATCTAGGGAAAAATTGTGGATCCTGAAGATCTTGGTCAGGATAATGGGACACACTTATTAAGTTATTGTATTATCATCGGTACTTCTTAAATCTGCAAAGTTTCAGTTGAATTTGAAGTTTTGAAGTGGACAAAAATTGCGTACAAAGATTCCATTACACACATACAAGTGAAACTAATAAAAGCGTGTTAAAAATAACGAAAAACAAATGTTAATAGTAAATAGTCAAGTAAGAGCAGAAATATTCAATGTCTCAAATAGATAATTCAATCACAATGAACTGCAACGACCAATCGTATTAATATATAAGCGAATGTAAATAAATAACTAGGCATATTCTGATAAAAAAATAATAATTTCATTATATAATTTTTCCTTTATTATATTTCTTATATACCTTCATAAAACGGTTACTTTATTATTCTGCATATAATTGAGATTGTTTCGATTAAGTTGCATATAAAATTGTGTTATGTAATTTTGTTGTTTCATAGTTAGATTTTCAATATTAACTATACATACAAGAAATATTTCTATACAACAAGGAAGGTATATACGATGTCACGTGTGGCTCAGTTTGTAATGATCCTACTTGCTGTGCCAGCGGTCGCAGGTTCGAGTAACGCTGGGGGCATTCATTTGTGTGATGAGCACGAATGTTTGTACTCAACTAGTCATGGGTTTTTAAATTTATAATATGTATGTATTTAGAGTTATATTTGTGTAGTTTATCAAATATCTGGTATCCATAACACAGGCCTCGTAGCTTATCATGGAACTAGAGCTGTGTGTTAATGTCCTAACAATTATAATTTATTATTTCTTTTCAATTTCAAGAGCTTAGAATTAACGGCTAAGGAGGCTTACAAGGAAATACATATTTAATATTTATACTTTGGCTGACTGCTACTGTTGTTTCTGTTGTGTACTTGCTAACTGTTAATTAACTGTATGACTTTATTTTTATTAATCCGGTTATTGATTTAAAAAAAAAAAATATTTTTAATCTTAAATAACGTAAAGTATTCATGATAATTGATTGCTGCAGAGTATTCGAAACGTAAGAAAAATCAAAATAAATTCACGAGAAAAAAACGAAAAAATAGTTTTAAATATTCGCGTAAATCAAAGAAAATATTAACGTAAAGAAGAATAAAAACACGAAAGTGAAAACCTTGAATCTTGATATTAGCAAATGAAAATTATGCACATAAACTTATGTAATTTAAGCGAAAGTGCAATGCTTTTATCTCTTGTTACTTGTTTTTCAAAATACACTTTACGGCACACATTCACTTGTGTAAAGATATTAAATTACACAAAATGAATAAACTTCGTTGTCGGCCCTTAATAAATATTTTATTTGCTTATATAGTTGAAAACTTCTAAGTATCACTCATACAGTAAAAATTAAAATAATTTTGCCTTATAATAAATGTTAAAAGTTCAGTGGACGAGGTGTTGCATCACCAGCAGAGCTTGACGGTAACGCCGGAAGTGGTGTCTATTGGCACTAGGGGTAGGGGTTAGTTAGGTTAGGTTCTACGGAGTTCTGGCGGGTAGTACCGGAGAAATCCGGCGCGGACCAAATGGCTTGGTGGGGGCCGCTCGTCGAGGCCTTGAGCCGAAAGGTTCGGCCGAAGGAGTTGCGGCCACCGGTGGCGGGACCACTTTGGCGGTCCCGCGATCGGATCGGGGGGTGCCGGTTGCGGGACTGTGGTGACAGGCCTGCGACCGGCAGGGGAGGGGCCGCGGCGGGAGGGGAGTGACGGTATTACGGTGCGCCGCTCTCCCTGCCCTCTGCGGCCTCGGCGAGGCCGCCACCGTTAGATAGCGGACGCGTTGGGGCTGCAGGGGAAGAGGAGTGTCGGTGTGTCGTTGCCGCTCTCCCTGTCCTCTGCAGCCGGATGTGGGGTGGCCCACTTTGGTGGGGTGAGGGTGCCAGAGGGCGGTCGACTTGGGGAGGTTGGCCGTCCAGTGTTCTGGCTGAGGAGGCCGTCAGGGGTGGTCGATCATCTCAGCCCCTGACTTTCGGACGGGCCTTAACAGGCACTTGCCGTCGGGGCACGGACGAATCTTTTTGGTACCCGTGGCCCCGGCCTTAAGGCGAAGGAGGTGCTTTGTTAGTTTTTTAGTGGGTAGGCTGCCGCGCGTTTACCATCTTTGCGCGGCAGGAGCCCCACATAACCCGTCTCGCATCCCCCATTGGCGGGCGGGTACCCGGGAACAGGGTTTTTCCTGACAGAAAAAAAAATATGGTTCTACGGTGTTCTAGTGGTTAAAATATAATTATGAGATTAACATAGTTTCTTTCTGACATTGACAGCTTCATTTATTATCTATGCGCTCCATCTATCTTATTTTCTTATTCTGAGTATTCAAATAGAAAATAATTAAAAACTTCATTCTTTAGTAATAATAGCAGATTGTGACGGCATTTTTTTATGAATGGTGACTAG
Organism: Brenthis hecate; assembly: GCA_951806755.1. Lineage (NCBI taxonomy): Eukaryota > Metazoa > Arthropoda > Insecta > Lepidoptera > Nymphalidae > Brenthis > Brenthis hecate. The sequence goes on along the minus strand of OX638249.1, from coordinate 10,394,773 downwards.
TTGACAATAATGACTTCTACTCAGCCAAATATACAAGCTTACTATCAATAAAATTTTGAGTTTAAGAACGAAACATTACAAACGCTTATTGGTATCTATTGGTATGGTATCTCAAATATTTTTCATATATCATATTAAAATAATAGTTAAAAAATATTAATTAGTCAATAAAAAAATATTTTACCTATTGAAAATAAAAAAATAAAATATTACGGTTTTGTTAATATAGATATTGGCTACTTTTTATCAACCCACAGAAGCATAGCTACAGGTAAAAAATAGTATTTCGTTTTGTTCTAAAAAAACACAAATGCACCGAAACAAATATAGGTACATACAAATTTTCAACTAATAATATTTGTATTTTTTCAAATCCTTTAAAGTGCTAGCTTATTTATATTAAATGAGCATTTTTTCTATTTCTGAATATACATTTATTTCATGTATCTCGGAAACGGCTCGGAAGCTCAGTCGTCCAGGTACTGTTTAATAAAGTGATTAAGAACATAAATTATTCAGCCACATAAACAAGGGCATAAAACATAAATTACTGCTGGCTGAATGGCGTTAACCCTTTACTTCAACGGAGGGAACAAAAACAAAAAGTCTAGTCATGTGTACAGACTACAGACAAGACCGGTAAGGCTTCGCGGTAAAAACGAAAAGGTTTTTGCACTTACATTCATGTTTTTATTATCGTTTTTAAATGTTACAAATATCTGTTACTCAAATTGACATCCACTTTTAACTGTTCATTATAATTATTGTTATTTAATTATCGACTACTTCAGTTTTCAAAGTTAAAAGCAAAATATTTTTAATCAAAATTAATTCAAATAGAGTTTTTTAAATTAAAATAGGGGGCTTAAGTATTAAGTAAATAATAGTCTCTATCTTATGATTAAATTAACATAAGTTTAAAAGAAATACGTAGCTGCTACTATACGTAATGACTTTTAATTTTAAGCCTTCTGTACTTTTTTGCTTTAAAAATTATGAGTAATTGAAAATTTTATGGGAGCGGATGAAGTGTCCTACTTAGCGAGGTATCCGTATACGAATTTTACTTTGTTCTACTTATTTATATAAATAACTAAATTTAATATTATAATATTTGATTTCATCAGCCGAATAAATAAAAATGAATATATTAAATGAAGTTTGCCGAGAATAAATAAATATTATATAAGTTTAAAAAATGTATTTTGTTTAATTATACGATGAATACTATTAACAATAAATAAAAAACTTAATTATTAATATGAAAACCTAATTAGTTTTTAAAACCAAAAATAGTACTTACCTATCAATGCTTCTTCTTTTTAATGTATTGTACTCATACGAGAGACGTACGTCTAACAAGTAATAAATATTTTATTTAAAAAATTGGATTTTATATGGATTAGTTACTTAGAATATTTATGAACTATTAATTAATTTTATTTCATTTCTATAAAGCAGTCCTTTTTGCCGGTAACGTAACTCGCGTTGTGTATCTTGCAAATTCGAGCTTGAATCTTAAAATTCAAAATACTTTGAAATAAAATATAGATAATTAAATATTATTTAACATTCTTGAGTATCTTTAAACAATATAGGTATTAAAATGTAAATTATCAATAAGTTTTAATTACAGGAAATGTTTTCATTAACATATTTTCTGCGATGTCGATATTATGATATTATTTTATACGTACGACATTGATAAGGTGAGAGGTGGTTTGTCCAACGTCCACTACGGGTCAATATCCGTAACAATACTCCGTTCCGACTGCAGAGTAGCGTTATGCGTTAGCTAACCAAGAATATGAGTAGGTACATATAGTCGGAGCAAACTATTTGGTCTCCAGTGACTCATTTTATGTATAGCTTTATAGTTTTCATATAATTCTACCTTATAGTTTCTTTGTAAGAAAACTCAAATAATGGCGAATGAATGAATGAAAACTCAAACGAAGACTGCAGCTTTGACTATGTCGCTGCCCACAAAAAATAAAATTAGATTCTCTAACTAGTGTTCTGTTTTAGTTGTGATACTATTACTACATATTTAAAGAAAAGACGAAAGGAGAGTCTACATTTTAAATTTTAGTGATAATTACAAAAAAACCACTAATCATTCCGGTTTAGGCAATGAGTGTCAGGCATAGTAGACAAAAGAAAAACAAATTGTTGCTAATATTAAATGTTTGATTTTATAGTAATGCATAACACCATCCATCCATTCCTTTCACTTACAGGACCAGTATTGAAGTTCAGGGTCGAATGCGTATTATTGCAAACTAAGTAGCAAGCTTGTCAGAATAATGAATATGCGGAATTCCGGTGAGATAAAAGATAAAATTTGAATATCTATCTGTGTAGCAAAATCTGCGCACATAAAGTTCTTTATAAAGTAAGCTAGCCTATTCCTAACATTCTTTTGAGCCAAGATAATATATAATTTCTAAAAAAAACTAAAATGCTGTAAAGCATTCGATACGTCGGGAACCAAAGCTCAAAATAAAACCGCGAATAAATCCGAAAAGTCAGTTGTATAAATTGTAAAATTATAAATCTAAAAAATTATTATGGAAACCAACAATAATAATAATACTGTAAATAGTACATATTATGCTTTCGCTTTCGAGTACAAATTATAGGACTTTTACTATTATTCATTGGACAGTTCATGTTTTCAAAAAAAAAAGAAATGGTATTCTAACGGTTGCATCACAATATATTGTGTAATATATTATTTGTGCGCAAAAAATTAAATAATTATTTAAAAAACAGTGTTAGACACACAATACACACTAGAAATAGAAATGAGCTGGTTACGCCCAGATTTTGACCCCAAAAGGTGAATAAATCCTTCATGGGCCGGAGTATACGCAAATATAATAAAATTCCACAAACTGTCCTACCTTTATAAAAATTTAGAGATAAAATTAAGAAAATTTTATTGAGCAAAGCGTATTACACTGCTGTTCAAGAGTTTCTTGTTGATGGAAATGTGTGGAATTAAAATATATTAACCCACATGCGGATTACCTGTAACATTATGTTTATCAATGTAACTTCGATATTTAAAAGAGCAACTGTTGATTTTCTGGCCGGTTCTTCTCAGCAGAACAGTTTTCCGAGCCGGTGGTAGCTTCCTCACGTATTGACTAAACTGACGCTCTTTAAATTGACGATTCAAAAATGCTTGTAATAAGTCTATTTGAATAAAGTTTCATTTCAGTTCCACTATCCACTTCTTGGGTTAACTATCAGATCATCTTCTGTTTTACTTTCAAATCGATAATACGATTCGAAAAAGAGTAAAATCGACTTTTATGTTTTATTATTAACCCCCGACACAAAAAGATGGATGTTATAAGTTTGACGTCGAAGTCTCTCTGTCTGTCTGTGTGTGTGTCTGTCTGAGGCATCGTAGCTCTCAAACGCATAGACTGATTTTGATGCGGTTTTTTTTTTAATTTGAAAGCCAGTTTCCTTGCGGTGGTTCTTAGCTATGTTTGGTTAATATCGGTCCAGCAGTGTAAGAGTATCAGCTCTTTTCCAAAATGATGTAAGGCATTTTGGCGTATGATTACTCGATTAAGTGCTTCACGTGTGCCAGTGTAATCGTTAAATGACAATTAATTTGCGTAGGGGTTTTTTAAAATTTTTAATTTAGGTATATAACAATATATTGAACATATTTTCCTGTAAATATGACTTATGATTTTATAATGTATCTCGGAAACGGCTCTAACGATTTGGATCAAATTTAGTATTGCGATAGTCTTGCTTTTTAATTTTATGTATATTGTTAATCGCTCAGATACTTATGGTAATGACAATATTTGCTCCAAAACCATTAACAACATTTAAATTAACTGTACCTAGTTTCCATACTCTAATAATAAACAACCAGGTCTAGTTATTACACACCTTACTAAGAATAAATTCTTTATAGAAATCAATGACGCATAAGATTTCTAAGAAAAGAACATAATAAATACTCTTAATATGAAAATAAGTGACGGAAGCTTAAAAATTAGTTTTACGTTAAACCATATCCGGCTGCTACCCACATATTGACGTATGGGCATCACAAGGACGGTTCTGTCAACGTCTCTACCTTAACGCTGATTTTTATATATTTTTATTACAAAACTAGCATTTCCCGCGGCTCCGCCCGCGTTCAGATGACCAAAAACCAAATTCTTAGGTTTTACATATTAGTATACTCTTTCATTGCAATTTTTGAATTTTTCTCAGAAATGAGACATTTTCCCGCGGTAAACAGTGTCCTTTATGTTGACCCGGATAACCAGCTATCACCATACCAAATTTCATCAAAATCCCTCCAGTGGTTATTCTGTGATGCGGTAACAGACAGACAAAAATTCTAAAAACTATAGATTCGGCCGCTGTATCGATAACAATGTCTATTTCAATAAGATTTACCAAAAAAATATTTAATGTACAGATTCGGCTTAGTTACAATTTTATTATATGTATAGACAATACACATTGATGTATAAAAACATAGATACACATTTCCTAACAAATATCTCTTCAAAAAGTGACGTCGACATAATAATAAAATTAAAAAATCGAAAGTTCTAATTGTCTGAGCACAAATTCGAACTTACGCACACCACATAAAGTACTTTTTTAAAAAGGAAACAATGTGCGTTTTAATTTTGTCATTCGAAAAGCAATGACCAAAAGAGATTTGAAAAAAGTGCATAATTTCTAATAATGCGCTACTTTTTAAGGACACTTTTGAGACGCTAATTATGCATTTTGGTTTTTGTATATGTATGATACTGGCACATATAATTGTAAATGTGTAAAATAACTATATGATTGGTATTTAAAGCTGAAATAATTTGGTTATGCTAAAGTTTGAGGAGTCTAGTATAGACCTAATAAATTTTCAGTAGTGCTTTAATTGATTTTTTTTTGGACTGTGCTTTACAGTAAATATATGTCGGGTATGAAAAATCAAAAGAAAACCGTGGAAAAATAAAAAAATATAGTTTTATTTCAAAGTAATATTCGCGTAAATCTAACATATAAATCTAACATATATAAATATAACATAAACATATATAGTATTATGTGAATGGGAGAGTAATTGTAGCATGACTTAACTTTGTTAAGGTATTTAAAGAACTACTTTATCTTTAACTCAAAAAATACAGTTCAATATGTAAAAATATATTTTTTTATTTACAAAACCCGATTAACACTTCGAATTAGTGCGTCAGTTCCTAACAGAACTGTCATGAGGTCCGATATGACAATAATAAATCTTTATTAAATAGTACAGTTACAATTTAATGTACAAAACATTGTTTAAAATACAATAATATTAAAATGTATTTCCATACAAAACTGTAATTTTTCATCATTGTGAAAAAATATGTAATATTAAATAATAATAAATTTCTCCCAACCGATTCCGGCCACGGCGGTCAATCTCATTGAGACTAGTCAAATGCAGGAGATATTATAGTGCACAAATGTACGTGCAGACACAAGTGCACTCTCTATTCCTGTCACTACGACCACTACTCGGACATGATCACTGAGAGCCAAGACGCAGGACAGACGGATTTAAGTGCTCTGCCACGGCACGGGGGTGAAACCCGCCAACTTCCCAACTACGGGCTGTTACTGAGGTTTACTAAAAGAAAGACTCAATGACTAAACTTGGCCCGACTCGAACCCAGACCTCCGGATGTGCAGCCGTACATGCTAGCCACTACACCACGGAGGCAATAATAAATATGTACGCAGTAGGAATTAGATCGCAGCTATGTATGACACTAATTTGTATTAATCGTATAGTAATAATCATATCAAACTATGTGATGTAATATCGCACTTGTGTGTGTGTGTGTGTGTAAATATGTTTGTTACATAACTAACTCAGACATTTATGTTACTGCTGGACACAGGCTTCCCTTTAATACCATCAGATCAGGTCATAGTCCACCACGCTGTACAAATGCGGGTTGACGGACTTCACATGTCTTTTGAAAACTTATACTTTCTGCATTCTCCTCACGATGTTTTACTTCACCGTAAGACAAGTGGTAATCATATTGAAAATGATTCGCACATAAAAATATCAGAAGTGCGAGATTTTATGGATTTGACTCCGCTTCACTCGCCACTTTCTTAGCAGCAATTTACAGCAATCACATGAGCGGACTCACAGACAAAATTAATAGTAGGAAAAATTTTATACCAGCTTATTATATAATGTTTTGTGTTAACAATGAATTTGTATGAAATAACCTTAGCGTCTAGTCAATTTAGCAACTGCTATACAAAACAACACTCTCGAGTGTTGACCTCACGTGAGACGCGGATGTAGAGGTACAGGAAGTTTAATTAAATAGTAAAATGTTGACGAAAATTTGAGATTTCTAGCTATAACAAAATGATATTTTATCTTTTCGGATTATTCGCGAATTTATTTTGATTTTTGGTTCCCCAAAACCAAAATAAGTTCCACCAAAAATCATTCACACATCAATTCCATCATGCAATCAATACCATGTAGGCGTCGTCGGGAAAAAGGTAAAATAGTATTTTCCTTTTATTTTACAAGAATTTACGCCAGAAATTAAATATTGCGTTTTGCATCACGACACCAGAAATCTGTTAACGGTATATTAGGAAATATTAACTGCCTCGGTGGTGTAGTGGCTAGCATGTACGGCTGCACACCCGGAGGTCCTGAGTTCGAGTGTCGGGTCGGGCCAAGTTTAGTTCTTAAGTCTTTCTGTATAGTAAGCCTCAGTAATAGCCCGGAGTTGGGAAGTTGGCGGTGTTTCACCCCCGTGCCTCGGAGAGCACCTAAAGCTGTCGGTCCTGCGCCTTAACTCTCACTGGTCGTGTCGAGCAGTTGTCCCACCGGAGTATGAGACTGACAGGAATAGAGAGTGCACTTGTGTCTACTATATAAAATATATAAATTATAAGGAAGGACGAATAGACTAATAAATAAATAAGTAGAATAAGTAGCTCGGCTAAGCTCGGTAGGTTAAGGTTATTATTTTTTTTTGCATATAGAAACTCTTGACCTAAAAATCACTTTTTGCTCTTAAAAATTCTTGAACTTAAAAATCGTTGGGATTTAAAAGAATAAGTTTCCAGCTCGGTAGGTTAAGTTTATTTTTTTGCACTTAGAAACTCCTGCACCTAAAAATCCCTTATTTTACATTAGAAAACAAAATAAGTGGTAGAAATGGAACGCAACCATTTTTATTTGCTGTTTCCGTGTATAGGAAATCTTGTTGAAAAAGTTGCTGCTCTATATCTAGTGTCTGTCATCTTCTTCGTTGTATAAGTGGTGCAATAAACGTGTATAATACGTCATAATATTTCATTTACCGCAACCACAGAATTTTCTTTCAGCAACAGTCATAATTATTTTTCATTCGCCCTTATTTTAAATATGAATAGCAACATCCTTTATTGTTTTATACAATAAAAGAAATATAAGAGATAATGACTTAACAGTGATGTTTGCAATCGAGGAAACAAATCGTTCCTTAGAATTACGTTTTAACTGAAGAGGGTTTAAAATTAATTTAAAAATAATATTTTATTAGATTTACGCGAATATGTAATATTTTAATTAAAACTATCTTTTTTGATTTATTTAAATTTTTGGTTTCCCACGCGAGGGGAAAAACTGAAAGTAATTATTACACCATCAGTGGTTTTAATATCGAAATGCCTTTGAGGTCTGATCTCTCCTTTTGACCGATTTCCGCCACGACGACCAATCTCACTAAAAATAACCATTTGCGCAGATAATATTATAGTAAACAATGATTTGTGCTAATACAAGTGTAGTACTTTCTATTGTTTGCGCTCTGAACAGATCGACGCGACAATTTCATACGACCAGTGAGAGATCGGACGCGGGACTGACAATTTTGTAAATAAATTCCAGGCTGTTACTGAAAACTTCTTTATAGAAAACTCAATAACTGTACCTCGCCAGACCAATGAGGCAGCTCATAAGAGACGAGAATATCCTGTAACATATGAACAAACACATACCAGAATTGAGTACCTCCCTTTTAAAAGTCGATTCAAAATCTTATCTTCTCAATTTGTTACATGAACCTATGAATTCGCATGTTACTAATTGTATATTAATTAAGCACGCTCCTTTATCGTGTATCTATACTGTAGTGTAAATAGACGTGTGAACCTTGTCAAGGGCGACATGTGCGTTTTGCGTTTAATAAACAATGTAAATGCCAAGGTGTTGGCATGATATAATTTTAAATTTTACGAGTATCTGAGGGTTTGAGATTAGCTAGCATTGTCAACAAAACAAAGGTCGCAGGTTCGATTTCCCAATCTGGTAAAACGAATTAGCAATATTTATGGTGTACCTACATTCATGGTATTGGTGAAATTATACTGAAAAATATATGAAGGGAATAATAAGTATCTAACATAAATGAATTATGCTACACTTTGCGTTGTCTATTTTATTCTAGTACTAGCGACTTTTTTATTTATGAAACGATTGAAATAAAACAAATGCTAAATGTTAGTGAAGCTTACCACAATACGTTAGTGAAAACCGCATCCAAATCGGTGAATCCGTTTCTGAGGTTAACGAGCACAAACGCACAGACAAACATACAAAAAATCTAAAGATCATTTTCAAAATAAAATATTTTCCTAGATGAAAACTATTCTTGTGTTTTTCATGGTAATGAGTAAAAGGCAGCGTATGTTTCCATTTCCATAATGTAACTTAAATCTTTGCCAAATTTCATCCAAATCTACTTTAGAACTGCTTTCACATTTATCATATAAGCATGGAGCATTTCTAAATAGCTTATGTTATTTATTAAAGTGTTAATAATATTCAATCACAAGATTAATAAATATGTTGGGACATTAACACACAGCACCATCTAATCCCATGGTAAGCTACGAGGCCTGTGTTATGGATACCAGATAGTTGATACACTACATATATATAACTTTAAATATATACATATTATAAATATAAACACCCATGACTAGAGTAAAAACATTCGTTCTCATCACACAAATGAATGCCCCCAGCGGGACTCGAACCCGCGACCACCGGCACAGCAAGTAGGGTCGCTACAAACTGAGCCAAACGTGTCATCAATTAATAATAAATATTATATATTTAAATAGCTTATTTATCAATCAATGATCTACATGGCATTGCAATAGAGCCTTAGAGGCTCGTAGTTTCCGCGAACGCTCGAATCACGACCGCGTGTACAAGATAACAGCAGGTCATGCATTGGAATAAATTAAAAGTGCACTGCTACTACATTTGTTGAGCAAATTGTTTCGCAAAAAGTCCTTTAAGTTCAATATTGCATTACAGCAGACGAAATTTGTCTTCCTAAACGTCTTATTAAATCCTCTCAAAGGTTGTCTGGTTGAAATGACTTTAAGCAATAAGACTGCATTAGTATAAGTAAGTTTTTTTCAGACAATGTCTAAAAAAATTACCTTTAATATTACTAATACTTTTAGAAACTTCTTTTAGAATCTTTTAGGATTTATCGTGACCATGATTACTATAAAGCACGAGAGAGTCTCCCCCGTGGCCATAATTGCTGTAAATCATTCGAAAAGTCGGGAATCAAAAAACAAAATAAATCTGCAAAAAATCTAAAAACATACTTTTATTTAAAATGTCAAATATTCGCCTAAATCTAAGGGAGTATACAATCTATACTTATTGTCTTTTTATAGTAAGTGCAATAAAGGATAATTAATATAAAAATCGTGGTTTTGGATTACAAACAATTGAAGAGAGCATAATATGGAATAAAATATAATGACTTTTGCCGGATTAAGTTTTTATTAATCGCGCATATTTGAAAATAGCTTAACAGATTTTAATTGGAGTTTTTTTTAATTTACAAACACTACTAGCTTTTTACCACGTCTCTATTAGTAAAAGAAAACAAACAAACAAATTCACCAGCTTGATATATTAAGTATAAATGTATTGCATCTCTTGTGGAATAAATGAATACAAATAGCATACATTCCCCATGGCTTAATTTCATTTTTAACTTATAGGCAGTGGTAGCCCAGTGGTAACGCGCTCGCTTGGAAAACCGAGTGAAGCGGGTTTCAATCCTTATTTAGTCTCGTACCTCTGATATATCCATGTACGAATCATTTCCAACATGATTACCACTTGTCATACGTTGACGGAAAACATCGTGAGCAAACCTGCATGTGTGAGAACCTAGCAATTTTCGAAAGACATGCGAAGTCCACCAATCCGTATTTAGCCAGCGTGGTGGACCGTGGACAGCGTGGCTTGATTCCCCTTGTATTGGAAGAGGGCCCGTGCCCAGCAGTGGGACGTTAAAAAAGCTAAATACATACATACAACTTCTTCCTGTTTTAAATATATGATGTTCTCCTAGCCGATTCCGGCTACGGCGGCCAATCTCATTGAGACTAGCCAACTGCGCAGGAGATATTATAGTGCACAAGTGTACGCGCAGACACAAGTGCACTCTCTATTCCTGTCACTCTCATACTCCGGTGGGACGACCACTCGACACGACCGGTGACAGTTAAGGCGCAGGACCGACGGCTTTACGTGCTCTCCGAGGCACGGGGGTGAAACACCGCCAACTTCCCAACTCCGGGCTGTTACTGAGACTTACTATACAGAAAGACTCAATAACTAAACTTTGGCCCGACCCGGGACTCGAACCCAGGACCTCCGGGTGTGCAGCCGTACATACTAGCCACTACACCACCGAGGCAGTTAAATATATATAATCTAAATATTTAATTTAAATATATATAATCTGATTGAAAGAATGATTTTTGCTTGTGTGTACAGACACACGTGATTTAATGGTCAATGTTAAGGATGTATCTATGTAATCAGTTAGAGTAACACGAGAGCTCGCACGGAGGCTCGGACGAGTCGACCTTGGCCTAGTTACATGTATGGTTATAATATAATTGCAACCATTGTCGGCTGCTGGATAACATGATAATTCCATTACATAATTTCTACACAGAGAAATAATTGTCTTAATATTCGTCTATTTATGTAGTATTTTTAATGATAAAGTTATATTTTATTTATTTTGAAGAGATACTTCTTTTGGCACGTTTGGACAAAAAATATGAGAGTAAAATTTTTACGATGCGCGCGCACCCCGCACATCGACAGCCTTAAAGCGACATGATGAAGTTAGCTGAAAGCGACATGGTGAAGATATCTTTAGCTATTTTATTCTGCTAAACCAAAGAAGTACAAATTCTTACGTGCGTACATAAATACACACACACGTTTTTTTTTTAAACAAAGTAAATCGAATAATTCTCGATGGTTGTACCAGTATTTGTTGTGATGTCATCCATATTTTACATACAAACTTTCAATAACAATAAAAATTTTGTTTTGTCACAACCCTAGTTACCACTTTAAATCACCCCCTCCCTTACTTTACAATTGGCTTAGGCCCGTGTATAGTAAAAATTACCTTTGTAATTGAAGAAATTTTAAAGTGTAAAATAATAATAATAATATTTTTTATTGAACAAAAAACGTATATATTATTAAATACAAAACAAACATAAGATACAGAACAATAATTTATAAATATTGCAAATACTTATTGTAGTATGTTGTCAACACAATAAAAACTTTTTAACAAAAAAATAAAAACCGACTTCAAACAAAAGCACTAAAAAGGATTGGTAGTTTTCATTTACTATACATACCTAATCAAATATTTTCGAAGTCGGTGTGCTTTTTGATTAGGCATGTATTTAATAGGTAGGCTTTAATTACTTAGCCAAAGCACACCGATTTCGAAAATATTTGATTAGGTATGTATAGTAAATGAAAACTACCAATCAGTTATTTTTTACTTTTTAGTGCTTTTGTTTGAAGTCGGTTTTTATTTTTTTGTTAAAAAGTTTTTATTTATATTATGTGAATAAATAATTAAAAATATCGATATTAAAATAAAAATCGATATTCGTATGTTTAAATAAGTGTATTCTAATTCGATTTAAATATATAACAATGTTAAGGTTCTCCTTGGGCTTTGAAAGTATTGCTGACCTACTTTTATAATAGTTGCCGATAAAATGCCCCGCAGATATGCTATATTGAAATATATTTCTAGATCCTGACTAACTGGACCCTTAATCATATTATTTATCACGTTTAAATCATATTTGAAAGCTGAAAGCTTTGAGTATGAGGTTAACAGTATATTCTAATCTCACATTCGGATGTGTTTTTGTGTCTTTATAGAAAGCAATACTCATTACCCATAGTAGCATATACATCTGTTGAGATACCACGTGAACGAAACCTCAATATGAACATCTCCCCCGTGACCATGATTGCTAAAAACATTTGAAACGTCGGGAACCAAAAATCAAAATTAATCCGCGTAAAAATCCAAAAGGATCCAAAAGAAAATCTTTAAAAACGCACATATTATAAATATAAACACCCATGACTGGTGTACAAACATTCGCGCTCATCACAGAAATTAATGCCACCAGCGGGACTCGAATCTGCGACTGCTGGCCCGGCAAGTAGAGTCACTACATACTGAGCCAAACGTGTCGTATGTATTTATTTAGAATATGTATTTGTGTGTAGCAAGTACACCGCCTACCATTTCATATAATTACCCCTACGCCCTTATTGCGAAAAGGCCGTCTTCTGTGCATCATCTATTGTTGATTTCCTCTTTCGTATATTTCTTTGTGGTGTACAATAAAGTATCTATTTATCTATTTCAATTTTATTTTTACCATTCAAAATCACCTAGCAATGTAACTATTTGCTTTTTTTCATTCATTTATATGTGTACAAAGGAATAAAAATGTTATTTGGTCTCTAGCATTTCGTAGCGATATCAGCTTCATTTAAAATCGAACACGCGACCTCAGATATGAGAGTCAGAACCAATGAAGTTTAAGTACTACTAAGATTTAGGATTTAGTACACGTTTGCTATTGTTTGTATTGTAACTCATAGATCAGATAGATTTACTTTCCTCCTAAAAGGTCATATTAAATGGAACAGGATTTGATGACCGTGATGACTGTAAGGTTGTTATTTGGAGACCATCGAGCTGATTATACGTTATTGTAGTTTTTCATACGTATCATACTACGGCATGCGTTCTGTGTGTGTCTGTTTATCAAAATTATGTGTTACATATTTATAAAAAATACGGAAATTCTATAGATAAGTGCATTACCTAATACATTATTTAAATGCTTTATATTGCGTTGTACAATATTTTTATACTAACTCTAATTTTAGAAATCGTACCAATGGAATATTTATAGCAACGATATCGAGCACCGCATCGCCCACGCTTTTTTCACAATAACATTAACTTTCTCGTTTATCACTTTATTTTTATACAAAAATTTTTTTTTACTTTGTAGTTCGGTTCATCATTAAAGCGTGTTTTTTTAGATCTTTTATATTATTATTTTTTTAATAAATTATTGTATTGTCATTGGTTCTTGTTAAATGTGCAAAGTTTCAGTTCAATCTGAAGTTTTGAAGTGGGTGAAAATTGCGTTCAAAGATTCCGTTACATAGATAGATACACATACAGGTGAAGCTAATATAGAACCGTGTTTAAAATGTTTGGACTAGTTTGGTTTTTCTTTAACAACTGTAAATGTGATAGTCTGAAGGCTTTACAGCTTAATCCTTCTTCCAATTTCTGTATTTAATGAGGCCATGGATCTTATAACAGGACGTTCTTCAATAATTTTCATTTTTAGGAAACTAAAAAATATATGGTAACTAGCATTGCCCGCGGCTCTGCCCGCGTTCAGATGACCAAAAACCAAATTCTTAGGTTTTACATATTAGTATACTCTTACATTGATTGCAGTTTATGTATTTTTTCTCAGAAATGAGATATTTTCCCGCGGTAAAAAGTATCCTATATGTTGACCCGGATAACCAGCTATCACCATACCAAATTTCATCAAAATCCCTTCAGTGGGTTTTGATGCGGTAACAGACAGACAGACAGACAGACAAACAAAAATTCTAAAAACTATAGATTCTGCCTCTGTATCGATAATAATGTCTATTTCAATAAGATTTTCCAAAAAATATATAATGTACAGATTCGGCTTAGTTACAATTTTATTATAATATGTATAGATGACGCTTATTCCATTTAAATCAAATCCTTTGTCATGTGTGTGACGTATATGACGATTTGATGTAATAGTTATACCAGTACCTGGGCGATAGAGCTTCGCTCGGCGCTTTTCGGAAGAGATATGAAAATCGCGTTTTTTTTCAGAAAAAACATACGAGTATAGGTAGGTACTTAAAAAGCAAAACCTTATTATGTAAATACATAATTTGATACAAATGCTTAGAACCGTTTCCGAGATATACAAAATAAATTAATATATTTCATATAAAATATACAAAAATTGCTAATTTAATATTATAAAATAAGATTTTCAAATCCATACTAATATATAAATGCGAAAGAAACTCTATCCGTCTGTCTGTTACCTTTTCACGCGTAATCTGCTGAAGCGATATAGACGAAATTTGGTATGGAGATAGTTTGAGACCCTGGAAAGGACATAGGATAGTTTTTACCCCGGAAATCATCCCTTAAGGGGGTGAAAAGGGGGGTGGGACTTTGTATGGGGAATCAATCATTTCTCAAGTACCTAAGGAATATAAAACTCATCATACCTATGTATGTATGTATGTATGTATGTATGTATGTATGTATGTATGTATGTATGTATGTATGTATGTATGTATGTATGTATGTATGTATGTATGTATGTATGTATGTATGTATGTATGTATGTATGTATGCATGTATGTATGTATGTGTATATATATAGACTATATAGTCTATGTATTCCATACTAAACCGTAATACCGTCATAAGGTATCTAGGGACGAACCCGAGCGAAGCGAGAGTAAGTCGCTAGTAGTTTAATATAACGATTAACGGTAGAAAAATATAACGATTAAATTGTCATATGAGTACAATTTTTGAATTTTATTTTCTTCGCCGATCGTAGGATGACATCTTGTCTAGTCCGCCGGATCGATGATATTGTGAGGGTTTCGACCGTAAATAAAGCGGTAACTTACGTACCTCCGGCAAAGTGATGAAAATGGGACAAGCTTGTAGATAGGCTGCTATAGAAATAGATTTTGTATTTTAAACAATAATCTATATTTAATATTTATATTTTATACATATATCTAATAAAATTATAATTGAATTAAAAGCACCACAAATGTTCAATCCATACTAAATACTAAAATTATAAATGTGAAACTTTTTGAGGGTGGATGGATGGATGTTTGTTACTCTTTCACGCTAGAACGGTTGAACAGATCTGGATGAATTTGATACAGAGATAAGTTAGAGTTAGTTAGAGGTATAGTCTGAAATAGCACATATGTTACTATTTATCCGGTAAAAATGTACTTTTCCCGTGGAATAGAATTTGTTTTTTTCTAGGGACTAACCCAAAGCAAAACGAGGATGAGTTGCTAGTATTTTTAAATTTGTTTTACAAAGTATATACAAGATGACATACAATGAAAAACAAGGAATTTGCAGAATTAAATTGTTAGAATATCTCAAGGCAAAAGTTGAAGGTAAAGTAAACAAAATACTTTCCAACGTCCTTACTCCTTTTACTTCATAATTACACTGTTAATTGAAGAGACGTTTTTTGTTTAAGTTTTTATAAGACTGCATAAGAAGATAATGAGAAGATACTATTTAATTTTCATTCTACATTTTAACCGACTTTAAGGGACTTTAAGGAGAAGTGTTATATTCCTATTTATGTGTAGGTGGGTACGAGTATATTATGCGACTCACCCTCACTCCGCTCTTGTTCGTCCCGTACCTACGTTTTAACGGTTAGTAGATTTCTCAGAGACGACATATTTTCCCGCAGTAAAAAGTATCCTATATGTTGACCCGGATAACCAGCTATCATCATACTAAATTTCATTAAAAACTGTCGAATGGTTTACTCGTGATGCTTTCTCAGACAGACAGACAGACAGACAAAAAGCTTAAAAACTATAGATTCGGCATCTGTATCGATAATGATAACTATTTCAATAAGATTTTCCAAAAAATATTTAATATACAGATTCGACTCGGTTAGAATTTTATTATAATATGTACCTATAGAAGATAATATTTTTGTTCATGTGTAAAGTGTATTAGATAGTAATAAAACACTTAAGTAAAGAAATCTCGGTTTATTTTCTAAGAAAACCTATAAAACTTACAGTATCGGTTCAGAATTCACATACACATTACGTATACATAACTTTACGTATATTTTGAAGATATTTTTTTCTTGCAAAATATTTGCATGAGTTATTGAACAAAAAGCAAGTATCTATATGGTGGACCCCTCACTGTTTTTCCAGTTGTCACAGGAAAAGAGTTCTTGTACTTTAAAAAAAACAATTAAAAAAATTTTTATTTAAAAATAGCCAGAAGCAAATTTTTGGTGACAACCCCCCTGGATCGTGTTTATTACTATGTTTTATTGTTTAAAAAATATATTTCACCTGGAAAAAGATATTATTATTATTATCATGTATAACACTAAAAAATTTTATACTAACGATCTCGACCTATTGTGCTACCAAGCGAATTTTCAAATAAAAATGAAGTCTTTCTAAAATCTGTTCATCACTTTTTGTAAAAAACGCAATCGTGCGAAGCTAAGTCACTTAAAATAAGTTTTATCAACCGTATAATATTCTAAGATTAGAAAAAAATTATAAAAAAAATTAAATTGTGTTTGTTTATTGACCTTATCGTATAATCTTTATATGCGATTTTACGAACTATCACGAAGGTCTTTAAAATTTAAAGAATAAAGACAAAACTGTTTCTGATAATTTTTTCAGTACGCTTTTATTACCTTGAATCTATATTAATATTATAAATAGGCAGAGTTTGTTTGTTCGAATGGAATCTCAGGAACTACTAATCCGATTTGAAAAATTCTTTTTGCATTAGATAGGCCGTTTATTGAGGAAGGCTATAGGCTATATATCATCATGCTACTACCAAACGCAGCGGAGCAGTAATCTAAAATGTTAACAAGTCGGGCAGACTTCCATATATTATTGTAAAACTGATGTTTATAGTCAAACAAATTTGACGCGAGTGAAACCGCGAGGCACAACTAGTTCTAAATAAGTAATATCTTGAAAGTTCATTTTAACTTCTATTTTTCATATAAAATTGAAACTTTGTAAGTAGTTTGTAACTTTCACACCATTGACCTGATCTGATGACGGCAGTCAGAGATGCATCGTGGAGATCTTCATTGGGTACCAGTATAGTACAGTTTTGTTTTCTTTAGGCTCACTTGATTAATTTTGAAATAATTTAAGTTCTAAAAAAGGTGTTTTTAGAGCTTAAATTATTGTATTCAGCCCCTATTTAAAGTCCCCCTGATGGGCACCGGCATCCCTTCAATACGAGGGGGATCAGGCTATAGTCCACCACTCTGGACAAATGCGTGTTGGCAGACTTCACATGTCCTTCGAAAATTGCTAGGTTCTCTCAGACATGCAGGTTTCCTCACGATGTTTTCCTTAACTGTAAAACAAGTGGTAATCATGTTGGAAATGATTCGCACATGAGAATACCAGAGGTGTGAGATCCGGGATTTGAACCCTCTTCACTCGGTTTCCCAAGCGAGCGCGTTACCACTGGGCTACCACTGCCTCTTACTTTAAGTATTAACTTATTAGTTTATCTATATATGATATATCTAAACTAGTATTTGCCCTCGTCACTGCCCGCGCTATTATAAATAACGGATTTTCAAACAAACTTCTAAATCACTTTTTAATCGTTCAGGAATTGAGTTTCTAAAAATATTTTCTTAACGAACATCTTCCTTCTATGACAAATCTTGCACAAAATCAAAGGGGCACTTATACATTCTGAGATTTCGTGGTAAATCTGTGAATATACCAGATTTTGGCATTAATAAGTAACCAGAAAAATTGGCAAAGATTAAATTAAAATTAAGGATCCATGGGATGTATCCCATATCCTAGGATAAAGGAATGTTTGATCAATTTTAACGAGACTTCCGTTGGTTAATGGTAATTCTAAGTTAAAAGTGACATAGTTTCTATCTTGGGAATAGTCAACATTAAGTTCTTAAAAGGAAAACAAAGTCTAGCTTTAGCACGCGGCTTCGTCCGCCTAGTTTATTTAGGGATCTAGTCCCCTAAGGGTCGAGCGTGACGATACTTAGACAGCCTATCTTACTTAATTAGTCTTAAGCTTTAAAATGCTAAAAAAACTTATTAAATCAGTCTGTTGTTACAGAGATTATCGAGTTCAAAAAACCAAAAACAAATTAAACTGTTGTTTTTAAATTATTACATAAGTTAAATTCTAAGATTGAAGGATGAAGAACAAAATAACTCAACTACGTCTTTAGAACAATATAAATTAAAAAAGTAAATAATAAAATAAAAATGTTATTACTTTATCTTTGTTATATTTAATTAAACACCAAGTGCTTTTTACGATCCTTATTCGAAGCGAGCTTTATGATATGTATGACTGTATACAGTCAAGGCCAAGGCCACAATATTGTTACGGTTACATTTTATTACAACAATATTAAACGTATAAAATTTTTGCTATTATATCTTTATTAACATACTTTTGCTTATGGATTCACCTGTGTTATGATATATTTATATACGGGTTGCCTAAGATCGGGATGGTTGGCGGTCTATGGCTTATAGCTTATAGCTTTCGTCCAGCAATGGATGGCGATAACCTAGAAAAAAAATGTATAAAAAGCAGTCATGAGGACTGCCGAAAGAAGTGAATACTTAAAACTATAAACAAACAGTTGTTATTTTTGGATATTCAAATTAATTGTTTGATCTTAAATTATAATTTGTAAATTAAAACTGTTTACATTTATCTGGTTTTGACATCTATCGGCACTCTGAGTGTTAGCGTTATCACGTCATGTAACCATGTCGATGACGATTTACATGAATTTACCCCCATCCAAACCTGCCTATAGAAGTTTTCACTTCAAAAAAAAAACTTTGTTCCATGATTATGGGATTTACTCAAGCGCGGCAGATTAAGATAAGGGGGGGATACCTTGCACTCTGTTAAGTTCCTCCCCCATATATAAATCAAATCCGATCAAAATATTTACAAAATATTTTGATAAATTAGAAATACTTGAGCGCGTCAGGTTACGTATGTCTGATAAACGGTTCACATATATTATTTTACGAACCTCGTAAAAGAAATCTACAAAAATATATGTTAATCTGACATAACCCGCAAATGTCAATGTCATTTCAATACAATTTTTCAAAATATTTGTAAGATTTTAGACTGTCAGCATTAAAGGTTGATAGACAGCGTATAATCATAATGATGGGTAAGGTATACACCAAGTAACTAATAAAATATAAACAATTATTACATATTATGTATTTTAAAATTATTAACTAAAAAAATATATTTTCAACTAGCATTGCCCGCGGCTCCGCCCGCGTTCAGATGACCCAAAACCAAATTCTTAGATATTACATATTAGCTCTTACGTTGCAGTTTTTGTATTTTTTCTCAAAAATTAGATATTTTCCCGCGGTAAAAAGTACCCTATATGTCGACCCGAATAACCAGCTATCACCATACCAAATTTCATCAAAATCCCTCCAGTGGTTTTGCTGTGATACGGTAACAGATAGACAGACAAAAATTCGAAAAACTATAATCATTCGGTCTCTATATTGATATTAATCATTATTTCAATAAGAATTTCCAAAAAATATTTAATGGTAGAGATTCGGCTTATTTAGAATTTTATTATATGTAGGTATAGATAAAGTTTTATATTGGGAATTTCCACTGAAATTTCATAGCCTACCTACTTCGTGGAAGCGTTTAATAAATATGATATTTTCCATCCATCATCAAGTTTCATTATACGAAAGCCTTAAACATTAATATCGCAATTAAAAGTTTCGTACGCCACAAAGGCTCATTTACATGCTAATAGTTTCATCAAAAGTGGCAATTATTGTATGCTATAAACGACGCACAATAATAGAAGATGAGAATTGAATAGAAGATAAGAATAAAT
The DNA here is from genome assembly GCA_951806755.1 of Brenthis hecate. Lineage (NCBI taxonomy): Eukaryota > Metazoa > Arthropoda > Insecta > Lepidoptera > Nymphalidae > Brenthis > Brenthis hecate. Next base: position 10,374,550 of record OX638249.1, on the reverse strand, counting down.
TATTTTGCGAACGGTAAACAAACTTGAACTAGCAAATATTCGTATACATCAATGACAGTTCAATCCGATAAAGGATTCAAATTACAAGAATGCCGCATTGTTAACACTATGCAAGTCAATTCGCCTTGACATTGTTGCAGACACAGAAAACTAAAATTATTTTATTTAAAAATCGAATCCGTCCAGTCGTTTTAGAATACAAACAAATTCATTTACAATACTACTAGCATTGCTCGCGGCTCCGCCCGCGTTTAAGCGACCACAAACCTTTCTGTTGAAGTTTTATATAGAAACAGTATTACTTGCTGAACTAAACTGAAGATTGCCTGAAAATTTTATCAAAATCGCTCCAGCCGTTTTAGAGTCAATAGGGAACATACACACACATTGATTTTTATATACATATGTATATACTAGTGACTTAGGTACGTTTTAATTTTTTTGAACGCGACCCTAATTCTTAATCTAAAATAAAAAAAGTAAGTAATAAAGCCTAAGTTACTATCTATAACATCAGCTATCTGTCAGTGAAAGTCCCGTCAAAATCAATCCAGACGTTTAGGAGATTAGCCGGAACAAACAGGCAGACAAATAAAAAAATTAAAAATTGTGTTTTTCTTATAAGTACCCTATATTATTTCATATGCATTTAGTAAAACGCTGTTATTTCGACATTACAAACAGACACTTCAATTTTATTTATATGTACAGATAGAAGATAGTTTCCAATTAATGATATGTATGAGTCAGCCACAACATTATTGCATGCTACTGACACACATTAACATCATGTAAATTAGTTTTTATTGTAATATTCACAAATTACCGTTAAGAGAATTCCATATACTTAAGTTAACCCTTGAATTTTCATCATTGATAATAAATTAATAGCTGTAAGCTTCAACCCTTTGAGGGCTGATTATAAGGAAACTTAGATAAGATTTTAAACAGACTTCCAAAGAAGGTATTCAATTCGAGTGTTTTGTGTGTGTGTATGTTATGTCATACCTTCGCCAATTGTAAACTTTTGAAATCATTTCGTAGTCGTTGTAGGTATTTTTATTAAAAAAAATAATAATAAATTATCTCCTAGCAAATCGTTTGCTATGCCGTTTTATATATGTGTATGTATGTACCTTAAACTTAGAACATAAAAAATGCAGCATCTATAGCATAAACAGCTAAAATACAATACCATTTCAGGCTTCAACCTTTAACAACGAGAGGTTTACCGACATAAATTGCACGTCAATGTTCGTAACGTAATAAACAAATGTTTTATTTACGCAAATATACATTTCAAAAACAGCGACGCATAAAAAAATTATTAGCATTTTAATTGTATAATTTATATTTAAGAACTCGTCAAGGTTTTTCAAATTGAAGGTTTGTGACCACAAAACTAACATGTATTAAATTTAATTATAGACTCTCGGTTGTATTTATATTTTTATGTTACAAATATATCTATAATGAATTAATTGATCATCTTTTTCATAGTTCATCCAACAAAAGACAGTATCTAACTAAATTACTTATATACTAAATCTATCCCACGGGAACCGTACATTTTTCCGGAACAAAAAGTAGCCTATGTGTTATTCTGACGTATGAGCTATATTATTGTAAAGTTTCATTAAAATCCATTAAGTAACTTTTGCATGAAAGATTAACAAACATTATTAACATAAACACAACATAAACTTTCGCATTTATAATATTAGTAGGACTAAACATTATTATAGCCTGTACTCACACAATTATTTATCTAGAGAAAATCTAGGTTATAATATATTTATAGTATAAAAAAAAAAAAATTTTTAGGTTTATAACTTCAACGATTAATTAAAAATTCCACTCGACCAAACATCAACTTCGCACCAGTGGGCTATATTTCCGGAAATCAACCTTGTAACTTGTTAGTTTCGCCATAACCGTTCGAATCATTTGCATAAGCTCAATTTGAAGGTTTAAAATTACTCACGTTGAAGCTAGTTTTATCAATGACTTGAGTTGTGCAACTAGCTTTCTTTCATCAGGATAATATATGTCTTTAGCACCAATCTGTACCTACACTAAAGTGAAACTCTTATTAAAATTGAACACAGTAAATAGTACACGTCATGAGAGAAGCTTTTATGAAATACTAGCAACTCAACCTCGCTCCGCTCGGGTTCCTCCCTAGTTAAATTTTAACGTTTAGTATAGATTTCTCACAGATAATCTATTTCCCCGCAGTAAAAAGTATCCTATATGTTGACCCGGATAACCAGCTATCATTATACCAAATTTCATCAAAATCTGACCAGTGGTTTTCTCGTGATGATTCGGCCTCTGTATCGATAATAATTACTATTTTAATAAGATTTTCCAAAAAATATTTAATGTACAGATTCAACTCGTTTAGAATTTTATTCTATGTACATATATACATATACCTATAGATTTTAGACTTTTATCAATTTTCCTGATCAAACAATCAGCGATTATATAATTATTTATCTTATTAAAATACATAGTTAATGACATTAATAATAAAATATTTTAGTATAAATTTCCATAACTTAAGTAAAATTAAAATTTTAAAGCGATAAATATAAAACTAGGAAGTAACTTTATGTTAAACTAGCGACTTACCCTCGCTCCGCTCAGGTTCGTCCCTACTTACGATTTAACGCTTAGTATAGATTTCTCAGAGATGAGTTATTTTCCCGCAGTAAAAAGTATCCTATATGTGGACTCGGATAACCAGCTATCATCATAAAAAAATCATTAAAATCTGTCCTGTGGTTTTCTAGTGATGTGTTCCCAGACAAACAGATCTGTAGACAGACAGGCAAAAATTCTAAAAGGTATAGATAATATTCTTATAAAAGTATAGATAATGTTCTTGAAATAGTACTACAATGAAATATAAATGATCACACAGATCTAAAGATACCAGTCCTTAATTTAAATTCATCATTATTTAACTTTATACCACATTAAATTATTCCAAGAACGGACTCAGTTAATACACATATATGTACCTATGTACTTAAGGATGTGTTTTATCTTTGGTTGCAATTATTTCTGACTCGCTTTGTAGGCTTAATTAATGATTTATAAAATTTAAATGTACGAGATTAATGCCCGTTTTCACCAACATCCCATAAGCTGCCACCTATGTATGGGATCCCTAGCTTAAAAGTTTCCCTAAACTAGCCCCTAAATTAAATTTCGTTTTACCATCGTCAGAGCCCGTATTTCTAGTACCTATATTTAGGAATGGTGGAATTTATACATTTAGGTGACCCTACTACGTAACTGTCGGTGCAACAGAAACTGTCCCCTAACAGCCCGCTAACCATGCTTAGGGGATCCCTAAAACTTAGGTGACGTTGGTGAAATCGGCCATAAATGTGCTAAATTTTATTTTATTATTTATTGGTAACCATCGAACTATCTATTTATCTGGTACATAATTAATTGAATTCAAAGAACCCTCCACGGTTATTATAATATTAAAAAATATTCTTACAGCGTTGTAACAAACATAAATCTATTAGATCTAGATATTACATAAAATTCATGTCACGTTATTTACCTACTGTCAACCGGATCTACAGCTGGACAAAAAGGTTTTTTATATATAGAGTTGTAAACTTCATGAAATAAATAAGATAAAATATAAATTACGCGGAGTTATTTTTGTAATTAGGGTTTGAGTAATAAAATGACTAGCATACTCGTAATAAATGTCTGACCATTCGCAGAATGGTCAGACATTTATTACGAGTATGCTAGTCATTTTATTACTCAAACCCTAATTACAATTGCAGGAAATGGAATAAGTCATAAAAAACTGAAGAACAAATACTTGTGTCCTGTACCATATAAATAGTAGCGGCTCACTATCGCTTCGCTCGGGTTCACCTCTAGAAATACAGTTTCATCCCGATCCGTTTAGCTGTTTTGGCATAATTGAATAACAAACATCCAAACATCTAAACTTTCACATATATAATATTCTTATATTATATTATATATATTTATTACATCTTTCAAGTTTACAACGTTTTTGTTGATAAAAAACAAAAAAGCTGTAAAAAAATGAAAAAATGTAGTAAATAGAATCCAATGTAACTAGCGAAGCTTAACGTTTGATATCTTATTTTTAAAACCAGTCGTTTATATATATTTTTTAATCTGTTTATGAGTCGATAATGAATAATTTTAATTATGTATTATCTGTGATATTTTTTTGTCGATATTCTTTATATTATTATTATTTCATATTATATAAAAATCGATGTTCACAATGGACTTCAAAACGGCTGGAGCGATTTTGATGAAATTTTCAGGCAATCTTCAGATTAGCGCAGCGGGTGATCCTGTGAAGTTTGGTAGCGATCGGAAGTTTGAACGCAAGCGAAGCTGCGGGTACCTACTGCTAGTATTATAATAATCTTTAAACCCATAACTCATTGTCTGAACACGTGTCAAATGTTTTATATCGGTAATTAATCACACTCATACTATATCAAAAACAATTACTCAAATTAAATACAATAAGGATATTATTAATCTTGGCCTTAGTAACGTATATACCTGTAATTAAAAATGAATCACATTTTGCGTTGTTGTTGTCATTCTTTTAGCAAACTTACACTATAGTGAAATTCGAACCTGTGAGCTGCGGCGTAGAGTCTAATACTCTGAATGCTACGCCACTTTCATGGTACAATTATATCATTATTATATATACGAAAACTTGTATGTACTATATATGTATGTTTGTTACTCTTTCACGAAAATGACTGGACGGATTTGTGTGAAATTTTTAGACTGATAATAAACTTTGCCAAAAAATAGCGTTTTCTGTATAATATTATAAATACAGGGGTGGACCACCCTTATCACTTAGGGGTATGAAAAATAGTTTGGGTCCTTTTCTCAAACCTACTGAATACACACACAAAATTTCATAAGAATCGGTAAAGCCGTTTTGGAAGAGTTTTGATACAAATACTGTGTGTGACATGAGAATTTTATTATTAAGTTTCTTTTGTAGATTAATTTAATCTAAAAAAAAAACTCTTTGGCTTTATGTATTTATAAAAAATCATTATTTCTAAGTCAAAAATATAGGTTCCGGATAAGTAACCACCAACATATCATATGCTAAACCTTCTCCGAAACAGGCTGTATCTTATGGTATGAGTATTATTCCGATCGGTTCAGTAGTTATCGCAGTATAATCGACCAAAAAAATCGGCTTCCCATTTATTAGTATAGATTAGATAAACCTAGGGACGTATCCGGGCCGATACTGTATAATGCTAACTAAAATCCGACTAAAACGCACCTAGCTAACATGGCAGGGTTAACGAATTCTATTTCCAATATTGATGCGTTACTTCGACGCAATATTTCTGGCTTAGTAAAGAACAACATTGCTCTCAAAAAGGAAATAATATGAATTTATTATAGTCAATCGGACTATACATATTTAATAATATCACGGAACCTTTATTTAACATTTCGTATATTTTACCGTTCAATTACCTGTTGCTATGATATTACTAGTAAATTTGACTAGGTAATTAATTACATATAATTTTATATGTATTTTATGATATTTCTACAGAATAATAATATTTTATTTATATTTTATATAATCAACCTTTTTACCTTTATGCCCAGTCGCTTACCTATGAAATTTTTATACATAGATATTGCGAATACTTCTTATCTTATCAAATTTCACATAAACGATCCCACATTTACATATATGTAATACTAGCGACTCCCCCGAGCTTCAGTCGGTTTCGGTAGTGAAGAATAAAATCAAATCTATCCCACGAGAACCGTACATTTTTCCTCAATAAAAATCAACCTATGTGCTATTCTAGATTATAATCTATCTCTGTGCCAAATTTCATTCAGCTCTGTTCAGCCGTTCTGATGTGATTGAGTAACAAGCTCCCGAAGATTAACGATAGGTCTCTCTTTGTTTTCCTAGAGGTAAACCCGAGCGAAGCGAGGGTGAGCCGCTAGTCTATACAGATAAATAAAATTGAAGTGTCTGTTTGTAATGTCGAAATAACAGCTTTTTACTAAATACATATGGAATTATATACGGTACTAGCATTGCCCGCGGCTCCGCCCGCATTCAGATGACCAAAAACCAATTTCTTAGGTTTTATATATTAGTATACTCTTACATTGCACTTTTTGTATTTTTTTCTCAGAAATGAGACATTTTCCCGCGGTAAAAAGTATCTATCCTATATATTGACCCGGATAACCAGCTGTCACCATACCAAATTTCATCAAAATCTCTCCAGTGGTGTTTCTGTGATGCGGTAACAAACAGACAGACAAAAATTCTAAAAACTATAATAGATCGGCCTCTGTATTGATAATAATGTCTTTTTCAATAAGATTTTCCAAAAAATATTTAATGTACAGATTCGGCTTAGTTACAATTTTATTTTATTTTTATAGATGTAAAATTTATATAAAAGTAGTAAGATTGCACGTTGTATTATGCAGAGAGCGGTATCGCGTAAATCTGACATGACTTACATAGTAAATTGTGTTTTAATACTTAGGTATGTATACTTAGCTGAGATCATGAATGACTCAATTTTGCAAAACAGAATACCATGATTGGTACATCATATTTAAAGTGTTGCGAGATCTTCACTAGCCTATGAAATACAAAAATTTTTTTTTTTTTTTTTTTTTTTTTTTTTTTTTTGTAAGACGAGCAACGAGAATGAAATACAAAAAACCATCACCCAACATGTATTCAGCCCCTTTTAACGTCTCACTGCTGGTCACGACCCTCCCTTCGTTGACGGACTTCACATGTCTTTGTTGAATGTTAAAATTCATCTCCTAAAGAGGCTATTAGTTGATGAAAATTTTCATGACAATCAAAGCGCCTAAAACCCACCATGTTGACTATTTTTTATAATTTTACCCTATGAGATTCGTTTTATCACGACGAATATTGTGATGTATCATAAACCAGCTCAGTTGTTTAGGAGTTACGAAGGAGCGTAGTTTGACAGACATAGGCAGTTTGTTTTCATCGCATTACTCATTTTTACCCGCAGTTGAATTATAAATTTTATTGCATCCTTCAATGAATAGGTTAGAAAATCAAAATGAATTTTCGGTTCGAGATTAGGACGATCTTTTTTTATGCATATTAGCGTTGTACCATGCGGGTTGCCTCCGGTACTTCTCTGACGGCATAATGGACCGTTGGTGCATCCCCAAGGTTTCTTGTGGTCTGCTTCGGCAGACCTGCCGTCAGGGCGTCGTGGTTGAGTGCGTAAGCGATCCTGCGACGCCTCTTATTTACGCCGTCTTATTAGCCTTTGTAGATTTATATCAAGCTGAGTTAGTGAGACGTTAGCGTGCATGACACTCGACAGAACAATAGAATCGTGATGGCAACAGATGAGTAGGTACATAGTTTTTATTAGGGTCACTGCAGTTAACTTGTCCAAACCAAATTGTGAATAGAAGGTTATTTTTAACTAAAAACATGAGTCAAATTGTGTCAAAATTGCTAACTTTTGTTACGAGCAGGGTCGGAAATTAAAAAAAATCTTACTTGCATATAGGTGTTTCATTGTTTTACCTTTACGGACTACGGTCATGTTTATTTGTCGTTTTTGGTAGTGTATTTTCAATACCAATTTATTCGATCCGATTGTCCTAGGTTCTTCTAGGGTTCTAGGTTTTCTAATGAGCTTGTTTTATGCAGATTCACTAACTTGAACGATTTCATTTTCGACATATGTAAGTTGTTATACAATACTAAATTAAAGTGACGCGTTCAAGGTATGTTTGTCTTATTTAAGGCAAATCAGTAATGAGTATCGGAATCGGGATAAATGTACCCTAAGCCGATTAAACTATAAATTAAATAGGTACTATCTATAAAAAATATTGTCCGATCGACAAGTCGAAAATATCGACAATCACACAATTTCGTATTTATAATTCATTATATGTTATCTCTTATATTATCCAAAATATATAACTTTATATATTTATAATAGCAAGATTTACAAATATTGATGTAACTTTTCTTTTCAGAATAAGTCAAGATGTTCCACGGAGGCATATGGAATAAGTTGCAGAATTTCTACAAGTGGTACGTGCTGGGTTTAGTGTCGGTTGGCTACATCCTCGGCGAGCTCGGACATTATCTAATTGGTAAGTGATTTATATTTATTTTTATAAATGAGTAGCGGCTCACCCTCGCTTCGGCCGTGTTCGCCTTAATGAAAACAAAAACAAACCTATCCCACGGGAAACCAACATTTTTCCAGGATAAAAAGTAGCCTGTGTGTTATTCTAGACTATAATCTATCTCTGTACCAAATTTCATCCAGATACGTTTAACCGTTCTGGCGTGAAACAGTAACAAACATCCATATATCCATACAAACTTTCACATTTATAATATTAATTAGTATGGAAGTATGTATAATACAGATTTATACAGATTTAAATAATATATTTCTGACAAATGGTGCTTAGAAAAGATCTAAAAACTATACAAAGTGGACGGAATAAATGGTCGAAACATAGAAGAAACGTACCTTTTATATGGAAAACATCAAGTTTTCTTCAAAAGAAACATTATTTAATTTTTATAAAATAAAATTAACTACGTTTTATTAAGCTTACTTGAGCCAGTAATCGAACCAACATAAAAAAATAAATGTATATAAGAGACAAACATGCAGTTAAAACAGTTTTTCAATAAACAAAAATATTGCATAACAAAATACTAGACCCTTGCAACAGCATTCTTGCTTCAACCCTATCAGGTCAAGCAAGGATGCTGTATAAAATTGTGCAATTAGTATTAAAAAAGTAGAATAGATAAAAATGATTGTATTCCCTTTTAAAAATAAAGAATAAAAAAATAGACCCTAACACCTCATCCTACACAACAATTTAGTATTCCTTGTTGTTTGAAGTCGGTCAACATATTTTATTAAAAAAGCAATATAAATACGAGCACGTGTAACTATGTAAATTTTTATATAACCGGTCTGTAAAAGGTATACACAGGTACAGTGTACATGCAACAATTTATACATCCAAAGAGAACCTTTTTCTGATTGAATGAATTTGTATGGCACCTTATTCAAATGTGATAAAACGGGACAGCGGCTATAATAAAATATTACCGAGAAGGGGATTAATATTTTATGCAAATATTTATTTATGACCCTCCGGATCCCAAACGTACATTCTTCAAGCGCATATATTTCTTAGTAGGTTATTTATTTAACACAGAATATTAGATTTCGTATAAAAAATGCATAGTTTTTTTTAGAGCTCCATAAACCGTACAACAAAGAAAAAATTGGAACATGAGCTGGTTCGTTTGATATATATTTCGACTCTACAACATTATATTTATATTAAGATCACTTTTTCTAGTAAAAAATCCTATTCTGCATTGGAAGGACGCATCGCACAGTAAATCCTTAGTTTCGCAAATGTGACCTCGACCCAGTAAACTAGTCGAGGGTCGAATGCCAACGCGTAATGCAATTTGACTTCGTGACCAGCAAGCTTATTTCTACTCCATTTGAGCTTAACATGTGGGTTACATCAGGCTTTATTTTTCTAACCTTGTTTATATATATATATATATATATATATATATATATATATTATATATATATATATATATATATCTGAATCTCGGAACCGGCTTCAACGATTTTCATGAAATTTAGTATACAGGGGGATTCGGGGGCGAGAAATCGATCTAGATTAGTCTTAAGTCTTGGAAAACGCGTGTTTTCGAATTTTCATGCCGTTTTCTTTTGCATTATTCCACGCAAAATATGGTCGATAATCAATCATAGGTGTCCGGGTTTGAATCCCGGTCGGATACAAAGGTATAATTTATTTTTGTCTTTTATTTGTATTTATTCAGGTTTTTTGTTTTATTTTTAAAAGAAAATTGTACTGTTGACCAAAAACTCCGAGCGAAGCTCGGTAGCCCAAGTACTAACGAATGGATCAATGCGTCACATTTTTATACCACGACCACAATACCATAGGACCATAATTTGAATTAAAACCTATGATTTCCTGCGAAATAAAAACAATTAAACAAAATAGACTACCATAACAAGCTAAACTTAGAGTCTATCTAATTCAAAGAACGCGAGGTTCGAAACGCGGATAAGTTAAGTTCGAATTCGTGCAGAGAACGTTCGCTACAAACTCGTATCTCAATACAGCAAAATATTACATAAATTATTAGCCATATAAAAAACGTCATAAAATAAATTAATTGAATGAAATATCGATTTTTTATTCATCGTGATCAAAATCATTGTCAATTTCCGCATATGACGTCATCATATAAAAACCCAACGACATATGTACAAGACTACTTATTTTATTATTACTCATATGATTTATGATTTCTAAGAAATATTAATAAAATTTCGTCTACGCTTGTTACTTGGAAAGCCTCGTGGTAACTTAATTGGGACTGCCTAGTTGTGCCACAGATACCTGGTTCGATCCTATTTCAAATTCACAAGTATACTGAAGGCACGCAATTTTCACATCGCACAGTTAAATATTAAAGTAATCGCGTATGAAATGTAGTGTAAAAAACACTTTGTCATTATTTCACTACTAAGATAAGATAAACAGTCATAGTTACAACTACAGATACTTAACGTAACGGCTAATGACTTGGTTTCATCTTTTACATGAGATGATGTCAAGAATACCAAATTGCATGTTAAAACGAAGTGCGCTAGGGTAGTTTACAAGGGATATTTAAAATATATGAATTTACAAATTATTAATGGAGATAGGTATGTGTTTGAAATTGTTAGTGGTATTTTATTTTCCAGTACATACTAATATAATAAAAAATAAATTAAAAAAAAATACTTAAAAAAGTTTTGTAACGATGCAAAGAATTATTAAGATTCAAGATTTATCGAAATTTCAGTGCATAATAACAATCTTACTAATATTATAAATGTTAGGATGTTTGTTAATCAATCACGCCAGAACGGCTGAACAGATCTGGATTAAATTTGGCACAGAGATAGATTATAATCTGGAATAGCACACCTATGTACCTATACAAAGATTTTTGTTCTTCTAGAGACGAACCTGAGCGAAGGGAGGGTGAGACACTAGTAACAGATAAAAAAGATAATAATTGCATAAGTAAATAAATTGTCGCAATAATTAAATCCATTCACCAGCGTAATTACTAAAAAAATGTACATACAAAAACCAATAAAAATATCATTTAAAAACAAAAATATATCACTTAGTAAAAAAATAAAATTATTTGACAAAATCTCAGTAAATAATTAAAGGTAAAAGGAATATGAGCACAGTGTTAAAGGCCGAGAGGAGTAAGGAAGCAAGAATGATTTGAGGTAACGTACACCAAAATGTCGACATCTTTGTAGGTACTATACTTTTTGTATACCTACTACATACAAGGATCAAAAGCTGAGCTGAAAAGAAATTTAGTTTCTTTGAAAGAAATATGAACCCAGTGTTAACACGTGCCTTTTAGACTTTATATACAAGAGCACTTTTAGATCTGCATTTTATAAGATTTGTTGGTTTTTTGTCAGGAAAACCCAAGAATTATAACAGGTAGTAATATATCACCCAGGCAAATGCCTACCGTAGCTATTATGTATTACGCCTAAAGATCCGTAGGCTTGTTTTTTAACTTTGGGAAATACATTTACGCATACCACCTGTATACAAACAGGTGGATATGTGGGACTTTCCGGACTAAAACCCAACGGATCCATCCCCGCCTTAATGAGGCGTCGCAGGATGGCTTAAAAACCGACGGCATCCTTATCGAGACTAACCGCAAAAACCACAAGGGGTTGCTCTAACAGTCAACTCTGCTATTAAAGAAATACCTAGAGCAACCCACATGGCACACCGCCCACCGAGGTGCAAGGTTTAGAATGATCTGTGACTAAAACCCAGGACTCGTAAAATCGGTTATAATAAAGTGTACATACAGATTAAAAATAATTTCTAATTATAATTTTATTATTTCAGGTACCACATCAAAATTAACGGCGGAGGATTTACATTATGGCGATAAGTCGTGTATGTTGAACTTGACACATCATCTACGTCTCAGCCAGCTACCCGTTATATGCGAGAAGGTTAACACCAGTGATACGTGAGTAATGATGTGTATAACTAGCTTTGGTCCGCAGCTTCGCCTGTAGGAAAAATATTTTGTTTGTTTTATTTCTATATTCTTGGTCAGCACTGGCTTTATCAAAAGATATTTTTAATTTGTATTTAACACACTACAGACCGACGACACATTTGGCTCAGTTTTTAGTGAACTTACTGGCTGTGCCAGCGGTCATGGGTTCGGTCCCGCTGGTTTTAATTGTGATGAGCACGAATGTTTCACTCTAGTCTACTATAGTAGAATGTTTATATTTATAATATGTACGTATTAAAAGTTATATATGTGTAGTGTATCAACAATCTGGTATCCATAACACAAGCCTCGTAGCTTACCATGGAACAAAATGGTGCTGTGTGTTAATGTCCCAACATATTTTTTTTTATTCTCCGTGTCTTATTTTGAGTTCTTTATTTGTTTGACTGTGATTATATATTAATGTTAATATTTGCACTCTTGCATCCTATTAAAGCTTTTGTAGGAAAACCACTCAAAGTCCATTTTATTGCTAGAAATGGGCTTTATGGGATTTCCATTTATTAGATAATTAAAGCCTACCTATTAAATACATACCTAATCAAATATTTTCGAAATCGGTGCCAGCCCATACAAAGCAAAGCACACCGACTTCGAAAATATTTGATTAGGTATGTATAGTAAATGAAAACTACCAATCAGTTATTTTTTACTTTTTAGTGCTTTTGTTTGAAGTCGGTTTTTATTTTTTTGTCACCTTAATTTATTTTTAATTAAAAATTATTTGTCAATAAACTTAACAAGGAAATTCACAATGTATTACGTAATAAATTTTCTGTTTACTTTATTTTCAAAACAAAAACATGCGAAAGGGCAGCATGTGAATTTATTATTTATTCTGTACAACTAAATATGATTCTTTCTTGCCTTAAAAAGGGCTGGTCGTGAACCTAACTTTTAACATCTTACTCTTTAACATAACGTTAAAGTATGAGAAAGTGTTGAAAACTACGAATTCCATTAACATTCTAAATAATTAAATAGACTCTAAACTGGTAATTTTATACCTTTACTTTAATATTTGATATTGCAGTTTCGAATATCGACTGCATGTACATACATATATCTAAACTTGGTCCTTAATATCTTTAAAAATTGTTTTAAAATAATAACCAATTTTTCTCAACACGTTGACGAACCGCTGTGTGATAATTATCTATTGTTAGTATGCAGAATGTCCGCAAAATTTTCTGACTTGATAATCACTTAAAATTAATAAATAATGTTAAACAAAAATTCTAAATTATAAAATAGGCTAATTTATTCATATTGCTAGTTTTAATTACTAGATACTGCATACTTTAAGAAAAACCGGTTCCTATGCTTCCTGAATATAAAAGCGAATTTGAAACTATATTATTAAAAAAAGTTGCATTAAGCAAATTATTTTAATTTTAATTATGAAATCAAGTTCTGTACGTTCTATCAGTAACATTAATAATAATTCAAATTATTTTTAATTGGATTCCTAAGTAGGGACTAAACGTGATTCTCGATTTATAGTAAGACACTAGCGACTCACCCTCGCTTCGCTCGGGTTCCTCTTTGGTTTCAACGGTTTTAAGTTTTAACGGTTAGTATGAAATACAAATCTTGAAATTTCTCGACTTTTCTGTACTATAATATGCACGTATTATACATATAAACCTTCCTATTGAATCACTCTATCTATTGCTGAAAACTGCATTAAAATCCGTTGAGTAGTTTAAAAAATCTAAGCGAACAGACAGCGGAAGCGACTTTATTTTATACTATGTAAAGATTAGCATATTCTTTGCAGCTACTGTGCTAGGTCATTTTTTGCAACTTATTTATTTGACGTTTCACGGAAAATACTTGATGTTTCAGGATAAAAAATAGCCCACACCACTTTTCAACAAATTATTGCATGAAGCGACCAACAAAAAAATAAATAAACTTTTACAATAATAATAACATTAGTAAGAATATATGCAGAAATATTTGTTTTAGATAACTCATAATTATTTTCTTTAAACTAAATTGCTTCAACAACTTTAAAATGATTTTGGAGTGATTAATCCATCCGTTGAGATTTGATTTTTTTCTAAGTTAAAAATCTTTATACCTATTCTATACAAATAAATAAGTTATTACTTTCATAGATTTACGCGAATATTTTACATTTAAAAAAAACTATCTATTCGGTCGGACTTTTTCGCGGATTTGTTTTGATTTTTGGTTCCTGATGACGTTTCGAATGCTTTACAAACCTTAGTCTCTCCCGTGACTGTAATTACTGTAAAGCATTCGAAACGTCAGAAACCAAAAACCAACTCGCTCTTAACCAATTTTTATAAAAAAAATAAACATACATAACTTTTATGTCACATTGAAACTATCTGGAGGTGAATAAACAATTCCCAAGGTATTCTTCTTTATAATCTAATATATAAAATTTCCATGCCACAATGTTTGTTACCGTACTCCTCCGAAACGGCTTCACCGATTTTTACCAAATTTTATATGCGTATTCAGTAGGTCTGAGAATCGGCTACTATCTATTTTTCATACCCCTAAGTGATAAGGATAAGGGTGGTCCTCCCAGACCCCACCCCAGGGACGAACCCGAGCGGAGCGAGGGTGAGTCGCTAGTACACAATATAAAAAATATGCCTCATTGAACAATAGTGGTTATAATATATACATGTTATCCAATTCATTTGAAACGAGATTTAATAATGATCGTATGAAGTCAAGGCTGAGGCCGTAAAGTTACTAATTTTTTTTTATTAGATACATAACATTAATAAAAATATTTCTTGTAGGTACGTGTTCGTTTAATTTTTATTTTATTATAACAGCTCTGGCTTATTAAATAGCTAAAGATTTTCACGAAATTAAATTATAGAGACAAATATAAATATTATGTTGAATTATGTTTACCGACTTCGAAAAGAGGAGGTATACGTCTTTTTTGGGCATGTTGTGCGATATTTTCGCCAATTCTGTAGGAGCAATCTGAGGAAATCTAGACATCATAACTCTTTTTTTAGTGGACAGGTTTGAAGGGGTGTACCAAATTTTTTTTTTTAATTTTTTATGTTGTTGTTTTGTTATTTTATTAACAAGTCGAGTCAAGTTGATTATTTCTTCTATACCTATAAGATCTTCTCAATTTTATTGATCTAAGGTAATCTGCCAATTTAAATTATCCATTAGGTATTTATAATACTAAACTTTTAGCTTTCATTTTTCCCAAAATATGAAAGACGAACAAGAGCACTCTTTGTGCTTAATATGAACCTATAAAACTTCGCCGCCACCCAAATTAAGACAAACTTACAGAGATCTAAAATATGTCTCTTGTGGGATATATGAAAACTTTATTAACACGCATTGTCACTTTATAAAATAACCCATATACTAGTTAAGTACGCGAAGTTAGACTAAGCAAGTAGCATTATGTAGGCAGGCGTAGGTTTTCTCTAACAAATTATACTGTTTCTGACATCTATTCAAATAAATAAAAATGAAGTGTCTGTTTGTAATGTCAAAATAACAGCTTTTTACTAAGTACGTAATATTATGAAAGTTAATACATTATACATAGGTACAAGGTAAAAAATTTGTCTGTCTATCTGTTCTTTCCGGATAATCTCAGAAACGGCTAGATCGATTTTTGTGGAACTTTTATTGAAAAATAGCTGATTTAATAAGGAGTAACTTAGGTCTTTATTTTAGAAATAGAATTAGGGTTCCTCGCAAAAAATTAAAACCCATAAAATCCGCGTACCTAGGGACGCACCCGAGAGAAAGGAGGGTAAGTCGCTAGTTTATAATAAACTTGGCTGTAAAACATTATTGAAGCGTCACACAGCGAGATTGAATGTCTTAATTAGCAATAAATTAAAAACAATGAATGGCAACATTCATATCAATTAAGGGTTCTAGATAAAAATAGATTGTAATTAATGATACTAAAACATCTTAAAGTATCTCGTTTGATATGGTTGAGACTTATTAGTTTTACTTCTATCAAAATAATACGAACACTATGCACGTATTTGTTGTATATCTCTTTTAGATAGAATAAAATTTTAATAATATCTTCCAATTTGACAGACACAAATTCCTAGGTTTCATGCAATTAATAGGTACATATGATGAGGATGTATGTATGTATATATATATATATATATATATATATATATATATATATATATATAATTTTTGCTTAATCTTTTATAGTAATTTGCATGGTCAAGTCATATAGAGGGCAATTGTCTTAAATAAAAAAATATATTATAAAAATTAAAAAAACCCGACTGCATAAAAGCTAACTAAAAAGATGAAAACAAGATGACGAAAGAATATAGTGTCATGCAGTCGGAGACATACACGTTTCATCCTGGCCGCAAGATATATGCATATCCACATACATACATACATACACAACACGCCCAAGCACACAGATACACATACAGACACACTCACACACACTCTCAGCCACATATACATTATACATACATACATACATACATACATACATACATACACTGATAAACACATTACCCTCCTGTGCGTCGCGCAGTCGGGTAAAAAGAAGGTTATTAATGTATATTATTTTGAATATAAAAAAAATATGCAGTAACATTTTTGCTTAAGTATTTCGACGCGTCGCAAATACCGACGTATGGCACGTCTCAAATAAAAATGTAATCTAACTTTTCTTCACATCATATTTTTACCACAAAAGGATTCAATTTGCTACGGCTTTGAATGTACGGAGTAATGATATAGATGTCAAATGAAGTATATTTTTATCGTAATTTTGTCACACTTAACAAAATCATCTCTATTCTCACCCCCTTAAAGGATTTCTGGGATAAAACTATTTCACTCACTCACTTTTCATATCTTGAGACTTAAAAAAAAACTTATTTTAGTAAAAAAAATCTTTTAATTTTCATCTATACAAAGCTTGCTCTGACAATAACGAACACAAAAAAAAGAATTATCCAATATGGTGCAGTCGATCGGAAGTTATGCGCGTACATACATTTCGGTGATTCATTTTTATTTATATAGCTAAAATAAAAATACAGACGTAATTTTAAACAATCGCAATATATTTATATAATTACAAACATAGGTATTAATTTACTATAAACAACCTATCAAGGTTACGTAACGTCCGTAAAATTAGTTAAGTGAAGAGCTTAGTCATATCGAAAAGAATAGCTTCGAACTTGACCATGAAGCCATTCGAGGTGAAACTTATTATTAAATACAGCTATATAAATTAAATTAAATATTTTTATATTATTTTAAAACACAAACAGATTTATCCCACGGGAACCGTTCATTTTTCCAAGATAAAAAGTAACCTGTTGTTTGACCGGCAATATAAGGTATCAGCATGCCAAATTTTACTGAATTAGGTGCAAAGTTGTTGTGCAGTAACAGTATAAGTTACTATAGTTTTTTAACTATTCCACGGGAACTCTTTAATTTTCTGGGATGAAAGTATATAAAATGTTAACCGGGGATATAAGGTACCACCATGCAAAATTTCATTTAAATCAGTCCAACAGTTTCGGAGATTAGCCCGTACAAACGACAGATTAACAAAAAAAATGAAAATAATCTGGATTTGCTCTATTTCTCTTCATATATCCCCCTGACTCGGCTTTTAACATATTTTTTTCTATGTACAGACATTCGACCTCTACAGTTTTATTATAGTATAGATTATGCCTAATGAATTGGTAACAAAGCTCAAGGTTCTAGACGTAGAATTTGAGTTAATACATAGAAGGAGACTAAACAGAGGCTAAAGCATAGAAAAGTAAATAGATAATTATTTACATAAACAAAAAACCCGACTGTGTAAAAGCGAACTAAAAAGATGAGAACAAGTTGACGGAGAAACGTAGTAAATATTATGCAGTTGGAGACATACACACAATACACGATATACATTCGCCGCAATCGGGAAAATTATGTAATAAATTTTATTTTTAATGCCTTACTTTCTCAAACACTTTAAGATAATGATGTCAACGGTAATGATAATTTAGTAAAAAAAAATATTTTACCTTTTATCTTGATTTTATATATTGTATTTTAAATGTCCCACTACTGGGCACGGGCCTTCCTTCAATACGCTGGGGATCAGTCCATAGTCCACCACGCTGGCCAAGTGCGGGTTGGCGGATTTCACGTCTTTCTAAAACTCAGTAAGTTCTCTCAGACAAGCAGGTTTCCTCGCGATATTTTCCTATAAGATAAGTGTTAATGTTGGAAATGATTCGGACATGAGAATATCAGAAGTGCGTGCCCCGGGATTTGAACCCGCTTCACTCAGTTTCTCAAGCGAGCGCGTTACCACTGGGCTACCACTGCATGCATTATCCCCATATACCATGTTTGCATCCAGATGTTATTTGTTGCAAAAATAATACTGAACTTATTACTAAATGCTAACTGATTAAGCCGGTTTACAATTAAAAATTAACGCCGTGTGTATCTATACATGTAATAAAACTGTAACTAATACGACTATATTAAAAAAAAAAAACGAAAATCTTATTGAAATAAGCATTATAAGCATTATTATCGATACAGAGGCCGAATCTATAGTTTTTAGAATTTTTGTCTGTCTGTCTGTTACCGCATCACAGAAAAACCACTGGAGGGATTTTAATGAAATTTGGTGCGGGCGGAGCCGCGAGCAATGCTAGTACAGTATCTAATATAGCAGCGAAAAAGATTCTTGCCTTATCTGAGAATAACTTATTTTACTATTCAAAAATGTGTAAGAATGTGTAGATATAAAAAATATTTTGTTCTTACATTAATTTTTATAATCCTTTTGATTATCGTATCTTGTTTCAATACAGGAAGTATCAAGTGCTAACTACATACGAGTATAATGCTTTTTTTTTCTTCAGTTGGTCAACAGTTTTTTTTTTTTGTTTAGTAGCAATTGACGAGCATTTTACTAGCAATGTTTTTTGAAACAGTTTTTTACATAGATAGGCAAGTTCTATTCATATATGATCTCCTTTCCTTTTAATTGTTAAATGTCGACGACTGGGCGAACTCTAGTAAGTCATAATGGAGTTGAAGTAGGTACCACCAAATTAAAAATAGCATTGACAATAATATAATAGGTACATGTGAAAGTTAAATGTTTGGATGTTTGTTACTCAGAATGGCTGAACGGATCAGGATGAAATTTGGCACAGAGATAGATTATAGTCTGGAATAGCACATAGGTTACCTTTTATCCCGTAAAAATGTACAGTTCCCGTGGGATAGATTTGATTTCGTTGTTCACTGGGGACAAACCCGAGCCAAGCGAAGTGATTCTCTAGTCTTTTTATAAAATATTATATTATATATATATATATATATATATATATATATATATATATATATATATATATATATATATATATATATATATATATAGTACCTGGGTGACCGAGCTTCGCTCGGAGTTTTTGGACAAAAAAAAACATTTAAAAAAACAAACTAAGAATTTGAATAAATACAAAAAAAACAAAATTAACAACTTTGTGTCCGACCGGGATACGAACCCAGACACTTGTGGTTGTCAAACTTGCGTATTGGCCGCTTGACCATAATGCTTATGTCTGAGCGTGCGAAATTATCGAATATAATATTTTGCGTGGAATAATGCAAAAGGAATCATAATAATAATAAAGCTTTATTTATTGTATACATACTTATAATTTTAAATTAAAATTACTCTTACTTAATTAACCATTTTTAACATTGTATTTTAACAGATCATATTTATAACTTATTTGATTATACTTAATTTAACTTCAATTTTTGGTTAGGGACTATTTATTAACTTATAATTTTTAACTAATAATTTTGTAATCTAGAATTAAATTATTTTAAAAATCTTTAATATTATTTGAAATGATATTGTATATATATAAATTATCATTAATAAATAAATAAACAATCTCAATAAATTAAATAATTCAATTGAGTAAATACTAAACATTTCACAATAATAAATATAAATAAAATTTCTTTCCATACATTAATTCTGACAATAGTTATAAATTAGGTATTCAATTTCATAATTAAATGTATTTATTTAGTAAATGTCTTTTTCATGTATAGACCCCTCTCGGTTAAAAGCCTTCTCCAAAGTAGTCCTGCATAGAGCTCTCCGTTGGAGATTATGCTTGTATGATTGCAAAGGGTTTCTTTTCAAATTTTGTTTCCAATATATAATTTGTTTCTGATATAAAGTTTATAATTTTATCTTTGTGTTCTTTTGATTTGTTGTAGGAAATGCTGCTTTTAATTCTAGAAGTTTTTCTGGTGAAGATATGTATACCTTTGTTCATTGTATGTCTGTTTTTCTTTGGACGGTTACGGTTGAACTCCCCCACAGTGACCGGCCGTACTGAGGGATAAAGATGAGGAGGTTCCTACTGTGTTTAATATACTGTATCTTGCTGTGTTGTTTTTAGTTGTTCCTGGTTATCATTTGTGTGGTTGAAAGTTAATTTTGGTTGTTGTAATATAAAGTCTTTAATATTAGCAGGTTTGGTTTTCTTTGTATGTTGTTTATTTATTAGTTTTTGTTTATAATTGAGGTAAGGCGTTTCTGAAAATACAGGCAGACTTCTTTTATTTGAGTATTGGCGAGAAGTGTTCTTATTATTATCCACAATAATTACTTTGTCATATTTAATGAAAGCTGTTTTGCCTAGGTCTTTTTGTTTATCTTCAGTTGGGCTTGTAACTCCTTGCGTTTGTTTAAGACTTTATTTTTTCCTCTAGTTCATGATAGGATTTTTTACCTTTTTCTACTCCGAACATAACCAAGTTCTTGCGCCTAATATGTCTTTCTAAATTATTTATTGAGGTACTTTGTTCCTGGATTTTTTTCTCAAGAACTTCAATTTTTAATTCTAAGTGTTTAAATTTCTCATTTAAGTATATTATTGTTGATTGTATTTTTAATGTCTTCTTTCATTTCTAACATTTCTGTTTTCTGCTGTCTTATTTCTTGTTGCATGTTTATTAGCGACTTTTTTATCTCCTCCATCTTAAGTGTGAAGTCGGAAGTAGAAAAGCTGATTGAAAAAGAGCACCAATTATACCTAGTTGAATTGCAATTTTATACAGAGTATTAGTTTTTGAGGTTATAAACTTATTTTAATATTTTACGCTTCCACTTCACAAATTATTTTGTTTTATTGTCATCACACACAGAAAAGATGGTTTTGCACTGATAGTATCTATATTTTATATATGTAGCAATATACTCTATGATCTATATGTTATGTTTGTCACTTTTGTATTTGTTTGGTAGGTGAATTTTGAAAAGCTCATTTGTTCTTCAACACATCTAGACTTGGTGATGTTTACATATTGCCCATAGATTTTATCGATTAAAATTTCTTAAAACTATTATTAAATTAATTAAAATTTAGAATTTTTCTTTAGATTATTTCCACTTAAATATTTTAAACTTGATGTAAATACGGACACGATATTGACAGTTGCACAGTGGCGCCTCCCACCCACCAGAAGTGACAACTGACAATGCAAAAATTGTGAAAATGCAAGAGAAAACCGCATGAAAATTCGAAAACACGCGTTTTTCCAGACATAAGACTAATATAGATCGATTTATCACCCCCGAAACCCTTTGTATACTAAATTTCATGAAAATCGTTGGAGCCGTTTTCGAGATTCAGATTATATATTGATATATATATATATATATATATATACACATATATATACAAGAATAGCTCGTTTAAATATATAAGATATATATATATATATATATATATATATAAGTGAAATCAACAATAGTATAGAAGTCCTTATTAACATAAACATTTATAATGTTATTTATTGATTTCTTAGATAAAAAACTTGTTCGTCTCCATTTAAATCCACAGTATAATGTATATACTAAAGTCTAGACTCTATAGTATTAAGTACACAATAAAAACAAAATGGATCGTTTAAAAGCATATTTTTTTCAGATGCGAGTCCCTCACGCTCAACGGTACGAGATATTGCGATTGGGGTTATAATGGTCTGGGGATCGATTACCAAGTGCTGGCAGGACCGGTCTATATGGCGGTGTTCACTGTCGTTGGTATTATATTAGGAGTGGCCGCAGATAAGTAAGTAATAAAAAGATTAACTGCTAAATAAAACTTATCCCTTATACAACTTATTTATATTAACTGCCTCGGTGGTGTAGCGACTAGCATGTACGGCTGCACACCGAGGTTCGAGTCCCGGGTCGGGCCAAGTTTAGTTATTGAGTCTTTCTGTATAGTAAGCCTCAGTAACAGCCCGGAGTTGGAAAGTTGGCGGTGTTTCACCCCCGTGCCTCGGAGAGCACGTAAAGCCGTCGGTCCTGCGCCTTATCTCTCACCGGTCATGTCGAGTAGTCGTCCCATCGGAGTATGAGAGTGACAGGAATAGAGAGTGCACGTTGTGTCTGCGCGTACACTTGTGCACTATAATATCTCCTGCGCAGTTGGCTAGTCTCAATGAGATTGGCCGCCGTGGCCGGAATCGGTCAGGAGAACATCATCATACAACTTATTCATATAAAATCTTTTTCAAATTTTTTCGCGGATTTATTTTGTTTTTTGGTAAGAGATGGTAAGAGTATACTAATATGTAAAACCTAAAAATTTGGTTTTAGGTCACCGGAACTCGGGCGGAGTCACGGGCAATGCTAGTTTACTATAAATATAACAGTTTTTCATTTTGAATAAAACTGTCTTTTCGGATTTTGTTAAGGTGTTATTTTGACTTTTCGATCATGTTTCGAAAACTAATTACTGCAAAATGTCAAAGTAAAACTGGGACAAATATAAAATGGTTTTCTTGGTAGATATTGCTTGGTAGAGCATTGCTTGAGAACGGCTGGAAGGATTACGTTATTTTTTTTATTATTTGTAAAAGCTGGAATAAGGTTTTAATAAGGAGAGGATAGGATAAGCTATTCGAGAAAAACTAAAAGTGGTTTTGCTTATAGGATTTTCGTACTCAAAGATCACGAAATTTATTTAAATTTCATTCCATATTAAAAATTCAATCCAATTACCTATTTTAACTTCAGTTTAAAGTTATTATTGAAGTGAAACCTTCTATAGGTATTTAGATGGGGAGTGAATTCATGTAAGTCGTCATCGACATGGTCACGTGACGTGTTAACACTAACACTCAGAGTGCCGATAGATGTCAAAACCAGATAAATGTAAACAGTTTTAATATACAAATTTTAATTTAAGATCAAACAATTAATTTGAATATCCAAAAGTAACAACTGTTTGTTTATAGTTTTAAGTTTTCACTTCTGTCGGCAGTCCTCATGACTGCTTTTATTATAATCTTTTTTTTTCTTCTAGATTCAATAGAGCAAGAATCCTTGGTGTATGCACATTAGTTTTTGTGATAGCCATTCTTTTGATGGGCTCTGTGAAAGAGTACTGGCATCTCGTGCTGCTGAGAATGATCATGGCAGCAGGCGAATCCGGATGTAATCCGCTAGCTACTGGAATCCTGACTGATTTATTCCCCGAACACCAACGAGCGTTAGTGCTGTCAATATTCAACTGGGGTATCTATGGCGGTTATGGCATTGCGTTTCCCGTGGGACGGTACATCCCAATTTTGAATGCCTGGGGATTGGTAAGTTATTTTGGATTTTTAGTGTAATATGTTAGGCATAATTAAATTCGTGATGAGTAGATTATTTTGAGCCTCGTAGTTATCTTAAATGATCCCCATTTATATGGGGAAGGTCTTATAGAGTTTTAGTGGGTAGTATTGACTTTTTTGTTTTTACCTGTAATGATGCAGATTTTCACTCAATTACCTTAAGCCGTTGAAGACGATACAAACATACACTTATTCAGTACTTATGATATTAGTATGATATTAACAATAATAAATATAATTTCAGAGATGGAGAGTGTGTTACTACGGCGCAGGTATCGTCGGTCTGGTAATAGCAGCATTCACGTTCCTCACTCTTCGCGAACCTGCAAGAACTACTATTGGAGAAGAAGGTATGTTCTATAAGGACACATTTTTTAGACCTAATTGACATTGCCTTTACTTAGACTGGAGGAAATATCAATTTTAAAGAAAACTTTATTTGCTAGAAAAAATACAGAATAACAAAAATATGGCTTATACAATATATATGTGTTCAGCCATTTTTAACGTCCCACTGCTGGGCACGGGCATCCCTTCAGTACGAGGGGGATCAGGCCATAGTCCACCACGCTGGCCAAGTGCAGGTTGGAGGACTTCACATGTCTTTTGAAAACTTGCTAGGTTCTCTCAGACATACAGGTTTCCTCACGATGTTTTCCTTCACCGTTAAAACAAGTGGTAATCATGTTGGAAATGATTCGCACATGAAAATATCAGAGCTGCGAGATCCGGGATTTGAACCCACTTCACTCGGTTTCCCAAGCGAGCGCGTTACCACTGGGCTACCACAACTTTATATAATATATACAATATATATGTATGTACCTAATACTTAATAATAATAAGTGAAGTCATTTTTGGGTGGAAATTGGAATTGTGGTAAGAATGCTAGCTGCATTCCTCCGTTTAACTATTTAAGCGTAAAAGTTTTTTTGGCCAATGAAGGATAATATCTTTTAAAAAAGTTTTTAGCAAGAGCAAGATTTTAATACTCCTGTAAGAAATATAGATATGACAATTTTTTTAATTTCAAGCAATTACTTTATTTTTTTTAATTATAATAATACTAGAAGAACCCGCGGCTTCGCTCCCGCTAAAATTACAAAAAAAACTAAGAAGGTAGGTTTCATACAAACTTTCATCCCCTACTTTACCTCCTAATATAACGAATTTCGAAAAATGTAAATGTAAGCACGGATTTATTTAATTGTATTGAAGAACATTAATACTAAGTTTCAAGTAATTCCGATCATAAATATTTTTTTGGGATGTATTATAACGTGGAAATGAGATAAGCTCCCGCGGTAAAAAGTAGCCTATGTCACTCTCCAACTATTTCCACATAAAAAATCACGCCAATCCGTCACTCTGTTTCGACGTGAAAGAAGGACAAGCAAACAAACAAGACAAACTGCCACATTTATAATATTAGGCATGGATACCAAAATAAAACTTATTTTATATTATTTTATACAACAGATGCAGGTAAAGCTAAAAGGGGAGACTCTACGTTGGAGGCCGGAAAGAAAATGCCGCAAGTGACCATCTGGCACGTTATCGCTCAACCGAGAATTTTACTTCTGTGCTTAGCTGCTTCTATTAGACATTGCGGTATGTTTTATAGAAAATATTATTATTTTTAAACGACTTGCGAAATTTAATGAACATAATTATTTTTGGCCGACTTTTATGATCTTCTTCTCATGTCGATTGCAAGTTTTAAATCGAATCAGCTCAAAACTCAGCCATGATTGTCTTTTATGATGAAGAGAATACTACTATCGTCTGTGTGTTTTGGTGAGTGGGGCGATTTTCATCACTCTCTTTTCAATTGGTTATACACCTCAATCGTCTGATATTTTCAGTACGGGCGACCAAGCTTCGTGAAGCGTTTTGTTTTATAATATATTTTTTCAGAAAAGATATCAAAATAACGTTTTCTTTGGAAAAAACACCTACCTATATAGATAAACTTAAAAAATAAAACCTTATCTAAACACAAAATTTGATCCAAAGCCGTTTCCAACATATACGAAAATAAATTCATATACATACAAGAATTGCTCATTCAATAATGATAAAAAAATTCCAACTCGTAAGTCAGTATACCTTTTCTATTATAAAGTATCTAATTATTTTGTAATTTCGTTGTATATTACAAAAATGATGATAAATAAGCATACGCACGATATATTATTATTACGCATTTGTTTTTTACACAATATTTTTATTTCTCATGATTTTATATTAATATACATTTTGTTTTACGGTCGAAAGCTTTCATAAACTTAAATATGTATAGATAAAGCTCTCATTTATATTATTTTTCTTAAATATCCCAATATGCCCAAAAATTCGTACTAATATGAAAGTTTGTGAGGATGGTGATGGATGTTTGTTACTCTTTCACGCCAGAACGATTGAAGGGATCTGGAAATTTGGCACAGAGATAGATTATTGTCTGAAATAGCACATATGTTACTTTTTATCCCGGAAAAATGTACGGTTCTCGTGGTTTGTTGTTGTCTGGGGACTAGGGACGGTTGGTGTTGTCTAGGGACGAACCCGAAGCGAAGCAAGTGTGAGTGGCTATCTTCTTAAATATATAAAATTCTCGTATCACAGTCTTTGTAACAAAACTCCGCCGATACGGCTTGATCGATTTTTATGAAACTGTGCATTCAGTAGGTCTGAGAATAGGACTTTAACTATTTTTCACACTCCTAACTGATAAGGGTGGTCCACCCCAAAAAAAATTTTTTTTGGACATTTTTTTTAATGATCGGCATTAAAAAGTATGTACATACATATAAACCAAAATTTTCTAATTTATTTATAAAGATGAGCATACGAGTTTTTTGCTATTTATCTGTAGTTTACTCAGAACTAATTACAAAAATAAATTACACTTGCCTGATATATTTTTTAAGTTAATTTAATTACGGGAGATAAATGCCTCTTGTGTGAATAGCTAATGGAAATTGTAAATTATTTTTGTTATTATGCTATTGTTTTATTGCCAAAAAAAATGAGTCACAATAAAAATAACATAATATTGTTTATGAGTTAAGTTAATTAAATTAGGTATTTCTTGTTATTGTAAATATATTTTTTGGGTAATTTATTAAAACCGGCCTCAAGACTCTTTTGGGTTTTATCTTTATTACAATTCCATAGGTATTACTGGTTATTTGTTTTCCTTAGCGTCTGTTTTCGAAACTAAATACGACAGCTAAACTTGATAAAACACGTAAATTCACATAAAAACTCAGTCCCCTTTATATGAACTCAGTCAAAAAAGGTGCAATAATTGTTTAGAGTTGAATTTTAGCTTTGAGTTTAATTCTTATGTATTCAACCCTTTTTTTACGTCCCATTGCTGAGTACGGGCCTCCCTTTATACAGGTCAGTCCACCATGCTGTTTTCTCAGACATGCAGATTTCCTCACTATGTTTTTCTTCGCCGAAAGACACTTGTGGTTATCATGGAAATGATTCGCACATGAAAATACCAGAGGTGCGAGGCCCTAGAATTGAACCTGTTTCATTCGAATTCCCAAGCGAACGCGTGACCTCCGGACTATCGCTGCTCCTATTAATTCTTATATATAAAATTAATTATATCTAATGTTAAGGTGGTATGACATTCGCGTACAACGCTGACCTGTACTACCGCGACTACTTCCCCGACGTGGACCTCGGCTGGTGGCTGTTCGCCGTGACGGTGGGCATCGGCTCCGTGGGCGTGGTCGTTGGTGGTGTTATATCTGATAAGTAAGTAGTGATGTGAAAGATATGAGATAATTTAGTTTATCTATTATGGTTTTTCTAAAAATGTTTACTTTGAAGCGAGGACACGCTAATGGACGGACAAACGGCTTAGTAATAGAACTGATGGCTAATTTTGAATTCTTGGTTAGGGCAAATGCTATGTACCTATACATTTGTAATGAAATGCATATATGAGAAATTTTGAAAGGTAAAAAAGATATCTATAAAAATATTAATCTAATTGTGTTTTATATTATGTATCTTGTGTGTTGTTAACGAAAATAAATAAATAAAATAAAAACAACCACATATATTCCATACAAATAAATTTTACAACCCTTAATTCGAGTTGTTTTTCAGGCTATTTCGTGTTGCTGAACTAGCGGTAAATGGCGCTTGTTATACTCGTATATAAAAATGTGTGAACTAATATGAGTAAAATATAGGAAAACACAAAAAACCAAACAAATTTTGAGGACTTATACAGATAATCGTGATAAACAGCTCATAACGTGGAAACAACGCCATCTATGAATACGAAACACAAACTAATTACCTCCTATTAATTAATTTACTTAAAAAAGGTATTTTGTTACAGATTCGTATCGAGAATGGGTGTCAGATCTAGAGTCTTGGTTCTTGCGTTGTCGCAACTCATAGCAACTCTGCCCGCTTTCGGCTCCGTCGTGTTCGGACCGCTGTGGGCGATGATCACTCTCGCTTTCTCTTACTTCTTTGGTAAGTTTCTTTATTAACATAACTTCTTCTTCAACGTCTCTACTTCTTAATTTTTTGTGGGTATGTATGTACCCAAATAAAAGTATAAACATGAAACTGAAACAGATACATTTCAAGTGATTTTTAAGTCGACATTGACTTACTAAAAATGATATGCATATTTTAATTTTTATTTATTAATTACAAATAAAAAAATCCGTATTAATTACACCTCCAGGAAAATTTCTAAGAAATCTATTGTTAACTGTAGCCCCGGCGTGTCCGCGATCGTGGAGGGATTAATGTTGTAGAATTGTGTGTATGTTAATCAGTTCTTCTTTCACACAGTTACGGAGCTATGATATATGAAATCCATGTATATGTATTTTTATCTCGATATCTTAAGTAGATCCCGTGATATATTAGTATGTTGTATTTGGGATATCACTATTATAGACCATAAAACATATTCATATATCTTATTTTCCAGCTGAGATGTGGTTCGGAATAGTATTTGCTATACTAGTAGAGATCGTGCCTCTGTCTGTCCGTTCTACGACTGTGGGTGTGTTCCTCTTCGTCATGAACAACGTGGGTGGAAACTTGCCTATTTTGGTCGATCCCGTGGCGAAGGCGATCGGATACAGAGAAGCTCTTATGATATTTTATGCTGGTTTCTATGGCCTCAGTAAGTGGTTTTGAATTATTAAATTATTATTTTTTTGTTTGGCAAGTAACAATAATTTAACAGCCTTACTTTGAGACTATTTTTGCATAGTTCTTTAACTTACTTTACTTTTATATAATCTGTATTTTTATTTATATAATCTGTATTTATTGAAAAAGTATGTCAAATTCTTTTTTTTTAACAGGTAGCATATTATTCTTCCTAACAATGTTCCTAATGGACGGTGCAGTTGAAGTTAAGCCAGAAAGCGAAGACAAACCCAGTGGTCTCGACAATAGAGCTTATTCACATGATGACGAGATAAGGAATAGTAGAAACGATACGATTAGGTTATAAATTCAAAGGTATAAATAAAACTTAAAGGTCAAATATACGTCGCAGAACCCACTGTCGATGTTAACATGTTTGGTTACATTTTATTTGGTCAGTGTTTTAATTAATTTTTCTGACCACAAGTTATAAAAAATATTGATAGTTTTATACAAAAAAATTAACAACTTAAAGCAGTCTTTTTTGACAGTTTGCGGGTTATGCCACTTTGACATAGAATTATTTAGTTAATTTTGTTAACTGAATTTTAGCATTGTCGAGGTAGTGCCTACGCACTATTATTTTGTTTTACTAGGTTAGGTTGTGACTTATGTTGTTACTTGACCGCCTTTGAAATAGTGTTATTGTTTTTATTTACTTAATCTTAGTATGTAGTTTCACAGAGTATGCGTCTTTGCCCAGATAATTTGTTTCTCAGTGGTTAATATTTTCATTAGATTTTTTCTTAAAATCCGATTTTTTATAAATATATTTTTAAATAAAACTATCTTTTCGGGTTTTTTTCACAGATTTATTTTGATTTTTCCGACGTTTCGAGTGCTTTACAGCAATCACGGTCACGGGAGAGACTAAGGTTTAAGACGTCTCAAAAGCGTTATATACGTCGGGAATCAAAAATCAAAATAAATCCGCGAAAAAAACTGATTTTTTTTGGGAATTTTTTTGCACTAACACTAAGTATCATCATTTATATTACGCGTCCTAAGACTTTACCTCTTTAGCTCTCATTAAACTTATTATAAAAATGTGCTCCATTTTTTAATTATAAACAATATTCAGGGTACCGAAATAAGTAACATGACAACAGTATGGTTATTGATTTCATATTAAAAGCTGATTTTCTATCAGACGATTATTAATCGTAGATAAATTACATACAAGCGTTGTATAAATAAAGGAATATTTAGTTGTGTCACTTTTGTATTCAGTTAGGTTGAACATTTATTTCATGAATAACCTTTATGTAGTGATTGTTAAATCAGCTTTTAATCTATTACGTACATATTTACAAGGGTATAATACTAAACAAAACACCTTTAATGACAATTCAATATACTAAAGCTGCCGAAGAAGTTATTGTATTCTTAGATGATTCTCGGCATAGGTATGCTCAAAAATATTGTAAATATGTCATTTTTTAATTGAAAATATAAATAATAAGACAGGCTGAATAATTTAGCCTTAATATTATAAATATGCAAATTATTTGTTTTTTTTTTCTAATCTTCTTCAACAAAGCGATGGCTTTGCGTGGGTTCGGCTTAACCATTGTTGATTGGTTAAAGTAATTCCCAAAGGATAAAACTATATTACAATATTTTTAAAGTATTTTTTATACTGTATGTGTTAATTTTTTTTTCTAGGCATGACAATATTAAAATTACAATAAAATACAAAATGGATTTACGAACTTTTAAAAAAAATAGTGTACAGTCAGTCTTAATAAAACTCCACCATACCCTACTATATACGTTTCCTTTAAAGAGTAAGCAATAACGTACAATTGTTTTAATTTAAACCATAGATTAAGTTTTTAGTTATTTATTTTAATTTACTTTAAACATCTAAGCAAATAAGTTTTTGTTTCGTTTTTTTTATTCCTGTCTCGGCAATAAAATTAATACGTTACTACGCTTGTCATCATTAAAAGCAGTTAATTGTGATAATGTAATTTGTAAATATTTTTTGTGAATGTAAATAAAGAATTTGTTAATATTTAAGGAGTTTTTATATATCCTTCCTTATATTACGATGACCTTCGGTGTTTCCGCACTTCTTTTTTCTAGAATAAATTAAATACTTTTTCTACAATAAATTATGTGTATGTATAAAGTGCCACTGCTATTTTTTTTTACTTTTCGTATTGTAATTATTTACTTGTCTAGCAGATTACATAAGACATGTAATTATCTAATTTTCAAAATATTCTTTGATATTGTTCATTTGCTTCAATAGTTTTTGGGAAATAAATTACAACATATAGACAGACGCGCATGACGAAATTATAAGACTTCTGATTTTGCTTTCTGGTGATGAAACCTTAAAAAACCTTTAAAAAATAGATATTTAGCGACCCATGATATAAAAATACATTGTCAATTTTAGCCTGTTAGGTCTAACAGTATGGTATGACAGCTTTTTTATTTAAGACAGGGCACATTTTTTATTTTAAATTTTAACAAATAAGGTGTTAAGGTCATTTCAATTCAGGCTTATAATTGTACCACTTTATTATAACCACCACATTGCTGTATACTTCGCCAAAGTCACTTAAACAGAGAAGGCACTAAGAAAGAATATTGTTTTTACTATCTAAATAGAATTAATGATAGCGATAGGGCCCCTTTTGCACATCTCTTATAAATAGTATTTATTTTTTTGTATGTACCATTTTACTGTGCAATAAAGTGTTTAAATAAATAAATCTTACTAATATTATAATAAGTTTAGATGTTTGTATGTTTGTTAATGAATCACGCCAGAACGGCTGAACGGATCTGGATGAAATTTGGCACAGAGATAAGTTATAGTCTGGAAGAGCACATAGGTTACTTTTATCCCAGAAAAATGTGAGGTTCCCGTGGGATAGATTTGTTTCTGTTTAGAGGCGAACCCGAACGAAGCGAGGGTGAGCCGCTAGTAAATAATATAAATAAAACCACAGAGTAAATATGTCATTTCCTGTATTTCTAACATATTAGACTTTTATACACTACGTCATTGTATTTACATGAGCATTCGCTTTACAATATTAATAAAATTAAAATATTTTTTCTCTCTTAATTTAAAATATTTATACAATTTCCATACCTACTAGGTAATATTATTAGGTAAAGTGACAACACTTTGAAAGCTAAGAAAAATCGTATAGTGTTTTACCCATACTTCGACAATGGAGCGGGATTCTATTTTATTATATTTGCTGATGCGAATTAACTGCATTTGTTTTTAAATAAACAATGTTTATTATCTGTAGTAATTTTTCGCAACAATTATTACAAAAATGTACAAAATTACGAAACTAAGTGTTTCCGTTACATATCCTAGATTTCATCTGTTATCAAAACTCTTATTGTAATATGCGATCCTGGTAGGAAAAATATACTTTTATTTATTTGTCTTTAAATAATCAATTTTTTTAACTATTTTTTACAATATGATTTGATATACTAATTTTTCACATTGTTCACCAATATTGCACTCACAACTGAAATAATAATTTTATTGCAAACGTAAATGAACTATAACCCCTTAATACAAAGCTCATTTTAGTGTGGTGTTTTATAACAATATGTATAATAAAACAACAGTCGCTGGCTATTGGCACAAAATCACCCACAATTTGATCCGACATCTCTTCTCTTTTTAATGAACGGCGCATGCTAAGATATGAAAGAGACACACTGATCCTTAACAATTTCGTTAACAATGCGCAAAACTTAATAGCCGAAACGGTTGTACACATTTCATTTTCAATAATTTACAATAAGTTAGATCAGTCAAGCTAAATAAATACGTTCGCCGACCTCATAGCTAGGTTATTCGCACTACAATTTACACAGAGGTTATCAATATTTGTACATAATACGTAAGTATATAATTTATTGCATAACAAAAATTTCCGAATTTGGTTTCAGCTTTATTGAAGCAAGTCCCTTGTATTATACAGTACCAAAAACCCATATAGGCACACTATTAGGACGGCCGCGGGGACTTACCGCCGGCATTATTTACGCATTACCACCAACTTATAACCGCTTCTCTTTAATCGTTTGCTAAGCAACGATGTTTAACAGATCATCTGTCAAACAACATTCATCTGTCAAACATCCCGACTTATTACTTTCTGAGATTTACGCGAATATTTGTCATTTTAAATATAACTATCTTTTTGGTTTGGTCACGGGAGACACCATGTTTGCTGTAAAGCATTCGAAACGTCGGGAACCAAAAATCAAAATAAATCCGAGAACAAATCCGAAAAGATAGTTCTATTTAAAATCCCAACTTAGTAATTAATTAAATGTTGAGAGGCGTTTATATGAAGGGGTTCCTATAAGAGTCATTTTTAACGTAGCTTATGTGAACTTGGACCATTATCTAAATTTAAATTGATAACATCTGGTCCAAGCAAGCCTTACGTAGAACAAATAGCAGCCGGGCACAGCCTTACCACCACCGACTTCATGACTCCCTGGTACTTCAAAATTATCACAAAAAGATGTTCGCTCGTACGTAAATAAGCCACATTATTTTATTTAACTTACGCTCTATCGCCCATCAAACGTACGAATAAATTGACAACACCTAAAGACGTCTTTGTACAGAGTTTCAAGTACTACAGTAGCTAACTGCACACATCACAGATATATAGAAAAAAATATTTTTTATCCAGCTAAATAAAAATATATAGTGGCGATGTTCATACGAATTGATCCGTGTGTCTGGTCGAAATAAATAAATAAAACTTTCATTAAATCAAATACAAATTTAATTAAATACAATAAATTATGTATGAACACGACACAATATATAAACAAGTTCATTTTATCCTTACACTAAGTATTCACAGTTGATATATAGAATTGCAGTAGACTTTGTAGCTGTGACGTCTGTCTATATGCATTTCATTCATTAGTTAATTCACCATACTAATTGATTACTTCAAATGGGACTCGAACCCGCACCTAGAGTGCATACAAACAGACTACACACCCGAGCAAAGTATCGCGGGGTATAGTATTTAGTAGCACAGTTCACTAACATGCTTCAAAATATATGTATTTCAGTTTTCGACATATAATATTTGCTCCCTAAATTACTGGCTCTAAATAAATAAATAATAATTAAATTATTTTACACGCACATTGTGTGCACAAATCACATGGAATTCGTTTCTTGTAGAAAAATATAAAGAGAACTGTCTAAACCAGCAGTTTCCAATTTTTTGGCCACGGAACCCTAATTGATCATATTCTTTTAACGGATCCCCATTTTGATAATAACTAAACTGATTGTGTTGCAGTTAGAATTCCTTTTTTAACTTGATAAAACAAATCATAAACAAAAATATTAATACTTATAATAATATTTGTTATACCAAAAATATAACGTATATTTTAATGTGATGAATGAATTATTTTCACATATTTATTTATAATAACACTAAAAAAAGGCTTCATGTCTGAAAAGACAACGTTTTATTTAACTCGCTGACGGAACTCGAAACCCCTGTGACCTTTCCACGGGACCCTAGGGTTCCGCAGACCACCATTTGGGAACCACTGGTCTAAATTGTCCTGATCTAAACGGTTTGGCCGGACATGAACACCGCACCATCACAGTGTCGCCACTCGCCGCGCACGCACTCGCTCGCGTCACAAGTATTTAGTAAACGTAAACATTAGCGTGAACGTAAACTAGTGCTGTGCACGTTTCTATTAATCCGTCATTGTTAATGCATCAACTTTTTACGTCCGGCTCTTAGACTATATTTACTCCAGTACCAACATTCATCACAGACAGGTCAATATGTCATACACTTATCTCATGATTGAATCAATTGTATCTGTTTATACATATAATACATAATCTATAGCATATATTTATGTATGTATACATTCAAAGTAACAAAATGCTAAGGCATAGAACACTATTTTATAGTCCAACAGCCGGCGGCAGGAAATTGCATATTTATTATTTTAAATAGAAATGTGCATCGCACGTTAAGCTCTTGTTGTATAAACGGCTTATACTACGCGTCTTACAAGAACCGGGGCGTACATTTATTATTGCTTGGTAATTAGGCAGTGAACAACGACAACCGCTCCTCGAGTTTATAGAACGCACACAGACGGACATACATGTGTGGATATGAATGTGTTGGTGGGATTTTAGTTTTGTTTAAAAAAAATTCAATTCATTACTCTTGTTAATGGCTAAAGCGTGCCAGTTGTCACAGATTACTTTGCCAATGTCACGTAGAAAAGAGGGAAATGACCGGTGAAATAACATAAATTTTATTTATTTATTAATTAATAAATCAATTTTACTATTCGTATTTTAACGTGATAGTAGGTATGAAAAAAGAGGTAAACATATTTTAGAATTGATATTTGGGTACCTATTCCTATTCAATCATCAATAATGTCATTTAAACAATTTAGGTCTAAAATTAAAAGTATATTATTGAATAAAGCATATTACACAGTCAAAGAATTCTTCGTAGATGTCCATGTGTGGAACTAATGTCTGGTTGGGTCTCACGTAGGATAAGTAGACAATTATTGTATTAAAATATTGTAAGCAAATATTATTTTAAAAGAGCAACTGTTAAGTTTCTCGCCGGTATTTCTCAGCAGAACTGCCTTCCGAGCCGGTGGTGGATTTCTCACGGACTGACTACACTGACATTTAATTTAAATTGTAAAATTGACAATTCAAAAGTGCTTGTAAAAGTCAATTTGAATAAAGTATATTTTGATTTGATTTGTACAAAATACATAAAAATATGTAGCAATGTTTAGTAATAAATATTATCGGACCGAAAAATGTCGAACATTCTTTAAAGCAATTCTTTTAGTGAGTTGAAAAATGTTTGAGTTCAATGATGCAGTATTGGATAAATTAAAAGTTAATTTGGAATAACAAAAACTAATTACATTTGATACATTCTGAGGTTAGATAGGTACGTGTTTCACTTAGAGGCATCAATCAACTCTCCACTACACCTACCTTATGAAAACCACCTACACCAGACCGTATGAAAAGTAATGAACAAAATTTGGTCGGAAATTGAGTGGATATCAATTCAGTAAATCACAGGAGATCCCAATAATCTATCTGTGGTACTTACTTGATAGAAAGATTACGCATAGTCTACTCTTAGGCACCTAAGGACGTTCCCAATAATAATATATAAAAGAGCAACTGTAGAATTTCTCGCTGGCTCTTCTCAGCAGAACTGCTTTCCGAGCCGATGGTAGCTCCACACGGACTGACTGTACTGACGCTTAAATTAAATTGACTATCCAAAAGCGCTTGTAATAAGTCTAATTGAATATAGTTTATTTCATTTTAAATAATTAAAAAATAAAAACAGACAGGTTAATGGGATCTGTTGTTAATATATAACAACATAATATTCAATTAAAGCAAACCAAAACATCCCACCAACACACGACCACAACCAGATGTGACCAGCTATCGTGACCCATACTGACATACTGGTATAACGTATATGACCAGCTATCGCGAACCCTACTGTCATAAAGCATGTGTCCAGCTATAGTGACCCACACTAACATACAGATAGAATGTATATGACCAGCTATCGCGACCCTTACTGATATAACGAACGTGACCAACTATCGTGACCTATACTGACATGACAGACGTGACCAACTATCGTGACCTATACTGACATGACAGATGTGAACAACTATCGTGACCCATACTGACATGACAGATGTGACCAGGTGTCGTGACCCATACTGACATAACGGATGTGACCAGCCATCGCGAGCCACACCAGCCCCGGCCCGGCGCGCTCAGGGCGGGGGTCACGTGGGCGGCGCGCTGGACACCACCACCACAGGCTTCACTATGGTGGTGCTCACATACTGCGCGCTCACCAGCGGGGTCACGCCCGTCTTCACCATTTGGGTTTCTACCATCTGTGGGTTAATGTAATTTGTTATATTAATATGTAGTTAATAATATAAATGAAGTGTAAATCTATCAAATATAAATTTGACGACACTTTTGACTCAGTTTGTAGTGACACTACTTGCTGTGCCAGCGCTCGCGGTTTCGAATCTCGCTGGGTGCATTCATTTGTGTGATGAGTACGAATGTTTGTACTCAAGTCATGGGTAGTATATTTATAGTGTTATTTGTTGGTAAGTTCGTTGGCAGGCCACTGCCATAGTCCACTATGGCCTGATCACTCTCGTATTGATGGGAGGCTCGCGCCCAGCAGTGATACGTTAAAAAGGGCTGAATACAATAAATACATACACAATATTATTTTCATTTATTGTATGTATTTATTCAGCCCTTTTTTAACGTCCCACTGCTGGGCACGAGCCTCCCTTAAATAGGAGAAGGATCAGGCCGTAGTCCACCACGCTGATCAAGTGCGGGCAGACTGAGTATGTCTTTCGAAAACTTGCTAAATTCTCTCAGACATGCAGGTTTCCACACGATGTTTTCCTTCACCGTAAGGCAAGTGGTAATCAAGTTGGAAATGATTCGCACACGAAAATATCAGGGGTGCGTGACCCGGGATTTGAACCCACTTCACTTGGTTTCCCAAGCGAACGCGTTACCATTGAGCTACCACTGCCTATTCCATTTATTATGATAGATTAATTTATATTCACCTTATGCGTAAGTGTGTGCGTTTGCAGCAGATGCGCCGCCGGCTGTGACACCACGAGCGGCGCGAGGCCGCTCACCACCACGCTGCCCACTGAAGACAATATCATAGATCACGTGTTGATGTAATAATAATACTTTTTATTATACATCTTATGTAACAAAGAAACACAACGAAACGCGTAGCAAGACTCGCAGCTAGTGTAAAACATGTACACATATATATATATATATATATATATATATATATATATATATATATATATATATATATATATATATATATATATATATATATATATATATATATATATATATATATATGTGTCTCCGACGGCATAATACTATGAGTTATGTAACTTTGTAAATTTGTTCTCGTCTTTTTAGTTCACTTTTTAAGATTATTATTTTTTATTTACAGCTTTTTAGCTTTCGTATGTTCGACATTTTAATTTTTATTTAGCAATTCATCATCATCATCATATTCAGCCTGCTTTCGTCCACTGCTGGCCTCTCCTATGGCACGCCACTGAGCTCGATCTTCAGCTCTACGCATCCAACCGCTGCCACTCAGTTTACGTATGTCGTCCCTCCACCTAGCTGGATGGCGTCCTACACTACGTTTGCCGAGCCGTGGCCTCCACTCTAGAATCCGTCTGCTTCATCGCTCATCGGTTCTGCGATATTTGTGACCAACCCACTGCCACTTCAACTTGCTAATTCTTTGGGCTATGTCGATAACTCTGGTTCTCTGTCGGATCTCTTCATTTCGAATCCGATCCTTCGGAGAAACTCCGAGCATAGCCCTCTCCATAATAGCACGCTGAGCGACCTTAAATTGGTGGACCAATCGCACCGTCAGTGTCCACGTCTCGGCCCCGTATGTATATTTATTTAACAATTTCAAATCCTAAATTATTTTAAAGTTAAATATATTTTAATAATCAACTAGATTGATTTGATTTGTTTTTTTTTTAGTAATTACGAGGGAACATAGAATCAAACATACATACATACAAGTTAAACACAACCCTACTTGGGCTTCGCCACAGTCGGGTTATTATTACAGATTATAAATTAATGTTGGAACTCAGAAACAACTGTATATAAATTACATTATAAATATGATAAATAAGAAAAAACATATTTAAGTCATTAAGCGAACTAGAATGATAGCTAACATTAAGTGTCCATTCAATAGTTTTCTAGATATTTAAACTATACATTTTATGTATACATACATAAACCAGACTGCTATACACTAAACAAATATGTATATAAAGAAATCAGCACAATATTTTCTGTCTGTTTGCAAAGGATTCAGTATAATGTCTTTATACACACCAGTGGATGTGGGCGGAGGCGTGACAATACCATTTTCTTTAGCTATCCTACTGCTATCCGTTGTTATACCTGTAAAGATGTAATGAAATAAAAATAACAAATCAAATTATTTATATTATGAAACTGATTCAACGTGAGTTTGTTCACGAAATCAGACATTTAGAGGCCACCGATTATTTCGGCTCACAGGAACTCTAATGGTCCGTACCTCGCAATCCATATTAAAATGTGAAAGTTTGTGAGGATGGATGGATGTATGTTACTCTTTCACACCAGAACGGCTGAACGGATCTGGATGAAATTTGGCACAGAGATAGATTAGGTATAGTCTGGAATAGCACATACGTTATTTTTTAACCCGGAAAAATGTACGGTTCCCGTGGAATAGGTTAGATTTAGAGATAAGAAGCAAAGCGAGAGTGAGCCATTAGTATAATAATAAAAATACAAATACAGTGGACCCCCGGTAATCCGGCCCCTGTCAAATCCGGCGCCCCCTGTAATCCGACATGCCTACTGTTGAATGTAGAAACACAAGTCACAATCTTTTTTTTGACAAATCTTCATGAATTTAAGATATCTAGTGCATGATTAAACAACTTGTACGCGCCGCCACTACACTGTATTGTGCGCAACGTGCTTTGTTTTGATTTTTAATTGCTTAATTTCAATTTGACCACATGTGATGTGTGTCGTGGAATGGATAGAGCAGAAAATATTTTCCATGAAATGTCTTATTATAAACGAAATTTCTAGTCTATACATATAATAAAATTGTAACTAAGCCGAATCTGTACATTAAATATTTTTCGGAAAATTTTATTGAAATAAACATTGTTATCGATACAGAGGCCGAGTCTATTGTTTTTAGAATTTTTGTCTGTCTGTCTGTTACCGCATCACAGAAAAAGCATTGGAGGGATTTTGATGAAATTTGATATGGTGATAGCTGGTTATCCGGGTCAACATATAGGATACTTTTTACCGCGGGAAAAAGACTCATTTTTGAGAAAAATTACAAAAACTGCAATGTAAGAGTATTCTAATATGTAAAACCTAAGAATTTGGTTTTTGGTCATCTGAACGCGGGCGGAGCCACGGGCAATGCTACTTCTACAAAAAAAAATCTGGGAGATGATGACGACATAATTGCAACTACTCCGCAAGTGACAGCACAAAATGCGATTAAAACATTTGAGCTGGTTGTTTATTTACTAAATCCGACATATATATGTACATAGTATGATTTATAATTCAGATAGAATCGTATTATTTTGATCTATAATTGTCGGATTACTATTTACAAGGTAGGTACTCTTTTCAAAAAATCCGGACTAGAGGGGGTCTTAGCCAGTACTCTATAATCCGACAAATTCGATAGTCCGACACTGCCCTGCAAAATGTTTGTCGGATTACCGGGGGTCCACTTTAATTTGATGCCATTGTGCTTATCTGATAACGTAACTAGATGCTGATAGTGGAGACCTTTAAGTTTGGACTCACTTGATTCATATAAAGTTGGTTAAAAGCGTATCCTTTTAGTTTTTTAAAACAAAAATCCCATTAGTACTATAAATACAAAAGTTTTGTTACTTTTGTTACTAAATCCCAGGTAGGCTGATTTTGATCAAATTTAGTATGCAGATAGGCTATGTCATTAGACTAGAATCATAAAAAAAATTAAACATTTCTTTTTGGCGTGGACCACCCTTATTACTTATGGGTATAAAAATAGTTTACGTCCTATGCTCAGACCTACTGCATATACACACAAAACTTAATAAGAATCGGTCAAGCCATTTCGGAGCAGTTTTTTTACAAACACTGTGACACGAGAGTTTTATATATTAGATTAGCACAATCCCAACTCACCATTGGTGTGGATAGATGGCGCTTGCAACACTCGCAGACCGCTGGTGGACAGCAGCTGAAGCGCCGCCGGCCCTACCACCAGACCACCACTGGTTACCACCTGTAGGCATTATGCAATTTATATATCTATACATAGAATAAAATTATGAGTCGAATCTGTACATTAAATCTTTTTTGGAAAATATTATTGAAATAGTTATTATTATCGATACAGAGGCCGAATCTATAGTTTTTAGGATTTTTGTCTGTCTGTCTCTGACCGCATCATGAGAAAACCACTGGCTAGATTTTGATTAAATTTGGTATGATGATAGCTGGTTATCCGGGTCAAAATATAGGATATTTTTTACTGCGGGAAAATATTTCATCTCCGATAAATTTATACTAAACGTTAAAACGTAACTAGTGACGAATCCGAGCAGAGCGAGGGTGAGTCGTTAATAATAATATCCTCCTGAGCAATGGTCGTGTGTACAGACTTTTTTATACCAAACGACAACTCGATAGGTAGGGTGAAAGTTAACGCTTTGGAGTGATAAATTAATTCAATTCAATTCTCTTGTTAAAGTGATAGATTAATGAGATCTGCCTTAGCCCAAGTAAATGCCAAGCTACAGACTAAGGAATGATATAGACAGAATGTTATAGAACTAAACTAGTCTAGAACTACACTAATTTCACCATAGATCAAAAAGTACTAGATACAATCAGTGAAAAATAATGTCCTCATCGAATGAGTGCTCATTTGAACATTTAAGCGCGCTTTTAATTTATTTTTTTGTGAAAATCACTTTATTTAATTAAATTAGCTTAATATTTTTTTAATCTTTACAAAATAATATTTATTATATATTAATGGAAGATACACCCGATATTCATTTGTTCATTAACATTATAGGCCAACAGAATGTTACCATCAATGCCATCGTATTTATATAAATCAAATTAAAAAATAATAATTATTTGACACATTATTATTGCCTCTTTAATTCATTTATTTTAATTTATTATAATAAATACAGATATTTTAAATTAAAACATATAAAATATGATGACTATGCTAACCAATGTCTAAAATGTCATTCATTGGTTCATCGATATATGTATTTTATCGATTACGTTCAAGCACTAGAAATATTGTATTGTGTATCAGTGTTTATAATAATGTAATAAAATCTTTGTGTGCGTTATGCGTCATTTGGTTAACTAGATTTCATACATTTGTATTTTATGTCAGGTCCAGTCTCTAATTCGTCCATGCTGAACACAATTGGTGACAGTTTTAAGTAGACTTTTGCATGAGATTGTGTATCTAGTACTTTTTTAATCGATGATGAAACCAAACAAAAATCTTTTAAAATAATGTAATATGTTTTAAAATAGTATACAATTGACAATTTAGTAATAAGTGTTAATACATACATAAAATTTTTATTATAATAAAGAAAAAAATAACTATTTCAGGATAAAACAAAAATGTTCAAATACTATTTAGATAGACTACACGCTTGGCACAGTTTGGCACAGTCATGTGTGTTCATATTTATAATATGTATGTATTTAAAGTTATATAATAAGTGTAGTGTATTATTTTTTTTTTATGGGACTAAGGGGGCAAACGGGCAGGAGGCTCACCTGATGGAAAATGATCACCGCCGCCCATGGACATCTGCAACACCGCAGGGCTTGCAGATACGTTGCCGGCCTTTAAGAAAGGAATACGCTCTCTTCTTGAAGGTGGCCAGGTCGTAGCGGTTCGGAAAGACCGCCGGCGATAGCTGGTTCCACAGAGTGGTTGTGCGGGGCAGAAAATGCCTTAAAAATCGCACTGTTGTGGAACGCTGGACATCGAGGTGGTGTGGATGGAATTTACTATTTTGGCGCGATGTCCGATGATGAAATTCAGCAGCCGGGATCAGTCCGAACAATTCCTCGGAACACTCCCCGTGATAGATGCGGTAGAAGATGCAGAGTGATCCAACAACTCTACGCAGAGCTAAAGGATCAAGCCGATCGGA
This sequence comes from Brenthis hecate, assembly GCA_951806755.1. NCBI lineage: Eukaryota > Metazoa > Arthropoda > Insecta > Lepidoptera > Nymphalidae > Brenthis > Brenthis hecate. Next base: position 10,331,433 of record OX638249.1, on the reverse strand, counting down.
GAGAGCTTGATCGTCAATAACTCGAATCGCCCTACGTTGAATGCGGTCAAATGGAAGTAGCTGGTACTGGGGAGCTCCCGCCCAAAGATGAGAACAGTACTCCATGTGGGGCCGAATTTGCGCCTTATAAAGAATAAGACGCTGACGCGACGTGAAGTACTGTCTCGCCTTGCTGAGCACACCAAGCTTCTTTGAGGCCAGTTTGGTCTTACCTTCCAATTGACCACGGAACTGGACGTTGCTCGAGATGTCGACGCCAAGTATTCCGATACTGGCTGTGGGAGATAGAGGAGTGTCCTCAAATTGAGGAGCTACGATAAATGGCGACTTTTTAGCGGTTAACGCGCAAACTTGTGTCTTTTTGGGGTTGAATTGGACTAAGTTTAGTCGACCCCAATCCGAGACTTTGGTTAACAGAGATTCGACTTCAGACACAAGTTTGTTCCGGCTCTCGTCGACGTATTCCCGAGAAATATTAGCGCGGCCAGTGTACAGCGCATCTACAGTGCTATCGTCTGCATAGCAATGGATGTTGCTGATTTGCAACATGTCATTGATATGCAGAAGGAACAGAGTAGGAGACAGTACACAGCCTTGTGGAACACCAGCATTGACATATTTAGGATCAGAGCAAGCACCGTCGACAACGACCTTAATGCTCCGATCTGCCAAAAAGCTGGTGATTATTATTAACTATTATTAACTATCTGGTATCCATAACACAAGCCTCGTCTAGTCAAGTCCATGGTGCTTACCATGGAACTGGATGGTGCTGTTTTCAAGTCCCAAAGCATTTATTTAATATTTATTGCCAATAGAAAATACTAACTTGTGAAAGTGGGAGGTGAATTTGAGCTGGATGCACTAAATTGTTCAACGTGTTGACGCCATTTTCTTGACCGTTCTGGAAAAAAATAAACATTATACAAAACCAAAACACAATACTTCTTCATATTTTAATTCAAAATAATCTTATTAGGTCTCAAAATTTTCATCATTTAAATTAAACGGAGAGAGTGTAGCTGTAGTCCAATATAAAATGTGACATAATATATAACAAACCAACCCACTATAAGCAAAGTGACGTATGAGAAGTACGAGAAATTCGTCCGAGGATCTGAAAGCTTAACTGAATTCAATCGATCTACGGGTTAGCTACGGGAAAGTATGTCATAGCTAACCCATATATCGGGCGAATAGTCGCATCCTTTACTTTAATAAAACCGAAAGAAAAACTCCCTACTGTAATACACAACAAGTATTGGTAGTTTGAACAAATCTATACTAATATTATAAAGAGGCAGAGTTTGTTTGCTTGATTGAACGCGCTAATCTCAGAAACTTCTAATCCAATTTGATTATTTTTTTTTTTTGTATTAGGTAGCTCATACATTGTTGAAGGCTATAAGGCTAGATATCATCATGCTACTACACAAGAGAGCGAAGCAGTAATCATAAATTTCAACAAATAGGGCAGACATCTATACATTATTATAAAGGGAAGGGTCTAGGGACGAACTAGTGAGTCGCTAGTAAGTACTGAGACAACGAAAAACTAACTAGTTTTGGCTTTTCTTTTGAGAAAAATATATATTACCTGCGTAGTGGGTTCTGCCGGAGCGATCTTTGTTAGGGTTAAAGTGTTATGCCTAGTGCCATACGACGTCCTGACAACCTGCAAGAATAGAAAGAATATCCTATGTATTATATATGTATATTGTTTACACTTTTATGGCTGCTAGGCATACAGTCTAATTGAATAAAGTTTATTACATATCATATGAAATAAAATAAACTTTATTCAATTAGACTTATTACAAGCACTTTTAAATCGTCAATTTAATTTAAGCGTCAGTGAAGTCAGCACGTGAGGAAGCTACCACCGGCTCGAAAACCTGTTCTGCTGAGAAGAACCGGCGAGAAACTCAACAGTTGCTCTTTTAAAATATCGAAGTTACATTTCTCATATTTATTTCATTAATGCCGATTAGAATAATAATGCAATTCTCTTGTTAATGGCTTTAAAGCGTGCCATTGGAACACAGATTACTTCGACAATTTTTTCTACGTTTTATTTTCTCTACTGCCTTTCCTCCGCAAGCGGGTAATAATAAAAAATAATCAATGTGACCTTCCAAATCCGGAACCCGCCATTAAGACATTTATCTCTCCCCAGAACCCTTTACTTTTCGGGAATAAAAAATATTCAATGTCATTCTTGTCGGAACTATCTAAACTGAAGTGAAAATTCTATACAAATGGGCTAAGCCGTTTTAAGGATTACTTGGTACAATAAACTAGCAAATAGTGTTTAAACGAGCCAGTTAAAACCAAATTTCTATATACAACAGTACATAGCAAATAAAATTTAAATTTTCTACTTAGTCATTTCTATATACTTCTTTACTTATTGCTATAAATGAGTTTTATTTCTAACATCTTAATAATTAAGATAAATATAGGTATCCCACGATTTGAAATTTCAAAAAAAACCCCTGAGAAATGTTCACTATATTTAAAGGAAAATAAAATAAAACTCACAAAGTACAGTATGCGTATATTTAGCAAGAGCAGGTTTCTAGTGATGAAATATTTCTTAAAATAAATATATATTTATATTCATCAGAATAAGAATGACAAACTTTGCTTTCGTTTAAATAAAAGAGCTTGAAGGAAGAATGACAAGTATTAACGTCATTACGACGTTCGTTGCGTTATGTGTTTGTTTAATTGCAAAATCTGTAAAATGTCCATACTTTCTGTCAACATTTCAAAATTCATTCGAAATTTTGCCTAATGATCTTAAAAAGTTAGACTCTCTAACTTTTAAAGCCAACTGTATAACAGTACATATAATAAAATTATAATGAAGCCGAATCTGTACATTAAATATTTTTTTGGAAAATCTTATTGAAATAGTCATTATTATCGATACAGAGGCCGAATATATAGTTTTTAGAATTTGTTTCCGTCTGTCTGTCTGTCTGTCTGTGACCGCATCACTGAAAAACTACTGGAGGATTTTGATTAAATTTGGTATGATGATAGCTGGTTATCCGAGTCAACATATAGGATACTTTTTACTGCGGGAAAATGTCTCATCTCTGAGAAATCTGTAAACATTAAAACGTAAGCTGGTACTTATATACATTAACATTTTTGCAATAGATGGCGTTAGTGTTACATTTAAATGCGTCAGTTACAACCTCTTTACTCTTAAAACAATGGAAAAATGTAATTTTGTTTGTGAAGATAATGACGTCATTTATTCCTCCCTCATAAGAATCCCTCTATTTTTTCACTTAATATAAAGTGGGCCTGACTATCCCTGAGTACAATAATTAAGGATATTTCTTACTAAAGTACACGAATACTACTCATTTTATCAATATTATTTTTAATTTATCTAATTGTTTTCATTTTAGAAGTTAAATATAGTTTGATGTTATAACTTTATTTAGTTTTATAGTTTTTTTTATAAGTCTGTCCTGAAAACAAGCTATATCAATGCCGAAAATATTTCAATACCGTCCGAATACATCGTTATGACGAAAAAAAGTTACAGACTCATTCACTAACTCACTTATCCTTATACTTTCACATAAAACATAAAATTAGTGTCAGTCTCATCTTATGTTAGTTTAATATCCGATAAAAAATATATATTTACATAATAAATACATAGAAACTCTTGTTTTATTTCAAATAAATAATTTATTTCATTACAGTATAAAAATATCAATATCGTATAATAAAATGAGAAATACTTTATTATTTATTTTAAATACATATTATACAGTACACACAGGCAAAAAAATGTTTTTTTTTTTAAATATGTACATTACATTACGTATGGTTTATTTTTCAATCATCAAACCCACTATAAAAGGGAAATAACTTAATTATTTTATTTATTCATTTGTAGTTTTTTTTATTTATATTGTATTTATTGTATGCTAGCGGCTCACCCTTGCTTCGCTTGGGTTCATCGCTAGGTACGTTTTAAATAGATATAAATAGTCATTAGCCAGCGTTTTTATTTCGATAATTTTTTTAATGTTTTAATACTTCAAATTTTTCAAATTGTTCAAATATCATAAAAATTGGTCCAGCCGTTCTCGAGTTATAAATGGTGTAACTGACATCTTTTTATTTACCTTATTTTAAATTTTTTTCTCCTTATAAAACTTTTCGTGTGCCTTAAGGACCATACAAAAAAATGCTGAATTGGTCGAGCCGTTCTCGAGTTTTGCGCTTAGCAACATTCATTTTTATTATAGAAGAAGATTACTGTATGAAATAAGTTTTATCGGATGATCGAAAAAATAGCTTAATTAAAGACTTTATAAAAGACGGGACAGTCAGTTATTTAAAAATAGGCAAAATATTTTAGGATATTATATAAGTATTATTTTAATTTATAAAAAAAAGGATTAATAAAAGTAAACCCTTGCCTACAAACAAATAAATCCTACTTTAAAAAAAACTAGTTTATCATCGCGCGATTTTTTTGTAATTCTTTCAAACAAACAAGCAAGTTTTCCTCATAATCTCCATACAAATCTGAGATTAGCCGGAGATCTAATTTCTAACGTGTTACCAGGCGCCCATACCTGCGAGGTGGTGGGTGTTATTTGTATAGGCAGCGCACGCAGCTTCGTGCTCAGGTTGAGAGTGCGCGGGGGCGACGACTCCATTCTCGCGTGCGGCGGCGAAGACGTAATCTGAAATTAGACAAAACATATCAAAAACATAAGCACGTGTATTATTCTGCCGTAAAACAGAAGGCCGCAACTTCGTTAAAGTTGATTTAGACATTTGAAGTTTTGTCTTAGGTACTTAGTAGTAGTTTTGACGTAGTTACCGATGAAAATGGTTATGGTGTCTCCGGATTTATAAAACATAGAGCTTTATGAGTAAGACATATCAAGTAGCATTTTTTTTGCTGATTCCAAATCTGCATTTAAATAATTTTTGACCAAATTGTTAGTTAGGACCTCCTTTATTATGACGGCAGTATTTCAAACAAAGGACACTTAATAAATAATCATTCGCATTAGAAATGTAAATAAGCAAAAAGTTTTTATATAAACTTACACTTATAGGTATTCCTAAGACCTGCCCATTGATACTATCGTCCATATCTTTCTCTTCAGAAACGGCATCTGAAATTGTACAATACAACTACTTTTAAAACTATTTTTGAAACTAAAACAAATAATTCCTTAAAAAAATAAAAACATTAATTTATTAATTCCATTAAAAAATTGTTAAAGAACTAAGTACCATGATTAAGATATATAAAACAAATTCTAGAGCGAGACAGCTATATACATCCATCTCACAGCATCGAACTTAAATTTAATAAGAGAAAACAAATCCCCTCGACGGTGAGGACATATTAATTAATTAATTTAATTCGCAATCGCGGTGCCAAATATTAAATAAACTACGCCGTGTCTACCAGGCGCACACGATGCGTGAGGAGATAGTCTCACCGATACTACGAGGGCGTACTATAGCGCGGACGGACACCTCCCGCTTCAACGTGGCGAGTCTTTGTTGCGCCGCGATCTTCTCACGGGCCAGCCGCTCCATTTCGTGCTCGCATTCGCGTTCCTTTCTTCGAAGCACCTACGAACAATGTACTGGGATCGCATGAATTGCTTAGAGGTTGGTTTTGGCGTGGTTGGCTATATATTGATAGTTGCTGTTGGTTGTGATATAAAGTTTGTGATATCATGACATTGACCGTGTGTTTGATATTATCTATCTACTTATTAGTTGCGTGGTATAGTCAAGGTATTTTAAATGGCAAAAAGGACAGACGCGTGTTACAATAGTTTTAAGTGATAGTATAGTGATTAAGTTATGATTTTTATAAGGATTTTTCATATAGGCCCTGATCCATGCATTATGACAAGAAAAAATGTCAAAAACTGTATAATGTTTCCCGTCATTTTATTTTTACTTTTAAAAATAAAATTAATAATAAAAGATGGAAAATTATTATTATAAATTTATCAAGAGACATCTAGTCCGGTCAATATAGACATTTAAAATAACAAACATTCCCGGAAAGCAAAATTTTGGTGGAGAGCTGGGGTTTACCATTACAAATAAAGTTTTAAAAATCCTCATCGATCCTATGTGTGCTACAAAAGTTATTCGGGGTCAAAGGTCAAAATATGAGGATTTTTGGATTTTTCTCGAAAACGCTAAGTTTTACCAAAAAAAACCTCACACCAAAGTTGTAGATCTTAAAATTCTCTACAAAAATGGTCCTTATAATTTTTTTCCTAAGAGTTACCATTCGTGAGATATCGCGATTCTAAGAGTCACATTACACATGATATTATGCACACGTTTCCACGCTACCTGTGAAGGTAGTGTTCTCCGCGCGTTTTTTTTACCGTGGTTTCCCCTGTAGGCCTAGTCCACTAACTGTCATGACAATTTTAGGATAATTTACGGGAACAATACCCATCAAGTTCTAGATATTACTTTATTATTGATATTGATTATTAATATTGCTATTGATTATTGGGTTAACTATTGTTTTGATTTCTTTAGATATTTTAATGAGATTCATACTCTTGAAAGTAAGTCTACTTCAACAGTCAAGTCTTCTTCGATTTCTTCTTCTTCCTCTTCCTCTTGCTGGATGTTCATAAATTTTTCAAATGTGGCTGAGTCATTGGTATTTATACTTGTCTTAAGTGCCTGATGTGTATATACGTGGCTTATATGTGCATATCATGTATAATGTGACTCTTAGAATCGCGATATCTTACGAATGGTAACTCTTAGGAAAAAAATTATAAATACCATTTTTGTAGAGAATTTTAAGATCTACAACTTTGGTTTGAGTTTTTTTTGATAAAACTTACCGTTTCCGAGAAAAATCCAAAAAACCTCAAATTTTGATCTTTGACCCCGAATAACTTTTGTAGCACACATAGGATCGATGGGGATTTTTAAAACTTTATTTGTAATGGTAAACTCCAGCTCTCTACCAATATTTGGCTTTCCGGAATTTTTTGTTATTTGACCACTATTTTTATGTCTAAATTGACCGGACTAATCATGACAAAAGAGGATGGATCGAATAGATAAATAATTGCACACGGTCGACACGAGTACAATTTACTACATATTTACGTAGCATATAACAATATTTATTGAAAATTATTATTATGAAACATTAATATGGCTTGATTATTCTATACCAAAACAAAATTAGCAAAGATCTCTTGTAGTGCTATGATATCCTGGTGGTGATTTGCGAATTATGTAATTCGCGCGTCGACTACGTACATCCATGACGTATGTTTTTTTGTTATCAGGTTGTTTTTTGTGTTTGAATTTTATATTAAAGTAAAATTATTGAGAGCCATAAATAATAAGAAATACTAAAAAATCAAATAAAAACGACACAGTTAAAACACCTTCGTTTAACATTTGTCCTTAGCGCGTTTTAAAATAGAACGCCGTAAATACAAATTATCATATCAAAAAAACTGGTTTCTTAAACCTTTAACTATAAGGTATTAATTATGAATACGTATATGAACGATCGAAATGTTAGATCGTATTTTATATAATAGATACAGGAATACGTATATCTTGGCCAAACTATACAACTCGGCCGGCACAACTTTGAGAAGGTGGCCGACAGAATAATACATTTGGGCTGCTTTTGGGAAGTTTAGTTATATTCTAGAGTCATCGGTCCCACAATCCCTTAAGACCACAGTATTTAACCAGTGCGTCCTACCCGTAATGACATATGGAGCCGAAACGTGGACACTCACCGTAGGGCTGGTCCACAAATTCAAGGTCGCTCAGCGAGCGATGGAACGCGCGATGCTTGGAGTTTCTCTGGCAGACAGAATTCGGAATGAAGTCATTCAAAAGAGAACTAAAGTAACCTCAAAAGCTCGCTGAAGTGGACGTGGGCCGGTCATGTTTCCAGACGTACGTTTTGGCCGATGGAGCCGAAAGGTGCTAGAGTGGTGCACGATGGACAGATGATCTAAGAAAGGTGGCTGGCAGTCAATGGATGCGAGCTGCCCAGAACCGGGATGGTTGACGCTTATTGGGCGAGGCCTATGTTCAGCAGTAGAAGGCTATAGGCTGATTGATTGATAATAGTACATATGCCTCATACATATTGATATTCTTACTTTGCCTAATACATTCAACATGTACCAACCATTGTATATTGTACAATGTATGTATATCATTTTGACCATTCCTTTCACTTTCTTTCTAAAACCTTTTAACCACGTACATACATATGTAATTACATCTTCCTATATTTAGAATGACATATTCATTTTAAATCTATCATAGTGTTTATCATGTTATCGGTAGTTCCATCAAAAGCATCAAGTTATTATTTAAGTATGACATCGGTGGCGAATATTTTTATTCTTACCTGAATATACCTAATAGCTGAGCCAAGAATAGATAGGTTTGACGTTTTTTTATCATCAGGCGTGGCGGGTAGCTGTCTTTTGAGGAGTTCGAAGCACTCTTTGAGATGAGCTCGACGATTTTTTTCTAATTTGTTGTGCACCTCGCGGGTTCCGGCCCGGGGGGCGCTACCACCGCTGTTGCTACCACTACCACTGCCATTACTGCTGGCCGATGGTGGTGATGGGATTTGGGGTGGTCTGGTGATTGAAACAATAAATATTATAAAATTATTTGTCGTATATGATCATATCTAAAGTATGAAATACCGATTAAAAGCACTCTAGATAAGATCTATCCAGACTGTCGACATTAATCAGCACGACAAAGAAATAATTAACTTACAAAATAGGGTTACGCATAATACGAGATTAATGATGCATGCGATAGCAAGGACTGATCTATCGGACTTTGAATGTAAACAAAGTGTTAATATTCTGTATGCCGCAGTACAGGAGCAAGGGTGAGCACTCAGGTACAGAATGGACGGCAAGTATGAAATTACACATTCAATTCTGACCCTATTGCATTTATTGTTTTACATCGTTTATACTTTATACGAAGAGACCTTAAGCTACATTGTGTTATGTCATGGATATAGGTTAATATGGAGTCGCAAGTATAAAATATATTTACAGATTAATCGTTGTTACATATGACCTACATTTACTATTTATGTTATCCACATCAGTGTTTGTTGGTCGGTCTGTTTTATTGTCTATTCACCGCTTATATTATAGACTGAGACTAAAAAATTATGTAAACGGAGGCCACCAAAAAAATGTCAAAGTCAAAAACAGTAGCGTGATTTGTTGTTAATGCTATTTATTCTCAATTTTGCCATACAGATAGTTTATTTTCTTTAAAGAATTTTTGTGATGAAAATATGAACAGGTAATTAAAATAATATTACTTATAATAGTAGCTTATTTTTTTATTATAGTAAAATCTCTTAGCTATTTTTATTAATTAACATTTATTTACTTATCGAGAGTGAGTATTCTATATATATATATATATATATATATATATATATATATATACAATATAATAATATATATATATATATATATATATATATATATATATATATATATATATATATATATATATATATATATATATATATATATATATATATATATATATATATATATATAAAATTCTTTGGCTTCATGTTTAGTTCTGTGATACTCTTGTCTATATTATTCCTTTGTCTGAGATTATAGGTTATGGTTTCTAAACAACTCGATTGGTCAATAGTCATGCCAAGACTTTCTTTAAAAAAAATACAGCCGAATTGAGAACCTCCTCCTTTTTGAGGAAGTCGGTTGAAAAAAGGCGACAGTCTGGTGACACTGTTTGTAAATTATCAAGTTTCCACCCCATTTGATACCTAGACAAACGGACAAAAAAATCGCTAATTAATATAGTGTCGCATAGTGAGTGTGTAACGTCACTTCACTGCATCAAAAATAATAATTAAAAATTCAATTCAATTCTATTTTTTTTTAGTGGCTTCTAGGAGTGGCATGTTGGCATAATTAAAATAAAATACACGTCTGAAGCGTGCTTTAAACATCTTAAGATACTTGTCAATACATGACAATTAAAGAACAAGAACAATTACATAATTGTAAGTTGCTATGTGTAAGAGAGGAACAAAATATTTTCCGGAAAGAAATCGAAATTACTAGAAAAGTTTGAAGTTTCGAATACTAGAATGTTCGAAGAGTTCGAGAAGAAGTGAAAAAGTGAAGGAAAGTGTGAAGTAAAGTCATAATGAAAGTGTATCTTGGTGAAAAATAGTGTTCAGAGACTGAATTAAACCAACCCTTTGAGTGTACTGTGTGTGTTTAACAACCGCAATAAGTGACTTGTTATGAACCTAAATTAATAAAACATCTGTAGTTCAGAAGACTGACTTTAATTTCCGATCCCAGAAATCACAATATGTATATTAAATTATAACAAAAGGTAAAACACATCATAAAATAATGTTTTGCAATTTCGTGTAAGAACTAAAAGTAAGAACATCTGTCAGAACTGCCATGCATAGAAAAATATAAGGAATAAGAAACACAATAGGATATGCCTTATATATAAATAACAATTGTCAAAACTGTGCTTGTAAATTATAATAACTTTTGCTTTTTAATAATTATAATATAATTACTATATTTTAGCGAAAACTTAGCTATTTATCATACTAATTAAATGAAGAAAAGACCTTTAATGCCTAAACAAAAGGCCTGAAATAAATATTTCTATATATCCTGGGATGTAACAATATGGACAATTATGATTTATGACACATTCTTATTGAACAAAACGATTTACACTTTGTTATGCTGTGAAATTTTACTTACAAGAATCCATTTATTTACGCATTGATTTCTCTTATAAAATTTTAAACCACTTAAAAACCTTTTAAGTAAATTTTCTCAAGGCACTAGTATTACATTACATGCAATCTACATACCATATTACGATAAAGATACTCTGGCACTATCTATAAATTCATAAATATTTCTTTAAACACACAGCAAATTGCGAATATGTCAAACCAACCCAATTTACTCTGTGTTCTGTTGTCATGTGGCAGAATGAGAAACTGACACTCACCACACTTTCGCAATTATTGTAATAAGGATTTTCCTCTGGCATTGTTTGCCAAGCCCAAATAAATATAAAATACATATTCATAACATCACCTACATGAATACATACTAACATTTAAAATAACTCCATCAGGCAACAGGCATAAAAAAAAACCATAAAGTTTCACCAATCATCAGTCAGTCGCACGCAACAACAAAAAAAACCGCGACACGTGGTAGGTAAGTCGCGAATATCATTCCCAGCTGTTTCTAGCATCGCGTGTACCAGGTTAGCATAACTCACCCGTGGCTTGTACGCGGCCTGGAATGTTCTTGTATGAAATCGAGGGGCGTGAGAGCAGGCTCGAGGGGCGCGGGGGGTGCGGTGGGCGCGAGGGGTCCCGTCGCCGGGGGCACGGGGGGCGCGGGGGGTGCCGGCGCGAGGGGCACGGGGGGTGCGGGGGGCGCAGACACGGGCGACGCCGGGCGCACCACGCCGTTGCCGCGCGCCACCGCCACCCCCGCCAGCCTCAGCGACACCGGCGACTTGGGCTCCTCCTCTGTAAACAAATAGCCGTATGTAAGTAATCAAGCGTAATGCCGTAAGTCGTGACATTAGCGCCTAGTCAGACACTAGTGAGTGGCGAGTAGTTCCTACCGACGCGCGCAACCCGCTGACGGCCGTGTCAATTCCGTGTCAAACGCTCGTCGGTGGCTGCAATCTGTGGCGGTAAACTACCAGGCAAGCATGCCGACCGAGGAGTTGAACGGCCGCCGGAGAGCGAGAGGTCGTCGCGAGCGAACGTGACGCTTGTATGCTCTTGAGCCCACTCACTCATTACGGTTTCCCAAAAGCACTCTTATAGTAATTGCGAAAGAGTATATTTTCACTTGCTATTTAAAAATGGTTGGAAGTGCATTAAAGTGAGAAGTGAAATACAAATTTAGGTAGGCGCGACAGGGATAGGTAAGGGGCGTGGCTTGCGAGATGACGTCAACACGACAGTGCGAACAACAATGTTTTGAGGTTACCAGTTGCTAAGCCGAAAATCAGCTGCTCGTCGCGCTGGCTGGCCCACAACATAATACTGACGTAACGTAATAATACGGCACATAAAGCCTGTCAATTTACAAAGGGACCTCACGTAGCGAACGTAAAATTACCTATGTAAGGAGGTCATTGACATTATCTATACATTGCCAATACGTTTATAAATAATACACGATGTTAAATAATTTAAAAATACCTACCTACGAGCAACACTTCTAAATTACACAATAAAACGATTATTACATAAAAATCAAGTGAAGCAATTATATTATTATTTATTAACATCATTATTGCTAGTGTCATGAATGTTCTATAGCTCGTCAGAATTCTTAGGTATGCAATGACTCAACGATGAAAATGAATTCTGTAAACAATATTAGCGTACTTACATTTGTATTATAATTAGTGGGTTACAAATGCTCTTACGAGTACATTACGTGCGTTATTAGTAGAACAAAATGGTTTTGAATTTTCGAAAAGAATGCCATCTTGCAAAACCAATATAGCGACCGTTCACATGGAATTGCGTCAGTCGCAGGAAAAAAAGCACAAAAACAATATAATTAAATTAATTCACCAAATGAATAATAGCGGCGACGTTGTGAGCGCGTAACCTTAATCATGTCACGACCAAGCTCATGCAGATTGAATAAAAATATTGGACATTTTTTATTTGCATTTTATGTATGTAGTCCTATGAATGTACGAGTACGAATAACTTATACAAAACATGCAGAAAGAACTTCAGGAGTTAAACGATATTTTAAATTATACAACTTTTTGTTCGCGGTTCCACTCGCATGGTATGAAGACATAATATACCGCTCGTATTAGAAACCCTCATCAGCCTGTAAAAGATCCTCTTAAAATCGGTCAGACCATTCCGGAGATAAGCGGTTATTAACATATAGGCAAACATTTATTTTGAAGTTTTTCTTTGGTTTTGGTTTCTTTAATGCCCATACTATAGCTATATTAAAACCACAGAAAAATAGTTTATTTTGTTCAGGGAAAATCCATAATATTGGACTTGTAATCGATACAAGGGCAATTTATTGGGTATTAGGAATAATTTCATTGAGATTTACATACATTTTATTAGGTACTGTAATAAAATTTTTTTTGTACTCGAGGGATATTGGGAGCACGTGATCATGAACGGTACCTCCTACACGTATTCATCGTATAGTGCAGTTATGCGTCATATTAGCTCATCATGTAGGTCAAGGCACGAGGGCTCTCAATGTAAAATCATATCAGACACAAACAGGCTACTATAAAAGTAACAGATAAGAAAAGAAAGTGTTTTATGTAGAAAAAAACGATGTATACTTTTATAACTTACCACTAAGCCTTACTCAAGCAAGAACCTAATAGAGAACTAGCAATCAACTTTTAGTTCTGGCAAAGATATCATACAATAAATACCAAATTACACAAAGTATTTAAATAAAGAGGCTCACTAAAATAAAGAGAACTCCCTATTTCTAATTGTTAAAAATAATAAATATATGTAAATACATATGAACCTAACATGTATAGGTATTAGGTAGGTCAGTAATTATAGTGCATAATATAGGACGTTTTTATGTGCATAAACATTTTAACCGTATACATAAATAAGCGAGGAGCAGAAATAAAAAAAAGTTTATTTTCAATACAGAAATAGTACATAAAATATTTTGCAAATGAATATAACAATCTTCGTCTAAATTCAGTCAAAACATGAGCAAGAATTTACAACGTTATTTGTATTGCAGATGCATATAATTGTCTACCGCTACAGTCTGTTTCAAGAAGCCTTCATCCACGAATTAATATTAAGAATAAACAAATCTACAAGAAAATAAATGAATCTATAATAATATTATAAAAAGGTAAAGTTTGTGAGTTTGTCACGTTGTAGGGGGTAATCTCTTGATCTACTGGAAACTTTTTATCCCGGAAATCATTCTTTAAGGGGGTGAAAATGGGGATGAAAGCTTGTATTGGGCAGCAATATATCATATAGCAATTTACTCGTATATGGTCGATGGTTATTTATAAAATGCCAATCATTAGCTAACCATGCTTAATTTTGCGTGAGAGATTAGCAGAGTATTAACAAATATTAAAAAAAAATGAGGGCGCTACAAAATTTCACGTTCGACGGGTCGCTATACAATATAGATAGAGACTGTATCCTTTACGATTAAGCTTTTATATTCTAAATCTTGTAATCGGTATTCCTTTGAATAACAGTCGATGTGCAGAATAAATTCATAATATAATCATAAATCATCAGCATAAATTCTAACGGAATTTTAGGCACTATAAGGCATAGCGCAGACAAAAAATAAACTTTGATAAACTTTTTTTAAATAAAATCTTTTTTTTCGTCGAAAATAGTACACGAAATTAATAACTTAATCTCATGGACGAATTAGAGACTGGACCTGACATAAAATACAAATGTATGAAAACTAGTTCAACCAAGTGACGCATAACGCACACAAAGATTTTATTACATTATTATAAACACTGATACACAATACAATATTTCTAGTGCTTGAACGTAATCGATAAAATACATATATCGATGAACCAATGAATGACATTTAAGACATTTGTAAGCATAGTCATCATATTTTACATCTTTTAATTTAAAATATCTGTATTTATTATAATAAATTAAAATAAATGAATTAAAGAGGCAATAATAATGTGTCAAATAATAATTATTTTTTAATTTGATTTATATAAATACGATGGCATTGATGGTAACACTCTGTTGGCCTATAATAATTTTAATGAACAAATGAATATCGTGTGTATATTCCATTAATATATAATAAATATTATTATGTAAAGATTAAAAAAAATACTAAGCTAATTTAAATAAATAAAGTGATTTTGTTGATTCTGTTATTGAACTATTTTAATTGGCCATTGATTGTCTCGGGTAGTTATAAAAATGTGACACTGTCCTAATATTGCTCAGTTCTTAATAAGCATTTGTGAAATTAGAAAAAAGAAAAAGTGATTGCAAATTGTGAAAAAGTGAGTGTTGGATCGTGAAAGTAAAATAATTAGTGCAAGTGGTAAAGTGTTTTATTACAAATCGCCAACTCAGAAGTTTAGTGCTAAAACGTTATTGTTTGATTTTGTGTAATTTATGTGTTAAAATAAATTAATGATTTTTATTATTTTTACAATGGAATAATATTCCAAAGTATATAAGTGTGGTATAAAATAAAATAAAAAATTAAGTACACATACTAATTTAAATTTTTGCATTTATATTTTTATTTGATATAGAAAATATTTTATAAATTTATCATCAGATTGTAGGATACTGTGATAAAAGTATTTTATGTTACTGTATTGTAGAAATAACACAATTCGTTCAGTTATTTCGTCAAATATCGATATATTTTTCGACATTGTCAAGCACTAGTCGATGTCAAATGGACTCACTCGACAGTTTCGTCATTTGTTCTGAATGGTATAATCCAGCGATTTTATGATGGTTGTCAGATGTCAACAATACATAGAAATATCGACTATATTTAACATAGTTGGATAATATGACATTTCATTTTACATTTAATTAAATTTTGTGATAAATAACAATAAATGTAATAAAATAATGTATTTACAAGTGAAAAGAAATAGTGCTGCTTCCGCCGTTATAGTTTTTACACCATTTAACAGAACATTTAGTCATTTTTGGGAGATGTTTTGTTGACAAGTAAGTGCTTGAGACTGACACAAGAAACAAACGACCTAGGCTAAGATTCCCTGGTTACAGACATGACCGTTAAAGGTACGTCCGCTTATATGTCTGGTCCAGTGGTTAATTCGTTCATGCTTAATCTAATAATTTAAAATATTGTTTAACAAACGTCAAACAATAGGCATTTGACATTTGCAAAACATATTACAGATATTTATATCCATTTTTTTTAATTTAAAATATCATAAAAGTCTTCAGACACTTTTAACCCATTCACGTCGCGTAATTCATATAAATGAAAATAATAGGATACGATGGGACCGTAGGCGGCTAGTGACCGATTGATTCAATACGCAACTACATAGAATTTGAATAGCAAACTACGTCTAAAGGTGATTGTGTCCTCAAAGGCTGGCGAACTCTCGACTTTGAGAAACAACTTCAATTCAGATAGCATACATTACGGTTGTGTTGACTCCTTCAGCTTTATGTTGTTCTAGTAGCCGCGTTTATTTACAATGCTTAGTCCTTCGAGTCCTCAAAATCCTTCTTTACAAACTTATCTATACTAATATTATAAAGAAAAGTTTGTGAGGTTGTAGGAGCCCCAACGTGCGTTCACCTTGTCGTGGTGGGAGGCTCATTAGCGTCCGGCAGTTCAGCCTGGCGCGAAGCCAGGCCCAGGAGGTGGCCCACTTCGGTGGGGGGTGTAGCAAACGGGTTGCGTCTGGTACTTCTCTGATAGCAGAGTGGACCTTGGAGAAACCCCATAGTTGTTGTGGTCTGCTTCGGCAGGTCTACCGTCGACGCGTCGTAGGTGCGTAAGCAATCCTGCGACGCCCCATTAAGACGGGGGAATTTGTTGGGTTTTATTGGGTAGTACAGGCTTTTCTAGCCGGTGATTCCCACATAACCACTTGCATATCTACAGGTGGTAAGCGTAAATGCATTTCCCAACATAAAAGGGGAGGGAGAGGGGAGGGGGGGGGGGGGTGTGGCTAATCTCTGGATCTACTGAACCGATTTAGATAAATTTGATAAGAAGATAGTTTGAGACCCTGGAAAGAACATAGGATACTTTTTATCCCGGAAATCATCCCTTAAGGGATGAAAGTTTGTATGGCGAATCGACACATGCGCAAGGTACCAGGTCAGTATCAGCGGGTAAATATATTGTTCCAAGGGTACATAATTATTATGGCGATCGAACGCTGGATAAACGTTTACCGTACTTTATGAACAGTTTGCCCGCTGATATTAGACTTGTACCAAGTAAAAGTAAATTCGCCAGATTATTAAAAAAATATTATATGGACAGCTTAACATACTCAAATAAAAAAACATACTCAAATTAACATAATGTAATATATATAAATGTAAAATATATACAAATATCCTTAAATATCATAATGTAAGATTACTTACTAACTGTGAGACTCTGATCCCACAGACAAACTGTGCAAACAGTTTTGTGGGTCCATTGTAAAATTATAAGTAAAACATATCTGTTTTGTATATTTTTGCAAAAAAAAAACCGAGTGAAGAACCCGAGCGCAGCGAGGGTGAGTCGTTAGTGTTGGTTGGTAACAAAATATTATGATCCATGGATTTTAACTTGTGTGTGAACTAACCTAATAATTCGTTGTAATTTGTAACCCGTGTGTCAACTAAAGTATGTATAATAAAATAAATTTTTTTAGTCTGTGATGAACACTGGTAGTATCATTAATAGGTTATGTGCCGTGCGCGTTTATATCACGAGTTCTATTGTAAAAAAAAAATAGTAAAAATGTCTACTAACTTAATTGCGAGTATTACAAAATTAAAAGGAAGAGAAAATTACGACGACTGGGCATTCGCGGTGGAAAATTTCTTAGTTTTGGAGGGAATGGATCAATGCATACGGAGTGAGGACAATCCGAACGACGCGAAAGCAAGGGCAAAAATCATTTTAACAATCGACCCAAACTTGTACGTGCATATTAAAAGTGAAGAGACCGCAATGGGATTATGGTTAAAATTAAAAAAACTGTTTGATGATAATGGCTTCACCCGACGCATAGGATTGCTTCGTAATCTAATATCTATCCGTCGAGAAAACTGTGAATCTATGTCTCAATATGTGACTTCATTATTAGAAACAAGTCAAAGATTGAATAATACAGGATTCAAGATCAGTGATGAGTGGATTGGCTCTCTATTATTAGCGGGATTGCCTGACAAATATGAACCGATGATCATGGCAGTTGAACATTCAGGCATAGAGTTGACAGCCGACGCCATTAAATCCAAGCTGCTAGATATAGAGGACGGAAGTGACAATACCGGAAATGCATTTGTGACGAAAGGTTGGCATAACAAAAAAGGAAACCAACTGCAAAATGTAAAACGTCAAATGTCATCGCAAAATGTTAAATCAAATGTCAGATGCTATAAATGCAAGCAAATGGGACATTTTATGAATAAATGTAATAATCCTCCGAGAAAGAAGGAATCAAATGCATTCAGTGTGGTATTTCTTAACGGAAAATTTAGCCAAACTGATTGGTATGTTGATAGTGGTGCCAGTTGTCATCTTACGTGTAAAAACGATTGGTTGATCAATAACACAAAACATCCAGTAGAAGAGATTATTATCGCCGATAAATCGAAAATTCCCGTTGAAAGCTGTGGAGATGTGCAAATAAGTACAATTGTTGGAAATATAATTTACGAGATTCCTGTCAGAGGAGTATTATATGTGCCGAATCTGGCGACAAACTTACTGTCAGTCAGCCAATTGATTGAAAAAGGTAACAAAGTGACATTTGAAGATAATTACTGTTATATTTACAATAAGAAAAATGAACTCGTGGCCACTGCAGAGTCTACAGGAGGTGTTTATAAACTAAAAATCAAGCAAGTTGATTGTTTATTGACATCATTGTCTGGAGAGTTGTGGCATAAACGATTTGGCCACATAAATAGTAAAGATCTGAATATAATGAGAGATGGTGCTGTTCATGGAATGTGGTATGCTGATAAGGCTCAGGTCAGTAAAACAAATTGCGTAGTATGCTGTGAAGGGAAGCAGGCTAGGTTACCATTCACTCATACGAGTAACAGAAGCAAGGAGCTTCTTCATGTTGTTCACGCAGATGTTTGTGGGCCCATGGAAGCCAGTTCTATCGGCAGAAAGAAATACTTTGTGCTGTTTCTTGATGATTACAGTAGAATGGCATTTGTTTATTTTTTGAAAACAAAAAATGAAGTACTTTTCTATTTTAAAACTTTCAAAACAATAATGGAAAATCAGACGGGCAAAAAAATTAAAGTGATAAGGACAGACAACGGGATGGAATTCTGCAGTAAGGAGTTTGAGAGATACTTACAGGAAGCAGGAATTATTCATCAGAAAACCTGTCCATACACACCTGAACAGAATGGTCTCTGTGAAAGGCTTAACCGAACTGTGGTTGAAAAAGCCAGATGTTTGTTGTATGATGCGAGGCTATCAAAACGTTTCTGAGCAGAGGCAGTGAGTACTGCAGTATATCTGCGAAACAGATCAGTGGCATCAGGATTGAACAACAGTACACCTTATGAGATGTGGACTGGTACTAAACCAGATGTTAGTCATCTACGTGTATTTGGAAG
The DNA here is from genome assembly GCA_951806755.1 of Brenthis hecate. Classification (NCBI taxonomy): domain Eukaryota; kingdom Metazoa; phylum Arthropoda; class Insecta; order Lepidoptera; family Nymphalidae; genus Brenthis; species Brenthis hecate. The sequence goes on along the minus strand of OX638249.1, from coordinate 10,311,953 downwards.
CAAAGTAATGATACATATTCCCAAAGAAAGAAGATTAAAATGGGACAAAAAGGCAAGTGAGGGCATCCTTGTTGGATATTCAGATGAGGTAAAAGGATATCGCGTTTACAATCCCAACAATGACAGTGTAACAATAACAAGAGATATTGTTGTGATTGAGGAGGGGATTGAGCAGAAAGAAGATAAGATGCATATCAATATAAGTGACAATGCTAGTGAATTTATCCCAATAAAGGATGAAAGACAATATGTAGAAAATACCCAAGAAGTGGGGGTCATAAAAACCACAATAAGACCAGATACAGAAAAACATGTACTGAAGAAAGAAGAGGAAAATACCATTTCTGAGGAAGAAGAATTTAAAGATTCCTTAGAGGTACAAGAGTTTAAGCCTGCAGAAGTTGTTGAGCCTCTAAGGGTTGTCGAGTCAACAACAGAACCTGTTTTTCCTACAAGAGTGTCTGCAACACGAACCCGTAAACAACCTGTACGTTATGGGTTTAGTAATGTGTGTGTAACAAGTGAATTAAGTGCTAGTGATATAACTCTCCATGAAGTATTGAATGGACCTGAAAGTGAACAGTGGAAAGTAGCCATGGAAAGTGAAATTAAATCATTTGAGGACAATGATGCTTGGGAATTAGTAGATATTCCATCTAGTGGTACAGTCGTGCAATGTAAATGGGTTTTTAAAAAGAAATTTGATAATGATAATAAACTCAGGTATAGAGCTAGATTGGTAGCTAAGGGTTTCACACAGAGGCCAGGCATAGATTTTGATGAAACTTTTTCACCTGTTCTGAGACATTCAACATTGAGACTGTTATTTGCTTTAGCTGTTCAACTTAATTTAGATACTTGTCATTTAGATGTCGACACTGCTTTTTTAAATGGTTTTTTAGATGAAACTGTATTTATGATGAAACCACCAGGTTTCAAATGTAGTAATGATAACATAGATAAGGTTTTGCGTTTGAAACGTGCTATTTATGGTCTAAAACAATCATCAAGAGCATGGTATCAACGAGTCGATGAACTGTTACAATCCTTAGGTTATAAAAAATCTGAATTAGAACCATGTTTGTTTACTAAGATTAATGAGAATGTTAAAATTATCATTGCACTATATGTTGATGATTTCTTTGTTTTTTCAAGTTGTCAAAATGAAACCAATAAATTAAAGAAAAGTTTGTTTTCAAATTTTAAAATAAAAGATTTGGGTTGTATTAAACATTGCTTAGGGATGAGAATAATTGTCAATAAACAAAAGGGTACAATTACCATAGATCAGGAAAGCTATATTGAAGAACTGTTGTTAAAGTTTAATATTCCAGAATGTAAAATTGCTGATACACCTATAGAATCTAAAATTAATTTAGAAAAAAGTGTAACTTGTGATAAAAAATTACCCTATTAACAATTGATTGGTTGTCTTATGTATATTGCAGTACTGACAAGACCTGATATAGTATTTTCTGTTAATTTTTTGAGCCAGTTTAATAACTGCTACAATGATAAACATTGGGCCTATGCAAAAAGAGTTTTGAAATACTTAAAAAAAACTAAGTCTTTTTGTTTGAGTTTTTCTGCAAATGGTAACAAAAGGTTAGAAGCATTTGTTGATGCAGACTGGGCCGGTAATATCATTGATCGCAGATCTTATACTGGATATTTCTTTAGGCTATCAAATTGTGCAATCTCATGGGAAACCAAAAAGCAGACCACTGTGGCTTTATCCAGTACAGAAGCAGAATATATGGGCTTATCTGAATGTTGCAAAGAAGCAGTATATTTACGCAATCTAGTTTTTGAAATTACTAATGAACTGTATTCAATTCCTATTTTCAATGATAATCAATCTGCTCATAAGTTGTCTGCTAATCCGGTCTACCATAAAAGATCTAAACATATAGATGTGAGATATCATTTTTGCAGAGAGAAAGTTGCAAATAATATTATAAAAATTAAATATTTACCTACAGCAGAAATGCCTGCAGATCTGTTAACCAAAGGGTTATGTAAAAATAAGCACTATAATTTTTTGTCAATGTATGGTTTATTTGATAAAAAATGTTAATTTATTTTGTTAAGTGGGGGTGTTGCTTGGTAACAAAATATTATGATCCATGGATTTTAACTTGTGTGTGAACTAACCTAATAATTCGTTGTAATTTGTAACCCGTGTGTCAACTAAAGTATGTATAATAAAATAAATTTTTTTAGTCTGTGATGAACACTGGTAGTATCATTAATAGTTAGTTTATTAAATGTATACATATTTGTGACAGAAATATATCTGTCAATATAAAAATATATAAAAATCAATGTGTGTTTGTATGTTCCCTATGGACTCCAAAACGGTTGAAGTGATTTTGATGAAATTTTCAGGCAATATTCAGATCAACCCAGCGAGTGATCCTGTGAAGTTTGGTGTACCTAATTCTTATACCGTCGGAAGCATTTTCGCGGGCGAAGCTTACGTAGTTTTTATTTTCTTATCTATACATATAATAAAATTTTAACTAAGCCGAATCTGTACATTAGATATTTTTTTGGAAAATCTTATTGAAATAAACATTATTATCGATACAGAGGCCGAATCTATAGTTTTTAGAATTTTTGTCTGTCTGTCTGTTACCGCATCACAGAAAAACCATGGAGGGATTTTGATGAAATTTGGTATGGTGATAGGTGGGTATCTATATATAACATATGGGATACTTTTTACCGCGGGAAAATATCTCATTTTTGAGAAAAAATACAAAAACTGCAAGGTAAGAGTATACTAATATGTAAAACCTAATAATAGGTTTTTGATCATCTGAACACGGGCGGAGCCGCGGGCAATGCTAGTATTAATTTAAACAACGTAATATGTTGACCGAGCCTCACAGGAGTTTTTCGGAAAAAATATAATCATTGTTTTTTTTTCAGAAAAGATATGTAGGTATATAGATAAACTTAAAAAGCATAAAAACTTGAAAAAAAAAAAACTTCCGTGCACTAAATGCATTCTAAATTAAAACCCCCGTTTAGTTATTTTTTACATTTTAGTCGGGTTATTTTTTTCATTTTTAGTGTAGACGTAGTAAGCAGGTAATTTGTAAGAAGAAACAATTTATAACAATATTCGATTAAGCAATTTATTTAAAAAAATAATTTATTTTGATTTTTTTTAAAACTGCTCAACCTATACTAAATAAAATATGGTATTATACTAAATAAAATATGGTATAAACAAAAAAATTCAAATCGGTTAAGGCGTTTTCGAGTAATCGGTGAACATACATATAAAAAAAAGATTCCAACGAATTGAGAATCTTCTCCCTTTTGGAAGTCGGTCAAAAACCTTATCTAAATACAAAATTTGATCTAAATCGGTAGAGACGTTTTCGGGATACACGAAATTAAATTACAAGAGGTTTATGTATGTGTAATATTATAAGATATACCTACTATTAGTTTGTAACAATGTCTCCGCTTGCATAGTCTATTTATAATTATGTATAATTACTTCACTCCAAGGGCAGCGTGATGTTAGATAACGTTTAACCTACCTCAATAAAATAACAGATAATTATACTAATTTCATGTATTTATTAAAGCCATATTTATAGTTCTTTTTCTAAAAGATATAAGAGCAAAAATAAGACGTTAAGGTGAAAAGAAAATACCACTTTCGACAAAAAAGGGTTTCTTTTATACAATATACGTATTAGGTAAAACGTATTTTATGAACATTTTCACAAATCTAATCTGTGTGTCTGTTTATAAATTATTCCTATACCATTTATGCGTTTGAAATAAAGCTCGGCCCGTGAAGGTATCTCACTTAATACCATCCGCAAAATAGGTGAATATTTGCATAATATGGATTGAAGCCACAAATACTGTTTTTTGTTATTTTAGAAGCTTAGTTGAGTTCCAATTATTGAACAAGACACTTCTACTTTGATCTGCGATTATTAGAAATACTGCAAGATGGATCTGACCGAGGCTGAATCATCTCGAATTGTGACTTTGCTTGAAACTGGACAAAGTCAACGTCAAGTGGCTCAAGCTTTTTCTGTGAGCCGTTCTACGGTACAGAGAGTGTACAAACGTTACATAGAGACTGGTGGCTTTGTACGACGACATGGTTCCGGCCGACGAAGAGCCACATCAGAGCGTGATGATCGATTTATTGTGTCATCAGCTCTAAGAAATCGTCATCGCACATGGGTTGACGTTCGAAATCTCCTGAGAGAAATGAGAGGTGTTAATGTTAGCGAGTGGACAGTAAGGCGCCGACTTAGAGGCGCTTCCCTGACGCCACGCAAGTCCGCAACTGGCCCCACACTCACCCCTGTACATCGAATTGCAAGATTACTTTTTGCCCGAGATCACGTGAATTGGAATTTGGAGCAGTGGAAGAAGGTTCTTATTACTGACGAAAGCAGAATGTGTTTGCATGGTGCCGACGGCCGTAATTTTGTTTACCGGCGACCAGGTGAAAGATATGCACCATGCACTATGCGGAAAACAGTGTCATATGGAGGGGGCTCAGTTATGTTTTGGGCAGGATTCTGTTACGAAGCGAAAACCGAGCTTATATTCATAGAAAACGGATCCCTTACAGCCGCTAGGTATATAACGGAGGTTTTAGGATTTAATGTGATGCCTTTTACTGGGTTCATTGGAGAAGATTTTCTGCTTCTACAATATAATGCTCGCCCACACACTGCTACATCAGTAAGGCAGTATCTTCAAGAGGTCGGAGTGTCTACTATTGCCTGGCCAGCGCGAAGCCCTGACCTCAATCCGATAGAGCATGTATGGGACCATCTCAAAAGAAAAGTTAGAAGTCGCGTAGTAGTCCCGAGCAACATTCAAGATTTAAAAAGCGTCTTATTGGAAGAATGGGAGTCTATTACACAAGATTATCTAAAAAAGTGTGTCAAATCTCTGAAAAACCGATTAAAAGCTGTAATTAAAAATAGAGGCGGTAATACGCATTATTAAAAATCATAAAACCAATCGAAATCTTTCAATTTTCCCATTAATTTGCGGCTTACATTTTTATACCAAACTCGCGAAAAATCATTAAATTTGATTTTCCTCTATTTTCGAGCAATTCTGCAATCGTTGAATAATTTATTTAAATTATTCAACGATTATTGATTTAGGTACCTAGGGTATACATCTACCCATATATAATAACAAAATTAATAAAAAAATATCATATCTTAAGTTTGTCCATTTTCTCTAGGTGGCCCGATTTTTTTGCACGCCAGTGTATGTCAAAAATTATAAATATATGTGTGAAATATATGTGTGAATACATGAGTGGACCTAACACGTATAGGTATTAGGTAGGTCAGTAATTATAGTGCATAATATAGGATTTTTTTTATATGCATTAACATGACAACCGTATACATAAGCGTGGAGAGCAGAAATGAAAAAAACATACGCGCGATTATTTAACAATATAAAGGAGATACCTCCAAATTGCTAAGAAGTACAGTAAAGAGATTAAATATTTTCGAAGTCGTTCATTTTTTAAATTCAAATCAAACAAAATAAGCCCAAACTCAAAGTATCTACTATTAGCCGTTGAAGAGTTCCACCTATCCACCTTCTGGACTTACCACAGATCAGGTCAACAATACCGAACTACAGTACTATCAACGAAAATAGAAACACTTGCAAAGTTTCAAGTCAATATAACAGTTAGAAGTAGGTTAAATTCATCATTAGCTATTTTTCCACCCTTAGGGGTGGTATTTTTTTTTTTTAAATTTAAATGGAACCAATCTGGAAGTATACACTTTCAAACAACACAAAAATTGTCCAAATCGGTTAAAAATGACGGAATTCTGAGGTAACAAACATAAAAAAAATACAGCCAAATTGAGAACCTCCTCCTTTTTGAGCAAGTCGGTTGAAAAAGAGGTAGCATAGTATTTATAGTAAAAGAGAGGCTGTCCGACACACGTCGAGGGCAGTTCGGGGTGGCAGGCGGCAGCACTCGTGCGTCATCGCAATTCTCACAACTCCCGTAGGCGGGCGGTCGACATCCCGCAAAAATGACTGATATTGGCATATCGGGGACGGGCTCAATACGAACGCGTTATATAAGTTTTATATTTACACAATATGGTTTGAAGAGAAGTTTTTACTATAAAATGTCGCGTACAGTTATTGAAATAGGTAACTACGAGTAAGTGGTAATATTCATTTGTTATACCAGGTAACAAAGTTACACCTGTTAGAACGTATGTTAAATTAGACCTTATGTTAAAAAGTGAAAAAATAATAATAGTATGATGAATCCCGCTGTAAAAGGAAGAGAACTTAAACAAAAATGAAAGGAAAAATAATTTACGGGCGATCTAACGCGATTTTGACGCGAGAAATTTCGATTAAAAAATAGAGTGCTTTTTGGATATTAAGTCAAAATAAGGTGAAAAAATAACTATTTTAAAATCAAAAAATTACAGTATGTTTGGAACATAAAAATACCATAAGCTTGGTTATTTGAATTTTTCACATAAATTGTGAGTTTATGTGAAAAAAAGTGTAAATACATAAGTTGTAGATCTTTTTATTACCTACAATTTTACCATTTAAGTTTTTTCCATAGGAATTGTAGTTTTGCCGAAAATTGAGATAAACCGTTTTTTACCCTTAAAAACTCATTCCCTCCCACTTCCCGACCTCAGATCGCCTGTAAATTATTTTTTCTTTCATTTTTATTATATTTTCTTTTTTCCAATGGGTTTCAACTTGCTATTATTTTTTTTTGGTCTCAAAAATTATCGACCCAGGTCTAAGTAGTCTACATGACATAAACGTGCGTGTTATTACTTATGGATAGTACATAATATATGAGTAATATGTAAGTATTTATGTGCGTGCCGATTTTAACCAATGATTGAAGCGTTGGAGCATAAAAAAGTAACAAACAAAATAACTTTCGCGTTAGCAATAACTAATAAAATAATATTTAATAGCATAATTTTTATTATTTTCATGTTACGAAACGCTTGATAGATACTATTGACTTCTACAAGATTCGAACCTACGACCTTTAAAATTACTATTTGACTACAAAATTACAAATTATAATTAATAATCAACAGTAGCACAGTACCACATTGATTCATTCCGAGCATTTGCGTAGTTAGTTGTTTATAGAAATGTAGCCACAGACTAGACGTGCACGAACTCTTGTGCGATTCTGTTCTCCTGGTACAACTTGCGCATGGTGCCGCGCTAGATGGCCGATTTCGCTAACGCATTGCCGCCTCCCGCGGAGAAAAACCACTTGTCCCGCCCGTCCCCTTCGTCTGCTTTAACTGTTCAATTTTTATGGATTTATGGGAGACATTTATTGTTTATTTATATTTGTAGTTTTACTTAAAATTAATTTATAATTTACTAATTTTTAACCGACTTCCAAAAAGGAAAGGTTCTCAATGTGTTGAAATCTTTTTTTTAATATATATATATATATATATATATATATATATATATATATATATATATATATATATATATATATATATATATATATATATATAGTGTATCAACTATCTGGTATCCATAACACAAACCTCAACTAGCGACTTGCTTGCGTCTTTAGATGCCTAAGGATATCCTATATTACTCCAGGTCATAATCTATCTGTGTACTCAAAATTTAATCTAAATCTATCCAGCCATTTCATACTGGAGTAAAAACATACACACATACAAACTATAACATTTATAATAGTAATACGATATTCAACAAATTAAAAAAAAGTATCTTTTAAAAACTATTTAGAGAAAAGAAATCACAACATAACCTGAGAATATCAATTACAAAACCCCATACGCTTTCTAAACAAATAAATAAACCCGTCAGCGGCCACAGATTAAATATATTGTAGAAGACCAACGAAACACGTCAAGATTTCAACATTGACAAAACCTTGGTAAAGCTTTCTCATGCTCATGGATGGTCACAGTACGTATTACAAATGGAATAAATGCACGTCGTGCGGCGAAGCGGGGGAGGGAGCGTGTGGGAGGGGGAGGCACGTGACAGTTACGCGACAGAGTGCTGAGTGCGCTGAGGACAAATGCAATTTTGTGTTTCCATCCGTATTTCAAACACACCAAAAACATACAACTATATATATTTCTTTATTATATATTACATAATAAAAATTTGTTATGAACACAATATTTTTTTGTTAAAACTCATTACTGATAACAGTTTACACAATCTCGTTTCGCCTCCCTCATTACCTTTATCTTATTTACGGTGTAAATAAATTTCATACAACACTAAAAGGTTGTGGTTGCCAATAATATTTTTATCGCAATGTCAATAACCTCGCATTTTGCGCTCTACATTAATGACGTAGTAGGTAACACGTGTAAGCATTATTTTTGCTATCTAGATAGTGGATACGTTTGCGCGGAAGCTACTGACCTACCTATCGCGAAGGAAATGTTATACATTATGTTTTATTTAATTACATTTGTATTACTAAATCAAATATTTGGAGAAAATATGATGAAAAAAGACTACATTTGAAGTTGAAGCATAGATTTTTATTTATATATTCAATCCATTACCGTGTATGTATGTTTTAAATAAAACTATCTTTTCGGATTTTTTCAAAATAAATTCGCGAAAAAATCCGAAAAGATAGTTTTATTTAAAATGTCAAATATTCGCGTAAATCTAAAAAAGTATTGTTTATGTATGTTGTTATTAGACAATGTAAGTATGGCAAAAATAATGAAATTTTAACATGATCCCAAACAAAACATGTCATTGTTTTATTCAATCATTACACACAAGTGACTGACGCAATATATTCGTCGCCATCAGATAATAAAAAATATATTCACTTTTAACAACAACTAAGATTCTTAAAATCGTGTAAAGTTTTAAAGTTATTTTAACATTTTCTTACTCGTGCCATCATTTACCTACTAACCTTTAGTATGACATGATTCTTGTAGTGTTACATTTTGACCCTGAACGCATATCGTGTTAGGATCGACCCTGATTTAATATTTCCTGGAGAACAAGTTTTGTCATAGGTAACGATACTGTAGTATGTAGGTATACTAAAATCAAATCAAACCCTGGAAAAATCTGCCAAGCCATGGCTGACTCTTTGAGAAATCATTAATAAATTAAACAAGGCATACAGGAATGGGGTCGTTTCATGGCACACGTTACACATAATATAATAGCAGATTAATATTCAGACGCGTGTCTACTCATTACATGGAGGTCGGCAATAAAACCAGTTCTAGAAACGAAATGGATGGATAGCGTCGTCTTACCCGCGATAATTTACGAACGTCTATGCGGCCACACGCAGACGGTAATCTAGTCTCTAGTGCGCAATGCTACGGTCGAAACTTGGATAAAAGTTGAACAGGATAAGGTTTAATCGCTAACAAGTGTAACAGAAGACCTTGATAAGATAGCTGCTATGAAAACAAACGTGATCGCGGTAACCGATAGCTTTATGAGATAACGTAATTTTTTACAATTTCTTAAATATAAATAAAAATTTGGTCCAAAAACAAATGAAATAGAAACTGGCAAGTTTGTACCAAACATAAACGGTGGAACGATGAATACACAATATGTTTAAACACAAAAGAAATAACTGTGTAGTACGATAGCATCTCAACGTTAAGTTGAATGCAAATTGCAAATATATAACTACTGCATGAAGTTACTGCTAAACATATTGTAAGGGATCGGATATACTTACAATGTATATATTGTTTACATATTCGTATACATTATAATATTATCTACTCTACAACATTTTGTGAAGGCGAGTTCTAAAAACAACAATTTTTATTTAGAACACAATATTTATGCCATTCTTATTTTCAAATAGCAATCACCTGTGATTTCGTCATAAATTTTAACTTAGACTTTGGATATTTGGTGATGTAAATAAATATACTATCGAGTACTACCCGGTGGCTAGTGACTCTTAAAACATTTATTATGTAACTTCAAACAGACACAACAGCGTACATTCTTATTGGATTTCTACAAAGTATTTGCGTCTATTAGTTACGTAAAACTATATTATTTCACGTTATAAATGTCATAAACAATGTTGTAGTAGAAAAAGAGAAAAGCAGTTTTTTTCTTTAGTCGACGTTTTTGATGTGGAGAATGAAATATTCGGTAAATTAACACCAATTTTAATTCTTGCAGGTAGTTATTAGCGACACTATTAGAATCGAAAAAAAAATGTTGATATTTCCACTAGTTAACACCTCCAGGTGAATTTCCGAGAAATTAACTAAATTTCTAAGAAATTTATTGTTAACTGTAACGCCGGCGTGTCCGCGGCCGTGGAGGAATTAAAAACAAGACAATGAAATGTTATTCGTAAACAAAAACAGAAATATGGTGGTATCGACCTTGTGATCACCGCCTTGACGTTTTCGACCTTACACCACAAAAACGTCTCCTGTCCTTACTTCAAGTAAGAAATTACAATTTATATAGCAATACAAGACAATAATAACAATATTAGTAACGAAATTATATTAGAAAAAAATACTTTGCATTCGTAAATAAATAATCAAAATATTGATACGCATTGTAAACTGCGAAAACATAGCGTTGGGAACAAAAAAGGTTTTGAAGATGTATAATGTTTAAAAAATTTAAACGTTTTTAGAAAATATCCTCGATAACTTTACGATACTTGTCCACAATATATTTTCTATGTAATAAAAATATTGCAGGCTTACGTAACACAACGTTTGTTAGTGCAAGTGAACAGTAATAATACAGCGAGAGTAATAAACGGTTTTATCTTTACATCGTGATTCACGTACACGCATCCATTAAATTTCTAATTTATAACACGGCTTTTGTATAAATGAATCATTGATTTTTGATAACATTCCTAACCATATCGAACAGTTGGAACTTACCCAAGTACTCTTTGATCCACTTCTTTTTTGGAGGCCTTGCGATCTTTTGCATATCCTTTACTTCTTCCTTTACGGCTTGGACAGCCGAGGGGGTTGGTTTCTCGACCGAAGTTATGGGTACTGGTGCCAAGGGAGTAATCACTGGCTGAGGAAACCCATAGCCGTTAACCGTGTGGCCGTTCGGATGAAACTGTTTATACGTTTTCAACATGATGGGAATCGGTTCGACAATGCTACCGAACTCTGTCTCCCTAGTATTAATCGCAATGGTGTGTAACGTGTCTGAGTAAAACGCCTCCCCGGGCGCACTCATCGTACCAAATAGTTCCTGCTCAGCACGTCTCCGGTAACTGGCAGTGACCAAATTAACTTTGGTGGTTTCCATGAATATACCCATTCTATGTTTAGGCACAGTTTTTGTTAATTTCGCACTTCACTAGTCCGTAATATTACAATGGTTTTCATAGTCATACACATTATTAACTATATTGTTCTGTTCATGTTTGATTAATCACTTGCTATGTTTTATTTATATTATTTCTGTAGGAAAAGCAAAAAATTATAAAGGTGCGTTTGCGACGATCGAAAGGATGAACAGGTGCCCATAGGAGTGTTACAGGTATCGAAAATATTAAGACAGAATAGCCATCCGAAAGCGATATGTAAAATTTTTAGTTAAAATGGTTGACACGTAAGGTTTCTTCAATGAAGCGATACGTGACCCAGGAGTTTACGTAAGAGTTCGCCAGAAATCCATACGACATAAACAACAGATGGCAAAATACTTAAAAGGTCTTTTTTTTCGTCAACTTTTTTCTAGATTAGATAAGTTATTGTATTGCAAGAAACAACTACAGCAAAACAATTGAAACAACTGTAGCAAAAGAATCAAACACAATTTAAAATTCCGCAGTACAGTTTACAGGGCTTCGGATAATCGCAAATTATGTAAAGTTTAATTTTCAATAGAAAAATGGAAAGACACTGAAATAAATTTCATATATACTAAAACTAATTCGTTGTTATAAAATATTCATCATAAGCCTCATCCTAGAAAAAAGAAGTACAGGCATAGAAAAAAAAAAATGCGGCAACTAAAATCTGTCATCGAGAAAGGAGTAATGTCAATTTAACGGTTTAAACACGCATTTGAGATAACAAGACAAAAAAACGACATATTTGCGGTAGCTTCGAACGTTCAAACAATCATCATTAGCAATAATAATGTGTTGGAGCGGTCTGAAACAGCATTGTCAGAATCGATACGATTACGTATAAGATTGTATGTAAAAGTGAGAAAGCGCGAGTGAGATGGTGTATTAGAATGGGCGAGGTGGTCGTGTGAAGGCCAGCGGCATAGTGCGTCGATGCTCAACAAGTGAGGGGGGGAGTCGGCATGCACGGTGGCATGGCTCCGGGCACGTGCACCGTCCCTGCCCCCACCTCCCCCCACACTCCCCTCCCTCGCCCCCCGCACGCTACACGCCACTCGAGCCACTGACAGTTATCTCTACCTCCCAAGCCGTCATATTACCCTGGTACGCGGAGCAACCAAATTGGCAGACATTTTCATTCCTGACAAACGTATTGTAGAATCAAAACAAATATTTATTACGTTGTTTTCGTATACGAGATATTTTTATAATAGACTAGCATTGCCCTCGGCTACGCCCGCGTTCAGATGACCAAAAACCAAATTCTTAGGTTTTACATATTAGTATACTCTTATATTGCAGTTTTTGTATTTTTTCTCAGGAATGAGACATTTTCCGCAGTAAAAAGTATCCTACATAATATATGTTGACCCGCAAATGAAGCATTAAATGAACTGTTAGTGTTGCCAATGCTTGCAAAACATTAAAATTGTTTTTCGTTACAGAAGAACAATGGTTAAATAGAAAAAAACATGTTTGTAGCGTTTTCAATAACAAAAACATACAAATAAATAATTCATTTACAAACGCTACAAATTACTATGAATAGACAAATTATAAATGTAATGAAGTAAATTCTAAGAATTGTATTGTAATTGTAAATATTTTCAGATATTTACATACATACTCTTACAAATAAATGCATCTTCATTATAGAATACAGAGTAAGGTTAGTTCTAATTGTTTATTTTTTTCAAATTAAACCTAGGTTTGACACCTAGGTGGAAAATAATGTCAAAATAAACGATATTTTATACATAAAATAATAAGAGAGTAGAATCTGTACATAAGATTTTTTTTGGAAAATCTTATTAAAAAAAAGTCATTATTATCGATACAGAGACCGAATCTATAGTTTTTAGAATTTTGGTGTCTGTCAGTTTGTTTGTCTGGGAACGTATCACGAGAAAACCACTGGACAGATTTTGATGTTTGGTATAATTATAGCTGATTATCCAGGTCAACATATACGATACTTTTTACTGCGGGAAAATATCTCATCTCTGAGAAATCTATAATACTAAACGTTAAAACGTAACTAGGGACGAACCCGAGCGGAGCGAGGTTGAGTCGCTAGTAATATATACACAAAAAAGAACAGTCTTACTACACATATAACTAACCTCCTATTGTGCCTTCAACAATAAACAGGAAAATGTAATTATTACTAATAAATAATACGATTTGTAGTATGGTAAAAATAATATCACGTTAATTTGAAAATAAAAATCATATGTATTACCTATTGATATATGTGCATACTGTAATATTTATAAAAAAATAAAAATCGATCAAGTGCGAGTCGAACTCGCACACGAAGGGTTCCGTACTATAATCGATTTTTTTTATTTGCATGGTAGCCTTTTTGAAATTCGCCATCTTGTTTTTTTTATTATTTATTCTTATAGCGGCAACAGAAATATACACTGTGAAAATTTCAACTCTCTACCTATTACGGTTCATGATATACAGCCCTCTGACAGACGGACGGACGGGCAAATGGACGGACATTGGAGGCTTAATAATAGGGTTTCGTTGGCACCCTTCGGGTACGGAACCTTTAGGTAAAGAACCTTTTTAGATCGACTTCAAAATTTAAATTACATTAAATGTTTATCATTAGTACACCATTACTTTTTTTTAAATTTATATAAGACCCGGATTTGAAGAACAGACATTGCCCTGCTGTCTTGGACGCAAAATTAGAAGAACCCTATATAACTATTTCTAAATACCTTTCTTTAGTGCGCATTTTCTTATTTATATAATGCAGATAGTATTATATAATGAAGAAAATCCTGTGCTTTTATACTTATAAACGTAACATAGACGATACATTTTTTTTTCTGTCAGAGCTTTATTAATTCGATTGAAGAAAAAACAAGCTCGTTTTTAATATAATATTAGCAAATACAAGCACAAAAGCATGTAAAGTGTACGTTTAGAACATACATATGTAACCAATAACGTTATCGTTAGCCGTTATACACGTGCCGAGCGCGGGCCGGTAGCGATATCGAGGTAAAACACTTCGACTAGAGCAACAAAGTTTTGCAGATTAAACAAACAATTATACACAAGTTTACGTTTTATGTTTAGATGATCCTTCACACAAATTATCTAAAACAGATTTTACGTGTAAACTTACTATATATAATTTAGGTACTAATTAATATCAGAGTTAATGTTGTGAGTTTGTATGAAAGAGGTAAACTGACACTACTGATCCAATTCTAAAAGTTATTTCAATTATAAAAAGCTACTTTAGTAACATATGCTACTTTCGTAAGGATATATACAATAGACTACTTTTATATGTTACGTCAAGCGAATCTCCCGAGATATTAAAAGGCTTATGGCAAAAAGTACGCAACTGAGACTTACACACACACACTTAGATATTAAAACGAGAGAGAAGACATATGAGACTAAGAACATCGAATTTATACTGTCTTATTTTAACTGCCTCGGTGGTGTAGTGGCTAGCATGTACGGCTGCACACCCGGAGGTCCTGGGTTCGAGTCCCGGGTCGGGCCAAGTTTAGTTATTATGTCTTTCTGTATACTAAGCCTCAGTAACAGCTCGGAGTTGGGAAGTTGGCGGTGTTTCACCCTCGTGTCTCGGAGAGCATGTAAAGCCGTCGGTCCTGCGCCTTAACTCTCACTGGTCGTGTCGAGTGGTCGTCCCACCGGAGTATGAGAGTGACAGGAATAGAGAGTGCACTTGTGTCTGCGCGTACACTTATGCACTATAACATCTTTTGCGCAGTTGGCTAGTCTCAATGAGATTGGCCGCCGTGGCGGGAATCGGTCAGGAGAACATTATTTTTGAGAAAAGGATACAAGAAATTGCTATCAAAAATCTTAGTATTATTAATAAGTTGCTCTACATTTAAGTATATGCATTTTACATTTTAGCTACAACAATAATTTATGAATAAACTAGCAGAACCCGCGGCTTTGTTCGCGCTAAAGCTACAAAAAAATCGATTTATTTATTTATTTCTTGGTAATCTTACAGCGTTATAAAATACAGTTAGAGCACAAAGTTATTAATAAATATGGCCAAAATTAGATTACTCTATTAGATATATAATAATAGTATATGTATTAGACAACAGAGTACTCATATATTGATAAAGAAAAAAAAGAGAAGAAGGTCTGAATAAATTAAATTGATCATACTAATGATATGCACATCAAACATAATGAGTTAAATCTAAAAAGGTAGGTTTCATACAAACTTTTATTCCCTACTTATGGGATGAA
Source organism: Brenthis hecate (assembly GCA_951806755.1). NCBI lineage: Eukaryota > Metazoa > Arthropoda > Insecta > Lepidoptera > Nymphalidae > Brenthis > Brenthis hecate. Next base: position 10,296,286 of record OX638249.1, on the reverse strand, counting down.
ATAACAAACGCGAATTTATTTAATTGTATTAAAGAGCATTATTATCAAGTTTCAAGTTATTCTGATCATAATTTTTTTATGGTTGTATTATAACGTGTTTTCCCGTGGGTATGATAATCTCCCGCTGTAAAAAGTAGCCCATGTCACTCCACAGGCTTCCACACTATCTCCACACAAATAATTACGCCAATCCGTCACTCCGTTTCGATATGAAAGGATAAACATACAAATAAACACACTTTCAAATTTATAATATTAGTATGGAAGTAGGTATGGATACGATATTAACATGTAATATTTACTAGCCATTTGAAATTTTAACATGAATCGAAGCATTGACTAATATATGAACTATATTTAATGAATAATTAGTGTATTTTTAAAAAGATAAAAATATTTTAATCTTTGGAATGATTCTGAAAATCAATAAATTCAGTATAAACTTTACGTAGGTACCTACTATGTATAATTTTACTCACAGCCGATAAAATAAACTTACAAATATATTATTATACAAATACATATTGAATTATAATTTTATGGTAAAGCCCTACGTACGCTAGTCTATCGTTAAGCCATTTCCCGTCAAAACTTTAGTTTTTTTCTTTTTAAATGATAAATTAAAATTAAAATAATACATTTTTTAATTTTGTAATTAGTATCTTTCATTAATAATAACAATAAATATAAAATAAACACAAAACTACCAGAACACCATAAAACAGAAAAGGCATGGAGTAAGAATGAATATATGTATGACTACTATGACTATGATATGAATGAATATATGAATAATCGCAAGACTCATGTAACAAGCGCTACTACACGTTTATATGTTTATATGTTACGTAAGATTCTCGTAACTGGTCTGATAGGTATACGTTCGATATATATAACAAAACTGCAAAGAACGTTGTGTTTGTACGTAACATATTGTATAAGCTTATAACTGAAAAGCTTTTACTAATAAAATCAGCAATAAAAAATGACACAAAATAAATATGGATTGTAATAGTAAACAAAATCCATTTAGTTTCTAATATCACAAAGTTATTCTATTTGAAAATTGACCACTTTAAAAAACTTATTAAGGAACATTAATATGATAGTCTAATCTTAGAATTTGAATAAATATATTATAGAGAACCAGTTTGGCCTCTCGTACGTTCTTTAGTTATACCTACTGATTTTTGTTAATATTTGACTTATTATCCCACAGGCACTCGATATGTACGGATAAAAAATAACCTGTGTGACTCTACGCCCCTCTTTATAAGGAAAAAAAGATTATTTTTGCATATAATAAAATTGTAAGTAAGCCGAATCTGTACATTAAAAAATTTTTTGGAAAATCTTATCCAAATAAACATTATTTTCGATACAGAGGCCGAATCTATAGTTTTTAATTTTTTTGTCTGTCTGTCTGTTACCGCATCACAGAAAAACCACTGGAGGGATTTTGATGCAATTTGGTATGGTGATAGCTGGTTATCCGGATCACAACATATAGGATACTTTTTACCGCGGGAAAATGTCTCCTTTTTGAGAAAAAAAAACTGCAATGTAAGAGTATACTAATATGTAAAACCTAAGAATTTAGTTCTTGGTCATCTAAACGCGGGCGGAGCCGCGGGCATTGCTAGTTATATATAAAAATTAGAAAATATTAAAAAATCCTATAAATTTGATATTTAACTCAAGATACACGGAGCCAAGAATAACGTTTGAACAAGAAAAACACGTACCTATTGAAAGTATCCCACTAATAACATAACGCTATCAAGGAACAATGCTGTACAATCTTTGACCTTCATGCATATGTACTCACATTTTACACTCTGAATTAAACATGTTCTTATTGAATTTCAAAATTGTTAAGGAGTATAGCGATAACTTACATACATACTAAAATGCTATATGTCTTTTTGAACGCGCTAATCTCAGGAACTACTAATAAAAATAACGAAATAATTATTTTTGCATTAGATAGCCCGTTTATTTAAGGGAACGTATAGGCTATATATCATCATGCTTCTACCCAAGGGAGCGGAGTAATATTATATATAGTCTATCTATTCCATCCTAGGAACGAACCTGAGCGAAGCGAGGGTGAGCCGCTAGTGATATAGGTATATGTTTATTTGTAGAGGATAATGTCTACAATTATTTATTTGGGTTTTCAATGTTATATTGGAAAAAAAATCCTGAGAAATGTAAAGTATTTTTAATCGTGCTGCTATTATAAACGCGAAAGCTTGTGTGTGTGCGTGTTTGTTACTCCTAAACTTAGTATACAGACAGACTATGACCTGAGGTAGCACATAGATATAATATAATGTATATAATAGGTAATAATACTGTGTTATATATATATATATATATATATATATATATATATATATATATATATATATATATATATACCGTTTGTTTATTTATTCAATAATAATTTAATCAATAACATAACATCTGTTTAAATACATTAATTAGCTTTTCTAATGGCACATAATTAGAAAAATTATCGTATCGTTGTAGATGTTTTCTAGCGCGTTTGTTTGTGACACTAGACTATTCTATATATAAGTACATCTTATTTGCTGTTACATAATAACTATCTAGAACCATTACTATGGTAATGTTTGTTTATACTGTAAAAATTTAAAAAAAATCTTTAAGTAGAAGCGCGTCTAAAGATCTACTTACATGTCGCTCTTTTTATTTATAACTAGCGACTCACTGACTAGGTACATTTTAACGGTTAGTATGAAATAGATACACTATATATTATATACACATTTGTACAAAATAAACAGTTCTGAATTTTTCCATTTTGCAGCTGTTTTTTTTTTTTGGTTTCCCCTGTTTTTTTTTACACTTAAACCACCCCTAACACACCCCCAAAAAATTATTCAAATCGGTCCATCCGTTTTTGAGTTTCAGCGATACTAACGAACGGCAATTGAATTTTATACAATATTTAGTTTAGTTTATTTTCAATCACTCGTAGATATATTATTATTAATACTTTCTTACATTTACGCCAATATTTGACATTTTAAATAAAACTATCTTTACGGATTATTTCGCGAATTTATTTATAATTTTTGGTTCCCGACGTTTCGAATGCTCTCCCGTGACCATGATTGCTTGCATTGTTTGGATGATTGATCCGAAAAAATAGTTTTATTTAAAAGAATTAATGTAACATAAACATTACCTATTACATAGTGTATTTACATATATAATACAAATAGGGTAACTTTGAATTCAGTAGTCCAATTATTAAACTTTAAAATTGGGAGATTACTTGTAATCTAATGTAAGATATCTTGAGTGTTTTAAATAAAACTATCTTTTCGTATTATTTCGCGGATTTATTTTGATTTTTGGTTCCCGACGTTTGGAATGCTTTACAGCCATCATGGCCACGGGAGAGACTAAGTTATAGACGTCTCAAACACATACTTGTTACAAACAGTGCCTATCTACCTTACAATATTTATTGATTTTTATTTCTAAACATTTTAATTTTTTTAATAAGCATTATAATTAAATATAGCTATATTATTTATTTAATTATAGCTGTTATTATTATAAATATTACGATTTTTCAAAAACTTTATTAATTCCTAATATTATTTAGTGTTGCTATTATTATATTATGTAAAACCGTAAAGAATATTAAAAATTAAAAATATTGATTATTTATCTAAGCTATATTATTGTTTTTTATATAATTTAAAAGAAGTTAACATATTAATTTAGATTGCTATTATTTGAAGTTAAAATATTAAGCAACACTATTGCTACCTTTAATAAAAGTAGCAATAGGTAGTATTTTTGTCTATAATATAGACAAAAACTACCTACCTTTATAACAAAAAAAATCCGAAAAGATAGTTTTATTTAATAATAATAATAATAATATATTAATAAAAGTTTATTTTTTTATTAATTTTATATATTTTTTTTTATAATTTTATTAATTAAATTATTTAAAATATCAAATATTCGCGTAAATTTTAGAAAGAATTATATTAATAAATTATTATAAATACCTAGCTAGCTACACAACATTGCCACTTATAAAAGATAAAAAGCACATGTAGATTCCCATAAATAAAAACATATCAAAATAAAAAGGCGCCGCCTCTAGGGTCGTTTAGATTACGTCCGGTGACCATCACACAATTCTTCGCGCTACATCTCGTTCGTCCGACGATAATACGAAAATATCGTATAGTTATCGGAACTAGAACTGTACACAAAATATTCGTAAACGAACCAGATACATATATGATTACATAAAGCATGTAACAAATATGACATAAAAATTTCTAAAATTACAAGAAAAATTAATAAAATTCCAATTTAATACTAGTACTAGAATAAATAAAACATAGAATTGCGTAAACGTTTCACTTACAAATTGTGCAATATCTATAACAATATATAATGAATTACATTAAATCTTATGCTGAAACAAATCAGCGTTATAGAGTTATGCGGCATCAAATTTCAATTGATCCTCGCGTTCATCTTTAACCTGAATAATAATTTCGTTCAAATTAATGTAATGTATCACCTATATATTTATAATCTGTCTGTAACTACGATATAATTTTCTTGGAGACGTCTAAAATCTTAGTCTCTTCCGTAAACAATGATTGCCGTAAACTGTAAAGCATCAGGAATCAAGAATCTAAATCCGCGAAAAATCCGCAAAGATAGTTTTATTTTAAAATATTTAACTACTTTTTTAATAAAAGTAAGCAGATTTTAAGATTTCTGTACGATTTTTTTTTCTTAAAATGTGGATTTTTTTCTTGAAATATATATGGGACCGCCTTTGAGATATTTATTAAAAAAGAACAATTAAAATCGGTTCTTAATTAGCAGAGACATTTCACATTTCGTAAGATACACATTGATATTATAAATGCGATTGATTTTTAACTTCGTATTTCAAGTAGGTAAATACAACAATGAAGCGTCGGATCGTCGTGATTTTGCATAATTTATTGACCGGAGAGTGACAAAGGAGACCCTTACACCAGTACTCTAGTAACTAAATAATTTCACGCTATATTCCTTTAGAAATATGCGATTTTCATTTACTTTAAAGCTACATATAAGAAATCCCTAACGCTACAATGCAAATAATATAAATAACGTAAAACTCAAACAATAGCTCTGTACAGAAAGAATTTGGAACCCCTTGTGTACTTAACTAACAACGTGTAGATGACCCCGATATGAGATTTGGTCCGGATCTAAAATAAATTATATCTATACATATTATAAAAGTCTGAGTGAATCTGTACATTTAATAGTTGTCGGAAAATCTTATTGAAATAGTCATTATTCTCTATCTATACAGAGGCCGAATTTATAATTTTTAGAATTTTGGTCTGTCTATGCGTCTATCTGGGAGGCATCACGAGAAAACTACTGGATTGATTTTGATGAAATTTAGTATGATGGTAACTGGTTGTTCGGGTCAACATATAGAATACTTTTTACTGTGGGAGAATATCTCATCTCTGAGAAATCTAGGTATACCAAATTATTAACCGTCAATATAAAAATCATAATTGTAGTAAAAAACATCGTTTGTATTAAAATAGTAAAAATATATAAATTAAGATACTTTTAGGCTAAATTAACAACATTTAAAGTAATACTGTGATTATAGCATTATAAGTTATACCATGCTAAAGCATATCGTAAGTGTGAAATACAAGTTTTAATTAATAGTCATACTAATATTGTGGTAGCAGTAATAAAATAAAAAGCTTGCAAGTAAATATTACGCACAGAAATACATTATGACATATAATCGTGTATAAACATGATGTTCAAACTTTAATGTTTCTGAGTAAAGATACAAGAAGCTTATAAGCTAAAACTAGACAGAAAAGTTTTAAGTAAAAAAAAAAAATTAAACATAATTCGCTGATGTTTACAAATGCGATGCGATAACGAGAGCTTGTTATTCCAACAAAACCCTAGTAAAAGGCAAAATAATTATAGTTAATTTTTTTTAAACTCAGTGTTAATATTTCAAAAATATCATATACAAATTCATAGAGCGTATCAATTTACCCTAACTCTAATATTCTAATGAGATTCAAAACAGCTGACCGGTATCAGCGTAAAACGACTATCAAAAAAACGTGAACAAAGTCACTACTGATAATGATAATTTTGAATAAGTGTTGAATTAAGATAACATCTGTATTTTAGTATCTTATAAAAAACAATGGAATGCAGTAGTCTAAGAATTTGTAAAGGTGCTACTTTGTAATTGTACCTGTTTAACGTTTAGCGTACCGAAATGTATGGATGGCAAAACTCGTAAAAATTGTTCGACATGGTGAGCGATAATTTGTCAAAGACAAAGGAGATGGGCTATTCTGTCTCGATAATTGGATACCTCGAATTACCTGAATAAAATATCTACATTCTAAGTACCAATTAAGAGCTGCCGATGGTGGAAACGGTTTAGATTTATTCTGGAATGTGCAAAGTCCAGACAATACAAGAGGAGGCAGGCCTGACAAGCCGGAGGGGCGAGGGCGTGGACGCGGGGGCCAGTGGTCGCCACTCGCTAATTGTCGGCTGCAGCGGAGCGCACGTGGGGCGGCGCAGGTGCCGCCGACCTCGCGCTATCTTGTCTCGCCGCGAGGTCGCGATGATAACGAACGCTATTTCCGTCCGCAGCCGCTGGCCGCGTTCGTGACCGTCGAACGCACCCGCGGAACCGCGAACTCCCGAAATGGCAGCACCGTGCGATCGCAGTACTGGCGGCGCTGGTGGCCGGAGTCGTGCGATACGTCACTGTATCGAACCGGGGCTCGAAGCCAACCGGTGCCGACGAACTCCGCTCGACGACTAAGCCGGTCGCGGAGTGCCAGAGCGCGACGCGTCTCGGAGGGCGGAGGCGGGAGGCGCGCGACCTCCGCACCTCGCCCTCCCCGCGCCGCCGCCCGCCCGCCGCGCGCCTGCCGCCGGACGGAATGGCGAGGCGCGGGGGGTGCGGGGGGACGCGCACGCGGTCGAGCGCAACGCTCGCGCTGCACAGTCTCAGCACTTTACATAACGCTGCAAGGCGCGAGGGCGACACGCGACGAGACGCACTCGCCTCGGAACGAGGTCGCAGCGACGCGATACACCTACAGAATTCAAAGAGCGGCGATAGGCCTTCGGTGATGAAACGTCGGCGTTAGCGCGGTGACGCGTCCGAGGAGTTAGTCGGTCACCGGCGGAGTCACTGAACCTCGTCGGCGGCGAATAAGGTGAATGGAACGTTGCAACCGAATCGGGCAGTGTTGGCGACGGTGCGAACGTACAAGTCCGCCGTGGCCCGCGTCTCGCTCCTTATGCACGATGTCGTCTAACTTTCTAATAAAAGACGGTTAGATGACGCCCCGGTGCTACTATTTGCAACGCGTATTTAGCCTTGTGGACAATACCGCTTTACATTAGCAATCACACGAAATTACACTGTAATATGTTCTCTTTCAACACGACATACGAATAAACTGATTTTACTAATAGATCTTAACACTTAATCTGACTATATAGGATTTATTTAATACCGTTCCACATGAATACATACGTACTATTTTTGCGTCCTACGCCTAAATACACAGTTTAATATGCCACACATTTTTGTTGTTGAATCATATCTCTACTAGGTAGCTTTGTATTTAATATAACACTGAAAGCAATCAAATGGTAACGGAACATCCTGCACGTAGAACTCTATTGGCGGAAGCGGAAAAAGTGTTTTTTATAGTAAATGCGAATCAATTGACATTATAACTCTGGCAGTATAATAATTCGAAAATTGAAAAAGAAGAGAAAGTATCACCAATACAAAATGTTCCAATTTGAAAGTTTACCCATCACGTAAGCACATAAGCCATTGTTAAGAAAAAGGAGGGAGCGAGTGTAATTCGGAGTGCAAGTCACAGGAACACTTGAATAAGTGGGTGCAGGTACCGATAATGTCGGTCGGGCGGAGGGAGGGAGGGGAGTAGTTGGCAAGGGCGGCGGGGAGTGGGGAGCGCATGCGTGCGATGCTTGACCTTGGCGCGGTGCAGCGTGCAGCCCGGCCGCCCCCCGGACAAACACCCCCCGGCGCACCACAACCACACCTGCCGGTTTAGCAGGTTACGATCCAACCTAGCATCATGTCTAGATTCTATTTTCGGAATTCTCGCTCTCGTAAAATTCGCTCAATTTCCACCGATACGATAACTACGTACAATCATACACATCAAATCGATGCTTGCTAAAACAAATTTCAACTCATTGTTATAGTGAGAGGGGCATGAAATTGTGACATCAACAATTTTATACTAGATCTGCATTTTTTCTATTTTTTGCACTAGTGTGACAATCGATATAAAACATTTAAGGACAAGAGGCAAAATGGAAACACCATAAAGGGGGAATCCACCCACCGGATGTCGAGATAACGACAGCGTATCGTGCGAAACGCGAAAGCTCACTGATTCATGTACCCTTTTCTGATTAACTTGATGATATTTTACAAAGTTACCTTCTCATCTAAAATCACGTTTCGAGTAGAAGCTCTGCCTTATTATACTTGGTTATTTACGAATTTAAGTTTTAAGACTTTTCTTACAATTTGTCCTAGTTACAAGGTAAGTGGATTTCAAAATTCTCGAGCCGCTTTAAGAAAAATTCAAGTCCAATGTACACACGTGTTCGACTTTTTAGTACACCGTTGAAGACTGTAGGTAAATAGATATTTATACATAATTTTATATTTTGTGAACTCTCTATTTTGCGACATTCCAAAGCCGTATATTTTTATAAGTGTAGCTTACAGCCATTCAACTCCTCTTGTGAGAAGCTGAAAGGATATTTTTAAATCCCCTAAAATGATAAAATGATACTTATTAATATTTTACGACCACAAAAGAAACTGTACAAAAATATACACACATTGACATCTATCCAGTAGTTTAAATCAGAGACATACGCACAGGAAAATAATGCGTATCAATAGATATCCAAAAAATAATTATGTTCATATTATCTTCATTCATCAAATGATGAAGATGTAATACATACGACACATATGTTAGTGATGATGATGATGAAAGAATGTTTTAAATACACACGATTTCAACGACTTAATTTAAATTCTTTAGTCAATTTTATTGAAATGGATGTAAATGAAACATGTAACGGGACAATCACCGGGCCGATGTTAAATTAAACAATTGTGAATAAAACATATGTATGCTAAAATAGACATAGTGTTTATCGTTTCGTAACATCTAAAATTTTAATCATTATTTTTAGAAACGGGAGTCTGACTGAAAAATAAGTCACAACTAATGTGAATATTTCTTCATTTAGATTACTTACGACGTTATGTATGTTATATTAACGATTCACCCTCACTTTGCTCGGGTTCGTCCCTAGCTTGATTGCCCATACAAACTATCATCCCCATTTTCAATCCCTTAAGGGATGATTTCCGGAAAAAAATACCCTATATCCTTCCAAGGATCTCAAACTATCTTTTTACAAAGTTTCATTTAATTCGGTTTAGTAGATCCAGAGATTACCCCGTACAACGTCAGAAACTCACAATCTCACAAACTTTACCTCTTTACAATATTACTTAGTAGGTATAGATTAGCAGCTCACCCAAAACAAAAACAAATCTATCCCACGGGAATCATACATTTAAAAAGATAAAAAGTAGCCTGTGTTTTATTCTGATGTATGAGCTATATTATTGTAAAGTTTCATTAAAATCCATTAAGTAGTTTTTGCATGAAAGAGTAACAAACATCCAAACATCTATATATCAAGACATTCTCGCAAATTTTCGCATTTATAATATTAGTAGGATTTTTTACCTGATTTAGATCAGGTGTCCAATCTTCCGCTTACAAAATATTTATTTATATTATATTGCTAAAAAGTAAAAACTCTTCTATAAAAAACGGAAAAAAAATCGAAATAGAATGAAATCGTGGAGAATCCTTTAACATTCCATAGGCAAATAAAAAATGAGTGAAATAAATTCATTATAAAGAATGTAGTTTGTGACAAGTTTCTTGAAACTCCCTTGAATCTACATTCTACAATCCAATACAAGATATAAGTACATTAACATGTTCAAAATAATATTCCAATTTAGAAATAACTGTAAACTGCAATCTAGGCACAGATGGCTGGCCACAGAACAGGAAGGACGTACGCAATCATAGAGTACGACAGTATTATAGAGTATAGACTAAAGTGTAAACTTTACAAGAAGAGTAAAATAAGAACGTTTATTCTTAAATATTGAATGAAATGAATTATGATATAAAGATCAGATGCAACTTCAAAAATAACCTCATCTATCCTTGTCTATCACTTACCTTGTTATTTAATGTTTTTGAGAAAGTTCAATAAGGAGATACCCAATTAAGATATTTTATACTATATATTTTAACAAATTATAAAACTTGTTGTTTTCGTGGTCACATATAAATAAAATAAATTAAGTCAATAAATTTAAAATTATATATTTTTTGTTATTGCTTATTTGTATACTTAAATTATTTTTGGGTATATTATTTTCGCTAATAATTAATATACTTTTAAACGTTATATTAAACTTAAAAATAGATTAAATAATATTTTACTATTGCCAATTCAGTTAAATGATATTAGTATACAATTAAATAAAATTTCTAGGAAATATTTTCGTAATAAAACTTATATAGATGCTTAATCTAGAATGTACGAGTATAAAGGTATGTAGGTACAATAGATAAAAAACAAGTGACCAAATATTTGCGTTAGCCGTGACAGTAATATGATACGGTTGGCGGTGGTGATCATTGAAGAAGCCGTACCGGTCTCTTACATAGTAATAATTTTGGTTTGTGTATTTGTTTGGTCAAAATAACTAACATTGTATATGTAATCTATATACATATATAGTATATACATATAAAAGCTAAATACCTCTTAAATTACCGATTAGTTAGTCACTAAATCTTAAAAACTATCTAAAATCTTGAATTGAATCATTCGGTCAGATGATTGTGTGTCATAAAAAGAGATATTTTTTTTAAATGTTTTTAAGGGCAATGAACATTTAAATAAAACTTTTGATATTTGAAACCGCGTCAGGCACCGAAAATCAAAATAAATCCGCGATAAAATGGCTTTTACATGTGTATTTAAATGGTTTTTTTTTTCAAAACAATAAGCTTAATGCCAGTTTTTATGAAAATTTAAAATAACTCAAGACCTACTTACTGGTTAATTTTTTAAGTTATTTCTAAGTAAATAAATGTTTAAATAATTTCTACTATTCTCGATTTTGCAAATCAAATACAAATAATTTTCTTTCTTCAAAGAATAAGGGAAATTTTATATTAGTCGTTAATTTGCAACTTTAGAAAAGAAAATATGAATAACAAGAATACTATATTCTTTTGTATTTTTAAGCATTTGTTCTCTTCCTCTTCCCCTCTCTTCCCGTGGAAAGAGAGATAGCATAATTTAACTCATTTATGTATATTTTTTTCTTTATTTAAATAAAATCAGTTAGGTCATTTTTATTTCTGAACATTTATTTACTTATAACAGTTTTGAGTATTCTGTAGATATTTGTAGTGTTTTGAGACATTATATTTTAAAACAATATTATTTGGCTTCATGTATAGTTCTATAAGACTGTATACTATAATACTTTCTTAGATTTACGTGAATATTTGACATTTTTAATAAAACTATCTTTTCGGATTTTCTTTGATTTTGATTTTTGTTTTTCCGACATTTCGAATGCTTTACAGCAATCACGGTCAAGGGAGAGACTAAGGTTTCATACTTACCACAGACAGTGCCTATACACAAAATTATTTTGTGGGTATAAATATTTATATAGTAAACCGGCGAAAAAATCCGTAAAGATATGTAGTTTTATTTTTAACTGTCTATATTATTCCTTAGTCTTAAGATTTTAATGTATGTATTTAATATATACATTACAATAATCATTATATGTATGTAATACATACTTAAAAATCTGTCCAGCGTGTGTAGTACTTACACATAAAAAACATCATTTTTCAACCGACTTCAAAAAGGAGGAGGTTCTCAATTCGACGTTTGTTACCTCAGGACTTCGCCATTTATTAACCGATTTGGACAATTTTTGTTTTGTTTGAAAGGGTATACTTCCAGATTGGTCCCATTTAAATTAAAAAAAAAAAACCAACCCTAAGGGTGGAAAAATAGCTAATGATGAATTTAACCTACTTCTAATAGTCATATTGACTTGAAACTTTGCAAGTGTTTCTATTTCCATTGATAGTACAATGGTTTGGCATTGTTGACCTGATCTGATGGTAAGGCCAGAAGGTGGATAGGTGGAACTCTTCAACGACTAATAGTAGATACTTTGAGTTTGGGCTTATTTTGTTTGATTTGACAAGCTAACACGTTAGAATTCTTACTTTGCTACTACTGTCTATACTAAAAAGGAAAAAATAAAAACTTTTTAACAAAAAAATAAAAACCGACTTCAAACAAAAGCACTAAAAAGTAAAAAATAACTGATTGGTAGTTTTCATTTACTATACATACCTAATCAAATATTTTCGAAGTCGGTGTGCTTTGGCTAAGTAATTAAAGCCTACCTATTAAAATACATACCTAATCAAATATTTTCGAAATCGGTGCCAGCCCATACAAAGCAAAGCACACCGACTTCGAAAATATTTGATTAGGTATGTATAGTAAATGAAAACTACCAATCAGTTATTTTTTACTTTTTAGTGCTTTTGTTTGAAGTCGGTTTTTATTTTTTTGTTAAAAAGTTTTTTTTATGTTCACTCACTCTATAAGAAATATTCTAAAGTATAAATATTATAACCCCCGCAAATCTATAACATGATCTAGTTGTTATTACTTTCGGTAATATTTTCTAGCACATATTCCATCTAGATTTATCTTTTTTTAGAAATTCGTCCGACCGATACTAAGTGAGATATCAAAATTTCGAACGACATGAATAGGTTGGAATTTGTATACATATCGAAAACCTATAACCAATACCTATTACTTTTCCTGATCGTTATTTTTAATACAATTATACAAATTAAAAATATTTTTAGTATTTATACGAAGTGAAAAGATAGATTTTTTTCTTTATTTTGATAAACAAATTTACCAAAAACAAGGAGAATATGACAAAATTTTAATATTATAGTACGTCGTAACATTTGGGGCAATTATTTTAACAATGCACGCGTGTGTGAAGTCAGGCTGAGGCCCAAGTAATCGACAAAGGTACAGAACTGTTGAATACAAAAGCGGCGTAGATGGCGAGGCCAGACAATCCCTTTCACCATTCTGATCGCACTCGTGACGACCTTACTGAAGCCTTGTGATAAGATTCACCGAACCTACGTAGTTCAATTAGATCGAAAAATATTGCCACCATATTATAAAACTAATATAAACATTTGATATTTGAAAAAAAAAAACAAAATGTCAACACTATTTAATCATTATTCATATTTTAAATGATTTTTTGACGTAACAATCCTCACTTTCTCCGGTAATCATGTTTTCTGCAAAGCATTCAAAACATCAGGAGTAACAAATATATTTAAAAGTTTTATTTAAAAATGTTCAAAGATTTGCGTATATCTAAGAGAATATTCGTTAATTACAGCTAATTACCTACTTTTAACATTTGGCTCGCGGCTTCAATTACTCATACAGAATAGGTACATTCATAAAAAAAAGCTTGTGTTATTCATTCCTAATTCTACACAAATCCATTGAGCTGTTACAGCTTGAAGAATTTACACAAATTTTCGCATTTATTCATGCGATATAAACTAAATAATAAAACATGTATAATATATAGTGATGCAATAATAAAATTTATTAAGTTCATATTTTTAAGACTAATAAATTATCTAATTGGCTTGCATATTAAAAAATAAGCAAGATAGTTGCATCATATTACAGACTAGGTCATGCCAGTGGCGTAGCTATGTAAATGCGGTCGCATGGGGCCCCTGATTCAAGGGGACACTAGCGAGCCACAAACGGTTCATTTATTTCAAACATTTTCTTATTTTTCTCATAGAAGTTTAAAAAAAAAACAAGAAAAACGTATCATTTTTCGCACATTATTTCATAATAGGCAAAGGGCACTACCATTTTTTTGCATTGGGGCTACATACACCACTGGGTCATATTTATATTTTATATTAAAGTTATCGACACATGGATTTACACACGTCTAATCCAGCGTATTCTATAACCGTAATTAAGTTTCTTAAAAAACTTACTCACGACGACTAAACGACAACAAAAATCTCCGTTAAGACTTGACGGCAATAAATTATCAAAATTTCAAATAAAATATACAAAACTGTATTAAATTCGACATAGTAATAATATCCGATACAGTTACATGGTGAGTAGAATAAGATAAATAAACCAAACAAACATTGAGTCATAATAAAATATGTATTTGTTATTTATATTTATTGCAGTATTTTGTATTGAATGACTTACAATTTGCTATGAAATTCCTAAAACTATTGACGTTAATAGCATAGTCACATTGTCTTGGCGTACTAAAGTTAGAAGTAGAAAGTGAGCTCCCTGGAATATTATTTGTCAAATTTTGTACACAGGACAGAAAACTACAGAAAACAGTAGAAGAGTCATAACTACTTTTTATTTGAAAAGATACATTCACTTACTTCAACTTGAAAAATATTTTGAAATTCATATGGGACTACCCAACTCCTTAGAAGAATAACGTCATTATTTCAAGGGACTACTCTATTAATTAAAAAAAAACTCAGCATAAGCTAACAAAAAATTAAAATACAACCGAATTTTAAGTTGGTCAAAACGACAAATGCAACCAAATAACTTTTATTGTTATTTCGTCATGTTGCGATTGACCAGTTTTTAGATGCCATTTTCTGTCTACTTCGTCAAGATTCTGACCGTAGCAAGATATCTGAATCAAGGTTCTAAGGTTTTTTTAGCATCGTTGACTAAAGTTAAACTTCGCAATGAAAGATTGTATGGAGGAGACAATTAGAGAAACAGGTGGTCTGAAATAGCTGATATTTGTTTCTGGAAAACTCATATTTATTATGGTATTATAAATAACAATATAAATTATGAAATGTTTGATGAAGATGACAGACATGTTTGATGAAGCTGTACAAAAAACATTGTATGCATTTTTTTATTTACCATTCCACACATAATATATGGGATATTATGTACCTTTAACACATATTTTTAACATCTCCAGGTAAATTTCTAAGAAATTAATTAAAATTCTAAAAAATCTGTTGTTAACTGACACACCGGCGTGTCCGCGGTCGTGAAGGGATTAAATAATAACCGCATCTAATATATAAATATTTAATATCTAGTAAAGTAATCTGCAAAGTTCTGCAAGCGATGCATTTTAAGAGGTCCTCGAAATCATCAAAGGCGTATTTTAAGATTTCTATTTTTAATAGTAACATATTATCTAAATGCTGCTATGATGAGAGTTTTGAGCTTTGGATGATTTATAAAACAACTGTCTAGCGCAACCCTCGGCTAACACTACAAAAAATACTCTAGGTTTCATATAAACTTTCATCCTCTATTTTACCTCCTCATAAGATGAATTTCGAAAAATGCTAAAAAAAGTATTTATTTAACTGAATTGAAGATTGAAGAGCATTAATACCAAGTTTTAAGTAATTCTGATCATAATTTTTTTTTGGGTTGTATTATAACGTTTTCCCGTGGGAATGAGATAATCTCCCGCGGTAAAAAGTAGCCTATGTCACTCTCAAGCCCAATTATCTCCACCCAAAAATCATCAATCCGTCACTCTGTTTCGACATGAAAAAAGGACAAACAAACAAACGCACTTTCACATTTATAATATTAGCATAGATAGTATGGAAGTATGGATATGGATATTTGTTTCATAACATTAAAATTTTCAAAAAATGCCGACATCTTTCCTATTTTTTAGACAATGAGCTTTGGGATGCCAACACAAAAAAAAAACCATGAAGATATTTGTTTAACGTTCGTAGACCTAATTCTCAGAAACAATCAGTAAAGTAATAACTTATAAACAGTCTAGTAATATAAGTTAACATTTAAAGTTACACCATATAATTGAATCACGCGATGTTTGCTGGTTGCAAAAAGTAAAACATTGGATAGTGGGAAAATATTAAAAATTAATTATATTTATAAAGTCATTATGTATTGTCGACAGGCGGTTATTATTTAATATACTATAACTATCTAACAATTTATTGCTATACATATTGCTATACAGTAAACAAAATGTCTATATTAGTTCCAGCTTTTGATACGACGTATATATATATATATATATATATATATATATATATATATATATATATATATATATATATATGTACGTACGGCTTTAATACAATTGTAATTTTTCACGGTAATTCCCTAAATCATGTATGGAATAATGTTAAACAGTCAAACATTTGATTACAGGTTGTTCCCTAACCGGGAATCGATCCCATGACACCAGTGCAGAAATCAGGGTCAATAAAGTTAAAAAAAATATTCTTCTATATAATATGTATATTCATTATTAATGTTTCTATGACTATTATTTTAAAGGTAAATAACACTTTGTTGCCTGTAAGAAATCGCTTTATAACTCCTTTGCACACCTGCTGTATTAGTATGAAGTATATATTGACGACACGTTTGGCTCAGTTTGTAGTGACCCTACTTGCTGTGCCAACGGTCGCGGGTTTGAGTCCCGCTGGGGACATTCATTTGTGACATGAACACGGAATGTTTGTACTCCAGTCATGGGTGTTTATATTTATAATATGTATGTATTTAAAATTATATATGTGTAGTGTATCAACTATCTGGTATCCATAACACAAGCCTCGTAGCTTACCATGGAACTAGATGGTGTTGTGTGTTAATGTCCCAACATATTTATTATATATAGTAACTGTGTGAAAAAAAAATTGTTGTAATAACAAAAACATATTTATCTATGCTGTTAATGAATATTTGCACTATACCAAAAGTCATATCAGTAAGATATGACTTTTGGTATAATCTAATAAAACATTATTTTCTGTCTGTACATAAGCGATTTTTATCATCATAACTTAAAACCACAATTACAGCTAGTTCTTAATACAGGTACCTACCTACTAGTGATGTAACGAAAATTCGCATTCGCATTCTGTTCAAAATCCAATTCATTACTTCACTAATAGGTACTAACTATTAACTCATTTTCTAACTGATGACAGTAGCACTTCCGCTCAAACATTAAAAGACTACGATTAAGCGATGAAGCTTACGCAGAACTAAGAAACCAGTTTCATTTCAAAATAAACTAAAACACATTCGCACTCGAGCTCGAGAGGGACTCAAATGTTAAAAGTTACCAGGGGAGCATGAGCTGCGAGTGGTTGAACCACCTGGTCGTTACACGTGTAAAAATGTCTGCCTGTACGTAAACATGATAGCGCCACGGCCGATACGACCTTGTCTAGTTGACTTCTTTCTGGTTGAGAGATGAATTTTGGTATATAAAGAACAATTACTAATTACTTTATAATACATGTACTGTACATTGCATTTAAGATTAACAGTACTTCCAATCAACAAGGAAAGACTTCACCTGCGTGTAACAACAAGTTAGTCTTGAATAGTTGTTCACTAATAATATAATGCTGTCTCATTTCAACTACTTATTATACTTATTATACAATTTTAAGAGCGCAGTGCTTACTAAAGTATGTAAATCTTTAATATTGCAATAATTGTGGTTATACTAATGACCTCAGTGTTGATGTGTAACACAAAGGAGTCATTGTTCACAACCAAAAACGATAAAAGAATCGGCCACCCTATGCCATTCGTTTTATCAGAGGCGATAATGCAACGAGAACATGAGTTCATCGCCTAACGGTAGGTACAGACGCACAACGGTTACGCAACCATACCTTGTGCCAGATTTTGTTAAGTTTTTACGTTTTAAAACCTACGTGCACCACGGTTAGGATGTAAAGAAGGCAGTCACAGGATGCGTGTGCACATCGACCCCCCCCCCCTCTCCTTCCCTCCCTCCCCCACGCCGCTACTCGAGTCGATCAGCTGACTGTCCTCCCGCGCGGCACTCGTGAGTCGAGAGCGTCGACCACTGCCTCACGCCGTCCCGACCCGCGTAACATCATTCTACTCGGGCAGCCGTGTACGTAATACAGACCAAAATGTTTGATACCCAAATCGTGCCGAATAGCCGCTCACTCGACGCGCAATACGTGTGCGTGTCGGAGAATGGCCGCTAATAAGTGCACGCGCAACTCCATTCGTAGAGAAAACTATCCGCATCGCAAGTGAACAACTATCGTTCGCGATAGCGACTCCGCTGCCCACGTTACAGGGAACGGAGCACTCGGGCAATAGAGACTAAAATCGCACGCGCAGTACGGTGCATCGCCTCCGTTTAGTCTCGGCTAAAGTACGCAGCACGCTCGAGGAAATACTTGCACAAAGGAACTACGTCGGCGTTTCGAGCATATCGCAGGCTACGTATGTACGGGGTACGGTTAATCACATAATCACTGCGTGGCATAACACAAGTCGGACGAGCGGCTCGTAACCGGCGAATTTCGGGCTTCCTTTGTTTACGTGGGGCGGGGCGCGTGGCGTTCAAGGTCAAGAGCGGGCGGGCGGCGAGGGGCGGGCGGACGGCCGGAGGCGCTGCACTTACCGGCTTGGAGTCGCCGCTCCTGGAGCTCGATGAAGCGCGCCGCCTCGAGCAGCGTGTCGAGGAGGCTCATGTCGGGAGCGCGGGCGGCCGCGCGGTACGAGCGCGCCCGCTGTCATGCCGCGACTGGCCACGCGCGTGCTAGCGCTCACGTGGCCGCCGGCCCGCCGACCAATCGCGGCGCAGCGCGGCGGTCACGTGGCCGCGCCGCCCGGCCAATTGCAGCGCACGGAGTGCGCGGCGCCGGGCGTGCGCGATCGATGCCAGTGCGGCCGGCGACGCGGCGGCGAGCGAGCGACTGTCAACTGTGTCTAGGCGATACGAATGAGATATCGGTAATTGCGTTTACTTCGATATTAACGTAATCTAATTCAATCGTTAAGCATAAGACAATACTTCGATTGTTTATTTAGGTGAAATAGGTTAATTATTGTTGGTGAGTTGGCAGTATGGACTAGTGGTGACGCGGCGCGCTTTGTTTACGCGGGGCGCTTTTCCCGAGCAGGCGCGGCAGCACGTGCCACTCGAGCCGACTTTCACTGCATCGCGTTGCGCGCGGAATAAAAAGTTGTACACTTTAATTTTCACTTAGCGTCACCGCTGACGCATAGCAGCTAAAATATTTATTGTATTTTTAGATCAATTCGTATTGAAATTATGTTTGCTAGGTAAAACAACAATCTGTATCAGCTTTTATAACTTAAGATTCAGAAATAAGAAAAACTTTGAGACATATATTTCTTTCAAAAACGATAAAAATAACATATTTAATGATTTGTCGACGTTAAACCATTTTAAATAGTAAATTCACGCAGTATGAATCAATACTATGATCACATAATTACAGTGACCTTGCGATTGTGAGGGGACGATCGCCCTCCAGGTACAAGGAGCGTAAACTATATGCAAAATAAATCATTAAAACTAAATGTAACAGACTACATTATTATTTTCATACGAACTCAGTTGAAAACCCTAATTTTAATATTAGCTCAACTCTAGTAACTCAAACCTCTAAGAATTTAAAAAAAAAACATTAAAAAAATACATGAACCTACTAGGTATTGACATTAAGACATCCACAGACAGACATGTTAAAAATCCCATATAAAGTAGAAATTGCTTAAAACCTCTGACAATTACGATTTTAGCACTGAATATAACAAATAGTACCACTTCAGTGTGTAACGCTCTTTTACGCAGCAACGTTAAAAAGGTCTTTATTTTTATAGGGACAGTTTATTATCGCAAAATGCAAAGAGCTACGAACGCAAACACGTAGTATACCTAAGTATAATCTAATACATACAACTATTTCGTTACGAAAGCACCTTGCGACGAGCGTTTGTCATTAATCAGTAATTAGGCCAGCCATGTAAAATGTAGCTAATTAGTATGACTTAGATAATGCGGTCAAATTTTCCATAGATTTGAAAATGTTAACTTTTTCGTATTGTTTTTTCACACTGTGTTATCAGAAGACATTTTAGGGTTCCTTATTTGCCTTTTGTACATCATGTTTGTCTGTTCGTATATCTCAGGCATTTCACTTCGAAACTAGGTGTATTACTAAAATTACTGTGTGAATCGGTAGATAATAGTCAAATTTTAAAAAATACGAACATTTTGTATATGTAACTGAAGAGAGAGAAAAAATAGTTAAAGGAATCCTCAGTGAGCTAATCAGACAAGCAGTTGTCCATTTTTTTCATTGGAAAAAAAAATAAAAAAAAGACTGAACAATTTAGAAGACTCATACCCCTGTTATATATAAGTACTATAACACAATTATGGAATTAAATTCTTATGCACTCATTCAAAAATAAAAAAAGAAGGTTATTGTTATTATAATAATATAATTTTCTCAATTTTTTAAGAATAATTTTTTGCGAGTTGTCGCTGAAATTCATCCACTCATTTTTTTTTTAAGAACACAGAACGTTCTAAAAACAATTAATTAAAAAAAAAACTATGTCGTTTAAAAGAAAACACTTAATTTAAAATACAAGTTTATTTTTATTTTACTATAAAATAAAACAATTCAACAAACTAACATACTTGAGTAAACCGTAAATATTAGATGAAAAATCGAAACTAGTGAAGAGTAACGTATCAAGCGAGAATGTAGACAACTCCCAGTTTTGAATTAAACTGAACTTGATTGTAAGAACTAGGGAAAAAACAAAAAACAATTAACTTATATGAAAAATTGATATCGATATTACTATTTTTATCTCGTTCAAATCGATAAAAATCCGTTTAAAAATCTATTCTATTCGAATAATATGAGAGAACATTGATATTGCCATATTGTGTATAATGTGAGCCTTCGTCTTATATTTAACCTATGTATTTAATCACACAAATCTCAGTCCTAAGAGCCAGTTTCACTTACAATGCTTAATTGGGACTATATAAAAAAATAGATTTGTGGCTTATAGGTAAAGCGTACATCTTATTGGGCGAAAATCTCCATTACATTTATTATTTACGAAATAATTTTTCCTTTTGTTGTCGTGTCAATTATGTAAACACATCTATATACAAAAATATACATAAGATGTAATGTTCCTATTCTACTTAACCAATTTCGGTGAAACTTAGGCTAGTAATAAGGGTAGGTAATTTGACTTTTACCATAGTAAATACAACGCAATTAGTAAATAATTTAGTTTTACGTACATGTTGTGTGTTTTTGTGTCACTTTAAACCTAGAATAAGCCAAGTTGAGTAGCTTTTCTTACATCTAAATGGCATTTTATACAAATTGTACGTTTATTATGAGATATATATTTACTATTCTATGTTAACATATTAATTTTTTATACTATACATATATTACATACATATAAGATAAATCGGCACCAAATTGTACTATAATTCTTTAAGAAATTTGATAAAATTCACAAAACTGGCACATGTCAAAAATAAACTATTGCTTTTCAAAATGTACCGATAGAAGGCAGTGCGTATGCAATCACAAATTCTCATAATAAAATCAACTCTAAAGATTATTAAAGGCATATTATTGTACATAAAATAAAAATTTATAAGAATATTATTCAAAATGTCATATTGTTTTGTCAGTAACATTTCGTGAAGCATTATTCGAACATCGTTTAGAAACCGTAATAAAACGATTTAATTTACAAATCAGGTATACTGAGACTACAAAACCGAATACATCTACTTATGTGATTACTAAATAAATTAAGGCGCTCTATGAACACCAGTGGCGTAACTAGCCTATTTAGGCCCCAATGCAAAAAAAATATGGAAGTGACCCTCCTAAACCAGCATGTGCCCTGCCGCACTCTAGTATACTTGAACTAGCGACTCACCCTTGCTTCGTTCGGTTTCGTTCCTTTTTTTGCCCCTTTCATTTATATTATATAGTTTTACAATAATGTATGGAAGTCTGTCCGATTTGTTGACATTTTTGATTACTGCTCCGCTCCCTTGGGTAGTAGCATGATGATATCTAGCCCATAGCCTTCCTCAATAAACGGGCTATCTAATGCAAAAATACTTTTTCAAACCGGATTAGTAGTAATGATATTAGCGTGTTCAAACAAACAAAAAAACTCTGTCTCTGTCTCTAGCGGTTTTGTTAAACTTCTGCGAGGGCCGTCCGCGACAAAAAAAAATCTAAAAAAAAAATCGTTTGTAGCCCGCTAGGGCCCCCTTGAATCAGGGGCCCCATGCGACCGCATTGGTTGCATTGGCATAGCTAAGCCACTGGTAAACACCATATAATAATGTATATAGAATAATGTAACACCATATTGTACGTATTACATTAATGAGAGTATCTGGTTACGGACTACATTTTAAAATCATTGTATATAATTTAATATTTATTGCATTTATTGCTACTAATCCGACTAATTAACTAATTATATTTGGTCCTCAAGTGTATAGGAAATCAGAGTGAGGACAAGTTGCTACAATACAGGAGTATACGAGGCCAATACCACGACTAACCTACAGTCACACGTTTGTTCGTCTGGGATCTTGACCCACGTCTTCTGTGATGCTGCTACCCTGGTACCCCTATGGACACACAACCGTTGTTATAACTAACATTTAGTTTTTCTTTTTTATTAAAAAAGGATCAATTTACAAATAAAAAAAACAAAAGTACACTGGCGTGCAAAAAAATCGGGCCACCCTTAATTTTAAGCATAATTTTTTGTTGACAATTGTTTGGTGAAAAAAAATACCGCAAAGGTAATTAAGGAGATTAGACGCCTTTGTTTCCTTCAAAAAAGTCATAAAATTCCTGGAAATGCACGTGTGCGCTTAATTATAGTCAATTAGCAGTAATTAGTGAATATTTGCATAATATGGATTGAAGCCACAAATACTGTTTTTTGTTATTTTAGAAGCTTAGTTGAGTTCCAATTATTGAACAAGACACTTCTACTTTGATCTGCGATTATTAGAAATACTGCAAGATGGATCTGACCGAGGCTGAATCATCTCGAATTGTGACTTTGCTTGAAACTGGACAAAGTCAACGTCAAGTGGCTCAAGCTTTTTCTGTGAGCCGTTCTACGGTACAGAGAGTGTACAAACGTTACATAGAGACTGGTGGCTTTGTACGACGACATGGTTCCGGCCGACGAAGAGCCACATCAGAGCGTGATGATCGATTTATTGTGTCATCAGCTCTAAGAAATCGTCATCGCACATGGGTTGACGTTCGAAATCTCCTGAGAGAAGTGAGAGGTGTTAATGTTAGCGAGTGGACAGTAAGGCGCCGACTTAGAGCCGCTTCCCTGACGCCACGCAAGTCCGCAACTGGCCCCAAACTCACCCCTGCACATCGAATTGCAAGATTACTTTTTGCCCGAGATCACGTGAATTGGAATTTGGAGCAGTGGAAGAAGGTTCTTATTACTGACGAAAGCAGAATGTGTTTGCATGGTGCCGACGGCCGTAATTTTGTTTACCGGCGACCAGGTGAAAGATATGCACCATGCACTATGCGGAAAACAGTGTCATATGGAGGGGGCTCAGTTATGTTTTGGGCAGGATTCTGTTACGAAGCGAAAACCGAGCTTATATTCATAGAAAACGGATCCCTTACAGCCGCTAGGTATATAACGGAGGTTTTAGGATTTAATGTGATGCCTTTTACTGGGTTCATTGGAGAAGATTTTCTGCTTCTACAATATAATGCTCGCCCACACACTGCTACATCAGTAAGACAGTATCTTCAAGAGGTCGGAGTGTCTACTATTGCCTGGCCAGCGCGAAGCCCTGACCTCAATCCGATAGAGCATGTATGGGACCATCTCAAAAGAAAAGTTAGAAGTCGCGTAGTAGTCCCGAGCAACATTCAAGATTTAAAAAACACCTTATTGGAAGAATGGGAGTCTATTACACAAGATTATCTAAAAAAGTGTGTCAAATCTCTGAAAAACCGATTGAAAGCTGTAATTAAAAATAGAGGCGGTAATACGCATTATTAATTTTTTTTCGATTGGTTTTATACCAATCGAAATCTTTTAATATTTTTTTTCTTAGATTTACGCGAATGTTTGACATTATTAAATAAAACTATCTTTTCGGATTATTTCGCGGATTTATTTTGATTTTTGGGTCCCGACGTTTCGAATGCTTTACAGCATCCATGGTCACGGGAGAGACTGAGGTGTTACATGTCTTGAATGTATAGTTGTTACAGACAGCCTACCCACAATTAACAAAATTAAAGTTGCACCAATTACATTACAATATTTTTTAACTTTAAACATTTTTATAATTTTATAATTTTAATTATAATTGAATATGTAAAATTATTTATTTAATTTTTGCTATTATTTTTATAATTATTACAATTTTAAAAATATTAATTAGTAATCTATATTTAGTGTTGCCATTATTATATTTATAACCATAAAGAAGAATATAAAATATAGTATTAATTATTTAAGCATATAATTTAAAAAGTTAAAATTAATTAGGGATAATAATTTTAATTTAGTTTGCTATTATTTAAAAAACAAATTACTAAGCAACACTATTAATATATACTTTTACAAATGAAATATGAAAAATATTAATCTGATAAGCTGTCATTTTGATCTACACAGTATGAACTTACTACATCTGCCTGTCTGTTATGTTTATATTTATTATTTGATTTTATTATATTAATAACAGGATCCCATGACGATGGTAGTACCCAGCCATCTTCCCTATTGAAATTAGGATGTTTTTTAATTTCTATGGCTTCTCGAATCATTCTAGGGCGCCGTCGTAGCTTTCTACAATATTACCATCTGATAAAATAACTGTATTCTTAGAACACCTTAATTCTATAAATCCTAAAATACAATTTACAATGGAATTAGAATCAGACAATACCTTAGCTTTCCCAGATGTATTAGTTAAACGAAACCCAGATAACACCTTGAGTCATACTGTGTATAGAAAGAAGACCCATACTGATAGGTACCTGAACGGTGAATCTCACCACCATCCTTCACAGTTAGCTACCGTGGGAAAATCTTTGTTTCAGAGAGCGCGCGGGATCTGTGACGAGCAACACCTGGCCGGAGAACTGCAACATGTCAAGCAAGTTCTGCGTGACAACAAGCTGCAAGTGCCGCGCCTGCGTCACAGTGACCGAGTGAAACCAGCCACAGTCGAGCGCGTCCCTGCAGTCTTGCCATACATGAAAGGAGTCACTGACAAGATTGGCGACATTCTAAAGCGAGCTTCAATTAAAACTTACTTCAAGCCGCCAAAGAAAATTAGTCAGTTCTTACCACCTGTCAAGTGCCACATCCCTCTACAAGATGCAGGAGTTTACAAGCTTGATTGTGATTGTGGGCTCTCTTACACTGGACAAACAAAGCGATCCATTAGAACCCGGGTCAAAGAACACATAGCTGATGTGAAGCACCGTCGCAATACAACATCTGCTGTCTGCAAACATAGCCAGGACCGCCCAAGCCATTATATTCGTTTCGATAGACCTCAAATCCTGGCGAAAGAAAACCGATATCGCCCTAGAATGATTCGAGAAGCCATAGAAATTAAAAAACATCCTAATTTCAATAGGGAAGATGGCTGGGTACTACCATCGTCATGGGATCCTGTTATTAATATAATAAAATCAAATAATAAATATAAACATAACAGACAGGCAGATGTAGTAAGTTCATACTGTGTAGATCAAAATGACAGCTTATCAGATTAATATTTTTCATTTTTTCATTTGTAAAAGTATATATTAATAGTGTTGCTTAGTAATTTGTTTTTTAAATAATAGCAAACTAAATTAAAATTATTATCCTTAATTAATTTTAACTTTTTAAATTACACATAGAACAATTATATGGCTTAAATAATTACTACTATATTTTATATTTTTCTTTATGGTTATAAATATAATAATGGCAACACTAAATATAGATTACTAATTAATATTTTTAAAATTGTAATAATTATAAAAATAATACCAAAAATTAAATAAATAATTTTACATATTCAATTATAATTAAAATTATAAAATTATAAAAATGTTTAAAGTTAAAAAATATTGTAATGTAATTGGTGCAACTTTAATTTTGTTAATTGTGGGTAAGCTGTCTGTAACAACTATACATTCAAGACATGTAACACCTCAGTCTCTCCCGTGACCATGGATGCTGTAAAGCATTCGAAACGTCGGGAACCAAAAATCAAAATAAATCCGCGAAATAATCCGAAAAGATAGTTTTATTTAATAAAATCGAAATCTTTTAATTTTCATATTAATTTGCGGCTTACATTTTTATACCAAACTCGCGAAAAATCATTAAATTTGATTTTCATCTATTTTCGAGCAATAATTTTTATTTAAATTATTCAACGATTATTGATTTAGGTACCTAGGGTATACAGCTGCCCATATATAATAACAAAATTAATAAAAAAATATCATATATTAAGTTTGTCCATTTTCTATAGGTGGCCCGATTTTTTTGCATGCCAGTTTAGTTAATAATACTTAGAATATTTTTTGTTAATATATTGGGATCTCATCAGGAACAAAGAAATATAAGTTTCAAAAAATGTCAATATATGGCGTTATATGTGTCGATTTGTTTATTCTTGTTGGAGCAAAATTAATACAAGGAAGGTAATTAGATCTTTAAATTTAGTTTTAAATTAGTAAATAAACGATATGAAATAATGTGCCTATAAATTAAATCTATGATTTTATTTAAACCAAATGAAAAGTTTTGTGCAGGTCTCAATACATTAAAAAAAACATATTTTAATAATACACAATATTGTTATTAATAGGGGTTAAAGTATGAAATTGCCATTTTATTGTAATAGATACTTCGAATTGACATAGAACCTTCATGGTTTGAGATTTTTGAATGAAACTTTTTTCACATGGTACCTACGTAGTTCTTCTTTTAAAAAATATACAACATTCGATTATCGACTTTCAGTAGTTTGTTTTATTCAGCTTAGACAAGAAATATGGATACTTCGAAAATTTGAGTGATTTTTGAATACGAGTTCCGACGCGGAAGTAACGCGGCAGAAACAGTTCGCAATATCAATGTTGCGTTTGGAGAGGGGACTGCTAATGAACGCACCGTGCGATTTTGGTTTAAACGCTTTCGTGATGGAAACTTTGATTTGAAGAACGAACCACGTGGAAGACCGCCTACACAGATGAATAACAATGAATTGAAAGAGATGGTGGAAGCCGATCCGAGTTAAACTTCCTAGGAATTAGCGGCATGGTTTAACGTTACCTTACCAACAATATAGTCATTTGCGTCAAATAAATAAAATAAAAAAATATAAAAAATGGGTGCCTCATGATTTGACTGATCTGCAGAAACGTGTGTTGAAACTTGTGTTGCCTTGTTGAATCGATACAGAAATGAAGGAATATTGGATCGAATAATGACATGTGATGAAAAGTGGATTCTTTACGATAACCGTAAGCGAAAAATGCAATGGCTGACCCCAGGTCAAACGCCGCAACAGTGTCCTAAAGCAAAGCTTACCAATAAAAAGGTAATGGTAACTGTTTGGTGGTCTCAGCATGATGTTATTCACTATAGCTTTCTCCGATTTGGCCAAGCAATAACGGCAGATGTCTACTGTGCCGAACTTCAAACAATGATAGCAAAACTAGCGGTGAAACAGCCCCGACTCATGAATCAATCTTCACCATTATTGCTCCATGATAACGCGAGACCTCATACAGCACGTGAAACTGTTTTAACTCTACAGGAACTGCAATTAGAAACCATTCGTCACCCTCCGTATTCACCAGACCTTGCTCCAACGGACTACCATTTTTTTCGTGATTTGGACAATTTTCTACGTGATAAAAAGTTTTCTTCTCAGGAGGCAGTACAAAATGCTTTCACACAGTTTGCCGAATCTAGATCACCAGAGTTCTATCGCAAAGGCATAAATGATCTTCCTATTAGATGGCAGCAATGTACCTATAGATAATAATGGTAATTATTTTGATTAAATAAATATGTTAAATTAAAAAAAAAACGAATTTCAATTTTTCAGTACAAATCGACAATTTCATACTTTAACCCCTATTATTTCCCAAAGTCATTTCTTTGTCGGTCGCCATATCTCCATTAATACTTTAACAATATTTAGTGACTGATTATTTTCAATGAAAACTTTCTATAACATTCGTTATTGCGTTCATAATATAAAAGGCGTATCTATTTAGTACTCCATACTTTACACGAGAGAGTACGAAGAATTCGCACAGATCGTCTAGAATCTAGATCTTACATATTTTTCTAGGTCATTAAAAAGCTAAACTACCAGGGAAGTATAAATTATAGTGGTGACGCTCCATGCTTTTTTCTTCTTTATTGGCTTGTAATGGCGTTAAAGGAAACTGTATATTCTGCCAGTGTCACACATTGTGAGGTAGACACAATATGACAATGTTAGCAATAATTTTAAAATTTGGCAATTTATTAAAATGAAAAAAGATCGGCATTCGCTATAGAGCTTAAAAACTTAAAATATATAATATATAAAAGGGCAATCACGCCGAATCGTATTACTACTCTCCTTGGCCTTTTTATACAACATAATCTCCAATATACTTACTTACTGGTTGCTACAATGTAAATCACACGTAAACACTCACCGAAGTACCAGGGCAGCAGATGCGGCGAGGAGATAGCTCATCGTACGCTTGGCGGCTATCGACTCAAGTTGCTGACGTACAAGCTCTTCAACTCCGTTTTCGGCATGTTTTCGAAGAGCGCCGCACGATTCTGCCCTTCGCCCTTCTTAACCCAATGGCCGTACACGCGGAATGCGCAACCGTCGATAACCTGAAAAAACACGATGATTATATATTGAAGTCAGATATATTTGTTAAATTTATATTAAAATATTATTAAATTATAAAAATCCAAAAGTTGTACAGTTTTAGAGCTCTAATTTAAAAATCCATCACGACTGTTTTTGTTTTGTTGCTGGTTATAGAGATCTATTAGTTCCCACGGGAACCGTTCATTTTTCCGGGATGAAAAGTAACCTGTTGTTTGACCGGTAATATAAGGTATCAGAATGTTAAATTTTACTAAATTAGGTGCATAAGTTGTTGTGTACTAAGCTGTATAAGATACTATAGTTTTTTAACTATCCCACAGGAATTATTTAATTTTCCGAGATAAAAAGTCTAAGATGTTGCCTGGGGATA
The DNA here is from genome assembly GCA_951806755.1 of Brenthis hecate. NCBI lineage: Eukaryota > Metazoa > Arthropoda > Insecta > Lepidoptera > Nymphalidae > Brenthis > Brenthis hecate. The sequence continues at coordinate 10,266,734 of OX638249.1, read as the reverse complement.
TAAGGTACCACCATGCCAAATTTCATTTAAATCGGTCCAATAGATTCGAAGATTAGCCCGTACAAACAGACAAACAGACAGAGAAACAAAAAAATTGAAAAAAATCCGGATTTGTTCTATTTGTCTTCTTACATCTCCCTGACTCGGTTTTTAGCATTTTTTTTTCTATGTACAGACATTCGACCTCTACAGCTTTATTATAGTATAGAAGACAAGGATGTGCTCCAGCAAGAAATAAGGATGCGCACCATAAAAAAAAATAACTCGAAAACTATACACTTTTGCATAAGCGCTTGGGGGGTCGATTGATAGCTAATGTCCTGTACTATAAACCCTTTAACGGGATCGTGACGTATGTATTACCAATAACTCTGTATAATGTCACTAGCGACTCACCGTCGCTCCGCTCGGGTTCGCACCTGATTACAAACATTATTTTTATACACAGACAACGATTTGGCAAGCGCAAACCGGTAAAGTGGCTATTTAGCTCATTTTAATCTAATTTAAATTGCAAATATTAAGATTTAAAACGGAAAACTTTTTTAAATCAAAATAAAATATAGCCCATATTCGTCAGGGATACAAGCTTCCAAGCATATTTTAAGTATAACGTTAAAAATAAATCGAAAATCTAAAATATAATTTATTTTTAACGCTAAATATAAACCTCCTTACGCTGGGTTCACGCGGCATTGTCCTGCACGTTTTATTGCAATATACGTCTTAACGAATACATAGTGGCACATACATTGTATATGGAACCGTTCACACGTTGTTTGTACAGCAAAAAATCGTTACACCGTTTATACGTTTAACCGAATACTCACCGGACTATTCAAGCAAATCGAATGAACTTTGCCATATTCGGTTTGCAGTGGCGCATAGTTTAGCTTTGTCTCAACGTGTGAGAACTGCGTAACTGCGTATACCGTGTGAACACCCGGCTGATTGTACGTTTTAAATCGAACACAAAAAAATAGTGTAGGACAATGCCGTGTGGACCCACCGTTAGATATTAAATATCTGAATACGAAAATCGTATGACATAATATTGTCATTTGCTTTTCGTATTTGTAGGCAAGTAAATGTGTTTTAACCGAATCCTAATCTCTATCGTTTTTCTTGTATTTCTGCACGTATACCGATTATTATTATTGATTGCATACGTAATAACTTAAATCGGCGTAGGACGCAATTAAGACCAATAGATGTCAATACAAATAATTTAAAAGATTATCCTGAGTTATCTTATAGTGATATAATTCTTGTATCGTTGGGAACGTATCAAATTAAATAGGCCCGATCATATTATGGGGAGTATGTAAGGGCAAATGACTCTTATGTTATAGAAGTACACAGGGAGGTGAACAGGGGGTTATTACAGAAGCTGTCTATATATGAAATTACATGGTTATTATGAGGAAGAATAAAATCAAGACATATAAGCAATAAAATATATTTTATTTATACTTTAGTTGACAACTAAGTGGGAGAAATGCAATAATGCGATATTAATGCAACTGTATTGTGGGGAAAAGAACAGTGGGTTGCTATGCCCACACATGGTTTCATGGTTGGGCACGACACCAAGGTTTTATAATACCTCCTATACAATTATTAAACAATATTTTAATATGTTAGCCTAATGACGATGATTTATAAAATAAATTATAGCATCTAAGTATGTTTTTTATTTCTACATATTACTGCACCATATTAAGCAAACGTGTTTTGTGCGCTCAACTATAATTTACAATTTAGATCTTACTATGATTTATCTAATTTAAAAAACATAAGATTGTTTTTTATAGTACTTAGACGTACCAGACACGTTTGCGATTTCTACGTGCTTCAATAAAAAAACGCGGTAACATATTGAAGATATAATTATAGAAGTGTTCGTAAGAGAGTAGAGACCCCGTGCGCTCATCATTTACCTTATTGAATTATTTGTCACGTAATGATGTCTCATGTGTCAAAATATATATCTTAAACTCTAACCTACAAGTAGCGTATTTAAAACGTTTTTTATTAACTTCGCCGCAGCTGGAGCTCATGAAAATTGGCCTTATGACGGTTTTCTAAATGTATTAATTTAGGACTAATTTTCAAGCCTGTAAAACCGGGCCCCAGTTTGTATGGGGAATGGTTTTATCCTTTACTTATTTATTAGTAGTGTAGATAAAATAACAATATACCAACCTTCCTCAAGGCTCGCATGGTGTACGGGTCGACCATGGCGTCGCATAGCGCGATGGCGCGCGTGGCGGTGTGCGGCAGGTGGCGCAGGCGCACGGCCGCGCGCACCGTCACCAGCGCTATGCGCAACTTGGCCCGCGCATTGAAACCGCCCGACTTTATTGCCTACATGTGAACGTTATCTTATACATATATATAGATACTATAATACGTCAAGAATATATATCAAGACAGATAAATCACAGAAATATAGATACGTCAAGAATATATATCAAGACAGATAAATCACAGAAATATATCGAGACAGAACGGCAAAGAGAGCATGGCGTGTCGAAATGCCAGCTATATAGTATACAAGTTTTTAAATTATGTATTTAAATTTTAAAAACACGAGCTTGTTAGTTAATTGCGAGTCTTGACTTGAGTCATCTTGACGCATTCATGTCGCTAGTTATTCATAGCGAACGAACTTATATTTTAGCTACGGCATATATATGATGTTTGATCGATACACTTTATATAGATAATAAAAATGCACATTTAAAAAAAACAATTAAATTTATTTATTTTTATATTTACTTCTTTGAATGTCAAGTATAATATTATTAACTCTTCTTTCCATTTTTTCATTTTATCTAGATATATTTCTGTGATCTAGACCCAGAAGTTATTCCCAATATCTATAGACTACTAGTAACAACCTTTGTATTCGGGCAAATTTTAACAAACATAACTATATTTTATTTAAATTTGGGATAATTCTAGAATAAAATAGTAGTAAATAGTTCCTATTAAAATTAACATTCAGTAAATACGAATAGGCTGGTAACTATATAATTTATTTTTATTATTCAATGTGAAGCCCATCACTAAATTACAGAAGGTATACTTTCTGAATTTTCATATACTTATATACATATAGGTATATCGTATGGTTTACTCAGACTAAGGTATAATAAAGACAGAGTGTCATAGAACTAAACATGAGGCCAAACAGTATTTTAAAATAATATAATACTAATACCTAAGTATATTCTCTTATTCTTTGAAGAAAGTAACATATATGGTATGTAGGTAACATATATGGCAAAATCGATAACAGTAGCATAAACAGGAAATCACGCTAATATTTTTGACTTTGACATTTTTTTGGCGGGCTCCATCTGTATGATTCTTTAGTCTGAGATGCTTTATTAAACTATGTTATAATACACTCGCCGGCATATTTAGCGGAACACAAAAAAAAGGTCCATTATTAAAAAAATATGGTTTTAATTTAAAATCTACTTACAACACTTCTTTTGTTATTTAAAGTTCCATTTGTTTTACTTAAAATGAGATCACATTAAGAACAGATTTTGCGAGTAAAGGCTATTTGTGAAAAATGGTACATTTTTGAACTTTTCATATAACCGGCAAAAGTGAAAATTAATATTAAAATAACAATTAATTAAATTAGAAAAATGGTGAATAATATCGCGTATTTCCTCCACCTGTTCTTATTAAAGTTTCTATCCGTCTAGGCATACTGAGAATGATGTTATCGATGGTCTCCTGGGATAGTCTCCGCCATTCCTCAACTACGGCGATTCGCAGTTCACCCACGTTTGCAGGAGCTGGAATTCTGGACTTAACTTTTCTTTTCAGCAAGGCCCATACGTGCTCTATTGGGTTCATATCTGGTGATCTCGCCGGCCACTCCATAACAGTGATATTCATATCATTAAGATAAGCTTGAGTTACCCGAGCGGTATGCGGCCGAGCATTATCCTGCATAAAAACAAAATCGTCACCGATATATGGGGCAAACGGTACGACATTTTCTTCTAAAACTTCTCTGATATAGCGGTCTGCAGTCAGACTCCCTCTGTCAATCACTACCAAGTCTGTGCGAGCTCTCAAACAAATGCCCACCCAAACCATTATTGATCCACCACCATATGCAACTGTAGTTTCAAAGTTTGTCTGAATGTATCGTTCTTCTTTGCGTCTGTATATTCTTTGCCTGCCGTCAATTTGATTTAAGAGAATTTTGCACTCATTACTAAACAATACCTTACTCCATTGGTCCGCGTTCCAAAGTCGATGTTCCTGAGCAAAAGTTAGCCTGTTTCTACGATGATTTACCTCGAGCCTTGGAGCCTTGGCGGGCACAAATGAACCCAAACCAACTTCTTCGAACCTTCTTCGTACCGTACGCTCACTTACGGTTACACCCCGCACTGCTTCTAACTCATGCCGGGCTTGGACGGCTGCCAAACGGGGGTTTCTACGTACACGAAGCCGAATGAAACGGTCATCCCTACTCGAAATGCGTCTTTTTCTGCCTTGCCCTGCTCTTCTCACATAAGTACCGGTCTCCCTGAACCGTTGGATAATGCGATGGATCGTTGAAACTGGTCGACAAAGATCTCTGGATATCACTCTGTAGGTTTGACCATTTCTTCGCATTTCGAGTGCCCTCGCAATCTCCGTTGGGGCTAAGTCAGGCATAATTCAGTCCTCAACTCCAAAAAGATACGCGATTAAAAAAAAACTAACAAAAAACAGTATTTCAATGAAATTTTAAATCAAACTCAGAAGGAAGAAATACTCGAAATTCGCTCCAGATAAGGTGTATTTGAATAAAATTAAAACAATTGCATAAAATGTGATGTTCAGTTGTTTTCTTAATTTGAAAATATTTCTTTTTAAATTAAATGACGTATAAACCAGCCAGCAACCTTATATGATAGTGATATCAAACCTTTATTTTATGTTCCGCTAAATATGCCGGTGTGTTTAGTTGGTACTACAAGTAAATAATAATCAAAAATCTAATATTTATTGCTATATCCATGCACATGCAACACTCATTGTATGCACTACGTAAAGCATTTTTGTTTGATTAATGTAGTTTCAAATAGAAGGTAATGTGTAAAACGCGTTCTTCTTGTAAATGTACTAATGTGAGTAAGCGTATTATATATTTTTTTTAACAATTATCTTATTATTTAAAAGGAGAATATCCTAAAACGTATTAGTTAAACAGTTTTATTGTATTTTTTAAATTAAAGCTAGAAATGAAAAAAATAAAAACTATATACGTGTATGTAAAGATCGAATACCTAGTAGTATTAAATAAAAGTTAAAAAATCTCATGTCTACCATTGAACGATTTTACTTATTTAAAGGAAGTGTTGTCCAAATAAATCAATGAAATTGTGAAATGTAACAAAATTACGAAAACTATTATTTTGCTTTCTAAACATCGGATACTCAGAAGGCAAATTAGTCATACATATATTATGTCCAATGTCCATATATTTTAGGCAAGGCTGTGGTAGACCAGAGGTATCGTGCTCGCTTGGGAAACCGAGTGAAGCGGGTTCAAATCCCGGGACTCGCACCTCTGATATTTTCATTTGCGAACCATATCTAACATGATTACCCCTTATCTTACTGCGAAGAAAAACATTGTGAGGAAACCTGCATGTCTGAGAAAAACCTATCAAGTTTTCGAAAGACATGTGAAGTCCGCCAACCCGCACTTGGCCAGCGTAGCGGACTATGGTCTGATCCCCCTCGTATTGAAAAGAGGCCCGTGCCCAGCAGTGGGACGTTTAAAAGGGCTGAATACATACATACATTTGCAGAATGAAAAATTTGAAAAAAAGCACACCTATTGTAATTAAGAACTCGCGACTCACTCTCGGTTCGCTCGGGTTCGTCATTAATTGTCAACATTATTTTCATATACAGGCAACGATATCGCCATCGCAGTCCGGTAAAACTTTTTAAAATCAAAATAAAATATAGCCTATATCCGTCAGGGATAGCGTAGCTTTCTATTGGTGAAAGAATTTTTGGAATCGATTCATTAGTTCCAGAGATTACCCCCCACATACAAACAAAGTTATATATACATATGTATATATACATATATTACATATATATGTATTTATATATATATATATATATATATATATATATATATATATATATATATATTACATATATATGTATAATATATATACATATATTAGTATAGATGTATTTATTATATGCGTGCGTATATGTGTGTGTTATTTGTATGAGTTAATTGCAAGGAATCACTTGCATAACATTACCATTGCCAGTTGGTCGATCCTGGACATTTTGCGGCTGGTGCCGGAGAAGGACTTCTTGATTGGCGTCATGTCTTGGTCCCATAGCTAACAAAATCATCATAAACGTAAACGTGCCATTAGAGCGAAAAAAAACCAACAATATCACGTCATTATACATATTGTTAAATATTTAAAAAAGTAATTAAAAAAAGTATTAAATTTATTGTTTTTAAAAAAATAATAATAATTGTCCATCCAGATTATTCCAAAGACTTTTAATTAACATAAAAAACTATATTAATAACAAATTCATTAAAATCATTTTAAAAACTGTTAAATTTCTAATGAATTCTTGTAATAATTTATTTTCGCTTCAATGTGACATGCTTTGAAAAATTAAATTAATTTAAACATATATTATGCATTTACGTGAAGGCATAAGCTCTACTCTCCATACACCGATGTTGTGTATGTACCTATTATTGACATAAGCATATTTATGTACAAAGACCATAGAAAGACTTGAAAGCGTTAATAAGAAAATATTGCTAGAAAAAAAATTGAAAAAGAAAAAAAAGCAAATGTCGCGTCAAATCACGTCACGTTAAAAACGCGATGTCTTTTATTTTTTTTAAAAAGAATATTTTTAGTACATTCTAGCAACAAAAAAAATAACAAATACTATAAAAAGTATTTTGTTATACTTGTTTTGTAAAAGCCATAGCCGTAGAGAATGGACTGAGCATGAAATTGACTACTCTCTAGAAAGAGTGATAGCGAACGTGCGGCCAATACGTTCCTGTTTTTTATTTCAATTTGAATTTATAAATGCAATGTTTAAAAAAATTAAGATATGATTAAACAATTTATATAATATTATAATGGAATATAAAACGGTTATAAATATCTATCTACATTAATCGTATTTCAATTAATACAGGAGACTTCTGGCCGCACATTCGTTGTGTCTCTGTCGCACCTTTCCGCCATTTTTAGCTGACGGCTGGTAAAGAAACATTCAGTCCACTCTCTAACGTTTATGGTAAAAGCTAAATTGTGAGATAATTCGCGCAAAAGTACCAGAGCGTCATACAACACGAAGAGGTCACTCACCACTGTATGGAAGAATGGATGTAGCAAAGCGTGCTCTAAAGGGATTCTTTCGTTCGGTTCGACGACTAGCAGTCGTCTTATCAGATCCTTTGGATCTTCTACAAACATAATTGATATTTTTTATTATTTACTTTCAAATCTTTTATACGAAAACTATATTGTTAGATTCAATTTAAGTCTATACAAGTACACTTCCGCTCATTAACCGAAATTAAATTTTAAGAACGCTAAATTTTAAACTCGGTCCAACGAATACTATAGAGAGTGTCATTGAACTAAATATGAAGCAAAACAATAATAATTTAAAATAATAATAAAACAGAATACAAGTTTTAATAGAATATTCATTACTGCGATAAGTAAATAAGTGTTTATAAATAAAAATAGCTAATGGATTTCATTATAATGAAGAAAAAAAATAAACAAATAAGCTAATATTATGCTATCTCTCTTTCAAAAGAAAAATACAAAATAATATAATTTTATTTTTATTAAGCATATTTTTTTCCTCAAAAATTGTAAATTAACGATTAATACCTATAGTATAATCATTTTCTTATCTTTAAAAAAATAAACAAGCTGTCAAAATAGTAGCATTAACGGCAAAACATGCTACAATTTTTGACTTTGACATTTTTTTGGCGGGCTCCATCTATGTAATTCTTTGGTCTGCAATTTTAAATTTCTTCCGCATAAGCCAGTATAAAATACAATTTAGTTTCAAGGAAATCGCGTTACGCCACATAATAGATAGTGCCACAGAAAATGTACAAACTTATATAAAATAGATATAACAATGTAAACAAATGGGAGTTAAAATACAAACCTGATATATCAGCCCATTCAGGACTGGTGAAGGAGTATTTCCCTTCCATAATATTACGCAACATCACCATTTGCTTGCGATGCCAAAATGGCGGACACCCTACTAATCTAGAATTAAAAAAAAATACATAATTATTAAGTAAAAAAATAATAAAAAAACACCCAGCAAAAACTTTAAAGCAAGACTAAAAGATAAAAACTAAAAAAAAAGTTAAAACATACATTAAAAAAATGAAAGAGTGCGTGTATTATTGTGTACACGCGCAAGAAGTGAAACTTCTGTAAGTTATCGGTGGTATTTATGAAATTCAATTTACGAGTATGTTTTAAATAATTAGTATAGGAGAGATACTGAAAAAACGTTTTCTATCGATTTGAATAAGGAAAACAATATTTTATTATTCACATATGACAGATAGTGTTAAGATAAAATTTAAATTTCAATGAAAATATGTTGTATGTTATTTTTTTTATAAATATCTATTTTATATAATTTATTCTTTGAAATATTCATATTATATCCGTCCGTCCGTCTGTCAGACGGCTGTAATCTCATGAACCGTAATAGGTAGTAGAAATTTTTACAAAGTATGTATTTCTATTACCGCCATAACAACAAATAATAAAAAAATAAAACTACAAGAAACATTTTTTAACGTTCATTACAATTTAACTCGCACTTCACTGATTTTAATTTCGCCTCTCATAGCACGCCAAAAGAAGTTTCCCTTCAAAAATGGTCATAAATAAAATTTAAATGGCAACACTGTTATTCGACATTGATCAAGAAATTAACGAAATAAATAATAATCAAACGACCAAACACTCCACACATACACACTACATTAAAATATATACAATATATATCTAATATATAAAATTTCCATGTCACAAATCACAATGTTTGTTACCGTACTCCTCCGAAACGGCTTTACCGATTTTTACCAAATTTTATATGCGTATTCAGTAGGTCTGAGAATCGGCTACTATCTATTTTTCATACCCCTAAGTGATAAGGATAAGGGTGGTCCTCCCAGACCCCACCCCAGGGACGAACCCGAGCGGAGCGAGGGTGAGTCGCTAGTTATGTATAAATGTAAGCACTAAACAAAATTATGTCAAAAAATAGATTGTATCAAAAAAAATTTATTAATAGCATTATAATGCACTATAATAACTAAATAATTAATTTAACCGAACGTCCATTAAAATACATTCGACTAACACGATTGGTAGAATAGTTTCACGTTTTCTGCAATAAAAACTCATTACACAGTAATATTAGAAGTATTTAAAATTAAAAAAATTCAGTGCGAATAGGAGATTGTACGAATCACTAGCGTTTTCCCGCGGCTCCACTCGCATAGTACAATTATGTATTACTAATGTATCCTTATTAATTATAGTATACTAGCAGAACCCAAATCTACAAAATATACTCTAATAGATAGGTTTAATACAAACTGTCATCCCCTATTTTACCCCCTTAACGGATGAATTTCGAAAAATGCAAAAACACGTATTTATTTGAATCTATTGAAGAGCATTAACACCAAGTTTCAAATAATTGTGATCATAAATATTTTTTGGGTTGTATTACACGTATTTTCTTGTGGGAATGATGATAATCTCCACAGGTAAAAATTAGCCTGTCACTCTCCAACCCTCCAACTATTTCCACACAAAAAATCACGCCAATCCCGTCACTCTGTTTCGACGTGAAAGAAGGACAAACAAACCAAACATACTTTCATATTTATAATATTAGTATGGATGTGTCACTCCGATGTACATAAGCTATATTGGTGTAAAGATAGATATATAGATAGATAGATATAAGTACTCTTTATTGTACAACATATTAAAACAAACAAACACAACGAAAATAATACACAAAGAAAAGATGTACAGCAGCGGCGGCCTTATCGCTAAAAGCGATCTCTTTCAGGCAACCTTGCGGTGGAGGAATGTGTGGTATAATCAGTAGGCGGTGTACAGAATAGCTATTATAATTGTATAAATACATACATATGTACATACATACACATCTATATCTATAAATAAATATAATGGAAGTGTCAGTTTGTGATGTCAAAATAATAGCTTTTCACTAAATGCATACGAAAGTATCTATATGATACGGTAATTATAAAAAAACAATTTTTCAATTATCTGTCCGGTATTTGTTCCGGCTAATCTCCGAAACGGCTGAAATTGTGAAAAAATTCGCTCACCTAGAGACGCACCCGAGCGAAGCGAGATTAAGTTGCAAGTTATAGCCTATATGTTACTCGTAATGTATAAGCTATATTAGTGTAGTTTCATCAAAAATCGTTCAGTAGTTTTTGCGTGAACGAGTAACAAACATATATTCTCACAAACTCGCATTTATAATATAAATAACTAAAATTTATAAAACAACACTTACAATGTGAACATGATAACGCCGCACGCCCAACTGTAATACAAATTATGCGTATTTTAACCTAGAAAAATAGTTTTGGTATTTATTATAATTGTGAAGATTTTATCAATAGGCACGTTTCATAATAAACAAAAATGAGGTTGAATTTGTAGATTGGAATGTTATTAAATAATTACTTTAGTTATTATTGATCTAATTTATGTGACTTTACTTTTGTGTTATATTAAAAAAAAACGTCAAAAATTCTGAAAATTGTAAATCAATTATTGGAGATATAAGATAACATACACACAAAAAGTAGACTCAAATTAAGTGCAACTTAAAAAGTGAAAGTCAAAAATATACCCTATTATGACAGGCGCGATTTTAATACAACTGGCTTCAATATATAAGCATGATAAACTACTATTATGTATTTAGATGGTTTTTTTTCTAAAAAATCTACATTTAATAGTAATTATTCCCCCCTTACAGGTGTATTTAAAAAAATACAATCGAATTGAGTATCTTCTTTTTTGAAGTCGGCCAATGAAACATTTTAACTCACATGTCAACTTCCTTCCCATAGCCGGGCGCGTCGTCGAACATATTCGCCTTAAGTGTTTCGGGCGCCAAATAACCCGGTGTACCGCATAGTTCTGAAATGGAAAAAAATAACATCCTTATTATGTATGCTTGTGAATAAAAAAAAATAAACCGACTTCAAAGCCACTTAAAATTAAACATTCCACCCTGGGGGGTGGTTTTTACATTTTTATTTATTTATTTATTTATAAACAAAAACGAATCCGGAATTCAACAATGAGCCGATCACTAGATAGAGATTTGACGACACCTTTGGCTCAGTTTGTAGTAACCCTGCTTGCTTGCTGTGCCAGCGGTCGCGGGTTCGAGTCCCGCTGGGGGCATTTATTTGTGTGATGAGCACGAATGTTTGTACTCCAGTCATGGGTGTTTATATTTATAATATGTATGTATTTAAAATTATATAGTGTATCAACTATCTGGTATACATAACACAGGCCTCGTAGCTTACCATGGAACTAGATGGTGGTGTGTGTTAATGTCCCAACATATTAGATATTAATAAAAAACTTATAAACAGATACATATATTGATTTATAAAAAAATATTAAATGTTTGTGTGTATGAATGCGTATGTATAAACAACTGAGTGTACATAATATGTTGGTAGATATAAATATAATTATAGATACGTGTTTTCTTTAAACGGCAATGCTTAAAAATTACTCTATATCTTAAAATATTTAAGACTAGCACAACCCGCGGCTTCGCCCGCGTTCAAACTTCCGATCGCTATCCAACTTCACAGGATTACCCGCTGGGCTAATCTGATGATTGCCTGAAAATTTTATCAAAATCGTTCCGGACGTTTTGGAATCCATAGGGAGCATACATACACACATTGATTTTTATATACATACATAAATTTAAGTCATATCAGCTAAAAGCGAAATTACTTTTTGAGCTAAGCGATTAAAAGAAAATATGGATGGTTGGATGGATTTTTCTAGAACAAGTAGTAATACACTTAGGAATGGTTAAGTTATAGAATCTGTATGAAGTGAATGACTACAATGGAAGCAATCAATAAAATATGCAGAGATCATAGATAAATGAAGTACGGTATATCTACTCAGTACTTATATATCAACATCATCATATATGTCGTATTAGCAATTAAGATAACTAGTTACCGACTCTCCCAGAGAGAGTAATGTTTTTCAAGTGTAGGTATATCTGATTATAGCATTTAGTATAAATTTCTCAGAGATGAGATATTTTCCCACAGTAAAAAATATTCTATACTAGCTGCTCACCTTCGATTCGCTCGGGTTCGCCTCTAGAAAAGCACAAACAAATCTATCCCACGGGAATCGTTCATTTTTCCGGGATAAAAAGTACCCTGTTGTTTGACCGGTAATATAAGGTATCACCTTGCCAAATTTAACTAAATTATTTATATAATATAATAAAGTCATCATTTTCTTTTTAGCCAGCAAAATAAGAAAGAAAATTTCAATTTCCATAACTTCCCAAAGATTTCCACCTACGCAATCTCAGACATTTTTTATCTCAATCTGTATTAAATATATACTTAACTCCTTCAGTCCTTCTAACTGAAGACGCTTAATTATCGTTGATATTTCAACTGATAATTAATTAATTTAATTACATTTGTGTAATTAACTTAATATTTTATCAGTTACCGCCACTTTTATTTATACTTAACATGCGAAGTTACACACAAAAGCTGGTTTGAAATTCAATATGTAGGTAACATAAGTAACAATGTTGTGTGGAGGCGACAAAGCATAAAGAGAACATTACTGTACAACGTGACTACATTCCATTATACGAATGTTTTTATTATATAATTAATATATCTTAGCTTATTATATTTTTTTTATAATACACAAGGTTTATGGAATCAATTTTGATGGAGCGGTCTTGATCAGTCGTGAGAAAGTATGGAAGAAAAAATGCAAATATTCCAGACTTATATTATAATACAATGACTTATAATATAAATAAATAAAATAAATTTTAATTTACATGTTATTGAAAAGAATTATTAATAAAAAACTTAAAAATGTTCTTTTTAAAACATGTATTTTACTTTCATAATTTCAGCTCAAAATTCACCTTATTTTTAACCAACTTCAAAAAAAGGGGAGGTTCTATGTTCGTCTGTATATATTTTTTTATGGATGCCGATGCAAAGCAAAGCAAATCTATTTCGATACGTATAAATATATCACAAATGAATATATAATATTTTAACTATAGAGTTCATATCTTGTTCATTTTTTTATAGTTCATATTTACTATTAGATATTCATTATTTATTTCGTAAAATTCTTAAAGCATTGTCGGCTGGCACATACTTAGAAAATACCTGATTACGATTAGGTGTCTGTAGTAAATGACCAGGCACTAAAAAGTAAAAAATTACTAAACATCCGTTTAGCTATTTTTTACTTTTTAGAGTCAGTTTTTATTTATTTTTATTATTTTTGTTATGTAATAATCCCGTCAGATTAAAATATATTCAATATTATTAATAAATCAATAATACAAAAAGTTAGTGCGTATTTAATAAATTTTGTTTACATAATTACTAAAGAAGAAAAATGATTAAAAAATCTTTCTCACCGAACAATTTTTCTCCATCTTTCAGCACCTTGGCAAAACCGAAGTCCGTGATCTTTACATTAAGCTGGTCGTCCAATAAAATGTTCTCTGGTTTGAGGTCGCGATGTACGATGCTTTTGCTGTGGATAAATCTTACGCCTTCCAACACTTGCCTGTAAAAAATAAAATAAAATTATGATAACTGTCATTTTATATATATTTATAATTATAACTATTTACGGTTAAGGAAGAATAAAAAGAAAAAGTCCTAATATATATTATGTGTATACGTTATTGTATAATATATACGTTATTACATATATTGGACCATGACCTGATTCCCCTCGCATCAATCCCCTTGAGCCAAGGTCTTCTATCAATGCTCTTTCAAAAATGTTCATGCTAAGAGCCTTGGCATCTTTAGCAGCCTACCTAACCCTGCCTACCTGCCTAATACCTGCTAACATTTTAAAATCATAAAACTTCAGGTTTCTCAATAAAAAAAATCTCTTAAAAATAAAAGGATTCCGATTGGTCTATAATATTTCTGATTTAAATATTTAAAACAAAAACAAATTGTTGACATCATAATTATACAAAAAAAATACTATGCGAAGAATATATTTTCACTTGCATTATAATATTAAAAATATTAGGTATAAATAAAAAAAAACTTTACTTAATAAATGCGAAAATATTGTTAATAGCTTCTTCATTTATTCGCGTTTCATTTTCTTCTGAATTCCTTTTAAAGGAGACACTGACCGCCATTTTGTTTAAATTAAGAAAAAATACAATTTTCAAACAAACAAGCACAAATTTTGAGAAAAACTACCAAGAGCACATACATAACCATGCAAGAGACTACAACTGATCTGCACTTGTTGAGAATCTGCGCGTGTCTTGGTTTTATGCATTGTTCATATTCAGAATCCGTAAGCTATTGTTTTGTTTCACGAAGACGTATTAGGTACCTACTTACTAAGCACAAAAGTATTATACCATCATCCCGGAAAATGAAACCAAAGGGATATGAGAACTAATAAAACGCGTAGCAAACGGCGGAAAAAAGATAATTTTACACTAATAATAAATGTCTATTTATTATTTTAAAGGCTTTTTTTGAGCTCATCGACAATCAAACTCAGAATAATTTGTGATCTTTCTTAAAGTAATTTTAGTGGTCGTGAGTGCGTAAGTGATCCTGAGACACCCCATTCAAGATGGGCGAGGTTCTATTGGTTTTTTACGTTGTACAGGCGGTATGCGTTTTTTAAATCTATTCGTTTTTTTACGTTGTACAGGCGGTATGCGTTTTTTAAACATATTGTGTACAGAATATAGACCCCAAAACAATAGTTATTGAATTTTTCGTCTGTTTGTCTGTTTACTTTTACGCAAAAAGTACCTACTGAAGGAATTTTTACCAATTTTTGTGTAGTGATAAGCGCTAGCTATACTCGGATCAACATTTCGGGTACCTTTTACTATTGGAAAATCTATCATCCATACGGAAAAATAATAACTGATTCTCTTGAGTCGTCCTTTGAAATTTACATAGCTAACACTGGGTAAACCTTAAGACATACATATTCGTAAATTGTACATCAAAACAATGTGCTATGCTAGAAAATTGTAGGTTTTAAGAAAGCCTACAGAAAACTCTGTAATACAACAAGGTACACTCGCAATAATTCTTTTTATCTATTTACTAGCGACTCACCCTCCTTTATAATATTTATCTATTTAAATGGGAAGCAGCCTAACGGACCTAGGGTAAGACGTTAGATAAAAATAAAAACCCAAATCAAGCACTGATCTCATGGGGTATAATAATAACATCAAATATTAAAGGATGGATCTGTATAAAGTTATTGTTTAAAATAGTTTCTTTTGTAAGATATACAATTCCGTAGACATTATTTTGATATATTTCGTAAGGTTTAGGCAACGCGACGTTAGGAATGTAAGCGCCCAAAAATATGTTTTATACGACAGCATCTTTGAAATTCTCGGCTTTTCGGCATCTATTATACGTATAAACCTTCCGGAAGAAAACTCTACGTCTAAATCTGGTGCGTAGTTTAGAAGAATTTACCAAAGAAACAGATGAAAAGAGCGACTTTACTTAATACTAAGATAATTATTAAATAGTTAGAGTTTTATTATAGTAGATAGATCAATAAACGCTCAAATTCGGTTGACGGTCGCCTCGAGAATTTTATCAAGGTTAACTCATGCTAAGTGCTTACACGATTAGGAGGGAGTCAATGTTAAAATAATATAATGACGTCAATTTCGACAAATCTTACGATATAAAAGTTGACTTTGCATTCAAAATATTTTGATCATCCAAAGTATTGTTTAAAGTTGAAAATGAATTCTTTATTTTTGTATATTTTTAGGGTTTAGTACCCAAACAAATTCAGTCGAAATTCTAGGATATTAATACTTTATTAGGTTTACGCAAATATTTGACATTTTAAATAAACCTATCTTTACGGATTTTTTCGAGAATTTATTTAGATTTTTGGTTCCCGACGTTTCGAATGCTTTACAGCAATCATGGTCACGAGAGAGACTAAGGTTTTAGACGTCTCAAAGGCATTATATAGTTATAAAAAGCCTATGCAATCTGTTCCTCTCCACTACCTTTATAGGATAAAAGTTATATTTAATTTATTGTTGTATCTCTTTAACCAAAGTAGGTAAAAAATGAATGTTTAAAGAAATTATTATAACAGAGGTTTATGTTATAAATTATAAATAAGCAAGAAGAAAAAACATAAGGGCGGCTATCATGCAAGATACCCCAAATTAAAACAAAACCACTCGCCTGACCAACTTCAGGAAAAGAGGTTATCAAATAAACCCATACATAATATGTACATATGTAATAATATTGGAATTGAAAAATATTTATACATGTTTTTCTATCAAGAGGCAAACAAATGTAAAAAATTTCATGAGTATTTATATATGCATGTGTGCCAGTCTAGATATTTTATGACTATATTGGCATGCAATAATATTTTTTTATTGGATTAATAAGGTAAAACTAAATGAATATATTTAAAAGTACTTTTTTATACTAGATATAATATATGAAGAAACATAGAAAAAACTATCAAAAATATCACTATGGTATATCGGGCTTTAAATACATAGTCGCAGGAAGTATATATATATATATATATATATATATATATATATATATATATATATATATATATATATATATATATATATATAACATATTTTATATTTTCAAAAACTATTGATAAATCAATATAGTTCAGAGATATGTATTGTATGTACCAGTTTTTATTTAAGTACTAGCCATTATCTATACTAATATTATAAAGAAGTAAAGCTTTTGAGTTTGTGAGATAGTGACATTGTAGGGCGTAATCTCTGGATCTACTGAACCGATTTAGATAAAATTTGGTAAGAAGATAGTTTGAGACCCTATTTTATTACGCACGACGTGTGGGACTCACCGGCAAAGCCAGCACTACCCACTAAAACCTTCCCCCGTCTTGATGGGGCCTCGCAGGATCGCTTACGTATTCAACTACGACGCCCCGACGGCAGGTCTGCCGAAGCAGACCACCACAACCATGGGGTTGCTCCAAGGTCCACTCTGCTATCAGAGAAGTACCAGGAGCAACCCGCATGGTACTCCGCCCACCGAAGAGGGCCAACTCCCACCGCCCACCGAAGTGGGCCACCTCCCTGTGCGTTTCTTGGCTTCACGCCCGGCTGGATTGCCGGGCACTACTGAGCCCCCCCGCCACGACAAGGTGAACGCACGTTGAGGGGGATAGTTTGAGACCCTGGGAAGGATACAGGGTATGAAATTATCAAGATAAATATATTTTTTGATAATTATCGCGATAATTATCAGATAATTATCCGATAATTATCAAACAGATATAAACTTAGCAATCCTTGAGTAGGTATTGGTATTTGACTATTTACCTATCATAATTTACGTTAGAATAAATTATACACTTTTAACAATCAAGGTAATCTTTTATTATTATTATTTCTTCATTATTTTGACATATATAAACTTAGAAATAAAAACAGAGTAAATTTAACCAACTATAGTAGTATAGACAATATTTCATTAAATTAAAGGTCTCTGCCCACTATACCATCTCATACCATGACAGTGCTAGGACCGTGTCAGGCAAAAAAATATTCTTCGTAATGAAAAATATGAGACTACGCTCACTAGACCGTTCCATCACCGACCAAGATCTTTCCGTCACCGACCAACACCGTCGCGTGCTGTGCATGGAAAATTAACAATAATTGTCGGCAAGAATATTATGCCGGTGCCGATACGCTCCGTGTCTGGCACGCGATGTGGCCGAACCGGTGCGCACGGACGGCGAAACGGTGAGCACACGGGTTTTAATTGCGTACAATGACCTTTCCAAGCCCGTTATAAACGTGTTGTCACTTGTCTTCTGGTGATAATATTTCTTTTAAAATATTATTTATTTAAAACGGCGTGAACCTAGTAACGTCGCGGTCGACTGATGTTATTCTCTTTCTTCCTCGTCTAAAACAATGGCTATCATTGTTAATTCTCTGTCGGACAAGTTTCTAATAGCCATCGTATAGGTATGGGAAATAATTTTCGTAACAAAAATATTCACTCGCCCGAGAAAACTTGAACTATGTGACTATGGACATGACACGCGAATAATACGCAATTGATACACGAATGATACGTTCTAGTGGGCGACACGGACTACTATTAGTCCGTGTCGCTTGTTTCCGTGCCTGATACGTTCATAGTATGGTCATGGTATGAGATAGTGTAGTAGGCAGACTCCTTAATGATTGGAATATCATCCTCCTCAACTGCATTAACTCAGTTTGCTGATTGAGTTTTTTGAGCTGATTGAGAGAGTTCAGTTAGCTGATCCACAATTTGAAGCGTTACAAATTAAATATTTTCAATTATATTTATCAAAGATACTTACCAACCCATATTTATTATACCAAACGATAATTATCTTTGATAATTATCGTTTCGAACCCTGGAAGGATATAAGATACTTTTTATTCCCGGAAATCATCCCTTAAGGGGGTGAAAATGGGGATGAAAGTTTGTATGGGGAATCAAACTAAGAACGAACCCGAGCAAAGCAAGAGTGAGTCACTAGTCTGTATAAATGTTATAAATGTGAAAGTGTGTGAGTTTATATGGATGTTTGTTACTGTTTCACACCAGAACGGCTGAACAGATCTGGATGATATTTGGCACAAAGATAGATTAGTCTGGAATAGCACATAGGATATTTTTATCCCGAAAAAATATACAGTTCTTGAGGGATAGATTTGTTTTTGTTCTTTAAAGGTGAGCCGCTAGTATTATGTATAATTTTAACTACAGTGAATTTGTAATGTTTTTTGTAAGCTATACAATATTTAAATAAAATTATTGTTAGTATTGTTTATTCTGTCTCTTACCTCATAATATATCTAGTTTTTTTCTCAGATAGGGTCACAACTGAAGTAAGGTAGTCAAAAAGTTCTCCATTCTTGCACAACTCAAATACCAAGAATATAAATGTTTCCGATTCAAATACATCTTGTAGTTCAACTGCAAATAATTACTAAGTTTAAGTTAATATAGCATACTTTTTTTCTTTAGTTTCCTAAGGTGTTTGAAAACGAAAATGCCTATTATGCAAAGAGTATTTCTTGAGGTTTTTAATGCTATAATAATAATAATATTATAAAAATTACATTAAAATGTTTGTTGTAACAAAGCTTTGATATTATTTATAATTTAAAAATTTATGTTCCCATTTTTCAATATTATAATAACTCACTCACTAATATATGGATGTCCAGCAACCATCCTCAGTATGCTGATCTCCTGTCGAGTGGCATCCCGCATTATATGAGTATCCACTCCATCCTGAGACTCTTGGCTGAGATCTATAATTTTTGCTGCATACTCTTTGCCCGTTTCCTTTTCTACACATCTTCTAACAGTTGAACTTATACCTCTAAAACACAAAATTTATAATTGAATTATTTATATAGACAGAACAAATGTTTATGAAACACCTAATATTATATGATATTAAGAATTGGGATGATAACAATATGTACTAATAGCTTATTTTATAAAATCATATGTATAGATTTTCTAAACCATTTTGCCTAACTATTGATCACGTAAGTCTATTTAGATTTGCCAAGGTCACTGAAGACTTACAAAATATTAACTATAACCCGTTCTGAGAACCTAAAAAAACCTTTATGATAATTTTGGTACCTGAATAACAAATTTGGCAACAACACAAATTCAGCAGTTACTTCGCATTAAGCACTAGATATAAAAATATCAACATCTTATATATATTGACATACCTCCCAATAATTTCTTTCGGCTCATATTTTGCATAGAACTCCTTAGCTGCATCCTTATCGGGCAAATTGTCGTCGTCTTCTTCCTTTGCCATGCTTATTTTGTCGAAGCTTATTATTTTTTTAAACACAAACTACTAACATTAGCTACTAATTTTTCACAATGACGAAAGGTTATAGGTATAGAAGTTAGAAAAAACTATTTATGCATCATAAGCACTGGCACACTGATATTATATTTTAAATGTATTATTTAATTCGAATAATTAGAAGCAAATCAAAAGTATTAATCGCTAAATAAATCTATTATTATTTTTGACTGTTTTTGACCACAGTCTCCAAGTTGAATTAAATTTGACAATTGATTATTGACAATTGACATCCAAAATTAATTCAATACCTACATTTTACATTGTCTTTGGTTCACATACAGATTATAAATGATTTGCGTGCATATAAAATGTAATTAAAATTAAAAGTTAAATAATAGTTTGTGAAACTGTGTCCAAAAACAAATAAAAAATCAAGGCTTGTTTTTATATACATTATCTGTTATATAATTTTATGTATATTGTAAAATAAATATACTAATTATATAACATTGAAGTCCTTTATATGTTGTATGTACGGGGTAATCTTTAAAATCTGAAAACTCTTTCACTAATGCGAAACTATATTTTGGCTGAGTGCTATCAACTATTTTTATTACGATAAAAATATTACTTATGATAGTAATCATTTACCTTTAATTGAAGTCGGAAAAATATATAATTAACTCACTAGTTAATTATGAATAAGTCAACTTTAGTGTTGGTTAAAACTTAAAGGATTTTTAAAGTTTCGTGGCCAAGAAGCTTTAAGAGACACTATAAAGAAATCTGTTTTTATCTTTACAATTTTGTCATGCTCGTCTATCCGGAAATCGCGTATCGTGGACATTTTATACATAATATATAATACGGTAGCAATACAGCTGAAACTCAAAAAGTATGTAAACTTTGATGCAATAATATAGCAAAACAATATTGTAAATAATAAAAAAAGAAACTTAGGGATGGCAAATATTAAGTGGACACATATCATATAATACTAGAAGTGGGCAAACCAAGGCAACCTAATCGAAAATCTTTGAATCATTAAAAATTTCACAAACACGTTTATTGTATTAAAATATAAAGCTATACAATACCTATATCTGTGCTAAATTCTATCTAGTCCATGTCAACAGCTGATTTTGTCTATACCTTACATGTCAAACATATTTTATCTCTTTTACTCATACTGTTTTGTGATTTTCTTTTTCACATTATTTTGTGGTGTGTTTTCTCTTGTTGTTCCGTCCGATGGTGTTAATTTTTTTGGTGATAAGAAAATTACATGTAGTGTTTTCCAGTGATTATTTCGTACTTTTTTAAACTTTGATAATTGGATATCAGTGCTGAGTGCGTGATCTAAGAGATAAAAAACAGGTAAGAAGTTATTGCGCATTCAAAATTTTATACAGTGACAGTAGTTGCTACTAATTGAAACATCTTATCAACCTTGAGCTAGGAAAAACAACTTAAGTATGGTACATTTCTTTCTTCTAAACCATCTTGAAAAATGTACGTATTGAATAAAGGTCAAATAAGATTTTGTACTAGGTTGTTATTTCAAACCTATAACAAAAATTTGTGTGTTTCTTAACAACTGGCGTCTTTGGACCATAGGTCAAGTACAAAGCCTTCCTACAAAAATAGAACAAATGAAAAAAAGGAAGGTATTTTTCATACTATGTCTGATAGAAGGATATGTTGAATTCTATTTTACTTTATAACCTTACATATAAAATTGTATTATACCCACAAAAATGTAATATAACATCATGTTAGTATTTCCTACTTATAATATAACTGATAATTTTTATTGGCAATTATTTTTTTTTATTCTGCAATTTATATTGGTATACATATTTTAAAGTTTGAAAACATTAACTTTATTTTATCTGACGTTCATATTTTACTTTAATAAAGGCTTATAACCCTTTATATATATATATATATATATATATATATATATATATAATATATATATATATATATGATATGTATCTCCAATATAATTCTTATACTAAATAATTTATATATATTTCTACATGGCTTTCAGAAGTTTGGGCTATGTGATGCTTAAATATATTTAATAATACACAACCACATAAATGTAATTTTTTATTCTTACAAGATTCTCCTGCTGTAGTAACTGTTTTTATAATTCCTAGATGTGCCTACTGGCATGAAAAATTGTATAAACTAAGAATGAACTAGTCTAGACTAAAAATGGACCTAGATCCATTATCAGTTAATGAAATCAATCAGTAGATCTTTGCATTGTCGATTGAAAGTATGACAGATTAATAAATACTCTTTGACACAATATTAGTACAAATCATGTTAGGTAATAGTTACAAATGAGATGAAAAAGCCAAAATAACTAAGATAGTCTAGAATAAATTGTCTCAATAAGGTCAATGTTTGAATGTTCTATATTTTTGAATTAAAGCAAACATAATTACTATTTAAATACTCTGAATGGGCTTAATTACATAAAATGTCAATAACCCAGTTATACTATATTTCATATTAAATCTTCTATACATATAATAAAAGTGTAACTGATCACTGTCTGTACATAAAAGATACTTTAGTAAAACTATCATTGGAGGTCTTTATTTACACAATAGAACCCAAAACAATGATTTTTAGAATTTTTGTCTGTTTGTCTGTGCGTTTGTGTGTGTTAATCTCAGAAACGGTTTAACCAATTTGGATGCGGTGTTCACTAATATATTGTGGTAAGCTTCACTTAACATTTAGTGTTTGTTTTATTTCAATCGGTTCATAAATAAAAAAGTAATGTCAGTAAGTTAAAACTTAAAATCATAACAACTTAAACTTAAAGCCACTTTCAGTATTCTTATTCTGAGTTCTAATCGGTATAATAGTTTGTACTTCCCCCAAATTTATATTTTTTATTATAAGTATTAGCTGCCTATTTATAATGTTACCTACATAAAACTAATGTTTCTCAGTAAGTGAATTGTATTCTTTTGAGTAATAAATGAATTTTCAACCTAAAAAAATCACTAAAAACCAAAAATATCACATATATCTTTCTCACTAAAAAATCACCTATAAGTAACTTTCTCACCTAAATAGACTATCTTCTACTTAAAGTACTCTTATAATTTGTTGTCGTTCTGGAGATAAGTAGGAATTGACAGTTAAAAGAATTTTTAAAAGTTGTTGTAAGTTTCATACAAATAACCATATTAGCTCAATTTGAGGTAGATCTAAAATTATTATATTTAAATTGATTGAAGTAAAAGTGTATTTTTTATATAGTACCAGCAGAACCCGGGGCTTCGCTCGCGCTAAAATTACGAAAAAAATCTCTAAAAAGGTAGTTTTATACAAACTTCCATCCTCTATTTTATTCCCTCATATGATAATTTTCGAAAAATGCTAAAACACATATTTATTTAATTTTATTGAAGAGCATAAATACCAAGTAATACTGTTCATAATTTTTTTTTTGGATTGTATTGTAATGTTTTCCCGTGGGAATTAGATAATATCCCGCGTTAAATAATAGCCTATGTCACTCTCCAACACTCGAACTATCTTCACACAAAAAATCACGTCAATCCGTCACTCCGTTTCGACGTGAAAGAAGGACAAACAAACCAACAAACAAACACACTTTCACATTTGTAATATTAGTATGGATGTATATGAATTATTTATGTGGGGCTAGAGACAAGTATTACATGATTTTAATCATTAAATATTCTTCTCCAGTTATTTACATGATATAAAAAGTAATTCAATAGTGAATACTGTCTAGAGCTTTTTTGTATCAGATTTCATCCACAATCATGTTGTTTGTTGTATAAGGGCATTTACATAATGTGTTTGCAGTGAATTAATTTCATATTTATTTTATTTTTATTGACTACCTAATCATCTAATGTATAATGAGAATGTTTCATTTTTTGTTTATTTCTTTAGTGGAAAAATTATATATTAGTTTTACATTCTTTTTTATATAAGCACTTAATACACTAAAACAAATATTGACATATTAAGAGAAGTAGATATCACTTACACTTGGTTTCACGTTTTGCATGCTAGTGTGTACGCACCCTTACTTTTATCTGACGTATGAATCTGCGCGTCCTTGTCAAGGTCGAGTTGTCTTGAAGGGCGTCTGAAGTTTACACATTAAGGTCGGGTCCGGGAAAGGGAGCGAGCGGGAAGTTGCGTTATTAGGTAAAACGTTAGGATAGTCGAGTTATTAATATTTTTTTCGTATACAGGAGACTCTCACTTTTATATTATTAAAAGTAATTTTAGTAGCTACTCTATTGTAATTGGTTTTCATTGGTTGCATTTTAAAGTTAAATGTATTTGTAAAGGAAACTATTTTTTTTTTAATAATTAACATAATATAATTTTATAATGTCTGTATGTAAAATCTAAAATGGATGGATGGAAAAAAAGTGGTATCTCCCAACCGCATTTTTTGCACTTTATAATATTGTGTTACAAAGCAATCAATGCATCCTAAACTTTTTGTTACGGTCTTGCACTTTTTGTGAGACAAAATACTTTGTCGAAAATTATTTATGAAAGAGCCACATTGTTCGTCACAACGCGGCGCCGAGTTGACGCGGTAAAAAAAATTCAGTACTCTATTTGTCGGTCTCATAATATTGAATGGAAACTCTGAAATATGAAATTACTTGTAATACGTTCATGTATACATATAATAAAAGTGTAACTGATCGCTGTCTGTATATGGAAGATATTTGAGAAAAACTATCATTGGGGGTCTCTATTTACGCAATAGAAGTTGGTTTGTCTGTGCGTTTGTGCGCGCTAATCTCAGAAACGGCTTAACCGATTTGGATGCTGTTTTCACTAATATATTGTGGTAAGCTTCACTTAACATTTAGTATTTGTTTTATTTTAATCGGTTCATAAATAAAAAAGTTATGTCAGTTTAAAGAATCACCTAGCGGAACAGGAGCGGAGCGAGGGTGAGTCGCTAGTATTCTATATTTATTTAGGTATTATACGATAAAAGCAGTGGTAGCGCTTGGGAATCCGAGTGAAGCGGGTTCAAATCCCGGGCCTCGCACATCTGATATTTTTATGGGCGAATCATTTACATCATTATTAATAATTATTGTTATTAACAATTATGATGAAGGAAAACATTGTAAGGAAACCTGCATGTCTGAAAGATACTAGCATGTTTTTGAAAGACATGTGAAGTCCGCCAACACGCACTTGGCCAGCGTGGTGGAGTACGGCCTGATACCCCTAATATTAAAGGGAGGTCCGTGTCCCAGTAGCATGTTAAAACCATAAAAAAAATGGTATCGCAAAGAATATATTGTATATGAATTAATACTTTTATATAATTAAAAAATAATTACCTATAATAATTATAAGCGTTTTTTTTTTCTATAAATAAAATTACACTAGTATCGTAAGTACGAACAAAAACTAGCTATTATAACAATTAAACAATGAGTATTGCAAATGTTTACTCCATTAATTTGTCTTAAATTATAATCATTTAAAAAAATATTATTTTTGAAAAAATATCACTATACTTTTAAAAAATATTCCTATTTATTTACTTACGACGACTTGTTAAACAAATCGATAAAACGATAATGTCCTGACATGATAACAGATGGCAGCACTATGTCTATTTATATTATTATAAACAATTTTTTTAATATTAAGTAGGTATTTCATAAATATCTAATAATAAAAAATATTTCATATGAAATTTTTAACTTTCTACTACATATATTTGCTTATAGTTTATTAAACTTATAATTTTATTATTTAAAACTTATAGGTACGTAGATAATATGTATTTAATTTAAATATATTTTTTAACTAAGCCTGCTTTAGAGGTAATTTAAGTAGTAATTATTCGATGCTTTACCTTTTTTTACCTCATTTATGTAAGAGCTTTTAAATACAATTCTCAACAAAAAGTTAAATTCGGTTCAGAATAGGTGACTTACACCGAATCGTGTACACCCTATTTTGAAGTCGGCTAAACAGTCGAGCCGTTCATTCACAAGGACGCTAACAAAATAAAAGTATTACATTTCTTTCACGCTTCTTGCATCGGGCTTGACAAGTGAATGGTCAGCGTGCATACGATATTAACATTTAAATATTAGAAGCGTCCGCTTACTAGTGAATGCACGATTACACATAATGTGTCATTTATATTCCTTCTGGACGTAGAGTTATTTCTGATTTGGTCGATAATGTGTACAACTATTACAATAATTCAAATATGGCAACAAAAAATAAGTTATGTAAATCCCCAACGTCGTGTCTGTTCCACTGTACGCAACACTATTGTTGTGCCAAATTGTAAAATTAATGATAAAAATTAAAAACCAAACTGTGTAAAAAGCGAATTAAAAAGAAGGTAACTAATAACGAGGAAAATATTATACTCTCGGAGACATGTACAATGTGTATGTGTACAATGTACATGTATGTAACACATAACCCTCTTTTGGGCTTCGCCGCAGTCGGGTAAAAAAGTAAACTGTGCCAAGCTCTTTAAAGCGATTCGCCTATTATTCATAAATACTTGTTATTGTTTTCTTATTTTACAGTATTTTATAGAGGCATTGGTTAGTGTTATTCGTATATGGTAATAGTCTCTGGAAGTACTGACTATATTCTTTGACTAATATAAAACTATACTATAGTACATATACTTGACTAATGTAGGATATTTTGGATGAGGTCTCGTCAGGAACAAATAAAAATTAGTTTAAATAATTTTCAATAGATGGCGTTATCGTATTTGTATCGATATGTCATTAAAGTTTGAGTTAAAATTGATAAAAGATGAAAAATAGATCTTAAAAAGGCGTATTATTTTTAATGGCAGATATATATATTGGTTGTATATTTTTTCTAAGTTAACGAAAACGAATAATCTCGTAATTTTAATTTACGCAATTTGACTGCTTGAAAAATTAAGGCATGGTTAAAATCACTGAAATTTGTTTAATTAATTAATTATATGTAGAATGATTTTTGCAAGATTTATTATATTTTAGTTTACATATATTGATAAAATAAACTAGTTTGATTTAATAAGTAGGTAAAATCTAATATGTAAAATCATTTTATAATTTTTATTTTTATGTTTTTAATTGTGACCTAAAATTTTCTGGCATGAAAATCAAGTATTCGGTGGGTTTCATAATAAAATCCAAGTTTATCAAAGAAGGTTATCTACAATGTGCAATAATAATAATTTATCTTCGAATACATAATAAGTAAAACCTTTATCTTAAAAAAAGTAAACAATTAAAAATACCACATAATGTGAAATCCCAACATATAAATATGGAAGTTTGTGAGTATGCGTGAAATTCATAATGGAAATGGTTATGGTAAAAAGTAATATGGTTAAACATATAACTTTTTTATCGACATAGGTAGGTACTTGAAATTTAGGCAAAACCACGGGAAATAACAAGT
This sequence comes from Brenthis hecate, assembly GCA_951806755.1. NCBI lineage: Eukaryota > Metazoa > Arthropoda > Insecta > Lepidoptera > Nymphalidae > Brenthis > Brenthis hecate. The sequence goes on along the minus strand of OX638249.1, from coordinate 10,238,949 downwards.
TTTACTATCATAATTACGTAATGTCTTGTATATATATGGAATTGTTATATCTTTAACAATATATTTATATATGTGATAAATATTTATCTTTTTGTGTTTACAAGTTCATGTAAGTCTTATAAAGAGAAAGCTTCTTATGTCATTTTCTTCACATCGTAGTCCTCATTAGATCTTCGTTTAAGTACTCGATTTTTTATTTTTTCCTGCCCGGGTCAGGCTTTTGCCTTATACTCTTGAAAAATCTGCCAAGTTTGGGTCTGAATTTCCGACGAGGGTTTCGTAGTTACCATCACTATTTTATTTTTTTACCAATGAAACAAACCTTGATAATTTATATTCAAATGTTGCTAAAGCCCTAATTCTGATTTTACGAGTACACTTGACCTGTTTGAAATATTTGTTTTTATCGTAGAATAATACTCATATTTCTAACATGAAGAAGTTCTACATTTCTTTTAACGTCGGGCACCATAAAGGCACATTCTTTAAAAATATCAAACGCCAGCCTATTATAGTTCTAAATATATCTAGTCCATTAAAGGCTAACGGAAAGACAAACGGAGAACAGACAAAACTTACTATGTATGAGGTATATATAATTGAATCCTGTCTCAATCTTTTAGGCCTGGAACCCTAAAATTAGCTTTACATCATATAATTATATCGACAGCCAAAGCTTAAACTTTAAAAGATTTTACCATTTTCGTAAGCAGAATTTTTTCACCTCTCATATTATTAATACATCGACGGTTCTGAACATGGCCTACGACTACGAGTTGTGGTTAATTAGGTCCAAGTTTATTTATAGTAAGAGCATATAATACAATGATAAAACCTTTATCTTAAACATTCTTCAGAGGGCATTTGTGTATTTATCTGTACGCGTAAGTATTAAAACATACATATGTAAAACATGTAAGCGAGTGCGGCAGTGTGGGTGAAATACTAGTAGAAAATTACGAGATTTGTCGAGATTTTTTGTCGAATGTCATGGGCAACGACGACTCAGCCCGAATAGACGCCTCATTTATGTACTTCTGTATCCAAACTTGTCAGTCAAAAGTCTGAGGTAAGCGTTACGGCGGGTTGAAATGCACGCTGATTGGTTAATTAAAGGTTGCGACACTTGCTAATAGTGATGGAATCAGAAGTTTTATATCGTATTATAGGTAGGTATCGTATTTAGTAAAGAAATTTTCTGTTTTAAAGAATATTTTTAATTAAGACAAGTTTTGTTTACTATAATGAAATAAAAATAGAATACTTAATATTATTTATACAGGTTTATTCAAGGTTTATGTACAGGTATATCCATGGTTAGTTTTCGGAAAACTGTCTCTTACACTCTGTATAACTAAACTACTACTTATTAAATAAAACTATCTTTTCGGATTATTTCGCGGATTTATTTTGATTTTTGGTTCCCGACGTTTCGAATGCTTTACAGCATCCATGGTCACGGGAGAGACTGAGGTGTTACATGTCTTGAATGTATAGTTGTTACAGACAGCCTACCCACAATTAACAAAATGAAAGTTGCACCAATTATATTACAATATTTTTAACTTTAAACATTTTTATAATTTTTTATTTAAAAATGAAAATTATTTATTTAATTTTTGCTATTATTTTTATAATTATTACAATTTTAAAAATATTAATTAGTAATCTATATTTAGTGTTGCCATTATTATATTTATAATCATAAAGAAAAATATAAAATATAGTATTAATTATTTAAGCCATATAATTGTTCTATGTGTAATTTAAAAAGTTAAAATTAATTAAAGATAATAATTTTAATTTAGTTTGCTATTTTTAAAAAACAAATTACTAAGCAACACTATTAATATATACTTTACAAATTTGTAATTGTTGTTGTATTTTACACTGACTGATGTTCCACAGTGTTATAAATTTTTAATGGTAAAGGTACCTTGTCAGAAGTGAGACATGGTCATTGGCTCTAATTGTAATGCCATTTCCAGAGGTCTCGAGGACGAGGTGGATATTTGTTTTGTTATTGGTAAATAGTCTAGATATCGATGTTTAATCCAGAATATTGTGCAATTTTGCACCGCTATCAATTTTTTTTAACTAAAACGGAACACCACCGCAAAATCATTTAAAAGTATTGTCTATATGGCATTAAAAAAAAAAGAAAATCGTTATCAGTAAAAAAATATGAAGTCGATTCACTATTAGCAAATATGTCGCGTAACGTACCCATAAAAATACAGATTACAGACGAATTGAGCGCCACATTATTTTTGGAATCGGTGAAAAACTATATATATTTGCATTTATTTATCTGCAGTTAAGTAGGCCGCAAGGAGCATAGAATGTACACTGCAATTACGTTAAATACATTTTATTTCAAAGAATTAAAAATCTTAGACTCGTTAGAAAATTAAATGTTCTGCAAATTAAACCTAGACTACCTCGACTTCTTAGTAATTTGTATTCCTTGTGACATAATAGTTATGTTATTAACTGAACTCTGATTTTCCACCTTGATGCAGTTGTTATTAAGTTTAAAATTGTTTGCATTTGAATTTGTTATTGTAGGCTGTTTGCGCGGTTATTTTAATAATTGATATGCTATTAAGTTCTAAAGGCGCCAGATCTAATTCTCCTAAGCGTCACTTTACTCCCAAGCGTTGATAAATGTTTCACAATTACCGTGTATCATAACAAGTTTATACTCAAACCCAAACTATGTATATTACTGGCTGGTTTTTTTTTGTTTTTGGTTTGTCTAAGGGAGATGTTATGCTAATATTCTTAGAGCCTTTTTTTACGTTGGGAAATGCATTGGGAATCACCAGCAAGGCTAGTACTACCCCCTAAAACCCAAAGGAACACCTCCCCCCAGTCTTAATGGGGCGTCGCAGGATGACAGGAAATGCTGACAAAAATAAAACAAATATTCTTTACGTGTGGAAATGGAATTTCAGAACTTACTGACAAAAAAGAAGAAGCTATTAGAGGGTAGGCAAGTAGATACATCAGACTGCGCCAGTACGATCTCCAGAATAAGTTTTATGATAACTTTAATCCCTCAACGACCGCGGAAACGCCGGCGTGTCAGTTAACAATAGATTTCTTAGAATTTTAATTAATTTCTTAGAAATTTACCTGGAGGTGTTAATATGTTTATCAAACATCATAATACATATTATACCTACTGCTTGAAACTCATACGTCATACGATCAATGAATGACTTTAAAGAATATTCTAATGTGTATTTAAAAGCAAGTTATAAATAATATGTATCAAATGTTAGAATATTAGAAAATAAGCCATAAAGTTCTTAAGTATATTAAATTTTGTTATGATGTTGTAATTCTATTTGTACGGGAAAGTTTTTGATTAAAACACTTTAAAGTTGAATTTTTATGTTTTATATTTCAACTTTGCCACTTTTTATATTTCAACTTTATTGTTAAGTAGTTAATGTACATTAAAGTACACTCGTTTATTATATAAACAAAAATGAGTTTCTTTGTACATATATTTGTATTTTGTACTCTATGCGTTCCTAAACCATGCACCCGATTATGATGGGACTCTGGTGAGTTGTTCTGCATACGCTCGCGAAATATCGCGAGCGTATGCAGAACAACTCAGAGCTAGGAAATATCCTAGCCAAAAAAAAAGATTTTATTGTATGTAAAACTAGCGGCTCACTCTCGTTTTGCTTGGGTTTGCCTCTAGAAAAACAAAACAAATCTATCCCTTGGGAATCGTATATTTTATAGGGATAAAAAGTAGCCTATGTGTTATTCCAGACTATAATCTATCTCTGCAAAATTTCATCCAGATCAGTTCAGCCGTTCTGGCGTGAAAGAGTAACAAACATCCATACCTACATACATAATATAATACATATTAAAATATTAATAATTGGGATAAATTCCGAAACCATTCATCTCCAAGGACGTATCTGAAGCGAGGGAAACCCGCCTGTTGTCAATAAAAATAAGAAAATTAAAAAATGTCTAGAACATTCTTAACTTTTAATCGTGATTCATTGTCAATAAATACATATATATATGTTACACTAGCATTGCCCACGGCTCCGCCCGCGTTCAGATGACTTAAAACCAAATTCTTAGGTTTTACATATTAGTATACTCTTACATTGCAGTTTTTGTATTTTTTCTCTTAAATCAGATATTTTCCCGCGGTAAAAAGTATCCCATATGTTGACCCGGATAACCAGCTACCATCATACCAAATCTCATCAAAATCCCTTCAGTGGTTTTTCCCTGATGCGGTACAGACAGACAGACAGACAATAATTCTAAAAACTATAGATTCGGCCTCTGTATCGATAATAATGTCTATTGCAATAAGATTTTCCAAAAAATATTTAATGTACAGAATACAGATTCGACTTAGTTACAATTTTATTATATGTAATAGATATTAGATAATCACTCAATTTGCATCATCCAATTATCATATTTTCTTACAATATTTAGTCTATAGAACATATCTGGATAAACCGGTCCCAGCTAGATCGTAGTCACTTTGTGGTATAAATAGGGATGATGTGAAATACAAGTTTGTTGATTTCCATTTCAAGAAGATACTTATTTTCATATCTACTTTATTTGCAAATCTTTGTCGTCTAAGATGTGACTGCGACGTAACGACGTTCACGCAGTTTATTATTAATTTAAATTTTATAAATTTTGTTTCAACAACAAAGTGCTTGAATACTTTATGAACAATATACTTATTTATTTAAATTGTTTTTATGTACCTACAGAAAACTCACATAAATTATTTTGCGATAAGTTAATATTTAATTATACCCATTGTCTTACAGTTTATGGATAGAAGGTTAATAAAATAAATAACGCGATATTATCTAGCTCTAACTCGGTCCTGACTCAAAGATGGGACTTAACTCAGACCAATCTTGCGTTGCCCATACACTAGAGTCTAGACTCTTCACGGTGGACATGAACCTAACGCAGACCTCTCTCAGAGACACTCGGGTATTCGGCGCACCCCTTGAGTCTTGACCCACCCTCCAAACGCACCCCTTCCATATAATAGTCATAGTGTGGACAATCGTAGACCAGACCGCTGTATTAGTTCGTCCATGAACGGCTCTAAGACTCATTAGAATATTAAACCATTAGCTTATTAATCATAAATGAAACGTCACCCGTCACGCTTCCAAGGCACGATCTCTATTTGATAGCTTAAACACGCATAGAATATTACATAAACCCTACCTGCATTGTGCATCCACGCATCCGCTTTTATTTGAAGACTATCGAATCACACGGTTTTGTCTCAAGCTTACCTTTTCAACACGGTTTATAGTTGGGCTAATTTTAATATTCTTAATAATATAAGTTCTTTGGAGATATTCACTAAATTCTTAACTAGTTTTCAAGCGCGACTCCGCTCAAGCGATAAATTGATTATAATTTACATAGAGAGAATATGGTTTAATATTAGTAGAAGATTATTTTAGAAATATGTAGTAGGTAGTAAATCTAAGAAAGTATTATTTTTAGAGCTGCTAGATTTATCAGTAAATATATTTACAGAAGAAGAAGACAGAGTTGTTTCCAACCAAAAAAAACTACGATTGAGACCTATCATTAACTAAATTTATGTTTCCATGTAAGGGGCAAGGTGTTATTTTTTTATGGAAATAATATATCTTTAAACCGAACCGAAAATGTCAGATTCTTGTGATTGATTGACAGTTTATGCAAAGATTGTTTACTTCACCAAAGTACAATCACATCACGCACCTATAAGATAATCATGTATTCTGTTTTTTCATTGTTTTTTGTGTTAACATTCATGGCATGGAGATGTTGTCGCCTTGCGTTATTCATATGTATGTAGAAATCAGAAAGAAACATTGTCATTATAATGTAAAAAACCCGACTTCAAAAAAATGCACTAAAAATTAAAAAATAACTATCAGATATTTAAGTCGGTGTGCTTTAATTTGTATCGGCTAGCACCGACTTCGAAAATATTTCTTTAGGTATCTATAGTAAATGAAAACTACAAATCAGTTATTTCTTGTTTTTTTTGTTTTTTTTAAAGTCGGTTTTTATTTATTCTTTTTTATTTTTCCATTTTTCTAAGATATATATAGATATATAGATTATAAAAATCAATCGTCCCCTATTTTCTACTACACTTGGGGTGGATTTTTTTTCAAATTTAAATGGGACCAAATTTGAGGTATATTCAATAAAAAAATAATCATCGAAATCGGACTAGTACACTGTGAAAAGTTATGCGTGGTCAAGCATAAAAAAATACGTAAATAATACGTGTGGAATTGAGAACCTCCTTTTTTTGTCGGCTAAATATGCCTTTAAATGTACTCTGAACATTAAAATGTGCATTTTACACGATGAATTTACATTGTAAATAGTAAAGTAGTGAGTAATTTCATATTTTTGCCTTTACATATTTTTGAATGACAATTGTCGTGGCAGAGTTTGTTGTATCTAAATACCTTTGTCTGTTATATCGGTGTTCGCAGATTCGATGCCGTTAGGTCTGCATTGATCATGTAATAAAATAAAAAAAGATAAAAGGTGATCATCGTGGCCGATCCCTGCGAGTATCTGACGTTTCTTTTTCTTGAATTGGGCAATGGGATGTGATGGTACCCACAGATCATTGGGGACGATCCGTGGATGGTAGTGGTACCACGGTCCGAATGTTAGAATACACCACTAGAATGTTCATTTGTTCGAGGCAGAGCGACTTAATAACATCAAAATCGCGATAGTGGACTAAAAACTTTAAGACACAAAAACTTCCACCAATAAGATTGGAACTTTTAAAGTGATATTGAAGAAATTGTGTTTACACATTAGCAAAAGATACGTATCATCAATGGTTGTATATGTATAAAGATCCATTTGCATTACATGCACTCCTAAGTCTTACGTGACCTTTGTATTAATCATAAAGTTATTTTTTTAAAAGCTAAAAGGATACTGTGATAAAAATACACAGCCACGACCGCCTTGGTGCGTGCACGCAGATGCAAATGCCCTTGACTGCGCTCGTATGCGTAGGCGCAAGTGTTAAACGTTCCGCTTTTAACGCTTACTTTCTCTTTCATGAAATGTAACATAAATTATACATTTAAATGCATAAATAAGTGTTCTTTATGCTTCCTTACAAAATTGAAATTAAATACATTCGTTTTTAAAAGCATTTATTGTAATTTTTTCTTTTCATTACAAAAACAAATATTCTTTATTCTGTGTTATAGTATGTAATATACATATTATGTATATATAATCATAAAAATGTATAATCCATACTAATTTTATAAATGTAAAAACAACTCTGGTATCTTTTGACGCTTGACCCACTAAACAGATTTCGATGAAATTTAGCAAGGCATGGTTCAAAAGTGGTTTCATATAAATAAATATCAAGGGAATTCTCCCATTTCAGCAACCTTTTTAGTTAAAAACACGCGACGTTATATCGGCCGGAGTTTACATAGGGTACTCATTATTTCTGTACATTAAATGATTTAGGTACGTAGGTTATAAGTGAAAATATGTATTACAAAAAGTCAGTAAAAAAATATAAAAAAATAAATCTGCCATTTGCCTATATTATACACAGTACAGTGAAGTTGTATCGGACGCGGCGCACGCGCAGCTATTTTTGTTGCGCCCAATGCGTCGCCAATCGATGGTATTTGTGCATACAAATATATTATTTAAATAAGCGTGCTCTTTAAAACTAATATACAAGGAAACTTACTTGTGTAAAATGTAATGTGAATGATAAGTGCATTTGAACTTTGAAGTGAGTGAGTATTGTATAAAGCGCACTGAGTGACTCATTGCATTTCGTGAGATCCTGGGTTTGAATCCCGGGTTAGGCCAAAATAATTACTGTATTTTTCCATCATGAATAACTCAGAAGCAACCAGTACTTCATTAACTCTCTGATTTGCACATAAATTTAAATGCTTTATATATTAGTCAGTTTTTTTTTTATCCGAAAGCGCATCACTCAGGAGATATTAATACTATTGTTCTGTAGATTTTTGTTTTAATCAGTCATTGAAAATGGCGGACAAAAATACTTCAATGTATATTTATAAGCGCATTTTCAAATTTCGCTTTGTCATGTAAATTTCAACTTATTGTTATCCTCAATAATTATATAATTATCATGTATTTAGGACAGTGACGAACAAACACCGTCCCCTCAATTACTTATACTGATAACTGTTATTTGTTACTTTTTCATATGTTATCGTCATTTCTATGTAATTAACTGAAAAGTGTTATGAACTAACTATAAGTTTATATGCAGAGTGCGACACCGCATTTACATATATGTATATTTATCTTTATTTAACTCAAATGACTTCATATATTTATAATTGCTTAATGGTTTTGTGTATGTAAAAATGTTTTTGTTTGTATCGTCTTTATGCTTCAACGCTTGATACGTATGTACCTAGTGAAAAGATTAAGCGCTTCGTAAAGTGGTTCTTGTATCTGTTTATATAAAAAAATGGCATATCCATCTTTTCTTTTTAATAAGTATAACTTGTGTTCGCTACTAGGCGAACACAAGTTCGATAGCTAAATCGAAATTCGACCAAAATCATAATTAAAAATTTAAGGAAAATATATAAAAACTAGTGGCTCAGCCTCGCTTCGCTCGGGTTCGTCCCTAGCTTGCTTCCCAATACAAACTTTCATCCCCATTTTCACCCCCCTAAGAGACGATTTCCGGGAAAAAAAGTATACTATATCCTTCCCAGGGTCTCAGAATTTTTTCGGGATAAAAAGTAGCCTATGTGCTATTCCAGACTATAATCTATCTCTGTGCCAAATTTCATCCAGATTCGTTCAGCCATTCTGGCGGGAAAGAGTACAAACATCAACACTCACAAACTTTCACATTATAATATTTATACAGATAAAATGTACATACACATATAGGTAAAAGAAAAACTAACTGTTGCTATGTTTTTTTAATTGATAACATAAACTATAAAGCTTATCAATAGCTACATGTTCAATGTTAAAGTGGAACAAAGTCGCTGGAACCCACTGGATGCGGATAGAACAATACCGGTTGTCGTGGAAATCTTTGGGGGAGGCCTATGCCCAGCAGTGGACGTATTTCGGCTAAGACGACAACGATAACAAAAAACACGTAGAGAGAATATGATGCTATTTATATGTACATATATATTTCAATTACATGTGCAAGTATAATTTATTTATAATGATTTATGATTGATTATGATATTTATTTCATTAAGTGTTCATGCCCTAATTTCTTTAACCACACATGTAAACCTTCACCTCGAAAAACAAGTTTGATTTATAAGACCAGTTGACGATATCAATATTATCATTGAACATTGCTATTTTAATTATTACTAGATTATGTATATATCGTATTTTTTTGTTGATGTAATATGTATTTTAGAGATTCATCTACATACTATTTGAAAAATTTATTTTATAGTTAGTTTTATGTGGTGGTAAGTAAGTCAAATTTTAAACTTCATTCTATATTAAGTTATCTGCTTTGTGTAAATAACTTGACTATTTAAATTTAAAAAGTTATATCTTTAATTAGCAAACATTGTTGTAGCAGAAAAAGACAAAAAATTGTGTTTTTATTTTAGAATGTTACATGTTCTTATGAATAAACTCTCAAGATTATCTACAGAACTTGACACCCATTTAGATTTCAATTCTTTTGTCGAAATCGACAAGTACGCATATTCTCGAAATTGAACTTGGCTTCCATTTTTACATTTATGTTTTTTATGGGATTGTATCTTACACAGAGTATTCTGCCGCTCTCGAAGCGCTTTACGGCCACCGCACATTACCTACTTGTAGAAGAATTAATTTTTAATACGAACATTTTTATAAAACTCCAAAAAGGCTTATAGCACAAATTATATGTATCATTGTTTCTTAACACATTTCTTTATTTAGGTAAGTAATAATCTATACATATAATAAAATTCTAACTAAGTCGAATCTGTACATTAAATATTTTTTGCAAAATCTAATTGAAATAGACATTATTATCGATGCAGAGGCCGAATCTATAGTTTTTAGAAATTTTGTCTGTCTGTCTGTTACCGCATAACGGAAAGCTACTGGAGGGATTTTGATGAAATTTGGTATGATGGTAGCTGGTTATCCGGGTCAACATATAGGATACTTTTTATCGCGGGAAAATATCTCATTTCTGAGAAAAAAATACAAAAACTGCATTATAAGAGTATACTAATATGTAAAGCCTAAGAATTTAGTTTTTGGTCATCTGAACGCGGGCGGAGCCGCGGGCAATACTAGTACATATTGTAATAAAGTTTGATGTGCTTCAGATTCTGCATCCACGAGTTAGTCTAAATTTAAATGAGACTAGTCCTCGTTAACATGAATAATATGAGCTCATACACTGGTTTATAAAGTCAATAAATAGTTCGAAATAAAATATTATCATCACTATTCTTAGTTCGATAACAGAGTAAAAGAGAATTTCGCTAAAAAATGTTTTCACGCCTCGCCACAAAGCACCTGTGATGATAACTAATGATAATCTCGTTTTATTCTCGACTGCCATAATGTATTTAGCTTTTAAAATAATTTATTGCAACATTGTAGAATTACGTTTAGTAGCAAAACTTACTATGGAATGCCAAATGCATTTTCGTTGTACTGAGACTAATAATACAAAGCAGTGTTCATGAGAAGTTTGATCTATGTACTGGAACTTTGAAATTCTGGTATTATACTCTACTCTGGTATGTAATACTATTATATATATTAATTTTCTATTATCAAATATACAAAATTCCACTGCTTTTAGGGTTCCATATGTCCGATGGCAAAAAGCTTTCAAGGTTACAACTTAAAAAAAAAATAGTTCATATGATTTGATTATATTATTTGATCCGTTAACATAGGATATCGTGATGTGCAACGTGTCTAGGGTAAAACGAAAGTAGTAGAAGTCGTAGTAATATGATTTTACAATATACTTTTATGTACGTTTGCATGATAATCTTATTTTAATTAGAAAATGTCTAAATATGTTTAAAGCGTTGACATCTCAAGGTATTAAATATATTTGAATAAAATTGGAAGTTTAGTGCAAAGTTGCCTTTAAAGGAACTGAACTGAACTGATCATGTTTAATATATTTTTGTTTATATTTAAGCTATTATATCATAATTTTTGACAGATAATATACCGCGAATTCAATATCTCTTAAAAACTAATTATTTCGTGACTGTAACATTTTTTTTTAATTATTTGAGACCACTCTTGGTATATGTAACCTTATTAATTAAAAAAAATATATGAATATTGATTCACAATTGCCAAAAAATACACACAAAATTAGTACATACTTCCTTTTTGAAATCGGTGACAATGATAAAAAGGCCCTTCAAAAATATATTATAGCTAGGGACTTACCCTCGCTTCGCTCAAGTGTTACAATTTAATAGGAAGATCTTTTTAATAGGAATAATTCTGTTATACATTGTTTTCATGTAACCACATTTGTACAATATGATATAACTATTAGTTTACGCGGCGCGGCGCACACTAATAAAGCTCCCAGTCGTCATGTTTTTTCCGATATCCTTAACGATCATCGTCATATTTCAGCTAATTTACACAAAATCTTAATGAAATATATATCTAAGCCTTCCTCATGAATCACTCCATTTATTGGTGGAAACCGTATGAAAACCCGTTCGGTAGTTTTTGAGTTTATCGCGTTCAGACAGACAGACGCGACGGAGGGTTTTATTTATAATATGAAGTGATTGTTGATTTTTTCACTGCGTCAGTACTTATTATTTACTAGCGACTCACCCTCACTTCGCTCGGGTTCGTCCCTACTTACGTTTTAACGTTTAGTATAGGTTTCTCAAAGATGGGATATTTTCCCGCAGTAAAAAGTATTCTATATGTTGACCCGAATAACCAGCTATCATCATACCAAATTTCATCAAAATTCCTCCAGGGGTTTTTCCGTGATGCGGTAACAGACAGACAGACAGACAAACCAAAATTCTAAAAACTATAGATTCGGCCTCTGTATCGATAATAAAGTCTATTTCAGTAAAATTTTCCGAAAAATATTTAATGTACAGATTCGGCTTAGTTAGAATTTTATTATACGAGTATGTATAGATATAGGTAGATATCGCAAAATTATAATTGTAAAATCGTTGATACGATCAAGTTATTAAGTTATCATAAGTAAAATATACAAATTGTTTTCGTTTTATTTCATTTAATTGTTATTAATATACCTAGTAGAAATAATTTCTGTAATCAAAGTGGCCTCGACGTGCGCATATTCGCTTATCACACGGCCCGGTCGATGACTTTTTTTATTACCTTGTAAAGTGTGCACATATTTATACATACATATATTATGTATACACTATACAGTAGTACATTAAATTTATTATAATAAATTAAAACGAGTCTATTGTATACATTATAACAAGGAAAATACGAAAGAATTACATAATTTGACTACTTGCTGTTGTCGTTGTGTTTTTATTATGAAATGTTTTCAAATATCAATTAATTATTTATTTATTACATGAAATTCTACTATCAATCGGTTTATAGTTTATACTAGAATTCGGTTGATCAAACATTTTATCATAAGAAAAATAAGTTAGGTAACTTATAAGTGCCTGGACGAACGAGCTTCGTTCGGAGTTATGATAATCTATATAACTTAAAACTTCAATAAACACAAAAAGATACAAAAGTAAAAACTTTTACCAACGCACTATGGAGTATTTGATCGAAAAAGCTGGCCAAAATTAATTTTTAGTATTTTCCTACTAAGTTGCCTATAGTATGCTATTATGTAGAAAAATATATTTTTTTTGTCCGTAAATATTGATATAGTAATAATGTATTTACTGTCGTTTAGTATTCATTGATGTTTTCTTATGGGTTAAATTTTCCATGAATTTATTTACTTATTACAAATGAACTTTCCTAAAGAAACTCTAGAAAATATAAGCAAAAATGCAGCGAAATCCTTCAAGTAGTTTAGGAGATATATTTCAGTAACACAAAAACGCAAATTGGTTTTATTTTCGAGTCTGTAGCACCAGCTGTAAAAGTTGTAACTTGATATGTCAAACAGTCCTTTTTACATAGGTATTATAACAAAAATCGATGTTGAATTTCATCAAGCAGATTTAAAGTAATATGGGCACTTGATTTTAAAACTACGAGATATATTTTATACAAAACTGAATTAAAAGAAATATATCAACTCAAAATTTATTGTTTTTTTTAAACCAAAATTTAATCGTCAGCGTTCAATCTGAATCTTCTTCATCCAGGTTTTACATGTTATGTGAGTATATATTTCTAATATAATGAAATATAATAGTACAACATACTTTTCTTTATTTTTTTAACGTTGGGAAATGCATTTACGCACGAGGTGTGGAACTCACCGGCAAAGCCAGTACTACCCACTAAAACCCAACAAAGCCTTCCCCCGTCTTAATGGGGCGTCGCAGGATCGCTTACGCATTCAACTACGACGCCCCGACGGCAGGTCTGCCGAAGCAGACCACAACAACCATGGGGTTGCTCCAAGGTCCACTCTGCTATCAGAGAAGTACCAGGAGCAACTCGCATGGTACACTGCCCTCCGAAGAGGGCCACCTCCCACCGCCCACCGAAGTGGGCCACCTCCCTGTGCGTTTCTTGGCTTCGCGCCCGGCTGTATTGCCGGGCTATACTGAGCCCCCCACCACGACAAGGTGAACGCACGTTGGGGGGGATACTACAACATACCTGGCTCAACATCATCCATTATGGGAAGCACCACAATTATCTCCACAAAATCAATTAAATATTTATAAAAACCAGAAAAATCGTACTATGAAAATGTAATATTTAGTCAGTACACGAAAGCAGTCTAATGACGACTGGTGGCCGAGAGTTTGTCAAGATAAGGACAAGCAAAGGCGATGTACAGGTACCTGGACTCTTCTGCTTACCCAGGTACCTTTTTTATTTATGAATTCAAGTTTTTGTATTATTGAATATTGGCCAGCTTTTTGGTTCAAATACGCCATAGTGCGACGCCCGGACCCCTGTGGATTATCAATCTTGCGCCTTGGACGCTTGACCACAACGCTTATGCCCGAGCGTGCGAAATTAGCGACCATATTTTGCGTGGAATAATGCGAAAGAAAACATGTCTTTTCCCAGACATAAGACTAATCTAGATCGATTTTTCGCCCCCAAAAACTCCCACATACCAAATTTCAGCGATATCGTTAAGAGCCGTTTCCGAGATCGACGGTATATATAAATAAATATACAAGAATTGCTCGTTTAAAGGTATTAGATATATTCACTTCCTTTTGAGGATATTTATATTTTTTATTTTCACTCTTTTAATATATAAAATTCTCGTGTAAAAAATACATACAAACCTACATTTTCGCCAGGGACAAACCCGAGCGGAGCGAGGGTGAGTCGCTAGTATTTTTTTTACATAATTAGTATAATAATGTAATTTTACCGACTAAGTCTTCTCCGTTCTAGTTGACATTGGCAAAGTAATCGGTGCTTAACTGGCACGTTTTGAAACCGTTAACAATGGAATTGAATTAAATTGAACTTATTTAGGTGAAAGCACGAAATATTCATGTGAATTTTATGAAAAATGTAATTAGTGCTGATTATTAGATACATTATGAAATGTGAGACAAAATATGTAAGCTATTTTACTTTCAGGGCCAAAGTCGATGACATAGACCCTGTTCAGAGAAAAATCAACTGTTTTTTAACCTTTATCTAAATGTTTATTTTAATATGTTTCGAGCGAGAAGTATGGTTTTTGTAAACGTAAGATAAAAACAATCGCATGCAAAACTAAATACACCACAGCTAGTTCTAAAATATTTAAAATAAAATAATTATGAAGTATATTTTTTTGACGATACGTTTGGCTCAGTTTGTAGTGACGCTACTTGCTGTGCCAGCGGTCGCGGGTTCGAGTTCCGCTGGGGGCATTCATTTGTGTAATGAGCACGAATGTCTGTACTTTAGTCATGGGTGTTTATATTTATAATATGTATGTATGTATTTAAAGTTATATATGTGTAGTGTATCAACTATCTGGTATCCATAACACAAGCCTCGTAGCTTACCATGGAACTAAATAGTGTTGTGTGTTAATGTCCCAACATATTATTATATTTATTTATATATCCTTATCATCGATGTCCTTCATCGGTTTGTCCTTTCAATTTGATTAAGAATGAACCTGTCGCGTGTAGGCGTATTGTTATTTTGATAACACGATATCACAGCTGATAACGGATTGTGGCGCCACAATAGTGTCTCGTTGTGACTTTAAAATACATATATCATTTATTATCATCTACCGCAGAGTGTCATACTATGATATTTGATGTTTCTTATCTATTTTTCTTTTTCAGGTAACATAGACATATGTAAAAGATCAAAAATTGGTAAGATATATTTTCTATAAATATAATAAAATGCTGAGTCGAATCTGTACATTAAATATTTTTTGGAAAATCTTATTGAAATAGTCATTATTATTGATGCAGAGCACAGAGGCCAAATCTATAGTGTTTAGAATTTTTGTTTGTTTGTCGGTATGTGACCACATGACGAGAGGACCACTGGACATATTTTTATGAAATTTGGTATAATGATAGTTGATTATCCGGGTCAACATATAGGATTCTTTTTACTGGAGAAAATATTTCATCTCCAAGAAGTCTATACTAAACGTTAAAAAATTTTAACAAGATTTTACATAAGAGTATTTACTGTAAAACTGTTTCGTTTATACGTGACGATAATCTTTGAAACATTGTAACAGTTTTAAAATTACTTTTGCTTGTAAAATATTATAGGTTTTTATAATATAAGCAACCCGTTCTTTTATATTTCTTTCGACTGTATCTCCTATTCACTAGTCTGGTGGCTTTACTATTGGCATCGTCAAAACTTTTAATAAAACAGATACACGTTGTACATTTTTAACTTTATTTATCTTACTCATATTATACCTAAATGTGAAAGTTTAGATGTTTGTGTGGATGTTTGTTACTCTTTTATGCCAGAACGGCTGAACGGATCTGGACGAAATTTGGCACAGAGATAGATTATAGTATAGCACATAGGACACTTTTTATTCCGAAAAAATGTACGGTTCCCGTGGGATAGATTTAGAGAGTGAGCCGCTTGTAAATAATACGTGTCAAGTGTCAATTAGTCTAAAAAATGTCTGATAGCAAAATAACTAAGTTCCTCTGTGTTGAATGAAATTAAAAGCCGCTTGCAATTTCGTATCAAATAACAATGTTATATAAAAGGAGAATTACTAAATATATCCGGCATTCACACGATATGAACTAGACCGCCCTGTGACTAATTCGTATTCAAACGTACATATACATCCTAAAAGAAAAGGTCTGACATGCCACAACCAGCAGTTAACAAGGTAATTTGACCGGCACGTACGCAATAAGTTCAAGGCTGCCGCCATACTGAAATATTTATAAAACTACCATTCATTATCATACTACATATTATAGTGGTTGTAAAATTTGAGCTATGACTAATTCGTACTTGTATAGTAGCGAAAAGGAGACCTGAACGAGTCTGAGTGGGGATCACGGGCTTCAGTTAAACGGTCTGTCTAGTGTAGGGGCAACATGGATTTGTCTAAATTGGGTCTGAATGTAGGTTCATGAATGCCGCGCTTTATAGTGCAAGCTGTCGCGACCATCGCGACAGTCCTGATGTCTTTTAAACAACTGGGTAAGACAACATAATAAAATATACAGTACTTAAGGATATCTACACCGTACGATTTCGTGATGAACAACATAACAGGTCATAATATGTTCATATTTAATAACATTAAATAATAAATAATAATGGAACTATACTTATAATACGTACGTAAATATATTTTCAAAGCGTGTATGCTTATTAACCCATTAACCGCCAAAATGAAAACAACAACGATATTTTTACAAAATGTTTATTTTACTATTCTTTAAAAATCAAGTAAACATAAAAGTATGAAAAAAGTAAAAAAAAAATATGTTACTACCCCTTAGAGGGGGGTGTACCCAATTGAGTACAGCGGCGTATTACGCGTAAAAATTTTCGAAACATTGTTTTTTTACACACAATATTTTATACACTTTTTACATTGACAGTGAACTCTTGGGTGACAAATAATACATCGTAATGGTTTTCCAAGCTTTGAGGATATCCTATACCATCTTGAGGCAAGCCTTGGACCAATGAAGATGGAGGTCGTGCGTGTTTTCTGGCGTAAGAAGTATTTGGCAATAGTACGTTGAAACATTAGCTGATCCATGCTGTAACACCTAAAGGATCAATAGAATCTTTGACGGCTTTTTCACAATAAAATAAAAAATATTGCAGTATTCTGTAGAACTTGCTGCTACCCAGTTTTTATAGCTATACCGCACTGGTTTTCCTCGGATAAACTGCTTAGCAAGATGATGATGGTTTTACCATCGATTCATCAATTGAAATAATATTATCATGCATCACAGCCCACTAAAGAAATTAATTCATTAGGATATCAGCTAATAGTCGACCATTGAACATTTTGTCCCTGGTACTACTAGCTTCGTCGTTGTTCACGAAATAAAGATTCTTTTTTATATCCCGAAAACTTTGTTTTGTATGATCATATATCTTGATACCATTTTGACGCCTACATCTTTATCAGAAGATCAGTATAGACTTTTTTGGGTAACTTATAATACCCAGATAATATAATTATACTTATAGACCTTTTCTAGTCAACAAAGTCTAGTAGAAAAGTCTATCGATTGTTTTGTTTACCATATAAAATTGTATTTGTAATTATCAAACATATCACCTCGTCATCAATATTTATTCAAATATTTTTGAATTGTTCTTTTACCAGACTCCTCAGTCTATCTTGCACATCAGATTTGGTTTGGGATGTAAAAGTATACGTCAGCATCTTCTTCTTCATCAGTCACGATGCTGGATTCTGGTGCTATGATCGCGACTTCGTAATCAGTCTTATTGCCACTGTCTTCCAAAACAGCGTTAACTACTTCCTCTAACCCGTTGTTGTTATTAGAAACCTTTAAATGTGTTGAATTCATTGTAGTATAAATTTGAAAAAAGTGCATATATGGATGCGATGGCCGCATCCATATATGCCGCATCCTTGTCTTTCTAGCAAGTCTACTTTGTGAATGTAAGTTAGAAAACACTGTATTGTCATTTATTCCATAAATAAGGACGTAATCTACTAAACTAAATACATAAAATAAAAGCTGGTAAGTTATAAACACTAGGAAATAATAAAATAATGTACTTACCGATAGTAATGATTATATGCCTAAGTTAAAATCCTCTCACTGACAGCTATCAGGAATATACCCACTTAAATTGTTTCTATTTCAATATACTAACTGTATTCTATTAAAACGAATGAAAAAAACAACAGTAACTATAAAAAATTGATAACTACCCTCAATTTTTTGCTGTACCCAATCAGGTACAGGGGCGCCAAATGGGTTAAGAATCGATGAAATGGACAAAATCAATAGGTTTTAAAAATTTTATCTACACATTTTATTATTTAGATAAATAGATTTTATTTAGATGTTCGATATGTTTACTAGTGATGTAACGAATTGTCGATTCCTCATATACGCGAATGCGAATGCGAATATTCGTTAAATCACTTATAAATGCATATACCACTTAACAACGCATCAAATTCTGATTACTTCAGTATTAAAAAGCTATTATCCCTAAATGATATGGATCGCCTTTCATTTGCATCGTACTTTTTTCAATTTCTTTAGAATATTACTGTTACAATCATCTGTATAAATAACAAATTTCTATAGGAAATAATAATAACAACTTCAATAGCTTCTGCCTTTTACAATTGATATCAATATAGATATTTTATAACAAGTAGACAAAGTAGCGAAAATGAGAAAATTCTCTTCACTATTACAGAACTTAGTTCGTATTAGGCCGTAGTAGTTTTAGAAAGCCTGTTTATGTCTCGACGTGAATTCCGCGACGAAACCTTACATATTCTCAAGTAATAAACTTTGTTTACATTTTAAGTACTTGCTTTATCAGTATACAGATTTCAGTTCATATATAATTGCTAAAATACTAAAGCTAGTACTTTAGTTTAGTGTACATTAAAATTTTCACAACGTGCATACATATAGGTTTTTCTATACAAAAATTATAGAGCAGTAGTGTTTCAATCTTTATATTTTTTTTTTTACGTTTTTCGTATAATTCTAAAATACACATGCATATGTAATTTATTAACTATAGATGTCTTTTAGTAAACAAACAAAAGCCTTTTTTTAATATGAATTTTTATTTTAAATAAAAAAAATTAATAAATTTTTTTTGGGCCCCAATGCAAAAGAAATGGAAGTAGTTTTTAGATTACTTCCTGTTTTTCCCGATAACGAAGGAGTTTTACTTCAGCAAGCTATCTATGTATGTTAATTTGTACCAGCTTATCTTCGAAGGTACCTATCATAATTTAATACTTTATCGTTAAAAGCGTTTTGATCGCCCGCTGACTGGACGTCACAATAAATTTAAAGTACCTAGTCTTATAAAATACTAGCGACTCACCCTCGCTCCGATCGGGTTCGTCCCTACTTACGTTTTAACATTTAGTATAGATTTTTCAGAAATGAGATATTTTCCCGCAATAAAAAGTATTCTATATATTGACTTGGATAACCAGCTATCATCATACCAAATTTCATCAAATTCCCTTCAGTGGTTTTTCCGTGATGCGGTAACAGACAGACAGACAAATTTCTAAAAACTATAGCACGGTAATTATGCATTACACATGAACGAATGTGACTTATTCGTTCATGGCATTACATTACCGTGACTATAGATTCGGCCTCTATCGATAATAATGTCAATTTAATAAGATTTTCCAAAAAAATATTTCGTGTACAGATTCGGCTCAGTTAGAATTTTATTATATTTTCAGACTATGAATTTTGTCAGACAGTCGATAGAGATGTTTTATGTGGAATTGTATATCACCACGACACTAGTAAAAGGTGGCAAAATCGAGAATAGTAGCATAAACAGCCAAATCACGCTATTATTATTTTGAATTGACTTTTTTGCGGGCTCCATCTTTATAATTCTTTAGTCTGAGCTTTTAACTAAAAAAGGTAATTCGAATGCAAAATTACTTTTAATATACCCCGTTTAGGTAATATCGATTTTAATCATCATTATGAGTATCAATACACAATTTAACCTATAAAATAAAGATTAACCTACAAGCCACTTTACATTTTAAATATTATTACAAGGTTATTAATATTAAGTACAGCTGAGTGAACCGAAAGAAAGTTATTAATTTGCTTCTTTAAGAATGTATACAGTCAATTTAATAACTTTCATTTTTTAATGATTATTTTCTTGGAGAACTTCTTAAAAACTAGTCAAATTCAGCCTATACATTTTACACCAACATTGTTTAAATAATATATATTTTTATTTAGAGTAGGTAACAATGACTCAATTTGTTTGTATTACAGACTTATTTTCTATGTTAGTAAATTGTAATAAAAACTATTATTAGTACTACGTCATTCATTGCTGCGCTCTTCCAAAACCAGAAATAGCGCAGCAATGATTCACGTATGTGCACTGTTGCAGTCCAGCCTGCTCGCAATAGTTTCGAGGATGCTGTTGGCAGTGTCCTGGCACTACCCCGCAGTCTGCGCACTAATATATAAATTACTTATACTTATATACTAGTGTATATCTATATATAAATAAGCAAAGACAAAACAAAATATAGAAATCTATACATATAATAAAATTGTAACTAAGCCGAATCTGTACATTAAATATTTTTTAGAAAATCTTATTGAAATAGACATTATTATCGATACAGTGGCCAAATCTATACTTTTTAGAATTTTTGCCTGTCTGTCTGTCGGTTACCGCATCACAAAAAACCACTGGTGGGATTTGGATTAAATATGATTGCTGGTTATCCGGGTCAACATATAGGATACTTTTTACTGCGGAAAAATATCTCATTTCTGAGAAAAAATAAAAACTGCATTGTAAGAGTATACTAATATGTAAAACCTAAGAATTTGGTTTTTGTTAATCTAAACGTGAGCGGAGCCGCGGGCAATGCTAGTATGTATATTAAATTGATATTTAAACTTTTATATATTATATTGCCAATGGGAAATCACATTGTATTTTTTCATTTTATTCGCTGGAACAGCTTACTCAAGATCGTATTTTTTCAATTTTAAATATACTCTTATCATAAATACCGTCTGTCTTCCGACTGACTGCAAATGTTGAGAACATAAAATTAAATAAAAACGCCAAAAAACTTTTTAACAAAAAAATAAAAACCGACTTCAAACAAAAGCACTGAAAAGTAAAAAATAACTGATTGGTAGTTTTCATTTACTATACATACCTAATCAAATATTTTCGAAGTCGGTGCGCTTTGCTTTGTATGGGCTGGCACCGATTTCGAAAATATTTGATTAGGTAAGTATTTAATAGGTAGGCTTTAGTTACTTAGCCAAAGCACACCGACTTCGAAAATATTTGATTAGGTATGTATAGTAAATGAAAACTACCAATCAGTTATTTTTTACTCTTTAATGCTTTTGTTTGAAGTCGGTTTTTATTTTTTTGTTAAAAAGTTTTTATTTTTCCCTTTTTAGTGTAGACAGGAGTAGCAAAGTAAGAATTCTAAAGTGTTAGGCTTGTCAAATCAAACAAAATAAGCCCAAATTCAAAGTGTCTACTATTAGTCGTTGAAGAGTTCCACCTATCCACCTTCTGGCCTTACCATCAGATCAGGTCAACAATACCGAACCACTGTACTATCAACGGAATTAGAAACACTTGCAAAGTTTCAAGTCAATATGACAATTAGAAGTAGGTTAAATTCATCATTAGCTATTTTTCCACCCTTAGGAGTGATATATTTTTTTTGAAATTTAAATGGGACCAATCTGGAAGTATACCATTTCAAACAAAACAAAAATTGTCTAAATCGATTAATAAATGACGGAGTTCTGAGGTAACAAACATAAAAAAAAAACAGTCGAATTGAGAACCTCCTCCTTTTTGAAGTCGGTTGAAAATATTTGAAAAAGAATATGATTTTTCAAATGTCAGATATTCGCGTTTTTTTAGAATTGTTATTGAATACCCAATATATGTACACAAGATTATTCAATTCAATTCAATTCTCTTGGTAATGGCTTCAAAACGTGCCAGTTGAGCACAGATTACTTTGCCAATGTCACGTAGAATGGAGAAGACACGAAGGAGATTGGTCGGTATTAAACGAGATTACTAAACTGTTTATATTAATAAAAAAGTGTAAAAAAGGTTAGCAGCTCCTCTATGAACCTTGGATCTACAACAAAAGACAACACAATTACTATATACATAAAAACCATAATTAAAAATAAGTGGTTAGTAAGTAAGTTCTAAATATCATACAAAATTGTTAGTCTATAATCTAATTCCATTACTCTTAATATATTTACATAAAAATTTACATAAAGGACTAAACACAAACATTAACAAACAATTAACATCAATGGGACGGGGGACTTTGAGGGGAAGAACATCATAAATAGGATGGAGAAGTCTAGGACAGCTAAAAAGAATATGAGAGGGAGTACCTTCATCAAGGCCACATTCGCATAAGGAATGGTCCCTGACCCTAATTTTCGCTAGGTGCACAGGTGTACATGCATGTCCAAGGCGCAAGCGACAAATGGTAGTTATGACCCAACGTTCCGCAAGTTTTAAACGATGATACCAAGGGTGCCTTGGAATCTCGGCCTGAAGGGCTGCATAGTGCTTACCTTTAAAAGATTTGATAGATTCCAGTTCTTATTCCAAGCTTTTTCTAAATGGATCTTAGCAAGAGATACCAGATCCTGAGCCGAATTATTAAAATACTCAAGCGTCCCACAGATAACAGCAGATTTTGCACAAGAGTCCACAGTTTCGTTACCGGAATACCAGAATGACCTGGTATCCAGACCAAGGAGACCAGCAAGCCCTTCTGATGACATGAGAACAAAGCTTCACGAATCCGTAAGATAATAGAAGATCTTAATTTGCTACGAAACGGATTCTCCTTAATAGCCATTAAACAACTGAGAGAGTCTGTCAGTATAACTGTCTGTTTGAACTCATGGGAGAGGGTGAACAGGATTGCTTCTAGTAGAGCAACAGCCTCGCCTGTAAACACCGATGATTCTGGAGGGCATTTAAATTGTAAAATAATTTTGAATTTAGGAACCCAGCAAGCTGCACCAACACAGCTATCATGCGATAGCTTAGATGCATCAGTAAATATAAGGAGGTGATTCGACCAATTTTGATGAACTAGACTCTGGAATTTTGTGTTGGTGTCAGGGGCTTTCTTGGTCAGACCAAGATCCAAGATAATAGAGGGAGAAAAAGTTAGTGCCTTATAAGGAGTACCAAAAAGAGGATTAAGACTAAAACGGGATAAAGGGTGAGGAAGCTTGGTGAACTTGAGGAAACTTTCTAAGAGGAAGGATAAGGGTCTTTGAGGGGAGTTAAAGTCAGCAAGTCGACTTAGCCTGGGCCAAAGAGGATGGGACGATAACTGTAACGACTTACCGACAAATCGATCACATAGGAATTGGCGACGTAATGGTAACGGAGGGTCAACACATTCAACTTGAAGGGCATTGGTAGGAGTAGACTTCATTGCACCTAATACTATTCGCAGACATTTGTGTTGTATTCGATTGAGTTTTTCTGTAGGAACCTTATTAAAGGGGTCTAAAACAAATGTACCGTAATCAATATGACTACGCACAAGGGAATTGTACAGCAATTTTTGAGTATATGGGTGTGCACCCCACCACACACCGGACACCGCGCGTAGAGCGTTGATGCCCTTTTCACATTTTTTAGTTATGTACTCAGTATGTGCAATTCCATTCAGTCTTTTATCAAGAACGATGCCTAAAAATTTTGCTTTTTCTACTAAACTAATGATATGATTATCATACAAGAATTGGAAATTTGGAGCTGACCTCCTTCTAGTGAATACAACTGCCTGACACTTATCCACTGATAGAGATAAGCCATTTTCAGAAAGCCATTGACCTAGATAATGCAAAGCAGTATTTATCCGGAAATTAATGTCCTCTACAGATTGTGAACTGCAATAGAGGACGATGTCATCAGCATATTGAAGAATATTACAAAAATTGTTTACAGACAATTCGAGGTCATGAGTATATAAATTATACAGAAGAGGGCTGAGGACCGAGCCTTGGGGAAGACCTTTCCAGACACGTCTGGGAGGCACAGTAAGTAATTGATGTTTAACAGATATGGTTCTACCAGTCAGCAACTGACTTATGAAATGTGTCAACCTCGGTGGGATGTTCAGATGATGCATTTTCTGCCTGAGCATTGGAAGAAGAACATTATCATAAGCAGAAGCGATATCAAGAAAAACACCAACCAGATACTCTCCTTGGGCATAGGCTAGTCGAATGTCTGTAGTGAAAATACTGAGACTATCTATTGTACTCAGCCCCTTTCTAAAGCCAAACTGAGAGGGTGCTAAGATATTTCTGCTTTCCACTATCCATTCGAGGCGAATTTTCAAAATCCGTTCAGTTATCTTCGCTAACGTGGATGCTAGCGCAATGGGTCTATAGGAATTTGGATCTGATGGACATTTGCCCGGCTTAAGAATAGGGATTACTATTTGGGATTTCCATGATTCTGGAACAATACCTGACTCAAATAAAGCATTTATTAAATTTAAGAAATACTTTTTGGATCTATTGTTCAACCTTCTAATAAAGGAATAAGGAATACCATCCTCTCCTGGACTAGTATCTTTTAAATCCGTTAAGGAGATTTCAAGTTCTTCAAATGTAAAAGGGCGATCCATTTCATTAATTACAGAAGATGGAACAGAATACGAATAAGAATCATGTGGGGGAACAAATGGAGGGGCTAATTTATCAGCAAAGTCATTAAGCCATACGGAGGGGTTATTGGAGTTAGGACTAGGTACAGAGTTAAGAGATCGACGAAATCTCTTAACATTAGTCCACACAAGAGATGGGGGCGACCGAGGATCCAGGGATTCACAAAAATTTATCCAGCTAAGTTTTTTCTTTTTATGAGCCAATCTTCTAAATTTTGCATCATTGCGCTGATAAACATTAAAATTCTGCACTGTCACAGAGGCTGCATATGACATCTCGGCAGATTTACGCCGATTAACAGAATCAGTGCAATCCTGATCCCACCAGGGATTGGAGGGCAATTGATACTGCGTGGAGCACTTCTTCGGTATATGAAGATCTGCAGAAGAAATAATAGCAGAGACAAACCGATCATAACAAAAAATGACATTCTCACTATCAATAGATTCTGGAAGGGAGTCCAACATGCGATCAACAGAAGTAGCGAAATCATACCAATTAGCTTTATTTAAATTATGTTTAAGAAGAGAATTGGAATTTGAAGAGGAAGGTATATATCCAGTGAATAAAGAGATGAGGATAGGAAAATGATCGCTGCCATAGGAAGAGGAAAGTATGTTCCATGATAATTGGGCAGCGAGCGCAGGAGAAGAGAGGCAAAGGTCTACAGCTGATTTAGGATTTTGATTGGGATAAACCCTTCTAGTCGGTGAGCCATCATTGAGGATACAAAGGTTAGTATCATCAATCATGTCTACTAACTGAGGAGAGAATCTATCACAATAATAACATCCCCACAATGTGTGATGGATGTTAAAATCTCCCATAATCAGTACAGGACCTGGAAGTGAAGAGATAATAGACAAAAGCTCAGGAAAAATCGTAGGAGAAGGATGAGGAATATATACAGAGAGAAATGATATATTAAGAGCCCTCACAGCAACAGCATTAAACTGTTGACTGTGAGATGGAATAGGGATAAGGGAATAAGGAGTGGAGTGCCGGATAAGAATGGCACTGCCAGCATACCCGTCACTTCTGTCCTCCCTTAAACAGGCAAAACCTGGCACCCGGAAACGAGAACCCGGAGTTAACCATGTCTCCGAGAGGGCAATAATGACAGGATTGTGTGTGGAAATAAGATGAATTAATTCATGCTTTTTAGGATGGATGCTTTTACAGTTCCACTGAAGGAAGTTCAGTGGGGCCATTTTTAACTATATTGAAAATTTGCATTAATTTTTGGGCAACGTTGGACGGTAAAGGAACATCATCACAGGAGGATATAATAGAAATGAGAGTTTCAATGAGAGCTAGAAGGAGATCTTTTTTAGGACTGGGGGGATTATCAACACTATTAAGGGCACAGCCATTAGGAAGAGGAGAAGAGCAATTGCTAACAATTGCTTGATGAGCTTGTCTATCATATCCCTTCGCTAGAGGAGCTCGGGGACGTGGTGAACGGAAAACTGTTTGACGATATGAAGCAGAGGAAGAAGGTTGAGGTTGAATTGGGCTAGAGGGAGCATTGGTGTAAGACGGAAGGGTGAACATCTCTTTAGCAACATCTGCATAAGAACGCTGCACAGGAGGAAAGCGGGAGGCTGCTTCCATATAGGAAACATTCTCTTGTGACATTACCATCTTAATTGACTGTTGCCTAACAAATTCAGGACAATCTTTGTCTGTGGCAAAATGTTTGCTAGTGCAATGAATACATGTTGAATTCTCTTTAATTATATTACATGCATCTCCAGTATGTGATTCGGAACACCTGTAACACTTTGGCTTAGATCTGCATTGAGATTTAATGTGACCAAAGCGACAGCAATTGAGGCACTGTATGGTGGGAAGTTTATATGTCTCAACAGGGAGGGAAGTGTGGTAAGAGTACACTTTCTCAGGCAGCATTTGACCCCTAAATGTCATTGCAACTGACTGAGTTGGTACCCAGGTAACAATACCTTCATTAACATTCTTTCGATTCAAACGTCTTGCTTTCATGACCTTACCACAACCAGGAGGAAGTTCTAATGACTCGATAAATTCATCCATTGCCCAGTCAACAGGGACTCCTTTGATAAGACCCATTCGAGTAATATTAAAAGTGGGAATAACTGCTACATATTTACACATACTGAGAATTGGGTTCTTTAAAAAATTATTAGCAGCCTCAGCAGAGGAGAATTGGACAGCGATTTTATTGCGACCGACATTCTTAACTCCATCATTAATTATATTGGGAATTTTATGGTTATGCAAAAATTGACCAAACTTGATGGCTCTTATTGTTGTTCCAGCTGCAGGGTCAGGAGTTTCCCTAGAGACATAGACTATAAATGGACCTTTATCATCGTCATTATAGGAAGAAGGACCTTCGGACATAGAGGGATGAATATATACACTTTGGATTGATGGGGTGGCAGTATCAGGATTATGTATAGTCTTTTTAGTTATTAAATTTGCATCGGAAGTTGAGTCCTCCCCTTGACGTTTACGAGAAACACCCACACTACTTAACAAAATGGTGCCTCCGGGGTCCGGGGGCTCCGACGGTGGATCACCATCCATCCTTACACCTAACTTACCTTTATTTAGACCACACACAAATAAATATAAAAACCAATCACCAATAAAAACCTAAATTCAATACAATTAGTACACCTTTGACACTTAATTATAATAAAAACTTAAAAGAGAAATGATTTATATAGAAAAAAAGCACCGATCTCACTAACACGTGTGTAAGCCAAAACAAACGTCTAGCAAGTCTACACAAGATTAAGAATGTCACGCTAACAAACAACCATAGGAGCGCCCTTAACCTACTGAGTCCTCTCGCGCCTACGTGACAGTTTTCGGGTACTGTTTACTGTTATTTGGCGGTTCACTTTTCTATTCTTATTTTTGTTGTTCTACACTTAAAAATACTCATGTTTTAATAATTATATTGTTTTTTTTTATGTTACTAATATATCCATAGGTTGACTGGTGTTGGCGTAGTCATTATTATATTATTATTTATGAATATGATTTGTATTTAATACGAGAGGGATCAGGCCATAGTCCACCATTTTGGTCAAGTGCGTGATGGCGGACTTTATATGTCTTTCGAAAACTTGCTAGGTTCTCTTAGATATGCAGGTTTCCTTACGATGTTTTCCTTCACCGTAAGAAAAATGGTAAACATGTTGAAAATAATTCGCACATGAAAATATCAGAGGTGCGAGACCCGCGATTTGAACCTGCTACATTCGGTTCCCCAAGCGAGCGCGTTACCCTCGTGCTACCACTGCCTTTATATAAAACAGTAAACACATAGATGATAGCAACACAATTTTTTTAGGTAAATAGGGTATACATGTCACGATGACATTACGGAGATGATATGAACAGCTGTCGGTGTACTAGTGTAATTATTTTATTATTTTCAATTAATTACAAGGAACAACTATTATTTACTCATTTCATTCATAAAAAGAGCTTTTCTAATACAGATATTTTTTCTAGAAATATTTTTTTTGGTTATTTACAATTATTTTATTTAATGTTCTTCGTGAAGGCAGTGGTAGCCCAGCGGTGACGCGCTCGCTTGGGAAATCGAGTGAAGCGAATTAAAATCCCAGGTCTCGCACCTCTGATATTTTCATGTGCGAATCATTTCCAGCATGATTACCACTTGTCTTAACGATGAAGGAAAACATCGTGAGGAAACCTGCATGTCTGAGTAAACCTAGTAAGTTTTCAAAAGACATGTGAAGTCCGCCAACCCGCACTTTGCCAGCGTGGTGGACTATGGCCTGATCCCCGTCGTATTGAAGGGAGGCTCGTGCCCTGCAGTGGGACGTTAAATAAAACGGGCTGAATACAAATACTCTTCGTAAAGATGAGAGTAGTCCTTTCTGTTATACGTGGGCAGAGAAATTGTAAAAACCTTGAAATTATGATTTCACTAGTGAAATGTGCTTAGTGAAATTATAATATACCTAAAACGGTCCCGTGATATTGTAATTCAATTCTTTGTTATTTGGCTATTAGGGCAGTGATATTGTAAGAAAAGGAGACGAATGACAAAACTTCGGTTAATTGTAATTTCACTAGTGAAATTATAATTTAACGGATCTTACAATTTACGTGCGGCATATTCATATTATCCGTATTTAATATTATAAATGTGAAAGTTTGTGAGTATGGATTTTTGTTACTTTTTCACACCAGAACGGCTGAACGGATCTGGATGAAATTTGGCACAGATATAGATTATAATTTTGGCCCATATTTGTAGGTAAAAATATACATCCAAAGAACTCTTGCAGGACGATGTTTACCTGAAACTTGTCTTGCATCGCTTGATGCAATTAATCGAACCAGTTGTACTGGTTCCTGACGCTGTGGGAAGGTTTTTGCTGGTGTTATGGTTTTAGCCATAGTGTCGATACATTGCGATTGCACGTTTAAATTATCAAAATAGGTCCTATATAGATTTCATAATATTAGTTGATGTGTGTATTTATATATTTTTTATCCTTCACGTTAAAATGGCTGGATGAATTTGGATGAAATTTGGAATACAGATAGATCTATAGTAATACATAGGACATGTATAAGTAATAGTTATATATGCATATTTTACTTCAAAATATATTTATACTTAATATATTTCAGGCTTAATATTAACAGATTTTTCTAAAATATTTAAAATTTGTAATTAGTACTATTAGTTACTGTGTTCTTAGGTATCTTTTTAAATACTAATAGGCGTTAAGTCAAAATGAAGATTTATTAATATTTATTATATAATTTTCTCATTATCAACCCAAAACCTACGTTAATGATGTTATTTGCTTCATATCCCATTGTTCTATCGCTTGACCGTGACTAAGTGAAAAACAAATAGGAAGTCAACGAATGCCAACAAGAAGTCTATTTACATATTAAGTTTTCTCATTTCATTACAATATAATAATTGCGGAAAACATTACTGATGTGAAACATCCTTGAAGCGTTGCAGCTGCACTTTAACTGTTACACTAACAAATTGAACTATATAGGTATATATTTTTTTAGTTGATTATAAATGCGAAAATATGTAATGTGTGTGTATGTCTGTTTGTGTAGCTATTTGATAGTCCTTCATCTAGAAACGTCTAGACTGATTTTGATGAAATTTAGTAGAGTAAAGCCCCAAACGAAGCGAGGCTTGTGTCATTGAAGCAAATATGTATAACAAGCTCTGCTATCCTTTTTAAAATTATGCACCGCCATACAGTAACACAATATGCATAAAGTAGGCATGTTTTTTTAAGCTATTGGCCACCCTGGGCACCATACGTTTTTTTTATTCGACAGGTGCTCAAACTTTGTCATTGTAAAATCGAAAAATCAAACTTTAATTGTAATACGCGATGAAAAAGCTAACCATTCGCGGTTATTTCCAAAGAAAATCAATTGGTTATTAATTGTGTAGCCATAGTACTCACTAATATGAACGAAGGTATCAAATTTCATACTTTTTAAAAAAATATTTAATTTTCAGACTGCTGCACATATATTTTTTATTTTATTTCTTTTCTGAGTGATCGAGGTGCCCCCCATTAGTTCCCGCGGGGTTATCGATTACTTACCGGACACCTGTATATATAAAAATCAATTGCTGTTCCTTAATCTCGCTAAAACTCAAAAACGGCTGGTCCGATGTGAACAATTCTTATTTTGTTTTGTTGAGGGTGTGTCAGGAGTGGTTTAAGAAAAAAAAATTAAGAACAGCTGAAAAATCGAAAAGCTCAGAACTGTTCATTTTGTATGGGAATCACTACTTCGGATTACTTTCAATATATGGCGCTAGTGGCGGACTTATCATCTACAACAATGCATCAAGTTTAACACCTCCAGGTAAATTTCTAAGAAATCTATTGTTAACTGTAACGCCGGCGTGTCCGCGGTCGTGGAATGAATAAGTTGGAAAAAAGTAATATATACATATAATGTAAGTCTATCTATTCCATACTAACCGTTAAAACTTAAAAACGTATCTAGTCGAACCTGAACTAAGCGAGAATGAGTTGGTAGTGTATTTATAATTTATGCAATTAAAAAGTTGTATTATGATAATAATGATTTACTCCTTGTTTCGCTCGTGCGCCTCCTTTGGCGCCTTTTGCTAATTAGAGACTAGGTACAAAAACATTGACTTTTCTTTTATCTATACAGCTAAATAAAATTGAAGTGTCTACATATTTGTAATGTCAAAATAACAGTGTTTTACTAATAAAAAAAAGCATATGAAATTATGTACGGTACTTTTATAAACACATTTTTTTTAATTTCTGTCTGTCTGTTTGTTCCGGATAATCTCTGAAACGGCTGGATTGATTTTGACGGGACTTTCACTGGAAGATAGCTGATGTTATAGGGAGTAACATAGGCTACTTTTATTTTAGAAAAAGAATTGAGCGGAACTCTAAAGAAATTAAAACGCACCTAGGGACGAACCCGAGCGAAGCAAGGGCGAGTCGTTAGTATTTCATAAATGAAAAAGCAGCCTGTGTTAATTCAGGTCATAGTCTATCTGTGTTCTTAATTTCATCCAATCCCGTTCAACCGTTTAAGCGTGAACGAGTAACAAACATACATACAAACTGTCGCATTTATGATAGTATTGTGATATTTTGTGTATTATATGTATAAGTAAATCAAAAAAACGTAAATAACTTGTTTTAGCTTTTGTTTACCGACTGTTCGGCCCATCATAAAACTTGTTACGTTATAAAACAAGTCCAGTTGTCAATAATACTACAATAGTCTTTCGGTTTGTTTTTTAATTTTATTTAAATTATCAATTACTGAGAGAAATATATCTTTTCAGTCAAATTTTAATGTATAAAAAATATTTTGCATAGAAATGATACATTCTTACTGTAAGTATTATAAACAATCACTGTTTCCACTGGTACTCGTACTTCGCGAAGTGTACCTCGAAAAGTGTTTCAAGTGTATAATTTAAATTGTTAAATTTAAAACTATAAGCAAACATGATAGATGTTTCTATACTTATATGTATGTTTGTATATAGCCTATGTCTCTGTATAAGCTCTGTGGTTTTTATATGTATAAATACCTTTTCTATATAAATATAAAAGTTTCATTATAATCCGCTCAGTAGTTTTAGCGTGCAAGAGTAACAAACGTCCATTCTTTCAAACGCTTCAGCTTTAGATTATAAAGATAAATATATTTTAAAAGATCTAGTTGCTTTTAAACTACCTTCCGAACATCCTATAAATACACCCGGTTTAGATTCCCAATACCTAGCTGAGTCGTGTACGATAGATTTACGAGTATCGTGCTAGAATCCCGTTCGAATCCAGTCCCTGCATCAGACTGCTTCATATTATTATCTCTTGGAAAGTGCATATTTGATATTAGTATATAATAAATATACTTTAAAGAAAACCCTGTACTGATAGTTTATCAATTGGTTAATCCATACTAATATTATAAATACGAAAGTAACTAACTGTCTGTCTGTTATGTTTTCACGCCTAAACCGCTGAACAAATTTAGATGAATTTTGGTATACAGATGGATGGGGGACCTCGGAGAAGGCCATGGCTACTTTTTGTCGTAAAAATGAACTTGAAGGGGGTGAAACAAAGACAATACAACCAAATGTATTGTCTGTGGGGTGAAATAAGCGTTGTATTGGGAACAAAGTATTTCTCAACTTCTAAGTTACATAAAAATTCGATATAAATCCCATAATTTTGGTAAGAAATATGAATGTTTGTAGAGATTTTAATTTTGTTTTGTTATTATAAGTTTTTCACTAGTTTTAAAAGATATTATTTTTATTTAAAAGCCGGAAATTAAAACAATGCTGTGGATGCCTGTAATTAATGCTTGTACGTGAACTTGTCATAAGTAGGTATTATAAATTAATTTAATTTTAAATTTACAAGTACTCGTATGTATAATATATTGTATGTAGGCTTATCTTGTAAAAATAAATGTTTCCGCGTTTTTGACTAATCCAGATACAAGCAAATTTTTTAATGAATAATGTAAATTATATGGGAGTATGAATTATTCACAAAAATATTCATAAAATTAAAAATATGTTCATCGATATCTGTAATTGCTTAGCTTTACACACACCTTTATAAAGTTGGTCAAATAGTCTAGATCCAATGAAAAAATAAGAATGTATTAGATTTCGCAAGAATGATTAGAAATAGATTTTCAGTCAAATCTAATCACCGAAAGATATGCACAGAACTCGGTACTGTGGCGCCGGCGACGTACTGTGTAGCGCAAAACGCCCAACGACAGTCGGCGTCGTATTATTTCCGACGCGTCCGACAGACACGTGGGTGGGTGGCTATATACCTCCGCCCACTCTGATTGGAATGAGACATGCAGAATGATTACGCTTTGTATGGTCAATGTTGTTATAATTTTAAAGAAATATGTATTTGGGGAGATTTTTTCATCTATGGCGATAACCAAGCTTTTTAGTAAAAAGCGGAGAATCGAAACTTAAACTCTTAGTCTTGATAAAAAATATTTTTGTTACTGTTTTATTTTATTTTTTTGTTCCCTACTTTTCGAATACTTTACAGCAAAAATGGTCACTGGAGAGACTGAAGTCTCCATTGAGCCTTGATTCAAATTAACAAAGAACCAAAATAAAACCGCGAAATGGTCCAAAAATATGTTTTATTTAAAATATGTATCAGATATTTACGTGAATCTAAGAAAGTATTTCTTACCTTGTGCTATCATATTCCATCGGCCGATAGGATTCGTTAATTAGTAAAATTACCTACATACTGAAGTTTGTTTTTTTTTTTTTAATTAAAAGAAGTTCTATGAACGCTAAGGACATAGGTTCAATAGCACCTATTATGGCCTAAATATCGTAATTTATTATGCAGGCACGGTGAAATATTACTGCAGAGAATAATACTTAACTTAATATCTAGAATGGAAATTCAACCGAACACAATGCAGTATTACATGATTAGCCCCTGAGCAGATGACTCTTTTATCAAGTTGAGAAACCTTTAAGTAATAAATTATGTATGTATGTACTTTGTAGGTACATACTCTGTAGGTATATATTAATATAAGCAATGAAAGAGTCCATTGTCTTACCACCAGTGAATTCCCCTTGAAAGTGTTAATTTAAATAATTGGTATTTAAACTCATTAATATTGTCTCATTATATTCATCAAGGCCTTTTTTACCAAATGAAGTGAAGATTTAATTAACTGGTTAAAAAATTTTACCAAATATTATAATTTAGTAAATAATACATATTTTTTGCGTATGTACTTGGAATTAATTTGTAAACAATTTAAAACGAATTGTCAGGAAATTACAGTTAATGAAATTGACGAAACATTGTGTACAAAATATGAAATATTACGGTTTCCGTTTCTATAATTTGGCTTTGTATCAAAACTCTACATTTAGCAACAACTTACACGAATTGAATAAATATTAACACGGATTTTAAATTTAATATAATATTAAAATTCCTTTGTATATTAATATTTTATTGTATTCAGCCCGTTTTAACGTCCCACTGCTGAGCAAAGGCCTCTCTTCAATACGAGGAGGATCAGGCCATAGCCCACCACAATAGCCAAGTGCGGGTTGGCGGACTACACACGTGTGAAAACTTACTAGGTTCTCTCAGACATGCAGTTTCCTCACGATGTTTTCTTTCACCGTAGGACAAGTGGTAATGATGTTAGAAATGATTCGCACATGAAAATATCAGATGTGTGAATTCCGGGATTTGAACCCGTGCCACTCGGTTTCCCAAGCGAGCGCGTTAGCACTGGGCTACCACTGACTTATTTTATGATAATTATTAGTTATTATAAGGTAATTAAAATAAGCTACTAATGAACAAAAATATTTTCTTATTTTTCGTGACAACAGTTTACGTGCAAAGGATTACGTACATAGCCAACGTCTACTGTATAATCCTTGAAATTACAAATTAACTTCGATCAATAATACACTGTACAAAGAACCTGCAAGTCATCGAATCAGAAACAAAAAAATGCAGACAGTAATAAAAAAGCAAAAACAAATGGGATTTATTAAAGTAATAATATGGTCAATTATACGCTAATGCAGCGCTCCGTACGATATTATAGTAAGAACTGAGAACTCATAAAGCACGCTCGCGCTGATATCGAGACAAGTTAAATCGAAACCTTGATGAATGGTCTGGGTTTTTTAGGATTTTATTAGGAGTCGTCTTCGAGAGGCGAGCGAGTGGCGACCGTCGAGTACGCACGCGCTTACGATGCACAATTTACTATACTCTACGTGTCTACCTATTGTAGAGTCTGTCTGGTAGCGGTAGCGGTGGCAAGATGCGCGGTGTAGACGCCGGTCGCGGGGGCGCCCCCGCCCGGCCCCGCCGCGCGCTCAGTTGCTCCGCAGCTGCCGCGCGCGCTCGTCGCATACTCGATGCGACATCGCTCTACATCCGACATAATATGGATATATATCATATTCGCGCTCTCGTCAACATTCACTTCTCATATCTGTGGTTTTGCGAAGTCTCCGACAAGTATAAATGGATTATATTGTAAAGTGCCGCTGGAAACGATTAGATTTGTAAGGTCCGCAATGGAATTTCTAGTATGGCCAACTGAGCGCTCCGACGTGTTCGGCACATGGCTTCGTAGTACGATGGTGGCGGAAATAACGTCATAAAATACAAGTATCGTTGTGTGTTGTTGTAAAATGATGGGAAAATGGTGGATTTTATATGTGTGTTTCGGTTTCTCGACACTTTATAAGCTATACGTGATGCGGCATGTTGCACTCGTGGCGTCCACGTTACATTATGGCGGGCTTTCGTTCCAAAGTCTGCTGTGAATTGCATTTACGTCGTATATTATATCACAAATAATACTTGAATACGATATGTATGATCGAAAAAAACTTGTAAAAACTATCAACAAAAACGTGTTTATAAACATGGCGTCAATTTTAATGATTGCAAAATATTTTCATTAGGCGCAGTTCGTGTTTAAAAATAAAAGCGAGAGTGTCCGTAGGATTTGTGCAATATTTTACCAATTGTAATTCGTCATGCAAAAACATTGCTTTGTTCAAAGTACAATTTAGCCCGAGGTTACTGCCTCCACTAAACGTTAGCTAATCACTCGGAACAACTCAATGAATCATTTTTTTCTTAACGGCTGTAATAAACACATACCTTATAATCGTAAGCATTTTATAAGATCTCTAGTATGTTAAGATAAATTTCCAAATTAGTGGAAATAATAGAAACTAGAAATAGAAAATTTAATATAGATAATGCAAGTATTTAAATTGAATACTGTTGATTATATTCATAGTGCAATGTGACCGTGGTATGCTAAGATACTAATTACTAAGGGCTCGCAGGCGTGGCCAAACACATTCTCTCAGCGCTAACTTCCTGGAACCTAATCAAGAGAAATCAAGTTTCTAAGATTATCCAGGAAATAAATTGCATTGTTATTTGCCCACTGTTGTATACCAAGTTTTTTGTTTATTTCTTACGTTATAATCGTAAATTATTATACAGTATGGAGTCAATCAGGTAAATAAAACCAAGGTTTAGTTACTATAATTTTTATTTATGGTCCTTGTGACATATGGTTTATATTTAAACCTTCCAATACCAAGTTTCTTTTAGTGTGAGCTTTTGAGTTTTCAAATAAAAAAAAATATATTTTTAATAAACTTATGTAGAGTACTTATGTGTCATTTAATTTGTACAGGGTACGGTCAAAAAGTAGAGTCTAGATATAATGCTTAATATAGGCTATCATTACAGTTCATGGTCATTTTTGCAAAAAAATATAACTGAATCTCGAAATGTCTCATCATAATTAAATATAATATTATTATTAAATATAATATTAGTTTCCCACGTTCTCGAGCCTCTTATTATGTTATAAAACAATAAGGAATATGTGATATGTATACATATATATATATATGCTCATAATTATTATTTTTTTTGAAAAATTTACATTTTTTATGCGGAATAATTTTCAAATAAATTTATAGTAGCTTTTAGTTTTATACTTTATACAAAAATTCAAATAACTTTACATAAATTATTACCATGTAAACAATATAATAAAATCCAGGGTCGATTGAAGTCGATAGAGTCGACTGATCAAAATCCTATCAGAATGATTTTAAGGACATGGTGCACCAAAAAAGGGACCGACCATAGTAAAAAAAAATCAATACTGTTCAATCTTCATATTATTGCTTTAATCTTCAAGTTAAATAGTGAAACTTAAATCAAATTAAAATATACTTTATTGAAATAGACTTTTAGAAGCACTTTCGAGTCATATGTTTGTGTTAAAGAATTAATGCAAACAAGGTTATCCATCGCGGTAATTTGCTTCTTATCAATTTGAGCACTGGAAAAAATATTGCGTTAGCTGTGTGATGTCAAGGATGACTGATAAATTTTACAGACTAGCTTAGTCAGCTTAGTAGTTGATCGTAGGGGATGTCGCATTAGGGAAAGATTATGCAACGGGAGAGCGCCACGTGGTCCAATCAAGAGTTGTGCGCATGTCCGCTGGATGGATCCATTATTATATGGATTCAAACCGTCTAAAATATTTAACCTAACATAAGATACGACTAAAGAAATAAAGAAAGATCTAGTTAGAGCTAATAATTATGATCAATCAAAACATGAAGTTAATTATTTTTTGTTATTTACGTATCTTCTAATGTCATCTTATACTTTTTCTACTAAGCGATCTAATTGAGTATGGAAGTTTTCGGTCATAGTAAGATAGACAGCCACGTGGTGTTCACATGCACTGCGCAAGTCTACGTGTCACAGCTGTGAAGTCAAAAAATCGTTACCACCTTGCATCACGTGGGCTGACTTAAAATTTCACCTTTAATTTTTTGTCTGCTATATAACGGATATGCGTTTCTGATAATAATAATACTTTATTGATTACATGCACGTATCTATACAATAAATTTTGCTCAATTTTGAATCATTGTTGAAAAGAAAGTATGTACTTTTTTATTACACATTCCTATCAGACCGCCCCAATTAGATAAGATAAGAAATTTAATTGTTCTATTTTAGACTCGAAGCAAAATTTCACATGAGCGAAGGTTATTATTTCATCATACTTGCTTTTGATAACAGCTAGTTTAATCATCTTCACTTTTAGGCCGCTGCAGATTGTTTGTGTCCCATTTTTTTGTAGTTTCCATGTAACCTATTTACAAATTTTATTTTCGTGTTTATCACTCTACTTATTTTATATGTTTAGTTTTATATTGAGATTTTTAGATATTTAAAATGTTCACGTGAGCTGCCATTTTCAAAGCTATGCCAAGACAACTTTCACTGCCAAAGTATTTGATTTAATTAATCGTTCGTTAAGCCCATTATACCTACTTGGAATT
Source organism: Brenthis hecate (assembly GCA_951806755.1). Taxonomy (NCBI): domain Eukaryota; kingdom Metazoa; phylum Arthropoda; class Insecta; order Lepidoptera; family Nymphalidae; genus Brenthis; species Brenthis hecate. Next base: position 10,200,318 of record OX638249.1, on the reverse strand, counting down.
ATAATTACATTTTTAAAATACATCATTGGTTTTTATAATTGTTTTTATACTTATATTTTTTGTGAATATATTCTTATAAAGTAACAATAAATAATAATATACATATTATGTTAAGAAAAAAAGCTAGCATTTATCCAATAGCAAAAACCGTATCGTCGATATAATTATACGGAAATGCATTCTTATTCACTCTTCAACCGTTCATCAGACTTACAATAAGGCTCCGGGTTTTCCCTCACCAGACACTCGTCCCGTGCGCGCATTGTTATTTATAGGTCTTTGTGTTGCTTTTACTATTACTTGTATAGTTTTACGCTGTGGCTTATTTACTACACAGCACTCAGGTTGAAGGTCGTCTATGGTTATAGGTATATCGATCACATGACTTGTCCAACAGCTTTACGAAGCATAGAGTACGTGTTGTGGCGCTGTTTGTTTCTATTTCATCGTATTACAGTTTATATTTTACAATGTGCAACATTGTTATTGGATACCAGGAAGCTGTGTTTTCTAATGATATTTAATTAAATACTTGTGTGGGCAGGAATGTTCTTTTGTCTACATACATATGTATGTACATATGTCTTTGATGACTGAGCAACTAATTGGTCAATTCTGATTATTTTTTTCTTTCATTTGAGAAGAATTATATTTGATTACCCATTTCCTTTCCAGTTCAATGATTTAAAAGCAATAAAGGATCAAAGCTGCACTTTACGAACACTTAACGCGTCGAAGGTCACGTGGCTTCCACGCGGACTTTTGACCATATTGCAATAACATTCTAATGTTTGTATCGATCTATCTTATAATGCATAGATATAAATTTATTTTTATTTCCTGATAACCTTTCTACTTGTTATTATATTGAAAAGTTAATTATAAATAACGATATTTACACAATTGTCGTAATCTATACTAATATTATATAGAGGTAAAGTTTGTGAGATTGTGAGTTTGTGACGTTGTAGGGGTAATCTGACTGCACCAATTTAGATGAAATTTGGTAAGAAGACAGTTTGAGACACTGGGAAGGACATAGGATACTTTTTAACCCGGAAATCGTCTCTTAAGAGGGTTACCTGGGGATGAAAGTTTGTATGGGGAAGCAACATAGGGACGAACCTGAGCGAACGAGGGTGAGTCGCTAGTATGAAGTACAGATACTGTCTATATTTTTAAGGATTTTTATTCAAATACCTACTCGTTGCTGCACAATGAAACTTCTGTTTTTCAACATTATTTATAGCCAAATACAAATGATTTTGCAATTTTGTCAATGCCCTTCAAATACATATATTGTATGTAAAGACGTACGCTTTTCACACGCGCTGGTTCACTATAATCGTAAATGGCCAGTCAAATGTCCAATCAATTTATTTAGAAACTAGTGTTGCGAGTTTGGTAGTTTCATCACCAAACACGTCCATGGCAATGTGCTGTGCAATTTGCTTAAAAGCCTTTAAAATACTACTTGTATATAATTGCCAGTCGATTGCGCTTTGCCGTGATATTCGACACGATTCATGATATCACCGAAAACAAACCTTGGCCCACTGTCATCTTTTTAGTTTTAAGTGACAGGATAACGTTTTGTACATGGAGTTCTTTCAACATTTCCTTAAGCATTACATGTGATCCAAACTTGTTATACCGTATCTAGATGTTATATGACAAACACTTTCGGAGAAAATATGTTCTATCTATGCATATACTAAAACTGTAGAGGTCGAATGTCTGTACATAGAAAAAAAGGGTGGATGTAAGAATAGAAATAGAACAAATCCCGATTTTTTTTTTCATTTTTTTTGTTTCTCTTTCTGCCTGTTTGTACGGGCTAATCTCCGAAACTGTTGAACCGATTTAAATGATATTTTACATGGTATTATTATTTATATCCCCGGTCAACATTTTGGATACTTGTCATCCTGGAAAATTAAAGAGTTCCCGTGGGATATTTAAAAAACCATAGTAACTTATACAGCTTAGTACACAAAACTACTGATTGGATTTTAATGAAACCTTACAATAATATAATTCATACATCAGAATAACAAATAGGCGACTTTTCATCCCGGAAAAGTGTACGATTCCCGTGGGATAGATTTGTATAAGCAAATAAGATGCAATGGCAGCATATTAAGAGCATGTTCACTTTAGATATTGAGTAAATCAAATTTAAACTCCGGGTGTTACAGTACTTAATCTCATTTTCATCATTATTAATACTTGCTTTTACGATGAATGAAAACATCGAGTATACCTGATTTTTTGAAAGAACCTTACTTGTTTTCTATTCGTGTGAATTTTACAAACCCTTATTTTGTAAGTTTGGTAGACTAGGACATTCCTCGCATTGGTGGTAGATCGGTGCCCAGCACTGCTATGTTTCTTGTGGGAGATAAGCATTGCCACGTCGTACTCCATAAAATTCGATACCGTACTTTATCTTAACTAAATATTTATTTATATAAGGCAGTTTATGTCTCATAATTCACATTTTTATGATAGCATCAATTTAGTTCCTTTAAAATGAAACCCTCATGCTTTCAAAGAATTTTAATGGAAAAGGGTATCCGATATTACATTACCACTTTCAAAGCGGTGAGCGTGCATTTCTATTTTAATATAAACTATTTGAAATTTTGCACCTTCATACATTTATTAAGATCAAATTACAACACGGAAGAAGATATCCTATTTTAATTGCTTGATATTACAGAATCTAACAACACCGCAAAATTGCAACTGAAACTTGAAACATCGGTTTCTAAAAACGTTTGTGTTATTGTCTATACTAGAGTTTCACGCCTTTAGTCGGCGCAGTGTGGAGGATTGTTACACGGTAACGTGAGAATAGTGAATGGTATGAACGACGTTGCTTGCGGACTGCGGTCCGTCGTGAAACTCGACCGTTTGCTGTTTTTATATTTATTCAACTATAACTTCATTCACATATAAAATATATATTACTAGCGACTCCTCCTCAATTCGCTCAGGTTCGTCCCTAGTTACGTTTTAACGTTTAGTATAGATTTCTCAAAAATAAGATATTTTCCCGCAATAAAAGTATCCTATATTATGTTGACCCGGATAACCAGCTATCATCATACCAAATTTCATCAAAATCCGTCCAGTGGTTTTCTCGTGATGCGGTCACAGACAGACAGACACAAGGATAGAGACAGACAGCCAAAAATATATGTAATGTACAGATTTGGTTAGTTAGAATTTTATTATATGTGTAGATTAACGTTTGTGGTTATCATTTATCTTTGAGGTATGCATAATAAATATGAATGAGTTCTTTACACCAACATTATCGTATAGATTAATAGTTTATTTTTATTTCATATTTCACATAGTAATTAAATGATAATTTGCTTGTGACTTACATATTATAAAATAACGAGCATATAATAATAAGTATTATAGGAGTATATTATGTGGATAATGAAATTAAAATGAACCTTATATAAACAAATAGTTGCAAATGTTATCCTTATAGGTTTGCGTAATTACTGCTAACTGCTATGTATTGTAGCGGTTTGCATGTTTCACTGAAACTTGGTTTGTGTACATAGTCAGTGTTGCAATATTCGGAGAATCTGCCAATACCGTTAACGTTTTGTTTTACGATGCAACTATTTAGAAATGCGCCATAAAAGATACATATTTGCTGTAAAGAACTGTTGCTGTTGTTAAGATTTACGTTATATTCATTAAAAGATTTTCTTTTGGGTCTTACAAATAATATATCTTAAGTTTGAGTTATTGTTCTATGAAGCATAGCGCGTCGATGACCGCATTCTTAGTCGTCGACATGCGCAGAATCTGGAGCGAGCGTCCGTTCATCATCTACACGTATCTCACGATATTATATATCTCCTACAGTTTCCTGGCATCATATTTGTTTAATAGTAACACTAGAGACACCCTCGCTCCGCTCGGGTTCGTCCCTCCTTATGTTTTTAAGTTTAGTATAGATTTCTCAGAGATGAAATATTTTTACGATGTAAAAAGTATCCTATATATTGACCCGGGTAACCAGCTATCATCATACCAAATTTCATCAAAATCTCTCCAGTGTTTTTTCCGTGATGCGATCACAGACAGACAGACAAAAATTCTAAAAACTATAGATTAGGCCTCTGTATCGATAAAAATGACTATTTCAATGAGATTTTCCAAAAAATATTTAATGTACTGATTCTGTTCAGTAAGAATTTTATTATATTATGTATAGATAAATATTATGATTATATTATTTCTGACAACTATCTCCTGTCAATTTACAAAGAGGAAAATATCACATAGTCGATAACATTCCTTGCCTCAGTCGTCCAGGAAAGGAAACGTAGGACTATTATTGTGATACTTTTTGATTTTTAATTATACTTTTTGAGATTTAGTGATTAGGAACATATTTAAATAAAAAAATATTAAGATCATATTACGGAACTAAACATTGAAGATAAAAATTCGCGTTTATTTTTAATTAATTTATTTAATATTGTATACGTTTTGCATTAAAAAGCTATACGTTTTTGTGTTTACGCCTATCGCTGAATTAATTCGTAGAAATGTTGGCTTCCTATTAAAATTTAATGACAGAGAGCGTACGTCATAGTCTTATTGTAATTCTTTGACCCGTTCTAACGAGATGCATAATTAAATTGAAATTCTAAATCTAAAACCAAAAGTGTTAAATCACATTTAAAAATTTAAGTACCAGCTGTTATTCCAGTAACGTTAAAGTAAAGTGTCAGACAAGTGCCTGGTGTCCCAGATTGATAAAATGTAATGCGCTTACTACTAAATATTATGATTGTTAACAACATAATTATCATATTGGTAACAAAGTTCATTACGCCATATATATTATGATTTCCGATCGATTTACATATTGAAATTTATTTTATTTAACTTTGTGATAGTAATTCTATTGGTTCATTCAATATGATGGCTATTGTAAAAGCTATTACCAGTATTGGTGTTTTTTTAAATCTATCCTTATCATTGATTTCATCTAGTGTTTAAGATTCCACAAGGTATATTAGTCCAAGATCCCAGAGCTTCGAGACTTACGTCATTTTAGATAACCTAAAATTTTGAAGATTAATAGTCTAATATGCAGTTAAGACGGTATGCGTACTTGCTAGTTTGAAAGCGCATAAAAATTTTACTCATCTACGTTAAAGTAGAAAAGCTCAGTCAGTCTATATAGTATTGTTTGACATTTACGAATTATTGTTGACGACGAATTAATTTCATTTACTCACAAATATGCTCATTACTTGTGAAGTTGTGAGTAAATGAAAATAAATAGCTTCATCAGTTTGCTTATTTTCATTCGTAACATGAAATTATTATATCCTATAGAAATTTTGTCACGTATTTTTGTTCCTTATATGGCTTCAAAAATTATTATTAAGTGGTCACTAATGTAATTATAGGAAAACGCTGCCTAAATTTTCTTCTACTCGCCCTTGGCCTAGGCTAAGTCCAGCGCGGTTTAACCTGGGCAATTATTTTTCACTTTCATTCTTCGTCACGCTGTTAAAATATTTATACAAGTATTAATACAGCTATTGTATTCAGCCCTTTTTAACGTGCCACTGCAGGGCACGGGCCTCCCTTCAATACGACGGGGATCAGGCCATAGTCCACCTCGCTGGCCAAGTGCGGGTTGGCGGACTTCACATGTCTTTTGAAAACTTACTAGGTTCTCTCAGACATGCAGGTTTCCTCACGATGTTTTCCTTCATCGTTAAGACAAGTGGTAATCATGTTGGCAATGATTCGCACATGAAAATATCAGAGGTGCGAGACCTGGGATTTGAACTCGCTTCACTCGGTTTCCCAAGCGAGCGCGTCACCACTGGGCTACCACTGCCTTAATACAGCTGTACATTTTTTAATTTCTTTTGCACTATTTTGAAGCGTTATTATTAATTTTAATATCTGTTTTCAATCTTCCGACTCGAATTGATGTAGGTGCTTGATCCGAGTCATCGAACTGAGTCGAATATTACGTTATACAGTTACGTATTATGTCCACAGTGCATATAGATGATATAATTACTTGCCGTTTGTGAAACTCTGCAGCTTCATTAACTCAAGTGAGCCAGTGGTGTATAACCTCAAGATGACATTTTAGTGTGGCTATACTTTTATTATTTGAATAAGGAACTTCATTGAATGAATATTACGAGTTGAAAATATTATACGTCAGAATGAGAAATTATGCGACATCTGTATATATTATATAATTATTATAATTGTAAAAGTTTGTGAGTATGGATGTTTGTTACTCTATCACGCCAGAACGGCTGAACAGATCTACATGAAATTTGGCACAGAGATAGATTAAAGTATGGAATAACACATAGGCTTTTTATGCCGGAAAAATGTACGGTTCCGGTGGGATAGGTTGTTTTTGTTTTCCTAGCCGCTAGTATAGAATACTTTATATGAAAGAAGTTCATACAGGCGCCAAAATTTTGAAAACGAATTCGGAAATCATTTCGTTTTGATCATTATTTTGCACGGAAATTTCCTATACATAATAAAGGCGAGCGTAACGGCTGAACTTTTGTAAATTCATCTTCTAAAGGGGTTAAATACATACATACGTGTAACTATATGATTAAAGTTAGTATATAAATTGGTAATGTTTGAAATTAGAAATATGAAAATTGATGTTTAAGAAACTCTATCGAGCTCACAGTTGTAATATTTAATTATATTTTAAGTAATCTTATCTGTTATCATATATGAAATTTATCAATATCTAGAAACGCACATATTTAACTTCTCCAGATATGATATCTGGTATTATATGTTAGGACATTCAAATTCACTGATCTATGAGATTCAAATAACCAATAACACCGGTAACTGTTTTAATTCATCTTTGATGCCAATATTGTTAAGAGATGAAAGTGTTCTCAGTAAAATTTATTTGTTAGACACTTATTTAGTAAGAAAATATTTAAACCACAGCAAATCCACAATTTTTTTAATCTTTAGGCAACCTTGTATATTTCTGCTGCCCTCGTATTATGACGCGCGTGTACAACAACAAATGGCATCATCATTAAATAAAGCTTGCTGCTTATTTGTTCTATCGCATCGGTTATAGATATTTAATCTAAACGATGTACATATACTTTGTATCAAGACCGAAGTAGATAGAGACATTTTTGGTTTCTGCTAATTCAATATATTTATCTCAACTTGATAGCAATTAAGATTTTTTTGCAAATACAGCTTTTATTGGAATTCTTTTATATTACGGATAAAATAATTATTTATAAGTTTACAAATTATTCAATTAATTCGTGTAAAATTTTAACATATCTTAAAAAATATAAAGACTTATTTAAAATGATCAGACGTTGCTTGCAAGATGCAATCTTTGTTTAATTTTGATGCGAGATATAATATAATCTAAACATGTTGGAGCGTCCTCACAACTAACGTTTATTTATTCCAGTAGAACAAAGTGTGATCGAACTACGGTGCAAATGTGATTTTATACAATTGTAGGAAACTTAACTTATTTATTATACAATAGTATATATAGTTATCCGTTGAAAGATGGAACGTTACAAACCAACGAATTGAGATATTGTGCTTCCTTACTTAGCGAGTTATAGTGTAGTGTTAAGTCTGATTTGGTTAGACGTTCGTTTTGTTACGGATTATGCTGATCAATACATTTCTGGACACTGAGGATTTTGTACACCTGTACTATCCGGAAGATGAGCCTCCGACCCCGCAGGGATGCGGCGCTGGAGCTCGTCTCGCCTCCAAGTACCCGAGGCCTCCCACCCCTGAGTATAAACAGGTAATATTTCACGATTTCAATATAATATTGATTTCAGTTATTTGTGTAATGAAAGTGTTTTTACAGGATATTAATATTCTACAAGGATTTGATGTACAGAAATATAAAAATAGCTCTTGTTTCTCTCCGTCCATTCAAGCATCTATCCATTTAGAATATTAGTAAAAGAGTTCTCGAATTATTTCAGAATTTTACAAAAAATACCTTCCTACAAAATAACGGTATTGTAATGAAAATCACCTAGTCAGTTATATAAGTCGGTCGGTACTTTACTTGGTTTTGTGTTGCCTCACTTATAGAGAAAGTTTGTCTACGCACGCGGAGTAGACAAATAAACCAGCTAAGTCTCGTAATATAGCCATTTGCCTTGAAATTATTACTTGGCTCGGTCCTCCGCCATCGTCTGAACCCATTCATTAATGCGACGCTCCCTTCCACGGTCGGACTCACAAGCTTTATTAATTTACAGCTGCATGCTCTCCCTTTTTCTTAGCTCCACTTGGTTATATATCTCTATGAAGTGACTTTCGCATCCTTTACAGATATATACTGACTTTGTTCAGAGTTTAAATTGTGTTTTATGTCGTTCTTCGACCCATAAACTACGAGTATATACATATGTTAATAACAATTATGGTTTAATAAATAAAACTGAACTAAATTACTTTTAGCCGAGTATAATGTAAGGGACACGTCAAAAATTAGCCTTTTGTCCCCCTAAATTTGAATGTTTCACTTACCCACCAACCGAATCACGGCTCCGATCATCATCAGATCAGCTCGGTGATATCAACATATTGTATTGTGATCCGGATTTCACATATCTACAAAGTGCAGAATCGATATATATGTAGTTAAAATCGCGTCATAATTAAAAATCCCTCGGAAGAAAACTATTAAACCACAGTTTAAATATAGAACATAATTGTTCTTTAGTAAATTATTAAAGAAATTTTAATATTAAAACATATCCAAGGAATTATTTATAATTTAAATAGTAATGTACATAGCTTTTACATTACTATTTAAATTATAAATGATTCCTTGAAGTAAATAGAACTAGCGTACGACAATTTATCAGACGCAAATCTGTGTAATTTGATTCTATTCTGACGACAATGCGTTCACCACAAAAACATATCAATAATCATTTCCATTGGAATTATTATTGACGCAAATGTCACCAATTGCCACTTTAACAGGGGTTAGTTAACTGTGCAAAATACTTAGGCTGTCTGGAGTGGGCTTGGCGAGTCATCCTTTCATATAGCATTGAAGCACTCGTACGAACAAAACATTGTTATAACTTACGGTTAAAATAACTATAGATTTAACTTTACTGTAGTAACGTGATTCAATTTATGAATTATTAAACTTTGTTAGTGTTAATTAATTTGTTGTGTCAATGTATTTATTATATTAATATTGAACGTAGAGTTGATTTTTAATTGATGAGGGTATATATTTATTTACTAGCGACTCAGCCTCACTTCGATCGTTTACGTCCCTAGTTGATTCTTTAAATTGACATAACTTTTTTATTTATGAACCGATTGAAATTACACAAATACTAAATGTTAAGTGAAGCTTACCACGATACATTAGTGAAAGACGCACCCGAATCTTTTTAGCAGTTACCGAGATTATCGCGCACAACAAACAGACAAAAATTCTAAAAACCATTGTTTTGGGTTCTATTGCGTTAATAAAGATATATATATATATATATATATATATATATATATATATATATATAATATATATATTATATATACATAAACAATAGTTTATCTCAAATATCTTCCATGTACAGACAGCGATCAATTACACTTTCATTATATGTAAGATTCGCGACTCACCCTCGCTTCGCTCGGGTTCGTCCGTAGGTACATTTTTTTGTTGAGCGGAACCCTATTTCTTTTACTGAAATAACAGTAGCCTAAGTTACTCCTTATAACATCAACTACTTGCCAGTGACAGTCGGAGATTAGCCGGAACAAATAGACAGAGGCAAAATTTTTAAAATTGGTTTTTATTATAAATACCGTATATAATTTTAGTAAAAAGCTCTTATTTTAACATTACAAACAGACACTTAAATTTTACTTATCTGTATAGATTTGTAGACCAAGCATTGCTAGGATTTATTTCAATCAATTAAAAAGATCCGAAGTATATCTTACATAATTATTATTCATTTGCTGGCTACTACGTATATAAATAGAGACTCGCACATGCCAATTCGCTCTAGTATTTTTTTGGCGACACTAATTTATCAAGATGAGTATTTTACTTTTCTGTCTTTTGATCAGTAGATTGACAGCTGAAGGACCTAATTGTTTTTTTTTTTGTATTTTGTAGGTTATCTATCGAGGAAGCCTATAACGTTTATAAACTAAATAATTACGCTGCGAGTAGCGACTGTCAGAAGCAGTGCAATTATATATGAATAAATAAAGTGGAAGGAGTCCGGAGAAAAAGCTAATTATAAAATAAAACCCTAATATAATTACTAACTAAATACAAGTACAAAACTAAAAATAAATGATGAGAATACAGTTCATACATCACACCCTGCTGGTTTATCTAAAAAGAATTCCCATTGAGCAATCAGTTGGATTCGTACACAAGCATTCACTCTTTACAAATGTGTGACGCAAGCGGGAGGGCTCGCCTCCGCCGTTTCCGCGATTAGCCAACCGCGGCCCGACGCGTTCAACGTCCTTGCAAGTACGACTGCTTGACGATCTATTTGCGATAAGTCTGAGAGCTAAGATAGCTTAATATTTGTTTTTGTATGTATGTATGTGTGTGTGGCAAGGTCAGGGCCGGATTTAAATTAAGGGCAATTAAGGAGTGGTTTATTGGATAGCAATTAAAGAAGTGTTTTGGTTAATTGAATGCTAAAACGAATACACAAAAATGACTTAATTTTACACAAAAAAAAAACTAAATAGGATTTAGTTATTCCTATTGTAGAGGCTCCGCTGCCCGCAGCTACAACCGCGGTTGCTTTCTAAATCCGGCTCTAGTCAAGCTATAACTCGCAACCGCGAGAAGGCGTTGTGTACAGTATGTTCGCATTGAAACAATTCACGTAATATCTATTGTCTCTGTTCCGTGGGTTTTTTCTTTCTTTTCGTTTGTAATAGAAAATATTTCATTAACTAAATCAACTATCACATCTGAAAATACCAATTTAATACGTATGTACTTCTATGTTTATAGTATTAATAGGGAAATATAGCGAACTTCATCAGTCACTCAGTCTCTTATTACCTAGTCTCGGTGCGTTTTGTATGGAACTAATTTTACGTACGTATTTTCCAATGTCAGAATGTTTTGTACGTAATATAAGTTATAAAGGTCAAAGCGATTTTAACAACATTTCACATTGACCTAATTCAGTATTTTTATCTCTCAAAACGATGTAAATGTTATCTACAGAAGTCGCAAATAAGTCAAATATCTAATTATGATGATTCATTTTACTTATTTATAACTACAAATACAACAGGAAAATGTATTCATATTTGTATTGTACCTCTTGTATTTTATATATTGTTAGCTTCTAATACCACTTGAAACTAACCAAGTAATACCACAACGTGCTGGTGGGTTGTCAAAGCTTATCTTTACATAAAACTCCTTTTAGAGATCTGTCAAGCTCAGAAACGATCAAACGATCTCGAACAGACTTCAACGAAGATTACGACATGAATGGCTTACGTCTGCCAGTCAAGTTTTTAATTTAACTCGTTTAATACTACATATCAATTATACGTTTACTATATATCAATGACGACACGTTTGGCACAGTTTGTAGTGACCCTACTTGCTGTTGCCAGCGGTCGCGGGTTCGAGTCCCGCTGGGGGCTTTCATTTGTTTGATGACGAATGTTTGTACTCCAGTCATGGGTGTTTATATTTATAATATATATGTATTTAAAATTAGTTAGCCTAAGTTACTCCTTATGACATCAGCTATCTGCCAGTAAAAGTTTCTTCAAAATTTGTACAGCCGATTCGGAGATAAACCAGAACAAACAGACAGACGGAGACAAAAATGTTAAAAATTGTTTTTTTTAAAGTACCGTATATGATTTAATATGCATTTAGTAAAGAGTTGTTATTTTGATATTACAGGCAGACACTTCAATTTTATTTATCTGTATGGAAAATTTAGTTCATTTTCCCACGTAGCTTGTTAATTTAAAGAAGCCATATGTAGTAATTGACTAAACATTCTAGCAACTTCCAACTTATTTGACTAGAGATTCAACGCTGTTAGTAGAGAGCGAGGTGACTGAACTACATAAAAACTATTAACCAACCAATATATAATACTGCCTGTCTGATTACAAAATTAAATACAAGGCCGGGGTTTTTATTTAGTCGGCTTATAGCGCCCACCCGCCAGGCGGTTAATTTTAATGTTTTGAACTGCTGTATTGTACGTGCCTGTTGAATAGTCTTTGTTTTTTTTTATTGATATAACATTTTAATGGCAGTGATGAATTAAGTTAAGCCCATGTGTCTAATCACCAAAATATCTAATTATTATGTCATAATTTAAAATCGGGATGGCTGCTATTATAAAACTTAATTATGTACTTTAATTTTTAGTATTTTTAGGTAAAAATAAATTTTGATGCTATTACAATATTTAGTTCCTATATGTAATTTGAACTCATATTCGTCCAACAAAGAACAATAAAAAATTCCATAAATTGGTGCAGTGATGATGATGTTATTCTCTCGCTCTACAGCGCCAATTGATATTCCTTCAGTTTTAGGAATAGAGCAATTATACATAAATAAACTATGCGAGTAAAGGCACGGGCAAACGCTAGTTTACTAAATTACAACGTATTGTTATCATCTCGTGATAAAATTATGTCTATGCTTATTGCATGCTTCGTGTTTCTCATAAAATATAATGAATCAAAAATGAGATTGTCGATGTGAAAAGCTTTATTTATATCCGAGAATCCATGTTTGTTGATTTCTTCTCCCCTCTTATACTCGTAGGTATCTTCCTCAATTATAAACTTGATCTTTTTACAACTTTTTTAGAACAATGGCGAAACTGAATTTTGATTGTTCTCTTTGAAATGAATAGGTTATTATTATCGCTAGGATGGATACATGATAGACGTCAATGTAGAAAAATAATATTTAAATTGTTTTTGCATCAGTATGACGTTTACAAAAATGTTTTTAGTAAATAAAGTAAATATTACTAAATCCCTAGTTAATAGGTTTTCCAGGGGATATTTGATATTGGTGTTAGCGATTCACAATACATATAGTAGGTAAAATTGTAACTAAGTAGAATCTGTAAATTAAACATTTTTTGGAACATCTTATTGAAATTGTCATTATTATCGATACAGAAGCCGAATCTTTAGTTTTTAGAATTTTTGTCTGTCGGTCCGTCTGTCTGTCTGGAAACGCATCACGAGAAAACCACTGAACAGATTTTGATGAAATTTGGTATGATAATAGCTGGTTATCCGGGTCAACATACAGGATACTTTTTACTGCGGGAAAATATCTTATCTCTGAGAAATCTAAACTAAACGTGAAAATGTAACTAAGAACCCGAGCGCAGCTAGGATGAGTCGCTAGTAAATAATATTTCTATACATTTTGCTGGTTTTCAGAGAATATCGCTTTGTACAGAAAGCATTGCTCACCTTTTGTTACTATCCTTTTAAGGTTTGCTTTGTTCGTGCTTGAGAAACGTGCGAAGTGGGTGTCACACCCACATCTGATCTGTTTACTGTTGTTAATAATATAATACCAATTGGTACCGACTTAGATCATTGATCTTTTAATTTAAATTGTATAACTAGCTATAAAATATTTTTAAATTTCTAAAGTTAAGTCAAATTAATCAATCAATATGTTGTATTAAAAATTTTTGACCATTTTATGTTGAAAAAAAGCTTGTTTATTCTAAAGTTCTCTTTTAATTTTTTTTGTAAGTTATTAAGTCGTGTCTAAACTGAGATGGAAAGCTTCAAGAAAATCAGAAGCAGTTTAATGCGTTTGAACGGATGATGTGATGAGAGATTAACCTGAGCTTACAAAAAATAAATAAGCCTTCTGGTTTATATATTAGTAGCGATTAAGCTAATGAATAATGTGATTTTTCAACCGACTTCAAAAAGGAGGAGGTTCTTAATTCGACTGTATGTTTTTTTTTTATGTTTGTTACCTCAGAACTCCGTCATTTATTAACCGATTTGGACAATTTTTGTTTTGTTTGAAAGGGTATACTTCCAGATTGGTCCCATTTAAATTTCAAAAAAAATACCACCCCTAAGGGTGGAAAAACAACTAATGATGAATTTAACCTACTTCTAATTGTCATATTGACTTAAAACTTTGCAAGTATTTCTATTTCCGTTGATAGTACAGTGGTTCGATGTTGTTGACCTGATCTGATGGCAAGGCCAGAAGGTGGATAGGTGGAAGTCTTCAACGGCTAATAGTAGATACTTTGAGTTTGGGCTTATTTGGTTTGATTTGACAAGCCTAACACATTAGAATCCTTACTTTGCTACTACTGTCTACACTAAAAAGGGAAAAATAAAAACTTTTTAACAAAAAAATAAAAACTGACTTCAAACAAAAGCACTAAAAATTAAAAAATAACTGATTGGTAGTTTTCATTTACTATATATACCTAATAAAATATTTTCGAAGTCGGTGCCAGCCCATACAAAGCAAAGCACACCGACTTCGAAAATATTTTATTAGGTATGTATAGTAAATGAAAACTACCAATCAGTTATTTTTTAATTTTTAGTGCTTTTGTTTGAAGTCGGTTTTTATTTTTTTGTTAAAAAGTTTTTATTTATCATAATTTATCGAAATTTCATATTTTCTGTGACAGCATTTTAGAATAATAAGAGCTACTGCGCTTTAATTCGCCGCGAGAGGCGCTAATGTAGAGCAAGGCTAAGGTCTGGAGGAGTGTTTACTGTTTGCGAGCTTTTCATCGTGGATTTTCACCAATTATTCATGATTATTGTAAAGATTGTGTCATTCCTCCTTATTAAGACGGATACCGTACCGCTCAACAAATATTATTGCTTTATGAGAAAAGCTACGAAAAAGTCAATATTTTATCTATTTTGTCAATATATATTAACAATTTATTTATATAAACTGGTGCCGCGTTAAGAATTATTATTATTTTTATAATTAATTTATGGCTCTGTTGCACTAACAAATACTTTTTTAACGACTGCCGCAGGACCTTACTCGCCAGTGGCGCCAACTGTTGTCACCAGAAACGATAGCCCTCATTTAATTAAATAACCTTAGACCACTTTAAACTCTAAATCTGTGGTCTAGCTACATCTGGCCAGTCTATGGCAAGACGGTGGTTGTGATTTACAAATAATATCTAATGGCATATGTACATCTACTAAATCAATCGCCTGTGACTTCATGCTTGAAGTATTCAAAACGCTGCAATATAATTACGTTTAACTAAATATGTAAATGGGGTCCTACAATTTTTATGGGACTACTTTTGAGTATCAATCATTAAAAAAACATGAAAATCAGTTTATATTTTTTAAGAAATTTTGAAGTCGATCGGATCGGTAAAATGTATACTTCTAAGTTGATCTCATATTATCATATAAAACAATAAATCTCATATTAAATAATATGTACAGAGTACAATATTTTATATATAAGTAACAATAAGTTTATATATGCTGCAAATTCCCACTGCGCAAAACTAAATAAGTATTGACCTCACAAATACCTTGGGGTTACCGATAATTTCGACATTTTTTTACGCCTCGCCCAAGAATTGTGTTGTCGAGAAAATAATAGGGCTCATTGTAGCCAGAAATAAAACAACTCAAAATTATTAAAAATATTAGCGACTTGCCCACGCTTCGCTCGGGGCGTCCCTAGGTGTCTTTTGTATTGTCAGACAGTACCACCTATTAACAAATATTATTACTAACTTGCCTATGGGTTACTCCAGTTCATAGACTATCTGTGTACTTAATGTCATCCAAATTCGTCCAGCGTTTTGAACGTGACGGAGTAACAAACATACACAATACAAATTACAAACATTCGCATAGGTATATTATAGCATTGTGATTTAAATATTATTTTTTTACTGCGGTTCCGATCGTGTTTTATGATTATATAATGCAGCCCATGTTGCTTGGCTTGATTCTACTATTCATCCTTGAGTCCTGTGGAAAAATAAAGTGAACTAAGTGTTTTTCGTCTTAGAGTGTATAAACAAACGGACAACAAAATAGATGTTTTGACTTTGGGCTTCGAGAAATGTTTCTATTTGTGTACGTGCTTATCCATCTCGCTTCGACGAAAACCAGACGTCTTAATTCTTGATGGAAATATTCGACATATAAATTATGTACCTAGTGAAACTTACTATACATGTTATGAGCCTACATACTCATGGGTGTGGGTTTTATTTCTACACTTTGTGACTTTTTGTAATGGAAAAATAAATAATAACTGATCTTGTCAATCCATGGGTTTTAGTACATCATTTTTACTAGTATTGAAGAAAATTGTTTATTTGTTATTTGTAACGAAATACTAATGTAACACTACCATTTAACGATAAATTAAAATCTCACGTTTATCTCTCATATGTCACAATAAAAAGCAGTCTTCACTTCCTGACGCATAAATATAATAAGAACCTAATAAAATAGTCTTGGAGCGTTTGGGATTCGTCAAAAGGAGTCAAACGTGGCTTTTAAATATTTTACTAGTAGCCATTCAAAAGTTTCACTATTCATGGCTCCCCATCATCAGATCCGCTTGACGTATAAAATTATTGCATTTTCATCCGAATTTTACACACAATGTTGCAATAATTATTGTAAAGGTGTTAAAATTAACTTTTAACATTTGAATACATAGTAAAGCTAATAAAAGTGTTTTAAAAATTTTATCTCGTCGATTTGTAACTATGTGAACCGAACTAAAGAGTAAAAAATATTTTTTACATTTTTTACATTTTTTTATGATTTTTTAACAAAACTAACTAAATTTTCATTTCTTTCTGTAATTACCTTAAAATCAAATTTTACAGAAAAATCAATAAAATTATCTCCAAAATCGATTTCGAATTTTACGATATTTTATTAGTTTTTAAGTAATAAAATATCGATAAATTCGAAAAAATTATAACAAAAAAAATTAAAAAAAATACAAAACCACTGGTGTAGTTTACGTGAATTCCAACTTTTATTATTTTTTCACGACTCATCAAATTGAAAAGTTGGAATGTTTACGGCGACATTGTATAAATAATAAGCGTCAAATTAAAAAACCTAAGAATACCATTTTTTATTTCATTTTTCTTGAAAAACACATTGGTGTAATCGGTTTATAAAAAATTTGGTCAATAAAGTGTACTTCTTCAATGATAATTGATTGAAATGTAGTTTACAGAGTAAAAATTATCGATTTCTCCGATTTTTTGAATTTTTAAGGGATTTTTTCAAGATGACCACGCAATGTTATTATATTTTCAAAAAGTAGAGTTCAAGACGAAAAGAATGAGCACTATCTAAAAATTGAACGATTTTTTTTTTAAATGTAAACGCCCACTTGAAGTTGGAAATGATTTTCAACCTATCGAGACCATAAAACATACTTTTCTCGTAAATGGCTAAACATTTAAATTTAATTTTTTTTTATTTATTATATGTATTTCGAAGATTACATTCCCTTAGTTTCATGCAAATAAATGAGATGAATATAAAACATTTATAAGTCAAGTTGTTGTTACATTGATAATTCAAGGTGGTTGAACTCGATAGTCATATAAATTCATAATAGTGCTTTGATGAACAATGTTTTAGTGTTATTTAATATATGTAGAAATAAGATAATTATGTACGTCGTACCAACGTTGTTATGTTCAACTTGATAGGTTATCCCTATTATACATCATACATGTATCACATATGACGTAATTACTATACAAGGTTTGACTGCAGTATGTTTGTAATGTAGTATTTTTGTTTTAATTTTATTAGGTACTATTATTTAATTTTTCTATATTATTTTTTAAATAATCCTTATTGGTTTTTTGGTTTCATTTCGACGATGTTGAATAATTACATTTTTAGTTTATTTTGCGATTGGTATGGTATTTTATTTTAAAGCACAACAGTTATTTGTAAGCGATATCTTCTGTTCAAAATTAAC
This sequence comes from Brenthis hecate, assembly GCA_951806755.1. Taxonomy (NCBI): domain Eukaryota; kingdom Metazoa; phylum Arthropoda; class Insecta; order Lepidoptera; family Nymphalidae; genus Brenthis; species Brenthis hecate. Next base: position 10,182,230 of record OX638249.1, on the reverse strand, counting down.
TTATCTAAACGGTTACTTTCATACAATTTTATTTCTAAAAGAGTCGTAAAGGGTAACTAACTAAAACAATTTTTAATCTCAGCCGTGATTCACGCACGTATAGGTTGTATCATGTGAGCGTTACATCACCGCGTTGGAATGTTACGCCAATTAACCGAGAAAGCAGAGCTTAAGTGCTGTTTATAAATAGATATTTATATTTTACTAACTTAATGATAATATATACGTACTTTTTGTTTTGAGTGTTTCTTGCACGTGATGTCGTATTATCAGTATTTTATCATATCGTGTTATTTGACGACACGTTTGGCTCAGTTTGCAGTGACCCTACTTGTTGTGCCAGCGGTCGCGGGTTCGAGTCCCGCTAGAGGCATTCATTTGTGTGATGAGCACGAATGTTTGTACTCCAGTCCATGGGCGTTTATATTTATAATATATATGTATTTAAAGTTATATATGTGGTATGATTCATAACACAAGCCTCGTAGCTTACCATGGAACTAGATAGTGCTGTATGTTAATGTATCAACATAGTCAATATTATTATCTATTACCCTTAGATTATTAATATAAATAATCTAAGGTATTACCATACTACGATCATGCGAAAGTATATGTACGTGTGTAAAATTAAACTGAAACGGCTGAAACGGCTGGACGGATTTGGATGGAATTTAGTACACTAATAGGCTATGACTTGGAGTTACAGAGTTGTAGGCTACAATTAGTAATAAAATTTGTCGTAAGGTTGCGCTACCATTATACATATATGTATGTAATAAACAGAAAAAGAAACCTAAGAAGGCGACTATAAATCACTAGTTATTGATATTTTGATTGATAGATTTATTTAAGTAGAAGGATTACTTTCTGAGTGTATGTTAATTTTCAAATATATATATATATATATATATATATATATATATATATATATATATATATATATATATATATATATTTGTTACAGTATATTTATGCTGAAAAAAACAAAAAAATAAATAACAAAAATACCTCCTTTTTGAAGTCGGTCAATAACTGCCTTAAAACCTTTAATGCAGTTTATTAGTTAATGATTCTTTATTGTTATAACTGTTATTAAATCCTTGATTAAATTGTTATCTAGATGGGTGAGGCTAATTTTGATGGATAGATTTTATTTAATTACAACAGATATCTTAAAGCTCTTTTAATCTGTCCTGCTTTATCTTTTACGTATCTGTATTTATCTTTGTTATTAAAAATACGATAAAAGACTATAAAATATAAACATGGAAGAAATATCGTAAAAGTATATATATATATATATATATATATATATATATATATATATATATATATATATATATATATATATATATGTATGTATATATATAAAATATTTGAATAGGTATACATAATACAATGAACATGGAAATGTGACCTGAACAACGATCACGTCTGCGCTATAATAGGCGAAAATACTCGAATATTTCATGTATTGTGTACGAGATAAAACGATTTTTCATCTTGCCACAAAGAGCTTTTGTTTGGGCCAATGTCTGTGTCAGAAATAATGCTTGAGTTTTAGGTAACATTAGCTTCCCGCTGGCTTAAAATTGATATATACTTATATAATATATAACTATACTTATATAATAGATAACTTGGGGGTAAATTACACCTAAAAGGTAAATAAGCTAATATTATGCTATTTCTCTTTCAAGGGGAAGAAAACTATTGCTGAAAAATACAAAAGAACTTTTATTTTTCATGTTTTATTCTCAAAAACTGTATTAAAAACTAATACATGTATAAAATCTTCCTTATTATTTAAAGAAAATAAACGATCTGTATGGCAAATCGAGAATAGTAACATAAACAGCAAACCACGCTACTATTTGTGACTTTGACATTTATTTTGGCGGAAATTCGGTTGTGTGTTATTAACCGCTACACTAAAGAACGGCTGGATATGATTAATTATTTCTTTTCTATCTTCTTTTTTCTAATATTAGTCCCAAAAAACGTTTTAAGGGGGAAAAAATAGAAAAATGGCTCGGAAAGTTGATAAATACCAGAAAAACTGAAAGTGTTTTTTTTTTTCTATAGAATAGGATTTTGTATGAACTCAAAAATGATAAACTTTATTGAAATGTGAAGTCAGACAGAAATGTCAGTCGTATCTAGTAAGAAATAATATAACTTGCTTACTAAACAAACTCAAAGCTTTATTAAGAGCATGGCCCTTTTTCACAGAGACAGGATGCTGTTATAAAGAGGTCTCTATTCACGTAACCCTTACTCTTGCACGCTCCGGTCTGTGCTTTGTTTCGTACCTATCTTATTTAATATAACATCCTTTATCCTTTGTGTCTTATCGCGACGATGACCACGCAGATTGATGGTGGGATGAGTAAACAAGTCGACTAAATTTAGAGCAATGTCATCTGTAAATGCGGTAGAGATCGGTCTTTGTCAGTTGTAAATGTGTAGCAGCTTTTTTTGAAAGAATTTTATTGTTTTAGATTTAGATTAGATATATGTATAAAGTTTGTTTGTTTGAACGCAATAATGTGTCTTGAATAATTAATATTTTATTTTCTTTATGTTTATAAATATAATAATAGCAGCACTAAATCAGATTAGTAATGAATAAAGTTTTATATAAAACTTTAACAATTTTAATAGTAACAGCTAAAATTAAATAAATAATATTCCATATTCAATTATAAAAGTAATTAAAAATATTAAAATGATTAAAATTAAAATTAACAAATATTGTAAGGTACCTATTGTGGTGCCATTTTTGTATTTTTTAAATTCATTTTGTTATTTTGTGGGTAGGCTCAGGCTGTCTGTAATAACTAAATAATGCCTTTGAGACGTTAAAAACCTTAGTCTCTCTCGTGACCATGTGGGTTGTAAAGCATTCGAAACGTCGGGAACCAAAATTCAAAATAAATCCGCGAAAAAATCCGAAAAGATAGTTTAATTTAAAATATCATTTTGAATTAAATAAGCTATTCATTGAGGCTATAAGCAATCCAGTATTACGTGCGAGCTTTAGAAACAAAACTATGCCGACATAGCCGTGGGCAATAAAAGTCATATTGTAAACGTTTTGTCTACTTATAAGTAAGCGTTGAAACAACGGATTGATTTTCACAGAGTCACTAGCGACTTCCCTCTGCTTAGCTCGAGTGTGTCCCTAAGCTTGAATGGTTTTGGAACGCATAAAAGACTTATGTCCAAAGAAAGTACTTTTTTGCGCCAGGAACCTTCGCGAGGAGTATACAGAATGACCCACCAGAGTTTCATCATAATCAGATCGATGATTTAGGAATGCATAGAGGACAAACATACAAACACAAAATTTTATTTATATACCGAGATGATTGAAGATAAGAGATTTTGAGGTGAGGATTGATATAAGCTACGTTTTATTACACAAAGTGAGTGTTTATTGAAAGAACTACTGAATTGCGCTCGGAATTCGCTCGTTGGTAGCAAAATATTTTAACATTTCATAATGTCAAGATTAACATGACATTTGTCTCTTAGAATGCAAACAGGACATGGCACTAATCGAGTTACTTATATATATATATATATATATATATATATATATATATATATATATATATATATATATATATATATATATATAAGTAACTCGATTAGTGCCATAGTAATAAATAACCTTCTAATAAGAACTTGAATAGCCTTAAGTGTGCATTTCATTAAAGGTTACCACCAGGAAATGCAGTCTTTTCGACTTTATGACGGTGTGACCTTGCTTACTATTATTCTATTAAACCTACAATCAATCAAAATAAAATTTTAAATTGCCATATTAATTCAATCTTTCCAATTACATATTATTATACGATATTATTGAATAGTTATAAATATGCTAGTTACAAAATGTTATTTTATATTTATATTAATTGACGAGACTAGATAGATAATATAGCTAGTAAAATAACCTAAATTGTTACTAAAATATAAAAACACAAACGCACCTTAAATAAATGTAAAGTAAATGTTTCATTCAAATAGTTCAAATTTTAAGCATTTTTCATAAAAATTATGAATAGTGCTTAAAATTTATTATAGTTTTCATTATTTAGTAAGTACTTTTTCAACCGACTTCAAAAAGGAGGAGGTTCTCAATTCGACTGTATTTTTTTTTATGTTTGTTACCTCAGAACTTCGTCATTTATTAACCGATTTGGACAATTTTTGTTTTGTTTGAAAGGGTATACTTCCAGATTGGTCCCATTTAAATTTCAAAAAAAAAAATACCACCCCTAAGGGTGGAAAAATAGCTAATGATGAATTTAACCTACTTCTAATTGTCATATTGGCTTGAAACTTTGCAAGTGTTTCTATTTCCGTTGATAGTACAGTGGTTCGGTATTGTTGACCTGATCTGATAGTAAGGCCAGAAGGTGGATAGGTGGAACTCTTCAACGAATAATAGTAGATACTTTGAATTTGGGCTTATTTTGTTTGATTTGACAAGCCTAGCACTTTAGAATCCTTACTTTGCTACTACGGTCTACACTAAAAAGGGAAAAATAAAAACTTTTTAACAAAATAAAAACTTTTTAACAAAAAAATAAAAACCGACTTCAAACAAAAGCACTAAAAAGTAAAAAATGACTGATTGGTAGTTTTCATTTACTATACATACCTAATCAAATATTTTCGAAGTCGGTGTGCTTTGCTTTGTATGGGCTGGCACCGATTTCGAAAATATTTAATTAGGTAAGTATTTAATAGGTAGGCTTTAGTTACTTAGCCAAAGCACACCGACTTCGAAAATATTTGATAAGGTATGTATAGTAAATGAAAACTACCAATCAGTTATTTTTTACTTTTTAGTGCTTTTGTTTGAAGTCGGTTTTTTTTTGTTAAAAAGTTTTTATTTTTGTAATTATCTACAAATTTAAGAACAATTTAAATTCTAATTCACGGTAAGAAATAAAATTTGCAACCATTTTGGGATTAAAACTTGGCAGCTGGCAACTTACTGACCCACTGTACTTTCTGTACCATAAATAATGTTTTCGGTTTATACTCGATAATGGCACAGTTTTTTTGTTACGTACTTTTATTGGCTTCACCTGTAACAGGTACTATCTGCGTAAACAAAACTTCGAAATCGATTCTAACCTATTTCTTATTTTCGTATCGATTTAAAATTTCGTGTACAGTCGAACCTGGATAAGCGAAAGTATATTAAAATATGGATATCAACAAAATAAATTTTATACCATTGCCGGAGATGGTCTTTAGCTACTAGTAAAACCTTAAGTGTTTAGGCTCATTTCATTCATTTTTAACCACCTTCTAGAAAAGGTGGAAGTTCTATGCTCCTCTGCATGCATTGTTTTTTAGCGAGTTCCAAAGAAAAGTTGTCAAAAACGTAATTTTTAGTTCATTCAATCTATAATTTTGTTGTCCTAACATCAAGCAGTGCCGCGTGCGAAAGCCACTTTAAAATAAAACATAAAACAAACGATTGGAATAACAGTATACCATATATGCATGTATATCCTAGGCACGTACGGACATACGTCATATCGCCAGTTCCCACACTACCTGGGTATATACATATATGTCTTATTATAAAGCTTGCATTGTAGTACATATACCGTGACTAATTTATTATTGCTAATTAATTATATAGTTTCTTACATTCATTCAATAGAAAATATTGACGTTTATTGATGTGTTTAATGTAAACATCTTTACATACTTTTTCACATAATAACAATAAAAATTGTCATAAATAAAAAAGTGCTGTAATTTAACCATATTTATTTTTTATTGTTGTTTTTTACAAACCTTGATTAGTTCTAAAATGTAATTAATATCATTGAGAATAATTAAAAAGTAATTACACTCAAAGGAGGGATTTATATGATAGTCCTTCAGGAATACCCTTTAAATCCCCGTAAAGAAATAAATATCATATAAGGTCTGAGTACAGATATTCTCTGTGGAACATCGTTTATTTGCTAATACGTCTACAACCATCTTAACACTATTAAAGTTATAAAAAATCATAATATTGTCTATAATTTTAAAAAATAAATCTCCAAAAATATATTTGTAAGACCCCAGTAACGTCTTACTGATCGATTTCGATCACGGCGGCCAGTCTCAATGAGATTGGCCATGTGTGCAGACGAAAGAGATAGATAGATTAGTGCACAAGTGTACTCTCTTTTCCTCTCACTCCTATTCCGGTGGGACGGCGATTTGATACGACCGATAAGAGATCAGGCGCAGGACCAATGGCTTTACGAGATCTGCGAGGCACGAGAAATGCAAGTACAAATATTTCCAATTAACCTAAAATAAACGCGCGTGACCTACGCATTCGTCACAAATGTAAAGATAGCACTCGCCGGCGCCAGGAATTGGCACGCGATCACTGTAATTTGGTAAAAATGGCTTCTAGTACTACTTACCTACATTCATATATAATCTAGAGTGCTGTATGAGACGTTACACAAATAGTGTTTTGTTGAACATTCGTATGTTTTCTGCCAGATCGGAAATTCTGGGTTCATTTTTTTTTTAACGTTGGGAAATGCATTTACGCACGACGTGTGGGACTCACCGGTGTAATACAGCCAGTACTACCCACTAAAACCCAACAAAACCTTCCCCCGTCTTAATGGGGCGTCGCAGGATCGCTTACGCATTCAACTACGACGCCCCGACGGCAGGTCTGCCAAAGCAGACCACCACAACCATGGGGTTGCTCCAAGGTCCACTCTGCTATCAGAGAAGTACCAGGAGCAACCCGCAAGGTACACCGCCTCCCAAAGAGGGCCACCTCCCACCGCCCACCGAAGTGGGCAACCTCCCTGTGCGTTTCTTAGCTTCGCGCCCGGTTGGATTGCCGGGCACTACTGAGCCCCCCCACCACGACAAGGTGAATGCACGTTGGGGGGGACTGGGTTCATGTCCCAAGTCGGGCCAAGTTTAGTTATTGAACTTTTCTGTTAAGAAATTTTCAGTAACAGCCCAGTGTTAGGACGTTGGCGGTTTTACACCACCTTGCTGTCGATCCTCCTGATCTCTCACCGGTCATATTGAAGTATCGTCCCATTGAATTTTAAGAATGAGAGGAATAGAGAGTGCACGCTGTGTCTACGCGTACACTTGTGCACTATAATATCTCTGCGAGATTGGCCGCCGTGGTTCGACATCATGCGTGTAGTGTATCAAACTCTTAACTACTAACACTGACTAGCTGAGAGTTAAGCAAATCGTAAAACGAACATTTTTGAACATACAAATTAATACTCTATTTATAGGAAAAAATTAAAATAAATGTAAAATTAAAAACATATATTTTTATTGTAAAAGATATATATTATATAGTGAAGTACTCGCCCTCGTTTTGTCGTCTGATGACAGAAGAGCTGGTTCGTTTTTAAGCCGACCAAAGAATAAGCATTCGGCATTGCCATTCAGCGGGAGAATGCGGTTAGCATTCTTGCCACTATTCCACGCGGACATGACTTATACAGTAATAATTAAGTGTACATTTGTTTTGTATATGTATATAATTAAGTATTTTTGTAATTAAATAAATATTAAATAATAATAAATATATATCCATCCATAACTAGTCTTAAAAGAAGTACCTAGTTGAAAATAGACTTTCTAGTATTGTGTACATACTACACGGCTACTTTGTTAGTGACACGCAATTTGATCTAAGCTATCGAAAACGTGTAAAAAGCATTACTCTCCTTTTAAAGCGATCGATTAAAAACGAAACTAATATTTTGCATAACCCGCAAGGGAAATAGTTTGAATACATGAATAGTACTTTAGTAATGCTTTGAACAACTTAATCATTACTATTATAAGTGTGAATGAATTTGTTACTCATTTACGCTGAAATTGCTGAACGGATTTAGATGAAATTTAAGATAGAGTGTGACTAAGAGTAATATAGGCTACTGATCGTTACAAAATTTGCCAAAAAGTGGCTCTACCACTTACCAGTATATATCTGCTACTACATTATCAATACAAAAGCACCTTAGGGACGCAACCGAGCAAAGCAAGCATAAGTACTCTAGTTTATCATACGACGAGAAGAATCGAACCTGATGACCTTCCTTATCAGAATTAAGTTATAACAGTTCTATATTTACACTACACTTATGTTTAAGTAGGTATATTAAGATATTTAGATACTATGTTTAAACATGTTTACAAAACAGTAACCTTGCGACGACCTTAATCGCTCGCTGATAACTCACAAATTCTTATGAAAACACAAAACATACAAACCTTGTTTTTATTTGTTAATCAAATAGAATCTTATTTATATGCTTAATTGGCTTGATTTGGCGGAAGTATTCTTAAGCATTAGATATTTGAATTAAATATAGGAATAATCAGAACTGAGATAAGTTAGAGCCATAATCAACTCCCTGCCATTTACAAAATTACTTGTGGTCTTCGTCTACCACTCTCACCTATTACAATATATCAAATCTATACATATAATAAAACTGTAGAGGTCGAATGTCAGGGGGATGTAAGAAGACAAAAAGAACAAAACCATTTTTTTTTGCATAGTGGTACATTATATACCTTATTTAGATATTTTAATCTCATAAAATTAAAGCGTTCCCGTGGGATAGATCTGTTTGTGCTTTTCTGGAGGCGAACCCAAGCGAAGCGAGGGTGAGCCGCTAGTATTTGATAAGCAATGTTTATGTATTTTTAAACTATTAATAAATTGTTATAGTACAGAAGCATATTCGCCAAAATACACTAAATTTACATTTAAAGTCAATATAGTTGTGTCAATAAAATTCTGAAAAAGCTTTATATATAAATATATAATGTGAAACAGATATAATATTTTTAGTGCTAGCTGATTTTGAACTTTACTATCCCACTCCAAGCTGTGTTTTGTTTCTCAAATTACTATGATGATAATAATAATATAAGGTTTGATTTTATTATTAGGTTCGAAGAGTAGTCTTTCTAGTACTTTTTTCAAATTTATCATACTCTTTTTCAAACATCAGTGACTAATCACTCCTTTGGGTGTGTTTAAAGGCTATTGCTAATTTTATATAGTTACTACCGACTCCCTAGGTGCGTTTTTTTGAGTGGAACCCGAATACTTTTTATAAAATAAAAGTAGCCTAAGTTACTCCATTGTTCATTTTCATTTTATTTCATACTAGCGACTTACCCTCGTTTCATTCCAAAAGAAGCATAAGCTTCTTATAAAATCAGCTATATGCCAGTGAAAGTCCCGTCAAAATCATTCCAGCCATTTCGGAGATTAGACGAAACAAACAGACAGACAGTCAAAATTTTTAAAAATTGTGTTTTTCTTATAAGTACTGTAATAATTACATATGCATTAGTGGTAAAGAACTGTTATTTTAATATTACAAACACACACTTCAATTTATCTGTATAGATAGATTTGGTTATTGGTATCTAGAAAAAATCATTATGTATAATTTATAAGATATCGATATAAAACGTAAAGTTTGTATGTTTATGTTCATTAATGTTAATTTGTAAATATGTATTCATAACGGGATATTTTTGTTTGCTCATAAAATACATATCAAAGCTTATACAATCTACACAACTATCGTTTACATTTATTTTTATATATTAAAAGTTTTCCAATCCCGCTGACCAGTGAACCACTTTCAAATGCATAGTATTTGCTATTAGCAGCTGAGTCGATTTTGATGGCATTGAGTTTGGAAGATACCTTGAAAAAAAAACATAGGTTACTTTTTTAAAAAAAAATTAAAATACTTTCTAAGATTTACGCGAATATTTGACATTTTAAATAATACTATCGTTTCGGATTTTTCCGCGTATTTATTTTGATTTTTGGTGCCTGACGTTTCGAATGCTCTACAGCAATCATGGTCACGGGAGGGACTAAGGTTTTAAAATCACAACTAAAAATAAAAATAAATCCGCGAAAAAATTCGTAAAAATGTTTTTTGTTTAAATCATATTAAGAAAAATCTTACTATGTTAACAAAGCCGATTTGTTATTTATGTAATATAATCTATATTAATATTATAAAGAGGCATAATTTGCTTGTTTATTTATTTGTTTGTTTAATTGAACACGGTAATCTCAGTAACTACTAATCCGAGTTGAAAAATTCTTTTTGCATTAGATAACCCGTTTATTGAGGAAAGCTTTAAGCTATCATATCATGCTATTAATCAAGGGAGCGGAGCAGTAATCATAAATGTCAACAAATCGGGCAGACTCGTACATAATTGTAAAACCATACATATATAATATTATTAATACATAGGGACGAACCCGAGTGAAGCGACGGTGAGTCGCTATATAACATAGTTTTTTTGTAGGTTGAACGCTGGTGAAACCGCGGGTTTTGCTAGTTGTATATAATTTAATTTGTCAACTTTGATTTAAACAGCGAGCATAACTAAAGTACCTACGCACAAAATGTAAATCGTTATTTCACACTCTCCTACTTTTATCTGTACAGACCAGCAGACCAGCCCTAGCCGTACCGTAATACAGTAATGTAGGTTATTTACATATTGTGATAATAAATTATAATTTAGTCCTTATTTGTGAATGCGGTATATTGCTCACTCACTTTTGCCTAGCAACGAGAGAGAAAGCAGGTTTGTTGCGGTCAGACGCAATTATCATTCCAATTTCTATTTGAAGTAGACCCTTGATAACTCATCGTTCAAGTGACAGTATAAGTTGCTTTAGTAATACGCTCGAACGTGTCTCGGGGCAGAATTAGTTTGAGGATTTTCGCTCTCCTCGACGTCTGCTGCGGATGTAGTGTAAATATATATATATATATATATATATATATATATATATATATATATATATATATATATATATATTATCTATCAAATTTTTAAGTTTTATCCGTTTAAGTTTTGTGGAATATTGAATGGAATCTGAAAAATTGATAGAGAATATTATATTGGTATGTATACAGTTTTGTAGGAACAGCAGTGGTAGCGCATAGGTAACGCACTTGTTCGTAAAACCTAGTGAAACGGGTTTCTATTCTGAATCTTTTTTTTAATGTTGGGAAATGCATTTACGCATACCACCTGTATACATACAGGTACAGGTGGTTATGTGGGACTCACCGGGTAGAAAAACCAGTACTACCCAACGAAACCTCCCTCGTCTTAATGGGGCGTTGCAGGATCACTTATGTACTCAATCACGATGCCCCGTCGTTAGGTCTGCCAAAGCAGACCATAATAGCCATGGGGTTGCTCCAACGGTCCACCCTGCTGTACCAGAGCCACCTCCCGGTGTGTTTCTTGGCTTCGCGTCCAGCTGGAATGCCGGACGCTAATGATCCCCTTAGATGGGCTAAAACTGGTTCCTATCACATTAAGGGGGCATTAAAGGGGCTAAGGGTTTTGTACGAAGCTAATTTCTTCAAATATAGTCTAGAAGTGAATGAATAAAATTGTTTTCAAATTACATATTTCGGTGTCATACAAATATTTACTTTAAGTCACGTTTCTTATGACAAAGGGTACTCGAGCTTTTATTCTTATTTGTTTACATTATGATATTGATAGCCTATTAACGTTTATTCGTGTTAAATGATGTTATTTATTTAATCTAATATATGTATGTATATGTACATTGTACGTAATATATTCTAATATTATAAAAAGGCAGAGTTTGTTTCAACGTGCTAATCTCAGGAACTACTAATCCGATTTGAAACATTCTTTTTGTATAGATAGTCCGTTTATTGAGGAAGGCTTTAGGCTATATCTATTACATACATACTAACCGTTAAAATGTACCTAGGGGCGAACCCGCGCGAAGCGGGGATAAGCTTCTAGTCAATGATAAAGTGTTTGTTTGAAGTGCACATTATGCTTTTTATAAATTGTGACTCGAGAATCGAGTAATAGACGAAGATATATGAAAAACTACAAATGTTGATGCTTAATTTTTATCTAATGATCTTCACAAAAGCTTTAGGAATCACATTTGTATTGATTAAACGCATTATTATTTTAGTCTCGTTAAACAAATGTGCTCGCGGTCAGAAGCTCTTGCAATATCTATAGTGAACACTCTCCACAGTGGACTTGCAAATATTAAAAATATAAATATTTAAAATTTAAAAGTATCATTCCATCACAGATATCAAAATCTTACTTTTGATTATGGTGAAGTAAAAAACGCAGGCGCTGCCTCTATATCTTTTACTGTACGGATTAGTATTGCAAAGAGATTATAACCTCTGAGACATTTAAAACCTTAGTCTCTCCCGTGACCATGACTGCTTTAAAGCATTCGAAACGTCAGGAACCAAAAATCAAAACAAATCCGCGAAAAGACAGTTTTATTTAAAGTGTCAAATATTCGCGTAAATCTAAGAAAGTATTAAGTATGTTAAATTGGAAAAAATAAACTCTTCCCCAGGTGGCAGCGACGTCGAGCGACATGAGCGAGCGCGAGCGCTACCGCGCGCCGCCGCCCGAGCCGCCGCCGCACCGCGTGCGCGCCGCCGACCTGTACCCGCGCACGCGCACGCACTACGACGAGCCCGGCCTCGACGCGGGCTTCGCGCCGATATGTGGCGAGTTCGTGCAGGTTAGTTGGATTGATCTTTGAATTGTTTTGTTGTTATTCATATCTATTGCTATGTAATGGGGTTACTGAATAATCGGTCTTCTATTATAAATACGACAGTTTGTATGTGCATGATGCCTGATGGTTACTCTTTTGCGCTGCAACGGCTGGGACGGTTTTGGATGGAATTTAGCACACAGATAGATTATGGTCTGGAGTAGTATTTTTAAATATTATTATTATTTATTAGTATTAATTGTAACTATAAAAAGTGTAATGAGGATGATACGTTACTGGTGGGATATGTTGATTTGTTGAAACTGCATATCATGTTTGCAATTGTTTCTCTATCTAATTAGAATAAGACGATCATATTGTAATTAATATTTTGTAATTTTTTAAATTAATTCACAATGTTTGTATTGCTTGGTTATTTGCTAGGTTAGAAAATATTGCTTCCTGAACAAATGTTGTTTTTATATTTCCCATTGCTCCCGTAACGTATAATAAAATTCTAACTTAGTTGAATCTGTACAATAAATATTTTTTTGGAAATTTTATTGAAATAATCATTATTATCAATACAGAGGCCGAATCTATAGTTGTTAGAATTTTCATCTGTCGTTAGTGAATTATGAAAACTAAATATATAATATATTTAGTACCTCCAGGTAAATTTCTAAGAAATTAATTAAATTTCTAAGAAATCTATTGTTAACTCTAACGCCGGCGTGTGCGCGGTCGTGGAAGGATTAGTTACGACCTACGTATATTAAAGAGTAGTTTGTAGATATTCTGGACTCAAACAGGAATTTATATATGTTTGTACAAATTATCAATTCATTCGGAACCATAAATTACTACAAGTACCTTCGCAGTAAAACTCCCAATGAGACGTAGTAGACGCTTTAGCCATTGTACCTTGCACTGTGCACGGGCGCTACGAGTCCACGTCAATAAGTAATTACCCACTTGATAGTTTGTAGTACCAGATACCTCAGAAATTATTGTTTAAAGCTAATAATATAGATGGGCGACTGTGAGCCGACACGTGCCGATGCTAAATCGTAGATAACATGTGGTGCTATGTTTTACGGTTGGCGATCCGCCCTCGTATCGTTTCAACCCTCATTTCGCCCCCTGTCAAAAAACTCTCTCTGTGGGAAAACTTTTTTATTTATAATACATTAATATTGATGTTAAAAATATAATTAGGTACTAGTGACTTACCCTCGCTTCGTTCGGGTACGTCCCTAGATACGCCCGTTTATAATTTATATAGATAAAAGTAGTTATTGTGAGCGTACCTACATTAAGAGATAGACTCATGCTATTGTGAACTTTTCTGTAGGCCTTTTTAAGACCTACAATGTTTTAGTACATTGTTTTGATGAATCTCTAAAGCTTTTCCAGCGTTAGCCATGTAATCATACGAAAACCGTTTTTTTCACAAAACAATGTCTAGTCGCAGTCATTTTGTACAAAATATTTATAAATTATATACACAAACCTTCTAATTTATCGTTTTTTCAATTTGTGAAAATCGTATCAAAAACCGTTGTATGGCTTAGAATAAATAAGCAAAGAAACAGACAGACGCAGACAGCTACTGAAAATACTATATCGATTTAATTTTATATCAATTTATGTATAAAAAATAATTTAATTTTCAGGACGCATATACATTATACATATATAACATTTAAAACGATTTCAGGAATTTGTATTGTGTTGAGTATTCACGATTCAAAAGTGCTTGTTTAAGTTCGAATAAAGTTAATTTTCATAACATTTCATATGTACTTAATCCTCTAGGACCTATTAATTAACCTTTGTATGTGGGTACGCAATACGCACATGTGTTACTTTTACAGTAGGTATAAAATTGATCAAAGTCCAAGTCCTTCGGTAATACATGTCGTATATACAAAATAATACAAGTACCTATATGTAGGTAGGTATATGATATATGATTTTGATGTAACTATTAGAATAACTGTGTATTCATGTAGTCAACCTTTTTTAACGTCCCACTGCTGGGCACGGGCTCCACTTTAAATACTTAAATTAACTATACACTAAATAAAATTTCAATTATTATTTATTTTACAAATATTTACCATTATTTTGTAAACATATCTATTTACTAATTACAATGGGAATAATTGATTGAAATACAACATTGTTCATACATCTTTTCCCTTATTAAGTTTTATCGACTTTAAACCGTCCGATGAACGATCACACTATATTTGTACGCTGCTATGCGTGTGTTTATACATATATGGTAGAGAGGTACGAGTACGTACGTATAGACGGAACTATGAAACATAGAAAATTGCTGTTGAGCATTTTGAATGCTAACTACAATTTATTTTTCTTGTTTTCTCCTATCAGTATGGGCAGTTCAGTCTTGTTACATTCTTGTTAATATTATGATAATTGTCTCGGTGGTCTAGTGATTAGCATGTGCGGCTGTAGATCTGGAGGTCCTGGGTTCGAGTCCCAGGTTGTTGGGTCTTCAAGATTTTTTTAGTAACAGACCGGGGTCGGAATGTTGGCGGTGTTTCACCCGCTTGCCACGGAGAGCACAAATGTCTTTGATCCGACGCCTAATCTTTCACCGGTCGTGTGGTTGAAATGTCGTCTGAACGTAGTTTAAGAGAGAAAGGAGTAGAGAGTGAAAGCACTAATATGTCCTTCAGAGATGGCTAGCCTCAGTGAGATAGAGCACCGTGACCGAAGCCGGTCAGGGGAGACATTAATATCGATAGCAAAATGTGTTATTTGATTTGTCGTTCTTTCATGCAGCAACCGAATTATTCGTTTTTTTTTTCATAGATGTACCTTCACCCCACTCGGGTTTGTCCCTAGTTACGTTTTATCATTTAGTATATATTTCTAAGAGATGAGCTATTTTCCCGCTGTAAAAAGTATCCTATAGGTATGTTGACCCATATAAAGTAGCTATCTATATACCAAATTTCATCAAAATCTGTCTAGTGGTTTTCTCGCTATGCGTTTCCAGACAGACAGACAAAAATTCTAAAAAACTTCATTTGTTATTTTTTACAATTTAAACCCAATAAAATATCCCACGTGACATCACATATAAATATACAAAGAATCAAGAAACTCGTGCAAATGGTTTTTATTTTGCATCAAAATAATAATAATCTCTTTGAAATAAGTCAATAACATTCAATTGTAGGAAAAAATGTTTCATTATAATATTATGTAGTTATATATAGCTTAAGTGGTTTTGATCGCTTGCATTCTTTATTCACGACTCACGAGAAGGATTATTGTGACGTAATATAGTAGATTACCTATTCTATATAGATTGTAGATAGAGTGCAATAATAACGCTTCTTTGTGGTAGGTTAGGACTAACTGCGAAAATAACACGTTTTACCTACCGATGTGTTAGCTTGGTTAGCGATCTTATTGCATTACGTTTTATGTCAATAATAATGTAGATATCATTTACTGGACTGCCAATAGCATTTATTTTCCTTGAAAGATTATAACAGCTTTTATGCCCGATTTCACCAACAACCCATAAGCTACCACCTACGTATGGGATCCCTAGCTTAAAAGTCCCCTAAACTAGCCCCTAAATTAAATTTCATTTTACTATCGTCTTTAAGTCTATATTTCGATCACCTAAATTTAGGGGGCCTCTTAATATTTAGGTGACCCCTAACTGTCGGTGAAACAGAAACTGTCCCCTAACAGCCCCCTAACTATGCTTAGGAGATCCCTTAAACTTAGTGACGTTGGTGAAATCGGGCATTATTATCTTTATTTAATAACTAGTGACTCACCCTCGCTTTGCTCGGGTTCGTCCCTAGCTTCCTTCCCCATACAAACTCTCATCCCCATTCTCACCGTATCCTATGTCCTTCCGAGGGTCTCAAACTATCTTCTTAACAAATTTCATCTAAATCAATTCAGTAGATCCAGAGATTACCCCCTACAACCTCACAAACAAACTTTACCTCTATATAATATTATTAGTATATTAGTATAGATAATAAAATAAATGCAGCTCCCGGAACTCGAATCCAGGATGACCTTGGTTCCAGTCCTGGGTGGGGTGAAGTTTAGTTATTGAGTTTTTATCTTAAGAACGTCTCAGTAACAGTACAGTGTCGGTCTGTACCTGATCTCTCAATGTTTCATCCTTGTCGCGAGATGTACCTATATGTGTATGTCTCCGACGGCATAATACTATATCCCTTCGTCAACTTGTTTTCATCTTTTTAGTTACTAACCCGATTGTATAACAATCGGAATTTTTTAATTTCTATAATATATTTTTTTATTTACTGCTTTTTAGTGTTTGCCAATTAGACATTTGAAGTAATATTTGGCAATTTTTTATCCTCAATTAATTTTAAACATATAAGTTGAAGTTATATATTATATTCTTGTGATCGCCTCTTAAAAACCTTTATTTTGGGACCCCCTCGATTGGTTTGTAAGATTTTTTTTAAAAGACTCAAATTGGCGCCTGAAATCAGTCTTTTTTTATATAGCCTATGAACGCGTTATCAAGATGAATTTAACGACGTTACGACGAATCATAATTGGCCTACGCGTTTGGTCTCCAGAATGCCATATAGGAACAAACAAACATACATATTACATACATACATAGACTGATAAAAACATTACCCTACTTTACGTCGCGCAGTCGGTTAATAAAAAGTATGTCAATTGATTAGTGCGGTCAACATCAACATGTCACAAAAACATACAATATGTACTTTTTAAATCGGTCAATAATATAATGAACAAACTAATTATATTAAAGTTAAAACCTTATTAGTGCTGTAATATATAATTAGAATTTTACATAATAAGTTGTATAGCAAAAGAGCTATTTAGTGAAAGATATTAAGGCGAAGCACAATTAAAGGTCATCAGATCTGGCCGAGTTGAACGAACTGCACGTGGTATATCAGCATTCTGCTCTTATGCAAATTCAAGTTCATAGAAAATTGTACATGTGCGTTATATAAATGTACTAACATTGCTCGCGGCTCCGCCCGCGTTCAGATGACCAAAAACCAAATTCTTAGGTTTTACATATTAGTATACTCTTACATTGCAGTTTTTATATTTTTTCTCAGAAATGAGACATTTTCCCGCGGTAAAAAGTATTCTATATGTTGACCCGGATAACCAGCTATCACCATACCATACCATAACAGATAGATAGACAGACAAACATTCTAAAAACTATAGATTCGGCCTCTGTATCGATAATAACCTTTATTTCAATAAGATTTTCCAAAAAATATTTAATGTACAGATTCGGCTTAGTTACAATTTTATTATATGTATAGATTTATTGCAGATAAGAGCAATGGATTAGTGGATAATCCTTTTCGTAGTGGATAGTTCGCAAATATAAATCGACACCTGCAAAGAACAAAGTTGAAGCTCAGTATTGAAATAATTTAAAATATAATTTAAAAAAATTGAAATTCCTAAAATAGTAATATTGTTCCTTATAAGACTAGAAATATGTGTGACTATTTTTGTTTGTTTGAACATTAAAAACATTAGTATTATGATTAAGCGGGACAAATAGACCTTACAGAAGGACTATTGTCTATTTTACGTTAATAAATATACATACATGCATAATTTCTCCCAACCATATCTACTTTCCTATAATTTTAGAGAGAATTTAGTATGCAATACATCTTAAGTGGACTTTAATTTATTTTGAATTGCATAGCAACGTTTAACTTAGAAATTAATATAAAATCATTTGTGGTCATAATTGTAAGTGAAGTGGGGAATCCTTTTAAATTATATTATTAATATTTTCAGTTACAATAACAGTTATTATTACACAAAAAGTACTCAATTTAGGTGTATGTTTTTTGTATGTATGTATATTTATTATTTATGTTGTAGGCCGTAGAACTGACTGAACAGGTTTAAATCCCGAGTCTCGCAACTCTGATATTTTTATTTTGCGAATCGTTTCCAACATGATTACTATTTGTCTAAATGTGAAGGAAAACGACATCACGTTTGGCTCAGTTGGTAGTGACCCTACTTGCTGTGCCAGCTGTCGCGGGTTCGAGTCCCGCTGAGGACATTCATTTGTGTGATGAGCACGAATGTTTGTACTCCAGTCATGGGTGTTTATATTTATAATATGTATGTATGTAAAGTTATATAATATATAACTTTACATACATACATATTATAAATAAATATTATGTGTAGTGTATCTACACTATCTGGTATCCATAACATAATCCTCGTAGCTTACCATGGAACTAGATGGCGCTGTGTGTTAATGTCCCAAAAAAACATCGTAAGGCAACCTGCATGTCTGAGAGAACCTAGGGCAGAATTCATTAATTACGTGAGACAATTTTGTCGATTTCTCGTATTTTTCTGTCCAAATGAAACAATATTCTACAAGAAAACAAGTATGTATCACTAGTCCGACAAGAATGGTCATTTTTGTTTTTCTATTTCTAACATAACATACAGTGAAAACATCTTTATCGAATCAATCAATGAATTATGATAATTATTAACAAAAATTGATTAATGGTGCCATTAGAAACAATCATCAATGAAGTTACTATTAGGATTGGAAAATAATTATCTATATATGTCGTCATAATCAATTGTTTAATGCAGCTATACTCAACCTGCGGGCCGCGGGCCGCATGCGGCAGCATCAAAAATCGCATTATAACATATCTTTGTTAAAAAAGTAACTACATCGTTAACTTGGAATTACGTTTTCATTAAGACCTAAATAATTTTTGCTTACGGCCCTCACACCATGACTGAAACGTGTTTTTGGCCCCTATAAAAAGAAGGTTGAGTATGGCTACTTTAATGTTTACCGCTCGGAGTTCCAAGTGTTCTATTTGATCTTGTTTTAGTAAACTAAATGTTATCTGTTTTTAGGTTACCTGAAGTCTTCTATTACATATTATGAGTGAAATTTTACCATTGAACAACTTGGATTTATATTATATTTCAAAAAAGTCGGCTATATGTTCGGCCAGTATTTTTTCATTTGAATAACTCTAGATAGCCTAAATTATTAGTTGATACCTAGGTACTAGCTACTAGTGATGTAACGAATGTTCGCTTTTTCACGTTCGCGAATGCTAATGCGGATTATTCATCTCCAATATTCGCGAATGCTGAATTTCAAATAAAGCGATATAAAACATGAGTAAAGCAAAGTTGTATTATCATTCAGTATACATTCGCTAAATATTCGCATCGTTTCTTGCGAATACGAATGTTCGAAAATATGCGAATATTCGCGACTACGAATGCGAATGCAATTATTCGTTGCAATATATATACTATATATACCTATTAAAAGCTACGTAATACGTTGTAAAAAGATTAGAAGATATTAAAGGGTCTGAACTTATCTTTTTTAATTTGGTATAAGTTTGTTTTTAACTTAGCCATATATTCGGTATTTATTTTACTTTATGATGGTTATCGTTCCTAACTCAATATTGTATTATTTTGTATATATTTGTAGACGACTTGTGCATGGTTTTTCCACCACAATGACTATTTAGACTCTTAGAACTACACAAATATTTAAATTGAAACTTATTCATATTTTTATTAAGATGGTCATTATGCATTAAAAAACCTTTCAAAACTATATGTTTTGGTGTGGTATAGTTTGCAATGTACATATTTTACATTTATTTTTATGTATGTATTATTTTTGACAATCGCTCGGCGTAATCTAAGTAATTGCCTCTACAGTGGTCGCAGGTTCGACTCTCGTTCGGTAGACTATAGCCTGATCCCGCTCGCATTGAGGTGAGGCCCTTGATCATCAGTGGTATGTTAAAAAAAGGGCTGAATACGATACACATACAACATACAAACTTTCGTGTTTATAATAAGTCTAATGTAACGTATAGGTGTATACAGTATACCTATTTCCTACATATGTTTCACCCTCAACTTATATTTAATTAAATTGAATTCAGGACTGTTAAGTCATTATGTTTATAACTTTATTCTATTTTTCTAGTGGGTAGGTCGCACATCAGACGGCGGTACTATCGCGATGTCCAACTACAGACTGCACCTACAGCCGCGCCGGCGCACCCCCGGCTCCTCAGTGCCTCTCCGAGTGATCGACGCGCTCGAGATACGCGACCTGCTCTGCTTGATCATACTCTGTAAACAGGGAAGGCAATTGAAGTAAGTGGACTTGAGTAGTATTTGTTTGTCTTCAGTAGGTTTTTGTTATTAGAATAATACAAAGGATTCAAAAAATTATTGAATTTCATTATACTAGCAACTCACCCTCGTTTCGCTTGGGTTTGGCTCTAGGTACGTTGTAACGGTTAGTATGGAATAGACAAAATATATATCATATATAGCCTATACTCTTCCTCCATAAACGGGCTATCTAATGCAAAAAGATTTTTTCAAATTAGGTTAGTAGTTCCTGAGATTTTTTGATTTGACTTTCAAATAAACTAATAAACACACAAACAAACTCTGCCTCTGTATATACTGCCTATGTGATAATATTAGTATAGATTTTATTATATTAATCCATCCACGACCGCGGACACGCCGGCGTTACAGTTAACAATAGATTTCTTAGAAATTTACCTGGAGGGGTTAAGGATTAAGTAATTACTCGATTTTATATTTACATGGCTCAAACACTAATATGTATCTACTTTTCATGTATGTATATAAGAATATTGTACATTTATACTACATATATGTACGTATGTTGTAAAATTGGTCATCAACCCAATTCTCCAAAATTGTGTGTGTGTAACTTGTATAAATAACCGCATCTGTTTTGTTTAATTGCTTGTAATATGTGAACGTTAAACGTGAAATATTTCATTTGAATATGTACGTTTGAAACTTTCATCTAAGGTTTTTTTATAAGCCCCTTTTTTACCATTTTAGGGAATGAATTTCCGAACATTCATCCTTAGCGAATACCTACTTCTTATGAGGAATCTATCTTTTGAGTTTGTAGCATTTATACTTTTTGAGATTTCGTAATTCATCAGTGGCATTTCGCTTTTTTAATGTATGTACGAGTATGGACATTAGTTATATCACGTATTAGTAAAGTGGCCACTTGGGCTTCTTTGTTCAGTATGAAAAGATTCTGCCTAGAAAAAAATAATCAAAGAAATACCGTTGAAATGATAACAAGACCCTCGCGGCGAATTGGGGCTAATGTCTGATAACTCATAACTCGTACAATACAGAAAATATTTCTTAAGTAAATTTTCCTTCAATAATATGATAAGTGGGCTTCAATAGAGTGTTGTTTGTCGAAATATAATTTTTTTTTTGTACAAATCAATTTCATACGGTTGGGTGAAGTACTGTACTCCTAGCTAGGTTATAAAGATAATCTGTATGAAGGAGTAACAGTCCCGTTCCCCTTTGGATATTTACCAGTATATTTATGTACCGTACAATATGTTTTCATATATACTATGTATCAACTAATTACAATACTAGGTTCTATCGTTAGCAGTAACATTAACTTGATAACTGAGTAAATGAATGAAAATGAAAATGGATGAATGTGTGTGTGTGTGTGTGTGCGTGCGTGCGTGCGTGCGTGCGTGCGTGCGTGCGTGCGTGCGTGCGTGCGTGCGTGTGTGCGTGAGTGCGTGAGTGCGTGAGTGTGTGTGTGTGTGTGTGTGTGTGTGTGTGTGTGTGTGTGTGTGTGTGTGTGTGTGTGTGTGTGTGAATGCGTGTGTGTGTATGAGTGTGTGTGTGTGTGTGTGTGTGTGTGTGTGTGTGTGTGTGTGTGTGTGTGTGTGTGTGTGTTTGAGTTTATACGTCTAAGTTAGGTATTTTTCTGTTTCGTTATAGGTTTTGTTTTGTAGGAAAGAACGAACACTTTTTTTGCAGTTGTAGTAGGATAAGCCGAATATTGGACATTTTTGACTAATCTTATTGTATAAAGATAATAGCGTAATTAAAATAAATAATGTTATCCTCATCATTTTATAGCCTACTAGCGATTCACCCTCGCTCCGCTCGGGCTCGACCCTAGTTACGTTTTAACGTTTAGTATAGATTTCACAGAGATGAGATATTTTCCAGCAGTAAAAAGTATCTTATTATACGAGTAAGTTGACCCGGATAACTAGCTATAATCATACCAAATATCATCAAAATTCCTTCAGTAGTTTTTCCGTGATACGGTCACAGATAGAGAGGCAGACAGATTCTAAATATTTCTATATATAATAATGAAAATTCTAAAACTATAGATTCGTTCTCTGTATCGTTAATAATGTCTATTTCAATAAGATTTTCCAAAAAAATATTTAATGTACAGATTCGGCTTAGTTACAATTTTATTATATATATAGATTTATTTATTTCCGTACTTTATTTTCGAGAATATTCCGAACGAACGGTAATCTAGGTATTAAAAAGTTGTGAATACAGGTTAATTGATTATAAATTGTACTACAATGTAATTCTGCTAGATAATTAATTTGATTTAATGGTGTCAGTGAAGAATGTGTGTTTGTTTGATTATAACTGCGATTATCATTTTGTGTTTTTTTTAATTATGATAATTTTTAAGTAGTAGGTACATATGATTAGATACTTGTGGATAAAAGTGTTTTTTTTTTACGAATTCAATGCTGAAGACAAAGGTGTTTGACGCTTCTTGGACCGTTACCTTAAATTATTCATATTAATATATTAATTAATTAGCTGTTTATTGGCTTGTCTTTTTTCACTTTTTCGGATTTCCGTAGGTACCTACATGTGAACAATGGTACCTTTATAAAAGCATTTGCCTCTACTCTTGCTTCGCTATCTGCTCCAGCATATTTTCTCGAAATCTGGATTATTCACATTTCGAATATTGGTACATAATATAGAGTTAAAAAAACCTATCAAGTCTAGGGAGTCGGACTTGCACACGAAGGGTTCCGTGCTATCGCACAAGATGTAACACTATGTACCTACTAACACTATTTACATGGCGGTCATTTTGAATTTCGACATCTTGGTTTTTTATTATTTGTTGATCACACTAAATTGAATATTTCAACTCTCTACCTATTAGATACGGTTCATGCCAGCCCGCTGACGGACAGACAGACGGACGAATAACGGAGGCTACTATTACTATCTCATCCTTCGGATACGAAAACCTAATTAGTTGTCAGATACATACGAGTACATCCACAGCGTAAACAAATAAATTATGATTTAGTTCATTTTTTTTTATTTTAAAAGCTTTGTTAATCGTACCATGTGACAAACTTCTGTTTATTCAATCTAGTTATTTTTTTCTATGGCTAATATTATTATTTTTAGTACAAGTTTCCAATTTTGTGCCATGTTTTAGAATAATTATGATCCGCTGCTTTATTTTATTACTAGCAAAAAACAAATACAAATCTATCCCACGAACCGTGCATTTTTCCGGGATAAAAAGTAGCCATGTGCTATTCCAGACTATAATCTACCACCAGTGCCTTTCATCCAGATCCTTTCAGCCCTTCTAGCGTGATTAAGTAACAAACATCCATCTAAACCTTCGCATTTATAGCTTATGCTAGTTGATTTTATTGTAAATTTTAAATTTCAACGACCAAATACCTTTGAAAACAACAATGAATCTACACAAATACGCAATACAAATTCGCAATAAAATACAAATTCACTTTACAAAACTGACAATCCTGACCTGACCTAATGACGTTCGTGTTGAAACTTATATGTATGTACATATATCCATATCAGGACGTAACGCCTGTGCAATTCAGAATACTACTAACGCCAGATATTGAGTGCTAGATTAAACAACCTCGACAATTGATTTTTCCCTCACCCAGCTCGATACTCGCACTTGTGCCGCAAGGCACAAACTGATTACAGTACAGACTATATTTAACTCAACTACCTTCATATCTTTATTCTTTGACGTACTCACATGAGTACATGTTCAGTTGCAAATAAGAAAAATAAGTTAACATAACACATATATTTATTTAATTTTATTATTATCTATAGCATAATATAAATATAAACATATATGTTATGTAAATTCTAAACAAGTATGCGTAAATATTAAATATACACATAGGTAATGCGTGTTAAATGTAAAAGTTGTCTGTCTGTTTGTTTGTTAACTTTCCACAATGAAACCGCTGAACAGTTTTTGATGAAATTTGCCAACGTTAATTGAATAAGAGGGACATAGGCAACTATTAATCGTTCCACTTACTATGCGAGATGTCACATAATTACCAACATTCCAATCGCCAATTTGAAGCAGGTTAAAATCGACTTATCTATATTATTATATACTTATACTAATATTAAAAGAGGAAACATTTGATTTTTGTTTGCTTGTACCGCATAGGAAACTACTGAACCGATTTAGATGAAATTTGGTAAGAAGATAGTTGGAGACCCTGGGAAGAACATAGGATTTTTTATATTGGAAAGCTTCCCTTAAGGGGGTCATAAAGGCGATGAAAGTTTATATGGGGAAGCAACCTGGGACCAACCCGAGCGAAGCGAGGGTAAGTCGCTAGTAGCTAATAAGAGATTAAAGAGATAGAGATAACAATTGTATTTGATATTTTTATTATTATCAATAGGTAATACATATTACCTTCGCTTATTCGTTGTCCCTAGATGTACCAACAGTAGCCTACGTGTTAGACTATTGCTCCAGGTCATAGTCTATATGTGTACAAAATCTCATCGAAATCTGTCAAGCCGTCCCAGCGTGAAGAAATAACAAACATACTTTCTCAAACATACAAACTTTCGCATTTATAGTAGTAGAGTGAGTATTAAGAAAAATATTATACACAGACGAAGCCACAGACATTAACTATAGTAGATACAACAAAAACACTTATGATAATAAGCAGATACTTCCGACGCAAAATAAACGAACACTCCAAGTTTATGGCCATTCATTCTGTTCAATCCACTAATAATGCTGTACGGCAATTACGTTATGACGAAATTATTACAGTCCGAGACAAAAGTTACGTTCGCGATGCTGTTGTTGCATTGTCATATTTGAATAAGCTCTTTGCACTGGCACTTTGTTTATCTTTCAAAATGCTTCAAGTAGATACTTCAGGTAAATAACTAGCGACTTACCTCCACTTCGCTTGGGTGCGGCCCTGTACGGTTTATATAATCGTAGATAAAAACTCACTAACGGATTGAACATTTTTTGTTCTTCGTAGACATATGTTATTCTTTACACGCGATCAGACGCGCAGATCAAAACTAGTTTGTAATATATTTGCTTATAATATTCCAGATGTTCGTTCAATACGAGCGAACAGTGCTTGGAGTGGTGGAGAAGACTGAACACTGCCCTAGTGCCCTTCAGCTCGTTGCAAGAGACCTTCGCGGCCGCGTACGCCGCCTGGGCCAAGGAACTACCTCCCACCTCCGTCCATAGAGCGCTCTTGCGCGCCTCACATGTTCCACACCGACATTGGTTTGGACCTGAGGTAAACTGATTTATCTGATTTAAAAAAAGAGGAGATTCTATATTTTATCGTATTTCTTATCTGTTATACCATTTAGAACATACATTTCTTGGACTGTATAAAGTTCAATCGTACCTTAATCGTACGGAAGTGAGATTAGGACTCGTCAAGTGCTACTTTTAGTTTTATTTATATGCGCAGTAATTAATGTATCTACGTTTTAATAGGATATAATTAACCTGGATTTTATGGTTAATATATTGTTATATTTTCAAACAATTTTTCAATCGTCTTAGCCTTCAACCTAACTTATAGTTATCTATACTAATATTATAAAGAGGTAAAGTTTGTGAGATTGTGAGTTTGTGACGTTGTAGGGTATAATCTCTGAATCTACTCAACCGACTTAGATGAAATTTGGTAAGAAGATAGTTTGAGACCCTGAGAAGGACATAGGATACTTTTATTCCGGAAATCCCTGTAGGGGATGAAAGGTTGAAAGTTTGTATGGGGAATCAAGCTAGGGATGAACCTGCGCGAAGCGAGGGCGAGTCGCTAGTTTATTTATAAAATTATAGCCTGGTCAATGTAACTTATTAATAACTATAGGCTCACCTTAGCTTCGCTCGGCTTCGCCTCTAGAAAAACAAAAGCAAATATATGCCACGAGAACCTTACATTTTTCCGGGATAAAAAAGGTTATGTGTTATTCCAGACTATAATATATCTCTGTGTAAAATTTCATCCAGATCCTTTCAGTCAATCTGGCGTGATTGAGTAACAAACATTCAAACATCTAAACTTTCACATTTATAATATTGGTATAGATTTATAGTTTAACCTAGATTTTATGGGAAAACGTGATATAATCGAAAAATTCTACAAGCAGTAATAATAATAATAATATATTGTTATATTGGTTGGACAGATTCGTTATTATTTAAATAAAAAACAAACAAAAATTACAATAAATTTCTTTTAAGCTTCGACTTCATATGTCTTTCGAAAACTTGCTAGATCAGACGTGTAGGTTTCCGCACAATGTTTTCCTTCACCGTAAGACAAGCGGTTGATCATGTTGGAAATGATTCACATATGAAAATATCAAGACGTACGAGACCCGGGATTTTAACCCGCTTCACTCGGTTTCTCAAACGAGTTACCACTGGCATTAATAGTAATATAATATTATTTATCTATAAAATTTTATAAATATAATGTTTTTATTTATATCATTTAAATAATATTATGAAATGTGTATCGATATTTAATCATTAAGTTAATATGAGTGACATAAAAAATATAAATAATTAACCGATATCTTGAGGTTAAAGGTAGGCTTAGAGCCAGAGGGTAATAAACATTTTATTGCATAACATCTGGGGCGAGGTGTTGCTTTAAAAGAGATTTATTTTTATTATTATTGCTATGAATTTCTTCCTTTTGTGCCTAATGGATGGTACAGATTAAATATATCAGTAATAAATTTTGAATAGCCTCTAATTTTAATATGGTATAAATCTTATAATATTAACATACTTTTTTAAATATGGCAATAAAGCTGTGGATTTATTTTAAATATTAAATGTTTATTGACAGTCAATATTCTGAATGTCGTTATTATTTTGTATAAGATAAAAATCGGTTATCGTGTAGATGATATACCAATAATATCGAAAATCGAAAGTTATCGGACTACTAATATCAATCAATACTGAAAATATGGCTGGACGGATTTAGATGAAATTTAATACACGAATGGATTATGATCTGGAGTAACACGTATATTGCTACTAGGCACTTATCTATACAGATAAATAAAATTGGAGCGTCTGTGTGTAATATCAAAATAACAGCTTTTTACTAAATGAATATGAAATGATGTACAGTAATTATAAGAAAAACACAATTGTTAAATTGTCTGTCTGTTTGTTCCGGCTAATCTTCCAAATGGCTGGACTGATTTTGATGGGACTTTCACTGGCAGATAGCTGATGTTATAAGAAGTAGCTTATGTTACTTTTATTTTAGAAAAAGTATTAGGGTTGCGATTAAAAAAGTTACAACCCAAACCCGAGCGAAACGAGGGTAAGTCGCTAGTATGAAATAAAATGAAAATGACAATGAAAATTATACCCATTTTTGCAGTTGGAACGACTCGGCTTTACGACGAAGGGTGTGTGGCGGGTGACGGCCGCGAACGCGGACTACAAGCTGTGTCCCTCTTACCCGCCCCTCCTCATCGTTCCCGCGAGCATCTGTGATGAGGACTTAGAGTTCGTTGCACGGTAATATTAATAAATAATAACACTTATATGTAATATTGTATTATATTCGTTAATCTGGTTGTAGATCTAGGTCCTGGGTTTGAAGTCCGGGTTAATCTAAAACCAGCGTGGGCCCTGGAATGTTAAGCTGAGTGGCCTTTCTATTTGTGACGTTGTGCAGATATTGATGGTTTTTAATTATTATTGTTTAATGATATTATTATTTAATGTTTTTATTTGTTATCGGCGTACGTCCAAATAAAATTTTATTCATTCATTAATTATAATAGCTTTAGTGATAAATAAAGTTTACAGTCACTTCTTTTATATCTAATGTTACATATTAGGTAAAGCCAGTATCGCAATTATCATAATGCATCAGTGCAATGCTCTCAGTGCCTATTTGTCCAAAGACAAATTTAGCGAAATAGATTTTAATACTATCTATTGGTATAAAATGTGTATTTTACTTAAAAAAAGCCGAAAAGATATATTTATCTATATACATATGTATCATGTTTATAGATTTTAAAAATATTGGTTTTAAATAGGAAGAAAAATACTTTACTGTAAAGTACAATAAGAATTGGTGGTTTGAACAAACAACTGAGGTTATGATAAGTAGATTGATAAAGGAAATTTCATTCAATCATTCATATTGGAACACAAATAGACATTTTCTACAAGTGATATTAATTATTATTGTTTTTAATTAATACTTTCTTAGGTTTACGCGAATATTTGACATTTTTAATAATAATAATATGTAATATATATATTACACCTATGTTAAGAGTTTATTTTGATGAAAAATAACAATTCGCATATTAGGTTCCGTGCAATGCGACGTATCCCGGCGGTGGTGTGGCGGCACCGCGGCACGGGCGCGGTGATCGCGCGCGCGTCACAGCCGGAGGTGGGCTGGCTCGGCTGGCGCTCCAGCGAGGACGAGCGGCTGCTGGCCGCCTTCGTGGCCGCCTGCAACCAGGACAGGGCCACGCCCAATAAGGTTGGTTTGAATTGTTTAATACTTCATTATTATCTTTGGTTTTGTTTACGTTTATGTGCTTAGATTGATGGCTTCAAATTATTTATTTTTTATATAGATGCTTCATCCCATACAAAGATATTGGACAGCGCTAAATCAGGCTATTCTTTGGGATATTTTTGTTTCCTTGAATAGATATTAATTAATAGATATCTTTGATTCGCAAATAGTTAAACTGTTTTATTTTATAAATAAACAAATAAAATGCCCATCCGCAGCAACTGAAGCTGCTGATAGTGGACGCGCGGTCGTACGCGTCGGCGGTGACCAACCGCGCGCGCGGCGGTGGCTGCGAGTGCGCGCAGTACTACCCGCACGCCGACATACAGTTCATGAGCCTGCCTAACATACACCACGTGCGCCGCAGCTTCCAGCAGATGCGGCTGCTGGCCGCCGAGCCCCAGGACCAGCCCAAGTGAGTGAAACATCTTTACCAAAATGCGATACTAGAAAGAGATAAACACATGAATATATTATAGGATTAAGCCGGCGAGAGAATGGGATAGAATACATTATAAAGGAAGTGAGAAATAATAAAATTATTTAGTGAATAATATTTTATGTAAATTTAAGTCAAGTAAAATGTAAAATAACTTCTAAACGTGTTATAAATATTATATAAAAAATAAACCTTACAATTATCCTATTCCTGATACTCTATATTCATCTCATTCGCTCGTAGTTTACTTTTCTGAAGTTTCACTTCTACCGTGTGTGAATTGCACACACACGAATTTTTTTTTCAAACTTGACGTTAAATGGTTGATATCCCTTTATCGTGTTAGTTCTTGTTGTTCAAACGACTAATACTTGTTGTACTTTACAGTAGAGAGATTTGTTTCTACCTTTGTTATAAAAATTAATGTATTTAAAACATTGATATACAAAAACCCAAGAAATGCATTTAGCGTTTTAAAAGTCTCCTCGAAAAGAATTCGAAATTATGTGCTTTTTTAAATCTCTTTTATTCATTGTTTTCCTGATGACAACATTAAAACGCACGTTGTTTCGTTTAAAAATGTATTTTATTTTGTGCGGTATTCGTAAGTTTGAATTTGTGTTTAGACAATCATAATTTTGATGTGACATAACGTCACATGTCGTCACCGCTTTATTGAAGAAATATTTGTTAGGAAATGTGAATCTTATAACTTTTTCATAATATACACAGAGAAATGACGACTCAATTTGCAAGCAAAAAAATTGCTAATCGCTTTGTTATGATATTATCTGAAGTCATATTCGCTTTGAACAATCGTGTTGCGTCTTAACTACTTTGAATTTTTCAAATGTTTTTGCACTTTTTAATAATTATTTTCTTTATACTTTTTTAGATTTATGAGAATATTTGACATTTTAAATAAAACTATGTCTTCGGATTATTTTGCAGATTTGTTTAGATTTTTGGTTCCAGCAAACATAGTCTCCCGTGACCATGATTGCTGTAAAAGCATTTGAAACGTGGAGAACCAAAAACCAAAATAAATACTCGAAATAATCCGAAAAGATAGTTTTATTTAAAAAATTTTTCTTAATCAAAAAGAAATAATATTAAAAAATATGCGTACTTCAAGAGCCCCCCAGCCCCTATAAAAGAATATTTCACCTATATTTAAATAACACGCGTAAACATGTGCGCCCCCAGCTGGCACAGCAACCTGGAGCGCACGCTGTGGCCGCAGTACGTGTGCGGCGTGGCGCGCGCGGCCGCCACCGTGGCGCGCGCCGCCGCCGCCGGCCGCCCCGTGCTCGTGCACTGCAGCGACGGCTGGGACCGCACGCCGCAGCTCGTGGCCGCCGCGCAAGTCATGCTCGACCCCCACTACCGCACGCTGCAGGTACCTCGACCCCTACCCATGGGACCGATAGTTTACCGATAGACCCCTACCGTTGTCGCGAATTATGCACGACCCCTACTACACTACGCTGCAGGTTGGCGACGTCTCTGATTACTGCACATGTGTTAATCGACCCCTACCATCGTCACGCGGATTATTTTATGCCCCTAATATCGGTTGTTACATTTTTACATTTGTTTTCTCTTTTTGAATATATCTGTCTCTTTGAATTGGAGTTTTTAATCTATATTTTACTGTAGTAATAAGTAGGTTATGCCAATCTTCAGCCCTCCAACTGTCAGCATACAATAAGTCATTAATCTGTCGCATTATTTTACCGTGAAAGTAGGACAAACAAACACACATTACATCTGTAATATTGATAATCTTTAGTTATGTGTAGCATAAAGTAATAAGTAACTCGTGGAATCATTTGAAACAATGAAAAAAAATCTATTATCTTACGATGTATACCCTCAGACTAAGGAAATAATATAGACCTGAGTGTCATTGAACTAAACCTGAAGTCAGACAAATTTTATAAAGTATACAAATTTTATAAAGTATACAATTGACAATTTGGATATTATTGAATTATAAGTAAGTGTTAATAAATAAAAAAAAACGAACGGATTTTATTACAATAAAGAAAAAAATAAATAAGCTAATATTATGCTATCTCTATTTTTCAAGGGGAAGTGAACTAACTATTGCTTAAAAATACAAAAGAACATAGTATTATTTTTATTGTTCATAATTCATATTTTATTTCCAAAAATTGTATATTAACTTAACTAATACATACATTTAATTTCCCTTATCCTTTAAAGAAAGTAAACAATCTGTATGGCAAAATAGGGGATAGCAGCATAAACTGTAAACCACGCTACCTTATTGACTTCGACGTTTATTTTGGCGGAATCTAGTCTTGAGTGTATATGTATAATGTATTCGTATGTGTCTCCCTCTTATCTATATATATATATATATATATATATATATATATATATATAATAAAACTGCAGAAGTCGAATGTCTCTACATAGAAAAAATGCTAAACACCGAGTCAGTGGGGTGTAAAAAGAGACACAGAACAAATCCAGCATTTTTTTTTCAAATTTGTTGTTTATCTGTTGGTCTGTTCTAGTATCTCCGAAACTGTTAGACTGATTTAAATAATTTTTTTATGGTGATACCTTATATCCCCGGTCATCATTTTAGATACTTTTCATCCTGGAAAATTAAAGAGTCCCCCTAGGATAGTGAAAAAACTATAGTAACTTATACAGCTTAGTACACAAAAACTACTGATTGGATTTTAATGAAACTTTACAATAATATAGTTCATACATCAGAATAACAAATAGACTACTTATTATCCCGGAAAAATGTACGGTTCTCGTGGGGTAGATTTGTTTTTATTTGTCTAGAGGTGAACCCGAGCGAAGAGAGGGTGAGCCGCTAGTAATAAATATATATAATCCTAACATTAATAAAGTAGTCTGAGCAATAACAAACAAGCATTTCATTTCTCTCGTTATTACAATAATGTATACGGTCGGATCGGGCAGGGGTTCCGCGTGCTGATCGAGCGCGAGTGGCTGGACTTCGGTCACAAGTTCGCGGACCGCTGCGGCCACCAGTTCGGGCCCGAGGACCCCAACGAGCGCTCGCCCATCTTCCTGCAGTGGCTGCACGTGGTCTACCAGATGATGCTGCAGTACCCCTGCAGCTTCGAGTTCAATGAGGCCTATCTGGTTGGTTGACTTGGTTACTTACGGGTTTTATCATGGAATGAGAGTTAATGCAGAAATTATATTTGTTTTTTTTCTAGTTTTAAATGCCGATAGCACAACTGTACAAAAAAGAATTGTCTTTCTCCCGTGTTAAAATTCTATAATTTTTTTTATTCATTATGATTTAAAATAAAGGAAAAATACACATATTCCTTGAAAAGTTTGCTTTTGTGGTAGTTATGATAATAGGTAATCCTTTTTCTTGAATTATCATATTTGAAAAAAAATTCAATAGTTCTGATGTTTTAAAAAATATCGCGAATTTATTCAATTCAGAAAAATTGGGAGAACGTTTTCATCAAGACATCACGTACTTCTAGGAAATCTGTATCTATATTTTTATGTATATATCAATGGTTTCTAAGTATACATTTAAAAAAATATTATACTCAATTTTGTTTCGAAAACTTTTGCCAAATAATTATTTTGGCTGCTTGTGTAACTTAGTGTTAGAAATTAATTACTATTACACGATGATATCGCAGATAAAGCTCGCGACACACGTGCACTCGTGCATGTTCGGCACGTTCCTGTGCAACAGCGCGCGGGAGCGGGCCGAGTGCCGCGCGGGCGACGCTGCCGCGCACGTGTGGAGCCTGCTCCAGGCGCCCGCCTACCGCAACCACCTGTACGCGCCGCACCCGCAAACGCACCACCACCACGACCAGGTAACAGTATCACCACCACACCGAACAGGTGACCATCTCACCGCCACCACGACCAGGTGACCACGTCACCACCAGTTTTGAAGTTATACTTCTTTTGCCGCGTTAGGGAAAAAATGATGATAGTGTTTTTTTTACGATGCGAAAGAATTAGACAACAGTGTGAAGTTAGTCGTTTGATCTCCCATTAGTATACTGTGAAGTGACGTCTACATTCAAAATATTTATTTTTTCTTTTTAACGCTGGTTATGTGGTGACTCACCAACTAATATAGCTACTGTTATGAACTAAAACTCAAAGGGAGAGCTGTTCCCACCATGTTTGTTTAACTTAACAATTGAATATTTTTAAAACAAATCCCTACAACGTATTGTGTGTTATACAAGTGGTTGTGCACAGGTGCTGTGGCCGGAGTGCAGCGTGCGTGCCACGCAGGTGTGGTGGGGGCTGTTCCGCGGCGAGCGCGACGCGCCACGCCCCGCGCCGCCGCCGCCGCCACCGCCGCCGCCCACGCTGCACAACGGTGGGCGAAATATTTTTTTTAAATAAAATTGTATTTTCGGACTTTTCCACGGATTTATTTTGATTTTTTCCTCAACACGTTTCGAATGCTTTACATCAATCATAGTCACGGGAGTGACGTAAGGTTTTAGGCGTCTCTTAGGTCATTTATAGTTGTTACAGATAGTGCCTACCCATGAAATTTAAAAATGATTTCAAAAATATAAAAAATGGCATTAAAATTTAAAATATCAAATATTCGCGAAAATATATAAGTATTAAATTAACTTAATTCAAGTATACTTATACCAGCATTTATGAATTTCCTTAGGTCTGATGACAAAAACGAGATCCTGCGATAACCTCGTGTGCGAGGGCGAGAAACGCACAGCGCAGCGCCGTTGCAGCGACCCCAGCCTCGCGCCTGATGTCATGTGAGTGCACACCCTGCACCCTACACCCTGCACCCTATACCGTTCACCCTACACTCTGCGCCCTACTGCACCCTATACAGTTCACCCTATTCCTTGCACCCTACACTCTTCGCCTTACATTCTATACCCTGAATTGTACACTTTATGCCCAAACGCCCTGAAAAAGACACTGCTCTCTACATGTTACACCCTGCATCATGTATCTAATTAAATAATGAATGAACATAATCAAAATTTCAATGAGAATTTAATATTGTATAATTCTTCTCATTGTCATTTAAAAAGTAATCTCTTATTTAACATAAATGTCTGAAATATGTATGTTTAGCAAACTACAAGTACTAAACAAGTAATTCAATTAAAAATTTGCTTAACTCATTTTAAGATGATGATCTTTAGTAAGGCTAGAGTTAAGATTTTATCATCCAAAAATCAACCTTATCACATGACAATAAGTTAACAAAATACATTTCGTAGATATTATCCTTTCAGGAAACTATCTTTGGTAGTAAACGGCAACGCGAACACGGAGCGCGTGGAGAACGACGTGCCCACGCTCACGGACAGCTGCGTGGAGCGCTTGCCCGCCGGTGACCACGCCGACCACGGCCACGCCGACCACGACCATGTTAACCACGACCACGTAGACCACGTCGTTGACCACGCCGACCAGACTGATCACACTGACACCGATACTGACCAGGTGAACTTAGCTACAGTGGTAGAAAATATACGCAGTTTTATTTGAGGAGCTGGAGATCGAACTCAATGACCCGCTATGGTCAGTGATGGATGAGAGTGATGATAATGGTATGATGATGATGAATGACCATTTTATGGGTTTCAAAGGTTTCCTAAATACGTATAAAATATATAAGGTA
The DNA here is from genome assembly GCA_951806755.1 of Brenthis hecate. Classification (NCBI taxonomy): domain Eukaryota; kingdom Metazoa; phylum Arthropoda; class Insecta; order Lepidoptera; family Nymphalidae; genus Brenthis; species Brenthis hecate. Next base: position 10,146,654 of record OX638249.1, on the reverse strand, counting down.
CTTAAAAGAGAAAAACAATTTTTATTTTTTTTTGTCTGTCTGTCTTTTTGTTCCGGCTAATCACTGGCAGATAGCTGATGTTATAAGGAGGTGCTTTTATTTTTAAAAAAAATTAGGGTTCCGCGCCATGAAATTAAAACGCATGAAACTAGGGACGAAGCGAGGGTAAGTTGTTAATCTAAAATAACAAACTAAAACCGTTCCAGGTGGACGGTCTCCATCCAGACCACTTCGACAACCGAGTGCGGGACATCACTAGCAACTCGTCGTCCCTGGAGCGCGAGATAGTGTCGGCGCCGACTGCGGACCTCCCGGCCCCGTCCCTCCCGCGGGAGCTTCTCAGCGGGCTGGCCAAAGACGACACTCCCGAGGAGCCCGCCGTGTTTGTGTGCGAGACGTACACTGATGTCATCGGAATGGCAGAGGTTAGTCTGAAATTATAATAATAACTAGTGATGTACCCAAACGACCAATTTACCGAAACAGTTTTTTTTAATACAGGATATTGACTTTTACATGTCAATTGTATTGGGTTTTACATATTACTTATTTTTGATAAAGCCGAAAAAATTTTTTATCTATATATATGTATGTATATAAATCTTAGATAAATCTTTGTTTTTAAAATAAAAATCTCTACTGTAAGGTACAATAAGTATTCATTGTTTGAAAAAATTAATCACTAAAACGATGTTTACTTTATCACTGAGTATACAAATTGTCATTTGTATACTATTTTAAAACATCATCATTATTATTTGGCTTCATGTTTAGTTCTATGACACTCTGTCTGTATTGTTCCTTAGTCTGAGCTACAACATTACCAACTTACTCTTTATACATTGCAATCTATACAGATAAATAAAATTGAAGTGTCTGTTTGTAATGTCAAAATAACAGCATTTTACTAAATGTATAAGAATGTATACACGGTACATATATACCTAAACAACATTTTTTACAATTTTTGTCTGTCTGTCTGTTCCGGCTAATCTCTGAAATGGTTGGACCGATTTTGACGGGAATTTCACTGGCAGATAGCTGATGTAATAAGGAGTAACTTGGCTACTTTTATTTTAGAAAAAAAATTGGGTCCTATAAAAAAAATTAAAACCAATGAAAACTTTTATAATATCCGATTCAAACATTGAAGTTGTATACATACCCTAGATACGAACCCGAGCGAAGCGAGGATGAGTCGCTAGTACTTTCTTAAAATCTACACAAAACACGTGAAGTTGAAACAAAAATGTATACATACAAATTGATGTATTTATAATAAGTTGTCTGATACTATCCTAGACGACAAGTTTGGCTCAGTTTTATCACTACTTGCTGTGCCAGCGGTCGCGGGATCGAGTTCCGCTGGAGGCATTCATTTGTTTGATGAGTGCGTATATTATACTCCAGTCACGGGTGTTTATATTTATAATATCTATGTATTTAAAGTTATATATGTGTAGTGTATCAACTATCTGGTATCCATAACACAAGCCTCGTAGGTTACCATGGAACTAGATTGTGCTGTGTGTTAATGTCCCAACATATTTATTTATTTACCATCCAGGCTGCAAGAGAGTCAGCGAGAACAAGGAACATAAGCATAACATGGCGATCGATATCGGAGTCCAGCAACCAGTCCTCAACTGGTTTCGACATCCCCGAGAACTCGCCGCAAACCCGCACCGAACCCACCACCCTTCGGTTGCAGGACGCAGTGGACAACCATAACTCAACCGAAGGGGACGTCGTCAACCACAACATCGTGAATGAACTGACCAACCACAATAGGGAAGTGAATGTGAACGGTTTAGCGGATATTGGATCGAAGTTTCTAGAAGTTGATTTGAATGGTGAGTTTTTTTTGTTTTTGAAAATTTTACTGTTTAGTAAATTTTGTGTTTAACGATTATTTGTATTGTTTTGAATTTCATTTAAATCCAATATAGCGTGAAACAGTAACAAAAACACGTTATAAATTATATATAATATGTTAGTTGTGTATGCTATTACTTATAGTAATAATTATTATTATTTGCAAGGCAGTGCTAGCCTAGTGGTAACGCGCTTGGAAAACTGAGTGATGCAGGTTCAAATCCTGGGTTTCGTATCTGTGATATTCTCAAATGTGAATCATTTCCATCAGACTACCACATGTCTCACGGTGAAGGAAGACATTCAAAAACTACTGAATGGATTTTGGTGAAACTTTACAGTAATATTGCTTATACATTAAAATAATAAATAGGCATAATTTATAAAGATATATAAAATAAAACTATCTTTTCGGATATTTTCGTGGATTTATTTTGGTTCCCGACGTTTCGAATCCTTTATAGCAATCGTGGTCACGGAAGGATCTCTCTCGTTGATGTAAAGCATTCGAAATGTCGGGAACCAAAAATCAAAATAAATCCGCGAAAAAAACCGAATAGATAGTTTTGTTTAAAATGTCAAATATTCGCGTAAATCTAAAAAAGTATTATTATAAAGATATCATTGTATGTATTCAGCCCTTTTTAACGTCCCACTGCTGGGCACGGGCCTTCCTTCTATACGAGGGGATCAGGCCATCCACCACGCTGGCCAAGTGCGGGCGGGCTTCATGTCTTTCGAAAACTTGCTAGGTTCTCTCAGACATGCAGGTTTCCTCACGATGTTTTCCTTTACCGTAAGGCGAATGGTAATCATGTTAGAAATGATTCGCACATGAAAATATCAGAGGTGCGAGATCCGGGATTTGAACCCGCTTCCCTTGGTTTCCGTACAAGCGCGTTACTATTGGGCTACCACTGCTTCTATCATTGTATATATAAATAATATTATATATGTATGTCGTGTCAGGCGGTGGGTCGTCGAGCGGGCTGAGCTCGGAGAGCGAGGGCGAGGGCGCGGCGCGCGCGTCGCAGCTCACGCTGTGCCCAGCGTCCCCGCGCCGCGCGCCCGCGCCGCCGCCGCCCCCGCCGCCCCACTGCGTCTCCGGTGAGTGGCGTTTGCTTCACTACATAGTATAAAACAAAGTCGCTTCCCGCTGTCTGTCTGTCCCAATGTATGCTTAGATCTTTAAAATTACGCAACGGATTTTGATGTTTTTTTAATAGATAGAATGATTGAAGAGGAAGGTTTATATGTATAATGCATGTATAATATAGTAGAGAAAAGCCGAAAAATTCAAAGATTTGTATTCCATACTAACCGATAAAATGTACCTAGGGACGAACCCGAGCGAAGCGTGGGTGAGTCGCTAGTTTTATTATATTGTTTATTTTTTCTTCTATATATATGTAGTATGTATGTTATGGATGACCCGGTATGAGATTCTAAGTCGAGTCTCAGGAGGCGCTTTTGTAAAGTCTCAGGCTACTTTTTATTTCAAATTTAGTAATCGTATAAGTTATTTTTTTAGTACTTTAAAAATTAATTAAATTTAATCACCTTTTATTTAAATTAACATAATAACAATTATAATTTTCTTTAATTTATACTATGCTGATATTTTATTCTCAACAAATAAAAAATGTATCAATACACTATAACACAAGTATTTCCCAACAGTATATAATGAGGGTGTACACGATGTGGCCACAGGCGCGGGGTCGTCGACGTCAAGCGCGGAGACGTGCTACTGCGGCGCGTGCGGAGCGTGCGCGTGCGCGTGCGCGGGCGAGGCGAGCGCGGCGCGTGCGCGCTGCGTGTGCGGTGCCGGCGCGCGCGCGCACGCTGCGCCGCCCGACGGCCTGCCGCCCGCCGCCGACCCGCTGCAGGCGAGGCTGCACCAGATTATATTGTATCAGAAGGTGAGCTTAGCACCGACTAGTCATATCCTAGAGGGTTATGGTCCCCTGGTACCCTGCCTCGTTAACTGTAGGTGCGAGCGAATGCATCAGATTATATATAACTATACCAAAAGGCAAGCTTAGCACCGACTAGTCAAATCTTATAGGGTTATGGTCTCCTGGTACACTGACTTGTTAGCCTAGTGGTCTGATGACATGATTGTTATGGTGTCCTGGTACCCTGCCTGGTTAACTATAAGTGCGACTATATCAGACTATATTGTATCAAAAGGTGATACCCGCCGCGATGAAACTTTAGTACACTACACATTTTTCATTACAACTCTTAAATATAAAGAAATTTTTAGCTTTTATGTTCTTATTTATGTAGATATAAGAAAGAGACAGCTATTGTTTACGTATAGTTTCCGCGTAAAATCGCGCCTCCGGAACGACGCGACAAAACTATAGCACAGTTGGGTGAAAAAAGGAAAAAAAAAACTGATTGATATTTTTAATTTTTATTTCAGTAATGGCTATATCCTCCTCTATTTTAAACAAGTTCAATAAGTCTCTTTGAGTTCTGAAAAATACTAAATGTTAGCCAAATATGGAACACAAATTGGGGGTCAGAATTATATTTTCCAGCAAGATAATTCTGCTGTTCATACTGCAAAACTCGTTAAAGAGAATTTTTAGCACGTAATATTCAATTATTAATGTGGCCAGTGCGTTACCCTGATTTAAATATTATTGAAAACCGTTGGGGTAAACTAGCACGTGCTGTGTACTTAAATTTTAAACAATATAACAATGTTGAACAATTAAAAAATGCTATCCAAGATGAGTGGAAAAAGTTAGATCAAGATTATATCAAATCACTATATGAAACGCTGCCAAAGAGACTGATTGGACTTGTTTAAAATAAAGGAGGATATACCCATTACTGGAATAAAAATTAAAAATATCAATCAGTTTTTTTTTTTCTTTTTCACCCAACTGTGTTATAGTTTTGTCGCGTCGTTCCGGAGGCGCGATTTTACGCGGAACCTATACGTAAACAATAGCTGTCTCCTACTTATATCTACATAAATACCTTGACGCACCGCACCGTCTTTAATCGTAGAACATAAAAGCTAAAAATTTCTTTTTATTTAAGAGTTGTAATGAAAAATGTGTAGTGTGCTAAAATTTTGTCGCTGGATGTAAATAAGTTATTGGGATCAGCCGTAAGGTTGAGGTCCTACTATTTATCTTTCACCGCAAAAGTCGAGTTATCGTCCCGTCGGAGTATGAGAGGAATAGAGAGTGCACGTTGTGTTTGCGGTCTCGCTCACTCGGCACCTCATTATAATATCTTCCGTACAGTGCACTAGTCTGTAATTTGGCCGCTGAAACGTAAATCTTTTAGAAGGCGTGTACGTTACATTTTTTCCTTAATTTAATTATAATGTGATTATTTATTAATTTTCTGTATTTCTTATTTGATTATCTATTGATTCTTACTTGTGTATGTTATATAAAAAATATATTTTATAGTAATGTTTAATATCTTTTTTGCTTTTTTTTATGAAGAGTTTATAGCGCCATACACATTCCCATATAAGCAAGTGTTTCGGTTCCGTTGTTAAATAAGATTTCATACAAAAATGTTAATCCATATTTGATGTAACTTTCAGAAAGTAGTAGAGGAGCTAAGCGGGCAGCTGCGCGAGGCGCGCGAGGCGCTGCGCCGCGCGTCGCCTGCGCCGCCGCCGCCCGCGCCCCTCGTGCCGGTAAATACAACTCCAACACTAGTAAACATATCGTACATCATGAAGCAGACCGTATATTGTAGCACCCTTGCCACATAAAACGTCTCATATTAAAAAAAACGTGCGTGTGTACTTATGTACGCACGTAAGAAGTTATACTTCTTTGGCGTAACGAAACAAAAATAGCTACAGATTTCATCCCGTATGTCACAACTCTCTGTATGTAAAAGTCGCTTTTTGGCTATAAAAGTTTTATTCTCATAATTTTTCCCAATCATGCCAAAAGAAGTATAACTTCAAAAAGAACCACTCACTTACGATGGGGTATAATTTTGACATTTTCTCTAGATGTCGCGATCAGATCCTTGGTATATTGTAAAGCTCTTAGCATGGATGGAATTTGTTTCATTTTAAATAAAATTTATTTAAAATGACAAATTACTTTACAGATCGAATACCATCAGGCAGACCGTATATTGTAACACCTTTTCCATATGTAAAAAGCGCTCACTATCGGAATCAAACACAAATAAAACACTCACTAGTACTGTAACACTAACCACTGTATTTAACTCTTCTAAAAACAAACTCAAAAAACAATATTCTATTGACTGGGGTCATAAAATCGTTGTGCGTCTTCAATAGAGCGATTTAACTTACCCGTAACGCCACCTATTGACAAACTATGACAACTAAGCTAATTAGACGCCATATAAAAACGTCACATAATAAAAAAAGAAAAATCCATTTACCAACAATCTCAGCATTTACCGCCATATAAGGCAAACCGTATACTGTAATTTTGTACCTTTATACCTTTACCTTTGTACCTTTTTTATTGTCACCTTTATCTGTAATTTTGATGAGAATAAAATCAATATTAATTCCACTTTGAGTTTAATCTATATGTATTGATTGTGCCGTTAATCCCACACTCAGCATTTATTTATATTCTGGCCCAATCAACTAAAAAAATTTTTATAAACAAAGTGTTGCCATATTATTAGAATTTAGACAGATAATGTTGTCGTTCACTTGTCAAAAGTTATCAAATAAATCGGTTTATCATTTAATATTCATAAGTTAAATTACAAATTACCTTAATAATTAATTTAAAATACTTATAAATATTTATCAATAATATAAAAACATTGAGATAAAAACAAGCGACAAATGAACAATAAAATTAATTATTGACAGATTTTATTCAAAGTTTAATATATAAATAAACAAAGCTAAATAAATAAATAAATCTCCCTATCAGCAGGCGGCGGGGCGCAGCAACGGCACGGCGCGCAGTAGCAGCGCGGGCGCCAGCAGCAGCAGCAGCAGCAGCGCGTCCGAGGTGGAGGTGGGCGAGGAGGCGCGCGGCGTGGCGTGGCTGCCGGACGCCGCCGCGCCGCGCTGCCAGCACTGCCGCAACCAGTTCTGGCTGGCGCGCCGCCGCCACCACTGCAGGTGCGTCCGCACTAATAATGTCCACTGAGACTAGCCAACTGCGGGAGATATTATACCGCACAAGTGTGTCGATGTACGCGCAGACATAACGTGTACTCTCTTCCTGTCACTCGACGGCTTCACGTGCTCTCCGAGGCGCGGGGGTGAAACACCGCCAACTTCCCAACTTTTCTATATTATGATTAGCATAACATATAAAACAATTCACGCCAGCTACGAAATCAAATCGGGATGTTTTTGTTTGCTTAAATAAATCATAGATGGCGTTGATCGGCAAAATGTTGAACAGGTTTATTATTCAAAAATGCAAACAGCGTTATCTATGAATACGCAGTATGAACGCTTTACCTAACGGCTGATTTTTCTTTTAGTAAAATGAAAAAAATGTTTTAGGAATGCATTATTACATATACATAATTACATATACATAATATTTTGAACAATAATTATATAGTACTAGCGACTCACCCTCGCTACGCTCGGGTTCGTCCCTAGGTACGTTTTAAATTAAAATGGATATAGTATGTTAGGCTTAAGAGATAAACATATGCCATTGCGGACTTTTCTGTAGACCTATATAAGATACACAATTCCACAATACATTATTTTGTTATATCTCAAAGGATTTAGGCAACGTTTTCGTTCAAAGCTCCCAGACGGCTTATTTTTTCCTACACCTCCAACAAATATCGTTATATTTTAGCCAATGTAAACAAAAACTTAACAAATTATATACTAAAACCTTGCTCTTGAATCACTCTATCTATTAAAATAAACCGCATACAAATCCGTTGCGTAGTTTTAAAGATCTAAGCATACATAGGGACAGACAGATAGCTGGAAGCGACTTTGTTTTATACTATGTAGTGATTAACAATTTTCATTGTTATTTTCAGACGCTGCGGTGGTATATTCTGCGGCTCGTGCTCGGAGATGAGCCCATGGGGAGACCTGGGCGCGGTGCGCGTGTGCCGCCGCTGCCGCCTGCGGTGACCTCCCCGCCCCGCGCCGCCTCCGCCCGCCCGCGCCCCGCCCCCGCCCCGCCCGCGCTCGATCAGTGACGTTTGATGTTGCCTCCAATTGATGATATCTTCATTTTGTATGACATTGCCGAACGTTAATTGTGCTGTTATATTGAAATTATTGAGATAAATTGAATGGAATTGAATTCGTCGATGGTATCGTTCATTCGTTCGGTCATTTTGTGATTGGCGATGTGTAGGATACTGTCTTTTGTGAATCGTTCGTTCAATTGGTTCCTCGAATTGAAAGCTGTGGGTTTTTTGTTTTTGGTATAGAGATCTGTTTAAATAGTGTTTGGAAGTTTAATTAAAACGCGCTAATGTATCATTGGTTAGAAAATATTGTAAAGTTTTGAGGAGCTACAGTCACATTGGACACTGATCGAACAATCCACTTATTTTGTTTAAAAACTAACTTTTAAGACAGTATAAAGTCCACAATTGTATGGGTTAGTACACTGTGCTTTTTATATATAATATGTATATACCATCGATCAAAAAAATACTAGATACAACAGACAATCCCTTACAACAGTTCTCTCAACAAAACTGTCACCAATTGTGTTTAGTTAATTAATTATTCCAGTTAAAATAAATATACAGCAATGTAAATTAAACCTTAAATGCAACGCTTAAAGTTGATTTCATAAAAAAAAACACGCTCAAAAGTTCAAATGAGCAATTCGGTGAGGACATTTTTTTCGTTGATTGTGTATCTGTAATTTTTTTTAATCGATGATATGTACATTAAAATGTTGTCTGTTAAAACATAATTTCAAATTTATTACTACTAAAGGCGGGTTTCCATACAAAACTTATTACGCTGAAACACATCCATACAATAGATCGTTTATGCTAGTCAGCCAACTAATATTTGTTTTGTTATATTTATAAGAATTTTGCGTCGCGATTGCAATTCATCACTCGGAATCGATGTTAGTAATCGTTTCCACTCAGTAAATAATCGATATAAGAGTATCAATCGTAATCGCGAGGCGATAATTTATCGCGCCATGACAGGTTACTCCCAATTTAAATTTATAATATTATATAATATAATGAAATAATATAAAATGAAGATGTAAAACCTTGACGATTTTAGCGATTTTGCGTATTTATACGCTTGTATGTAATAAAATATTTAGGAAAGGCAATCGGAAAGGGTAATATCGATTAGGCAAAGACGAACGATTACGAATGATATAGTCGAATATTACAATGGTCGATTATAATAAAAACATTTTTTAAATTAATAACAATCATTCGATTCGGAATGTCTCGAGATATTCTCGTAATCGGATGATTTACTATCATTCGTGACGTTCTTCTAATTCATATCAAATTGTATGGTATGTTTGGGAGTGTCGGGAGATTGTGTGTCGACTTGTGTTTCCGGTTATTTTTTGTGCTTTGACGTCGCTTAGTAACAAATTATGCTATATTAATAGATTATTTGTTTTATGACGTCATGGAGTCACGTGACCGGAGATGTAAGCCGACGTTTGCTAGAACAGAGCGGGATATGAGCAGGTGTGAAGGGAAATATTTAGGAAAGTACTCGTGAAGGCTGATTTTTTTAAATATTTCTTGTAAATGTCGTACCAACGAATGCCACTAGACTGAGTTGTAAGACAAATTGTGGCCAGTTTGTTAGCGACTGTACGTGCGGTGTACAAAAGCTTACGAATCATTATTTAATTTTCATTTAACTCGTCGATTTGATATTGGATTTTGATATAATCGTTATAAATCTGTCGATAGATAACAACAATATTATACTGGATAGAATTTAAATGAATTTCTCTTTCTCTGTTCATTTACACATAGAACGTCAGAATGGAAATTGAGGATCTTTAGTAATATGGTATTGAAAATGAAAATGTAGCGACATCGTCCAAGAATCGAATCTTGATCCTCATTTTGTATTTATTTCATGTAACGTCCCGTCACGCTGCTAGGCGGCTAGCAGGTGTGTCTTAAGGATATGTATATTTGATTAATTTCATCGCTTTGTATAAACGCCAGACTGTCGAGTGCAAGGCTGAATGTCGATGACGGAACATTAATAATAATAACAAAAAAATTGACTAATCAAATTATGTATAGATTTCATTTTTTTTGTCATCTTGTCTTTTTTTGTCATTGATCTAGAAGTTTCTATGCGAAACCGATTGTAAATATTGCCACCATTTGCTTTCTGTCATCAAACAATGACACGCCACGAACGTTAGCGTGACGCCGAGTTTTGTATTTTATTTGTGATATTGATGATAATTTTGTATAATTATATAAATAAGAGTTTTAAACATGTTGAAACAAGTTAAATCTATGGTGATTATTTAAACGTCGCCAAATCGTTGACTCGTTGACTTGTGATGACTTGTCTGGAGAAACTTTTGCTAACGAATAAGCAATAATATTGTTCAAATGACGGATACAGATTAACTATCTACGTACTAATCTAATGCTGCTGTAAACGATTTTTGGATACTTTTTCATCGAGTCGTGAATGGCGGCCTTTATGGGGTCAGTCCTGACATAAATCATTATTTATTGCGTTTGGCACAAACGTTTCTATTTCGTACGTCTTATTTAATAATTATTTTTTTCGATTTTTGTTTCTACGAATTATGTCAAGACTACCCGCTGTGTGTTTGTTTCCGAACAGACAGAGTTGTTGTTACTGGCATATATTTTATACTGTAATGGAGCTGAGTATCTTAAGTTTTATCGTCGAAGGGCAACTTGTTTGTGACCAATGAATGACGCGATGTGAAATAAAGCATATTTAGTTTTACAATGTCTTTTATTTATATCTATATTAGCGGCTCACCCTCGCTTCGCTCGGGTTCGTCGCTAGGTACGTTTTAAATAGAGATAAATAGTTATTAGCGCTAGTCATATAATTTTTTTTCGTTAATTTTTCTGATGTTTTAATACTTATTAACCTATTCCGGACTAAGAGAAATCCAAAAATTCAAATATCATAAAAATTGGTCCAGCCGTTCTTGAGTTTTATGTCACGTCACACGGGAACGCAATCGAACGGGATAAAAAGTATCCCATGTCCGTCTCCTGGGTCTAAGCTACTTCCCCACCAATTTTCAGCCAAATCGGTTCAGCCGTTGTTGAGTTATAAATAGTGTAACTAACACGACTTTCTTTTATATATATAGATATTCCTTGAAATACTTATCGCGAATTATAACGGACAAATTGTTTTAGTATCGACATGAGGCATGTATCTCATTTCAGTTACTTATGCCCGATTTCACCAACACCCATAAGCTACCACCTACGTATGGGATCCCTAGCTTAAAAGTCCCCTAAACTAGCCCCTAAATTAAATTTCATTTTACTATCGTCTTTAAGTCTATATTTCGATCACCTAAATTTAGGGGGCCTTTTAATATTTAGGTGACCCCTAACTGTCGGTAAAACAGAAACTGTCCCCTAACAGCCCCCTAACCATGCTTAGGGGATCCCTTAAACTTAGGTGACGTTGGTGAAATCGGGCATTAGTGTTTCATAACCGTGGTAACAAACTCATAACATGCCATCTACGAACGCGCAGTACAAACTTATTAGGTACCTAAATTTTGATTTTACATATAAGTATTATTATTTTTCTTTACTAAGATTTTATAAAACCAGAATGTTGCTTTTTTGCTGCTATTTTCTATTATCGAGTTTATTTGTCAAGATTAGATATATACAACGCCTTCTATTGATATTTATTGGAACTATTTTTTCTTTCTCCTGGTGAGGCCTCATGATAGCACTATTTCAATTTCACTTTTTACAACTATCTATACACATAATAAAATTCTGAGTCAAATCTGTTCATTAAATATTTTTTGGAAAATCTTATGGAAATAGACATTATTATCGATACAGAGGCCGAATCTATAGTTTTTTGAATTTTAAAATACAGAAAAGTAAAACCGATATTTCGTAAAGAAATTTTGATGCTTCAATTTTAACGTTAACATGTTATTTTAGCACGTCTACATACAAAGGTGGACTCCTAATTCGTAAGTATCAATTTTCTTCGCTAGGTGCTAAAAAAAGTTACTAACCGTAAATACAATTTTATCAAATAAATTTGAAAATAAAACCAATTTTAATTTTTTGTTCATAATTTACTGTTTATTAAAAAAAACATCTATAGTAATGACGTAAACAGATTGTAACAACAATGTATAAGAAAATTCAATACTGAAAATATTTCAAATAATACTTTGGTACATTTGCATTCTAACATAGACTTCTATTTACATATAGTATAGACAACAATTACTATAATAGAAAGTACGCTTAATTCTTTAAAAGTTCTAAAAATTGCTAGCTTTGCGCTTGATAAAGTTAAAAAAATATATGCTAAAATAAAATCAATTTTTAAGCACTCGCTGCCTTCAAAATTTTGTAAATAATAATCAATTAAAAGTATTCACTGAAAATCGATTACGAATCTTTATATCAGAAAAAAAGACAAATGTTTAAACAAATGTGTAACCCTTAAAAGAAAAATGTTATGGAGTACATGGAAAGAGAGGTTTTGTATAAACGACGTACAACTATCTACGCAACTCACAGGTACAACAAAATAACGAGTGCTTACAAACCTACCTTAGACAATACATAATGTGTTACATATCTTCAAAAAAACGTAATTCTAATATGCCTTGATCGAGTTAAGGGTCAATAACGTTTCTAAAGAATATTCTAATATGTCATAAATAATTGAATAAATATTTTAATATAAAATTTTAAATCTTCGTATACCACATTTGGGGTTGAATTTACTTAATTTTAAAGTCACATGTAGAAATATTAGCTTTTATAAGCATTTTTCTTAGTAACATTCATTTTAATCATACAAATATATTATTTCTTTTTTTGAAGTTATGTAACAGATATATATGTATATATATATATATATATATATATATATATATATATATATATATATATATATATAGAATAAATGCAATCTAAACTAGAATCGAAATCTAACTGACATCAATATTAATACTGAGTACTAATGTTACACTTCGCATGTGGTCTCAGGTTCGAGTCCCGGACCAAGTCAAAAGAGATATAGCCATGGTATTTTTTCTATCAAGAAATTACGACTAAAATGTCCCTAGATTGCAACGTGTAATCGTTCGCTGTATCATGTGACTTTAAAAAAATACAAGCAATAATTTTTTTAATAAATGCATGGTAATAAAAATAAAGCTGTTTCAAGAATGGTTCTCTTAAAATAATTATTCATTCCTTACATCGTGGAATTCAAAATAATCCTTAAATTAATGAAATCATCTTCTATAATTTAGAAATGTGTAGGAAAAAATAATTAATTATATTTTAAAATATAACAATGAAATATGTTGGTACATTAACACACAGCAACATCTAGTTCCATGGTAAGCTACGAGGCTTGTGTTATGGATACCAGATAGTTGATACACTACACATATTATATAACTTTAAATACATACATGTTATAAATATACACACCCATGACTGGAATATAAACGTTCGTGCTCATGACACACATGTATGCCCGCAGCGAGACTTGAACCCGCACGCTGGCACAGCGCGTAGAGTCACTATAAACTGAGCCAAACGTGTCGTCAAAATTAAACATTCATTCATAACATACACATACATAAGTGATAAGAGTATAGATTAGGCCATCTAGTTCGTTGCAATCCATACTAATATTAAATATTAGAAAGTACGTCTGTCTGTCTGTCCGTCACCTTTTTATGCTTAATCCATCGAACATCTGCATTTTACATACAAAGTTTCAAATCTATGCATTAATCAAGTTAAAATTGATTGCAAAAAAATAACATAAAAGTAATAATGCTAATATTTTAGTAAAGCTAATAAAAGCGTATTAAAATGATTTAAGTCGATTCACAATCAACGAGGATATCTCTCCCATTTTCAAAGTTGGTTAAATATTAAAAATAAGAGATTGAAATTGTGAACTTTGCGACGTTTAAAAAATAGCTTACAATACACGTATACATTTTACAGCTCAGGCTAAAGAATAATATAGACGGAGTCCGCCAAAGTAAATGTCAAAGTCAAAATTGTAGCGTGTATTCTGTTTTAAAATAATTAAAATTGTAAATCTAAATTATTGTTTGACTTCAAGTTTAGTTCTATGACCTGTCTGTATATTCTGTAGTCTGCGTTGTTAACATTTAAAATTTACACATAATCAAATATGTAAATAATAATAATAATAATTTACTAAAACATTTAATGGAAATAATAAAAATTATTTGACTAATAAATATTTATATTTTTGAGCAGTATTAATATTGAAATATTAAAATATATTTCTTTTATAAATTAGTATTAAGAAAACCAGAATAAAGTAACTATATGTGTATTAGGATGACGCAAAAAGACCGACAAATTTTTTTTCGTGTTTCGTATGAAAATATGTCAGTTTTTCATGTTTTAACAGTCCTCTTTAAAGTTCAGCTCGAAAAAAATTTTTTAGGGGTCACTCAAGATTTTTATTATTACAAGAATTTTAAAATGGTAAAAATGATACTTTCTTAGATTTACGCGAATATTTGACATTTTAAATAAAACTATCTTTTCGAATCCGAAAAGATAGTTTTGTTTAAAATGGTAAAAATGGTCAATTTTTTTTTTATTTCTTACTTATTTTAACAGTACTTTTTAAAGTTCAGCTTGAAAAATTTTTTGAGGGTAATTCAAGATTTTTTATTGTTACAAGAATTTTTAAAATGGTCAATTTCTTTTTTTTTAACTTTTACTTACTCTTCCTTAACCAAAGTTACAGCTTAAAATATTAATTTTTAAAGGTTTATGAAAATGTTTAAGCATTTAATGTTCCCTAACAAATTTTTAAAAATCCTAGGTAATCTTAAAGATGACTTTAAAAACATAAAAAATTAACATACTTACCTTACATGTATGTATACGCTTAATCTACCAATAAAAGAAAATGGCCCAGAAACAATTTTTACATGATTTTTCTATATACATAATTCTCTCAAAGTTAAATAAACTACGATAGACTTGTGTACTCGAATAACTTATATTTAAAACAAATAGTTTAGGCCTTTTTTAGGCCATTTATTTAGATACCTTAAGTACATAAAAAAATACTACCGTCTCCTGGACTACAAAATAAAATCTTAATGAAGTAATAGTCTTGAACTCGGTTAAAGTTATTCACACTCGGTTATTATAATATTTTCATTATAGCATGATACGGGCATCGATCAAAAAAGTACTACATACATGATCCCATACAAAAGTTCTCATAAAATTATCACCAATTGCGTTTAGGCAATTATTCCAGTTGAAATAAATATACAGCAATGTAAATAGAACCTTAAATGCAATACTTAATGATGTTTTCACAAAAAAAAAACAAATTAAAAACGCGCTCATTCGGTGAGGACATTTTTTATCGCTGACCGTGTGTATCTAGTACGTTTTTGGTGATTGAGGATGTGACAATTTTCATCAATTTTAACGATAGAGATTATAAGGGTAAAATCTAAAAGGCGTGACATTCGCAAAGTAATCTGTGCTCAACTGGCCCGCTTTGAAGCCATTAACAAAAGAATTGAAGAGAAATGAAAATCTTAAGGAAAAAATATTTAAAAAAAATACATATTAATATAACTCTCTCGTTCTCGATCGTCCATCGATATTCCATCATACCAATAATGTTCATCACTAACACGTTTACATGCATAACAAATCTAAAGGTATTTTTTAAACGTCGAATAAATTAAAAAATAATTATAATATAAATAATAAAATAATAATTATAGGTTACATAAAAACTCCACGTTTTTGGAAGCCGGTTAAAAACTTCCTTGATTCACTACAGTTATGAAAGATTAAGTTTTACTTATTGCATACAAGTTTAAGGTTATTAGGCTATAAAAAATATGTAAAAAAAATAATCCCATTAAAGTTAAAAAAAACGTAAATAAAGAAAAGATATTACGCCATATTTTTAAATCACAGGAACATTCATTAGTGAAAACCGAAAAGGAACAGTTTTACAAAATATGTCACCCGTACCGTGCTACAATGAAAATAGTGTTGGAGTTCTTTTTTTCCCACATATTATATTATTTTTATAATCGACATATCTAATAATAAATATTTTTTGGCGTAAGTCGTGTATGTTTATTATTTGGTATTTGTCATGTACATAAACCAATGGATTGAGCGATAGAATGTAATAGTATTGAAGTGATGATGTTCTCCTGACCGATTCCGACCACGGCGGCCAATCTCATTGATAGTGCACAAGTGTACGCGCAGACACAACGTGCACTCTCTATTCCTGTCACTCTCATACTCCGGTGGGACGACAGCTCGACACGACCAGTGAGAGTTAAGGCGCAGGACCGACGGCTTTACGTGCTCTCCGAGGCACGGGGATGAAACACCGCCAACTTCCCAACTCCGGGCTGTTACTGAGGCTTACTATACAGAAAGACTTAATAACTAAACTTGGCCCGACCCGGGACTCGAACCCAGGACCTCCGGGTGTGCAGCCGTACATGCTAGCCATTACACCACCGAGGCAGTCAGTAGTCATATCAGTATTGAAGTAATGTGTGAGCGAAATAAAACTATCCGAATAGTTATTATTTCTTTCTATAATACCAATTTACATATAGGCTTTTTGGGCTGCAACCCAAAGACATAACGGCCCCATATTGAAAACAATGGATATATTGTAAATTTATAAAATAAAAAAAAATTAAGGTCATAAAAGGTTGGTCTGAAACCCTGAGATGAATTAAGAACCAACCAATAGAGTTATTTTAGTATGGTTTAGTCATATCTATCATTTTAGATTTTAAAAAGACAAAATTACAATAAGTTTAGCCCCAAGAAGCCCCTAGGTTTGGGCATATTATTTTCTATGAAGGTATAATACAATAAGGTATGTTGATGTAAAGTAAATCATATTTAATGCAAAGTATAAGTTATCTCCATCCATATCTATATTTGGAACTTCACTTAAAAGTGTTGAACCGTTACAATGTAAAGAAGTATTAATCACATTCATTCATTCACTCATTCACAATTTTTTTTTTCAAAAAAAGAAAGTACCAAAATAGTATTGAATTGGAGTGTTGCTATGACTGAAATTATAAGTAATATTATATAGAATAAAATATTATTACAAATAATTTAATAGATTTAAAATAAATATGGATATATTGAGTGTTTTAGAGAAAGTGTTCATTTTGAGAAACCATAGCCTAGTCCATTCCTATATTTTGGTCCATTCCTATGGTTTGGAACCGGTTTAACAAGAAATGTTTAACTTCGGTAAACTAATGGTTAATTCATCGCTCGTTTGTTAACCGGTTAATAAAAACGAACAGTTTAGTTAACCGAAATAATAATCGTTAATAGTTCTTCTTAGAGAAAGTTTACATTTAGGTTTTGATACCGAAATAAACCGGTTAATTCAATCATAAGAGAAACGTAAATACATATGTATTATATACATCTACTACGCAATGCACCATAAGCAACGATTCGCCAAATGTATTCGCACAAAAACTCATTTTAACCAATTAATTACGATCAGGCCACCTAAATTTATCAAAAACTATTTTCCGGGTTTTAAACTGTTAAAGAAGGTAACGGAAACTGGTTTAAAAATTGAACTGGTTCCCGAGCCTTAATTTAAACTAATTATATAAAAAAATTCGTATTTGCTAAATAAGCCTAACAATTTTTTTCGCCGTTGGCGGCGCCACAATCAATGCCATACATATGCAATGTTATTTTCGCTGAGTCTTCTGAAAGGTATTGTCATACGAAATGGTTTCAGACTTACATACTTGTAAAACCGTTAAAAATTTATTGTACTTAAACAGATATAAATAAAGGAATAGTCCTATCGACGTTACTTGCTAGTGGCGACATCTATGATGCTTTTTATGTGAGACCTAATATTAATTAAAAACACTTTGCAATAATTACAAAAAGGATATATGTGGTAGTTATTGTCAGTTGTGCGATGTGAAATTGTGTCTTTTCAAGTGAGACACCAACCGGAGCACTCTATAACGAGCTTTGTTTATGGTCAGGTACATTTCTGGCGTGAACGGATCGAAATTGGGATATTTTTTTATTCTCCTGTAAATCCCTTCGCGGTTCTCTATCGCGCAGTTCATATCTTCCTGAAATTTATCAAAATTCTTACATAAAGTGTTATTTCTTATATTACTAGAGTCTAGAAGACTTACTCTTCGTCCCTAGGTACGTTTTAAGTAGACAAAAATAGTTATTGCGAGTGTATCTTAGGAGATAAGACTTTCTGTAGTCCTTTTATAAGGCTTATAATTTTGTAGTACATTGTTTTGATGTATCTCTTAAGGTTTAGCCAGCGTTACCCATATAAATTTCTAAGGACGACTCGATTCACTATGAAATAGTTTTTGTGATTATGAAATAGTGTTGTGTGTGTGTGTGTGTGTGTGTGTGTGTGTGTGTGCGTGTGCGTGCGTGCGTGCGTGCGTGCGTGCGTGCGTGCGTGCGTGCGTGCGTGCGTGCGTGCGTGCGTGCGTGCGTGTGTGTGCGTGCGTGCGTGTGTGTGTGTGTGTGTGTGTGTGTGTGTGTGTGTGTGTGTGTGTGTGCGTGTGTGTTTATATAAACTAATATGAGTTATTTCTTCAGGCTAAAACAGCTGGATGGATTTGGATAAAAATAATTAAATTTGCCAAAAGATGCCGGTGATCCCACCAAAGGATGAAAATACACAAATAATATAGCAGTACCACAGATCAAATAATACTATACTAGTGCAGTACTGGGCAACCGAGCTGGGCGTTTCTCAAGGAAGATTTTTTTTTTAAATTGCGGTTTTTCATAAAAGGCACCTATATAGATAAAATTAAAAAAAAAACAATACCTTATCTAAATACAAAGTTTGATCCAAATCGTTAGAGCCGTTTCCGAGATACACGAAATAAATTTATAAATATTACAAGAATATACGAATAGATTATTTAAAATTAAAAAAAACTCCATATTTTTATATCATATCCAAAAGGCATCTAGGGTAGACATTCATTCAAGTAAGGCGAGATTATTTCACAAGTATAAAAAAAATATATAAAATATCCTTACCTCACTCACGGTATAATTGAGAAAATTCAATATCCCTTGTAAAGTCTTGCGTGTGTCACGCACTAACATTTCATAGAAAACTATATGTATGGGACCGAGAAACTTATGCAACCAGAGCCTGTGCAGCGACTCCCACATTGTGAGCTGGTTGGTCACATATGTAGGCCAATCTGCAAATATATCAGAGTAAATTTTGTAGCTAAAACAGATATTATACTTTATTGGATGGAATTTAGTACACAGATAAACTATGAAATACTCTAGACCAGCCATACTCAACCCTTTTTTATAGGGGCCACAAACACGTTTCAGTAATGGTGTCGAGAGCCGCAAGCAAAAATTATTTAGGTCTAATTGAAAACGTAATTCCAAGTTAACGATGTAGTTACTTTTTTAACAAAGATATGTTATAATGCGATTTTTGATGCTGCCGCATGCGGCCCGCGGGCCATAGGTTGAGTATAGCTGCTCTAGACCATAGACCAGTGTTTCTGAAACTTATTGTAGTCACGGACCACTTTTAGAATTTCTAAAATTCCCCTGTCAAACAATATTGTAGGAAAAAGACAAAAAAAATAAAAATCACCTTTATTGGTAATTTACTCACACTTAATTCAATATTATCAAATGTTAGCTAATGATAGAATAGCTGTGCAGTACTGAGCTGTTGCAGACCCCTGGCACACATATTACGGACCCCTCGGGGATCCGTGGACCCCACTTTAAGAAACCCTGCCATAGACTAAGCCATATAGGAATATTAAAAATTTGATAAAACAAAGCGACGTTTCGAATGCTTCACAGCAATTATGGTCGTGGAAGAGGCTAAGGTTTTAGACGCCTCAAAGGTCATTATATAGTTTATAGTATAGATAGATTAGTCTGGAATGGCACATAGACTACGTTTATACTGGAAAATATATGGTTCCCGTGGGATAGATTTGTTATATAAATATAATATAAATATGAAACATACCAACATTTTTTAATTTTTGAGAATTTTTAAATGCAGATTTCGGGGCTGTTCCAATATGACCCTTGTGAAGTCTATTAAAGTCTGCCTGAAAATCGAATAACACTATTTCTTTACAGTCTTGTCACTAAACTTAAGACATTTTCATTCTTTTAAAATAAATATATATTTCGAAACTTTAATAAAAAAACGAGGAGAAAACAATTATTATTTTAATAAAAAATATAAACAAAATAAAAAAATTACCATTAAAGTTCAGCTAAACGCAGAAGCATAGTGTTAAAAGCGGCAACACAGAACACTGAAATTTGACATAACATAAAACAGATTAGAATAATATTACACTGATCTGTGAAGTACATAAATAATAAAATATAAACATAAAAACGATTAAGTTCTTGACATGCAAAATGAAATACTTAATCCTAGTACAGATTATGCTTAAAGCATAAAGCATCAAAAAATAATAAGATATATTTTGTTATAAGTGCAAGATAACATGATGTGGCTCTGAACATTCCATAATAAAAAAAAAGATCATTATATATAAAATCTAGGAAGCTTATATACATGGGCATGGGCAGGATTATTTCCAGGGGGGTGCATCTGTTTCTTCACATTAAACTACTAACTAATCTTTAAATAGTTAACTTTAAACGCAGATATCTACATTTAAACAGGGATTTTACTAATACAATTTTATTTTTTAACTATTTCTATATAATTTACTTCATGACAAGGGGAGTGCAAGTACACCTCCTTGCAACTCCCCTCCCAGCACCCATGACCACATATGTTATGTATAAAATCTATCACACAAATTCTAAACAGTAACCAAATAATAAGAAATCTATGACAGCTAGTTACATTTAGTTTTCTTAGAAATGCAATGTTATACTATGATCTGCTAAATGCAAATATTTTAATAAACAATTCATTAAAATACAGAGAGTAATATAAAACTTTCAACACCTAAAATTATTGTACCTTTTAATTTTTATACATGATGTAAAAAATTAAAAATACTTAAAAAAAAATTATTTACCAATATAGCATCTCTAGGGTTCCTTATAAGTAAAATAGCAGATTTGAATTTATCGGGCTCAAGAGGTGGAGCCTCATGGGTTTTAACTACTAATACAGAGCCATCTGTTACGTTTTCTGCAGGAAATCCATGATTGCGAAGACCATAATCCATGTATATAGAACCAGTTACTATCCCTTAAAATATAACAGATATATTAATATAAATTCGTTTATAAGGTATGTTCAATTCAAAACAGAGTTAATAGGTATTGAACAATTTTTTATGCAAATATTTCTCTATAAATGATAAATATCTATTTTTATACGTAAATCTTACCTGTCACCTGTTGCAAAAGATATCTAAGCCAAGTATTCCCGCTGCCTGGGAAAGATACAAGTGCCACTACATCAGGTGATGGAGGAACGCGCCATCGCAAACTCTTACACCAATCCACTCTGGGTGCTTCACGAAGGCCTAGATGACTGATCATATTATTACCGTAAAAAGTTTTAACACCTTGTAATGGACGCAGCATAAATATTATTAACGAGAAGTACACTACTATTACAATCGCGACAAGTAAGAATGTTTTTCTACGCGACATTTTTTAGATAAAATATCATAATTTCATTAATAACTTATAGCATTAGCAGGTATAATTTTTAACTTGATTGTTTTTTAGATACCTATCTAAAGAACTACTAATCTCTCTAACAAATACGCCATTACTATACGTTAGTGATTTTTTGTTACGCTAATATTAGCTTAATTTTTGTTTATATCCTAAAAATTGTTTCTAAAAATCCTTCTAATTCATTGCGATTTTCGAAATTGACATTTGACAACTTTCAACTTTGCTAATTGCTATTCTTTGTTGTGTTGACATATAAGAAAAATTTTCTTGTTAATGTTGCTATAAAATATATAATAAAAATGTTATTTTCATTTAATATATTCAGTTTCTTAGTGAAATCAGTTATTACAATTAATTTACTATATATATATATATATATATATATTTGGGATTACATAAAGTTGTAGTAAAAAACATTGTCACTATTATAAATTTATTAGAATAAAAAATAATAATTTTTTTTTATTCCTTTTTAAAAAAAAACTAAATTAGGATGATCCAGATATACGTATTTTTCGCAAAATCGTATGGCAATTTTCAATATTGCCTGTACAAATTTCCAAGTACATTTGTAATGGTAAAACTCTCGGTGAATTAATTTGAAGCATAATCTTTCTAGCTGTGATCAGATCCCCTCTCAATATATGACATACAGCTGCTTTAGCCCACACGCAGACAGCAATCATGTCTCGCATTTGATATGGAAGGCCTGAGACTAAATCGTGAATCATTGGAGGATGTAAGTGATCCACCGCATCAACAATTTTGTCTAGATTTATCAGAGCTTCGGCTGCATAGATATGTGCCCATGCCTTCTGGTCATTAGTAGCATCAGGTTGACTGAGTAACTCATTTGCAGACATGAGTGCAGATAAAGGATCTTGCAAATGAAGGAATATATAACTTTGTAAAACCAAAATGGAGTTCTTCAAGTCACATCTTTGTTTCCAGTTTATAGGAGGCCCTGGTGGAGCTTGAATTACAATTGTAGCTGTCTCTGTTACAGTTTCTTGATCGGGAATTAAAGTTATTGCATTTCTTAAACAAAGTGCTGCAAATTCTAAAGATAGTGAGGGTATTGCAAATGATTCACCAGATGTTGAATATTTTTCTTTATTGTCTTTAGATAGTAATATTCTTGTGTGTGGTCCACTACCTAGCTTTTTGACTGTAAACTGTTGTGCTTCACCACTGCAGCATTTTTTAACACAACACTCGGCTAATCTTAGCCAAATGCGTGGGTTGTTTGGATAGTGGCGAGCAGCTTCTACTAAACATTCAAATGCTCCATCAGAGTTATTAGCAGCCAATAATGCCAAACCTAAATTGTAAACATAAAGTGGTCGATCTTTACATGCTATTAACATTTCACTGTCTTCACTCTCCATTGCTCTAAAATGTTCTTTTACAGCATGTTGGAAATATTTTGATGCCAAAAAAGGTTTTTTAATAGATAAATATATGGCTCCAAGATTATTGTTAATTGCTGCCCAAATATCTTCTCCTTGAGTTTTCAGATCATAATTGAACTTTAAAGTTTTATATTGCCCCAGAGTGTTAGCAGCATCAATAATGTCACCATTTATATATTTCTGGTGGGCTATAAGAAAAATGTTTTCAATCGACTCTGGTTTAAGCTTAACACTTTGTCCAAGATATAATTGTGCCCTAGTTACAAGTCTTTCATACAAATCACTAAATTCATTATTTGTTTTAAGAGCTTCTCCATGAATTTTTGCAATTTCCAAGGCTTTATCATATGTCCGTCTGCATAAAGTTGCTTCTAATAAAAGTAGTACAATTCTATGAAGTAGTTTTGTATCTTTAATATTTTTACAAGTTAATAGTTTTTCTAATACAACAGTACATTGATAGTAATACCTTGAGTGATAAAGAATAACAGCATAGTTATACAGTAAGCATGGCATACTCAAATCTGTCACTTCCGCCTCTGGAAATGTAAATCCTGTGTATTGCATGATCAACTTTTTAAAATTTTCGATGTTTTTCATCTCACTGGCCTCAAATTCAACAACTGCTTTGTTGTGTTGCACTCGTTTCAATAAGGTACTGTTGTTACATACCAAACCTTCCAATTCATTTAAATGTTGTAAAGCCCCAGTATAGTCCTTTTTCAAGTAGCATTGGTGGGCAAGAACAGCTGGTTCATCTTTAAAATTTGCCATAGTTTATATCTTATTGGATATTTAAATACTGTGAGACTGAGAAATATTCTACAAATAAACAATGATAAATTGCATATGACAGCAATAGTCAATAGTGACAAATGTGAAATGACAATGATAAGTCAAAACTGACATTAATGTTTCGAGAGCCATTATGCACACATATTAACCTAAATTAATAAAGCCAATTTAAAATGTATAAGAATTTACTTATGTTATAGTATTATAAAATATTTTTTATAAATTACAATGTCTTCAAATAATATTTAAAAACCGAACCAAAATATATATTTAAGTTGTTTAATTATTTTAATCGCATATGAATTGGCATTTCCCCTAACTAGACCAATCGGAATCCGTTTATTTTAAGAGAATTTTTTTAATTTAAAACCTAAAGTTTTATGATTTTAAAATATTAGCAGGTATATAAGGAATAGAAATGTGTAAAATGCCTCCGATGCCCAGCTACCCCCGAGAAATGGGGGGATGCAATGCGTTGAAAAATAGTTTTTTTTTTTTCAATTTTCGGCTTACTGTGACGTTCTATCGAAGAATGTTTTCTACAAAAGTGGTAGGTCTAGTAAAAATCTACACCATTCATACATAACATTTTTTACAATAACCACAAAGTTTTCGAAATATTTGCAGAAAACTCAGTTTTTTACTTTTTCTTGGTTTTTATTTCTAATTTCTAGAGTAATCTTTTGATTTTTATGAAACTAAGGAAATGTAATTCTAAAAAAATATGTCGCGTTGGGTGACCGCTCCGAACCGAAAAAAATCGTAGATAATAATAATAATTTAGTTTGGAGCGGTCCCCCAATGCGACGAATTTTTTTTAGAATTATTAATACATACTTAGGTACTTTAAGATTGAGTTTTTTTTAATTATTTTTTACTTTTTAAGGGGTACTTAGGTTTTTGTGTCGAGGGGTTTTTAAATTTTTAATTTAATTATAATCAATATCTTAGCATTTAACGGATGCACAGTAGATTAAAGGGTAATTTTATAAATTTAAGTCATATTTCTACAAGGATTTATCATAGTTTGTTTTATTTTATTTTTTCATTTATTACATTTTTTTATGATTTTTAACATAACATAAATTATTACTAATATTAATATTGCCTCGTTTGATCACCCATGGGGCTCTAACCGCGAAACCGCTCGAGAAGCACACATTACGATTTACGAATAAAAACCGCGAAACCGCCCGCGATTTTCACAGTTTAAGATGGATGTTAAGAGAGCAAGTATGTATTGTTGCTCTAATACTAAGAAATAGAAATAGAAGACGTCAGCGCAAATTTCGCAAATATTGGGTCCATCCACTCCCTACCCGTACATTTAAGAAAGGTTTCGTTCATAAGAAATATCAAGATTTAAGAGAACATCCTGAGAAATTTTTACACATTTTTTTTTACATTTTTTTTTAATAATATCACTTTTCACGGCGGTCTGAGTAAAACTTAGAGGTACTGAATAAAAACCGCGCGCGGTTAACGCGGTAGTGCGTGCGCGCCAACTAAGTTCTATCCAGGGTTACTAGCGCGGTTTTTACCCGCGCGCCATTTTATGACAATTCGCGGTTTTAAAATCAGTCGTGGGAAAAAACCATAAGTGAGGCAGCTTGTATTAATTTTACTTGACTCACAAAATCACGCGATTAAAAACCGCGGTATATTTGCATCGAATATTTCCAAAGCGCGTTAAAAAGCGTAATTTGTTGTGTGTATAGGCCATAAAACATTTTTTAAACACAGATTAATACTAGAATTTTATTTAATTGAAATCTGTAAATATTATAAAATTCTAACCGATTCGAGTCTGTAGTACATTAAATATTTTTTCGAAAATCTTTTTAAAATAGTCGTTATTATCGGTATAGACCGAAACTATAGTTCTTAGAATTTTTGTCTGTCTGGGAACGCATCACGAGAAAAACACTGGAGAGATTTTGACGAAATTTGGTATTATGATAGCTGGTTATCCGGGTCAACATATATGGCAGGAAAATATTTCATCTAGGAACGTATAAATTGTCAGTCTGAGGGGTAGTTTATATTAAAGGAAGTGATGTCTTGTACCGAGGCTTTTATTTTTTTATATTATATTTATGTACATACTTACGTACTTACATTTAAAAGAAATCTAAATTACCAAGAATAATTATGATTATTTCCTATCTATGCTAATATATAAACCTGAAGGAATATGTTTGTTCGACAGTTGACTGTGCTAAAACTGGTGCCGCCAGTTCGAATCAAACTTTTTTTTCCATGTTATGCCATAGATTATTAATTGAAGGTTATAAGGCTATCTTACATCAGGCTGACTACTTAGGAGCGTAATTTTATAAATAAATTACACGGATTGAACCGCTGATAAACTTCAATACTATATACTTTTTTCTATTTAGGTACTTCTATTATCTATTTTATATTTGAAAAATTTACAAAAACGATTCAAAACGTGAATGGGCAAAAAAGGTGAACTACAAGGAAGTATAGGTTTCATTGTTTTTTAATTCATCAACAACATCACAAGTCACAACCATAACTTAAGTTAGCACAGAGGTTTTATTATTAACAATAGAGACTAACAATATTTTAAATTTACTATTGCTTATTATAATTTCGACCACGCCAATGTTTCCAAATATAATAAACATTGTTCTTAAGGCACAAAAATATACAACTCTATTTATGAAGTAAATGATAATTGTATCAATCAAAATATCAAAGTTTTTTTTGTATTTTTTTTTTCAAATTTTGCTTCACCAAAACAATCTTGTTCTACGGTAAACTTTCTCTTATATCTGACATTATTTCATCCACATCAACTGAAGCTGTAGACCTTTGTTGATCGTTCGTAAATCTCTTAAATCCTTTTTGTTTGCTATTATTAAAAGCAAACTTTCTTTCTGTCTTCCCACTTCCGCCATCTACTTCCATAGACTGTGGCTTCTTTTTTTTATTTTTGTGTTTAGGTTTTGTGTCAAATCTGAAGTCTTTGGGCAATTTGTGTATTTTCACACAATGATCTAATCTTTCTTCGGCAGTCATGAATTTTTCTTTGCATTCTTCTATGTAACAGGAGTACTGCAAGTAATATTTATTTATATTAAGGTTTTATAAAGATTTATCTTCTTTTTTGTTTTTGAAATTTATTTGAAACCACTCATTTATATAAAACCTATTCACGAAAAAAATATGAAAATTGATCCACAATTATTCAAAATTGTGCGTAACATACAAACCAAAAAATATACATAGATTATACAATTAAAATAATAGTCCCCTCCTTTTTAAGTTGGCTAAATAAGCAGCACCTTAAGCCATAGCTATATAATAGAAATAAACACATTCTCCATCCTTCCACCAATTAGTACCTACATTTAAAAAGCGCAATAAACCTAACAAAGGTCAAAACTTACTGAAGGTCGATTCGCCGCTAATACTGAGAAGAAGGAATCATGTTGCTCTTGAAGATGCAAATCTAAGAGATGTGGTGAGGGAAGACACTTCTTGCATTGACTGCAGGCAAACCTATGAGAGGCATTATAATGATTTTCGAAGTCCAATAGAGAGTCTGCTGTGAAATTGCAACCGGGAACAGTGCATGCTGTTTGGATACTGTAAGAGAATAAGTTTTATATAGGACTATGGTGTATAATGGTAGGTATATATAAGCAGGCAAACTGTAACTACAGGGTAAGCCCCAAGACGAGATTTAAGTGAGTGATGATCAGTCAGGCAATTGTATATATATTAAATTCTTTTCAAATTTTGTCACGTTTTCATAGGAACGAAAGCTATTGTAGCTAGCGTTTTGTAACTTTTGTGAAAAGTCTTTACATTAGGCTTTTTTCAGTTCAACATCAAACAGAAAATTTCAAAGATTTTTTAACTTATCACAGTTTTAGGTATACTAAATAACTAAACACCCACGTTTTTGATTAACTATAATCTATACGACTCGTCAAAACTATTCAAATGAGCTTTTCAATTCGAAAGTTTTACTAACGATTGAAGAGTCACACTATCCACTTCGTGGCTCCATCATCAGATCAAATTGATGGTATAAGATTATTGGTAAAGTTCAACTCAGTATAGCAATTAAAAAATACAATATATGTACTTCCAAGATTAGTTATGTACGTAGATGTAAAGTTGAAATCCGTGAACGGTAGGTATATACCTAGTTTCCAATCCAACTTGTAATTTTGAATTAAAAAACTAATACTTTTTTTATACCTAATTATATTTTACTATACTATGTAATATAATATACTATACTACTATTCCTATACTATACTCATAAATACCCAAGATATTAGAATAACTTTTGGCTCACGTGATCAATATTTTTAATCGACAGTTACAAAACTTAAATCTTGTAAAACTGATATACTTGGGCAGATGGTTAAGACTTAAGCCAATCTAAAATAAACATATGATAAATTATAGAGTCTTAGACGGGCTTAAATAATAAAATTTATTCTATTTCTAAAAAAATTATTTCGTTTCAATAGGCCAAAGTACCAATAAAATACAGTAGCAATATCGCTACATTTTTTTTCTTGAATTGGGTTAAGAAAAAACTTTACACAACTTTAGTAATTTCTTTTCCATCTAACATAAAAGAGGTTAGTTCAATTTTTTTTACGAGGTCAACATTTTTCCCCTTTCACCAGATTGATACACAGATAAAATATAAATGGACCAAAGTTATACATACCTATATTTTTTTTTAAATTAGGTACTTTATTTTGGAATGTTCACGATATATCTAAAAATAGAAATTATGTCACGAGTTTCAAGCAATATTTACCTGTAAAGGTTGTATGTAACATTACCGTGGTATAACCGTGTGTTCTAAGTATATACTATACATACCTACATATTGTAGGTACATATTTACCGGACCACTAACACAATATCCCAGACCCAGTGCCGTTAATTTTTTAGCATGATTAAAAAAAAACATGATGATTATATATACTTACACAGCATGACAAAGCTGTTCTTCATCAACATCGTATATTCCTAACCTTGGCGGAATTTTCTCCTTAAATAAATCATCATTTAGTTTCCGACGACCAACCCCGTATGTTTTAAGTTTATTTAATAAATCATTGTTTATTTCCATTCTGTAATTAAATAGGCGCGAAAAAATTTTATATTAATAGAAGAAAGTACGCCTTGAAAATATGAAATGCCTACGCTTTGTTCCCTTTAATTATAGTATGAGATCCCGATCTGTGTGATGGGCCCATTATCTTTTTCCCGACAAAATATATTTTTTTAAACAATAAAACATATTAATAAATACGACCCAGGGGGTTGTAACCCAGGGGGTTGGGGGTATTGTTTGTTAATGTTTTATTGTTTAAAAAATATATTTCGCCTAGAAAAAGAGTCAGGGGGCCACCAAATAGATCGGGATCTTAGACTAATGTCTTTGATGAGACGTTTGACTCAGTTTGTAGTGACCCTACTTGCTGTGCCAATGCTTCGCGGGTTCGAGTCCTGCTGGAGGCATTATTTGTGTGATGAGCACGAATGTTTGTATTCCAGTCGTGGGTGTTCGTTCATATTTATAATATGTATGTATTTAAAGTTATGTATGATATGTGTAGTGTATCAATTATCTATTATCCATAACTTAGACCTCGTAGCTTACTATGGAACTAGATGGTGTTGTGTTAATGTCCCATCATATTTATTATTATTATTTGAGATATTGGATATTGCGAGCAATCGAGCTAG
Source organism: Brenthis hecate (assembly GCA_951806755.1). Classification (NCBI taxonomy): domain Eukaryota; kingdom Metazoa; phylum Arthropoda; class Insecta; order Lepidoptera; family Nymphalidae; genus Brenthis; species Brenthis hecate. Next base: position 10,116,874 of record OX638249.1, on the reverse strand, counting down.
CACGACGGTCAAGGAATCTTTTAACAAGTTAGTAACACTATAGTTATATGTAATTTAAATGTAAGTAATTTTGCCAGTTTGTTACTTTTTCACGCTATAATCGCTCAATAATTGTCGATTAAAGGACATAATATATGTACGTAGATTGCATCATGCGGTCGGACGTCGGATATAAGAGTACCATCTAATATCTATGCAGACAACGACTAGTAGGTATCTATTCTATTTTTGTAATGATTTAAAGTTAAATTTATATGTTTGCTTTAAGTTAAAGACATATATCATAAGGTAAAATTTGCAACTCAAGCCTAATGGAATATCTAAAATATTAAAAATAATCAGACTAAGAAATAATGTAGACAGTGTCATAGACCTAAACAATAATGTTTTAAAATAGTACACAAAGTCATATGTATACTATTTCAAAACATTATTGACATATACTGAGCGAAAAGTAAATAAATCTATACATATAATAAAATTGTAACTAAGCCGAATCTTTACATTAGATATTTTTTGGAAAATCTTATTGAAATAGACATTATTATCGATACAGAGGCCGAATCTACAGTTTTTAGAATTTCTGTCTGTCTGTCTGTTACCGCATCACGGAAAAACCACTGGACGGATTTTGATGAAATTTGGTATGATGATAGCTGGTTATTCAGATCAACATATAGGATACTTTTTACTGCGGGAAAATATCTCATTTCTGAGAAATCTATACTAAACGTTAAAACGTAAGTACCTAGGGAAGAGCCCGAGCGGAGCGAGGGTGAGTCGCTACCTAGTGTTAATAAATAAAAATAGGTATAATATTTTTTATTATATTAAAGAAAAAAAATATTCTATTATGGCTAGCATAGCTTAGCTCTCATTCAAAGGAAAGAGGTGTAATGCTTAAAAAATACAAAAAAATGTGGTATTATTTTTATTATACATATTTTATTCTCAAAAAATGTATATGAATTTAACTAATACCTACATAATAATAATATATAAAATTTCCCTTATTCTTTAAAGCAAATAAACGGTATGTATGGATAAATCAAGAATAATAGCTTGATGATGATGTTCTCCTGACCGATTCGGGCCACGGCGGCCAATCTCATGGAGACTAGCCACCTGCGCAGGAGATATTATAGTGCTCAAGTGTACGCGCAGACACAAGTGCACTCTCTATTCCTGTCACTCTCATACTCTGGTGGGACGACTATTCGACACGACCGGTGAGAGTTAAGGCGCAGGACCGACGGCTTTACGTGCTCTCCGAGGCACGGGGTGAAACACCGCCACTTCCCAAAATAGTCCGGGCTGTTACTGAGGCTTACTATACAGAAAGACTAAATAACTAAACTTGGCCCGACCCGGGACTCGAACCCAGGACCTCCGAGTGTGCAGCCGTACATGCTAGCCACTACACCACCGAGGCAGTTAAATAGCTTAAACAGCAAATGACGCTACTATTTTTGACTTTGATATTTATTTTGGAGGACTCACTCTATATACTCTAATTCGTTAGTCTGAGTAAAAATCATAGTTATTTTTAAGCAGAAAATTTTAGTGACTAATTTATTTGACGGCATTTTTATAGATTTTTTATGTTCATTACCATTAAAGAATAACCTTGTAATCCCATTTTTGTCATTTATCATTCCAATATCATTTACTGTAGATACGATGGTCTGTTAAGTTTTTAGATAGATATATACTCGTAATACATTAACTTCAAATTTTAGCTATGAAAAGGCACACACACACACACTGTGTCTACACACCTTATTAGTAAGACTAGCGACTCACCCTTGTACGTTTTAACGGTTATTACGGAATAGACTATATATTATATGATATACATATATATATATATATATATATATATATAATATATATATATATATATTATAGCCTATAGACTTCCTCAATAAATGAGCATATAATCAAGTTCAATATCTAACGCAAAAAGAATTTTTCAAATCGCGTTAGCAGTTCTTGAGATTACCGCGTTGCAACAAATAAACAAACTCGGCCTCTTCATAAAATAAGTACCTATAGATAATCACAGATTATCCTTATGAAAATAAATCAAATTATATATTATAATTTCACATCAGTTTTTAAACAGATTGAAGTTTGACCAAATGCCTATAAGAAATAGCGTTGCCTTCGAAGCCATTATCTTATTCACGTCAAGGCCACGCGGATACACGGTAGTGATGGGCACTTATTATTTATCTTTATTGTGTCTATTTAGATTTATTTTATCATTTTATTATTTATGTAGTGAATATTAAAGATAACTTCATATATACTAATTTTAAATGCGAACGTGCTCTTGTAGGTGACAAGCGGAATATATAACGAGCTTGTAATATTAATAATATAATTTTATCCATTTCAATTTCAAAGAAATCATCATGAAATCTTTTCTCAAATGACAAAAATAATTACGTAAGTTGGATGTAAGTGAATGTAGGAATATAGTATCAGCCCCGATGTGTGTGCTCATAAGAGCATGGCAATCCGGCCGGGCGGGAGTGCGGTGAAGCTAAGAGACTGGATACTAATATACTAATTAGTCTATATTAGACTTGCAAGGTATAGTATATTCGGGCATATGCCGAATACCGAATATTCGGTGGGCTTTCTGGCCGAATATTAGGCAAAAGTATTCGGTTAGTGCGTGGCGGGAAAATTTCTATCTACGTGTTTGTTTCTTGTTTGGCGACAGGAAGTAGTATACATATATTCAGTGCGTCTTTTTTTCTGAATCTGGGATTGTCTAGGAGTAAACTACTGCCTAAAAATGCAGAAAAAAATAGTTTTTCTGCATCAGAATATTCCACATCTAAATTTTAATTATCATAATGCAAGTGCATAGATATTTTTTATTTGATAGTTTTTTTGTTAATTTTTGTAATAAGGAAGGTGATTATGTACGATTAATGATTATAAGAAAAATATACTATTATAAAATAAATCAATATTTTCATTTTCCAAATAGGGAATATGCATTATTTTTTTATTTTTTTATATAATAGCTTACATCGTTATATAATGATAAAAAAAACAATATATCCTTTAAAAAAAGCAAAAAGTACTTTTAACTTTTCGAGTCTTAAAAATTACAATGAATATTATAAGTATACTAAAACGATTGTCTACGATAAAATATAAAAAGGTATAAAAAACGACACAATTGTTCTAATTTTATTATGTTCCATACATACACATAGGTAGCGACTACCTACGAGTACTTACCTACCTACTAGGTACAACACTAAACATTTTTTACATTACTATATTTTATCATCATCCTTCATCTAATATATTGTAATTGGTCAAAGTTATTGGTACAATATTTTTTATTTGTTATACAGGAGTGCTAATTCAACATATTTTTAGCATATTTAACCGACTTTTAAAATTATAAGGAGGAAGTAAGTGCTGAATTCAGGTGTATATATTTTTTAAAATTAAAGCAACCTTTAATTAATCCCTCAACGACCGCGGATACGCCGGCGTTACAGTTAACAATAGATTTCTTAGAAATTTGATTAATTTCTTAGAAATTTACTTTATTATTTATTTAATTTACTGTATAAACACGAATCCCGCGGAACTAGTGGAGAAATTTTGGTGGAATTTTTATTTGCCTGTATTATAGTCTTAAGACATAGCTTGAGCTTCTCCTTTTACGTGCTTTGAAATCACACGGATAGAGACATTACGTCAGGTTGTTAAGAATAGGTAGGTACTTTATCTATACATATAATAAAATTCTGAGTCGAATCTGTACATTATATATTTTTTAAAAATCTTTTATAGTTTTTACAATTTTTGTCTGTGTGTCTGTGACCGCATCACGGAAAAACCACTTGAGGGATTTTGATGAAATTTGGTATGGTCATAGCTGGTTATCCGGGTCAACATATAGGATACTTTTTGCTGCGGGAAAACATCTCATCCTTGAGAAATCTATACGCAAGTAGGGACGAACCCGAGCGCAGCCAGGGCGAGTCGCTAGTATTATATAAACAATGAGTAGCGAAGTAACTATACCTAAGTGCTATATTTTACTTTACGTTATGTAATCATAATATGGACCGCACGGTTTCCATTTCAAGCATTCATGGATTGAAAACGTAATTACGTATTAACTATCAAGTCTCTTGTATTATTACGTTACCGATTATATACAACTAAATATAAAGTTACGTTATCTCATACTTACATGCTATTGGTGGAGTGGTGAAGTTGTCAGTAACTTCTTTTTATGTATAATTTTTGTAATATTCCTTAAAAGTAATAAAAATGCCTTAAGATAATAGTTTGACTTAAAATAACCAAAGTGGTGCTAACCAAACTGGTGCTAAGTTTCGAGAAATATAAATTTGAGAGACACTTTATAAACTTTTATAAGATAGTTGCGGTGAAGTGTCCAAAGTTCGCAAGTCGGAAATTGTGGAGTTTTTGTTGTACATAGGTACCTATTAAATAAATAAAAAAAACAGTATGAACGAAATACGGCAAAGAAAGGTAAGTAATACAGTAATATAACATTTACTCACGTGTTTGTTTCTGATCTAACCTTTACCTACTTCAAATGACATATATTGGTAGCAAATACCAGCAAAATAATAGAAATATTATTATGTATGAAATTATGTATAAAATTATTACAAAGTTCTTTTGTAACCTATACTATATTTGCTTACCTTCAAAGTTAAATAATTTGAATAAATATGAATAACGTGTTAAATAACTTTTATATTCACACTATTTATAAAACATAAGCAAATTAAATTTACTACAGTTGAATTAATTTTTATTTTTTAACGTGTTAAAATATATAAATTCATTATAAATTTTAGTCTTGTATTATTTTAATATTGTACAGCTCTAAATGTACACAAATGCATTGTCACTATTTATACATTTATGCTTTATTATAAAAATAAATATATACGTCTCAAGAAAGAAGTCCCGCAAACGCGGCGCTACGGTCAAATGTCAATGGTCATTCGACGGTATGTTGCTAGCCTCTGGTTTTAGACTCCCCCTAAAATTTCAATATATAATTTTAAAATTAATTTTAGTTTTTCTAAATTAAGTTGATAAAATAATACATTGTACTTATATCTCGCACATTTTGCTTGCTCAAGACTCGAATCTCAGGTAATAATCAACAAAGAACGAACAACTCGTCTATTATTTGTAATACATAGTAGTACTTTATATTACTACTAGTAGTACTTTATTGCACTAAACAAGTAATAACAAACACATAGAAAGTGATGTGGACAAAGGTGGACTTATCTCTATAAGAGATCTCTTCCAGTCAACCAATATATGTGGGAAATAGTATTAAGTAGCGGGACAGGAAGAGAAAGTGCAAAGAAACGATAAGGAAATATATAAGCATGTTTCATAAATATATAATATATAAGCATAAATACATAAATACAAATATGAATTATAAACACTTTATTATAAATATTTGAGAGGATAAAAAAATACCAGAACATACATATTGTATACATAAACATACTTATATTATTACAAAACAGAAATATATAAAATAGTAGAGTAAATATAATAAATAATCATGTTAAATTTTAATTGTATAATTATGGTTATCGATTAAATTTATTCCAGACATACTACAATCATATCTTTTTGCATCCGAATATGGTAACAGCACTTGACAATGACAACATGGCTGATCTGTCATAATTAGTTCCGCTTTTTGCCGTGGGACTTCTTTCGTGAGACGGATTTTAATAGAAATCTGACGTTGAATGTCAAATAGTGGTGTATCTATTTCACTCGATATAAAACACGAGCATTTCGATCATCGATGATTAGAGTAAAAGTTTAACGTTATATTGAAATTAAACGATTAGCACAATATAAACAAAAAAAGATTACCTATATTTAAATATAATATATATAATACTTTAAAATGGATAAGTATAATATTAATTTAATTAAAATTATTATACTTGAAAGTAAATTAATATATAAATATTAATTAATAAAATTAATCATAAGACTAATCTACACTAATATTATAAAGAGGCAGAGTTTGTTTGTTTGGTTGCACGCGCTAATCTCAGGAACTATTAATCCGATTTGAAAAAATCTATTTGCTTTAGACAGCTGATTCATTGAGGAAGACTATAGGATATATTATCCCGGGAAAACGTCCGGTTACCGTTGGATAGGTTTGTTTCTGTTAAGGGACGAACCCGAAGCGAAGCGAGGGTGAGTCGCTAGTAATTAGGAATGAAGAATACAGAATATTTAAAAGTTAATTATTTAGTAAGGCCGTGTTAGATTACGGTAGATAACAAAATATTTTAATATTATAGTACTAGATGAGTATATGTATATTACATCGTAGTTTCGTAATAATTCTTATTCTTTAGGATTAGTTTTTGTAGCTAATAGCTTTATACGACGCATTTTTATAATTAAAGAAGTGGATTAGGAAAATTTAATCACTATTTTGGCAACTGCTTTACAATTATAGCCATTTCAATTTGTTTTATATAGGTAGATAGTTACTACTAATAATAGTAATTAATTGCTAAATGTTACATTTGCGCATCGAACTTCAAAGACCTGTTATCAGAATAGTATATAAATGATTAGATTACACGCTATGTATTTTAAATGTAAAATTTTATTATTGTTCATAGCTATAAATAGTAGACACTGATGAATGACGATAGTTTTTCACCTTGATTCTTGGTTATACCTTATCGAGTAAATATTAACGAATAAAAATTTATTGAAAATACATCACTATGTCATCAATAGTTTTTTAGTGGTTATTCTGTCACGATTGTTACATTTGTTTTTCAAGTTATTCTTAATTAAAAATATTAACTATTAAAATGCACAAATTTTATTTATAATATTCGTTAAGGTTGTGATGTACATTTTAACCCGATATGGGAAAATTCGGTACCTACAGGTATTTAGAGGTGTGTAAAAAAATATATGTTTGTATGCAAACTTTCGTCTTGTAATATATTTCAGTTTATTTTACGTTACTATAATTTAAAGAAATTGTAAATAATAGTTCAGCAATTAAATAAAAATATAATAAATAATAAATTTAATTGGTCCTATACCAACATATAATATAGAAAGGAAATGATTATTTTTGTTTAAAAATGCAATATACTTACTTACTAGTTAGTGCTTATGTTAAAACAAGTTATAATATTTACAATTAAATTTACCTTAAAGTAAATATGTTTACAATATGACATATATTAAAATTAAATTATTCTTTGAATAAAACATGTATTAAGCAGTTTTTTTGAAGTACCTTCTAATGTTAAATTTTAATGTAATTGTGAGTTGTATAGCATGCTTTTCTTTAAAAATCTATCCTTTCATGTAATCATTTTAATGATAATATATTTTTTCAGTTAAAAGATGATACCTCAACGTCACATATCAGCTTAAGGAGTAGAACCTTGAAGCAACCTAGAAGATTGAAGAAGATATTTATTTTACTTCTCATATTAGCATTATGTGCCACATATTTCTTGGGTAAGAATAAATTTAAGTTTAAATTTAACAAAGGTATAATGAGAACCCTTTATTTTCAAGAAGGTTTCTTAAAAAAACCTTTTCATCTCTAATTACATATTACTAAATATTATTTTATAAGTACAAATCCATAATGAAAAAATTTAAAATACTATATTACCAATTTTTTTCAATCAGGTTGAAAAAGCTTTTAGTCTGAAATTATTCTAATACTAGTGACTCATTCTCGCTACGCTTTAGGTTCATACCTAGTGAAAAACATAAACAAATCTATCCCACGGGAATCATACATTTTTTAGGGATAAAAAGTAGCCTATGTGTTATTTTAGACTATAATCTATCTCTGTGCCAAGTTACATCCAGATCCATTCAGTCCTTCTGGCGTGAAAGAGTAACAACCATCTATCAATCCATCCTCACAAACTTTCACATTTATAATATTAGTATGGATTATTATGAAAGCTCAGGTGTAAATAAGTACATTATAATACAACAACTTATAACAAAAATGTAACGGTGAATAAAGAGGCAAAATAAACAGATTTTTAATTTGTTTAGCATTACATATTATGTGATAATGATTGAGGGATAACAAAGTACTTATTACTTTGACCACCTTAGAAATTATTTTCCAATAATAAATGTTTATTGCCGTCTAAATAATGGCATATTGTTTTATTATTGAAAGTATGTAATTGGTAAATATAGAGTATGTCAATGTACATTGTACACATAGTTCAGTAGACCAACTAAATAATGAAATTTATGTGCTACTAGCGACTCACCCTCATTTTGATCGGGTTCAACCCTAGTCAAAAACAAATCTATCCCACAAGAACTATATTGGATAAAAATTAACCTATATGCCATTCTAGACTATAATTTCTGTGCCAAATTTCATTCAGATCCTTTCAACTGTTCTGGTGTGATTGAACAACATCCATCCATCTACCTAAACTTTTGCATTTATAATACATACTGATTAGATAAGAGTTTTTCATTAAAAATAATTGTTTTTTAAAATGTATGTAGATAATACCTGCTATTGAACAATTGAATAATTTAGATGGTGGACTTAAAATAATTATTTATTGTTGCATTCTCACATCTTTAGTAGCATTAAAATGTTTTCTTTTTCGATTCAAGGAAGATAGTGTTTGAATCACATAATTTTATCTTGCCTTCGACCTTCAACATGCAACCTGGTAAACTATACCAGGAAATTGTAAATTAGTATTTACTTTATTTATGATAAATAAATGAATATATGGGACATTAACACACCATCATTACCATCTAGTTCTATGGTAAGCTACGAAGCTTGTGTTATGGATATCAGATAGTTGATACACTACACATATAATATAACTTTAAATACATACATGTTATAAATATAAACACCCATGACTTGAGTACAAACATTCATGCTCATCACACAAATGAATGCTCATAGAGGGATTCGAACCCGCGATCGCTGACACAGCAAATAAGGTCACGACCACGGTAATGTAATGCATACAGTACTCCAACTCGGGCCTGTCCTTGAAATAATTACCTACAGCCGAGCGGCACGTACCCATGCGACAGGGCTGCCCGCCGGCCAGTAGTTTAATTTTATCTACCTACTTGGGTTTCTTTCTAATTTTGTGATTTCGAATATTATATTTTTTATTTAAAACTATTATTAGTAGATTTAATTAAAAAAATCTCAAATTTATAAGGGTGGTATGTGACCCTTATAAATTTGAGATTTAAAAATATTTGCGTCTCGAGTGAGACGTATGAAAAGTTTATTGTTAAATTTAATAGTATAAAGAATCCGCATTCGGATAAAAAACTTAATTAAAAATACTTAAATTTTTAATTTAATTAATTAATTTTTATTTTTAAAACATACGATGTCTCGATACTATTTTGTTTGACATTGGCGAAGTTACGGGAGGAATAAAATTTTTATTTTTGTATCAAAATTATAAAAGTTACATAACATAACCACCTTATACAATTTTCGTATCCAATTATACGATGTGGCAGCCCCGCACGGTTGTCTACCGAGTGTATACCGAACGCGACGTGCGTAGGTATAACTCGATTTTCGACCGTTTGTATGAAGATGGAATACTGTATGTAATATTACCGTGCCACTACAAACTGAGCCAAACGTGTCATCATGATATATGACAGCGTGTCGTCTATGACATAACTAGTTTAGATTAATTTTAACAGGTTTAAAATTTTCTTCAAATGTAATGCTATTGGAAGTTATCATGATTTATGTGTTGCATTGAACACTTCTTCTTAAATAATAATCCTACTAATATTATAACGCGAAAGTTTGTGAGGATGTATGGATGTCTGCATGTATAGAAGTATGGATGTTAGTTACTCTTTCGAGCAAAAATTACTAATTCGATTTTAATGAAACTTTAGAATAATATAGTTCCTACATCAGAATAACACATACCTAGGCTACTTTTTATCCTGGGAAAATGTACGGTTCCCGTGGGATAGATTTGTTTTTGCTCGTCTGCTAGTGTTTTATAATATGACAAAGAATTTAAAATATTTTTTTTTGTCATTAAGTATTTTTTTCTTCATAAAGTATAGTGTATGACATACATGTCATATTGATAATATGGGTTGATAATAAATAAGAAATATTAAAAAAAAACTCATTTATTATCACATAATGAGACATTTTTAATGATTCAAGCTATGTGATCGAAATTGAAAAAGTCATATTTCCTCACTACTGACAGTACATTTTAAGTAAGTAAAAGACAGTAAATTTTACACTTTAGACCAGGACTCCAAAACCCGTTTAATTTTTAAACCGGTTTTGGTCATCGACTCAAACTGATAGATTTCGGTTCTTGTTATGTTCTTTAACCGGTTCCAACCTGGAAAACGGTTTTTAACGAAGTTAGGTTCTATGATCTAAAAATAAACCGGTTGAAATGAGTTTTTGTGCGATTATATTTGTCGAACCTTTGCCAATGATGAATTGCTTAGTTGTAGGATATATTTACGTTTCTGGAATCAACCTGTTTATTTCGGTATCAAAACTTAAGCTTAATGTTTTTGTAAGCATAACCATTATTATTTCGGCTTATTAAACCTTCGTTTTTATTAACCGGTTAATGAGCGAACGATGAATTACCGAAACTTACCGCTTTTCAACCGACTTCCTCAAAAAGGAGGAGGTTCTCAATTCGACTGTATGTTTTTTTTATGCTTGTAATCTCAGAACTCCGTTATTTATTAACCGATTTGGACAATTTTTGTTTTGTTTGAAGGTGTATACTTCCAGATTGGTCCCATTTAAATTAAAAAAAAATACCACCCCCAAGGGTGGAAAAATAGCTAATGATGATTTTAACCTACTTTTGTCATTTTGACTTGAAACTTTGCGAGTGTTTCTATTTCCGTTGATAGTGGAGTGGTTCGGTATCGTTAACCTGATCTGACGGTAAGGCCAGAAGGTGGATAGGCCTCTTCAACGCCTAATAGTAGATACTTTGAGTTTGGGCATATTTTGTTTGATTTGACAAGCCTGACACTTTAGAATCGGATTTTAGAGCCAGAATTTTTAGTGTTGTCGATACAAAGCAAAGCATACCGACTTCGAAAATATTTCATTAGGTATGTATAGTAAATGAAAACAACCAATCAGTTATTTTTTACTTTTTAGTGCTTTTTTTGAAGTCGGTATTTATTTTTTTGTTAAAAAGTTTTTAATGTTGAGCCCTGCTTCAGGCACCTTTTATCCTCTTTTATACAAATCATCTCTACTTTCTCACCCCACTCTCACATCGCCCCACAACACAATTTTTGTTATATGCTCTTTTTCCCACCCAATTTTCTTTCATCCCATCCCTTTATCCAACACTCCTATCTATATAAATACTTATAATTTAGATAATGTCAAACATCAATATAAAGTGCCAGCTCTATACCTACATAAAAGCTGTTAAAATGAGTATGTGGGAATTGTTTTATTTTATGTATTTTATAGCGTTCGTGTTAGGCCGAGATTACGCAAATGAAATACACCTATTCAGTGTAGTAATATTTACATATTTTTTTCTATAAATAGTTTTATTATTTATCATTTACTAGCGACTCATCATCGCTCCGCTCGGGTTCATCCTTAGTTACGTTTTGTCGTTTAGTATAGATTTCTCACAGTAAAAAGTAGTAAAAAGTATCCTATCTGTTGACCTGGATAACCAAGATAACCTACGTCTTGCTTGAACCAGATTATTAGGCATGTATGCCTTGGCTTAAAATTTAAAATAAATCTATACCTACATGTAATAAAAATCTGAGTCGAATCTGTACATTACATATTTTTTGGGCAATAGTCATTATTATCGATACAAAGGCTGAATCTATAGTTTTTATAATTTTTGTCTGTCTGTTATCTGTTACCGCATCACAGAAAAACCACTGGAGAGATTTTGATGAAATTTGTTGTGGTGATAGCTGGTTATCCGGGTCAACATGTAGGATACTTTTTACCGCGGGAAAATATCTCATTTCTGAGAAAAAATACAAAAACTGCTTTGTAAGAGTACACTAATATTATGTAAAACCTAAGAATTTGGTTTTTGATCATCTAAACGCGGGCGGAGCCGCGGGCGATGCTATTTATATTTACTAAACTAGCTTTTCCCGCGTCTCATCGCGACTCATCCTCGCTTCCCCCTAGCGGGCTTCCCAATAAAAACTTTCATGCCCATTTTCACCCCCTTAAGGGATGATTTCCGGGATAAAAAGTATCCTATGTCCTTCCCAGGGTCTCAAACTGATTTCTTAGCAAATTTCATATAATCGGTTCATAGATCCAGAGATTACCCCTACAACCTCACAAACTTACCTCTTTATAATATTAAGTATAGATAATAAAAGATCTATTAAAGCTGTCGAATCGTTAACGGGGACAAGTAAAAAGCTACTAACACCAAACACGTACTGTTAAACAGTAGGTACGCAATTGACAATATATTATGTACGTGTCATAGCTTAAATAGTCTGAGATGTAATAAAATAAATTAGTTTTACTTATAATTAGATACAACACTGATAATTGCGTCAAATATTATAATTTGAATAAGTAAATGTGAATTGGTCATATCGTTGTTTGCAATAGTATTAATAGATATGAAAGAGACACCAATAGCTATACTGTGTACTTGTGAAATTTTAGCTATAAAACCTATTCGGCGTTCAAAATTTCCTAGTAATAACCTGAGTGAGAGCAAAGATACGTCTAGGCTCACTAATTTTGGGCGTTTTTATGTAAAGTGGGAGCTATAATAGACACACGCGAATGGACTTTTTAATATAATACTATGTAATACAGGGGATTGTTGTATTATTCGTATAGATAGCGTATAGAGGTCAGTTACCTCACCTGTTATTTGCTCTATCTCTTTCTGATACTTTATATGAAATCATCTACATATCGCACATCACATTCTATACCTGACTTTATAATAACATTGTAGACAAGAACTGTGTCAGACGTCAGTCTTAATGTTGTTCTCTCAAATAGTGTGACAAATTGTGTGAAATGACAAATAGTACAATCGTGCGCACATTACCATTTTTGATAACAGGTATTTATTATGCTATGTATAACCTACTTTGTTTCAGAAAAAAATAAAATAAGCAGTCTTGAGAATTGCCGATAGAAGTGAAACCTTAAAACTATAAACACTCTTATTAAATTAAAATTTATGAATTTAAACTGTTTACAGTTATCTAGTTTTGACATATATCGGCACACTTGAGTGTTAGCGTTAACATGTCACGTGACCGTGTCGATGACGACTTCCATGATTTTACTCCCGATCCAAACCTGCTTATAGAAGTTTTTTTTTTCTTCATCTTGACATACATGTTACGTATTATAAAATTAATACGATTTCTTATATATTTTTGTGGATGTGGCAATTTTAAAAGTTACAGCGATGAAATAATCCAATCATTAATGTTAGTGAAGGTGCGGGTTCGGTGCTCACCCGGGGTTGATTTTAAGGATTTTCTTCTCACCTCTCGATTAAGGGGATTTTGGTGCATATTATGATCAATTCTATGTTTTCCAACCACCCCGATATCTATATATAAATAGGCAAATTCGCGATGCGGAACAGCTGTTTTGAAATGTTTCAATTTTAATTATATGTAGGTAAAGATTTGTTTCAAAACGTCATTTTATGCTGTATTACGAGGGAATATAGGGTCGGAGATACATACAAGTCAAACACATAACTCGCTTTTTGGGCTTATATAATAATCGCCTTGGAGTATATAAATATTTTTAAATTATTGAATTTTCTAAATTATATATGTGTTTAGTACAATTGTAGCATATAATAATATGCAAGTTTGTGAACGAACAAATCTGTTGAATGAAGTGGATTTGAGTTAAATTATGGAATAATCAATATTCTTTTTAATGACGTAGGTACAATGTACATTCATACCACGTGAGGTCAAATATTTTGTATAACTTTGACTAATATTTATTCTTATAATAACCATCTGGCAGAATAATAATTATTTTATTCAATTTTATTTAAATCTTACCTGTATAATTGGTTTCGAAACTTCGAACTTGTGTTTTTTGCGTTCAATCAGTCTATATTTGTTCGTAATACGTATTAAATTATTTAAATAGCTACACTTTATACACTTATTTTTTACATTTTCCATACCAAATGAAGCAAGAACCAATACTTGTTCCAACAATCGCAAAACAGAACAAAAAATATGTAAAGCAAAAATATCACAAGCGAATATTGTTCAATTTCCTGGTTTCCATCTAAAATGTATAAATTGACAGATTTATTCATCTGCTGTACATTTATTTTTTGTGTACTATTTTCGTTATGTTTGTTTGTTTTATAACTTGTACACATGAACGAATTGTGGCTAATTCGTTCATGCTTGTACATTAAAGACAAATCTACATGTCTAATATCTATGTATCTATCTCTATAAAAACTGTTTCTATTTTTTTATTGATAAACTTCATTAATAGCTACTAAACAATGAAAGAAAATCGGGTATCTGTTATATATGTATGTATGTATGTATATTCTTTGTTCCTAAGGTTCACATCATCCTCTATTTTTCACCCTCAGAGGAGGAGGAGTACTGTCAGAATAATTCAGTAGTCGTTACTTTAATAAGAAAAAAATCATTTCCAATTTTGTTTACTGTAGGCACAGATCACTTAATACTATACTAGTATAGATGCCTCATCCCTTACAAAGAAATTGGACAGCGCTAACTCGGGCTATTCTTCGGGCTATTTTTGTTTGCTTAAATCGCAAATATTTAAACTGTTTTAGTTTATAAATATGTAAAACTAACCTATGGTAAATTTTAAAATATTGGTTCATCTTTTTTTTTAAATATGTTGGGATATTAACACAGAGCACCATCTAGTTCCATGGTAAGCTACTAGGCCTGTGTTATGGATACCAAATAGCTGGTACACTACACATATAACTTTAAATACACATATTATAAATATAAACACCCATGACTAGAGTACAAACATTCGTGCTCATCACCCAAATGAATGCCCCCAGCGGGACTTGAACCCGCGACCACTGGCATAGCAAGTAGGGTCGCTACAAACTGAACTAAATGTGTCGTCAATCTTGCATTCGATTAAACAAATTATAGTGATGTTAACCACTTTCAATAATAATCAAATCTTAAAAAGTAAAAGTACCAACTGTGAATAACACCATTATCTGATTGCTGATATTTCAATAATCAGTAAAATTACGCAAATTTATTTTACGGGCGCATTATTTCGTTTTTCTTCACTTCGAGATTTTTTTAAACCATAATATACCATAGATTTGGGATCTATTTTTTTTCATTTTGTTTAACAAAATTTTAATAATAAAACGATACGTGTAACATCATCTATTGACATTTATTTGAACTAATTTTTCATCGTTCGAGATGAGACTCAAGTTGTAGGTAACCTTGAAAATAACAGATTCCCGTACAGACTTCGAAGCCTTTTCTTACCTATTTTCAGCCACTTCTAATTAATTACTTATCAAATTAGCTGATCTTTTAGCATTTCTTTAATCGAACCAATCCTATATGATTACACACACACATCATCCTATATGATTACTACACAGTAGGAAAAAGTATTTTTTGATTATTTTTGGACACTTATTTTCGTTACTTTATTCAAATAAACTACCTTAGAATCACAGGCACGTTAATTTCATTTTATATGCATATATTTAAATTAAAGCTAATTAGTGTTCAGACTTGGTAACATTTGTTTCTTTTTTACTCCAATTTTTAATTAAAATTATTATTGTACATATTCTATGACAGATAATCATTATAAACTAGCGACTTACTAGGTACGTTTTAATTTTTTTGAGCGGAGTCCTAATTTTTTCCGTCAAAATAGATCCCGAAAGTCCCGTCAAAACTCAGTGCAGGTGTTTCGGAGATTACCCGGAACAAATAGACAGACAGACAGACAGAAAGACAGACGGACGGACAGACAAACAGACAAAAACAGTAATAGCAGTGTTTTTCTTATACGTAATTTAGGAATTTAGTAAAAAGCTGTTATTTTTTTCCGATTGGTTATCTGAAAAAAAAAACACTCGAGAAAAGAGGGGATATGTGGCTAGCTTATTATAATATATTTATCTAATAATAAAATTGTAATTAAGCCGAATCTGTACGTACATTAGATATTTTTTGGAAGATCTTATTGAAATAAACATTATTATCGATACAGAGGCCGAATCTATAGTTTTAAGAATTTTTGTCTGTCTGTCTGTTACCACATCACAGAAAAACCACTGGAGGGATTTTGATGAAATTTGTTGTGGTGAGAGCTGGTTATCCGGGTAAACATATAGGATACTTTTTACCGCGGGAAAATATCTCATTTTTGAGAAAAAATACAAAAACTGCAATGTAAGAGTATACTAATATGTAAAACCTAAGAATTTAGTTTTTGGTCATCTGAACGCGGGCGGAGCCGCGGGCATTGCTAGTTGTGCGTATAAATTTATACTTTTGTATGCAGTTATTATTATTATCTGTTCATAAGACATAAGTTCATAAAATTATTAGATAAAAAGTGATAACACATCTCGTCCGTCGTCTGTGAAATATAGTAGTGCTAATCAACATATAGATATTTAAATTGAAATCATAGTATTTAGGTAACTTCCCTATGTGTACTTCTATTCTATACAGCATTATATTAATGAAGTTATTCGTGATTATTATAGGGCTGTTCGCGGGGCAGACACAGTGGTTCGATGGTCTGGCAAAGAGCTTGGGGTACGAGAGTGTGTACCACCATGCAGTGATCATTGACGCAGGCTCCTCCGGGACTAGGGTCCTGGCGTATAAATTTAGAGTGCCGTTTACAGGTATTTATATGGTTTCTTTTTGAAGTTATACTTGTTTTGGCACGTTTGTGTAAAATTATGATAGTAAAATTTTTACGATGCGCGCGCAGTTTTTTTTTTCATTTAATACTTTCTTAAATTTACGTGAATATTTAACATTTTAAATGAAACCATCTTTTCGGATTTTTTCGCGGATTTATTTTGATTTTTCGTTCCCAACGTTTCGAATGCTTTACAGCATTACAGCAATCATGGTCATGGGAGATTTCTACCATCTCTTCCAAAAATCAAAATAAATCTGCGAAAAAATCCGAAAAGATTTTTTATTTTTTTCATTTGTTTATTTGCATAATTATAACTAGTGCATATGACATTTTTTTTATTTATTTTTATGTTCTGTAATACCTTGGGCTTAGGTACAATTTATATTTAACAACAAAGAGTTTTTGTAAATTAATAAATAAAATAACAACAATTCTAAGGGTGGTACAATTAAATTTAAAGTCGATGTACCTCTTTAGTTAAAATGCAATTTATTTGAATCGTATGAATATTGATATATTCCTGTGGAGTCATTGTTATCGTAGAATGAATTGACACAATTGACTACTGTTGCATTTGCAAAGAAGAATTTATTTGAGGAAAAGTTAATTAATGTGTCTACATTTTTATATCTTACAAATAATTATCAATATGTACATGTATTCAGCCCTTTTTAAATTTTCCAATACTGGTCACATGCCTCCCTTCAATACGAAGGTGATCAGGCCATAGTCCACCAAGGTGGCCAAGCGGATTGGCGGACTTCACATGCCTTTCGAAAATTTCACAAGGTTCTCTCAGATATACAGGTTTCCTAAGCTTGAATTGAGAAGCAAATTTTCAAAAGTGGGCCAGCGTGGTGGAATATAGCCTGATCCCCTCGCAATCTTCAATGTGAAGAAGGTCCGTGCTCAGCAGTAGAAAGTAAAAAGGGTAGAATGGGCCTAAGAATTCATTATTGGTTTTCATTTTCAGTATTCAGTCAAGTAAGTTTGGATTTAGAAAATGAATATTTTGAAGAATCTAAACCTGGGTTATCTTCATACGTTGATGATCCAGAAAAAGTAAGTAAAATTAACTGCTTAAATATAACAGTAAGCTCAATTTTACTTTTATTTGCACTTTTTTATTTATATATAGAGCAGAATAGTTTATTTTTCTTTCTGGTTTCGTCCCTAGTTACGTTTTAACGTTTAGTAGTTTAGTATAAATTTCTCATAGATGAGTTTTTTTCCCGCAGTATAAAGTATCCTATATGTTGACCCGGATAAACAGCTATCATCATACCAAATTTCAACAAAATCTGTCCATTGCTTTTCTCGTTATGCGTTCCTAAACAGATAGACAGACAGGTGAATATTCTAAAAACTATAGATTCCGCCTCCGTATCGATAATAATGACTATTTCAATAAGATTTTCCAAAAAAAACTTAATGTATAGATTCGACTCAGTTAGAATTTTATTATATGTATAGATAGTTTCTAAAAAGGTAAATACAATACATATATTCGGGTTTAAAAAAATACTCTGATTACAATGCGCTTTTAAATCAAACGTCTGTATTATTAATTATAAAATAAGAAATATTGATAAAAAAAATCAGCCATTACATAATGAGTTTGTACTGTGTATAAATAGATGGCGCTGTTTACATTTTATGAGTTACTACCACTTTTTCTTAATGTTTTTGCTTATAATTTGCATTCATTCTTTCAGGGAGCAGATACAATAGTACAATTAGTGAAAAGAGCAGAACAAAAGTTGCCCATGGAGAAGAAACGTGAGACGCCACTTATAGTGAGAGCGACGGCTGGTCTTCGATTGCTTCCTAAGGACAAAGCGCTGCAATTAGTAGATGAAGTAGATAAGGCCATAAATAAGTAAGTAAAACTAGTGAAAATGAAATTAGCGATCCGCCCTGGTTTCACATAGCTGTAAAACAGGATTGTTTACACATTTAATTACTAGCTTCGTACGGGTGCGTCCCTAAGCTTGAATGATTTGGAAACGCATAAAAGACCCAAAAAATAAAAGTTTTTGCGCCAGGAACCTTCGCAGGTGTATTTGGAATAACCCGCCAGAGTTTCATCATAATCGTATGATTTTGGGAATGCATAGAAGACAAACATACGAACATTCATTGTTATTTATATAGATATATTGATTGACATTCAACCGGGATTTCAACACTATAGAATATTGTGGATGATAAGCGTGCATAAATTTTGAGCTTTTTTGTTTGAAATTAATGAATTTATATTTGTTAAAAAAGATGGAATGGTCTTAAAATTACATATAAGTATGCAGCTTTAGTTTTTAAGAAATGTATAGGGAACTACCCTTTACCTATAAAATAGTACCTATTGTGCTGGCATTTCTGCAGTCATGAACTAGTAGTTCAACAAAACTCAGATTCTTTTGGTGTTTTCTAATGTTTTAAATAAAACTATCTTTTTAGATGTTTTTGCAGATTTATTTTGATTTTTGGTTTCCGACATTTCGAATGCTTTACAGCAATCGTGGTCACTATTAGATACATCACATCACAGAAAGTTTTATTTAAAATGTCAAATATTCGCGTAGATCTAAGAAAGTATTGTTTTGTGCTATTTAAATAATATTTATTAATTTATGTTTAATAATTTTAGATTGGGGTACGATGTAGGAGCAAATAGTGTGGAAATAATGGACGGTTCGGACGAAGGGATCTTCATTTGGTACACGGTTAATTTATTGCATAGTAAGTGATTGAGGATTATTTTTATATAAAAATCATAATTATATCTGTATTTAGAATGAATTTCATTCGAATACACTTTTACGCGTTTATTTTCGTGATAGAAAAAGCAATGAGTAATTGATAAAAGAATATATATTTTTAAACTAAAAAGATCATGTATCAATCATACCAAATAATTCAATATCACTTAAAGTAATTATTACACCTTTAACTTTCTCTTCTATAATTTAAAAAAAAAAGAAGATTTTATTGCGAGTTGAATTAGAACTACTTCCTTTTATGCTACAGAGTTGAAATTTTATATGTTGGCTCAGTTCCGGACACAATGATTTTTTTATAATTATTGATGACCTGATACTCCGTCCATCTAGGATTATCTCCAGACAGCAACTGCTCAATAGCTAGTGCAGACACGAAATTTTATATATGCATTCAATTATTTAGTTTTGTTTTAACTATATTTATAGAGATCATCTATTATATACATATTTCGATAAAATTGCTTGTAATTTTTAGATCTAATCGATGGTGAGACAATGGCTGCCTTAGACTTAGGGGGTGGTTCCACCCAAATAACATACCAGTTAAGCGAGAAAGATGCTAAGCTTTATCCGAACTCGGACCGATATATAGTGCCCGCTGGCAGTGATAATATTACTTTATATACACATAGGTAAGTTAATACATATATGCGCGAATCCTTGGTTTTAATAAAAATAGGGGAAATCCTAGAACCCGATTTCAGCGCCATCTATTGGATCCAGTTTTGAATCTAAATCATCCAGGGAACATCTTAAACACACACAAAATTTTTCATCAAAATCTGTCCAGCTGTTTAGGAGGAGTTCAGTGACATACTCATTTACAGAAGGAATTTGACATTTTGAACTTAACAAAAATATGATGAATTCAAATGTCAATAGATGGCGTTATATGTATCTATATTAAAGTTGTGTTAAATTAACAAAAGATAAAAAAATGGATCCCAAAAAGGTGTATTATTGTTTTAAAAAAAATCTAAGTAAAGGGAAAAGAAATAATACGCATGTAAATCAAATTTGCATAATTTTAATGATTGTTGGCACAGATGGCGCTTTTACTTTTTATGAATTGTTTATCACGGTTAAAAGTTGTCAAAAAAACAGCTATTTTTTTATTTGGATGCAGGATCAATTTTAGAATATTTACCATACGTTAGTTTGCACTTATTTATAAAATAAAACAGTTTTAACTATTTGCGAATCCATGACATCTATTATTATCAATTCAAGCAAACAAAAATAGCCCGAATTTATTTGTATGGGATAAGGCATCTGTACTAGTATATGTGTTCTGTGGTTGAACTAAGTGTTATATTTCAGCTATCTAAAGTTAGGTTTGCTAGCGGCGAGACACGGAGTGTTTCGGCTGGAGGCGAACGATAACAACACCAATGAGTTCGAGTCAGTGTGCGTCGATCCCATCGTGCAGAAGGAGAAGTGGACGTATGCGAACAAACAATATATTATTAGGTAAGTTTGAATTGGATTACTACATATTATAAATGAGAAAGTTTGTATGTTTGTTTGTTAATCATTCAAGATGAAGTTACTGTGTCGATTTCGATGAAATTAAGTACACAGATAGGTTTTTATGTGGAATAACATATATGTTTCTTGTAGGTACTTAGGACACAGAGCGAAACGAGTCTAAAGTGTCAGTATCCAATGTGTCAAAATCATTACGTTGTTTTAAGCAAATATTATAAATTAACTATTATAAATCGTAAAGTTTGTATGTGTGCGAGTGCGTTTGTGTATGCGTGCCTGTGCGTGTAACTATGTGATGTTTGTTTGTCCTTAAAGTTGAAATGGCTGGATGGATTTCGATGAAATTTTCTACATAGTTAAACATTTTATCAAGAATAACATAAAGGCTGCTATTACAAACGATTCGAGTTACTAGTAAATGATGTTCTCCTAGCCGATTCCGGCTACGGCGGCCAATCTCATTAAGACTAGCCAACTGCGCAGGAGATATTATAGTGCACAAGTGTACGCGCAGACACAAGTGCACTCTCTATTCCTGTCACTCTCATACTCCGGTGGGACGACTTCTCGACACGACCAGTGAGAGTTAAGGCGCAGGACCGACGGCTATACGTGCTCTCCGAGGCACGGGGGTGAAACACCGCCAACTTCCCAACTCCGGGCGGTTACTGAGACTTACTATACAGAAAGACTCAATAACTAGACTTGGCCCGACCCGGGACTCGAACCCAGGACCTCCTAGTGTGCAGCCGTACTTGCTAGCCACTACACCACCGAGGCAGTTACTACTAGTAAATATTAAATACATATATCTCACCCGCCAGCGGGGCGCGCCGGCCGGACAGCATGAAGCGCGAGGCGGTGTACAACCGCTGCCACGAGGTGGTGCGGCGCTACGTGCGCGCCACGCTCGACTGGGAGCCCAGCGAGCCGCCGCGCGGCGCCGTCGCCGCCATGAGCTACTTCTACGATGTGGCTGCCGATGCCGGCATTATTGGTGAGCGGATTGAGTTGTATTCTTTTTGGTGTTTTGTGTTGTGTGGCAAAGGTAGTACAGTATAGGGTTTACATTATATGGTGATAAATACTGAGTTTAATCGTTGACGTTTTGTGTGGCAAAGGTGCTCCAATATACGCTCTTTGGTTTTTTTCTATCTTCAATATGGCAAAGGTATTACAGGTCTTCAGACGGTGTACGATGTGATTGCTTATTTTGTTTTTCTTATTCTTAATGATTAATGTGGCAAAAGTATCAGAGTAAAATGGGGGATGAATGTTTGTATGAAACCCTGTGATTAATATTAATATTTAAAAAAGTACAAAAAATATAAACAAATATTCACCTGTAGACAATTTAAGAGTTTTAAAATATGTATATAATCACTTTCTTTAAAATGATGTCTACATGGCTTTAAATATAAAAGATTGTGATTTTGACAATTTTGATCGTCTTATTGCCCTAGCCCACTTTATTCTGTTTTTGATTTTTATGAACAAATTATATCCATTTTCTTTGCATTCTTTTAATTAAATATCAAATAAAATGAAAATAAAATCGATCCACGCTATAGAGCTTTACTGAGGGCCATAGTTATCGTAGTGATCGCGACATCTGGCGGGAGAAGAAGGTAAAATTCTACCCCATTTTGGGATTATTGTTATGTGGATTATTTTTTTATTCTTGATAATTATTAATGTGGCAAAAGTGCTACAATATTCAATCTGAAATCTCTCTAAAACTATGATTGATAAAGCTGGGATTATTGATACGTGATTTTTTTATTTCTGTTGATTTTTGTGATTTTTTGTTTATAGCAAGAGGATGTATAATTTTTATATATAGGTATAACCCATTCATTTATGAAAATAAATATTTAAATCGATTCACATTAAACACAAAAATACATATATATCTTTGTTTTTTTTTTTACAATTGCTATTAATAAAACATTCCTTTACCCACCAGATGTAATGAAGGGCGGCACGGTGTCGGTGGCGCAGTACCGCGCGGCCGCGCTCAAGGCGTGCTCGGCCTCCAACGTAGAGCAGCCTTGGGCGTGCGCTGACCTCGTGTACGTCGTCACGCTGCTGCAGGACGCGTACAAGATACGTGACAACGAGCCCGTCTCGGTGAGTCGCTCTGACGATCGGGTCGTTCGTTCGTCCGTTCTTTTGTTCGTTCATTAGTTCGTTATACTTAAACGTCGAGTATATGTTATGGGGCCTCGGTGGTATTGTATTGTATTCAGCCCTTTTTTGACATCCCATTGCTGGGCACATCAACACGAGTGGGATCAGGCCATAGTACACCACGCTGGTAAGTGGTAATCTTGTTTGAAATGATTCGCACATGAAAATATCAGAGGTGTGAGACCTGGGATTTGAACCCGCTTCACTCGTTTTCCCAAGCGAGCGCGTTACCACTGTCTTTCCTCGGTGCTGTTCCTTGTCTCGGTGGTATAGTTAATAGTATGTACGGCTGCAGATCCAGAGGTCCTGGGTTTGAGTCCCGGGTCTGGGCAAGTTTAGTCTTTCTGTTAATGAAGTTCCAGTAACAGCGAAGTCGTTAAGTTAATGGTATTGTGCCTGAGGGAGAGCACTTAAAAATATTGGTCCTGATGCCTTATCACTCATAGGTCGTGTCGAAATATCGTCCCATCGGACTTTGAGAGAGAGAGGGACAGATAGTGCGCTTTATGTGTGCGCTCTCTCTCACATGCCTGCACTTTAAAATATCTCGTGCAGTTGCCTAGTCTCAGTCAGATTAGTCGACATCATATAAAATTTGAGAACATAAGTATATCAATAACAAGAATAAAACATATTATAACAAGCAATTTTTTATTGTTTTCAGTTATTTAAAAAAGTGAACGGACACGAAGTATCGTGGGCATTGGGACTCGCTTACACCAACGTGATGAACAGAATCGCGGCGAAAGCCTAACACAGTAAGATATTATATTTTTTCCATATATAATTTTAGTTAAATTCATAATCTTATAAATCAGTTAAATTTAAAATGTGACACGGCTATATTGGTATCTAGATCTATTTTTTACAATTTTGATTGAACATGTGATTTTAAATTTTAAATCTAACAATATGTTATATGGCAGTTCTGATATTTTTTCTATGACAAAGGAAATAGCAGTTTGGTTCTTTTTTGTTATTGTATTTGACATATTGATATTATTTACATATTATGTTTGTTTCAAATTTTGTTTATGTCACATTTCTATTTGATTTTTGTTCTATGGTTCTTTAAATTTTTGGTGTTAATCAATTAAATAATTTTTTATGATTTTATTCTGTGTTTTTTTTAATAATATATATTACAATTGTAATATTTTTAACAGTGATTCGTTTCATTATTTGTATTTTTATAAATATCTTTTTTTGATATTTGTAATATGTGTATTTTAGAGATATTCACAATTTTTAAAAATATTGAATTTTATATGTAACATTGACACTGCTTATCTTTTTTCTACAATTTTATGTCGTTTATGATGTGAAATTTCTATTGCAGTTTATTATTCTGTAATGCTTTTTGTAAAAAAATAAATAAATGTAAATCCAGTTTTAACTAGTTGATATTCTTTTTTTTATAAAAAAAAAACAACTTTTTGTCGACCATTTTTTATCTTCACTCATGGAGCATAGAAGTAAGGAGTTACTTATATGGAAGACGAGTCGAAAATGTGTCCACCTCTATGTTGAAAATAGATGGCGCTCGCGTACGAGGAACTACGATATGAAATTAGTTGTTGTAGAAGCGTTTTGACGGTACTTCTATGCTCCATGTTTTGACATAAGGTGAAATTGACGTATCTGTCAAAATGTACTGTTGTACTTAATAAAAAAAACAAAAGTTGTATTTATATAAAAACGCGCTGAAAAAAAATGTCTCTTCTCCTCGTCGGACCCATAATAGCTGTAAATTTGAATCTAACTAATGCCTTGAAATAAAATTTTAATCATTTTCGGTCGTAGCTATATAATTTTTTTAATTTTATTTAAAAATTTTGCGGTTTTTTTAAATCCTTAACATTAAAGCAATTCAAATTCGAATTTTTAATTAAGCTTAAGTCAAATGTGATAGTGAAAATGGTTTAAGCTACAACCGCACATACATATATATTTTTTATATGGATATAATGTATATGCAAAATAAAATTCATTTTATGTACCTACATTGTGCCTAAATATCAGACAGATAAGGTATATCATTTGTACTTAAAAAAAAATCTAATCGATTTAATTTATTTAAGAAGAATGATCTTAAAACGTTTCAAAAAAATTATGTTATGGGTAATTAATAATATTTTTAAGTATTGGGATAACTTTTGACATAATTTTTTTTTCTTTTATTTCTTCTTTTTTTCAATGGCAATAATAATAAGGGAATGCTATGTTCTACAGCCATTTTGAATAACTCAAGAATTTATGATAACCAAATAACACCAAGTTGTATGAAATTTAGCGAAAACCTTTTGTAATTTATATACAAATTTATTGCAATACAATTGCATACTAATTGTAAATTCATTTATGATTAAATGACATGAAAATGTGAATTTCAAACCGTTATACAATTTCAATTTATTATCACTTAAAAAATTGTTTAAAAAAAAATACTCAACAACATGCAGATATTTTTATTTTTTGAGTTTTTTAGCGCATATAAGAAGCACTTACATGTCTTTATTTTACTATATTTAAAAATTACAGTGTTTCCATCCTGTGCTCTATAAAAACAATGTTACTGAAAATGTCTCATTTTGAACGAAAATCCCAGTTAGACCAAATATAAATATTAAATATGTTGGGGCATTAATACACAGCACCATCTAGTTCCATGGTAAGCTACAAGGCTTGGCTTGTTACACTACACCAATAAAAACTTTAAATACATACGGACAGACAGACAAAAAAAAAATTTAAAACTGTTGTTTTCTTATAAGTACCGTATATATTTTCATACGTATTTAGTAAAAAGTTGTTATTTCGACATTACAGACAGACATTTCAATTTTATTTAGCTGTTTAGATTTATATCACTACATAGTAGACAAAGTCGCTTACCGCTGTCTGTCTGTCCTTATGTATGCTTAGATCTTTAAAACTACGCAACGGATTTTGATGCGGTTTTTTTAATAGATAGAGTGATTCAAGAGGAAGGTTTATATATATAATACATTGCAAACGCTGGCTGAACCCTACGAGATAGATCAAAATAATGTACTACAGTATTGTACGCCTTAAAAATGTCTACAAAAAAGTCCGCGATGGCTTATGTCTATCTCTTAAGGATAAAATACCATATCCATTATAATACCTAGGAACGAACCCGACCGAAGCGAGGGTAAGTCGCTCGTATTATAATAATTTCAAACAAACTCAACACATAAAGTGATAAGCAATGATTTACACAGTGAGATTATTTATAATTTGGAACAATAAGAAAAACAAAACCATCTTAGGATATTATTTTATTTATGTAAATACATATACATATATAATTACGACTGTTGGTACTTAAAATAAATGCAAATGAGGTCAGCGCCATCTTGTGTTAACTTATATGTACTAAATTGTTTTAAATTTTTTGTAAAAGACGAATTTTTCACATAATATTTATCATAAAACTATGTTAATTTTAATAGTATAAATTATATACGTATATGTAAAATTATTATTATAACTGCCTCGGTACTGTAGTGGCTAGCATATATGGCTGCACACCCGGAGGTCCTGGGTTCGAGTCCCGGGTCGGGCCAAGTTTAGTTATTGAGTCTTTCTGTATATTAAGCCTCAGTAACAGCCCGGAGTTGGGAAGTTGGCGGTGTTTCTCCCCCGTGCCTCGGAGAGCACGTAAAGCCGTCGGTCCTGCGCCTTATCTCTCACCGGTCGTGTCGAGTAGTCGTCCCATCGGAGTATGAGAGTGACAGGGATAGAGAGTGCACGTTGTGTCTGCGCGTACACTTGTGCACTATAATATCTCCTGCGCAGTTGGCTAGTCTCAATGAGATTGGCCGCCGTGGCCGGAATCGGTCAGGAGAACATCATCATATGTAAAATTATTGCATTATATGTACTTTTAAGACGACAGGTTGTATTCACTACATACACATAATTAGCACATTTATATACGTATCGTTATTTATATTGTTGTTTTATATTGGGGTCAATCTGCATTCGATACTTTTTTCCTCGATATTTTTATTAAATACAGCTTGGTTTTTTATGACATATGATATATAATTTAAAAAAAACAATCAATCAAATTAAAAATCAATCATTAAAATTAGATCGCGGTTAACAGTTTATAAATTCACATAGAAATGTGTCCAAATTAAGTACCCTCATTTTTTGATCTCGGGTAACAAGAAACAAAGGAAGATTTCCAATGAACTGAGTTTTAAAACTGGTTTATTTTAACTATATAACGATTTTACTAAGTCGAGAGATTACATATTAAGTGATATTAGAAGAAGTAAAAGTGATAATAAATGTTGTCGTTAAAAATATCGAATGCGCGGACACCCCTAACTTTACCTTTCGATTTTGGAAATGTTTAAACTTTTGCAAAGCTTCAGTGCACCGTTTTGTGTAAAGTATTTAGTGTATTGGTGTTAATGTAAATTGTACAAAATTTAATAAATGTTGGATTTTAACGTGTTGTTTTTTAATCTGTCCAATAGTCATTAAATTCATGTGACGTAATTTATGGATGGCCCGCTTATTTCGCGGATTAATTTAGATTTTTGGTTTCCGATGTTTCGAATGCTTGGAAGCATGATCACGGGAGAGACTAAGGTTTTAGACGTCTCAAAGGCGTTATTTTTTATAAACATTTTTTATTTGATACAGACAAGTATATAAAGCCTTTGAGACATCTATATCCTTAGTCTCTCCCGTAACTATGATTGCTGTAAAGCATTCGTAACGCCGGAAATCAAAAATCAAAAATTATACGAAAAGATAGATTTATTTAAAACTTTCCAAATTTAATTTTTTTTCTACGTGTACGTATGGAAATAGAAAATAGTCAATATATTAATCGGATATAGCCTGTTTTACGAGTATACAGAACTACACTTAAATCAGTTGCAGCTACTTTTTGTTACTGGGTAATTTTCTTGACGTACCTACCACACGAGTGAAACCGTGAATGAAAATTAGTTGTTTATCATTCTAATTGATTGAAAATGCACATTGGGATAAGATGTAAAAGAAAACACACAAACAAATTTTATTATTTATTAAGAACCATTCAGTAGTTACAATAAAAATGTTACACTAACGCTTCTTACGATTTGAGTCGCTCAGTCTCCTAACATGATTATAATCAAAAAGTAAATCTAATACCATGCGCATACGCAGAGAATATACACATACGTCATAATTAATGTTCTAACTTAAAAAAGTATTTAATGTATATGTCGCAGGAAAACTGTAAAATCTGGTAAATTGTAATTTTACTAGTGAAATTAGAATTTACCGGATCTTACAATTTCCCTTAGACATATACAACGAGATGCAATATTAGTTCGAAAATAAAGAAATCAGTTTGAAATATCCAAAGGTTTTATATTTCCCTATGTTAAATGAACAACCCACCCTCACATTATAAATTCTATCTATGTACGCGCATGTCTAACTGATACAGATATATCAATAACACTATTTTTACAACACTAAGTAAGTTTCTGAATGTTGCCTGGCTTGCATTGAATTAAAATTATTTAAATTATGTTAAAAAGTGATAACCGGGGTGAACCCATTTGAAAGTTAGATATGTTTATTCAATTCGCCCCTATGTTGTCCTAGAATCTAGGACCTAGATAGAAAGCTGGAAAATGGCAACATTGCAACAATTTGTACCTTTCTTTTATTGTAGGGCAACATTCAGAAACAATTTTAAAAGGCTTATCATCTAAATGAGAAAATCAATGATTTCATGATTGTATTTTAAACATTCAATGTAAGTATAAATTGTTTAAAAATATGACACGACAGATTAACTACACACTTGGAATACCTATCTAATGATTTTAAAAAGCTAATTAGGTTAGATTTGGATATTTATTAATATAAAAAGTGCGTATACAAAGCAGTACGAGAGATTCTATCACAATAAAATCATATACAAAATAATAATTGATTATCATAATAATTAATAATTTAAATATATATTTTTATTGGGATAAGGGCTAGGTTAGCATAATGGGAATTTAGGGAGTTTTTTTAATTTATGACATTTTTAGGTATGTCAACACTGGATTTTTCGAAACAGCTAACTCTATACTTATATTTTTAATCTATTTAACTATTTTATCTTATGGCTACTTGATTTTGAATAATTAACTTATCAACTGGAAATTAAACTAAGCATTATTTATTAGATTTAAAATACTACGTAACAGGATATTAATAAAGAATTATTGGTGTAAGAATAAACTGCACCAAAATGTGCCCAGTAAACTCGAAACGCTGAGTAGTTATACACTCAAAATGTTGTCAAATGTCATTAATGATTTTTAAAAAATAGAATCTTTTGTTTTGGAAACATTTTGAAGCTAGTAAAAAAAATAAAAAACCTCCTAAATAACATGATGACGAATATATCTACTATTTTTGTGTAGGTATTTAAGTATTCTCTAAGCCTAAGGTTACATAAAGTCGAACTAACGAAACTAGTCATCCATACATATTTTCTTATTTATAAGGGATTCCAAATGAGAACATATTTATAGTATATAACGCAATAATTCATCATAAATTATTATTTAAACGATTATTGTTACATAAGTCCTAAGATAGACTTGTTTTATTAAATGAAAAGAATGCAGTTCAAATTTCAAAAGCAAAAATATTTTATAATCTTTAGGGCTATTCGCATTAAATTTTATGTAATACAAAATTGTATTCAATTCGTTTTTTGATGGTTTTAAATGCATCAAATAATATTAAGAATTTCCATGCAAAGGAATTTTAAATTTTAGTAAAAGCAAGCAATGTTTTTTGATGATTGTGACATAGCAAGAAAATAGAAATATATGACAGATGACAGATCCATATTCTAATGTTGCCAGTAAATATGTAATATACTGTTATTTTACTACGTTGTTGATTCTAGATATTTCATATTTGGTACTATTTAAAGGAATTTCTCATTCTAATTTTTATAACGGCGTGGAACCTATCTACGTTTACTCAATTTGAATTTTAGTAAAACTGATACGATTAAATTGAGTTTCTCTCATTTTAATCTTAAATCACCGAAGTATTTTAAGTAAGGAGATTACAGCTTCTTGTACCAAAAAAGATAATGTTCGCCATCCTCTACCAGCAAGTCGTCGACACCTGTAATAATTTTTTTTGATAATTAAAGGTTTAATTTTATAGTTTATTTTTAAAGACAAAATAAATAAATGAAATGTACGAGTATTTATTCCTATACTAATATATGACTGAAGAATTTGTTAATTTGAATGCTCTAATTTCTGAAATTACCAGTCTGATTTTTTTTTATTGAAGAAGGTTATTTATAGGTAATCTAACATCAGGTACCGACTCTCAAGAGCGGAGCAATTAAAATAACAGATGTCACTATCTACGATGTTTTTAATATATTACGTCTCATAGGATCTTAAGCAGAATCAGGCTCAAGCTATTATAGCTTAGTCGATTAATCCTGAATATTGTTCGGTACAACCGAAGTCCAGTCAAGTTTGGATAAATTTTGTACATATACATATAAATTATGAGTTAAAACATTACATATTGTTCGGAAGCTTAATAAACGCACCCGAACGATGCGCGGTTAAGTCACTAATTCACTATTATAGAAATCCTGTATAAAAGTAAAAATTAAATAAGATTACACACCAACAGGAGCGACAAGCTGGTTGCCAGGGGGGCTGGTAGGGTCAGGGATTTCTGGTAGGCGGTACAGTAGCCAGTAGTGGTAGCCCATAGGTTCCTCCTTATGACCAGCTAAAGTATGCACGTAGTGACCATTTGGCCATTCGCTGGCTTCAAACTTGAATTTAGGGTCTTGTTCCGCCGCCATTTGCATCACATGGTAGAAGGAAATATTTCTGGAAATTAAATTAAAATACATGTCGTTATACAGCCTTAGTATTGTAAATAAGCATCTTGAAGGTGAATAACCGATGACAGGTCATTTGACTATTAGAGGGAATATTAACGCATATTTCTCTAAAAAAATATTTTCACAAGATAATTATAATTTATTTTGACTCTACTGCCACTTAAGAAGGCTGACGTTTGTCAAGTTTATATTTTTTTGGCATGTTGTGAAGTATAAATGGCTAAATTTTACATTTGTGTTGCTAGATTTGTCTAAATTGTAGTATGGTATATTTAAATATGTTAATTTATTTTTCACCTTTCTGCTAACAATTGTTTAAGCAGTCGAATTCTTTAAATTTTTCTATATAGCACCTACTGTTGTAGTTTGTTTATTGAAAACCTATCTCCAATGTTTTGAATGATTCTCTATTTTTGCCCGATATTTCATTTTAGATATCGGGAGTATTATAAAGTAAGTTTCTACAGTCTAAAGTAAACAATATAAAAATACCTCGGAGCAACCATATAGAGCGTATAATTCTCAGTAACATTCGTGCCGAGCCACAGCGTGTAAGTGAAGGAGACGTTGCGAGCATCAGAGTCATTGCTGGAGTGGCCGGACTGGTACGCCAGCTTTAGGCTACCGTCGCCACCGTTGCTATCTATAAGCAAGTACAGACTTCAGAAATATAACACTTGACTTTATACTTAAATATAAATGTCTAGAAAATCTTAATCTCATCTTAACGACCTACACATGTATCTAATTTTAGGAATAAGTTCACTCGGAACCGGTTTTTTTGGCCGGGTGAAGAATTCGGGATAGTGTTTAATAAAGCTTTTTACGATATTACTATTTACTATATGTATTACCTAGAGGCTCATGTCGACTATCAAGTAGTTTATCGCTGCAATGCGGTGGACGTACAGCAGCAAGGGACGCTGGAGTCAGCGCTGCCACCGCTGCAGCGGTCTTCGCAACGTCTCCCCAACCACCGTCTGGCTCTTGACGCTCGAGGAGCCACTTCCTGGCTGAAGGAAGACTCCAGTGCTGGTGAGCTCCGGGACCATTGTCTGAGTCTTCGAGGGCCTTAAAATTAGAGAAATAGCAAAGAATTTGGTAATAATGTATTAATTAAATACAGAAATAATGAAAATATTTTGGTTTTCCCCCTTTTTTGTAAATTGGGCTATATACCTATACCACCTACCTACACCAAATTATTTCGTTCATTGCAACAACTTGCTGAGAAACGTACGTGGCGAGTTAGACGTTTGGAGAATACGAAAAGTGATGATCTTATTAATATTTTAAATGCATGAATTTGTGATTAACTGAGTCTAAGTGTGTATTTCATACTTGCGTTCTTCACGCTATAATATATCAAACGACTTCAGTGCAATTCAAAATGGAAATGTCGTAAATTATATCGTGGATAAACACATAGTCTACTTTTTATCATCATACTTGAACTTAAAAATATTAATTGTAACTCTTTTCTAAAGGCAGTGCTAACGCGCTCCCTTGAGAAATCGAATGAAGCGGGTTCAAATCCTCAAAACCTCCGATATTTTTATGTGTAAACTTTTTTCGAGAACATCAATAGAAGTCTTACGGTGAAGGAAAACATTGTGAGGAAACCTTCATGTCTGAGAGAACCTAGCAACTTTTCGAAAGATACGTGAACTATGGCCTGATCCTCCTCGTATTGGAGGACCGTGCCCAGCAGTGGGACGTTAAAATGGGCTAAATACATAGCTCTTTTCTTACTTGTATAGCTAAAGCGGTTGTTGTCAAAGATCCAAAACTACCATCAGGGTGCTGTTGACGCGCCAGACCAGCCATCGGCCGTCGCACGAAGTGAATAAGGCTTCGGTGACGATGATCTTGTACTACGCAACGTAGTGCCAAGATCACCATTGATATAGTATCTGTTATAATAAACTTATATTAAAGACATGAAAACTTTACTAAAACTATATTTTTTAATTTTGACGTAGACGTTTCGAATGCTTTACAGCAATCATGGTCACGGGAGAGACTAAAGTTTTAGACGTCTTACAGGTCATATAGTAGTTGCAGACAATACCTACCTATAAAATAATAAATACACACAAAATAGTAATATATAAAGCAGAAAGAAGAGTTTGTTCGTTTATTTGTTTGAACGCGCTAATCTCTGGATCTACTGGTCCGATTTAAAATTCCATTTGGGAAATTTATTAAGAAGAGTAGATTATCTTACATCACACTACGATCTTCGATAGACATACAAAACACGTCGTACAAAATTATAAGACGTGGAAGGAACCGCGAGAAAACGTTAGTGTAATAAAAAATAAAAATATAAAGAACTAGCATTGCCCGCGGCTTTGCCCGCGTTCAGATGACCAAAAACCGAATTCTTAGGTTCTACATATTAGTTTACTCTTACATTGCAGTTTTTGTGTCTTTTTTCAGAAATGAGATATTTTCCCGCAATAAAAAGTATCCTATATGTTGACCCGGATAACCAGCTATCATCACACCAAATTTCATTAAAATCCCTCCAGTGGTTTTGCTGTGATGCGGTAACAGACAGACAGACAAAAATTCTAAAAACTATAGATTCGGCCTCTGTATCGATAATAATGTTTATTTCAATAAGATTTTCCAAAAAATGTTACAATTTTATTAAATGTATAGATAATAGATGATACATAATATGTGAACCTCTTTAGATCTAATTTCGTCATCTTTTGACAGTGATTAGATTTCCCTTATCGTTTTTTCGGAACTAATGACATTAGTATAAAGTTCTTACCAGTAACAATATCAATTTTACTTTATTTTATCGTTTTGAGATACTTTGAACTGTTATAAATATTAACAGTGACTTTATAAATGTACTTAATTATATATATATATATATATATATATATATATATATATATATATATATATATATATATATAAGAGAATATTTTCATTTATCATCTTCATTTACGAATATACTTTTTCAGCCATTATTTTCACTGTGTATAGAAAAAAACACTCTATAGAGTCGCTATAAGCTATTCTAGATCTGCATTATTTATGTAAATATTTATCCTTAAGGAATAACATCAGAAAATTTAACAAACGAATACTGAAAGAAAACTTTCACAATAGGTTTTATATAAAAAAATTGAAATCTTTACTTGCTCTCTAAAGGTCTGGAGTGTAAGACATTATATAACTAGCTTTCAGACCTGCGGTCTGTTCAGAATTTCTTAGATTGGTTTGGTTCTATCTATTTTGGTCCTAAATCTTAGACCTCTTAATGCACTATAACGGTCTAGAAACTTACCAAGGCTATGATCAGCTGCTGCATTTGCAATGTCCAAAAGACGCCTGATATGCCGACGTCGTACATGAGCGGCAGAAGAACAGGCAGCTAGAGTTGCATATGCAAATTCCAGGTCATGAGGAGGTTCACGGTGGAGCAGAGCAGTTACCAGGTCCCGGCCATGGAAAGATCTGGGATCCTTGCAAAGGGCTCCTAATGCGAGAGTGTAAGCGGCGAGACGACCCAATGGTGGTGGAGACTCATGGTGTCTAATGGCAGAAATATATAAAGTGATAAAATTAGTAGAAATTAGCTTTGTTTGTTTTAATTACGTGTGTTTCTTTTATAAGATTAGAGAACTTAAGATATTAGGTTTATTTGAAACAACACCCAAATCGAAATACCTTTTACTGGAGAAAAACGGAAAAGTAGTAATATTTTATTTTTAACATACTTTGTTTTATAGAATTGTTATATAGAATATAATATGTAGGTACCTAATAATTACCTTTCTGTAACATTTTTCGACATTCATAATATATAATCATGTATGTTGATTCTGGGAACCATTTTCTTATATTTTTATATAGGTACAAAATTACAAATAGGCCATTACCGTTTACAAAGGGCAGATCACAACTTTCATATTATTACTTCTCCATATATTTCTGTTTTATTTTTTAACGTACATTTAAATACAAATACATATCTATATAAACAACAAATAATTAAAACTTTATATACCTACATATATATTAGGTGAATAAATAAAAATGAAGTATTGTTAATTGATAGGCACATCAGTTGAGAACGCTTGGCCATTTTTTCCATAAAGCTCATAATATTATATACTAACTCGTTCGGACAAATAACATTTTTAGAGGAAAAAATGGAAAAATGGCCTGGAAAATTGTGAAATTCTGGCAAAACTGAAAGTTCCTTTTTCTATATATTTTTTTGTGAATTCAAATGTTACAAACCAATTGGTATATGATAAATATATTGCAATCTGAACAGGATAACGTCACAGACACGGTAATGTATTACCGTGTCACAGACGTTGGACGTTGACTCATTAAACGTACATACTACACGTAAGTTAGTAGAATAATAAAAAGAATATATTAAATCTTACTTGGACATCATAAGCAGTATTTCTATTTCCATTTGTTTCGCAGACAACTGCATCTCTAAGCCCTGTTGCTCAATTTCTTTGCCTGTATTATTCGCTAACTGAAATAAATAATTAATTTTTAACAAATCTAATTTCTAACCCTAAATCCTAATTATGGAATGATTGCATCAACAGAGATTATAAATTTAAGAGACCTTAAGAGAGACGTATGATATGAGGAACCTACTCATTAACAAAGAATCAATAAATCAGATCATAATAGGCGATATCACGTTACATATACTAAAAACATCTTTCTCCTCCTATTTGATCTAGGTAATGGTTTATTGATTTAATTGATACTTGTACATCAAGCTTAATATTAAATTCTAAAGAATTAGTAAGCTGAAGTAGCAGTGGGCTGGTCATATTTGTTGCAGATCTAATGACCGATAAATAAAACCGGTAAATATAAACCGGTAGATGGATCCTAGAGTAGAGACCACGGCTCGGCAAACGTAGTGTAGCTAAGTGGAGTGACGATATATGCAAAGTGGCTGCCAGCATGTGTAGAGTTAGAGATCGAGCTCAGAGATGTGCCCTAGGAGAGGCCTGTATCCAGCAGCGGAGGAAAGCAGGCTGATTATGATGATGATAACATCAATGTCATTTAAGTTAGAAAAAATTGAAAATACAATTTGGAAATGTTTAATATTTTAGGGTTGCATTATGTGTCATCTAACATTAAACTAATCCTTACTTGTAAAGTTAACATCACATGATGAGTATCGTTGCCCCATCCCCAATCAGAAAGGCGATGTTGTAAAAGGTACTGTAGTGCTTTCTGTATCGCCTGACCCTCGTTCAAAGTTTCAGTTTCCCAGGCCACAGTGGTGGGTGCCACTGTGGTAGTGGGCGGTTTTGTGCTTGATGTTGTAGGGGCTTCTGTTTCTGCAAATCATACACACTTTTATATTAGCAGTAGATATGAAGTATAATAACTTGTCAACGACTGCCGAGCCACAGGTGGCTCGATTAACAATTAATTTCTTAGTATTTGACCGCGAGGTGATAATAATTGGACAAAATGATAGTTTGCTATGCCTTAATGTAGATATCATATAGGGTTCTATTTTATCAGACCTTATAAAGTACAAATGTTGGTACAAGTGTTTTAATTTTGTGTTCTTATTTTAATTCTCGATAGCTTAAAAAATTTATAATCCCACAGGTTGGGGTTCAATGATTCAAAACGTGTAATGTATTCAAAACTTCAATCGATTGTTCGAAGTACCTATATATAATAACTAGCGGCTCACCCTTGCTTCGCTCGGGTTCACCTCTAGAAAAGCACAAACAGATCTATCCCACGGGAACCGTTCATTTTTCCGGGATGAAAAGTAACCTGTTGTTTGACCGGCAATATAGGGTATCAGCATGCCAAATTTTACTTAATTAGGTGCATAAGTAGTTGTGTACTAAGCTGTATAAGTTACTATAATTTTTAACTATCCCACAGAAACTCTTTAATTTTCTAGTATGAAAAGTATCTTAGATGTTGACCGGGGATATAAGGTACTACCATGCAAAATTTCATTTAAATCGGTTCAATCGTTTTGGAAATTAGCCCGTACAAACAGAAAAACAGACAAACAGCTCGCTCGGGTTCGTCCATACCTACGAATATGTTGTATTATCTCTTTAACCATTTGTCCAAATTATATGCAGTAAAAGGGAAAAGTCTTTTTTTTAAACATTTTAGACGATAAATTTACTTATTTTGATAAGAATTCATAATTTTTGATAATATGACCAATAAACATGACCTACCGATTTAATTTATTTTTTTAATATAAAAAAACTACTTTTTGTGACTTAAATATAAAAGTTAGACATATGCTGTCGTGGACTTTTTTTGTAGGCATTATTAAGTTCTACAACTTTTCTCTAGAACATAATCATATATCTCTCATCGTTAAGGCAGCGTTCGTAAGAAACGTTTTCGTTCGACCGTTTTTTCTCCGACTTACTTTGCAAATCCGACTATCACGAAAAACCCTTTTCATTTTTCGGGTAAATATATAGCCTATGACATTCAGAAAGAACGTGGCTTTCTATTGGTAACAGAATTTTGAAAATCCGTTCAGTAGATCCAGAGATTACCCCCTACAACGTCACAAACTCACAAACTCACAAGATCACAAACTTTACTTCTTTATAATATTAGTATATACAAGTAATATTTGAAGTCTCGAATTTAAATTATACAATATAGGGGAAATGCGTGTAATATGATCCTTCGAGGTAAAACGATTGCCCACCGTATACGAATAACTACTAGCGACATCAATCCAAATACACAATAAACGTCATCCCTGCAACTCTTCCAGTTGCCTCTCCGAGTGTCATGGCGGTGTGAGCACTTATCGTGGTTTTATTAAAAAAAAACGTGCTTCTAACCTAATGTAAGTCTATTTTTCGAGTTTCATTACGTTAGTATGTTAAGATTTATTGAAATATTGTTTTATTGGCGGATTCCATTAACGTTCAGCTATATTTAAGCAATGTTTAAATACCGCACGTTGTATTTAAAGGTTATATTTTGATCGATGTCTTGAAATTTGGTGTTTGAGGTGAAATGATCCCTCTTCGTGTGCATAAAACGATCCCTGGAATCATATTACCCCATTAGTTTTTTTAAAAACTTTTATTTAACTTGTAATGTATGTCGGTAAGTATATATGTATGTATGTTTGTAAAGGTCAAATTTTACATTTGACCTTAATTTGAACGTTAAATTTGACCCACTTTCCGATGTTCGATTGAGCTGAAATTTTGCATACTTATGTTAGTCCGTTGAAAGTGCAATATTATGATACCATCTAGCTGATCTGATGGTGGAGCCAGGGTGTAGAGACTGGAACTACTTGATGGCAAATGGTACGACAGTTGAATTTGGGCTATTATTTTTTTATCATGAGTAATTTCCATTATATATGATGACGAGGGTCTGAAGATAAAGCTAAAAAATTGCCACTGGAACTCCGCTTTTATATCATATTAATGGAGTAATGTAATAAATTGATGGGTTTGATTTGTTTTAAAGTTTATTTTATTCTTTTTAGAACATTTAAATTAAAGCTTGTTTTTAAAAAAGTTTTTTTACTTTGTATTATTATTTGTACAGATCATGCCGCAAGTTTACAAACGTAAACCCATTCCTCGAAATTGGCCTGAGAAATAGTCTTTATTGTTTTTTTAATTATGAAGAAAAGTTTATTTGTTTATTTATATTTTGTTAGTTATGTTTGTTACAATTGTTTAACGTTTAATTTTGTTGATTTAATAGTAAAAAAATGATCTCTAATGTAATTCAAGACTTAAAATGTTATGTATAGCACTCTTAAATATTTTTGTTGCTTTAAGCAATACATATGATTAAAATAAACAGCTGGGTGTTTTATTTTGTTAATATTAAATATTGTAAGGTATAAAATGATACCTGGGATCATTTTAACTCTTCCCAGGGATCGTTTTATACACGTGTATGTATAAAACGATCCCTTACTAAACTTGTGTTTTTGTCTAAAACTTTGAACACAGTAAAGATTTTCCCTTAAGGGAATCATTTTGCACGCATCTCCCCTACTCTGTGTAATTATACAACGATTATCCATACTAATATTATAAACTAGCAGAACTCGCGGTTTCGCTCGCGCTAAAACTATAACAAAACTCTAAAATGTGCGTTCCATAAAACTTTCATCCCCTATTTTGTCCTCTTGGGGGTTGAATTTTAGAAAACGCTGAAAAACGTAACTCATTTTATGCCGTACTCAATTCATACGAAATTTTATGCAATTATATCCAAGGAATAAAAAGTTTCATACAAACTTTTTTCCCCTATTCCACCCCCTTAGGGGTTGAATTTTGAAAAATCCTTCCTTAGTGGATGCTTTCGTCACGTCACTAGCAGAACCCGCGGCTTCGCTTGCGCTAAAACTACAAAAAAACTAAAATCGTAGGTTTAATACAAACTTTCATCCGTTATTTTACCCCTTATGGGATGAATTTCGGAAAATGCTAAAACACGTGTTTAATTAATTGTATTCAAAAGGATTTGTACCAAGTTTCATGTAATTCTGGTCATAAATATTTTTTGGATTGTATTATAACGTGTTTTCCCGTGGGAAAAAGTAGCCTATATTATTCTCCAGCCATCCAACTAT
The DNA here is from genome assembly GCA_951806755.1 of Brenthis hecate. Classification (NCBI taxonomy): domain Eukaryota; kingdom Metazoa; phylum Arthropoda; class Insecta; order Lepidoptera; family Nymphalidae; genus Brenthis; species Brenthis hecate. The sequence continues at coordinate 10,076,816 of OX638249.1, read as the reverse complement.
CTCCACACAAAAAATCACGCCAAGCCGTTTCAACGTGAAAGAAATACAAACAAACAAACAAACAAACACACTTTCACATTTATAATATTAGTATGGATGTATAGATGTGACGTGAAGTAACTCTGTTTTTACCTTTTCACACTTAAAACATTAAACGAATTTCGATATTTGACAAAAAATAGATCGCATCCGGGAATCGGATATACTCGTAGTAAATAAACAAGTATTAAAAATTTCTTACCAGTTTGGCCGTTTACCGCAGCCACTACCACCAGCAGCGCCCATAGCATGAACGAAGTTAGACCAATTCTTGACATGTTCACTGAAACAAAAAAAAAATAATAATTATTATATTACGTTTGCGAACCTTTGCGAAAATTATATAATTTTTGTACCGCCCTTTGAGAAACTTTCTGATACAGTAGCGTCAACATACGAAAGATGGCGCGCGAGTTACGTGAGATAACTTGAGATAATAATAATTGTGCACAGGCCGGTTTTAAATCGAGTATCGTCAACAGTCAACTCTTATAGAAAACTGGCGACTCACACTCACTTCGCTCGGGTTCGTCCCTCCCTAAGTTGATTCCCCATATAAACTTTTATCCCCAGTTTCACCCCCCTAAGGGATGATTTCCGAGATAAAAACTATCCTATGTATTTTCCAGGGTGTCAACTTATTTTCTTACCAAATTTCTTCTAAATCGGTTCAGTAGATCCAGAGATTACCCCCTACAACCTCACAAATTTTACCTCTATATAATATTAGTATAGTTAATAATAAACCTAATAAAATAATAATACTCTTTATTAACAATTACAAATAAGATGAGTACAATAGTAGCACTCTAAAAATAGTATAAGAGTAAGAAAGAGAGAGTAACAATATAAGAGGTGGCATTAACGCAAAAACAGCAATCTCTTCTAGGCCTTGAGATTTATTGGTATAGCAAAGAATAGTATAAAAGGAGACTGTTAATTTATTTTAATTTTTTACATTGTTTATATCTATAGTTTAATCTTCTAATTTGTTTCTTTTTGAAACAAATTTATCAATCAGTTTCATGAAAGTTTAATTACTTTTACTGCTTACTACTTCTATTGAAAGTGTTAGTAGCATCGATGGTTTTATCTGATGGATGGGAAATTTCGCTTTAAAACACAATGGAACACGTAGTGATGTCTGATGCAAAATATAGTTATTCCGTTCGAAATAACTATATTTGCGTCAGACATCACTAGCAATTTCAACAAATTGTAGGTACCCAACTTAGTAAGTTATCTTGAGCGCAAACTTTCAACAACTAGTAAAGTTCAATTTAAATATTTAACGTAGAATTGTTCCCAATGGTTTAAGACTCTTAATAGAACAAACTAATAGAAATACGAAATTCTTCAGCCTTTCTTTCAATAATATAAGTTTTAAACTTCTTTAGGCGTGACTGAGGGAAAGGGTAGGTCAATACATTGGGAAAATGAGTGTCGCGGAAGTAAGAGTCAAAATCTTAATAATTAAAAAAAAAACATTATATTTATATTTTTATAATAATCATTATCATTTATAAAAATACATATTGATTATTAATAATTTTATATTAATTATTAAGTACTTGGTTCATATAATACTTTTTTAGATTTACGCGAATATTTGACATTTTAAATAAAACAATTTTTTCGGATTATTTCGGGGATATATTTTGGATTTTTGGTTCCCGACGTTTCAAATGTTTTACAGTAATCATGGTCACGGGAGAGACTAAGGTATTAGACGTCTCAAAGGTCATTATATACTTGTTACATTGTCTTTTTTTTCTGTCAGGAAAAACCCTGTTCCCGGGTACCCGCTCGCCAATGGGGGATGCGAGACGGGCTATGTGGGGCTCCTGCCGCGCAAAGATAGTAAACGCGCGACAGCCTACCCACTAAAAAACCTGACAAAGCACCTCCATCGCCTTAAGGCCGGGGCCACGGGTACCAAAGAGACTCCTCCGTGACCCCGACAGCGAGTGCCTGTTAAGGCCCGTCCTAAAGTCAGGGGCTGAGATGGTCGACCACCCCTGACGGCCTCCTCAGCCAGAACGCTGGACGGCCAACCTCCCCAAGTGGACCGCCCTCTGGCACCTTCACCCCCACCGAAATGGGCCACCCCACATCCGGCTGCAGAGGACAGGGAGAGCGGCAACAACACACCGACACTCCTCTTGCCCTGCAGCTCCACCGCGTCCGCCATCTAGCGGTGGCGGCCCCGCCGAGGCCGCGGAGGGCAGTGAGAGTGGCGCACCGCAATACCAGCACTTCTCTCCCGCCGCGGCCCCTCTCCTGTCGGTCACAGGCCTGTCACCACAGTCCCGCAACCGGCACCCCCCGATCCGATCGCAGAACCGCCAGAGCGGTCCCACCACGGGTGGCCGCAACGCCATTGGCCGAACCTTTCGGCTCAAGGCCTCAACGAGCGGCCCCCACCAAGCCATTTGGTCCGCGCCGGTTTACTCCGGTTCCACCCGCTGGCCCTAAGCGGGTGGCATGCCCCTATCCGCCACCCGGGGGACGCGCCCGGTAGGAGTTGGCTTCTCCCCCGAGAATTACAGACATTGCCTACTTTTTAGGACCGGGAACCAAAAATCAAAATAAATCCGCGAAATAATTCGAAAACATAAGTATGATTACTTATAAAAATAAATATTTATAACTAATGATAAGAATGAGAGATTTATAAAAGTCATTATATTTACATATATTTTGATTTGTTTTAATTTATTTGCGACTAGCGACTCACCCTCGTTTCGCTCGGATTTGTCCCTACTTACGTTTTAACGTTTACTATAGATTTCTCAGAGAGGAGATATTTTCCCTCAGTAAAAAGTATCCTATATGTTGACCCGAATAACCAGCTATCATCATACCAAATATCATCAAAATCCCTCCAATGGTTTTTCCGTGATGCGGTAACAGACAGACATACAGTCAAAAATTTTAAAAACTATAGATTCCGCCTCAATATCGATAATGAGGTCTATTTCAACAAGATTTTCAAATTTATATTTATTATACAGATTCGGCTTAGTTACAATTTTATTATAGGTATGTATTGATATCTGACACAGCGGCAAAGAAGTTTTACTTCAACCGCGCGTAAAGTTTACACGCACTAATTTTTATTAATAAGTGGTAAGGCAGTGGTAGCCCAGTTGTAACGCGCTCGCTTGGGAAACCAAGTGAAGCGGGTTCAAATCCTGGGTCTCACATCTTTGACATTTTCATGTGCGAATCATTTCTAACATGATTACCACTTGCCTTACGGTGAAGGAAAACATCGTGAGGAAACCTGCATGTCTGAGAGAACCTAGCAAGTATTCGAAAGACATGTGAAGTCCGCTTACCCGCACTTGGCCAGCGTGGTGGACTGATTCTATTGAAGGGAGGCCCGTGCCCAGCAGTGGGACGTTAAAAAGGGCTGAATACAATTTTTGTTAATGTTAAATCGTATTATAATAATTTAAATATCTCCAGATAAATCTTTTCCGCGGGAATATTTAAAAGAAACGATTTATGTGAAACCGTATAATTTGTGCAGGTGAGGAAACGTCTACTGAATATTTATACCACTCTGAATATGTATGAGCACGTCGTTTGTTCTTGTTCTCGAGCGAGGCCACGAAATAAGCGGTACGCCTTTGGTTTATGTTTTATTTTTAAATAAAAGAAAATATTTTATCATCGATCAATTACTTTCATTTTGTTACTCTCGTATAATATTTTTTCGATCGATTTATTTTACAAATTTTTTGGTCTTAATGAAAATATTAAAGGAATGTAGTTTTGTTATGGACAATTACGGTCCTATATGTCCATATTAGTGACTCACCCTTGCTTCGCTCAGGTTCATTCCTAGGCACGTTTTAACGCTTAGTATGTATGTATGGAATAGATTATTTTTCAATTTTTTTTTTCGTGAATTTTTTCGACGTTTTAATTGTTATTCTGCTATTCGAGATAATAATAAATTCAAAGCATTTTACTTTTTTTATGGACGCACTCGACGAAAGCGAGGGTAAGTCGCTAGTACTGAAAAAAAACATACATACATATATATATATATATATATATATATATATATATATGTATATATATATATATATATATATATACGGTTCGTATTCAATATGAATTCAAGTGCAACTGATTATGAACCCGATTAACTATTGGCTGATAGAGAGTCTGCAGTCTGCGGGGACTTTTACCGGAAAAAAACCCATACTTTTATTAAATATAAGTAAAACTATGGAAGCAAACAATGTGTAAACATTATATTCTCTTTGAGTTGCAAAATCTCTTAGTCATTTTAAATCCCATAAATATTATAAATGCGAAAGCTTGGATGAATGTTTGTTAGTCAATCACGCCAGAACGGCTCAACGGATCTGGCTGAAATTTGGCACAGAAATATATTAGATTATAGTCTGGAATAGTACGTAGGCTATTTTTTATCCCGGAAAAATATATATTGATAGATTTGTTTTTGTTTTTCACTAGGGACGAACCCGAGGGAAGCGACAGTGAGTAGTTAGCAAATAATAAATTTAAAGCATTTTTAAAGTAAAAAAGTTTTATATAACAACATATTTTTTTAGATTAGACCTCTAGGGACAGGTCGCTTCGAGCATTATTATATTTGCCCTTGTATAAAATGCTTCACTGGCCTGAATTTAAAATGAGGCAATTTCCACTTATAACTAGCGACTCATCCTCGCTTCGCTCGTGTTTGTCGCTAGGTACGTTTTAAATAGATATAAATAGTTATTAGCCAACGTTAGCCATATAATTTTTTTTTTCGTTAATTTTTCTGATGTTTTAACACTTATTATCCTGTTCCGGACTAAGAGAAATCCAAAAATTCAAATATCATAAAAATTGGTCCAGCCGTTCTTGAGTTTTATGTCACGTCACATGGGAACGCAATCGAACGGGATAAAAAGTATCCCATGTCCGTCTCCTGGTTCTAAGCTACTTCCCCACCAATTTTCAGCCAAATCGGTTCAGCCGTTGTTTAGTTATAAATAGTGTAAATAACACGACTTTCTTTTATATATATAGATTTATCTTATTTTATATTTTTTCTCTTTATTAAAAATTAGCTGAATTGGTCGAGCCGTTCTCGAGTTTTGCGCTTAGCAACATTCATTTTTATTTATATAGATAGATGAACAAAATTAAACTTTTACTTTACCGTTTAAATTCGTTTAATAATTTAATTTTAAAATAAAAAAGAGTATGTTTTTAAAGGTTCCGTACTTCAAAAGGAAAAAAACGAAAATAGATTACTCGTGTGTTAATAAAAAAAATGTTGTGTCATCTGTACATATAATAAAATTGTAACTGAGTCGAATCTTTACATTAAATATTTTTTGGAAAATCTTATTGAAATAGTCATTATTATCGATACAGAGGCCGAATCTATCGTTTTTAGAATTTTTATCTGTCTGACAGATTTTAATGAAATTTAGTATGATCATAGCTAGGTTATCCGGGTCAACATTTGGGGTACTTTTTACTGCGGGAAAATATCTTATCTCTGAGAAATCTATATTAACCTTAAAACGTAGGGACGAACCCGAGCGGAGCGAGGATGAGTCGCTAGTTATACCTATATATAAATAAATAAATATGTCAGGATATTAACACACAGCGCCATCTAGTTCCATGGTAAGCTACGAGGCTTGTGTTATGGATAGCAGATAGTTGATACATTATACATATATAACTTTAAATACATACATATTATAAATATATACATAGTATATATGTGTACCATGTGTCTATCGTAGATTTGTCTGTAGGTTTTTAATACCTACAATTTTTTGTACATTTTAATGTGTCTCTTAAGTTTTAGCTAGCGTTAGCAGTGTAAGCGTACGACAACAGTATTTTCGACAAAACGCCGTCATAGATATTTTGTACAAAATACTTACAAATTATTACACAAACCTTCCTCGTCTATTGATCTTTATAAAAATTATGTGAAAACCGTATCAAAATGGTTCAGAATCACACTACGGACCACAACAGCCAAGTCTAAGGAAGCGGAAAAACAGACAGAAGCAGATCCTAGAAAAATCTAGAAAAGTAGCCTATATGTTGACCTGGATAACCAGCTATCATCAAACCAAATTTCATCAACATTTGATTAAAGAGATTAAAGAGGGTTTCTCAGACAGATAGACAAACAAAAATTCTAAAAACTATAGATTCGGGCTCTGTATCGATAATAATAAATAATTTCAATAAGATTTTTTTAAAATGTTTAACGTACAACTCAGTTAAATTTATTATAAGTATGGCATGGAAAATATACTTAGGAAAGTACTGGAGCAAAGCGAGGGTAAGTCGGTAGTAACGTTGATATAATATAATACCATTTTATTTCATCCCTTCATTAGAGAAAACGAGTTGTTTCTCATATATTTTGCTAGCCGTGGGGGAAATATGTAGTAACGTCATTAGTTTAAGAGGCAAATACGAACCAAATGTGTAATTGCTTAATTATCGTTAATTTTTAATGGCATTTTAGTAAAATGACCAGTTTATTATTTTGTAGTATAATATGTTCTAGCTTAGTATAGATTATTAGTTTGTTTGAGGTGTAATCAAATTCCTTTGATTTTTGTTGATTGAATGAGAGTATTAAGTTCATTTATAACTTGTACGTTACCCGAGCTTAGTATGTAAATATGACCCTACATAGATTTTATGCCTATATAAGCTTTAAGGCCCTATAAAAGAGGTCCTATATTTTTTTCCTTAGGGCAGAATAATTACTTTTAAAGTGATTTAAAAGTCGGTGTACATTTTTAGTTACGAAGTAAATATTAAAATTCTCCCTTTAATTCGAAATTGCCAAAAAGATTTAAATACGAGTCTTATTATACAAATTACAGTTTGAAACAAAGTTACCTTTCATAATATTCGCTGTTCGAGTTCCCAAGAAATGCTCTACCCCGTTACACGCGTTTTCAAATAAAGTGGGATGTTTATTACTTACAAAATTGTTCAAGGGGTTGAAGTCATACATTATGTAGTGCTTATCACATTCCAGTACTATTATATAAAAGAAAGTGTATGAGTACGTATGTTTGTTACTTAAACAAAGAAACTGCTGACAGATTTGGACGAAATTTAGTACGCGAAATAGCCTACTTCTTGGAATAAGACAGGCTAACGCTAGAATTGCGTTGTGCACTATAATATCTCCTGCGCAGTTGGCTAGTCTCAATGAGATTGGCCGCCGTGGCCGGAATCGGCCAAGAGAACAACATATATGTACATATTATAATACAAATTAACTAGTGACTTCAGTCTCTCTCTGAACTGAACTCGGAACGGGGGTTCCGGTCGTCCCTATATTTAGTATAGAATTCTCAGAGATGAGATATTTTCCCGCCGTAAAAAGTATCCTATATGTTGACCCGGATAACCAGCTATTATTATCCATCAAAATTTCTCCAGTGGTTTTTCCGTAATGCGGTCACAGACAGACAGACAATAAATCTCAAAACTATAGATTCGCCCTGTGTATCGATATTAATGTCTATTTCAATAAGATTTTCCAAAAAATATTTAATGTACAAATTCAGCTTAGTTACAATTTTATTATATGTATACATATAAAGAAAAGTCAACGTTTTTGAGTCAAGTCTCAAAAGGCATCTTAAGGAGTTTAAGGAGGCTTCACTTATATATAATTCATAATACGTGTATGAAAACGTCTATGGCTTACCAAATAAATTATATGTAATGTTACACGGCAAATTTATCATGTGAAAGTGGAATGCCAGAGTCTCAGATAATTATCCAAAAAGTTAATATGGTATTTTTTTTAAAAAGGTAATAATTATAACCACAGTAAAAAATAAAATAAATAATATTAAATATTCAAACATAAAATTCATTGGAATTTTAAAAATTGATTAAAATTAGATAAACATTGTACGGTACTTTAGTGCCATATTTGTATTTTAGAAAATCGTTGTATAATTTTGTGGGTAGTTGCTGTTTGTAACGACTATATAATGATCTTTCCGACGTCTAAAATCTTAGTCTCAAAAGCATCCGAAACGTCGGGAATCAAAAATCAAAATAAATCCGTCAAAAATCCAAAAAGATAGCTTTTTTTAAAATTAGCGACTTACTCACGCTTTGCTCGCGTCTGTAGGTACGTTATAAAGATCTTATATATAAAAAGTTTCATGTACAGATTTTATTCTTTATTTTTTTTTCAGTTTATATGTACTGGTAGGTAGGTACTAGGTGGTCTTTTCATTCTCAGAAGAATTATTTTACGAAACAAAAAACATCTATACATAAAATTATCTATACTTAGATGTTTTTTGTTGCTATGAAAACATGGGTTGCATGCATGCCTTTTCTTCAATAAATACTATCAAAATTTCTAACTCTTTAACCGACTTCCAAATCATTTTTTTATGTATGTTCACCGATTACTTGAAGACGCCTGAACCGATTTGGAAATTATTTTTTTTGTTTCAAAGGGTATACTTTCCAGGTGGTCCCGTATAAATTTTATCAAAATCGGTTTTTAAAAAAATTAACAATAAATATTTTTTTACAATAAATGTTTAATCGAATATGTTATTAAAAAACGTTCTTCTTACAAATTACCTGCTTATTACGTGTACACTAAAAATGGAAAAATAAAAACTAAAAAAAAAACCGACTTCCAGGCACCTAATCAGATATTTTCGAAGTCGGTGCGAGCCTACAATATTTTAAGATATGAATATCTAATAGGTAAATATGTATTTTACGTATAAAATATATTAGATTTGCTTTGCATCGGCTGGTAAATTTAAGAAAGTTTTATAGTAAATACGTTATTTGATATCCCAAAACAAAATATGTCGGTAACGATGAAAGTTCAAAATTTTATATCAAGAATTGGTAGTGCAACGAATCGAGATGCAATAAAGCCACTGCACTGGCCAAAGCCAATATCGGACTATCCGATTGTCTTTGACTTTAGAAATACAGGTTAGGCTTACGTTATTCATATGACTGCAAATCAATCACGGCCCCGACAACACAGATTTGGTTTTCCGCATCCCTATGTACCTATTTGTTTATGTTTAACCAATAGGTGCAGTGCCGGATTCAACCTTAGGGCCGCCCCTGGGCAATGTAAGAAATGCCGTCCCATTATCGAAATTTTGCATAAAATGGATAAAGTTTCGATAAAGTTCAATTTTTTTTAAATCTATATTAATATTATAAAAAGTGACAGTTTGTGATGTTGTCGGGGGTAATCTCTGGATCTACTGAACCGATTTAGATGAAATTTGGTAAAAAGATAGTTTGGGGCCCTGAAAAGAACATAGGGTACTCTTTATCCCGGAAATCATCCCTTAGGGGGGTGAAAGTTTGTATGGCAAATCAAGCTAGGGACAAATCCGAGCGAAGCATGGGTGAGTCGCTAGTTAAGCGAAGCTAGTAGTTGATAAATGCAGAATAGTTAATTTTTTTAAATTATTAAATTGTGGAAAATAAAAAAAAAATATCGATAATGCGATTTTTTTTATTTATCTTTTGAATTCTGGCGCCCCTGAAAATTAGCCGCCCTGGGCAACAGCCCCGAGTGCCCCTAGCGTAAATCCAGCGCTGAATAGGTGGTATATCTGATGTACTATTTATTAGTATAAATGCTAATGCTAATAATAAAATAAAAATATTTAATTGCCTCGGTGGTACTGGGTTACAATTTCTGTTTATTATATATGTAAATTCTGAGGCGAATCTGTACATTAAATATATTTTGTTTGAAATAGTCATTATTATCGATACAGAGGCGGAATCTATAGTTTTTAGAATTTTTGTCTGTTTGTGTGTCTGTGTGCTTGGGAACGCATCACGAGAAAACCACTGGGCAGATTTTGATGAAATTTCATTCAACATATAGAATACTTTTTAGTGCGGGAAAATATTTCATTTCTGACAAATCTATACTAACTGTTAAAACGTATCTAAGGACCAACCCGAGCAGAGCGACGGTGATTCGCTAGTCTGTATAATCTGTATAATAAATATTATAAATGTGAGTTTGTGAGTATGGATGGATGTTTGTTACTCTTCACGCCAGAACAGCTGAGCGGATCTAGATGAAATTTGGCAAGGAGATAGATTATAGTCTGGAATAATACATGGCAACTTTCTATCCCGGAAAAATATACGGTTCCCAAGGGTTAAATGTGTTGTGTTGTTTTTCTAGAGGCAAACCTGAGCGAAGCGAGTGTGAGCCGCTAATATTATATAAATGAACATAAATTATCTATAAATAAAAAAACAAATAAAAAAAATCCCTCAAACTATACTGGGTCTGGTAGTAATTAGTAAGTACTATTTCTCCTTAAACAAATTGGTTATTTAATATCAAAAACCTACAAAATAATCTCCGTTCATAAGGAAAATTATTGGAATCCTGCACGTTATGTCATGTCCGATGTTTGTTCAGTTAACGACCGTCCTGGCGCACCAAAGGTGTTGGTATTGCATACTGCTTGCCCTCGTATATTTCAGCCACCCTAAATTACATAACTTTAAACACAGCAATTGGAATTTAAATGTTCTAGCAAACACCATATTATTTATTTGATTACTGAAAGCTTTGTAGGATCAAAATGAGTTAAAATGACTTCGTTATATAATTGTTGTCGAAACACGCGTTAATCATTCAAGTTTGATTCAAACTTGGCCAAAGATATTATACAATGGAATAATAACATACCACTTAAGGCAAAACATGGTATTTGGTACTTCCAAAAAACTAATAAATAAATAAATATGGTGGGACATTAACACACAGCACCATCTATTTCCATGGTAAGCTACGAGGCTTATGTCATGGATACCAGATGGTTGATACACTACACATATATAACTTTAAATACATACATACATACATACTATAAATATAAACACCCATGAATGGAGTACAAGCGTTCGTGCTCATCACATGAATGCCCCCAGCGGGACTCGAACCTGCGACTGCTGGCACAGCCAGTATGGTAACTACAAACTGAGCCAAATGTTAACTATGATCCCTCTTCTATACCAAAGTGGAAATATTAAATAGTGTAGCTAAATGGAAGTGCTTAGTTTCACCCAATATCCATAACAGAATATGCTGTTTTGCAAACAATTTTATAACTATTTTGTAGAATTTACTAGTTGTCGCCCGTAGCTCTAGTAGCTTTAGTAAAGGTAAAACAACCTACCTACATAATGTATCGCTTTCACTACATTTCTTCAGTGATATCCTGTTAGACTTGATTGAAACTTGTACAGCCTATTTAGTTATCAGAAACCAAAAGTTCTTGTCAAAATGAGTTCACCTTTTCCAGAGGTGGGTACACACAAAATACAAAAAGTAGACAGCAAAAATGACAAGGGCGTTGATGCTTTCAATAAAAGCTCAATATGGAACTATTTTGAAATCACAGAAAGGTATGTTTATTTATAAGCATAGATTTATTTTTATATAAATTGTTTCGTGGCTCCATTTATTTCTCGATGTTAAGTCGCGATGCGAAGACAATTTATTTGTTCGCGCAACGATCCGTGTGTGATCTGACGTGTGATTGATGAGCCTCTTCCGCTAACTTCGGTACATTCTTTTTAAAATGGCGATGGATTATGTGGTAATATTGTGTTGTAACTGTAGACTTGGAATAATAGATAATAAGACATTTTTAATATAATTTTAGACTGAGGCTTACATAAAGTATTGTGGTAGTCAGTAAATAATAAATATTATAATGTTATATAAGTTTGTTTGAAGGACAAAATAAGTAGATTATTTAGAGACGAGACGAGAGATGAGGCGAAGATATATCTAGTCCTTACTAAATCTACACTAAAGAGGAAAGATTTGTATTTTGTATATTTGTAACGAATAAACTCTAAAACTACTGGACCGATTTAGATGAAATTTAGGGAGATATTTTGAAACCCTGGAAAGAACATAGGATATTTTTTATTTCGGAAAAAGGTCCATCCCTTAAGGGGATGAAAATGGGGATTAAAGTTTGTATCGGAAATCAACCTAGAGACGAACTCGAGTGAAGCGAGGGTGAGTCGCTAGTAATATTATAAATATGAAAATATATAATTTGTTTGTCTTGCTTTCACGCCGCAAAACAACGATGGATTGACGATTATTTGTATGAAGCTAGTTCAAGGACTGAAGAATGACATGAGCTACTTTTTCTGCAGGGAAATATCTCATTTCCTCAGGCAAGTAGGATAAAACTCATATATAGAGAATTTCAATTTATATGGTTTTCTGCGGGAAGAAAAGAGGCTTCGAGAGTGACATAGGACTTTTGTTGACATAGGCACGACCAGAGTAAAACGAAGGGATATCTAGTATATAATATTTTATTCAATTTCCAAAATCACAAATAATTAAATTTGCAAAAATTGAACAATTTAAAGCGTATCGCAGAAGTCGATTTGGGTTACCCCAGGTGAAGGTAATTTTCCGTCTAGCGCGCTAATTGGCGGGACCAGCGAGCGGATCGCTTATTTCATTAGATATTACTGCCTGTAAATATCGTTATGTAAAGCGTCAGTTGGTCTGAGAACACTCAATATAGTATGTTTGCCAAATTTTTTATACTTAAGCAAATCATTTCGCTTGTGTGTACAACAGTATTTTTGAATTAGCTGTGACGTTTTCAGTTGACACCTCTGTAATAATTCATATTTCAGCTAAATTGTGTGTTTTACAAAAACATGTGTGTACACTTTATGTTTATTTATGTACGAGTACATATATGTGGATAGGTAGATAGGTTGTATGCCAAGCATTGTATTTCAGACAGATATTTCTTTTTTAAATTACGGTATATCAAAACCATATACTCGTAGTTATTTCAAATTTTGTACTTTGCAATTCGCTATATTTTAAGCAACTTACTAGCGATCCCTTACTAGGCAGTACTTATCAGTCACGGCAGTACCCACGTTACCGTCGTGTCCCACAATAGTTTATTATAATCCCATCAAAACATAAATGTGAAAATGGGAGCCAAGTTCAATGTTAAGAATAAGCGTGGTTGTCAACTTCACCGACAAAAGAATTGAGATATAAATGGGTGCCAAGTTCTGTAGATAATCCTGAATTTTTTTCATAAGAACATATAACATTCTAAAATAAACTTAAAATACAATTTCTTGTTCTTTTCTGCTGACTAGGTGTTAAGCTATAATTGCTATTATGTATTGGAAGGCGCAAGCAAGGTGTTTTTAATTTCTTTTGCAAATTTTAAAAATTTACTGTTTTCGGATTTTTCCTTTTGTACCCATATGATTACCTATCCGGACACTAAATTTCAACTTTCTACGTCATCTGGAAGTGAGTTAGGTTTTACTACTATATGTCAGTCAGTCAGTGATAAAAATGACGATTTTTAGACGTTAATATCTCAATAATCGTTTGAGCTGTATTTATGAAATTGGGGATTCTTGTTAATCTAGGGAAATTTAATAAATAAACCAAATCTCATGAGCTTATGTTAAATAGATTTTGAGTTATTACGAGGTGAAAAGTGGCTCCAAATGGTTCTTGTAAATGTACACACGGTGCTGCGTCGCCAATTCCTTTGGCTTGAAGTTGGCTGGACACGCTGCCGCGTGTCTTGATATTTTATTAGACTGATATTAAGGCAGTGGTTGCTCAGTGGTAACGAGCTCGCTTGGGAAACTGAGTGAAGCGGGTTCAAATCCCGGGTCTCGCACCTCTGATATTTTCATGTGCGAATCATTTCTAACATGATTACCACTTGCCTTACGGTGAAAGAAAACATCGTGAGGAAACCTGCATGTCTGAGAGAACCTAGCAAGTTTTCGAAAGACATGTAAAGTTCACCAACCCGCTCTTGGCCAGCGTGGTGGACTATGGCTTGATCCTCCTCATGTTGATAAGAGGCCCGTGCCCAACAGCGCGGCGCGACGTTAAAAAGGGCTGAATACAATTAGACTGATATTGATCGATTTAAAAAAAAGTAGAATTTGAGATGAATGTATGTTTTATGCGATATCTTAATATTGTAAAAAGATTTGATTTATTTAATATTTATTAGTGAAAAAAGGGGGCTAAAAATGATCCCGTATAAACTTTAAGTAAACATTTAGCTCTAAGCGTGAAATAGTAAGTACTTTATAGTTGAACTTTCAGCTTAGAGGTAAAAATTTTATGAAGATCCAAGGTTGCCTCGAATCTGCAGAGCATGTGGTTCTTTATTATATAGGTTTGGAACATTTGGTTAGTACATTTTAAAAATAGTTTTTTTTTCTATTTTCTTATTTATGCTATTATTTTGACATCATTTTAAAATAATTAAGTCATCTTCTCTTAATTGTTGTTTAAATTTTGCATCAAGATAAATATAATTAGACGAGCGATGCGTTAAAATTTCGGTTCCCGTCACTTTAGCCTTTAATTTTCTGTCGGTTGCTCTAATTGAAAGGTACGCCGTCCGTGAAAATTCTTAAAATTCAGCAAACATGTTTTTAAATAGGCTTAAACACACATGGTTTTAATAGGTTTTAATTTATCTATGTCTTGCCAGTAGATCTATTAATGCGAAAAATAGCTACATTTTAAACGGAGATTATTATTTAAAATAAAACTATCTTTTCGGATTTTTTTGCGAATTTATTTTGATTTTTGGTTCCCGACGTTTCGAATGCTTTACAGCACCCGTGACCATGGATGCTGTAAAGCATTCGAAACGTCGGGAACCAAAAATCAAAATAAATTTGCGAAAAAATCCGAAAAGATAGTTTTATTTAAAATGTCAAGTATTCGCGTAAATCTAAGAAAGTATTACGGAGATTATTAATTAAATATTAGTACAATCCGCAGCTAAGGCTGCGTTCAATCTATAAAAAAAGAAACTCTTTGACTTTATATAATATTATTCATACAATTATACATAAATCGCGTTTTAAAAATAGGAGGTGGGGGGTGGGGGGTAGGAGGGTGAAAAATACTTTATGACCTATTCTCATACCTACCAAATATACAAAAAATAGATCGTTAAAATCGGTCTAGTCTACTAGTACTTTGTCTACAGTGTAGACTCTACACTAAAAAGGGAAAATAAAAACTTTTTAACAAAAAAATAAAAACCGACTTCAAAAAAGCACTAAAAAGTAAAAAATAACTGATTGATAGTTTTCATTTTCTATACATACCTAATCAAATATTTTCGGAGTCGATGCCAGCCGATACAAAGCAAAGCACACCGACGTCTATAATATTTAATTAGGTATGTACATATAGTAAATGAAAACTACCAATCAGTTATTTTTTACTTTTTAGTACTTTTTTGAAGTTGGTTTTTATTTTTTTGTAAATTTTTCTTATTTAACTAAACATCCCCCAAATATAATTAATTACTAAAATTATATAAAATATATTACTTTCATCCCGATACGATTTTTGTAAAGAAGGTTCAACCTTCATGAAGCAAATAGTTTTTATTCAACATCCACTTTCAATATGACCTTTGCAATGAAATAATATGTGAAGTAGAGAAATGCTTCAAAAAATATCTACCTACAGAACACCCAGACACGATGTGGCCCCTGGAGTTCTCCTGCCATTTGCAGCGAACCCTTGCATTTTATAATATAAATATGAAGTCAGAGTGTCGAGTGGGTTATGAATAATGTCATAGTGATGTAGCGATCAGTGTTTCACATAATCCCAAAGGCCAAACCTATTTACTCGTAGTTGGAATGTTTCAAGTGTATTTTGTGTCTTTTCTGAAGACGTTTGAGTCTTTTTCCTAGACCCGGGGATAAGACTACCTTTAGATTAAGATTTATTTTTATGTTTCATTTAGTCGGGAAAGTACCTACTATGCAATATTCCTACTACACTTTATATTAATAGCTTTTATTATTGCAACATGGAAAAGGCTATGCTCGGGGTTTCCCTGCGAGATCGAATCAGAAATGAGGAGATACGCAGAAGGACCAAGGTCACCGACATAGCCCTCAGAATATCCAAGCTCAAGTGGCAGTGGGCGGGGCACATCGCTCGTAGAACGGACGCTCGTTGGGGACGCAAAGTTCTGGAGTGGCGGCCACGTACCGGAAGGCGAAGCGTGGGCAGGCCTTCCAAAAGGTGGACCAACGACTTGGTCAAAGTCGCTGGAGTCCACTGGATGCGGATGGCGCAAGACCGGTTGTCATGGAAATCTTTGGGGGAGGCCTATGTCTAGCAGGGGACGTGTTTGGGCTGAGACGATTATTGCAAGATGAGTTGATACTCGTAAGACATTCGGTCAATTTAGTCCAAGATCCATAAGGCATTTTAAAAAAAGGTAAGGTACTACTAAGCTGATTTTTTGTGAAGAGTTTCCTATTGACACAGCCCTTTGGAGTATGGGACAAATCAAAACGAACTCCAGTTGAACATTATTTACATCAGTTTAATAATGTGTAAAACTAATAATATTACATGACATATATGTATATAAACTTTACTTTTTCGTCTTAATTTTAGTCACTAGTATAGACTTAAGCTACGTTACGACACATGCACGAAGCGAGTAATTACCAAAAAAAATTGACATAGATTCCTAAAAGTCTTGCTAGGGTATAGTGAATACATAGGGTTATAAAGTATTTCTTTATGATTACAGCAATATTAGAATGCTAAGATACGCCGTAAGCTGTAGAACAATCATGTTATTCCTCTCCCCTTTCTACATGTTCTATTTCACCTCCAATTTAGCTGGCAATTGGTTTTAAACGAGAACCATTGCCTCGAGTACACCAATGTAGTAACGTATGCAAATATGTTTATCGGCACGTGTTATATTATGTAAAATATGCATTATATCATCACTGGTTCAGCTTTGAAATGCAGGGACAATTTACATTTTTATAGCGGATCCCTTACTACTGGATTGAATCATCTCACGTAGAATATGAATAAAGTGTATGGTTTCAGGATAGCGCTTTATAAATGAGATAAATCTCAGCTTAGGGTTAATATGAAAAATGGGAGAAAATTGTAGCATTAAATATATATATATACCTAGGTAGGTATTACCTAGGTATAATGAGTACTTTAGTTTTGTATTATAACGTGATTCCCCTTTCCCATTCTCCAGCCCGCTAGCTATCTGCACACAAAAAATCACGCCAATCCGTCACTCTGTTTCGACGTAAAAGAAGGACAAGCAAACAAACACTTTCAAATCTATAATATTAAGTATGGATCTTAGAGCTCACATATACTAGGCTGGTTAAAAAGGAACGAAAACAAAACCGCATGAAGCAGTTAGTTTCTTATAGACTTTAAATGAAAGTGAGTTCAATATGAGTTTTACAGTACATAGTAATTGGAGACAGACACTTTGATATTTTAGTAATATTTCTATCCCGAGGGAAATATATACTGTTGGATATCCATGACCTTTCCGCGCAATTTAGCTGTTATATCGGTTTTTCAGGCACGTTCAGAATATTTTAATATCTGTATGAGATTTGAGACTATTTTTACCGACTGTGAAAAAAGAAGAATTGCACAATGTGGATTTTTGTGTATTTATAGTCCAAATATAGTCCCAATTAAATTTTAAGCAAAATTTTTCTTCCAAGGTGGAATATATTATTTTTAAATAATTTTGAAGTCTACCGTATTTTTTAGTTAAAAGTCATTTATTATAACTAGATCTCGCCCAGTGTTCAAAATTTGACTATTACTATTCATCTATACTAATATTATAAATGTGAAAGTTTGTGAGTATGGGTGTATGGATGTATATTTGTTATTCTTTCACGCAAAAAGTACTGAATGGATTTTGATGAAACTTTACAATAATATAGCTCATACATCAGAATAACACATAGTCTACTTTTTATCCCGAAAAAAAGTACGGTTCCCATGGGATAGATTTGTTTTTTTTCCAGGAGGCGAACCTGAGCGAAGCGAGGATGAGCTGCTAGTTACATTCAATAGCAATAAATAAAAACAAAAGAAAATCGGTTTAACAGAGAAAAAAAGTACTGAATTGTTTTGTCTCTGCCCATTTATATATAAACCTGAGAAATCATAAATATTTTCAACTTTAGTATAAAAGTAGTTTCAAAATGTAGGAGAAAATATATTTATAATGAGATGCATGTTTCAAGTGTCTGCTTGAAAATTTTAATTTGTGCAGAACTGAAAAATCTAAAACTGTATAAACTGTATAGTTTGAAATTATGGAAGCGTTGAGGGCTAGATATGCCCGGTTATATTTCTGTTTCAGGCAGTGACAGTTCAGTGGTTAAGCGCTCGCTTGGAAAACCAAGTGTAGAAGGTTCAAACCCCGGCTCTTGCACCTGATATTTTCATGTGAATCATTAACAATCTTACGGTAAAAGAAACATTACGAGAAAATCGGCATGATAGTTTTTAAACTAGTTTTTAAGAAAGATATGTAAAGTCCACTCGCACTTGGCCAGCGTGGTGGACTATGGCCTGATCCCTCTTGAATTGTAGGAAGAAGCTCAGCTGTTGGACGTTAATATCTAAGGGTTTATCACATTTTTTAAGGTAAGGTGTGTTTTTGTGACTTTACCACATTCCTTTTTAAGGTAAGGTGATAAGTTTTTCTCATTGACTTTTTTAAAACTAATCACTATATTAAAAAATACTACACATTTATTTAACTGTCCGAGCATATTTTAATCTATGCTTTTATGTAAAAAGACTTCATTTTAAAACAGCTACCATAATTTTTTAATAAAACTTTTATCTCAATAATGAATAGTCTTATCGAAATTCGAACAACGTCACTTACCTACATAACAATAATTTTAAAATGGAAATGTCGCATCTATTACATCTTAATCATCTGTTAAATCCAAATTTATTTAAAATACTAGCGCTCTCCCTCGCTTTGGTCGGATTCGTCCCTAGTTACGTATTAATGTTTAGTATAGATTTCTCAGAGATGAGATATTTCTCCGCAGTAAAAAGTATTTTATATGGTTACCCGGATAACCAGCTATTATCATACCAAATTTCATCAAAATCTGTCCAGTGGTTTTCTCGTGATGCTTTCCAGACAGACAAACAAAAATTCTAATAACTATATATTTAGCCTCTGTATCGATAATATGACTATTTCAATAAAATTTTCCAAAAAATATTGAATGTACAGATTTGACTCAGAATTTACATTATATAAAATAGACGTGTAAATAAAATAGAATTCAATTTGTTATCCCATTTTTATTTAAATATGACAGCTTTACGTACTTTCCGAGGCACGGGAGCGAAACACCGCCTACTTCCCAATTCGAACCCAGTACCTCCGTATCAACAGTCGTATCGATAATAATAATTATGACTATTTTCACAAGATTTTCCAAAAACATATTTAATGTACAGATTCAACTCAGTTAAAATTTTATTTTATGTATAGATTTGTTAAAAACTGCTATAAATAAAAACTTTTTAACAAAAAATAAAAACCGACTTCCAGGCACTAAAATGTAAAATGTAACTAAACGGAGGTTTTCATTTAGAATAGATACCCAATCAGATATTTTCGAAGTCGGTGCCAGCCGATGCAAAGCAAATCTAATATACGAGTATTTCGATACGTACAATACATATTTACCTATTAGATATTCATATCTTAAAATATTTTCGGCTCCTCCGTTTAGTTATTTTTTACATTTTAGTGCCTGGAAGTCGGTTTTTATTTTTGTTAAAAAGTTTTTATTTTTACATTTTAGTGTAGACGTAATAAGCAGGTAATTTGTAAGAAGAAAGTTTTTTAATAACATATTCGATTAAACAATTTATTTAAAAAAAAATATTGTTGAATTTTTAAAAAACCGCTCGACCGATTTCGATGTAATTTAAATGGGACCACCTGAGAAGTATACCCTTTGAAACAAAAAAAAATCCAAATCGGTTCAGGTGTCTTTGAGTAGTCGGTGAACATACATAAAAAAAAGATTCCGACGAATTGAGAACCTCCTCCTTTTTGGAATTGGAAGTCGTTTAATAAATGGTATCATGTTTATCCTCATAAATCGTTATATTATGTTATGGTTTAGACTGAATATGCGTCAAGAAGTCTAAAATTAGAGCACATTATTCCTTACTTCTACGAAAGATATTAATAATGTACGCTTCTAATAATTCGTGTATGTATGTAGGAGTAGTTCACGAGAGATTTGAATGTCAAATGAAGTTAACACGACATGTGTCAGACGTAGCACCAAATTATAGTCTAGACTAGCATTGCCCGCGGCTCCGCTCGCGTTCAGATGACTAAAAACCAAATTCATAGGTTTTGCATATTAGTATACTCTTACAATATAGTTTTTGTATTTTTTCTCAGAAATGAGACATTTTCCCGCGGTAAAAAGTATTGTATATGTTGAACCGGATAACTAGCTATCACCATACCAAATTTCATCAAAATCGCTCCAGTGGTTTTTCTGTGATGCGGTAACAGACAGACAGACGAAAATTCTAAAAACTATAGATTCGGCCTCTGTATCGATAATAATGTTTATTTCAATAAGATTTTCCAAAAAATATCTAATGTACAGATTCGGCTTCGTTACAATTTTATTATCTGTCTGTCTGTCTGTCTGTCTGTTACCGAATCACAGAAAAACCACTGGAGCGATTTTGATGAAATTTGGTATGGTGTTTGTAGATTGTTTGTTTATTTGAACAATCTCAAACACTGTAAAAATATAATAAAAAACTTGTTACATGAATAAGGGTTTAGAGATGTACGGTAGATTTTAAAGGGTAACATTAACTTGACAGTTTAAATTTATACGATCTGGCAATATTTTTTTATACGTGTTTAGAAAAGGGGTTGTTTTTGAAAGAACATTTAAGGGATTGCCATTAAAAATAATTCTTTAAAATATGTTATGTATTTTCTCTTTTACGCCACATGGTAAAAATTGAAAAAATTAAAATACCAATCAATTTGAATGATCATTGATCCATAATAATCGATATCTCTCTTCTTGACTACGGCTGGGTTATTATTTATTTTCAATAACGATTACCTAAAAAAAATCTATTTGTGTGGGACATCACGTAAATTACCTATAAAGCCCCCAATTACGACAGAGATCGTCTAAATGGCAGCTGGTTACAATACTAAATATGTGTATTTTAGATTTCAAATAATTTTAGCATTGGACGAGTCACATGTGCGGATTTAACGGATTTCATACATTTTAAAGCTGAGTGTTGAATATATGAGGTACTCGTACATGGTTAGTTGCTTCTAAGTGAGTGGCGATTGATGGAATTGAGTAACCAATCCTACTCCCATTGTCCATTACTATTCTGTCTGATTTTCTACTTGGTACACTTAAAATATTAGTTTTTAGTATTAAACCTGAAAAATACGATTTTTTACCTATTTAGGGATCGAATTTAGTCAGGAGGATATTATTACGCATAGGTTATGTTGGGTCGCAATTGTATTTTCCATATTTGTAACTTAAAAATTATGTACTTCCATACAAAATGTTAAGCCCATTTTCAGCATTTAGGCAATAAATTTTCAATAATCCTTCTGCTAATCTTCGGTATATAATAGGAAAACAAAAACGAATCTACCGCACGGGAACCGTGCATTTTTCCGGGATAAAAAGTAGCCTACATATTATTCCACACTATAATCTGTCACTGTGCCAAATTTTATCCAGATCCATTCAGCTGTTCTGGCGTGAAAGAGTAACAAACATCCATATTCACAAATTTCACATTTATATGTATATTTATATACAGGTACAGATTCTTTTGCAGAATTTCATGCTTTTCACAGCAGTTTAATATTTAAGGGTCAGAATCCCAAAATTAAATAGAAAATGTAATCTATTAATAAATAGACAAACTCAATAGTTGAGTACCTTTTTCTCCTCTGTTTGTCAATCGATTTCTTTAGTAGCTACTAATTAAAAGTTTGCACAGCATATTCCTATACGCAAGGGGATTATTTATCATAGAATCTTCCTCCACATGCCGCCTGGATTTAGCGTACGTGTTGGATACATCGTTTTAACTCTACTATATTTTATTTATTAGTGCCATGTCACAGCGAGATAAGCATTACGTCAAAGCCCGGGGTAGCTTCGTTTAGGGAAATTTAGGTAACGCTATAAATATTTGACCCTATACATATTACTTTGACTTATATCCGTACTTCCATATCCATACTAATATTATAAATGTGAAAGTGTGTTTGTTTGCTTGTTTGTTTGTTTGTTCTTCTTTTACGTCGAAACAGAGCGTGGCGTGATTTGTGTGGAGATATTTGGAGGGCTGGAAAGTGACATAGGCTACTTTTTACCGCTGGAGATTATCTTATTTCTACGTGAAAACATGTTATAATACAACCAAAAAATCATTTATGATCAGAATTACTTGAAACTTGGTATTAATGCTCTTCAAAACAATTAAATAAATACGTGTTTTAACATTTCTCGAAACAGTCCGGCTATTCAGCCGGGCGCGAAGCTGAGAATCGCACAGGAAGGTGGCCCACTTCGGTGGGCGGTGTACCATGCGGGTTGCTCCTGGTTCTTCTCTGATACCAGAGTGGACTGTGGAGCAACCCCATGGTTATTGTGGTCTGCTTCGGCAGACCTACCGTTGGGTCGACATAGCTGAGTGCGTAAGCGATGCTGCGACGCCCCATTAAGACGGGGAAAGATTTTTTGGGGTTTTAGTGGGTAGTATTGGCTTTTCTAGCCGGTGAGTCCCACACTACTACTAACCTAACCACCCGTATGTCTACAGGTGGTATGCGAAAATGCATTTCCCAATATTAAAAAAAAGAGTTAAAATTGTACATTAATTTTATGAATGACTAGCCGCTTATCCTTGCTGTGCTCGGGTACGCGCTCTAGAAAAGAAATTTTATCCTGACTTAATTCACAAATATCATCATATCGATATTATAGTTCATAAACTTTGTAGATTATTCCGCCTTTTTAATTCTGCTTATTAGTTTATAGTTTTTTAGTTTTTACTTGTTAAGTAACAAGTAAAAACTAAAAAACTATAAACTGGTTAACATGGTTTTATTAACATGGTTAACATGGTTTTCGATAATAAGCAAAAACTTATAAGTATAAGTTTTTGCTTATTATCGAAAACCATGCGAAAATCCATACAGATCTCTAAGATTAGTCCGAATGTACATACAAGTATTACACATATTAGTATTCATAAATTCATATAATATATTAGAAATTCATATTATAATTATATTATTATACATAAATTCAAATTTAACTTAATTATATTCATATTTTTCGAATAACTTTTAATTAACTTTGAATATTTTCCCGCAGTAAAAAGTAACGTATATTATGTTGACCCGGATAATCAGCTACCATTATATGAAATTTCATCAAAATCCCTCTAGTGGTTTTTCCGTGATGCGGTCACAGATAATTAGACGTACAGACAGACAAAGATTCTGAAAACTATACATAGATTCAGTCTTTGTATCGATAATAATTTGTCTTCAATAAGATTTTCCAAAAAATATTTAATGTACCGATTCGGCTTCGTTACAATTTTATTATACGAGTATGTTTAGATCAGCTATACTCAACCTGCAGCCCGCGGGCCGCATGCAGCAGCATCAAAAATCGCATTATAACATATCTTTGTTAAAAAAGTAACTAGATCGTTAACTTGGAATTACGTTTTCATTAAGACCTAAATAATTTTTGCTTGCGGCCCTCGACACCATGGACTGAAACGTGTTTGTGGCTCCTATAAAAAAAGGTTGAGTATGGCTGGTTTAGATTATATTTTTTACGATTTAACATCAGCATTGCGTCGACCGAGTTGAAATTAACAAGCAAACCAAAGTTGCTTTGCTACCATAGTAAATTCATTATTTATTCGAAAGTGCGGCTTGGCTCTCTATTAACATAAAAGATGAAAAATTTACATTATAAAATTAATGTACATGAATTTTTAATGATATAAATCTTTTATACTGGCAATTTTTCATCGTGTAATTATGATAGTGAAGCATATTTTCCCAGAAAATATATTCCACGAACCCCACGTGACTTTACGCATATAAATAGGCTGCTGAAATGACTTTAAATAAATTGTGAAGCTTTATTGTCGCCATATATTTTACACCTTTAGTGTATAAGTACCTGGGTGACCAAACTACGCTCGGCGTTTTTCGGAAAAGACATAAAAATTGGATTTTTTGAGAAGACACCTATACCTATATAGATAAATTTAAAAAGCAAAACCTTATCTAAATGCAAAACTTTATCAAATCGTTAGAGCCGTTTTCGAGATACACGAAATGAACTTATATAATTATATATGTATGATGTATATGTATATACAAGAATTGCTCATTTAATATTATAAGATATATGTAGTTGAAGAAAAATGAAATTTTATATATAAGTAACAATTCTTATCAATTACAAGCTCTTATTTAATTCACCTGTCCCGTTGTCTGTTTGTAATTAAATCTTGCAAGTTAAGTTTGAACCACTTCCCAGTGTCCGATTTCGTTGAAATTTGGCACACACGTTTGGTTCTCGTGACAATACATGATTACCTAAATGGCTATTTATCACTTCCATATGATATAGGCATCAAACGAAAGGGCTTGATGAGCGAAACACAATAAGCAAAGTGGCGTCATTGTAATTCTAATGTAGTGGACTCCCAAAAATGACGGACTATGTTTTTTTATGCACCCTCATGATATGGATATCATATGAAAGGGTATTCTAAAAGAATATGAATAACTAAAAAATAAAAAAAAAATCATTTTTAAACACAAGCTTTAATTTAGGTAAATGCTCTAAAAAGAAATAAATAAACTTTAAAATAAATCAAACCCATTAATTTTTTTATATTACACAATTTATCTATACATATAATCAAACTGTGGAGGTCGGATATCTGTAAGAAAAAAAATGAAAAGTAAAAAATATACATAGAAAAAAAATTTGCTAAAAACCAAGTAATGGGAATGTAGGAAGAGAAATAGAACAAGTCTAGATTTTTTATTTGTTTTTGTTTCTCTGTCTGTTTGTCTGTTTGTACGGGCTAATCTCAGAAACTGTTGGACCAATTTAAATGAAATTTTGCTTGGTGGTACCTTACATCCCTGGTCAACGTATTAGATACTTATAAAGCTTAGTACACAACTACGTATGCACCTAATTTAGTAAAATTTGGCATGCTGATATCTTATTTTGCCGGTCAAAGAACAGGATACATTTTATCCCGGAAAAATGAACGGTTCCCGTGGGATAGATCTGTTTGTGATTTTCTAGAGGCGAACCCGAGCGAGGCGAGGGTGAGCCGCTAGTATGATATAAAAGCTTGTCGCGAGATTTACCAGTGTAGATAAATAACAAAGAAAAGTTAAAAATAATATATTTTTTATAAAATGGAGTAGTGGATATACAGATCTCCCTCATCTCTTTCAGACAGGATATTATATCATAGCTATACAACATTACATAACATTCTGAGAAGCGTCTCAGTAACATTCAGTTTGTGCATGCATCTGTTAACATTAGGCAAACGGTCTCCCTCGACGCGTGCCAATTACTAGTGAGTATAGCACTGGAAATTAGCTATATAATACAAATAGTTCGCTTTGATCTGTTCATCGGTAATTATATCAATCCTACTAATATTATAAATGTGAAAGTTTATGAGGATGTATGGTTGTCTGGATGTATAGTGTATGGATGTTTGTTACTCTTTCATGCAAAAATTACTGAATGAATTTTAACGAAACTTTACAATAATATAGCTCATAAATTAGAATAACATATAATAGCTACTTTTTATCCCGGAAAATGTAAGGTTCCCGTGGGATACATTTATTTTTGTTTTATGCTCTATGTTTATTTAAATACATATTTCTATTTGTATAAAAACTACCGAAAACAAAAACAAAACAAAAAAAAAAATATATAAAATAATTTTGTTGGTAGGCACTGTCTGTAACAGCTGCATATGACCTTTGAGACGTCTACAACCTACACTAAAAGTGTTGACGGTAAAAGCTTTGAATTAAATAAATAAATATGGTGGGACGTTAACAGCATCATCCATATAGATAGATACCAGATAGTTGATACATTACACATATATAACTTTAAATACATACATATTATAAATATTAACACCCATGACTGAAGTACGAACATTCGTGCTCATCTCACAAATGAGTGCCTCCAGCGGGACTTAAACCCGCGACCACTGGCACAACAAGTAGCAACACTACAAACTGAGCCAAACGTATTGTCAACTAAATATTTTTAAACTAACTGTAATTTATAATTTGCTTATGCTGCACTATATTCTATGAATAACTTTAGCAGATGATTGGAAAACAATCACTTAGCGATTTTTTACAAGATTTTTTTCATTTTTTATATAAAAATCTTTTATCAGTCTATTATTCTTACATTGGAGTCATAAAAATGAAGGCAAATGACAAACTTACCTAGATTTGGTGGAACGCCAAGTCAATAACGTTTTCCGATTGCAGTTTTGGTATGCTTTACTGTAGTTAATCTATATTTTTAAGGTTCAAATTTTTAAAAATTATATTTTCAGATTATTTAAACAGTCTGTAACAAGTATATAACGCCTTTGAGACGTCTAAAATCTTAGTCTCTCCCGTGACCATGATTGCAGTTAAGCATCTAAATTTCGGGAGCCAAAAATCAAAATAAATTCGCGAAATAATCCGAAAAGATAGTTTTATTTAAAATGTCAAATATTCGCGTAAATTTAGCGCAATTTTTTTCATATGACTTTTAGGAAAATAGAGTTTTTTTCTCTGCCTTTCTATATAATGTATAATATTGAAATTCTAAGCTCTTAAGGGTCACGCAGCAAATTTTTTAATTCAGTTTATATCTTATACACATGAACGAAGTGGTTAATTCGTTCAAGCTTATACAATATAATTAGCATAACATCAAAATGTACAATTGATATTTACTAACCAATTAAAGATATTTAAATCAAATAAACAATATAGTTAATATCCAGTCAGTTAAAGTTGAAAGTGCATTCGATCTATATAAAAAAAGTTATGTTGTCATTATTGAACCGGAGTTTTATGTAGACCCCTTAATTTTTCAAATTGGTGTATGTTCAAAGGAAAAACTCATTTTCGGGCCCTGATAACTAGGACAAACATATATCAAAAAAATCCTTTTTTTTTATTATTCCATTAAAATTTAAATTTTATTTGCAACGGCCAAGTTAAGAAAAAAATGCATTTTTTGATATTGCTTAATGCTCCTATAAACGGATATAAGAATTAGGGTCCCGTTCAAAAAAATGAAAACGTACCTAGAATTCGCTAGTTATAACTATAACTAGCGATTTACCCTCGCTCGGGTACGTATATTTTTGAGCGTAATCCTAATTGTTTTTCTAAAATTAAAGTTGCCTAAGTTACTCCTTATAATATCAGCTTTATGCCAGTGAAAGTCCCGTTAAAATCGGTCCAGTCGTTCTGGAGATTAGCCGGAACAAACAGACAGACAGACAAAAATAAAAGAAAATGTTTTTCTTGTAAGTACCATATATAATTCTACATGATCCGTTACAAACAGACTTCAAGTTTATTTATCTGTATAGATATGTATAGATAACTCTTTTTTCATTTAATAGTTATAGAACAAATAATTATTTTTGTTAATGAAATTCATGAAAGATATATTCATACTTTGCGCGCATAAAGTGGCCAGATTAATTACGTTAGTATGCAAATAGTGGACCGCGACAGCTTTATTGCTGGGATGCGGGACAAAATAACAATTACGTGGTTTTGTGTAGGATAATTTGGTAATTGTAAATTTTTAAATTTTCACAAATTGTACATAATTTCTATTGACATGATTGAAATTGTACATAATTTCTATTGATTGATTGTACAATATATGAAATAAATCCTTATTAAAACAGGCAAAAATAAATAGTAATGTTCCGTAACTTTTTTTCCTTTTTGTCAACCGATTATTTTTGTTTAGTAGCTATGAAATGAATTGAAATAAGCTTTATTCAATTAGACTTATTACAAGTGCTTTTGAATGGACGAGCTTTAGTGTTATTAGTTAAAAATTTCAGTAATGAATAATTTCGAATTTCCACGAATAAGAGAACACTCGTAAAAAGTATACATCGATAATGTTATGTTGTACGTCCTTTTGACCGGTTTCTAAGAGATTCTACAATTTACCAATATCTTTGTGGGTAAGTGACGGGATTTCTTTGTCAATTGTGAAAAGGTTCTCATAATTTATTTTAATGAGTGCTTTACAGACTTTAAGACGTTAAATTTTATTAATTAGAAAGAAAGAAAAGTGTATTTGCACCAAAAACATTTGTCACATTTTATAGGATGAGAAACATGATAATTATATGTTTGTATACTGTATATACATATATACTAGTTAAACGATACAGACGTTTTTTTATGTTTAATCCCTCCAGACCGCGGACACGCCGGCGTTACAGTTAACAATAGATTTCTTACAAATTTACCTGGAGGAGATAAGTAAAGTTAGTAGTGGGTTAGTTCCACAGATGATTTTCAGTGATCTCCATTTGTGTATTACGTCAATGTATGCCTATTACTTCAATGGGAGACCCGTGCCCAGCAGTGGGATCTTAAAAAGGGCTAACTACAATTAATATACGAATTATGTACCTGTAACAAGAATGCTAACTGAATTCACTGCTGAATCACAATGTCGATTCGTTATAGTTAAAATTCTAACTAGGGACTTAACTTCGCTTCGCTCGGATACGTCCTTTTACGTTTTTTTTGAGCGGAATCCCAATTCTTTTTCTATAATAAAAGTATAAGTCACTCCTTATTACATCAGCTATCTGCCAGTGAAAGTCCCATCAAAATGAGTCCAACTGTTTCGGAACAAACAGACAGACAGACGGACAAAAATTCCAAAATTGTGTTTTTTTATAAGTGCCGTATATAATTTCATTTGCATTTAGTAAAAAGTTGTCATTTTGACATTACAAATAGACACTTCAATTTTATTTATCTGTATTGTACCAACGAATTCAAACCCTGCACCTCGCCGATCAGGTAAATCATACATACTTACTTCGAATAGTTCACCGAAGTAATTAAGTATAATTATTCATCTATACTAATATTATAAAGAGGTAAAGTTTGTGATCTTGTGAGTTTGTGAGTTTGTGACGTTGTAGGGGGTAATCTCTGGATCTACTGAACCGATTTTCAAAATTCTTTTACCAATAGAAAGCCACGTTTTTTCTGAGTGTCATAGGCTATATATTAACCGGAAATATGTAAAGGCTTTTTCGTGGTAGTCGGATTTGCAAAGTAAGTCGGAGAAAAAACGGTCAAACGAAAAAGTTTCTTACGAACGCTGCCTTAACGATGAGAGATATATGATTATGTTCTAGAGAAAAGTTGTAGAGCTTAATAATGCCTACAAAAAAGTCAGCGACAGCATATGTCTAACTTTTATATTTAAGTCACAAAAAGTAGTTTTTTATATTAAAAAAATAATTTAAATCGGTAGGTCATGTTTATTGGTCATATTATCAACAATTATGAATTCTTATCAAAATAAGTAAATTTATCGTCTAAAATGTTTAAAACAAAAGACTTTTCCCTTTTACTGCATATAATTTGGACAAATGGTTAAAGAGATAATACAACATATTCGTAGGTATGGACGAACCCGAGCGAGCTGTTTGTCTGTTTTTCTGTTTGTACGGGCTAATCTTCGAATCTATTGGACCTATTTAAATGAAATTTTGCATGGTGGTACCTTATATCCCCGGGCAATATCTTAGATACTTTTCATCACGGAAGATTAAAGAGTTCCCGTGGGATAGTTAAAAAACTATAGCAACTTATACAGCTTAGTACACAAAAACTACTGATTGGATTTTAATGAAACTTTACAATAATATAGCTGATACATAACAAAAACAAATCAGCTACTTTTCATCCCGGAAAATTAAAGAGTTTCCGTGGGATAGTCAAAAAACTATAGTAACTTATACAGCTAAGTACACAAAAACTACTGATTGGATTTTGATGAAACTTTACAATAATATATATAGTTTATACATCAAAATAACAAATAGGTTACTTTTTATCCCGGAAAAATGTTCTGTTCCCGTGGGATAGATGTTTTTGTTTATTTGTAACGTATTATGTTCACAACATAGACCCCAAAACAATAGTTATTAAAAAAAATGTCTGTTTGTCTGTTTACCTGTATGTCTGTTTGTCTGTTTTTGCGTGAGCGTTTCACGCGAAAAGTAATGTACCGATTTCAACGAAATTTTGTAAAGTGATAACTTATTACTCGAGTCAACATTAAGGGTACCTTTTGTATGTATGTATGTATTTATGAATGTATGTATTCAGCCCTTTTTAACGTCCCACTGCTGGGCACGGGCTCCCTTCAATACGAGGGGGATCAGGCCATAGTCCACCACGCTGGCCAAGTGCGGGTTGGCGGACTTCACATGTCTTTTGAAAACTTGCTAGGTTCTCTCAGACATGCAGGTTTCCTCACAATGTTTTACTTCATCGTTAAGACAAGTGGTAATTGTCTTAGATATGATTCGCACATGAAAATATCAGAGGTGCGAGACCCGGGATTTGAACTTGCTTCACTCGGTTTCCCAAGCGAGCGCGTTACCACTGGGATACCACTGCCTAGATACCTTTTACTTCAAGAAACTGCCTCACTATAGACTGCCTCAGTGGTGTAGCGGCTAGCATGTACGACTGCACACCCGGAGGTCCTGGGTTCGAGTCCCGGGTCAGGCCAAGTTTAGTTATTACGTGGTATTCTTACTGGAACTCTTAGGCTAAATTTATTTAGCAATTTGGGGCAATCAATAAAGCCGTTCTGTAATTTATGAGTAAACAAAATATCCAGAAGTTCCCGACGTTAATACAATGCAGTCATTCCGAAGAAGGCCAATCTTTCTTTGTAAGAAGAAATTTTCTTGGCTTTACCGGCACTGAAAACCAGATGCCACAGAAATCGTTTCTGAATACGTTCCAGTCTTAGGAAATGCGTAGCGTAGTGAGGACGCCAGACAACTGAACCATACTCCAAGATACTCCTAACCAAACTAAAATAAAGGAGCTTTTTAATTTGTAAACTTTTAAAAATTTTAGTGTTACGTATAACAAACCTGAGCATTTTAGAAGCACGTTTTACTATATTTTCTATATGGGGAAGAAAAGTCATTTTTTTATCGAAAGTTACCCCCAGATCCTTAATAACTTCCAACGTCTCTAAAGCATGTTCTTTTATAAAGTATTTATACGTAACGTAACTCGTTTTTCGAGTAAATTTTACTTGATAACATTTTTTCTTATTTAAGTTCACACCGTTAATTTCACACCATTGCATAAGTCTTTCTAAATCATCTTGAAAAAGCTTACAATCACTCGGGGAATCAATAGTTTTTGCGAATTTTAAATCATCAGCATATATAAACACAGAAGACGCCAGAAAACAATTGGATATATCATTAATAAAAATGTTAAACAATACGGGACCTAGATGTGAGCCCTGAGGCACACCAGATGTGATCTGACGTACGTCAGATTGAAAACCATTAACAGCAACAAAGAACGAGCGAGCCTCTAGATATGATTTCAGCCAGATAAGGAGAGATCCAGTAAATCCATATGCTTGTAATTTACATAAAAGAATATCGTGTGGGACAGTATCAAACGCCTTACTAAAGTCAGTATATATGACATCTACTTCCTTATTTTTATCTATTGCATTGACTATAGTTTCAGTAAAAGATACCAGATTAGTGCATGTGGATCTGGAACCAGAAAATCCATGTTGATCGGAGGAAAGATAATTTTTCATATGCTTCTGAATTAAAGGATATACAGCGCATTCAAAGACCTTAGCTAACGTAGACAAAATTGAGATGGGTCTGTAGTTACAGATCAGATTAGTACTACCTTCTTTATGAACAGGAACCACCATAGCTGATTTCCATTTATCCGGAAAAGTGCCAGAGACTAGTGATTTATTAAAAATAGAACATAATGGTACAGCTAGAGTTGAAGCACAAGATGCAATAAAATATGGAGATATACCGTCTGGCCCTGCACCCTTATTGGGATCAATATCTTTTAAGATATTTAGTACTTCCTCACTAGTAATTGTAGGAACTGTAACAGAAATACTGTTATCATTAAGGTGCCTTATATATGCGGAAGATTCAATTACAGAGATATTAGTTTGCTTGTTAGAATTTAGGGCAAGGGAAAATTGTTTTGCAAATAAGTTGCAAATCGAGACGCCTTCGGACGTTTCTGTAACTCCGTCAGTCATATTAGCTGGATATAAGCTCAGACCACCCCTTTTTTGTTTAGTAAATGTCCAAAATAACTTACTATTTCTTATAATACCTTGCTCAATATTATTAGTATAGAGATTATAATTCATCCTTGCAAGACAACTAACACGATCACAGACAATTTTTAAAGCTATAGCGTCCATAGGATTATTATATAGTATACACCACCTTATAGTATATTTCTCTTTAAGAGCCTTAATGAGACTACGACTAAACCAGGGCGGATACTTATTTTTCCTATGTTTAAGTGTAAATGGCACAAATTTGCGAATAGTCTCTTGTAAAATATTATAAAAACACGCCAACATAGTATTTACATCCTTAGCTTCCTTAAATATATCATCCCATTGCTGGTGTTGCAAATATTTGTTAACAGAATCATAATCAGCTCTGTGGAAGTTCGGCTTTAGAAGATTTCGCTTATAATCAAGCTTACTTTCTTTTGTCAACGATAATACTATTTCTAACGGGGGATGGTAAGGATCAACACTACTTAGTTCATTAAATGATTTGGAAACTTCACAAGCAACATTTGTTAACACTAAGTCTAAGATTTTACCTGTTTCATTGACAACATCATTGGCCTGATTAAGTTTATATAAATAAGTAAAGTCAACCAAATGCTGACCCAAACTCGGAATTATATAGCAAACATTATTTTCCCTGATTAATGACCAATTTACACAACTCAAATTGAAATCACCCACTATGACATTGTTCGAGTTATTTTCACATACAGAATTCCATTTATCTAAACAGTGTTCCACTATATTGTGATTAACTGGCGGTGGTAGGTATACGGCACACAGAGTCAATCGGTTTTGAGATTTAGATTCAGGAAAATCCAGGGACACCCATATATCCTCACAGTTACTTTCCCAACAATGCATGCGTTTTGATCTAAATTTATTTTTTACAGCTATTAAAACACCCCCACCCTCTTTTCTATTGTAAAAATTACAGCTTTCTCGATCTCTTCTGTATATCGTATACCTATCATCAAATAACTCATGTGATAAAATACTGTCATTGAGCCACGTTTCAACCAATATTACAATATCGTAATCGTTACAACAAATTTGAGTATAGAAGCTATGTGTTTTTGTCCGCAAGCCACGGACATTTTGATAGTAAATTTTTAACTTACAGAATTTTATTGAAATAAAAACAGTGATACATGATTTACAAAGATATATAAAAAAAATAGAATAACAACAGAAAAATTTAAACAAATTTGTCTAAAAAGCTAGTATCTTTTATCCATATAAAAGCAGACTCATCATTTTTTCGTACATAAATCCGGCCATTTCTGACCCATATAAACTTGTATTGCATCTGCTTAGCTTTTAATCTGGTAGCAGCGTGTAGGGATTTATTAGCAGGAGATAGATGCTCAGCAGCGTATATCAAAGATTTCACCCCGGGGATTCCAATAAGGCTACTATTTAATTTATTGTTAGGATTCGTTTTATTGTATTTTATGATACCTGCTAACAACTCATCACGCAGTCTAGAATTAGTTAGTTCCACAATAATTGACCTCGGGCGATTTGTATCACGTTGTATCTTGGCAACCCTTGTACAATTAAAATGTGTTTTTCATTAATGTCGCATATTATAACCTTCCCTATTTCAGTAATAATGTTAATTAGATTTTCATGTTTTTTTTCAGGTACACATTGTAGTACTATATTTTTAGCTCGGGAATGTTGCTCCAATTGGTTTAATCTAATGTTAAGATCAAAAACTGTTGTTTTTAAGTTCGTGTTTTCTATTTTCAGCGTTTCCAAAGCCTCTTGGGTGTTTTTATGTTCCTTAAAGACTTCCTCAAATTGTTCATTCTTGTGTTCCATAGATTTAATCATTTCTGATATTTCATTTTGAATAGGCTTCAGTTTTGTATTCAATGCCTCATTCAGAGTACTATTCAATTTAAACAACATGTCATTAAATTGTGATTGCATTATCTCTTGAACGATGCCACTGACATCTTCCCGCGTTAAAAGATCATCACGGCTAATAATCGGAGGGGAATTAACTGCTTGCCTTTTGTTGCCTCTAGTTGTAGTTACATTACGGACAGGAGTATTATCATTTTTTTTCCTTTTGGAATCTGCGTTACACAGGTAGGACATTTCCACGACAAACTTCTTTTAGGAGTCATCAAGTTTTCATCTAAACCAATGCAGGCAAAGTGATACATTTCCTTGCACTTAAAACAAGCAAGAAAATTTTCTCCTTCATGAACTTCTTGACAACAACCCCATTTTTGTGAGTGAGAAGCCATGTTGTTAAAATTTAATAAATGTAGACCCGCTTCATTATTCCGTAGAGTGTATCCGAACGTTTATATTGTCTATGGACACTGTAACTATTAAACGTTGGCACTACTAACTGTCATATGTTAACTATATTTACAATTGTCCAATCAGGTGTTCTATTTAAATGCAGTACGGTTATTAATATTAAATTAGTAGTTTATCTTATATTTTTAAATTTTGGATGTTAGGAATTTCAATTTGTAACTGTTAAGTGTATGTAACTAACGAACGAAAAGCACTTTTTTGAGTTTTAGTATTTATATCGGGTTTTAGATTGCAGTGTTAGGTTAACGACTTCGGTTTGGTTCATAAGTGTTTTAAATTAATTATATTAACACGTATAATAGTACTGTACATTCCACGTCCGTATAAATCACTCGACACAATTTCTTAGATATATCTTATAGTTAAAATATTAATTCCATAAGCGTTTTTATCAGTTTACTGCACCCACCAACTTTCTATTGTTTTTACACTGTTTATAACACTATGTAAACACTTTTAACATTTTTTATACTTCTAAATACACGGAGCCAATATTGACTCGTACGCGACCCGACGTTTATAAATATAATTATTAAATTAAATTTAGTCAAGAATTATTATATTACCTATTAAAAATATTTTTTATTTTATTAATACATTAATTGCAAGCTCTGTAATCATATTATCATTGTAAATTGAATTTTATGAAAGAAATAAAGAAGTTGCTCACAAGAGAAAAGAGTCGCTAGTAACACAATAAACAGTAAAATTACGCAACTATTTTTGACTTTGACATCCTTTTGATAAACTCAACATTTAGGTAATATTTGTTTTATTTCAATCGGTTCATTAATAAAAAAGTTATGTCAATTTAAAGAATCGCATTCCCTATGCGATTCTTTAAATTGACACGAACGAAGCGAGGGTGAGTCGCTAGTATATAATATATTAACAGCATTTTTTGTATAGAGAAATAGGTTCTTATTAGCTTTCTATGATTTCAATCAATTCGTTATATAACGTAGTGTGACACACATGGCAATTACTTTTCAGAAGCAAAAGCAATGTGCTCTCTTGTGTAAACTTTACAGCTTCCATTAAGGATAGAGAAATTTATGAGCTTCAGTGGAGTGCAGCGCGGGAAATAAAATATTTTATTGAGTGCCTTGTTGGTTTGGGAAATGAAAATTAAGAATGTAACATAAATAAATAAAGTAAATACCTAAGTAACTTAAAAATACTAGTCTGTCTGCGAGTTTGCAGATGTTTTTAAATGCCAAATAATGATATGATGAAGGTATATTCGTGCATGAGAGATACCAATCTAAATAATTAAAAATATAAGTACACAATAGCTTTGAATATTGACATTTATCTGTTTTACATAAAGAATGTATTTTGTAGAATTATTGTGATTTATAATTTAACTACAAAGATAAAAAATAATTTTAGTTTCGCTGAGTTTGTTTCGCCAGTTCTTCTCAGGTCTGAGGTTTCTTCTTTCCGAACTGGTAGACTCATGACGTTCATTACACAAAAATAATTACAAATAAATTAAAAATCACGTTTGGTGTACAATATCACGTAACGGTTATAAAAAACTTATATTTGAATTGAGTACCTCTACTTTTTTATGTCGGTCAAAAAGCGTAAAAATACAATCCTATTATACAAGATGGTCTATTCCGTTATTCGGTGAAACAAAGCTTCGCGCTTATCTTTAAGGAAAATGGAAAAGAAAATATTTAGATAAAAATTCTCGTTTATGTCACAATATAGTATACACGTTATTTTGAAGATGGTTTCAGTCTAGTTTCAGAGCCTTATTTTTTGTGAAGTTAGGTAATATTTATGAATATCGAAAAAATATACTTACAGTTATATATGCAAAATATTGTATATATGTATGTTTGTGTGCATGTTTGTTATCCTGTAAGCCTCTTGGGATACATTTAGTGCATATAAAACATATTTACAAAAAAAATACATTATAGTATAATGTCATCAATTACACTGATATTTGCGAAATTTTGTGATTGAGTTTGTCACTTTTCTCCGGCAATCAAGCCGGGCGTGAAGCCAAAAAACGCACTTGGCAGGCGGCCTGACTCAGTGAGTGGTATACCATGTGGGTTGTCCTGGTACTTTTCTGATAGCAGAGTGGACCATGGGAGCAACCCGTTGGTTGTTGTGGTCTACCGCGGTAGACTAGCCGTCGAGGCGACGCGGTTGAGTGTGTAATTGATTCTGCGACCCCATTAGGACGGGGATGTTTCCGATGGGGCTTAGTGGTTAGCACTGGCTTTTATAGCTAGTGAGTCCCACATAACCACCTGTATGTAGGCAGGCAGTGTGTGTAAATGCATTACCCAACTTAAAATA
The DNA here is from genome assembly GCA_951806755.1 of Brenthis hecate. Lineage (NCBI taxonomy): Eukaryota > Metazoa > Arthropoda > Insecta > Lepidoptera > Nymphalidae > Brenthis > Brenthis hecate. The sequence goes on along the minus strand of OX638249.1, from coordinate 10,039,619 downwards.
AAGTCATAGTCTATCTGTGTATGTACTCATCTATACAGATAAATAAAATTGAAGTGTCTTTTTGTAATGTCAAAATAACAGCTTTTTACTAAATGCATATATATATATATATATATATATATATATATATATATTATATATATATATATATATATATATATATATATATATATATATATATATATACAATATACATATTATAAAATTCTGAGACGAATCTGTACATTAAATATTTTTGGAAATTCTTATTGAAATAGTCATTATTATAGATAGAGGCCGAATCTATAGTTTTTAGAATTTTGTCTGTATGTCTGTCTGTCTGTCTGTGACCACATCACGAGAAAACCACTGGACAGATTTGGATAAAATTTGATATGATGATAGCTGGTTATCTGGGATAACTATAGGATACTTTTTACTACGGGAAAATATCTCATTTCTGAGAAATCTATACTAAACGTTAAAAAGTACCTACTACTGTCTGTCTGTTTGCACCGGCTAATCTTCGAAATGGCTGGACCGATTTTGACGGGACTTTCACTGGCAGATAGCTGATGTTATAAGGAGTAACTTAGGCTTTATTTTAAAAAAATAATTAATGGTTCCGCTCAGAAAAATTAAAACGTACTTACGTTTTAATTTTTTTGAGCGAAACCTTACTTAAGTCGCTAGTTTTTATTTAAATATGTTTAGCCGTTTCTATTAAAAATTGAAAGAGTAATAAAATAGATTCGTAAAAATGAATATAAACATATCGGTGACAATAAAATAATCGTAAAATCACACTAACATATAAACACCTCTTGTTCTAGGTCGGTTAAATATAGAGATTGGCTATTAAAAAAACGTCAAATGCGAGACACAATAACCTCTGAAGGTTCTGCAATCTGGATGACCGATAGCAAAATCAATTCATTGCCACATCCCCATCAATCAATGTCGTCCAAAGAAATGAAAATGTTATACACATTTTGTTACGGGCTTGCTTATTTAATAACTTATATTATAAATATGAAAGTAATTTTGTCTGTTACTTTTTCACACTTGAAATGCTGAACATACTTCGATGAAATTTGGCAAGCACATAGGTTGTATCATAAAAATAAACCCAGACTCTCTCTAGATCTCTTTCATCGCTCTCCTGCTTATCATGCGTGCAAATCCGCACTACTTTTTAGGGTTTCGTAGTAAACAACAAATGTTTATTTACTTCTATTTCTTATCGATTTCAAAGTAAGCAAATGAATCTAGAGCACAATAAAAAATCTTTTCAATGGATACTAGTGGTTTTTGGCTCAATCGGTTTAATTATGACAAGGCTCACACATAAAAACATACAAGTCTCTTTCATTACATATATTTTATTATTCATACAAATCTTTCATTGTCAAAATAAAAAAATAAAAAATAAAAAAATTGTATTGTATTAAGCCCTTTCTAACGGCCCACTATTGGGCACGGCTTCAATACTAGGGGGGTCAGGCGTTAGTCCACCATGCTGGCCTATTGCGGCCTGGCGGTCTTTACATATCTTTCGGAAACTTCAAGGTTCTCTCAGATATGCATTTTCCTCACGATGTATTCCTTCACTATAAGACAAGTGGTAATCATGTTGAAAATGATTCGCACATAAAAATAAGTAATATTTTTACGTGGTGCGAGACGCGAGATTAGAACCCGCTCCACTCTGTTTCCCAAGCGAGCCCATTACCACTAGGCTTCCACTGTCCTTTTTCTACCTTTCATTATACTGCCATAATAAAGGTAATTAATGTATATAACATGTTTTTAAGTTAGAAAAATAACAGAATGTGACATGTTCGTCGATTTGAGTGAGGTTGGGTTTAAATAAATTTATTTGTTTGGTAAAATCTTGATATTTTTTCGTTGTAAAAGGTCTTTTGTGGGATCAAAGTTAAGTGACATAATAGGATTACAAAACATTACGAGATTATGTTACCTATTAAACGGAATTATTTTAATGTATTAATAAAATTTGGTGGAGTATATTTTTTCACGGTAAACTCTTAATACTACTCTTTTTGCGTCATTGGTTAATATTATTAATAAAATAGATAAAAATAAAATAAATAATTATGTTGGGATATTAACACACAGCATAGATGGTGATCTAGTTCCATGGTAAGCTACGAGGCTTGTGTTATGGATAATGGATACCAGATAGTTGATCCACTACACACAATATATAACTTTAAATACACAGATATTATAAATATAAACACCCATGACTGGAGTACGAATATTCGTGCTCATCACACAAATGAATGCCCCCAGCGGGACTCAAACCCGCGACCGCTGGCACAGCAAGTACGAACACTACAAACTGAGTCAAACGTGTCGTCAAAGATTTTTCAAATATCTTTTGTTATCTATATACATATATCGTAGTAGCGACTCACCCTCGCTTCGCTCGGGTTCGTCTCTAGGTACGTTTAACGGTTAGTATGAAATACAAACCCAACCCGCACTTGGCCAGCGTGGTGGACTATGGCCTGATTCCCCTCGTACTGAAGGGAGGCCCGTGCCCAGCAGTGGGACGTTAAAAAGGGCTGAATACAATGATTTTAACGTTTTAATAGTAGTATTAATAGGAAGGAGTGCTATTTGTGGAAGAACAGCCAAGAATGAGATAAATATTTTTTAAAATACATATGTGTATGTTACAGTATTTAACTGACTTCAAAAAGAAGGAATTCAATTTGTTTTTCTTTTCTACGTTAAATGTTAAAATGAAATTTTCAATTCAATTCTTCTATTTCATTTTACAAAACTGTTTCATTACATTAGGGTGGAGCGAAAAAAAAAATTTTTTTTAGCTTGGCGGTAGAATTTTTAGCATATAAAAAACAAAACATTTGAAATAAAAAAAAAATACTTAACATTTTGAGGTGGCCCACTGATTTTTAAAATAATTAATTTAAATTTTTGGTTTGAATGGAATTTTTTTTTCGACTGATCATCTTTGAAAACATTCAAGAATTGACGAATATAGTCATTTTTAACCGATTTCCAAAAAGGAGGAGGTTCCCAATTCGTCGGAATCTTTTTTTTTATTATGTATGTTCACCGATTACTCAAAGTCGCCTGAACCGATTTGGAAATATGTTTTTTGTTTCAAAGGGTATAACTTCTCAGGTATACCCCAGCCAGCCATAACCACAGCCGACAATATTTTATGATATGATTATCTAATAGGTAAGTATGTGTTTTACTGGCACTGACTTCGAAAATGTCTGATTAGGTATCTATTCTAAATGAAAACCCCCGTTTAGTTATTTTTCACATTTTAGTGCCTGGAAGTCGGTTTTTATTTAGTTTTTAAGTTTTTATCTACCCAACGCTCACTGTAAAATTGCATTATTGCAATTTTAAAAAAAAGTGTTGATGTTATTCAAACCAAAAAATTAAATTATTTATTTTGAAAATCAGTGGGCCACCCCAAAATATTGAGTAAAACATTCTTTTTTTTTAATAATTTGTTTTGTTGTAAGCTACAAATTATATCCCCAAGCTAAGAAAAAAACAAAAATTTTTTTTCGCTCCACCCTAATCTATACATATAATAAAGTTGGAACTAAGCCGAATCACATTAATTTTTTTTTTGGAAAATCTTATTGAAATAAACATTATTATCGATACATAGGCCGAATCTATAGTTTTTAGAATTTTTGTTTGTCTGTCGGTCTGTCTGTCTGTTACCGCATCACAGAAAAGCCACTGGAGGGATTTTGATGAAATTTGGTATGGTGATAGCTGGATATCCGGGTCAACATAAAGGATACTTTTTACCGCGAGAAAATGTCTCATTTATGAGAAAAAAAATATAAAAATGCAATGTACGTATACTAATATGTAAAACCTAACAATTTGGTTTTTTGTCATCTCAACGCGGGCGGAGCCGCGGGCGATGCTAATTACATATAAAGGTACCCTTTTTTTATTACCTTAAGGTAGTCCTTAAGGATTGTTCCATAGAAATGTCAAAAACAAAGAAGATTTTAAAGTCGAAATACTTTTTTTTGTAAACAAAGGACTTCTACGAATAACAATAATTTATATCTATGATCTTCATTTACACATTCTTTAAGTACACTACATATTAAAAAAAATACTATACTGTTTTTCATTCACGAATATATTTCTATGTATGGCCTATTAATATTAGGTCGTGACCCAACGAATCTACGTTTGACAAGAAATCGATAACGAGCAATACATTGTATATGTATAAAAATAAACGTGTTGTTTTATCGAAAACTATGTATATGTATTTATAATATAATACTATTATAAACTAATAGTTATTTAGTTAGATTTTAATTACTATTTAATATTAATTGAAATTGCTATTTCATTTTCTACTAGTTTTTGCCGACGAATTCGCTCTTGTTATAAGCGGGGCGACGTGCAATGGTAGCCTATGTCCTATCCCAGAATGCAATCTATATGCTTGCCAAATTTTATCGAAATCTGTTTAGCGGCTAAAGCGAGAAAAGGTTACTTCAGAGACAGACTTACAAATTTATAATATTAGTATGGATAGATATTGTTTTAGTAAGCAAACTAAAAATAGATATAGTACCTACGAGATATTTTGAAAATCTCGTTGGTCAAGTAGCTAGCATGAAAGAAGCATGCTAGCCACTTGCTAGTGTGATTGTATAGTCTTGGGACTTGGGGTTAAGTTCTGCTTTGGGCCAAAATAGTAGGTGAATTTTTCTGTAATGTAATACTATTAGTATTAGTACCTGATTATCTTCCCAGCGGAGTATGAGAGTAAAAATAATAGAAAGTAGACCTGTTCTTGTGCTCATATGCTATTTCTCAATGATATTTCCCTCACAGTGGACTTTCCATGCGACTGGCGAAATGAAGAGTTAGAAGAGAAGAATCCGTATTAAAAAATTTTAGAATATCATCTTACTGTCACGAGATATGAAATAAGCAATAAATAAAATGAGATTTTATTATAATAGCCTATCCCAGTTCCAGCTGAACTATTTTTATGTGAAAAAATCACGTCGATTCTTTGATTTTATATTGCGTAAAACACATTTTCGTAGTTATGAATCTGTCTGATATGTCCTCAAATAATTTTCCGCTTAGTAAAGGTATATTGCTTGCAAATGCCTTTACGATATATGTATGTATGTACATAAATTGTATTATGTGACGAATTCTGTGGTTTCCTAGCTATGTTATAATCATTAAAGAGGGTTCTCTCGACTGTGCAAGTATGTGGTTTTAAGAGGCTTTAATTAAATTTTGGGGTCAACATGTTGCTTTGAACACTGTAAAAGATTTTCTTATTTATAGTTCAGCGAAGCATACTTTTATCAACTAGATTCAATATCTAAAGACACAGCAAGAGCAGATTTGCGCTGTACTAACTAGGGCGTGTGTGGATTATTTGTATATAGTAACACTTAACACTGCCGTTACACCGAATTTTATTTGGCCTGCTCGCCCTACTTCTGAAATACTTATATCGTTAATGTTAATCTTTAACTGCAAAAAGTTTAAAGATCTAAGATGCCTCATCAATAATACGTGAAACGGAACAATGGTTGATTTTCTTATGACAATCCTTCTGACTGTATTTCGGCCATGGCAGCCAATCTGACGGAGAGAAAACTGTGTAGGAGATATTACACAAGCACAAGTGCATATACATATGTCCAAACTAGTTCTCTCTGTGTCTATTAGTTTCAAAGTATACTGGTATGATATGACGCGACCAGTGAAAGGTTTTTTGAAACCATGGGGATTGGGAAGTGAAACCATCAAATTCCAATACGCTGCTGTCGAGAATTTCTTAACGAACCCAATAACTATACTAGGGCTAATTTGGAACTAGAATTCGGGTACTTAGATTCTGCAGTAAAAGCTGCTATCCTACGATTTGATCATATGATCTGACCAAGGACTGATTTTTCCCGATATATCATGTTTTTTCTGGGAAAGTAAGTTTGCTGAAAATAAGTTTGCTGAAAAAAACTGTTTTATTTTAAACATTTTTACTTTAACGCTTACCATGTTTTATAAACAAAAATGTTATTTGTTTTTTGAGATATGTATACACAAATTTATATATAAAGCATATTATATTCTGAAGAGGCATGTCATTTTCAAAGAAAATTCTGCTGAAATAACGTCCTAAAAGTCATGAGCAAAGAAATAAGTCAAAATAATCTACATATTTTTGTTGAAGAAAATATTTAAAACCTTTTAGTATTGTGTATAGAAGCATATTTCTAAGCTAATTTTAGTTCCATTAGTTTGTACATTTTATGAAGCCTTCCTTTTCATACTTTAGCGAGGTAATTTTGTAATACGTAAAGTGAATTTAGAGTCTGAACCTGAAAAGCACGTAGATTTAGGAGTCAGGTGACGGTGAATAGGTCATAATTTGTTTCATTCATTCAGTAGAGAAATTTGAAAGGGAACATTTTGTCCCGTTACCCAACTACGAAGACGGGTAATATTTTTTGAATGTACATATATGTGGCTTATATGTATATATATATAATATATATATATATATATATATATACACAAATATATATAAATTAATTTTTAGAAAATTTGCCTTTGCCTGTTTATATATAGATTTAACTAGCGACTCACCCTCACTTCGCTCGGATTCGTCCCTAGGTTGATGCCTAATACAAACTTTCATTCCCATTTTTACCCCCTTAAGGGATGATTTCCGGAATAAAAAGTATCCTATGTCCTTCCCAGGGTCTCAAACTATCTTCTTACTAAATTTCATCTAAATCGGTTCAGTAGATCCAGAGATTACCCCCCTACAACGTCACAAGCTCACACACTCACAATTCACAAACTTTACCTCTTTATAATATTAGTATAGATTAACCAGTGTGTATTGAAATTTTTAAGTTTTTTAAAAGGTGCCTAAATCGGGTATAATATGTATTTTTTTATATTTTTTCATATACCTACCTCAAGTGAGAGAGTAATAGTAAAATAACTACATATTAAATTATTTCGAAGCCGGTGTACTACTTAAAAATTAAGTTCTTGGGCTACCGAGTTTCGCTCGGAGTTTTTGGCCTAAAGTACAATTTTCTTTTTCTTTTTTTAAACTAAAAACTTGAATAAATATTAAAAAAAAAACAAAAGTAAAAACCTTGTATGCGATTGAAATTCGAACCTGGACACCTGTGATTGCTGATCTTGCGCCATGGCCACTTGGCCACGATGCTTATGCCCGGGCGTGCCAATTACGGACTATATTTTGCGTGGAATAATGCAAAAGAAAACTGCATGAAAACTCGAAAACACGCGTTTTCTCAGACATAAGACTAATCTAGATCGATTTGTCGCCCCTGAAACCCCCATTTACTAAATTTCATGAAAATCGTTAGAACCGTTTCCGAGATTCGAGTCGAGTTCCGTTCTTTCCGATATATATATATATATATATATATATATATATATAAGAATTACTCGTTTAAATATATTAGATTATAATTTATATAAGCTACGCTTTAACTTCCTTTATGAAATTAATTTTTAAGTTGCCCAATTTGAAAATCAATCTTAGTTTTAAATCTGCTTTCTACTTCTATACATACTAGCAGAACTTGTGGCTTTGCTCGCGCTAAGACTACAAAAAACTCTAAAATTGTCGGTTTCATACAAGCTTTCATCCCCTTGTTACCCCCCTTATGGGATGAATTTCGAAAATTGATAAACCACGTATCTATTAAGTTGTATTGAAAAGCATTAATACCAAGTTTCAATTAATTCTGATCATAAATATTTTTTTTGGGTTGTATTATAACGTGTTTTACCTTATGATTAAGATAATCAGCATACTAGCTAGGCTTTGTCACTCTCCAGCCCAACTATCTCCACACAAAAAATCACGCCAATCCGTCATTCTGTTTTGTTTTAAAGAAAAACAAACAAACAAACACACTTTCACATTTATAATATTAGTATGGATATGTTGTTTCAAAATACATATGTTAATAGGAAAAGCCCACGATATCAGCATTGTTAAGTGTAGGTTGTAACAGTTTCACCCTTATCAAAGTTTACGCCTATGCACACAATAATACGCTATATAATATTATCCGACGTTCTTGTGTACAATATTTAGTAAGCTTTCATGCTTTATCTCTGAATACATGTATTCAGACCTTTTTAAAGCCATAGATTTTATTGTTCAGGCCATAGCAGAATCTCTGAATACATAGCAGAATAATATTTATTACCTACCAATAGCCTTTTTTGAGATTGGAGTAAAAGAAAAGATTTGCTATTTAAGGGTATATGGGGGTTTATACAAGACTATATGGGGCTTGACTGCCTCAGTGGTGGAGTGGCTAGCATGTACGGTTGCACACCTGGAGGTCCTGGGTTCGAGTCCCGAGTCGGGCCAAGTTTAGTTATTGAGTCTTTCTGTAAAGTAAGTCTCAGTAACAGCCCGGAGTTGGGAAGCTGGCGGTGTTTCACCCCCGTGCCTCGGAGAGCACGTAAAGCCGTCGGTCCTGCGCCTTAACTCTCACCGGTCGTGTCGAGTGGTCGTCCCACCGGAGTATGAGAGTGATAGGAATAGAGAGTGCACTTGTGATTGCGCGTACACTTGTGCACTATAATATCTCCTGCGCAGTTGGCTAATCTCAATGAGATTGGCCACCGCAGCCGGAATCGGCTAGGAGAACATCATCATCATCATCATATGGGGTTTGTTTACTACATATTTTTTATACTAAGACTTATCGTCAGTAGTAGTTCAGGTAACAGATGAAGTACTAGGCTTGAAAGCTTGCATAAGTGTTTTTGGACTCAGAAACGCTTACGATCTCACAGTAAGAAGAAGTGCCTATTACCTGAGACGAACTGGCCAACGAAACTTAGTCTTTTAGTCCTCTTCATTTCTTAGCCCATGTTTAGGGAGGGAGAAATCGATAATAAGTGCAATTGGTACCACCTTTAATGCTTTTTGTGCTTATTATATGTCACAGAGTTGCTATTAGGTTTAGATTATTTTGAGATTATCATTAGAATAGTCTGTGTCATAAACTTTGATGACACGTTTGGCTCAGCATGTAATGACCCTACTTGCTGTGTCAGTGGTCGCGGGTTCGAGCCCCGCTAGAGGCATTCGTTTGTGCGATGAACACGAATGTTTGTACTCCAGTCATGGGTGTTAATTTTAGAGCTACAATGGACCATAACTGGTCGACGTAGCTAGGGCCGACCTCGGCACCATACCCAATACAATAATAATAATAATCCCTTGTAGCTTACCCTGGAACTAGATGGTGCTGTGCGTTAATGTCCCGACATATTTATATTTATTTATTCCCAATGTCACACATAAATATCTACCTACATCTGTGCGTAAAAGTTTAATTGACATGACTTATTACGTGGAAACTAAACTGTTAGATACCTGCAGAAATTTTGACATCACAATTCTATAATGATCTCCCAATTCCAATCACGGCGGATAATCCCAATAAACCTAGCATTTAACGCGGAAAACTGTAAGCGTAGACACAAATGCACTCTATCCTTCCACTCTCAATTCGATAATTTGACACGGTCGGTGAGAGTTAAAAAGGTGAGGTGTGGTGCGTAATACTAAAAACTTTCCAGTTCTGGGCTCTCGATTACTCCATAGGTTGTCTTTGTAGAAAACTCCAAATAATTATACTTGGCTCCACCCAGGACTGGAACCCAAGATTGCCAGATTTGCAGCCGTACATGCTCTCTCTAGTATCTAGACCAACCAGGCAATTAATATAATAACATAGTTAAGAACTTATTTTATAAAATCTGATCTCTAATGGGGCGATAAGGGGTGACATAGTTGTAAGCAAAACCATATTTTACGAGTGTTAAATTATAAAAGAAGAATGGCAAGGCCAGGATAGGCTATCAGACCCTATAATATCATTTACTTCATTATTACACGTACAAAAATCAACTGGAACGTTTTGAAAAAAGAAAATTGAGTTAAATTGTATGTATACAATAGATACATTAAAATATTTTTAGGTAACTTCATACATTATAATGCACTCGTTACTTTCAAGCAAAGTCAACTTAGTGGGCTCAGATGTTACAGTCTAACGATTATGCCTAAAATGGTACATTAAAAGCTTTCTCACTTAAAAACTTTTTTGATGCAATATGTTTCTTTTAATGCAATTACATTTGAATATTTTGTTAAAAGTAACGTAAAGTCTGTAAAGAGACACTTAAAATGATATACCTTTTGCTTTGTAGTTAACAGGTTGTGTTTTAGTTTTTAGTCCACTAAGAAAATCTTCTAAGTGCAAAATTTTGTAAAAAAAATCCTAGAAGCTTAAAGTAAACATTATAAAATCAAACGCTTACAACTCTCTCATTTAATTTTATTTTCATATTCATGTCACGCCAAAAAAATATTATAAGCTCGGAAGGAAGGAAGCTTCTGACGGCGCGGAAGCTCTATTCAGAAGGGCTGGGCTCATTAATTTCTCTTTCAAAAAATGTTATGTTACTAATAATAATACTATAATTATAAAATTATACATATATTTAATACGTAACGTACTCCTGACGGATGTTAATCTCAATGAGACTAGCCATCTACGCAGGAGAGAAAAAAAAACTAGTGCTTTCTCTATTCACTTTCTATGTTCACTGTCATACTCTGAGAGTCTGATGGGAAGTCAATTCGACATCAGTGAGAGATCAGCCACGAGCCGGCTGGTTTACTATTACTTCAAACTTCTTGGCAGAAAAACACAGAAACTATATTTGACCTAATCCGGGACTCGTACTCAGGACTTCCGTACATACTAGCTACCAGACTAAAGATAGATATCATGAAGATATAAATATTGATAAAAATATACGTATTCAAAACATTGTAAAGTCTTTCTAAGTCCACATTTCTATTGAATCTTTTTAAGAGTCTAACCCGTAACACTTTTGACACGATAAAAGACTTGCACCCATGATCTTATAATTTGGAGTCATATAAGCTACCCACTAGACCAACAAGGCAGAAAGCGTAAAGGTACATACAATAATAGCAAGGAAAACGAGGAACAAAGCTGCCGCTCTTTGCCAGGCCATTCGTGTAGTATCGCGGGTTGAGACCGTATACCAAAGTGGTGCCCACTCGACATAGATTCCGTGTGCTACTAATGTTACTCACTTTACACTCGCACTGAAAAAGAAAAGTAATAATCTATACAAATAAATAAAATGGAACTGTCTCTTTGTAATGTCAAAATAATAGTTTTAATAAATGCATATGAGAATATATATACCTATACGGAACCTATTTATAAGAAAAAGTCAATTTTAAGTTTTTTCTGTCTGTTTGTTCAGGCTTATTTTCGAAACAGCTAAACTGATTTTGGGGACTTTCACTGGCAGATAGATGATGTTAGAAGGAGTAACTTAGGCGACTTAAGAAAAAGAAGTAGAGTTCCATGTAAAAAAATTTAAAGGCATAAAATTGTGAACAAAATCCGATTTTAATAGGGAAGTATATATGATAAAATAACTATTAAATATTAGTTTGGAATTTCAATTTTATTATTTTTATCAAGTACCTAGGGACTCACACAAGCAAAGTGAGGGTAAGTCGCTAGTTATAGCTAAAAAAACAATTGTGTGTCCGTATTTTAGTCTACTTGGAAAGCAAAAACACACCGAAACCTAAACCAACTTAGAAAGATTAGTTAATTTCAGCTTGATATTTTTTTTGGAAAAGATACAGTATACTTATTTATATCTTGTAGTAACATTATTTACAAAAATAAAAAAAACCCCACGGATCGGACATACATACATACATACATACATACATACACACACACACACACACACACACACACACACACACACACACACACACACACACACACACACACACACACACACACACACACACACACACACACACACACCACACACACACACACACCACACACACACACACACACACACACACACACACACCACACACCCACACACACCACACACACACACACACACACACACACACACACACACACACACTCACACACACACACACACACACACACACACACACACACACACACACACACACACACACACACACACACACACACACACACACACACACACACACACACACACACACACACACACACACACACACACACACACACACACACACACACACACACACACACACACACACACACACACACACACACACACACACACACACACACACACACACACACACACACACACACACACACACACACACACACACACACACACACACACACACACACACACACACACACACACACACACACACACACACACACACACACACCACACACACACACACACACACACACACACACACAACACACACACACACACACACACACACACACACACACACACACACACACACACACACACACACACACACACACACACACACACACACACACACACACACACACACACACACACACACACACACACACACACACACACACACACACACACACACACACACACACACACACACACACACACACACACACACACACACACACACACACACACACACACACACACACACACACACACACACACACACACACACACACACACACACACACACACACACACACACACACACACACAACACACAACACACACACACACACACACACACACACACACACACACACCACACACACACACACACACACACACACACACACACACACACACACACACACACACACACACACACACACACACACCACACACACACACACACACACACACACACACACACACACACACACACACACACACACACACACACACACACACACACACACACACACACACACACACACACACACACACCACACACACACCACACACACACACACACACACACACACACACACACACACACACACACACACACACACACACACACACACACACACACACACACACACACACACACACACACACACACACACACACACACACACACACACACACACACCCACACACACACACACACACACACACACACACACACACACACACACACACACACACACACACACACACACACACACACACACACACACACACACACACACACACACACACACACACACACACACACACACACACACACACACACACACACACACACACACACACACACACACACACACACACACACACACACACACACACACACACACACACACACACACACACACACACACACACACACACACACACACACACACACACACACACACACACACCACACACACACACACACACACACACACACACCACACACACACACACACACCACAACACACACACACACACACACACACACACACACACACACACACACACACACACACACACACCACACACACACACACACACACACATACATACATACATACATACATACATACACACAGGTCAAACACATAACCCTCTTTTGGGCTTCATCGCAGTCAGATAAAAATAAAAGAATCCCATGAGATACAAAATGATTTCGATCGCTTTAATATAATCGAGATTTCAAATAGTAGAGGTGTAAAGGTCGTTATAGTGAAACGCTTGATGAGGCCGCACTAGTAAGTAACAATGCTAGTACGAATTGTGCAGCCTGCTGTTTTTCATGTCATTGTAGCTTTGTTAAGTAGGTATGTACTTTATATAATGTATTTATTTTATTTGTAGACGTGTGTTTATCTGTAACTTCATGAAAGCTTTTCATATCATTTTACACTAACGTCCCGTCTCGCTTCACAAAGGTGATGTAAAATGATAATTACTTTTAAGAGTCGAGAGCTGTTCAGTGTAAGAGATGTTTTAAATTATAAATTAAAAATTAAAAAAAAAACCCTACGCAAATTAATTGCCGTTTAACGATTACACTGGTACGCGTGAATCACTTAATCGAGTAATCATACACCAAAATGCCTTACATCATATTGGAAAAGAGCTGATTCTCTTACACTGCTGGACCGATATTAACCAAACATAGCTAAAAACTACCGCAAGGAAACTGGCTTTCAAATGAAAAAAACCTGCATGGAAATCGGTCCATTCGTTTGAGAGCTATGATGCCACAGACAGACACACACACAGACAGACAAACATCCACGTCAAACTTATAACACCCCTCTTTTTGCGTCGGGGGTTAATAAAACTATGTTTTCGGATTTTTTGGCGGATTTATTTTGATTTTTGGAGAGACCGTGATTACTGTAAAGCATTCCAAACGACGGGAACCAAAAACCATAATATATTAAAATGATATTTTTGTCACCTCTTTTTATGATTTGCCTATTCGAGCAAACAGGAGTTGATCCATGTTTTAATTTCATAGATATTTTTTGAACACTTCAAGTACGTTTAAAAATTTAGGCTTGGATTAAATAAAGACAACACTACCCAAGTACACTATGCTTATGTGGTAAGATAAAAAATGCCATTAAACAAAAATGGAATTAAAAGAATAACATAATATTTGATCGTTTCATTAAACTTTTATTTACAAAGTATTATGTAGGTTTGGGTTGTCTTTCGAAAAATTTGTTACATTTTCATCAAACAAACCTCTCATCTTGCATGATGGTTAACAAAAACATTGAGCTTTTTCTTCTAAACAAGTTGATTATTTCTAAATTTAATTGCATATTAATCCCTCCACGACTGCGGACATGCCCGCGCCGGCGCGTCAGTTAACAATAGATTAGTGTTAAACGCCAGTGCCATGTTTATATAGATCTATGGAAATATCTACATATAATATATAATTACTGTCCTGACTGATTCATCAACTAAAAACTTGAAATTTTGGTGATTGATCCATTTTATGATGTTAACATCCTCTAATGATGGATTTTTAGAAATTCCTCTCCTAAAGGGGTAAAATAAGAGATGAAAGTTTTTATGAGTCTGTCATTTTTTATATGAAATGAACGTAAAAGTAATAATAATCAGCTTTAAAATAAGAAAATACGTATATTAAGTTTTTTTTTAAATTTGCCCCTTAAAGGGTGTGGTAAAGTTTATATGGGGAAAAAATTGTTTATGATCAGACTTGCTGGAAAGGCAGTAACGCTCTTCAATACAATTAAATAAAAATACGTTTTCAAAATATAAATTTCGAAGGCGCGGGTTCTGCTAGTACTATATCTACGTACGTATTGTATTATTTCTTAGAAACTTCTTTTTTCCAACAAAATCACACCTAACCCGCAAACGATAATAGAGGGGTTTAAATGGGCATAGTTAAGAAATAGGCACGCACGTACAATACTGATTCAGAAGGAAAGAAAAAGGAACAATATTTTTGCTTCATGAAAATGTATACGTTGAGATGAAAGCTATGATATTTTATTATAGCTTTTGTTAAGGAATTTTTATTCTTTTATTATATATTTTTTTCTAATATTTTGCGTTATTTTTTTAGTATGAAAATAAAATTCATTTCAAGACTACGTTGTATTGTAATGTAGTCAGCTCCTTTTAACGTCCTACTGCTGGGCATGGACCTCCTTTCAAGACAAGGGGATCAGTCCGAGGATAACTTAGTCCACCACGCTGGCCAAGTGTTATATAATACTCTATAGTTAAAAACTTTAATAAAATGTAAATGTATTAAAGCTGGAACTGGTTTAAAATTGTTAATAATTATTTTTAAGTTATAATTCTTTTTAAAAATTATGAGAGTAACATTTTTACGATGCGCGCGCACTCCGACAGTCAAAAAGTGACATGATGAAGTTAGCTGCATTCATTTTACAAACAGAGAATTGTGATATACGAGATGAAATCTTTGGCTATTTTTGTTCTGTTACGCCAAAGAAGTATAACGTCTTACGTGCGTACATTAGTACCTACACACACACACACGTTTTTTTATAAAATACTTGTAATAAGGCAAGTGTGCAAGAGATTTTGATATTTTTCGCTTAGTGTGTTAATTTATTTGTACGCTTATCGCTTTATGGATTTCTATTAAATTTTCTTCTAAAAATTATTTTAAAAATTGATTGAATTCGAAGATTTTTTTATATAGATATTATTTGACATAAATACACGTAGCAAAACTTGTGGCAAGTATAAAACATGAACGAGTATGTCTCCAACTGTATAATACTATGTATGTTCTTTCGTCATCTTTTTAGTTCGCTTTTTACGCAGTCTATTTGCTGTACCAGCAGTCACGGGTTCGCGTCCCGCTGGAGGCATTCATTTGTGTGATGAGCAAGAATGTACTCCAGTCATGGGTGTTTATACTTATAAGTATAATAAACATACTATAATATGTATAATGTATATACTATGTATTTAAAGTTATATTATTATGTGTAATGTATCAACTATCGGGTATTCATAACACAGGCCTAGTAGCTTACCTTGGAACTAGATGGTGCTGTGTTAATGTCCCAACATATTTATTTACTTATCACAATATTTTATTAATATTTGTATACTGTTTTTGTAGTGTTTTTTGTAGTCGGTATATTCAAGTTTCATCACAGTAGACTAGTGGTTTGAGCAGTTTAGAAATTTGTTGGTCTCTCAACTTATTTAAGTTGCCACAATGTTTTATTATACACAGACAGATCCATTTTATTGTTGACTTTTGTAAAAGTTTGAGGACTGCTTGGCTAAAAAGTAGGTGGTTAGAATCTGACATTATTATTGAAATTTGAAACTAATACAACCAAGTACATGAGATCCACTTAATCTGGCCAAATATTTCTAAAATTTAGCATCTATTGTAGAATCTGTTGTATTTTTAGTAAAAATAATATATAATATATTTTAAATGTATTCACTTATGATTTTAATTATCTATACATATAATAAAATTCTAAATAGGTCGAATCTGTACATTTAATATTTTATGGAATTTTTTTATGGAATAGTTATTATTATCAATACAGAGGCTGAATATATATATATATATATATAATATATATATATATATATATATATATATATATATATAATTATAGTTTTAGAATATTTGTCTGTCTGTCTGTCAGTCTGGCAACGCTTCACGAGGAAATCACTGGACAGATTTTGATATGGTTTGATGATAGCTGGTTATCCGTGTCAACATATAGGATACTTTTTACTGCGAGAAAATATCTCATCTCTGAGAAATCTATACTAACCGTTAAAACGTACCTAGGGACAAACCCGAACGGAGCGAGGGTGAGTCACTAGTATAAGTCGTAAACATCATACGTATATTATCAAACTGAACTAACTATATAATTGGAAAGTACTTTTCTTTTTTTTAATAATGGGAAATGCATTTACGCATACCACCTGTATACAACCAGGTGGTTATGTAGGACTCACCGGCTATAAAAACCAGTACTACCCACTAAAACCCAACAGAACCTCCCCCATCTTAATGGAGCGTTGCAGTTCATTTACGCACTCAACCACGACGGTAGATCTGCCGAAGCAGACCACAACAGCCATGGGGTTGCTTCAACGATTCACTCTGCTATCCGAGAAGTAACAGGAGCAATCCGCATGGCACACCGCCCACCGAGGTGGGTGGAGGTGGAGGTGGGGAACCCATGACCTACTTATACTAGCACTCAGACACTCGACTTTAATGCATCTCTGTACCAGGACAGTTATTCATCAATTATTTATTAATTGGCTTCCAAAATAGTATATTGCTTTGGATTGGTATATACATAGTAATTAAAATAACAAACATCGAAGCCGCATTATTGTACATTAATTGGAAAGTATTTTTTTTGACTTTTTAACTACAACTATTCTAGCGCATATGTAACATGTAGTAGGAGATCCCGATCTATGTTGTAGATCCTTCATTCTTTTGCCAGGCAAAATAATTTTTTTAAACAACCAACGTGATGAAATAACAAACATACACATTATAAATTACAAACTTTGGCATTTATTAATAGTGATTTACAAATTCATATCTACAGTTATATATACTTAAAATTATCGGTAAGTATATTCGTATGAAAGTCGGAAGATTAAATTAAGTTGATGACACGTTTGGCTTAGTTTGTAGGGGACCTACTTGCTGTGCCAGCAGTTGCGGGTTCGAGTCCCGCTGGGGGATAAGCACGGATGTTTATAGTCCAGTTATGGGAGTTTATATTTATAATATGTATGTAATGTAATGTAATGTAATGTATTTAGCCCTTTTTAACGCCCCACTGCTGGGCACGGGCTTCCCTTCAATACGAGGGGGAATATGTACGTATTTAAAGTTATATACGTGTTGTGTATCAACTATCTGGTATCCATAACACAAGCCTCTTAGCTTACCATGGAACTAGATGGTGCTATGTGTTAATGCCCCAACATATTTATTTATTTATTTATTTATTATTTACTAGCGCTTCTAGAAAAATAGAAAAAACCTATCCCACGGGAACCGTACTTTTTTCCGGGATAAAAAGTAGCCTATGTGTTATTCCAGACTATAATCTATCTCTGTGCCAAATTTCATCCAGATCCGATCAGTGGTTCTGGCGTGAAAAAGTAACAAACATCCATACTCACAAACTTTCACATTTATAATATTAATACGGATTTTTTATTCGTCCGTACATCGGATGAATAGCAACAGCCTTTATATTGTGAGAAACATCGATTATATTTTTAAGAAGATAGGGAAATATAAAACGTACATAGAGTTTGCATATAGATTTCCATATTGATATTTCACATGGATTTATTGCTTGGCTCGCGCTCGTTGCACTGCGTTTTAGTACATCGTTGTTTCGGGTTGTCATACGCTTTAAACTGAATTGGTTATAGAACGAATATATCTATAACTTTATATCATATCACCTAGTTTTAGCCTGTGGTTTTACTTGCGTGGTATAAATAAAAAGCTTATGACACACTTAAAACCATAAATGTCTATGGAAAAAATAAGTGCATTAATTAAATAAAAACAATTATGACTAATTGTTGCGATGGTTACCGTTGCTATTGTCTGAAAAATATATAATATTATATTCTTTCCGTATATGATATTCTATAAATATATGATTGTAATATTATGCCCAATATGCCTTATTTAATTATTGATTTGTTTTAATTTAATTGCGATATTTGCCATTTAGAAGTTTTACTTCAACTGCACGTAAAGGTTACACGCACCCATTTTTTTTAATTTTATTCATTTATAATAATAACTTCTTGTCATAAGACATAGGATCTTGACTTTACAAAAACTGTTATTTTACATTTTTTGTATCGATATGTATTATCCACGGAGACAAGGAAAAGAGCATGTTGATTAAACTCAATATTTAAGCCATTTATTAATTAGTTGCTACAATAATTTATTTTGTACACAAATTGTAACTGTACCAAAAGCCACTGGACAGATTTTGATGTGGTTTGAAGATAGCTGGTTATCCAGGTCAACATATAGGATACTTTTTACTGCGGAAAAATATCTCATCCCTGCGAAATCTATACTAACCGTTAAAACGTACCTAGAGACAAACACGAGCGTAGCGAGGGTGAGTCGCTAGTATAAGAATAAAAATAAAAACGTCATACCTATATTATCAAACCGAAATATATAACTGGAAAGTTTTTTTTTACTTGAACTTTGTATGTATACTAGCGCTTATGTATCATATAGTAGGAGATCCCGATCTATGTTGTGGACCCTTCATACTTTTGCCAGGTGAAATAATATATGATCTGGTGAAAAGAGAATGTTGATTAAACTCAATATTTAAGCCATTTATTTATTAATTGCTACAATAATTTATTTTGTACACAAATTATAACTGTCCCCCTGCCTAAAATAAACTCCAAATGGCTGCGCAGCTATCAATCAATATTACCAAAAACCATTTTGAAAGCGCGAATAACTTTATTTAATTAGCAAGTGTTTGACACCTGCATCGTTTTTCTGATTTAGACTTACTGTATGCGAACTTACATTGGTAACACGTACGACTTCAGATCCGGAGGTCTTGCGTTCGGGACAAGTGTACTTATTCTGTTTTTCTGAAGAAATTGTCATATCTCCTCCACAGATGCCTATTTTTAGTGAGATCAGTCAAGAGCATATTATCGTTATTACTGTATCATTTTAAATAAAACTATCTTTTCGGATTATTTCGCGGATTTATTTTGATTTTTGGTCCCCAACGTTTCGAATGCTTTACAGCGATCATGGTCACGGGAAAGACCATTTTCAGAGATTTTATTTAAAATGTCAAATATCCGCGTAAATCTAAGAAAGTATTACTGTATCATTTTTAAGGGGCCTTAATTAATTTAGAATTGGTTACTAAGTAACAAAAAATAGCAGGTGGAGGTATTCAGTTCAAACAGATGATTATCGAAAAACCCTACCAAAATGTACTGATATCTGTCAATGATTGGCAGACAATGAAATTATACCCTCATTATATTTGATACAATATCTTATTTCTTTGTGCGGTTTTTGCATTGAAAATATAACAAAATTAAAGAAAATATTCGCCATCTTTGCGATTCTAATTTTTTTTTCTCTATTGTTAAGAACCGCTAGATGACATTTTGTTCTCACTGCTGATAATTAAAAATAAAGATTATGTTCTTCAACTCTTAAATCAGACTTGAAACTTTAACTGTTAAGTTAGAGTTTAAACTCTCCGTTAGTCCACCTTTCAAATATTTCTTTTCAAAATTGCTTACCGAAATAGATTTTTGAAATCAAAGTTTATACGACTCACGTTTGATGTTACTTTATTTGATTAAACACTATTGTAGCTATAAATAATAAATGGATTCATAAGAATTTCGTAGAAATATTTATCTCTCTTTGAAAAATCATAAAAGGAATCCCAAATAGACTCTATGTTCCAGATGAAAAGCATTTTATTAATTTTAAACATGTTTCAACAAAAGTATTTTGTACTAACTTTTGTCTACGGCTTTACATGCTTTTTAATAAGAAATAAGCTTTTGAGTTCTTATGTATAGACAAATCAATAAAGACAGACATATAGTCAGATTTTTTAAAACTATACAATGTAGATATCTCAACACGACTTTGTTTAGTTTGGAAAGATTTAAAATGTAAAAATGGAAGGTTTAAAGTAAAAGATAAAATGAATACCTCAACAACTTTGTATCTAACTTTTACTTTTCAACAATTTTACTACTTGAACGGTTTGTTGATAGTTTACACTTGTATGAATTTTAAAAGCTTTTATTTATTGAGAGAACAGCTGCCCTAATATTTTTGGACTCAAATTATGACTTCGAAAATAACTATACACTTTAATATATACATGTAATAAAATTCTATCGGAGTCGAATGTGTACATTAAATATTTTGTGGAAAATCTTATTGAAATAGTCATTAATGTCAATACAGAGGCCGAATCCATAGATGTTGTCTCTCTGTCTGTCTGGAAACGCATCACGGAAATACCACTTGACGGATTTTGATGAAATTTGGTATGATGATAGCTGATTATCCGAGTTAATATATAGGATACTTCTTTTTGCGTAAAAATAAATCTTTTCTGAAAAATCTATACATACTAACCGTTAAAACGTTCCTAGGGACGAACCTGAGCCGAGCGAGGTTGAGTCGCTAGTTTTACCTGTAACGTGTTCAGTTAGTATTTTATTATATGTATAGATAAAATTTGTTAATGACCAAGCCACCACTGGACCTGAATTTTTACCGTTTATTCTTGTAATGGAGGCACTTTAAAAGGAAAAATGTTAGCAATTTAAGTCCGAAAGGGACGAAAAGACGCGTTAAATATTTTTAATTAAACTCGATACTATTTCTGACCATTTAAAACTTTGTGTTTATGCTCTGCTATAAATAAACATTTCGACATTTTAAAAATATAACTATTTTCTGAAGTATGATAATGCAATTAAAAATAGCTAGGTAAAGTAGGAGTAAGCTACAAGTATTTGTGTAAGTAATCCGCTCCTTATTATTAATGATATGACATCGTTAAGTAAATAGTTATTACTCATGTCTAACCTATTTTCATACGTAACAATATTTATGTACGTGGCTGTGACGTGAATTCCTTTGCTATGCTAAATTAACTTGTCAGAGATAATGGTTTGTAGGTTTTAACGTATTTACGTGGAAAAACGTTTGTTTTATTCACTACTAGTTTAACCTTAGTTAGTAGATTTAACCTTAGTTCACTTGGGTGCGCCGCGCCTCCTATAGGTCTTTCACGACTCGATACAAAAATATCGACTTTTTAAAATACGATTTTAAATGCCTTTGCCAAGTCCAATTTTTGGCTTTATTATTTACTTAACCTACGTGTTGGTTCAGATCATAATATTTTTGGTAGGTACTAATTAACTACTAAAAATTTCATCGAACTGGTAACAATCATACAAATACATAGAAACTTTTGACGTTATATACATATGTATATCTTAGTGTGATGTTATTTTTTTGAAATGGTGTATTTTATGGACTTCAAAAAAAGGTTTTTAATTATTGATAAGCAATATCTTTGACCTTCAAAAATCTATTTTAATAATCTATACAGATAAATATAATTGAAGCATTTGTTTGTAATGTCAAAATAACAGGTTTTAAATGCGTATGAAAGTTTATACTTTTAAGAAAAAAACAATTTAATTTTTTTTGTCTGTCTCTCTGCCTGATTGTTCTGGCTAATCTCCGAAACGGCTGTACACATTTTGACGGGACTTACACTGACAAATAACAGATGTCATAAGAAGTAACTTAGGCGACTATTATATTAGAAAAAGAATTAGGGTTCAGCGCAAAAAATTAAGGTCCATGAAATTGTGAACAAAATCAGCTCACTTTTACCTATATAAATATAGATGTAATGCTGTTGGTCGGTGAGTGCATCACTTAAGAAGGGCAGGAACAATTTGGAAACTTAAAAAATATTAATGGTCTGAATATTTAACTAGTTCATTTTAAACTAGTTCTAGTTTTTTTAAACTTTTACTATTACGAGAAAATACAACTGAAATAACACAGTAACAGGTGTATAACAATAGCTATTTACACCAAACCAAATTATATTGAATATACCAAAATCATACATGGATTTTCCACCGATAATTTTAATTAAATTACATTTTATACATAAGTGATCTGTAGAATTGACTATGCGGTTGTATTGCGCCATTTTACCCTTTCAGCGAACGAACGCCGTTACGTAATGTTTAATTATCGGAAATGTTAACGTATAAATATAATTGCATGTTACCAATTGTTAGCGTCAGGATGGAAAATGTTTTACGTTATGTCAATATGCGATGAAAACCTGCTGAAATTATTTATTTGTGTGTTCTCTATTATAAAGACAGCATACAGAATTAGCGGTCGATAGGAAAAATCTCGAGGCGGAAAATTACCGGAAGGTGAAGTGTAAGTAAACTTAGACTTGCCAAGAGTTGTCGCTACTCATGTTTTAGATGGATGTCATCCTTAACTATAAACAAAAAACACCTGAAACTAAAGAAATAATTTAGGTATGAGGCGAAACATCAGCAACCGTCCCGAGTTTCAAAAAATTCTTCTGGGTGGAATTAATATTTTTTTTACTTTTTTGAAGTAGGCCATTATTGATAATAAGCAAGTAAAACCAGGTGAAAAGTAAGTTTAAAGATGCCTTTTATTTTGTAAATATCGCAAGCACATGCAATCAATTTAATATGTACGACGACACGACGCTATTGTGTATTACATTCATCAGTATCAGTGTATCATCGATTCTCACACCTATTGGTTCGGAAACATCGGTTTTAATATACTCGTACATTGTTATTTTTAAAAAGCTTTAAATAAAATGCTTTTCTGTTTAAGTGAAATAAATATTTACACACTACAAACCCTCACTTTACACAGATTTAAGTACATTTTACGCGTATTTAATAAACTGGTTCGCCCAGTGTTCGAAATTCAACTATAATTATTATAAAAAAATTGAGGAAAAGGAAAACACATATGAATAGAATTTACCTATCTATGGTTATACATAAAAAGTTCGTAAGTAAATATGTAGGTAAATATGGTATACATAAAATTAAATAACCTATACATATAATAAAATTCTGAGTCGAATCTGTACATTAAGTATTTTTTGGATAATCTTATCGAAATAGTCATTATTATCGATACAGAGGCTGAATCTATAGTTTTTAGAATTTTTGTATGTCTGTCTATGACCCCATCACGAGAAAATCACTAGATCGATTTTGATGAAATTTGGTATGATGATAGTGCTTATCCGGGTCAACATATAGGATACTTTTTACTGCGGGAAAATATCTCATCTCTGAGAAATCTATACTAAACGTTAAAACATAACAATACAACAACACTAAATAGTGTAAATTATATTTAAAAAATATTACCTTTCGCACTTCCGGAAAATTCGAGACAAAAAAACTATCTGTTTTCAAATTTTACACTATACTTATACTACAGTTCGTCAATTACTAACTACTAAATAAATAAAACTTTTTAACAAAAAAATAAAAACCGACTTCAAACAAAAGCACTAAAAAGTAACCAATAACTGATTGGTAGTTTTCATTTACTATACATACCTAATCAAATATTTTCGAAGTCGGTGTGCTTTGCTTTGTATGGGCTGGCACCGATTTCGAAAATATTTGATTAGGTATGTATTTAATAAGTAGGCTTTTAATTACTTAGCCAAAGCACACCGACTTCGAAAAATATTTGATTAGTATGTATAGTAAATGAAAAACTACCAAATCAGTTATTGGTTACTTTTTAGTGCTTTGTTTGTTTGAAGTCGGTTTTTTATTTTTTTGTTAAAAAGTTTTTATTTTTCCCTTTTTAGTGTAGACAGTAGTAGCAAAGCAAGGATTCTAACGTGTTAGGCTTGTCAAATCAAACAAAATAAGCCCAAACTCAAAGTATCTACTATTATCCGTTGAAGAGTTCCACCTATCCACCTTCTGGCCTTGCCATCAGATCAGGTCAACAACACCGAACCACTGTACTATCAACGGAAATAGAAATACTTGCAAAAGTTTTCAAGTCAATATGACAATTAGAAGTAGGTTAAATTCATCATTAGTTTGTTTTTCCCACCCTTAGGGGTGGTATTTTTTTTTTGAAATTTAAATGGGACCAATCTGGAAGTATACCCCTTTCAAACAAAACAAAAATTGTCCAAATCGGTTAATAAATGACGGAGTTCTGAGGTAACAAAAATAAAAAAGAAAAAAAAACATACAGTCGAATTGAGAACCTCCTCCTTTTTGAAGTCGGTTGAAAATGGTTGAAAAACAGAGGAGAAACATTTCAATATCTGTAGTTCTATGTAAAACTAAAGCGTTTCATTTTTGTTTGTTTTAGCGCGCTTATCTCCTGAACTACTACTTCAATTTGAAAAAAATATTTATGTATTTAATATATTGCCTATTGATTGAGAAATGTAAAAGCTATCTAGCATCATATTACTAGTGTAGATTTTTTCAAAAGTGCGTATAGCGGAAAGTTTTTAGACTAATTTAAAAAAAAAACAAAAATTTATTTTCTTTCAATTTGAAATGATTTTATTGCTAATATATCAAAATTTTCTCCAAACATTAACTTTGAAAAATCGATATTGATCTTTGCGCGTTACCTTTATAAAAAAAGAAGGACTAATGAAAAATGACTGTTTTAAATACTCTGCCACTAGCAAAGCTTCTGTTAGTTTATTATATGGCGGAAAAGCATCTAAGCTAAGTAAGCTTTTAAAACGCCGGAAGCGTTTGTTCTACTGAAAAGTTCGTTTTATCTTTTTTTGTGTCGCTTGACCAGAGACCTCAAAAGTCTTAAATTTTCAGGATAGTAAAGAGCACATTTTTGCTGTGTAATTGTGAGATAAGGATTTACGTAACGTGTCACTGTAGTATGGCATATAAAGAGAGAAGTAGTAGGTATAATAAAGTTCGGTATTTTTTAAAATATGTAAAAATAAAGAGATACTAAGTAGTGAGATAACTAAGCAGTGGCGTTTAAGTACATTGATATAGTCCTGAAAATATATTTGATTACTAAAAATCATACTCACAAGTCATTCCACGTAAAATAATCGTTTTCGTCGGCATCTCTCACTAAATTTATCGATAAAAAACAGCATCTACGAGTATTACTAAGGAAGTACACGTTGCTATTACTGAATATTTATATGTCTTCTACACTTATACTATTGTAAAGTTGAAAGATTTGTATTTTTGTATGTTTGTAACGAATAAACTCAAAAAGTCCTGGACTGATTTACATGAAATTTGGTAAGAAGATAGTTTGAGACCTGGGAAAGACATGAGATATTTTTAATTTCGGAAATCATCCTTTAAAAGGGGGAGGGGAATGAAAGTTTGTATGAGGAATCAACCTAGTTAGAAATAAAGATACGAACAAACAAACATATTCCACCTCTTTTTAAGTCTTTTAGTGCGATATAAGCGATAATTTATAAAAATAAGTGGTAAAGGTGGATTAAAACGTGACGCAGCTCGCTCACATGAGCACGCATGCCTCACTGAATAAATGTTTGATCAGCAACCAAGTGTGCAAATTGTTATACCCTCCAGCTATTTTTATACCTACGCGTCAAAGGGAGAATGTACTGGAGATAATGTACTTTGAGCGTTTTGTTCTAAATCTGCATTAGATAATCGTTTTAGATTAAGAAAATGTTTTAGATTGAACGCGATCGTAGCCGCGGGTTCTGCTAGTAGGTATATAATAATATATTCATAACACTCATTAACTTTCACATAAATTACAATTTTAGTGTAGTGGCGCTGCTCAATAGGCAGACGTGGGCGATATTGGAGAGTGAATATTTATTTGTATTTTATATATATATATATATATATTTATATGGTATTAAAAAAGTGTATATCATAGTAGGCTTTTATTAGGATTTTTTTGTAAAGTATGAATGAACCTAAATATTTTGTATTTTTTCAAAGTTCTAAGATCAGTAACTCTAAAGATAACGATATCCTTAAAATTTTAAATTTATTTATTGTAAATTATTTATAAAAGTTATTTTTTATTTGTGTAATTATTATAAAAGTAATGTTTCTCAGTAAGTGAGTTCTTTTGAGAAATAAATGGATCTTAAACCTCAACCCGAAATTGGAATTTTGGCGGTGTTTCACCTCGGTGCCTCAGAGTACTTGAATATCCTCTCTATATAATCTCCTACTTGTTCATCGTTTTAAGTCTCATCGATTCAATTGAAATGTCGTACTACTGGAGTTGGAGGGTGGAAGCTCTCTAATGAGAGTGCACATGTATTTGCGCGCATGCTAGAACCCTATAATATCTTCTGCGTACTTTGCTAGTTTCAGTGAGATTAGTAGCTGTGGTTTAAAGCGGTCAGGTCGTTATTATTTTTATGGAATATCTCTCGAAATTAAATTTAAATCATGACGATTGATGCTATAATGTTTCCATTTTTTCTCCAGAGTTACGGTACAATAAAGTTAATTAATAATAAAAATAAAGTTAATCATAATTATGAGAAAATAAGTAAGATATAACAAAAGTAGTCTATTTGTTAATTAATTAATTATTGTTTGTTAATTAACAATAAAGTTAATTAATAATAAAAATAAAGTTAATCATAATTATGAGAAAATAAGTAAGATATAACAAAAGTAGTCTATTTGTTACCCACCCTAGCATTGCTAAGGGCCGCCTTTCACTCTGAAACTCGCGAAGTGTTTAAATTAGTTTTCAAAACACGTATACCCTGTAATAACTACTTGGTATGGGTAAGATATAGCGAATGTCACTCACTCGTTTATTTATTTATTATTAACAAACTGATTACTCTATTGCTAGATGAAAAATGAACTAAATTAACAAGCATGTTCACATTTAATCTATGAAAGAAGTACTAATTAATATCTGTTGCGCGGTATAGGCAGCAATTGGTAACATCGGGGCCACGAGCGCAGCCTTACCGTAACCCTACAATACGTGACGGACCGCTCTTTCATCTTTATGTAAACGTGTACTTAAAACGACGATTATTCACCAGAGATTAAGATTACACATTCATTTACACGTCCTTGAAGAGCCTAAAAATATTCAAAAGCTGTTATGTAACAATAACAAAGACCAAGTGTAATAATAACATATAAAAGATAAAACACGAGGAAAGAATGGCTTGAGCAAATATTCTGTCGGGCCGGCGCCAAATATGACTCTGATTACATTTTTTCAGGCACTAAAGGCTACTTTAGACGAAGTTATTTAATAACTAGCATTTTAGTTGGAAATTTGTTGAAGTTAAAAAGTTGGGGGTTGAATAGCACTCTGTAGTATGAAGTCTCAGAATTAAATGTTTTATCCGTGGCTTTCTCCGATATTCTGAACGTAATTTTGGCAAAAGAAAGTTATAATTTTGAATTTCAAAAATGAATTTTAAAGGATGTGAAGTTTCTTAAAAATTGTTGTTTATACCTAGTATATTGTATATAAATGATTGGTAAAGAAGTCGATTCTTTCATACAAATTAACACGAGTACGAGCTCTTATTCATATTGTTTTAGGATTAACAAACATTTCTTGTAAGGAGTATTTTAGTAGCATAAATGTTATCTAATAAAAAATGTATAGGTATTATTATTAATTTAGTCCAATTGATTATAATAATTATAAATTAAAAATTAAAATATCCCTACGCAAATTAATTGTCATTTAACAATTACACTGGCACGCGTGAAGCACTTAATCAAGTGATCATACGCCAAAATGCCTTACATCATTTTGGCAAAGAGCTGATACTCCTACACTGCTGGACTGATATTAACCAATCATAGCTAAGAACCACCGCAAGGAAACTGGCTTTCAAATGAAAAAAAAAACTGTATCGAAATCGGTCCATCCGTTTGAGAGCTACAATGCCACAGATAGACACACACACAGACAGACACACATCGACGTCAAACTTATAACACCCCTTTTTTTGCGTCGGGGGTTAAAAATGAAAGAGGTCGAACTAAATGATGCAGTATTTATTTAATAGTAAGCTACAGATTTACTTTTTTACAAACTTACCCACTATGTAATATGTATGTATGACGTACGAGGGAGCGTTTTTATGTTCGCGGAATGAAGGGTAAGGGGTTGAAATACAAAAACCAAATTATTTTTCCTTTTCAATATATTCACCTGCAAGACGGACACATTTTTCAGATCTTTCAATTAATTTATTTATACCCTCATAAAAAAATGTTTTGTCTTTGTCCTCAAAATACGCTGAAACTTTACCTTAACTTCATCATCGGTGGTAAATTTTTTACCCCGCAGCTCTTTTTTCATTTTTGGAAAGAGGTAATAATCACTCGGGGCCAGGTCTGGGCTGTAGGGTGGGTGGTTCAAAATATCGAAGCCCACTTTAAGCAGGGCAGCCAACGCAACGCGGCTCTTGTGGACGGGCGCATTGTCGTGCAAAAGCAGCACACCTTTCGTCAATTTTCTCCGTCTTTTCTGTTTAATGGCTTCTTTTAGTCGCTCTAATTTGAAGCGTAGTATTCTCCGGTTATAGAAACATCTTTATCTTTATAATCAATCAATAATATTCCTTCTGAGTCCCAAAAGACCGTTGCCATGAGTTTCCAGCTGACTGTGACACCTTAAGCTTCTTGGGGGGTGCTGTGCCCTTTTTATGCCACTGCATAGAGTCTTGGTTCGACTCAGGTTCATAATGATGAACCCAAGTTTCGTCTCCAGTAACAATTCGACTCAATACACCAACCTTGTTTACATTGCAGAGGTCCAAAAATGCACGTGAACACTCTACGCGTTATTGTTTTTGCGGCGGCGTGAGCATTTTCGATACCCGTCTTGCGCTGACCTTAGTCATGCCAAGATGATTGTTCAGGATTTTAAAAATGGTTGTATCGGATACTCCAACCATTTCTGCGAGTTGTTTCTTCTTTAGTCGAGCATCGTCGAGTACAAGTTTTTCGACTTTTTGAATAAGTTCTGGCGTGGTCACCTCGATGCTCCTGCCCGGCCTCGGGTCGTCTTCAAGGGATTCCCTTCCTTTTTTAAACAAACTGTGCCACTTTTACACTATGGTTTTTCCTGGACAAGAGTCACCGTAAACCGATGACATCTCATCCATTATGGTCGCAACTGATTTTCCTTGCTTGGTAAAGAACTTTATAACGGCACGATATTCGATTTTTTCCATATTTCACTTTTCATTCCTGATTATGTTGCTTGGTTGGCAATAGCTCAAAGACTAATAGTCTAATAACAATGAAATCTCGTATTTATACTAATTATGAGTCATTAAACACGTTACGATCGTAATGAGCCTAATCACCCCCCTCCAACCCTCTCATTCCGCGAACTTAAAAATGCACCCTCGTATGTATGTATGTATGTGTGTATTCAGACATTTTTTAATGTCCGCTACTGGGCTTCCCTTCAATATTTAAAAGTTCTCTAAGACATGCAGGTTTTCTGACGATATTTACCTTCATTAAGACAAGTGGTGATCACGTAGTAAATGTCAAAATATCAAATGTACAAGACCCGGGATTTGAACCCACTTAACTCGGTTTCCCAAGCGAACCCGTTACCACTGGACTAAGATTTTATTCGATGTAATAATTGACTCATTTACATTTACGACACAGATATGTGTTCTGTTATCTAAATTTTGTACGAGAGATAATTTGTGGGTGATAGCAGTTGTTCAACTCAATCGAAGTTGAATACTAACTAATCTCAGTAAGTATACATTATATTTTGGGGGATATTGTAATCCAGCATTTTATTATTTATTATAATATTTATATTAAAGTAAGATATATTGATATCATTTGGATATAAAGTCCGAAAAACTCCATGGGCTGATAATGGAATCTAGTTAAATCTATATAAATAAAAATGAATGTTCGTGTGCTTGTCTTTTATATTCCTAAGCCATTAAAGCTTAGGAATGCAATAATAGTTCAACTATCAGCTATTGTGTATTTATCTATAGTAATATTATAAAGAGGCAGAGTTTGTTTTTTTATTTGTTTGTTTTTTGGAAGTAAATTTTCCTTTTAAATATATTTATACTATGTATCGTACCTATATTGTTTCTATTCTACAAAATGAAAATGACTCTTGGACAGTCCCAGTGCGTTTGCTTATGTTAATTATGCCAAAAGTTTTTAGGTCAGTTTAAAAACTCCCAGTAAATGGAAGAATCATAGAAACCGCCCTATTTGCTAAATGTAAAACATTTTTTAAGACTCTTATCCTAGTCCATCATAAGGATATAATAAATAATTTTAGTGATTTTGTATTCAGTGTACTTGTTAGTTTAAAAAAATTAAATAATTTATAAAAGCATATCGGTGCCTGGGACAAAATATATATAAATTTACATGGGTATTGTATGGCTAGACTAGATAGTACAATTTGCAAAAACACCACATTTATCTTTATTTATTCATTTTACATCAACGCGATGTTTCCATTTATTTAGCGGTCAAAATTTCATCTGTCTGCTGTGACGTGCGGGGAGAACAAACATTACGATTATTTATTTATTTCATTGATCATAATATTATCCAATGTATTCGTTTATAAATTGTTTTTTTTTTTTATAATTTCCAATGACAGATAATTAATTAACTTACTATCCGATTGCGGCGAAGTCCAAAGGAGGATTACTTATGTCTTTGGTCTGTATGTATGTATGTATGTATGTATGTATGTGCACGTAGCACGCAGCTAGTAGTAGTTACGCAGCCAGTAACAAATATGTCTCTGACTGCGTAATACTGTGTTATTTCTACAACTTCAAATATTGTGGGGCTGAATTGAACCCACCAGATAAACGTTATTGAAAATTACCTAAGTTATTACAGTTGTTAGATTTATTGTACTCTCAATCTTGAGCTATGAGTTTATAAAAGAATCTGCATCTAAATTTCTTCTTTCACGCCTTGACCCATATAAAACACCGACGTCATTAAGCATTATTCTTTAATCTTAAAACTTTCAAAAAAAGTACCAGAAACCTAAAAAAAACCGTGCGCTTTGATCTAATATAAAACGAGTCTAATGACATAATAAGATTTCGCTCATTTTCGTTCCAGCTAAAACTACAAAAAAAAAATGCAATTTGATGAATGTAATGATTTTCATGTGTATAATTGTTAATGAGTATGATTTTGAGTCGCGTATCGAGGGTTCTGTACCGCCGAATATTGTGTTGTTTTTACTAACATACATATTTACACACAAATATATTTTTTTACGTTTTCGCAAGCCATACTTATTATTTACATAAGTAAGTTCACGTTTTAAATTATTTCTTACAGATATTATGGAAAACCAATTAAATTTTAGTGATCGTTACTCAAAATATCCAGTAACTGAAAAGATATTTTATGTACATTCTGTAAATTAATTTTCGTTTAAAGTATTTAGCAAACTCTACTATCTCTATTTTTTGCACATTTTCTACTTCATCTTTTCAAAGTTAGAGGAACACAGTACAATAATACAAAACGCATACAACGTTTACGATTTAAGAATCATGTAACTCGGCTATTATGGGTATTTAACTATCATACGTACAGGCTAATATCTATGTTATTTTTTAAAGCCACTCAAAGTTACGTACACTTGACACAGTCTCTCTATTTCCCTTCCTTTTTTAAATTACTTTAAAGTGCCATTATTATTTTGTTAAGATTTCTGCCCGCGGCTATGCTCGTGTAATCAATTTGCTCAGTTTTAATTTCCATTCAATTTATATGAATGTTGTCATATAGAATTTGTTATATTATGTGTACATTTATGTTATCATTCTAGATTTACTTAGTGTGCGCTATAAAGTCGCGAATAGGAAGTTAGAATTTAATTAAGAACTTTTTGGTATACCACATTGGTGGACGTTCTATCTGATTCTGGGTTCTGCTAAAATGTCCACGTGAAAAGCAATCCTCTCTTAAGTCGTAACGATTGGGCCTAAGATTTATTAATATTCATTGCAAAGCAAATTTTAAGGAGGAATTACATACAATAATATTATTACACGTATGTAGATGAAAATACCTACACATGCACGTGAAGCTGCAATTAATAAAAAATAGTCATATTAATAAAAATAAATTAGACTCAACCACAATTTAATAGTAGCATACATAATGTAGTCATATTAACACTGTGTAAGAAAAAAAGAGTTATTTTTATAACAGTGACGAGAGTTTCCAAGCTTTTTAGATTATCCCTTATATTTGTCATTTTCTAAGATATAGGAGAAACGTTTTTTTAACTAAACTAGCAAACCGCCCTCGATTTGCACAAAACCTAGCTTCAATCTTCAATACCTTTCCAATTTACTGATTTCCCACAGGCCTCACTTGATATTGGGATAAAAGTAACCTATGTCACTATTCGGCTCATAAACTATTTGTTTGGGACAAATCACGTCGATCCCATGTCCTAAAGACGCGGGAAAGAAAGACAAATCAATATTACTTTCGCAATTTTGTAAAATTAGAAAGCATTTAAAGTTTTAAAAAATACTGAACTCACGAACATGGGACTTGTCAAAACGATGAAATCTTCATGGTTTTACATTTATTAGAGTCATTGAGATGTTCCACTATCCAAATCATTAGATGAAGTGTCTGAAAGATAGGCCATAAAATGAAGAATTTACTTTAATAATATACTAATTTAAATTAATAATAATATAATAATAGCAAAACTAAATAATATTTGTAATTAATAAAGTTTAAAAAAAATTGTAATATTTATAATAACAACAGCTAAAATTAAGTAAATAATTTTGCTATATTTAATTAAAATACTTATTAAAGGATTTTAAACTATTTAGAAATAAAAATCAACGAACATTGTAAGTTACTTTAGTGTAATTATTGAGTTTTTGAAATCATTTTTGTAAAATAGTGGGTAGGCATTGTCTGTAACAAGTATATATGTTTGAGACGTCTATAACCTTAGTCTCTCCCGTGATCATGATTGCTGTAAAGAATTCGAAACGTCGGGCAACAAAAATCAAAATATTTCGAAAAGATAGTTTTTAAAAAAAATAAATGCTAGTATGCTATAAAATGTAAAAAGAATTTATCAAGTTATGCTTGTAGTTTTTGTACAAACAAAATCTTTAGCTGTATAATAAATACGGAATGGAGGTAGCTTTAATCCCGGGCAACATTTGAACTATTTATCATTATACCTACCTCAGTATCAGTTTATCTTTTACATATAGATGATGTAACGTTAGATTCAAATCTCTTTATAGAACATAGGCTTGGAGAATACTCATCAATAGAATGTAATCAGGTCACCGCTTACCCTAGCTCCCATCGGCTTTATTAAATTTCTGCATTCTCGATAACGACTGAAATATAAATACAAATCAAATAGCCCGTAGGGTATATATATATATATATATACATATATATATATATATATATATATATATATATATATATATATATATATATATATATATATATATATATGTCAGTTGTCAGTCTTTCCGTGCCTCGGATAACATGTAAAGCCGTTGGTTCTGCGCCTGATCTCTTACTGGTAGAGTCGAGTTGTCGTTCCACCGGATAATAAGAGTGAAAGGAATAAAGAGTGCACGTAATGTTCCTTCACTAATCCTGCGCAGATGATTAGTCTCAGTGTCATTATTGGCCTCCGTGGTCGAAATCGATCAGGAGTTGTTGTTGTTTGTATGTATAAAATTAAAACATAAAACATTAATGTCATTCATTATATAAACAATATACATATGCCATATACCTAGAGAAGAGCTAAAGCCGAGTGAATCGCTATTACGTCTCAAGTAAATGAAAAATGTTAGATAAGTTGTGATAAATACTTTATCACTCAACGAGTTTTAAATTTTCTTGTCTCAATTAGACTATTACGTTGTAGATTTCGTTGGAGTTAAACTCAACTGTAATTTACGCTATTTGCTTTTAATTTAATGATTCAAGATTTATGGCATAAAATTTCGTTCATTTTATTTTATATAAGAGAAAAAGTTTAGTCATTTTCAATTACAAAAAAAAACAAATAGTTTTAAGAGCTCCTGTATTTATACTAAATGTGGTATATAAATATATAAAAGTGTGGTGTATCTAAATAAGTATATAATGCCTTTGAGACGTCTAAATCCTTAGTATCTCAAATGACCAGGATTACAGTAAAGCATTCGAAACGTCGGGAACCAAAAATCAAAATAAATCCGCGAAATAATCCGAAAAGATAGTTTTATTTAAAACTAGCGAAAAAACAATAACAGAGATCTATTAGTTCCCACGGGAACCGTACATTTTTCCGGGATGAAAAGTAACCTGTTGTTTGACTGGCACTATAAGGTATCAGAATGTAAAATTTTACTAAAGTAGGTGCATAAGTCGCTGTGTACTAAGCTGTATAAGATACTATAGTTTTTTAACTGTCTCACGGGAACTCTTTAATTTTCTGGGATTAAAAGTATCTAAGATATTGACTGGGGATATAAGGTACCACCATGCAAAATATCATTTAAATCGATCCTACAGTTTCGGAGATTAGCCCGTACAAACATACAAACAGACAAACTGATAAACAGACATACAGGCAAACAGACAAATAGATTTTTTTAATAACTATTGTTTTGGGGTCTATATTGTGTACATAATATGTTACAAACAAACAAAAACTAATCTATCCCAAGGAAACCGTTCATTTTTCCGGAATGAAAAGTAACCTGTTGTTTGACCGGCAATTTAAGGTATCAGCATGCCAAATTTTTACTAAATTAGGTGCATCAGTCGTTGTGTACTAAGCCGTATAAGTCACTACAGTTTTTTAACTATCCCACTGGAACTCTTTAATTTTCCGGAATGAAAAGTATCTTACATGTTGACCGGGGATATAAGGTACGACCATGCAAAATTTCATTTAAATCGGTCCAATAGTTTCGGAGATTAGCCCGTACAACAGACAAACAGACAGAGACACAAAAAAATAGAAAAAAAAAACTGGATTTATTCTATTTGTCTTCTTACATCCCCCTGACTCATTTTTTAGCATTTTTTTGCTATGTACAGACATTCGACCTCTACTCTTTTATTATAGTATAGATAAATGTGGGTTCATTTTTAAACTGATCAAATATGGAGCAGAAGCAGCAGAAAGACATACTAATGTAATTTTTTTTGTGTTTGATACATGATATTTTGGCCAATTGCAAAGCGAATTTCATGAGCGAATTTCTTAAAAATTGGTTATACCTATTTTTAGGGTGAAACAATTATTTTCAAAAGTGATTTAAAAACCGATATACCTTTTTAGTTAAAGTTTGACTAAATTGACTAAAAAGAAGTTGACCTTTTTAAACTTAATGTAATTTAACGGATATGCTCGATAAAAACGGAAAAACCAAGATATTTTCGAATTGAAGACGATCATCATCGTTGAAGCAATGTGTAGGAGATACTGTCAGCGACAGATGTACTCTTTTTTTTTTTAACGTTGGGAAATGCATTTACGCACGAGGTGTGGGGCTCACCGGCAAAGCCAGTACTACCCACTAAAACCCAACAAAGCCTTCCCCCGTCTTAATGGGGCGTCGCAGGATCGCTTACGCATAACAGATGTACTCTATTACAACTAGTGTTCGCCTCGTAATCGAAATTTGACCATAATCATTATTGAAAATTTGAATAAGTATATATATATATATATATATATATTATATATATATATATATATATATATATATATATATATATATATATATAATATATAGATTCGGCCTCTGTATCGATAATGATGTTTATTTCAATAAGATTTTCCAGAAAATATTTAATCTACAGATTCGGCTTAGTTACAATTTTATTATATGTATAGATTTTCCCGTGGGAATGACATAATCTCCTAAGGTAGACTATGTCACTTTCCAGCCCTCCAACTGTCTCCACATGAAAAATCACGCAAATTCGTCACAATGTTTCGACGTGAAAGAAGGACAAACAAACAAACACACATTCACATTTATAATATTAAGTATGGATAATGGATATAATAAATGTAATAATGATGTATATCAAGCATTTTTTACGATAAAATTTTGATGTACAATTTTTATAAGTTTTTGTTTTCGTTTATTTAGTATACATTAATAAATTGTATTTTAAATACTTACAATTAAAAAAGTTATTGTGAACTAAAAGTAACAAAATCTTGTGTTTAATCAACATTTAAACATACAAATACAAAATAGGAAATTTTATATCATATAAAAAATATAAACAGACAGAAGTTACAATATTATGTAAAATTGATCAAATTCATTCAAAAGTGTTCGAAGGTATTTAAAAGACTTAGAATGAAAAAGAGCGCTGAAAGTTATTACTTGATCATCGCAATCTCCTGATCCCATGAGTTATTATGGGAAAATATAGACAGACATGTGCAAAAACCGTATCCAACTCCCACCACATACCTCTAACTCTTATAATATTACATATTTCTTATATATTATGTAGAAGGAGTGGACAGCAATATACCCTGATTTTTTTAGCAAAATTGATTGACCGGATGCCGATACTGTGCGTAGAGGTTATTAAAACGAAACATAATAATTTCGAAATACCTACTGAAAAAAAAAAAATATTGAAGTTCAATTTCTTTAGGCGTGGCAATTTTTTTTATTAATAATTTATTATTAATTATTTAAAAAATATTTTATTTTTATATTTTTATACTAATTATTAATTATAAAAATATATGCTTATTTATTATTAATAATTTTATAAAAATTATTATACAAATTTATATTTCGATTTGTTATAAATTTTAATTTATTTGCGCCTACCACGTCGCTCAAGAAGTTTTACTTCAACCGCGCTTAAAGGTTACAGTATAGTATTATATGATCTGTGCACGTACTCATTTTTTTCTCACAATGTAAATAAATGTCATCGAGAACCTCCTTTTTGGAAGTGGGCGAAAAGATACCCACCCATATTGTTACGACTGCCTTCGCATAATAAAAATTGAATCTCACCCAATAAAGGCATGATCATGCTAAGCAATTCGCCTGTCGTAAAATGTCATAACCAGATGCTGCTTTATTTACGCGCAACGTCACTTTATTAATAATAGAGATTTTTCCCCTTTGAAGAAATCTATAGCAATTATTTTTTAATTTTTTTATTGAAAGATGAATTTAACCCAAATCGAAATATTTTTAATACTTCTTCAATAAAAAGGTAATTTCTTTTTTTTATTACCAACCCATATATTTTTTCTAACCCACCTTTTATTTTTTTATTTTTTGGTTTGTTAAATTCAATATTTTCTATCAAACAATCAATATACCTTTCTGTCTCCGATTTTGACCTTCAAATAAACCTATTGTTTTTAAACAATAAGAAACATTGGGTTTAACTCATAATTTATGACAAAAATATTACAAAATATTATCTTTTTTAATTTAACTTTATCATTTTTCAACCGTTATTTAATACTAGCGGCTCACTCTCGCTTCGCTCGGGTTCGTCCCTAGGGAGAAACAAAAACAAATGTATCCGACGGGAGCGGTTCATTTTTCCGGAATAAAAAGTAGCCTATGTGCTATTTCAGAATATAATCTATCTCAGTACCAAATTTCATCCAGATTCGTTCAGCCGTTCTGGCGTAATTGTGTAACAAACACCCACCTATCCAAAATTTGCATTCATATAGTAGTAAGATAAAATATTTTTTGGTTGTACAGAACTATTGATATGGGAGTCCAATTCATATTTGAATGATATTTAAATACATAATTGAATACTCATAATAAAATATTCTTTACACATTTTTTATTTATTTACCACTCTAACATATTTGTTATCTTAATGAAGGTTTATGATTTGGACAAATGCCACTGCTATTTTGTTTTTAAACTGTGCCAATCATACAAGTGGAAACAAACATGGTTCATCAAATAAAGGCACAAATTAAAATATGGCGTCCATCAAATCAACTGGATGTTTGCTGATGGGAATTATAATTAGCTGGTAACTTAATTGATACAATAGCCACACATATAGCTATACTAGTAATAAATATTTGGGTCATTTTGTTTTTCTCTGTATTAATCATTTGTGGTATTTTTTCAACCGACTTCCTCAAAAAGGAGGAAGTTCTCAATTCGGCTGTATGTTTTTTTTATGTTTGTTACCTTAGAACTCCGTCATTTATTAACCGATTTGGACAACTTTTGTTTTGTTTGAAAGTGTATACTCCCAGATTGGTCCCATTTAAATTTCAAAAAAATAATACCACCCCTAAGGGTGGAAAAATGGCTAATAATGAATTTAACCTACTTCTAATTGTCATATTGACTTGAAACTTTGCAAGTGTTTCTATTTCCGTTGATAGTACAGTGGTTAGGTATTGTTGACCTGGTCTGATGGTAAGGCCAGAAGGTGGATAGGTGGAACTCTTCAACGGCTAATAGTAGATACTTTGAGTTTGGGCTTATTTTGTTTGATTTGACAAGCTCGTTACACACGCGTTAGAATCGGATTTTAGAGCCAGAATTTTTAGTTACTAATAAAAGCGAATTTTAGTTTGTAAGTCTTCGTATAAAAATTGGCATCTAAGTAACTTAAAACGGTTTAAGCGAATATTTAATTAAAATACTTTCGTCTTACTTTGCTACTACTATGTCTACACTAAAAAGGGAAAAATAAAAACTTTTAAACAAAAAAATAAAGACCTACTTCAAAAAAGCACTAAAAAGTAAAAAATAACTGATTGGTAGTTTTCGTTTGCTATACATACCTAATCAATTATTTTCGAAGTCTGTGCCAGCCGATACAAAACAAAGAACATCAAGTGCAAGTAAGCTTTTATTTACCAAGACGGATTTCTTACGCCAACTCGATATCGAGTAGTATTGTTGATCGAAGAAGATAAGGGTAATATTTTTAGACAGAGTCAATTATTTTTTTTAGAAAATAAGATGTTGCTTTTTTTTCTTAAATTTTTGTAAGGATTTTTATTTTTACATCGCTCTTTATAAATAAACAAACATGTAATATATGGGTAATATAGATATTTAAATTATTACTGTTTGACATTCCAGGCTGGACAGTGAAACAGATTTTGACAAAATTTCGGTACAAGAGTAAGTACCTTGAATTATAAAAAACGAAGAAAGGTGATATTACTTGCTTGCCTTTACATTACGCAAATTTGATATCCGGGATATATCTATATAAATAAAAATGAATGTTGCTAAGCGCAAAGCTCGGGAACAGCTCGACCAATTCAGCAAATTTTTTTTTCGTATATTCCTTAAGGTACCTACACGGAATGTTTTGATAAAGAGAAATAAATATAAAATAATGTAAACAAATATATATACAATAGCGACTCACCCTCGCTTCGCTCGGGGACGTCCCTGCTTACGTTTTAAAGTTTACTGTCGATTTCTCAGAGATGAGATATTTTTCCGCTGTAAAAAGTATCGTATATGTTGACATCATACCAAATTGCATAAAATCCCTTCAGTGATTTTTCCATGATGCGGTAACAGACAGACAGACAGACAAAGATTCTAAAAACTATAGCTTCGGCCTCTGTATCGATAATATGTCTATTTCAATAAGATTTTCCAACAAATATTTAATGTGCAGATTCGGCTTAGTTACAATTTTATTATATGTATAGATATAAATCAAAGCCGAGTCAAATTTTTATGATATTTGATTTTTTGGGTTTCTCTTAGTCCGAAATAGGATAATAAGCATTAAGACATCAGAAAAATTAACGAAAAATTTTTTTACATGGCTAACGCCGTCTAATAACTACATATTTATATCTATTTAAAACGTACCTAGTGACGAGCCCGAGCGAAGCGAGGGTGCGCCGCTAGTTATTTGAAAAATATATTATTTGATAAATGTCAAAATAAATAAATTGAGCAAATCCGAGGAGGGACTCTAGTATATAAAAGAAAGTCTGTCTGAGACATTTTGCCGC
The DNA here is from genome assembly GCA_951806755.1 of Brenthis hecate. Lineage (NCBI taxonomy): Eukaryota > Metazoa > Arthropoda > Insecta > Lepidoptera > Nymphalidae > Brenthis > Brenthis hecate. The sequence goes on along the minus strand of OX638249.1, from coordinate 9,998,473 downwards.
TTACGAATGATGTAAGTCAATTTCCTTGTAGTGAAAATCCCGGACTTAGCAAATGAGGTAGACTGTGAAGTGATTTCCTTACGCTGGTTTTACGTAACGTACTAAACCTATAAGAAGAAATCTCTTTCATCGATGAGTGTAGTCATAGTGTATATATGTATGTATTTATTATACCAGCGACTTGCGCTTGCTTCACTCGGGTTCGTCCCTATACTTACGTTTTAATGTTTAGTGTAGATTCTCAGAGACGAGATATTTTCATGCAATAAAAAGTATCCTTTATGTTGACCCGGATAACCAGCTATCATCATACCATACCATACCAGAAAGTCTTAGTAACACTAACAACCCGTGCCTTGAAGAGCACGTAAAGCCATCGGTCTTATGCCTGATTTCTTATCTACCGATCGTGTCGAGTTATCATCCTACCGAAATGTTATCGTGAAAGGAATTAATGTCAATGGTTTTTATATTTGTTACTGAATTGGTAATGGGTCTAGGGTACGTATAAAATTATACTCTCTCTTTTTTTTAAAGCTGATGATTTCAGAATCAAATAATATATCTACTGGTGAAATGAAAGCTGGCGTATTTTTCGTCCAAAGAACCGGCATTGCCATTCAACGAGGGAATGAGACTAGCATTCTTGCCACTATTCCACGCGGACATGACTTGTACAGTAATAACTAAGTGTACATTTGTTTTGTATATATAATGAAGTATATTTGTAATTTTCTTCATTGTAAATAAAGTTTTTAATAATATTTAAAAGATTTATATTCAAAATTAAAATAATATATATCCAGTAAAGTCGAAGCCTTACTAGTATTATTACATAGCCACATTATACTTTGTTGTGCGATAAAATAATTTCGATAAGTATTAATAAAATTACCAGTTTTTAACTACACATAGAATTAGCACAGACAAAAAAAATATAGTTACAGCAAATATAAGGAAAACGACAACAGAAAAAATATTTTATTTAATTCAAACAGTAAAAATTACACAAACACATTTCAATCCTCGCAATTTACATTGCCGTCTGTCGACAGAACCATTTAAAATGCAAAATTCAACTTAGCATAGTATTCTCGTGTAGAACATAAATAATACGCCATCTTGAAATGCATTTTCCTTGTAATGCCGATTTTACAGCTAACATTTGTCGACAAAGAGAATAATATAGTAACTCATAAAGGTAGTAACTGAAAATTAGCGAAGTACTTCGGAATCGTAGTATACGTTTCCCTGATTTCAGAATGAGATTGACGTGAGTGAAACCTCTTTTGTGTCTGACATTTATATATTTTTTTAAATATTATTCATAGATTTTATTTATTTTGTTTGTCTCTTAAAATAAGCCATTATACTGATTTGTTTTATTATCAATTATTTTTCACTGCATCTACATCTGCCTATTTGATGCAAAAATATCGAGTTTTCTTTAGGTATATATAATTCTATACATCTACAAAGATAAATAAAATTGAAGTGTCTGTTTCTAATGTCAAAATAACAGATTTTTGCTCAATGCATATGAAGGTATATATGGTACTAATAAGAAAAATATAATTTTTAATTATTTTTTCTCTGTCTGTTTGTTCCGGCTAATCTCCGAAACGGCTAAACTGATTTTGACGGGACTTTCACTGGCTAGTAGCTGATGTTATAAGGAGTAACTTAGGCTACTTTTATTTTAGAAAAAGAATCAAGGTTCCGCTTAAGAAATTAAAACGTACCTAGGCACGCATCCGAGCGAAGCGAAGGTAACTCGCTAGTATTATATTCATCTTAATAGATATACATAAATTGTAAAACAAACGATTAACGCAAAATAACGGCAAATTTTATTACGAACAGTATTAGCCTATGTGCTATCCAAGTCAGAATCTATCTCTACACATACAAACTTTCCTATTAATAATAATACTACAAATAAACATATGTATATCTATAACAATAGTACCAAATGTATTGCTTGTTTAACCAGACCTTGTTAAATAACTGTATAATCAACAAAAAAAAATCGTCCGGGAATCGAATTTGCGACTACGCAAAGCTACTACGCAACGACCGCTTATTTTTCCTTGGGAATTTAATAAGGAGGCTCAAGCCGAGTAACATTATAAAGTGTAGATATTACACCGTACGATTTTCATCTCATCTCCTGCTTTGCAGCAGGTATCTTTAATATTTTTACCGTAAATTACATTCATAAAATTAATTTCAAAAGAAATTTTACTTGCCTTTGTTGCAAACTTTGCGGTGAGATGCGCGAAGTTTAAAGTAAAGCCAATACATTTGAATAGAGACAATTTTTAATCTATCTATACTTATTATAAAAATAAGTCCCCCGGCCGCGTCTTTCTGTCCTCCTGTCTGTCCTCCTGTCTGTCCTCCTGTCTGTCTGAACGCGATAAACTCGAAAACTACTGAACGGATTTTTATACGGTTTTCAACAATAGAAAGAGTAATTCTTGAGGAAGGTTTAGGTATATAATTTATTATGCTTTTATGTAAATTAGCTGAAATACGGCGACAAATGTTGAAGAGGTCGCAAAAAATCTCGCCAAATGGGAACTTTCCACGCGAACGCCGCGTAAACTAGCAAAGATACAGTTAAGTAATGTACTAGAGAATTCAAAATCTATAAAAATGCTACAAAAAAGTCCGCGATAGCATATCTCTATCTCTTACGGTTGACTTACAATAACCACTTTTATGTTAACATTTTTAATTAAAAACATTACGTTATTTTCAAAGTTATTTTCTTTAGTTCGGTATTAATCCTTATCCAAATGAATATTTTAGTTAGCTTAGTCATTTAATGCAGATTAAAATTGCTCTTTACACTAAATCAATCAGATGAATAGTTTTTGAGATATCGTTGTTAGAAGTAATTAGTAGCGAAACATTTTTAATGCTTGGCGAGCATTGAGATGCCTACGGCGAGTCCATCCCCTCTGCCCCGCATCGCTCGACCGCCTGCTCAAGCTATATAAACCGGGCGATGTAGCGCGCGATCCTAGGATACTTTTTACCGCGGGAAAATATCTTATTTCTGAGGAAAAATACAAAAACTGCAATGTAAGAGTATACTAATATGTAACACCTAAGAATTTAGTTTTTGGTCATCTGAACGCGGGCGGAGCCGCGGGCAATGCTAGTACTTATTATAAAAATAAGTCCCCCGGCCGCGTCTTTCTGTCCTCCTGTCTGTCCTCCTGTCTGTCCTCCTGTCTGTCTGAACGCGATAAACTCGAAAACTACTGAACGGATTTTTATACGGTTTTCAACAATAGAAAGAGTAATTCTTGAGGAAGGTTTAGGTATATAATTTATTATGCTTTTATGTAAATTAGCTGAAATACGGCGACAAATGTTGAAGAGGTCGCAAAAAATCTCGCCAAATGGGAACTTTCCACGCGAACGCCGCGTAAACTAGCAAAGATACAGTTAAGTAATGTACTAGAGAATTCAAAATCTATAAAAATGCTACAAAAAAGTCCGCGATAGCATATCTCTATCTCTTACGGTTGACTTACAATAACCACTTTTATGTTAACATTTTTAATTAAAAACATTACGTTATTTTCAAAGTTATTTTCTTTAGTTCGGTATTAATCCTTATCCAAATGAATATTTTAGTTAGCTTAGTCATTTAATGCAGATTAAAATTGCTCTTTACACTAAATCAATCAGATGAATAGTTTTTGAGATATCGTTGTTAGAAGTAATTAGTAGCGAAACATTTTTAATGCTTGGCGAGCATTGAGATGCCTACGGCGAGTCCATCCCCTCTGCCCCGCATCGCTCGACCGCCTGCTCAAGCTATATAAACCGGGCGATGTAGCGCGCGATCCTAGGATACTTTTTACCGCGGGAAAATATCTTATTTCTGAGGAAAAATACAAAAACTGCAATGTAAGAGTATACTAATATGTAACACCTAAGAATTTAGTTTTTGGTCATCTGAACGCGGGCGGAGCCGCGGGCAATGCTAGTATCTTATAATATTAAGTGAGTAATTCTTGATTATTTTATTTCATATATCTCGGAAACGGCTCTAATAGATTTGGATCAAATTTTGTATTTAGGTAAGGTTTTGCTTTTTAAGTTTATCTATACCTATAGGTATTTTCTTAAAAAAACGCAATTTTCCACAAAATAGCATTTTTATATAATTAATTATATATAAGAGTCTTTTTCTATTAGCTCGCATGCTGACAATGTCATATAGCGCCATCTCGTAGTTTTTTGTATTACTTGCATTGTCGCCAATGGATGATAACCTATAGAATAAGCGCCTACACCAAGCGAAGCTCGGTCACACAGATACTAGTAGAATGTAGATATATTATACGAGTATTTCAACAATGATTTTTGCTGTAACTAACTGTAGGATATGATTTTTTGACGTGAAACATCTTTAAAATCGCAACGAAATATACGGGTACCAAGTCAGAAAAAGGACCGTAACGAAATAGGTTGCATTAGGTTAGGTTGGTTAGGTTCCTCCCCAACGTGCGTTCACCTTGTCGTGGTGGGGGGGGGGGCTCAGTAGTGCCCGGCAATACAGCCGGGCGCGAAGCCAAGAAACGCACAGGGAGGTGGCCCACTTCGGTGCGCGGTGGAAGGTGGCCCTCTTCGGTGGGCGGTGTACTATGTGGGTTGCTCCTGGTACTTCTCTGATAGCAGAGTGGACCTTGAAGCAACCCCATGGTTGTGGTGGTCTGCTTCGGCAGACCTGCCGTCGGGGCGTCGTAGTTTAGCGTAAGCGATCCTGCGACGTCCCATTAAGACGGGGGAAGGTTTTTTTAGGATTTAGTGGGTAGTACTGGCTTTATTACGCCAGTGAGACCCACACCTCGTGCGTAAATGCATACCCGATTTTTTTGGGCTTCATGGCTTATTTATTGACAAAGTTTATAGATTATCTTACATCACATTAATTCTATAAAATTAAACTACGCGGGTGAAGTCGCGCGAAAACACTAACAATGAATAAATACATACAAAATATAAATACAAGCGTAGTCACGTACAAAAACTAGTCGATCTTACATTTCGTAAAGAATCTTAGCGAGATAAGACTTACCTGTATTTTTCCCAGACCCTTATAATCTCGAGGTACCTGAAAATATATGTTTTAGATAAAACTTTTGAAAGAGAGTTTAACAATAAAAACTAAAACAGTTTTTTTTATAACCAAACTGCAAATGAAAGGAGACCATAAACCAGACCTTAATACTTTTTTAGATTAACGCGAATATTTGACATTTTAAATAAAATAGGTGAGTCTCCCCTGTGCCCATGATTCCTGATGAAAGCATTAGAAACGTCGGGAACCAAAAATCAAAATAAATCCGAAAAGATAGATTTATTTAAAAAATCAGACCTTTATAATTCTCATAATACAAAATGACGTTTCAATATCAAACTCCACATTTCTCATTTTTAAAACGACGAAATCTTCAATTTTATACCCTTTTGTCATCTTCAGAGGATAATACTGCCTAAAACATAGAATGAGAATATTCGTAATTTTTAATCGAAAAGATTATTTCCAATTTTGAACACTTAGGTCGTTTGTTAATATGTTTTATTGTTTAAAAAATATATTTCGCCTGGAAAAAGAGTGAGGGGTCCACCATATACACCGGGATTATTTATAGATATATAGTTTTTTTATTGATAATAGATAATTGACAACAACACTCATAAACATTTATTATATTATTAGAATCACTGTTACATTTTTATTCTATAAAAACAGTGTTAATTAAGAAAATTATAATATGGTATAAAGTAACTGGTCAGTGAGTAAGGTTTGAATAGAAACGTAATACGGCGTACCCTCGGGTTGAATGCACCGCGATCTATCTATTAGTGAATCTGCAATACGTTGGCACAATGCCATCGACTCCGGCGTGCAAGGGGTGGGAAGTACCGTTGGAAAATAACTTATAAAATTTTAATAAAAAATCTCTTTTATACCTAAATGGCTATTGAAATGAATATTTCTAGATTATTTGATATAATGACAATAATAATGAGAGCTTTATTAAAATTGGCTTAGCCAAATTGTACACAATTATGAAATGCATAGGTAAATATTTTAAATAAAATTATCTTTTCGAATTTTTTTGCGGATTTATGTTGATTTTTGGTTCCCGATGTTTCGAATGCTTTCCAGCAATCATGGTTACAGGATAGATAAGCCTCTCCTGTCACCATAAATTGCTGAAAAAAAAGATAATTCTATTATAAATTTCATATATTCGCCTGAATTTAAGAAAGTATCATAGATAAATAAATTAAATTGTAACCTGACGTCTAAATTATTCTAAATATTTATAATTATTTTTTTCCTATGATATAGGGAGAAAAAAACTGTGCCTAATAAAGTAGTAAAATCTGGTAAAAAGAATACTTATTTGGCAGGCGTTTGAACCAGATTAACTTAATGTTTAGTTAGAAAGTCGATGCACACATTTCGTAACGCGGGAGTCGAACTCAGTACTTTCATATATTATCTGCGGGTATTTCTCCGAGATTGCGTCCTTCATCTGATTAATCTGGCCAAAAAATATTTTCATTTTTAGCTCTATTCAACATACTCTTATAAAAATATTTTTTGGCCAGATTAATCAGATGAAGGACGCAATCTCGGAGAAATACCTCTGCCACATAAAGCACATAAAGCCATCGGTCATGTGTCTGATCTAAAACAAGTTTCGAATTGTCATCTTACATGGAAATTAGAAATTGAAGTGAAAGGAATATGGAGTGCACTTGTGTCTGTCTACACTTGTGTCTGTCCACACTTGTACACTATAATACCTCCCGCGCAGCTGACTAGTCTCAGTGAGATTGGCCGCCGTGGCCGAAATCAGACGAGAGGGCATTATTATTTTATCTTTTTCGATTTTTACAATGTAAATAAATTTTACGCTGACGCTACTTAACCACTTGTCATGTTGCAGTTGTATGTGTGAGTCTCGAGTGCTTAAACAATAGGCAAATTGCGAGTACTACACAGTGAAGCGAAGTTCTGAAACGAAACGCATTTTATTGCTCATTTTCAAAGCATTGCATGACTGAGATTTAATAAATTCTATCTTTATTTACATTTAGCTGATTTTATTTCTACTTATTGTTTTTATGTAAAAATCACTCATTGCCGGTGGCTCTGCTAAGAGTCTTAGCATGATATTAGGTAAAATTGCTCAATAACTAATCTTAATAATGATAATGGACTAAGATCCCGCTGCATGATTGCTACGTTCATAGCGTATTTAATCGAAATCAATTTTTTATATACAATAATGAAAGGGACAATAAGTTTTGACCGGGGTGCCTATTCAACTGTGCCCGCTAGTATATTTAATTAACTAAATAATAGTCGACTTTATGGAACAAAAACGATGAATTTGTTATTACAATGAATTATACTCCATTTCACAGAACTATACGTAGAGATCTTGAAAAATGATAGCTGCCGTTGCGCATTTGGCCGCAACCTTTGGCCGCACCTGGCTGCGAAGACGCAGCCAGGTGTAAGCGGGTCAAATTAAAGCTGATTTTTTTCTGTGCATGATAAAATACCTCTCACCTATGTAAAAGTGGCCGCAATGGGAAGAAAAGCAGGAAAGAATATAATTTTATGTCATTTGTCAGACAATAACAACGGTTACTTAATTTGATACATAAATGATGAATATACGCCATGAACGTATAAATATAACAAAAACATTTTTAATGACTCGCGACCACTTTTGCGGCCACTTTTACATAGGCAGAAGTAGTTTATCAGGTACAGAAAAAAATTAGCTTTAATTTGATATATAAATGATGGACAAACGCGATGAACGTAGCAATCTTGTAGCGGGATCTCGATCCATAAAGTTCTTTTATAAATCAGACAGTAGTAGTTCCAGAACTTAGCGCATTAAAACACACAAGAAGAATCTTTTAATTTTTTTATAAGTATTGTTAACGATCTGCCCTGTGTGCGGCCCTATGTGTATTGTTGCCATACATTTATTGCTTTATTTCAAGTTTTAACTTAACGCCCAAACTTTTACAGACTTTAATGGAAGTTATAGCGAAGGCGGTAAGGACATTTGTTATTTATTAGTGAAGTCTTATTAGCGTCCGGCAACCCAGCCGGGTGTGTCTACTCGAGTGCGAGTTTCTCCTGGTACTACTGATAACAGAGTCGATCGTGGAGGCAATGCTATGATTGCATTAAAGAAAAATAACGTTATAGACTAAGATCTCGATCTATGTGGTGGACCCCTTATTATTTTTCTAGACGACATATATTTTTTTAGCTATAAATCATATTAATAAACACGACCCAGGGGGGTTGTCACCAAGCTCCAGGCTATTTTTAATTATTTTTTTTAAGCACAAGAACTCTTTTCTTGTGACAAGTTAGAATCAATCGAAAGTAAAAGACTTGTAGAAAATGCCACCATATAAACATATGACGGCATTTTCGCCAAATGGCGACCTTTTATTACTACTACTAGAACAAATTACTTCACATCCAGGTATAAACAGGTAAATTGAAGTAGATAATTGCGCTGTGGTTTTCTGGGACGAACCAAGTATTAAAATGTAGATAATTTTATAAAAAAAAAATGATATAGGGTTGTTATACCAAAACATCTCCAGATTAGAGGTGAGTATAAAAAGAGTGAGGGGTCCCACATAGATCGGGATCTTCTACTATTAATAATAATAATAAGAATATGCACTATCTCCATTCTGAATTTAAACCAAATTAGTTAACCGTTACACGGCGAAAATGTAACCACACACTGAATTAATTACAAACTATCAAATTATTAATATTACTGTGATTAAAATATTTTGATACTTAAATACATCCCGGGATTCACATATATTTTTGAAGGAGCAAATAAGAATTCAAGAAATCCCTTTTTAGTCTATGTCGTTTTAAAAATAGGCTGTTGAAATCCCAGAAAACTAGAACTCTTCAGGCCCTCAGATTTAGTTTTAGCGTCGATAAGTCAGTCGGTACAAGCAACTTTATATATTATTATATGTACTATGTAGAGCTGTGCTTTGCTTGCCGTATGTATATAGATTAACATACTTGTATGTAATACTGTCAGGTATCAAGTGACAGTAATTTCCGTTACGCCTAAACTTTGATAGTTCTGTTAAAGTTTTCTAACAAAGTTCTCTAACATAACTTTGTAATCAATAAGTAAGGATGAGAAGTTAGGTTAATAAACCAACTGCTTTCTCGATGGTTACAGATTTTATAAAGAAATAGTGTTTTGGTTTTATTAGGGAAATATAATAACAAAATTATATTTTTATTTGTTTACTTATTTTAGGAAAACAAACAGTAGGTATAATATCACATAAATAATAAATAATAATTGTATAACATATAATACTAATTAAGTTTTCACATATTAAAAATACAAAAAAGAAGCAGAAGACAATAAAAATAAAACAAAAAGTTATACACATAACTAAAAAATTATAAAAAGAAACACTATACTTACTACTTATAGCAACCATAAATAGAATCTATACAATTACATGTAAAAATTCCGGACGAGTGCGGGTCGGACTCGCCCACATAGGTTTCCGTACAAATATGTAGGAAATCTGTTTAACTATGAGTTTCAACTTTTTTTTTAGAAATTTACCTTTATTTGTGCTGCTTTTTTATTTGAAGACCTTGCTTTTTGCCAAATTTCATGATTCTAGGTCAACGGGAACTACCAAATAGGTTTTCAACCCAAAACCTATAGGGTACTTCCGGTTGACTTAGAATTGTCAATTTTGGTTAAAAGCAAGGTCTTACAGCACAAGTAGAGGGAAAATTTCGAAAAATAAAACAATTTAAAAATTAAGGTTAATTTTGGCACTTACAAGTGGTCGCGCAAGTCTAAAATTTCCCATGTCTTTTTATCGTGTTGACTCAAGACCTTGATTATCACCTAATAGGGACTATAGACCTCAGTATTTGGTATAAAATTCAACTTGCTAGGTCCACCCGTTCCTGAGAAAATCGGTGGTGATACACGGATAGACACATACGGACAGACGGACAAGAGAATGATGAGTGCAACATAGCGAAATCTATATATGGAATATTTGTATTTTAAAAACAATGACGACGTATTGTGTACAGAATATAGACTCCAAGAATAAAAGATGTTGAAATTTTTGTCTGTTTGTCTATTTAGTATTCGGTTGCTTTCCACGCAAAAAATATTGAGCGGATTTGAACTATATTTTGTGTAGCATTAACTTATCGAAATTTGCACAGGTTAACATTCAGCATCACTTTTTCAGGTACATATCTCGTTCCCAAAGAAGAACACAATAACTGGTCCGCACAAGTTGAACTTCGTGAGAAAAATTCAATGATTTATGACACCATATTATTAGTAGCATGGTTAACGAATGTCTATAATTTTTATGAAATACAAGATAAATAGTACGAAGTCGCTGTCTGCTTCTATCAGTTTTTCCCATTACTAAGTTTAGAACTATAGTAAATAACTTGTGGTTTAGAACCACACACTAGATTTTTATACGGTTTTCACAAATAGAAAGAGCGATGAACAAGAAAGAATCATAAGTCGTACATATTAGCCACTAGATCAATGAGGCAATCAAGGAACGCTTACTATCTTCTATCTATAGTATAATAAAACTGTAGAGGTTGAATGTCTGTACATAGAAAAAAATGCTAAAAACCGAATCAGGGGGATGTAAGAAGACAAATAGAACAAATCTAGGTTTTTTTCAAAATTTTTGTTTCTCTGTCTGTTTTTCTGTTTGTACGGGCTAATCTCCGAATTTATTGGACCGATTTAAATGAAATTTAGCATGGTGATACCTTATATCCCCGGGCAACATCTTAAATACTTTTCACCCCGGAAAATTAAAGAGTTCCCGTGGGATAGTTGAAAAACTGTAGTAACTTATACACGCTGCTTAATATACAACAACTTATGCACCTAATTTAGTAAAATTTGGCATGCGGATACCTTACATTGCCGGTCAAACAACAGGTTACTTTTCATCCCGGAAAAATTATATTTTGATATTAGATATTTTGACATATACACACCCAAATAAAAGAAACTATAATACAAAAAAAATCTCTGGATTATCACAACTACTATTTAATAAATAGTTATCGGAGTGTAGTGTAGGATGTGTTGGAGCAGAGCCGCGGGCAAAATGTAGTTAAATATAAATGCTACAATTCTCCCTTGTGAATAGCAAACATAAAATATCACAAACTGTTAAAAAACTAGCTTTCAAATAGCTTTGGAAAATGTTTTTTTATTGTATCTCATTTAAAATCTAGTCTGAATTTACTCATGAGGATTCATTTAAATATTTAGTACACAATAGTAGACTATAAAATACTACATTATATTTTTTCATTCATTCTGGAAAAGATGGAATATAATAGTTAGACAAAGCATCTGATATAATAGAAAACACATTTTTAATATTATTATGTTTTACTAGACGCTCGCTCACCCTCGCTTCGCTCGGGTTCGCCTTTAGAAAAACAAAAATAAATCTATCCCTCGGAAACCGTATATTTTTCCGGGATAAAAAGTAGCCTATGTGTTATTCCAGACTATAATCTATCCCTGTGCCAAAGTGAAGGAAAATACGAAAAAACCTACTTATCTGTGAGAACGTAACTAGTTTTCGAAAAACACATGATATCTATCAACTGACTATCGTATTTAAAGTTATATACATATGTGTTGTATATCAACTATCTGGTATCCATAATACAAGCCTCGTAGCTTACCATGGAACTATTTAGATGGCGCTGTGTGTTAATGTCCAAACATATTTTTTTATTATTATTTAAAATATCTTAAATGCATAGAGTTATAAAACAAGCGCAACTATAGAGTACGTAATAAAAAAAGCTATTTTCCATTTAGTTTAAAACTATTAACCTAAGGAAATAAATGCATTAAGTCTGACTATGAAGTCCACAAAGCTTGTAAACGATATCAATATACTCGTATACACTGATCCCATTCTAATATTACCAAAGTTTTCTAGGTTTGCGTACAGCACATTTTTCCTGAAACTGAATACGTGAGAATGGCTTTCATCCACTTCGATGGAGTTTCCAAAGCTCAAATATCGCAATTTTATGTTTCTGAGAGCCTTTGGTTTTGATAAAATCTATGGGATTAATTTTTAAATGGCTCTTTTTGATCAATCACGCTTAGTATTTTCTATTTATCATACATGATGTATTGAAAAAAATGTACGAGCTTTATGTGCTGTTGGAATAATTTGAAAATTTTTCGTAATATTTTTACTTTTATGATATTAAAAAAGTTTAAATTAAAATTTAAAACCAATCACTTCTATTATTATTAATGCGAAAGTTTGAGTGAGTTTGTGTGGTTATGTTATATATCCGTGAGGGATCATGTAGGTTCTTCTTGGAATCGGTTCAGCAATTTCACAGATTACCACCGTATACAAAGTGTACCTCTTTATTATATTAGTATAGATATTCATATGATACTAAAAAACCTAGGGTCTATGAAAATGCTGATGGTTAGTTTTGTTCATTATACAAAAAGTTCAGCAAAGTATTTACTGAACGAATTTCTTGCAACTTCCATTTCGTATTTTTATCATCTAAGAGGATTGCAGACCTAAGATCGTAGTAGCAAAAAACACTAGCGTGGACTTTTTGAAGTAATTAATAGTAATTACGACAAAATTGTTATTATTACTGCAACTGAAGTTTAAATTAAAGTCCTTAAAAGCTTTGCAGCGTTTGTTTTTTAGTACATTTGAGGTATTCTTTCTGGCAAATCTGTTTTTATTCCCAGAAGTACTAGATTTATTCGAAATATTTAAAGGAATTACTTACTAATATTATAAACTAGCGGTACATTTTAACGGTTATCATCGAATATATTATTAATATGATATATATTAGCTATGATTATCTAATAGATAAATATGTATTTTACGTATCGAAATATATTAGATTTGCTTTGCATCGGCTGGCACCGACTTCAAAAAATATCTGATTAGGTATCTATTCTAAATGAAAACCCCCGTTTAGTTATTTTTTACATTTTAGTGCCTGGAACTCGGTTTAAAAAAGTTTTTATTGTATTTTATAACTTACGTTACGTTTTAATGTTTAGCTGAGAGATAAGAAATTTTCCCGCAGTAAAAAGTATCCTATATGTTGACCCGGTTAACCAGCTATCATCATACCAAATTTCATCAAAACCTATCCAGTGGTTTTTTCGTAATGCGGTCACAGACAGACAGACAAACATTCTAAAAATTTTAGATTCGGCCTCTGTATTGATAATAATGTCTATTTCAATAAGATTTTTCAAAAAATATTTAATTTGTAGATTCGGCTTAGTTAGAATTTTATTATTATGTATAGATTTATTGTAATGTGGCTCTTTATTACAGTTATTTGATTTTTATATTAAGAAATTCTCAGTAGCAGTCTGGAGATTGGAACGCCGATTTCAAACCTCTGTGCCTTGGAGGAAACCAAAAGCTATCGGTCCTGCGCCTTATCTCTCACCGGTCGTGTAAAATTGTCTTCTTACATTACTTATAATATATCCTACAGAGTTGTCTAGTTTCAGTGAGATTGACTGTTGTAGCCAAAATCAGTCTAGAGAACTATTATTGGGGGACTAGTCACGTGTATGTGGAAGTTCCTTGCCAAAGGTTCCGTAGTAAGCTAATAATTAATTAATTAAATCACGTGCCGATAAATAGAATAGATTCTTATATAATAATTCTTATATAAAAAATTTAAAACCTTTAATTTATAACCTTGTCAGTTTTTTTAATTTATATTAGGGTTTTTTCTATAATAACACTGTATACATAAAATTGTCATAGGATATTTTATTTAAAAATTGTGACTGAATAGCGATATCGGTTTTTAAACATAGGAAAGACACAATACAAAAGAAATTGTTTCTTTGCCTTTCATTGATGGATGAATTGTATAGCAAACTTCTCATAGGAACATATAAAATTTCATGTACATATATATTGAGAAATAATAATGCTAATTCACTTAAAATTCATTGTATTTTACCTACCTGCTTAGTTTTTACTTCGGAACTATAATTGAATATGTATTTAGAAAATAAACCGCTTCCACCTATGACTTATATGCTAGAAAATACAGTCAACGACGTATAAACGTAGAGATAAACTGTTAATTCCGTAAAACGGAACTGAGCTCGCGCTGCATTGTCCGCCATCTTTGTCGCTTTAGGAGGATATTTCAATACCTAAATATTGCTTTTAGGTTTATCTTTCACAAAATACTAGATATTTACTAGCCACTTACTCTCTCTCGCTTATAGCGCTAACATAACATATAGTGCAACGTATAAATTATTTAGTAATAACTAGCAGAATCCGCTGCTTCGCTCGCAATGTAACTACAAAAAAAAACTCTTAAAAGGTAGGTTGCATACTCTCGTCACCTATTTTACCTCCTTATGGGGTGAATTTCGATGCTAAAACACATTTTTATTTAATTGTATTGAAGAGCATTAATACCAAGTTTCAAGTAATTCTAATCATAGACATTTTTTTGGGTTGTATTATAACTTGTTTTCCCGTAGGAATGAGATAATCTTCCGCGGTAAAAAGTAGCCTATGTAAAATTACGCCAATCCTTCTCTCTGTTTTGACGTGACAGAAGGACAAACAAACAAACACACTTTCACATTTATAATATTATAAATATAAGTATGGATATGTTTCCACAATCTATCTACGTATGTGTTACATTTCAACGTTCCGTGAGGATTAGATACTTCATCGCAGTAAAAATTATCTTATGTTACTCTCGAGTTACTTTAACTATCTCTATACAAATCAATCAAAAATCATATCAATCCGTCGACTCTATTTCGAATCATCCGAATTAATCCGTCGATTAAATTGACCAGCACAATAAAAACACGTTATTTAGTTAAAAATAAATAAAAACCTAAAAGAAAGAATGGGAATTTTCAAATCTTTTTTATCAAGCGAAATAATTAAAATCGTGTTTCGAATTTATGATTCTTCGAGACGTTTGTGAATTATGAGAAATCTTACAAAAATATTTATTTATTACTCCAAACTCTTAAAAAGTCAAATTGCATTGGTATGGCGGTAAAGGCGAGCGAATTTTCATCTGCAAAGTATTATCTAATAGAGTATTTCGCGTTGTATTCAAATGCTAAACTTTCATTAAGCTCATCATCTTGCTACAACAGAGTTAGCCGCAAACTTAAAACCTCTCTTTAATCAATATTATCGAAAGAACCTTTCAAACTTGGTTCAAAACTTTTGTACATATTATATAAGTTGTTCTAGGCAACTTAAAATAAAAAAAAAAAAACTACAAAAACTTTTTACAAAGGAGCAGTCGTTTTTGGAAACCACTTTATGTACCGCATAGAGAAATTTAACACCTCCAGAAAAATTTCTAAAAAATTAATTAAAATACTATGAAATCTATTGTTAACTGACGCGCAGGTGTGTCCGCGGTCGTGGAGGCATTAATAAAACGAATGAGTCCATGTCAATCTCTGCTGTAAAAACTACCTATGCGTAAGAAATAATATCTGTCTGTCTGTTTGTGGACTTCAATGATTTTTTTATTTGGAAGCGAGTTACCTTACGATGGTAGATACTTAGTACTTCGATAAAAGCTTACAATGTATCAACACTGCTCATGTATAGGATTAGATATCGTTAGCAAAATATTACATTTCCCTCGCAGTACTAAAAAATAGCTTTCTTGAGTTTTCTTTCTCCTCAGGTTTGAGCCTTCTTATTTCCGAACTGTTAGTAGACTTTGAGTAAAAACTTGTAATCATAATTTAATTCTGAAAAAAATAATTTAATAATTTTAATTTTATATTATGAATTGACAACAGCGCCACTTATCAGGTGCAAGTAAAGCTAGGGATTATTATTATATACATATATTAAGATATATTAAAAATATTTAATGTCGATTTTTATCATTACAATTATATTATATGTTAGCTTTATGTATTGGATTCGCTATATTTTATAACTTGAAGCAAAACAATAGACCGGTGTTAAAATGATCAGTTATCTAGCTGAATATTAGCTTCATGGTCCCTGTTTATTACTGTGTTTACCGAAGCAATATATGTAGATGGAAATAGTTGCTTTGTGACGAAATCTTCACATCAAATCTTCAATTCAAATTTCCGAATAAAATTTTTATATAATGTTTTTCGCGTTTATTGCGATAAATATTGATTTTATAGAAAAATGTTTTCTACAAAAGTTGTAGGCCATAAAAGATTGAAATTTTTTGTTCGTTACGTTTTTTGATTATAAAATTTTTTTTTTGATTGAACTTGAAAATAGCGGGTATTTTGAATAACATAATCGTTATCAGCGCGTCGAAATCCATGTGTATACCAAACAAAATTCTAGGCTATTCGGAAGTACAGCCATATTTTAACCGCCGACGCAAAAAGAGGGGTGTTATAAGCTTGACGTCGATGTCTGTGTGTGCGTGTGTGTGTGTGTGTGTGTGTGTCTGTGGCATCGTAGCTCTCAAATGGATAGACCGATTTCGATGCGGTTTTTTTTTTCATTTGAAAGCTGGATTTCCTTGCGGTGGTTCTTAGCTATATTTGGGTCCAGCAGTGTAAGAGTATCATCTTTTCCAAAATGATGTAAGGCATTTTGGCATATGACTAAACGATTAAGTGCTTCACGCGTGCCAGTGTAATCGTTAAATGATAATTTGCGTAGGGGGTTTTATAACTTTTTAATTTATAATTATTGTGTGGATATAGTTGGAGGGCTAGAGAGTGAAATAGATTACTTTTTATCGAGAGAGATTATCTCATGCCTACGGTAAAATACGTTATCATATAAACAAAAAAAAATTGTGATCAGAACTACTTGAAACTTGGTATTAATGATCTTTAATACAATTAAATAAATACGTGTTCTAGTATTTTTCAAAATTAAATTATATATAAAAAATTAATCACATAAGGGGGTAAGATAGGGGATGAAAGTTTGTATGAAATTGAATGAAAACCACTAAATGAAACTACTTTTTGTAGTTTTAGCACGAGCGAAGCTGCGGGTTCTGCTAGTACAAGATATGGGGTTAGAACTCGATTTGAAATTATATGTTGTTATTTTTAATGATGGCCGGCTTTAAAAAAGGAAGGTTTAAAATTCGGGTATATGTTACACTAGCATTGCCTGCGGCTTTGCCCGCGTTCAGATGACCAAAAATCAAATTCTTTGGTTTTACATATTAGTATACTCTTACAATGCAGTTTTTGTATTTTTTTCAGAAATGAGATACTTTCCCAGGGTTAAGAGTATCCTATATGTTGACCAGGATAACCAGCTATCACCATACAAAATTTCATCAAAATCCCTCCATCTTCAGTGGTTTTTCCGTGATGCGGTAACAGACAGACAGACAGACAAAAATTCTAAAAATCATAGATTCGGTCTCTGTATCGATAATAATGCCTATTTTAATAAGATTTTCCTAAAAATATTTCATGTACAGATTCGGCTCAGTTAGAATTTTATTATATTTATAGATTGCCACTTATTACCACTTGCCTTACGATGAAGGAAAACATCGTGAGGAAACCTGCATGTCTGAGACAACCTAGCTAGTTTTCGAAAGACATGTGAAGTCCGCCAACCCGCACTTGGTCAGCGTGGCAGAACACGGCTTGATCCTTCTCGTATATAAGGGAGGCCCGTGCCCAGCAGTAGGACGTTAAAAAGGGCTGAATACATACATATCAGAAGTGCGAGACCCGGGATTTGAACCCGCTTCACTCTGTTTCCCAAACGAGCGCGTTACCACTGGGCTACCACTGCCTTCTGATATACTTATAATATGTAAATATTTCCAACATTTAAAAGAGGAGGCTTAAAAGGCTGTACACAATTTTATCACCGCTGTCCACCTTGAAGAATAAAACCTGATAATCTAGTCTGCAAGTTTGCCGTTTATCGTCAAAAACGAAGCAATTTTAATAATTCCCTTACTGGTAGTTGAGTTTCATTCAGCAGTTTTTAATCGACTGTATTGCATATTTCCTGCAAGCGACAGAAATTCCCAGGAAGAAACGAATATTAAATTATAGTCTAGAGATAGAACCTCGCCCAAGGTACAATTATAGTGCCTATTTATTCGGAAAATACTATCTTTTAATGTGGATTATCCAGATATTTTACGCCAGTACTACTATTATACATGTGGAAGTGTTTGCTGGTTTTTAAATTGTTGTTCTTAAATATTTGTAGTTCGTAATATTTAAAGCTTTTACTGGGTGCTTTAACAATATTTAAATTTTATGGTCAGATCCCTGCTATATATTAGGATGTATAAGGCAAAGTTATATCATCCATAGTAATTTCGTTGATGTGGGCAATTAGGATTTTTTTATAAATTTATATTCATTGCGTCAGCCGAAGTCCATTCCTGGTTCATTTCTGGACATATTAACTAACAATATTTAGTAAAATCTGATGATTATTACCAGGGCATTAGTCCAACTAATAATGTAACTGCCTCGGTGGTGTAGTGGCTAGCATGTACGGCTGCACAACCGGAGGTCCTGGGTTCGAGTGCCGGGTCGGGCCAAGTTTAGTTATTGAGTCTTTCTGTATAGTAAGCCTCAGTAACAGCCCGGAGTTGGGAAGTTGGCGATGTTTCACCACCGTGCCTCGGAGAGCACGTAAAGCCATCAGTCCTGCGCCTTAACTCTCACCGGTCGTGTCGAGTGGTCGTCCCATCGGAGTATGAGAGTGACAGGAATAGAGAGTGCACCTGTGTCTGCGTGTACACTTGTGCACTATAATATCTCCTGCGCAGTGGGCTCGTCTCAATGAGATTGACCGCCGTGGCCGGAATTGGTCAGGAGAACATCATCATCATCATCATCATCAACTAATTCAAAATTTGAACTTTGAACAAATTCAAAATTTGAACTTAAAAAGAGTAAAACCGTGATACGTGAAGCTTTTCTCCTAGATCGAATCAGAAATAATGAGATAAAAAGAAATAAAGGGCCAGAGTGGGCAGATGACATCGCACGTAGTAGGCTCGAGGATGGCTGAAAATTTTCCGAATGGTGGCCGGGCACCAGAAGGCAAAGCGTAAGCTTATTAGTTGATGATGATGATGATGATGATGTTCTCCTGACCAATTCCGGCCACGGCGGTCAATCTCATTGAGACGAGCCCACTGCGCAGGAGATATTATAGTGCACAAGTGAATAAAATTTCAACGTCATGAGTCTACTAGCTCTCATTCTACGTCACCAGTTCGGAAAGAAAAACTTCAACCCTGAGAAGAAAAAAGATACTCAGCGGGACTAAAATTAATTTTTCAACTTTTTTTGTAAGTAAAATAATAAGTAACAATAATTTTACAATATTATAGTAGCCTCTAGGCGATCACGTCATTCCCAAGATGTGCCATCTATACATATAATAAAATTCTAACTAAGTCAAATCTGTACATTAAATATTTTTTCGAAAATCTTATTGAAATAGATATTATTATCGATACAGAGGCCGAATCTATAGTTTTTAGAATTTTTGTCTGTCTGTCTGTTACCGCATCACAGAAAAACTACTGGACGGATTTTGATGAAATTTGGTATGGTCATAGATTATCCGGGTCAACATATAGGATACTTTTTATCGCAGGAAAATATCTCACTTCAGAGGAAAAATACAAAAACTGGTTAGAATAAAAAAACGATGATACTATATAGATTTTAGCAAGTGAACTTACTAAATATGTCAAAAACTATTAAAATAGCTAATCTTGAAAAAGTATATCAATAGCACTATTTTATTCATTAAAAAAATTATTTTAATGAAAAACTATTTTTGTATTATTTAGATGTTTGTCAACAGATGTCGCCATGTGTCTTTAAAATACGTAGTTTTAATTCCAAAAAATTAAATGTACAAATTAGACGTTTCTATGATTTTATTAGAATTACTACTAAATTACCCGCGGCCCCGCCCGTGTTTAAATTATCAAAAAACATTTTTTTTGGCTTTATAAATTAATTACATCTATAGATACATTAAAATTTAATGAAGCAGTATCTGTGCTTTAAATATTTTTTGGAAAATTTTATTGAAATACACATTATTATCGCTAACAGAGGCCGAACCTATAGTTTTAAGAATTTTTGTCTGTCTGTCTGTCTGTCTGTCTGTTACCGCATCACAGAAAAATCACTGGAGGGATTTTGAAGAAATTTGGTATGGTAATAGCTGGTTATCCGGGTGAACTAATATGCTTATACGAGTATACTAATATATAAAACCTAAGAATTTGGTTTTGGTCATATGAACGCGGGCGGAGCCGCGGGCGATGCTAGTCTTCTATAAAATTATTTATTGTGTAATAATCTTTAGCATACGCACGTTCTTCGACTTTTTTTAATTTAGCAGGACCTAAGTGTCGTGAAGTCAATAAAAGTATTTTATCTTGGTCTTTTATTTGTTGAAACTGTAGAAAGTATCTTACACTAGCTAAGCCGTAACTTGACTACGAAATTGTTTTATATGACAAGGAAACAGGTCACATACAGAGTGCTAGGTAAGCTAGATCCACATACAAAAGGGGAGAGTAGCGTATCCCGTAACTTTTGTACCCATATGCGTAAAGTCCATAATCGCGTACCCAACACAAACAATGAAAATCGATAGTAGATGTACGCTATTTTAGCTCTTAATGTCAGAAATGTTAAGGATTACAACGGAATCAATTAAACGCGATAATATATGGAATGAAATGTGTGGAATTTCAATGGTAATAAAAGAGAATATTATTGAAAGTACTTATTTAACTTTACTTTGCTCAAAATGTTATATAATTATTGTATTTTTGTGTTGTATACATAAAAAATTAAGAGATAACTTAGATTCTAGTTAGTATTAACTAATGCATTAAGCTACTTGTTTATATTACCATGCTTAATATTTATATTTAGACTAGCTTCTATGTTAGGAGTTATGAAATTACAAATTGTCCTATCTTGGGTTGGATCTCAACCCATACATTGTATGCGAAATGGATGTTGACAGTTATTTAGGCTAACCACAATTAGATTGGCTGTCGTGGCCCAAACAGTCTAGTATTAAAATGGTTTTTGTACGCGGTTCCGCTCGAGTTACCACGTAATATTTAGATAAAAACTTATTATCTAGAATATTGATTACTTTTATACTAACGCACGTCAATCACGTTTCCGCAGCGCATTCACTGCGTGTCGGATGGGCGTCGAACGTGACTTAACGGCCCGTTTAAGTCAAAATTTCGCATTTATTATATTATTAGTGTTAAAATTGACTACATCAGTTGTCTAGTAGATACCGTGTACAGCTGCAGATCCGAAGGTCCTGAGTTCGAGTCCCGGGACGGGCCCAGTTTAATTATTAAGTTTTTTTTGTTAAAATATTCTCCCAGAGTTGGGATGTTAGCGGTGTTTTCACTCCATATCTCGGAGTATCTCCTGTGAATCTGGCTAGTCTCAATGAGAATGGCCACCGTGGCCGAAATTGGTCAGAAGGACATTAGTGTTAAGATTACAGACACATAAGACTAGAAATAGACGCTTTTAATTGCCTAAGATTTGTACTAAATATGGAATATAAATTACTACATTTAATAAAGCATAGCTTTACAGTTCTTTGCCAAATAATGTAAAAGAGTCAAAAACTTTAAATATCTTCTAAAACACTACATAATGTCGTGCAAAGAACCAGATTTTGAATAAAATCAGCACTGCGTAAATATTTAAATATTATATTATTTGAATGTTCCAAATGTAAGTTAACATTGTTCTTTTTTTGGGAAAATAAATATCTTTCATCTCAAGATTCATGGAGGAAGAAAGCTGGAACAGCAAGTGTTTTCCATTCTTAAATTAAATCTACCACATTGTCGTATTTCATCAAAATTACTTAATTTGACTTAAATTTTATCGGCCACTGTAGAACTGACTGTCTAAACAACCTAATAAACACCAGCTGTTGATTATATATTTCTTTCTAAATACAGAAAGCAGCTTAAAACTCGGTTAAATCCATACTTTAATATTATAAATGCGAAAGAAACTCTGTTTGTTATAAATGCGAAAGTAACTGTTTGTTTGTTACCTTTTCACAATTAAACTACTGAACCGATTTAGATGAAAATTGGATGGAGATAGATTGATAACATAAAAAGGACATAGGATAGTTTTTACCCCAGAAATTATGCCTTAAGAGGGTGAAAAGGGGGATATAAGTTTTTATGGCGAATCAATCATTTCTCAGGTAAGGGATGTAAAACTCATACCTACCTATGTCATATATACATAGTCTTTCTATTCCATACTAATCGTCAAAACTTACCTAGAGAAGAACCCGAGCGAAGCGAGGATGAGTCACTTGTAATATTAATGTTTCTCTCTTCTACCCCGACTAGTGTTAAAAATGTGACTGGACTTATACCTATCACAGAAAGGATTTTTGTTTGCCCATTTGATATTCATGTGAAGAAAGGATTTAGGTAAATAAATATAACTTCGTAACTATTTTAATATATATATAATATATATATATATATATATATATATATATATATATATATATATTATATATATATATATATATATATATATATATATATATATATATATATATTAAAATAGTTACGAAGTTTTTTGCCTTGAATTAAATACGTTTTTGGTTTTCCGTACACGCATAGTAAAATCACAGATCACGTAATACTGGTAAAATAAAATCCTTATACATTTATAATTTTTTTTGCAAATCTACTCGTACGCACTGGATGAAGAAGTTAGAATTTAGTGCCTTTATAATGAAATCTATATACTAATAAATAAAGTTGGAGTGTCTGATATGTAGCAATATACTCTATGAGTGTCTGTTTGAAATGTCAAAATAACTGTTTTTTTTCTAAATGCGTATGAAAGTATCTACGGCACTTATAAGTAAAAAACAATTTTTAACATTTTTGTCTACGAGTCTGTCGGCTGAACCAATTTTGACGGGACTTTTACTGGCAGATAGCTGATGTCGTAAGGAGTAACTTAGGCTATATTTATTTTAGAAAAAGAATTATGGTTCCGCACAAAACAATTAAACCCTATGAAATTGGGAACATAATCGTACCTAGGGACAGGAGCGAAGCCAGAGTAAGTCGCAAGAAAAAAAATATCAATTTTACGTGCAATTATACAGTCAAGGGCATATTGGAATTGTCAATGTAAAGAGTGGTGCCAATTCTCCTATTCCAAGAATTTACCATTTATAAGTTTTAATAACTTGGATATTTTTGACCCGTCTATAGTCTCATTTCAAAAAGTAATAATATAAGTACTAATTTAATATATTTATTATTTCCTCCACGACCGCGGACACGCCGGCGTTACAGTTAACAATAGATTTCTTAGTAATTTAATTAATTTCTTAGAAATTTATCTGGAGGTGTTAAATTTAAGTGATGCATGAACTGTGTTTACCTATAAGTGCCTTTGCATTTTAGATTTGTATTTTTAATGTTATTTCTTGTGTATGTATGAAATGTAAAGTTGTTTGTAAGCCTAATAAAGAGGAAAAAATGACAGTGTAGTGTAGTAAACTACACCGTAGTCTGACAATAAAAAAGCTACAAATGATAATGAAAGCAGTTGTGTTCAGAAAGGAGAGTTAGGTGACCCAACAAGGATGTGTAGTAAATAAGTGAATTCTTATTTTGAATTTTTGAATGAATGAAAACTTTTAAAAATATATAACCAACAGATACATGATAAAATAACGATAACAGATAAACAAAATAAAAAAAAACATACTCGTACCTACAGCAGTGTACTATCACAATATTTTCATTTAATCAACCGATAGAAATGCTTTACGCGTGCGTTCGAAATACAAAAATTCAGGTAGTATCTAGAAACTTTTAAAAGAAGACTATAAAATCCATGTGAATTGTGAATCCATGTAAAATGTTAAAATATGAACATACAATCTAAGATATTATGAGGGATGATGATAGATAAAAGGTTTTATGAAAATTGTGTCAGTATGTCTAAAGTTCATGAATAGAGATGGTTTTATGTGAAGTAATACACGCTATTGTTTTTTAGACGGTTTTAGAAATAAATTTGTAGATGTCAAAAATCTTATTCCGTTTTGTACAAAGCCGTATAACTTGGACTTCCGAAAACACCCAAACCTAACGTTTCGCTTCGTCTGATTGTGAATCAGATTGACACACCGACTTACAAATTGGCCCAACTAGCATCAAAAGAACTTTCACAACTTAGCTAAGTAATTAAAGCCTACCTATTAAATACATACCTAATCAAATATTTTCGAAATCGGTGCCAGCCCATACAAAGCAAAGCACACCGACTTCGAAAATATTTGATTAGGTATGTATAGTAAATAAAAACTACCAATCAGTTATTTTTTACTCTTTAGTGCTTTTGTTTGAAGTCGGTTTTTATTTTTTTGTTAAAAAGTTTTTTTTAAACTTTTTAGAGAGCATAGATATTATGTACATAATGCGCCGCCCCGGGCGTTCGCCCGAATGACCCTATGGTAGATACGCCTCTGCTACAGTAGTATGTACATTAGATAAATATTTGCAGATTAGCTTTGCCCGGGGCTTCGTTGTAACTCAACTCGATATCATTACGTAGAATGAAAATAATCAAATCCGAACCTAAACTGCATCAAAATCGGACTAGTAGTTTCGGAGAAAAATGGGAACATGGATTTGCATAAACAAACATCCTCTCACCCCAAACGCATATACTGTCTCCGTTCCGTCGTGGGTAAAAAATCAGCCAAATATTTTAAAACTTATAGAAATTTTAATACATGAATAGCGAAAGAAAACGAAACGATAATAATTGCAGAAGTTAATATACATACATATATGTATGGATAAAAATATTGTTAATTCAATGAATATAGTGTCATCTATAGAACGCGTTAAAGTATAGAACTTTTCACATTTGGCCTTTCGCCAGTGCGATGTTGACCATCGAACATTGCAGGGTTGACTTGAATCGTTAATGACGCGAAATTGTTTTTCTTTTAAATCAATTTAAAAGTTCCTGTTTCGGAACAGTTTTACTTACATTTACTCAATAAAGTAAATTAAGTTTACTTATTTTACTTATAGCTATATAAATAAAAATGTAATATTGTTTATTGATAACCGCGTCAATTGAGAATGGTTTTTAGGGGAAAAACGTAAAAATTGCAAGGAAAATTTGAAAATTAGTTTTTTGTTTGTGATAGCTCAAAAATTTATTGGGACGACATTTTTCGGGCCAGCTAGTGTATAATAAAACTGTATATCGACAAAAACTAAGGACATCATTGTAACTTAGTAATTTAACCATCTATCTATCTATACTATAATATTATAAAGAGGTAAAGTTTGTGATCTTGTGAGTTTGTGAGTTTGTGACGTTGTAGGGGGTAATCTCTGGATCTACTGAACCGATTTTCAAAATTCTTTTACGAATAGAAAGCCACGTTCTTTCTGAGTGTCATAGGCTATATATTAACCCGAAAAATGAAAAGGCTTTTTCGTGGTAGTCGGATTTGCAAAGTAAGTCGGAGAAAAAACGGTCGAACGAAAACGTTTCTTACGAACGCTGCCTTAACGATGAGAGATATATGATTATGTTCTAGAAAAAAGTTGTAGAGCTAAATAATGCCTACAAAAAAGTCACCGACAGCATACGTCTAACTTTTATATTTAAGTCACAAAAAGTAGTTTTTTATATTAAAAAAATCATTTAAATCGGTAGGTCATGTTTATTGGTCATATTATCAACAATTATGAATTCTTATCAAAATAAGTAAATTTATCGTCTAAAATGTTTAAAATAAAAGACTTTTCCCCTTTACTGCATATAATTTGGACAAATGGTTAAAGAGATAATGATGATGATGATGTTCTCCTAGCCGATTCCGGCTACGGCGGCCAATCTCATTGAGATTAGCCAACTGCGCAGGAGATATTATAGTGCACAAGTGTACGCGCAGACACAAGTGCACTCTCTATTCCTATCACTCTCATACTCCGGTGGGACGACTGCTCGACACGACCGGTGAAAGTTAAGGCGCAGGACCGACGGCTTTACGTGCTCTCCGAGGCACGGGGGTGAAACACCGCCAGCTTCCCAACTCCGGGTTGTTACTGAGACTTACTTTACAGAAAGACTCAATAACTAAACTTGGCCCGACCCGGGACTCGAACCCAGGACCTCCGGGTGTGCAGCCGTACATGCTAGCCACTACACCACTGAGGCAGTTAAAAAAGAAATAATACAACATATTCGTATGTATGGACGAACCCGAGCGAGCTGTTTTTCTGTTTTTCTCTTTGTACGGGCTAATCTCCGGATCTATTAGACCTATTTAAATGAAATTTTGATGGTGGTACCTTATATCCCCGGGCAACATCTTAGATACTTTTCATCCTGGAAAATTAAAGGGTTCCCGTGGGATAGTTAAAAAACTATAACAACTTATACATCTTAGTACATAAAAACTACTGATTGGATTTTAATGAAACTTTACAATAATATAGTTCATACATGACAAAAACAAATCAGCTACTTTTCATCCCGGAAAATTAAAGAGTTTCCGTGGGATAGCCAAAAAACTATAGTAACTTAAACAGCTTAGTTACGCACCTAATTTCGTAAAATTTGGCATGCTAATACCTTATATTGCCGGTCAAGCAACAGGTTACTTTTCATCCCAGAAAAATGAACGATTCCCGTGGGATATATCTGTTTGTGCTTTTCTAGAGGTGAACCCGAGCGAAGCGAGGGTGAGCCGCTAGTATATTATATAAACAAAGTCGGGTTTGTTACAACATTTATATTTCGAGAATTGCTGGACCGATTTTTATGACCTTTGTTTTGTTGGATTTGTCCATTTACCCCGAACAGCAGGATAACTATTAAGACATCGGAAAAATTCACGAAAAAAAAAATTAATAGAAAATAATCTATACCATACTAGGCGTCAAAACGTACCTAGGGACGAACGAACCTGAGCAAAGCGAGAATGAGTCGCTAGTTTTGAATAAGTTACAATTTTGTTCTTTGCAAGTATCGATTCTGTATTGACACTTTCAAGTAAGGGTTGGGG
Organism: Brenthis hecate; assembly: GCA_951806755.1. Classification (NCBI taxonomy): domain Eukaryota; kingdom Metazoa; phylum Arthropoda; class Insecta; order Lepidoptera; family Nymphalidae; genus Brenthis; species Brenthis hecate. The sequence continues at coordinate 9,971,173 of OX638249.1, read as the reverse complement.
ATTTTTTAAATATAAAATTACTTACTAATATTATAAATGATATATGAAGTATATTCTTATTTCGAAAATTGAGTATAAGTTAACTTTTGCGTATATATTTAAATTAAAAGCCGGTGAAATACTTTTTTTCCGTAATTCAGGTAATGCCCGTTACTAGTCTGTTATAAAAAACCATATCGGCATCGGACCTGAACAAGAGGCGCGGAATAAATAAAAAATAAAATTTAGTCAAATCAAGTCTTCGACGACACGTTTGGCTCGGTTTGTAGTGACTCTACTTGCTGTGCCAGCGGCCGCGGGTTCGAGGCCCGTTGGGGGCATTCATTGATGTGATAAGCACGAATGTTTGTATTCCAGTCATGGGTGTTTATATTTATAATAAGTGTGTATGTGTAGTGTATCAACTATCTGGTATCCATAATACAAGCTTCGTAGCTTATACGTAGCTTACACTTTACAACATATTTATTTATTTACGATACTAAACTTAAAATTATTATTTATGCAAAAAATACAGACAAAACCGCCCACATGACTTAGTATTTCACAAATCATTAAAGCTACCTTAACCATCAATTATAGAACAACATAAGAAAGACAAAAGATAGAGATTAAATTGTAAATTGCTTTTACTTATCAGGCAAGATTTTTTTTTATTTAAAAATTATTTAATGTAAAAAACAAACCAAAGTAAGCCGAGGGATTGAGATTTAATTTTCCTGAAGCATTCTTATTACGGTTAAGGCGTAAATAAATTATGAAAAAACTAGACGGGTACTCTGATAATGTCTCCTGTATCAATGGAGTACACTTTTGTATTTTTAAATAAAACTATCTTTTCGGAATGTCAAACATTCGTGTAAATCTAAGAAAGTATTACACTTTTGTATTTTCAGAATTGGCTTTTGTGTGTGCTTAGGTATTACTTTATTTGATTTACGCGGATATTTGACACACACACACACACACATATACACACACACACACACACACACATATATATATATATATATATATATATATATATATATATATATATATATATATATATATATATATATATATATACTATAACTCTTAACATGATTACTTATTTGCCTTACGATGAAAGAATACATCATGAGGAAACCTGCATGTTTAAGAGACTCTAATTTCCAAAGACATGAGTAGTCCGCCATCCCGCATTTGGCCACCGTGATTATGGCCTAATCTCCCTCATATTGAATAGAGGCCCATGACCATGTCTGAATACATACATATATTATTCGCTAAACACTAAAATCACTCTAGGTTTAGTGATGAATTTTTTCTCCCTAACTAAATGATGAAAAGTTTAGTTCTTTAAGAACTAACTTAATCATTATGACGCAATTGCAATTTGTAAAGTTCTTGTTAAGAATAAAAATAACTTATTTTGTTCAGAAAGAATTTAATTAACTTCCATTTCTTTTCCTTTCATGCCTGCTTCTCGTAGAGCGCGCTACAAATTCGTAGCAATTACTACGACAAGATTCAAATTTCAAAAATTGTTTGTGTTTACTTAAAAGTTAGTTCAATTTAAAAAAACCCCTCTTGATTTTTATGTAACTAATTAGTTACAGTAACTAATTAGTATTGTATAAAAGCGATTAGTAGGCAACGAAAAGTATATAAATGTTATATATACACATAAATAAATACGAAGTGAAGCAACGTATAGAATACGTAATTATATACATACGTACATAATATACGTATCCGAATCAGACGAAGGAATAAATAGAAAGAGTGTCATAGAACTAAATATGAAGCAATATTGTTTTGAAACGGTATAAAAATATTCATAGAATACTCATTATTACGATCAGTAATTAAATGTTAATACGTAAAAATAGCTAACGCATTTTATTGTAAAAAAGAAAAAACAAATGTTAAATAAGCTAATATTATGGTATCTTTCTTTCAAGGAAAGGATAACTAATGATTAAAGAATACAAAATAATATAGTATTATTATCATTACTCATATTTTCTTCTGAAAAATTATAAAACGACATACAATGACTGTTTGTCTGTTTGGGTGTACGCGTTTCATGAAAAAAGTACTGAACCGATTTTGTAAAAAAAGTACTGATAAATTTTGTGTACTGATAACTTATTACTCGGGTTAGGATATTTAAGATATATTTTACTGCAGGAAAATAAAAGAAAATGGAGAGGAGAGGAGCTGAGCGGAGAGGAGCGAGAAGAGAGGAGCTCGTTTTTGATATTTGGCCTGTCTTTTGCAGTTCTTTTCCGCAAATCTTCTTCGCTTGTCTACTGCGCTTGTCTTCTTCGCCTGTCTTCTCCTCTCCTCTCACCCCCTCTCCTCTCCTCCCCTTTTTCTCTTTAAAAAAACAAACAAACATTTATATTATATATTTATATTTATTTATTTGTTTGTATAACTGTTTTTTTAACTGTGAATTTGCTTAATTGTCAGTTAACTTAACTGCCCGTTAGCTTAACTGTCTGTTTTTTTAACTGTCAGTTAATTTAACTGTCGGTTAGTTTAACCTCCAGTTAGTTTAACTGTCAGTAAGTTTAACTGTCAGTAAGTTTAACTGTCAGTATGTTTAACTGTCAGTTAGAGTAACTGTCAGTTAGCTTAACAGTCAGTTAGTTTAACTGTCTGTCTGTTAGTTTATCTGTATGTCAGTTAATTTAACTGTCAGTGTGTTTAACTGTCAGATTGATTAACGGCTAGTAAGTTTAACTGTCAGTTAGTTTTACTGTCAGTTTCATTTTACTGTCAGTTCGTTTAACTGTCAGGTATCTTAACTACCAGTAAGTTTAACTGACAGTTTGATTTACTATCCGTAAGGTTCACTGTCATTTAGATTAACTGTCAGTTTGATTAACGGCTAGTAAAATTAACTGTCAGTCAATTTAACTGTCAGTTAGTTTAACTATCAGTTAGTTTAACTATCAGTTAGTTCAACTATCGGTTAGTTTAACTGTAAGTTAGTTTTACTTTCTGTTAGTTTTACTGTTAGTTCGTTTAACTGTCAGGTATCTTAACTACCAGTAAGTTTAACTGACAGTTTGATTTACTGTCAGTAAGGTTAACTGTCATTTAGATTAACTGCCCGTTAGCTTAACTGTCTGTTTGTTTAACTGTCAGTTAATTTTACTATCAGTAGTAGTCAGGTAGTTAGAGTAACAGTTAATTAATTTAACTGTCGGTTAGTTTAACCTCCAGTTAGTTTAACTGTCAGTAAGTTTAACTGTCAGTAAGTTTAACTGTGAGTTAGAGTAACTGTCAGTTAGCTTAACAGTCAGTTAGTTTAACTGTCTGTTCGTTTATCTGTATGTCAGTTATTTTAACTGTCAGTGTGTTTAACTGTCAGATTGATTAACGGCTAGTAAGTTTACCTATCAGTTAGTTTTACTGTCAGTTCGTTTAACTGTCAGGTATCTTAACTACCAATAAGTTTAACTGACAGTTTGATTTACTGTCAGTAAGGTTAACTGTCATTTAGATTAACTGTCAGTTTGATTAACGGCTAGTAAGATTAACTGTCAGTTAGTTTAACTACCAGTTAGTTTAACTATCAGTTAGTTTAACTGTCAGTTCGTTTATCTGTCAGGTATCTTAACTACCAGTAAGTATAAATGACAGTTTGATTTACTGTCAGTAAGGTTTACTGTCATTTTGAATAACTCTCCGTTAGCTTAACTGTCTGTTTGGTTAACTGTCAGTTAATTTAACTATCAGTAGTAGTCAGGTAGTAAGAGTAACAGTTAGTTAATTTAACTGTCGGTTAGTTTAGCCTCCAGTTAGTTTAACTGTCAGTAAGATTAACTGTCAGTTAGAGTAACTGTCAGTAACTTTAACTGTCAGTAAGTTTAACTATCAGTAAGTTAACTCTCAGTATGTTTAACTGTCACGTAGAGTAACTGTCAGCTAGCTTAACAGTTAGTTAGTTTAACTGTCTGTTCGTTTAACTGTATATCAGTTAATTTAACTGTCAGTGTGTTTAACTGTCAGATTGATTAACGGCTAGTAAGTTTACCTATCAGTTAGTTTTACTGTCAGTTAGTTTTACTGTCAGTTCGTTTAACTGTTAGGTATCTTAACAACTAATAAGTTTAACTGACAGTTTGATTTACTGTCATTAAGGTTAACTGTCATTTAGATTAACTGTCAGTTTGATTAACGGCTAGTAAGATTAACTGTCAGTCAATTTAACTGTCAGTTAGTTTAACTATCAGTTAGTTTAACTATCAGTTAGTTTAACTGTCAGTTAGTTTTACTTTCAGTTATTTTTACTGTCAGTTCGTTTAACTGTCAGGTATCTTAACTACCAGTAAGTTTAAATGACAAATTGATTTACTGTCAGTAAGGTTAACTGTCATTTAGAATAACTGCCCGTTAACTTAACTGTCTGTTTGGTTAACTGTCAGTTAATTTAACTATCAGTAGTAGTCAGGTAGTTAGAGTAACAGTTAGTTAATTTAAATGTCAGTTAGTTTAACCTCCAGTTAGTTTAACTGTCAGTAAGTTTAACAGTCAGTTAGAGTAACTGTCAGTTAGCTTAACAGTCAGTTAGCTAAACTGTTTGTTTGTTTAACTGTCAGTTAATTTAACTGTCGGTTAGTTTAACCTCCAGTTAGATTAACTGTCAGTAAGTTTAACTGTCAGTAAGTTTAACTGTCAGTACGTTTAACTCTCAGTAAGTTTAACTGTCACTTAGAGTAACTGTCAGTTAGCTTAACAGTCAGTTAGTTTAACTGTCTGTTCGTTTATCTGTATGTCAGTTAATTTAACTGTCAGAGTGTTTAACTGTCAGATTGATTAACGGCTAGTAAGTTTAACTGCCAGTTAGTTTTACTGTCAGTTTCATTTTACTGTCAGTTATCTTAACTGTCTGGTATCTTAACTAACAGTAAGTTTAACTGACACTTTGATTTACTATCAGTAAGGTTAACTGTCATTTAGATTAACTGTCAGTTTGATTAATGGCTAGTAAGATTAACTGTCAGTCCATTTAACTGTCAGTTAGTTGAACTATCAGTTAGTTTAACTATCAGTTAGTTAAACTGTCAGTTATTTTACTTTTAGTTATTTTTACTGTCAGTTCGTTTAACTGTCAGGTATCTTAACTACCAGTAAGTTTAACTGGCAGTTTGATTTACAGTCAGTAAGGTTAACTGTCATTTAGATTAACTGCCCGTTAGCTTAACTGTCTGTTTGTTTAACTGTCAGTTAATTTAACTATCAGTAGTAGTCAGGTAGTTAGAGTAACAGTCAATTAATTTTACTGTCGGTTAGTTTAACCTCCAGTTAGTTTAACAGTCAGTAAGTTTAACTGTCAGTTAGAGTAACTGTCAGTTAGTTTAACTGTCTGTTCGTTTATCTGTATGTCAGTTATTTTAACTGTCAGTGTGTTTAACTGTAAGATTGATTAACGGCTAGTAAGTTTACCTATCAGTTAGTTTTACTGTCAGTTCGTTTAACTGTCAGGTATCTTAGTTACCAATAAGTTTAACTGGCAGTTTGACTTACTGTCAGTAAGGTTAACTGTCGTTTAGATTAACTGTCAGTTTGATTAACGGCTAGTAAGATTAACTGTCAGTCAATTTAACTGTCAGTTAGTTTAACTGTCAGGTATCTTAACTACCAGTAAGTTTAAATGACAGTTTGATTTACTGTCAGTAAGGTTAACTGTCATTTAGAATAACTGCCCGTTAGCTTAACTGTCTGTTTGTTTAACTGTCAGTTAATTTAACTATCAGTAGTAGTCAGGTAGTTAGAGTAACAGTTAGTTAATTTAATTACTAGTTACTTATTAGTTTACTTATTAGTTAGTTTAACTATCAGTTAGTTTACTTATTAGTTAGTTTAACTATCAGTTAGTTTAACTTAAACTAACTGATAGTTAAACTAACTAATAAGTAAACTAACTGATAGTTAAATTGACTGACAGTTAATCTTACTAGCCGTTAATCAAAATGACAGTTATTCTAAATGACAGTTAACCTTACTGGCAGTAAATCAAAGTGTCAGTTAAACTTACTGGTAGTTAAGATACCTGACAGTTAAGAGAACTGACAGTAAAATGAAACTGACAGTAAAACTAACTGACAGTTAAACTTACTAGCCGTTAATCAATCTGACAGTTAAACACACTGACAGTTAAATTAACTGACATACAGATAAACGAACAGACAGTTAAACTAACTGACTGTTAAGCTAACTGACAGTTACTCTAACTGACAGTTAAACTTCTTGACAGTTAAACTTACTGACAGTTACTCTAACTGACAGTTATACTTACTAACAGTTAACTTACTGACAGTTAAATTAACTGACAGATTAACTTACTGACAGTTAAATTAACTGAGAGTTAAACAAACAGAGAGTTAAGCTAACTGACTGTTAAACTAACTGACTGTTACTCTAACTGACAGTTAAACTTACTGACAGTTAAACTTACTGACAGTTAAGCTTACTGACTGTTAACCTTACTAATAGTAAATCAAACTGTCAGTTAAACTTACTGGTAGTTAAGACACCTGACAGTTAAGAGAACTGACAGTAAAATGAAACTGACAGTAAAACTAACTGACAGTTAAACTTACTAGCCGTTAATCAATCTGACAGTTAAACACACTGACAGTTAATTAACTGACATACAGATAAACGAACAGACAGTTAAACTAACTGACTGTTAAGCTAACTGATAGTTACTCTAACTGACAGTTAAACTTACTGACTGTTAAGCTTACTGACAGTTACTCTAACTGACAGTTATACTTACTAACAGTTAACTTACTGACAGTTAAACTAACTGACAGATTAACTTACTGACAGTTAAATTAGCTGAGAGTTAAACAAACAGACAGTTAAGCTAACTGACTGTTAAACTAACTGACTGTTACTCTAACTGACAGTTAAACTTACTGACAGTTAAACTTACTGACAGTTAAGCTTACTGACTGTTAACCTTACTAATAGTAAATCAAACTGTCAGTTAAACTTACTGGTAGTTAAGATACCTGACAGTTAAACGATCTGACAGTAAAATGGAACTGACAGTCAAACTAACTGACAGTTAAACTTACTAGCCGTTAATCAATCTGACAGTTAAACGCACTGACAGTTAAATTAACTGACATACAGATTAACGAACAGACAGTTAAACAAACTGACTGTTATGCTAACTGACAGTTACTCTAACTGACAGTTGAACTTACTGACAGTTAAACTTACTGACAGTTAAACTTACTGACAGTTAAACTTACTGACAGTTAAACTTACTGACAGTTAAACATATACTGACAGTTATACTAACTGGAGGTTAAATTAACCGACAGTTAAATTAACTAACTGTTACTCTAACTACCTGACTACTACTGATAGTTAAATTAACTGACAGTTAAACAAACAGACAGCTAACGGGCAGTTATTCTAAATGACAGTTAACCTTACTGACAGTAAATCAAACTGTCATTTAAACTTACTGGTAGTTAAGATACCTGACAGTTAAACGAACTGACAGTAAATATAACTGAAAGTAAAACTAACTGACAGTTAAACTAACTGATAGTTAAACTAACTGATAGTTAAACTAACTGATAGTTAAACTAACTGATAGTAAAACTAACTGATAGTTAAACTAACTGATAGTTAAACTAACTGACAGTTAAACGAACTGACAGTAAAACTAACTGACAGTAAAACTAACTGATAGGTAAACTTACTAGCCGTTAATCAATCTGACAGTTAAACACACTGACAGTTAAAATAACTGACATACAGATAAACGAACAGACAGTTAAACTAACTGACTGTTAAGCTAACTGACAGTTACTCTAACTGACAGTTAAACTTACTGACAGTTAAACTAACTGGAGGTTAAACTAACCGACAGTTAAATTAATTAACTGTTACTCTAACTACCTGACTACTACTGATAGTTAAATTAACTGACAGTTAAACAAACAGACAGTTAAGCTATCGGGCAGTTAATCTAAATGACAGTTAACCTTACTGACAGTAAATCAAACTGTCAGTTAAACTTACTGGTAGTTAAGATACCTGACAGTTAAACGAACTGACAGTAAAACTAACAGAAAGTAAAACTAACTTACAGTTAAACTAATTGATAGTTAAACTAACTGATAGTTAAACTAACTAATAGTTAAACTAACTGACAGTTAAATTGACTGACAGCTAATCTTACTAGCCGTTAATCAAACTGACTGTTAATCTAAATGACAGTTAACCTTACTGATAGTAAATCAAACTGTCAGTTAAACTTACTGGTAGTTAAGATACCTGACAGTTAAACGATCTGACAGTAAAATGAAACTGACAGTAAAATTAACTGACAGTTAAACTTACTAGCCGTTAATCAATCTGACAGTTAAACACACTGACAGTTAAATTAACTGACATACAGATAAACGAACAGACAGTTAAACTAACTGACTGTTAAGCTAACTGACAGTTACTCTAACTGACAGTTAAACTTACTGACAGTTAAACATACTGACAGTTAAACTAACTGGAGGTTAAACAAACCGACAGTTAAATAAACTGACAGTTAAACAAACAGACAGTTAAGCTAACGGGCAGTTGAGTTAACTGACAATTAAGCAAATTCACAGTTAAAAAAACAGTTATACAAACAAATAAATAAATATAAATATATAATATAAATGTTTGTTTGTTTTTTTAAAGAGAAAAGGGGGAGGAGAGGAGAGGGGGTGAGAGGAGAGGAGAAGGCAGGCGAAGAAGACAAGCGCAGTAGACAAGCGTAGAAGATTTGCGGAAAAGAACTGCAAAAGACAGGCCAAATTTCAAAAACGAGCTCCTCTCTTCTCGCTCCTCTCCGCTCAGCTCCTCTCCTCTCCATTTTCTTTTATTTTCCTGCAGTAAAATATATCTTAAATATCCTAACCCGAGTAATAAGTTATCAGTACACAAAATTTATCAGTACTTTTTTTACAAAATCGGTTCAGTACTTTTTTCGTGAAACGCGCACACCCAAACAGACAAGCAGTCATTGTATGTCATTTTACAATTTTTCAGAAGAAAATATGAGTAATGATAATAATACTATATTATTTTGTATTCTATAATCATTAGTTATCCTTCCCTTGAAAGAAAAATACCATAATATTAGCTTATTTAACATTTGTTTTTTCTTTTTTACAATAAAATGCGTTAGGTATTTTTACGTATTAACATTTAATTACTGATCGTAATAATGAGTATTCTATGAATATTTTTATACCGTTTCAAAACATTATTGCTTCATATTTAGTTCTATGACACTCTTTCTATTTATTCCTTCGTCTGATTCGGATACGTATATTATGTACGTATATAATTACGTATTCTATACGTTGCTTCACTTCGTATTTATTTATGTTTATATATTACATTTATATACTTTTCGTTGCCTACTAATCGCTTTCACACAATACTAATTAAGTTTAAATGAAATTAATTAGTTACATAAAAATCAAGAGGGTGTTTTTAATTTGAACTAACTTTTAAGTAAACACAAACAATTTTTGAAATTTGAATCTTGTCGTAGTAATTGCTACGAATTTGTAGCACGCTCTACGAGAAGCAGGCATGAAAGGAAAAGAAATGGAAGTTAATTAAATTCTTTTAGAACAAAATAAGTTATTTTTATTCTTAACAAGAACTTTACAAATTGCAATTGTGTCGTAATGATTAAGTTAGTTCTTAAAGAACTAAACTTTTCATCATTTAGTTAGGGAGAAAAAATTCATCACTAAACCTAGAGTGATTTTAGTGTTTAGCGAATAATATATGTATGTATTCAGACATGGGCATGGGCCTCTATTCAATATGAGGGAGATTAGGCCATAATCACGGTGGCCAAATGCGGGATGGCGGACTACTCATGTCTTTGGCAATTAGAGTCTCTCAAACATGCAGGTTTCCTCATGATGTATTCTTTCATCGTAAGGCAAATAAGTAATCATGTTAAGAGTTAAAAGGTTCGCACATGAGATTAGTAGATAGTGTGAGTGCATAACCCAGGATTTTAACCCGCTTCACTTAGTTTCGCAAGCGTATTACCACTGTCATTCCACTATTGCGAATATGCTTGAAATCATTCCTTAACACGTTCTTAGTCCCCCATACAAGGGTCATATTTTTCCTGTCAAGTCCACTTGTGTTTTTGTAATAATGTATTGTTTGGGTTATATAATGAAGCAAAATCAATATATTTTTTATTATTTTGTTAATTTCTATAAAAAAACAACAACAAACAAACATGACTCTTGATGGAGTCGTCAACTTATCAATTTGGAATTACACGACTCTTTAAGGAGTCAAATGAAAGGTAAATTCTTTTCAATGATTTTGACGGTTTTTTTTTCGTAGGTAGGTTTGGTTTCTTATTGTGGAGATTTTTTTCGTTTTATTAAGAATTACTGTTTTAGTAAATATTTATTTTAAATAATTTTGCAGTCGGTGTGTGATTTATTTGTTATAAAAATGAGTGTATTTCTTAAAACAAATGCTAAGTGCAAACGTATTGTAAAATTAAAATGCTTTCTAGTCCAGATGTAAGTGCTTTCTTCTATGGTGACATACTGAATTTTATAATAGGACTATTTTTTACGGGTGAGACTTCTGTGATCACGATAGCTGTAAAGCTTTGAAAACGTCTGTAACTAAAAATCTAAATAAATCCGCGATCCGAAAAGATAGTTTTATTTAAAACTGGCGACTCACTCTCGCTTCGCCTTCGGGTTCGTCCCTAGGTTGATTCCCCATACGAGCTTTCATCTCCATTTTCACCCCCTTAACGGATGATTTCTGGAATATAAAATATCTTATCCCAAGGTCTCAATCTATCTATCCAGTCGTTTTTGAGTTTATTCGTTACAAACATATAAATCTTTCTTCTTTATAATATTAGTGTTGATGTCAAAATATTCGCGTAAATCTAAGAAAGTATTATTAATACTATTCTGACTAAAAATATGATATACATATACTTATCTTTATCAGGCTCACTCTCTTTATCTTGCAAGCCAAAAAGCGTAAAATTTGCGACTTGAAAATCCTCTAAATATACTTACTCACCTCTAGATATATGAAATTCCACTGAAAAAGTATTCTATATGCTAATATTATCTTTGTATCAAATTTGTATTTTCGTGTATACCAGACCTTTAAGAGACGTTGAACTATTTATCGATCATCTGGTGTCAGCATGAGACTGAGGTATTTGCGGTTTGGATTCCGGATCGGAATATACTATTTTTAATAAAAACCTTTTACTTTTTTAAACTTGTTTGACTATGGCCTGAACCCCCTCGTATTGAAGGGAGGCCCGTGCCCAGCAGTGGGACGTAAAAAAGGGCTGAATACATTACATATTTTTTTCAAATAAAACTAGGAACAGGAGAGACGTCTCTCTCATTGCTATGTTTGCTGTAAAGCATTCGAGACTTCGGGAACCAAGAACCAAAATAAATCCGTGAAAAAATCTGAAAACATAGTTTTATTTAAATAATATTCGCATTAATCTAATAAATGATTATGAGACCAATTATTTTAAATACTTTGTATGGTCCGTTGTTTTATTTTAATTTTATTTAATGAAAAAAACTTGTAGGTGTACGTACTTATGTACGCACGGAAGAAGTTATACTTCTTTGGCGTAACAGAACAAAAATAGCTAAAGAATTCATCCCGTATGTCATAACTCTCTCTATGTAAAATAAAAACTGAGAAATCTATACTAGCCGCCAAAAACGTACCTAGGAACGAACCCGAGCAGAGCGAGAATTAGAATCGCTAGTCTAACATATAACTTTAGTAAGATTATTTAATAGAGTACTAAATTATTATTATTATTTTCAAATTTTATATCAACAATACTACTGTTGATCGAAGAATTACACAATATATATCTGAAATATTTATTCTTAATTAAGAACACCTGTTTTGAATATTTCCAAAAAAAAATTCGTAACCATTTTTGAGTTCTCATCGAGAGCTGACAATAAATTAATTTTATAGGTACTCGTAGTTGCAGAATACTTTTTAAATTTATTGACTAATTTGTTATGTATTTTACTACCACACAAAAAAACTACTAATATGAAAAAAAGTGATATACAATCAATATGCACTTTATTTTTAAGGTAGCTCAAAGAGTCGAGGTGAAACCCTATATCTGTCCATCCTGCCCTTTTAGGGGATGTATCGACAAAATCGTAACTTTTACAGAATATATAAATATTTTTCCCATATTTACAGATTATTACGACGAATTTCCTAATAAGTAATAAAAAAAGCAAAATAAAAAAAATAAGGAGAGAGGGATCCGTATGTAAAACGTGCTTTAGGGGCTTTTTGATTTTTCTCTATGGAAAAATTGTAAACTCTTTAGTATATTTAGAGTACGACTCCTAAAGTAAAACAATAAATAATAAAAACTGGCCAAGCGTAAGCCAAACTCGTTCAAGAAGTTTCGCCTGCTATTGAAATTAAGGACCCATTCAATAGGTAAATACGCAATATAAATATTATTAAGTGGCGGTACTGACCTCTCACTACTTGACCCATTTTTTTCTCTTTAAATTGTACTGGGATCGTCTTAATTACTATGAAAATTAGGAGAGCGCAAAGCTATAATCATCATATAAAGCACCTCGTAATATAAAAAAACTAAGTTAAAAAATATAAAAAAAGCCAAGTTGTCTTTTTAACCGACTTCCAAAAACGAGGAGGTTCTCAATTCGGCGGACAATATTTTAAGAAATGAATATCTAATAGGTAAATATGTATTTTACATATCAAAATATATTAGATTTCCTATGCGGGCACCGACTTGGAAAATATCTGATTAGGTGTCTATTCTAAATGAAAACCCCCGTTTAGTTATTTTTTACATTTTAGTGCCTGGAAGTCGGTTTTATTTTTTGCTAAAAAGTTTTTATTATACCCTATATTGCTTACAGAAAACTAAAATGACATATTTGAACCACGTGACATTACGCTTGAATACGTTATTTTTACCCGACTGCGGAGTATCTCAAAGGGGGGTTATGTATTTGAACTCTATGTATGTATGTCCCTGTATATGATTCTATGATCTCTCGTAATTACTATTACGGTGTAACCGATTTTGATCATTTATATGTCAGCCAAATCAATCGGGTGGGGTATTAAAATACAGATTTTTAAGAGGCGATCACAAATATATGTACAACTTATATGTTTTGACAATAAACATGAGTGACTGTAAAGAGCGAACTAAAACGATGAGAAGAAGTTGACGAAAGAACATAGTATTATGCGATTCGCTTTTTACGCAATCGTTTTTTTTGTAATTGATTATACATTTTGTATCTATTAGCAATATCCATTGAAGAATCCTAACTTAGATTAAACACTTCCATGCATTATTGTAAAACTGATGTTTATAATCAAACCAAAACGCGGATAAAACCGTGTGGCACAGCTAGTCTGTATAAGAAACAATACCACCGCCACTAGGGATAAGCAAATAAAAGATAGACCGTTCAATATTATCAGAGTGTCTTCATATTCCCTCGACCCTTATATTCCGTGAATGCTTATCGTCTAACGAAATTATAAAGAAAATACGTTAGATACGTTGTAAAGGAAAATGTGTTATAAATAGCGTAGGAAAAGTTACATTAACAAGACTTTGTGAAAATGAGTAAAAATATTGTAAACTTAGGTATGAAATAAAAAATAAACAAAAACCCCTACGTAAATTAATTGTCATTTAACGATTACACTGGCACGCACTAAATCGAGTAATCATACGCAAAAATGCCTTACATCATTTTGGAAAAGAGCTTATACTCTTACACTGCTGGACCAATATTAACCAAACATAGCTAAGAACCACCGCAAGGAAACTGGCTTTCAAATGAAAAAAACCGCATCGAAATTGGTCCATCCGTTTGAGAGCTAAGATGCCACAGATAGACGCACACACACACACAGACAGACACACACAGACAGACACACATCGACGTCAAACTTATAACACCCCTCTTTTTGGGTCGGGGGTTAAAAATATGCCTATACGAATACTTTCAATATAACATTTTTTGGGTTTGTTTGTTTCATTATATTTAAAATCTTATAAGCCTTTGAATTTTCGAAAATTAAACACAAAAAGTTAAATTATAAGTGTCGACATCTGTTTATTTGGGCTGTTCTGTTTTGCCATCTCAGGAACGCCCTAAGGTAGAAATATCCGCCCTGAATATGGTGCATGTACAAAATTGAAGTATTATTTTATCCTCGAAGCCTGGATGGATACAATATCACACTGTTTTGTATGTATACATTATAAAGAGAATTTGACCAAAATTTGTCTGGTGGGTTTCTCGTGATGCGTTCCCAGACAGACAGACAGACAGACAGACAGACAAAAATGCTAAAAACATAGATTTGTCTTCTGTCGTTCGTCTGTCTTCGCCCTCTATCGATATAATTACTATTTCAATAAGATTTTCCAAAAAATATTCAATGTACAGATTCGACTCAGTTCGAATTTTAGATTTAGATATCGTAAACAGTTTAAATAAATGTATTGAAATTGAAAGTGAAGAGCAAAATAAAGATTCCTTTTTCAATACATACTACAAAAAATCACCTAACTAACAAATAATTAATCCACACTCCAGTAAAAAAACCTGAAACCACCCTTGAGATTTATCTATTCATTAAGAAATTCTTAAGTTTACAATTTCCTTTATTTTTTTTCTTGTTTTCAACGAGTATACGAACACCATAGGTTTATTCTTGTTTTAAACAATAGAAAGGCTAAGTCTCGCGTGAAATAATTCAGGTTAGACGAGCCCTCGTGGAGAGCAGTTGTGCTGCAAGTTGGTATCCTTTAGAAGACCGATCTAGGATTTGCACGTTAGGTGACGTTAAATATTTAAATAGAGATATGTTGTTTGTTATACGGATATATTCTAATAACGTCGAAACAATTATATTTATTTTCACATAATGAATATATTTATTTTAACACTGCGTTTTGAGCCTCATGGACTTACTACACTGCCCCATTTTAAATTAAATTGACAATTCAAAAGTGCTTGTATAGTTCTAATTAAATAAAGTATAAATTCATTTCATTTTTACATAGATCTGTCTTGCTTTTACTCTAAACATATATGTTCTACTAGCATTGCCCGCGGCTCCGCCCGCGTTCAGATGACCAAAAACCAAATTCTTAGGTTTTACAAATTAGTATACTCTTACATTGCAGTTTTTGTATTTTTTCTCGGAAATGAGATATTTTCCCGCGGTAAAAAGTATCCTATATATATGTTGACCGAGATAACCAGCTACCATCATACCAAATTTCATCAAAATCCCTCCAGTGGTTTTTCCGTGATGCGGTAACAGACAAACAGACAGACAAAAATTTTAAAAACTATAGATTCGGCCTCTGTATCGATAATAATGTCTATTTCAATAAGATTTTCCAAAAAATATTTAATGTACAGATTCGGCTTAGTTACAATTTTATTATATGTATAGATATTTTGTACAGTAAAAAATCTAAATGTAAGTCCTTATGAAATACACATTTCACTCGCAAGTATATCACTTAGTTCGCAGCTATTAAATAAGAACAGAGCCGCAGGCAAATACTCGTATAGAAATAAAATTTATTCACCGTTTACCCCACTAGGTCATTTTGTGCCGTTGTTATGATAAAACACACGCAAATATCCATCCACTTATAAAAGCTAGTTAATTACTACAGTATTATACGATATTAATATAAATATTTGTACCTATATGTATCGATTAATGTATTTAGCCGACGTATAAACAACGGGAGGTTCAGTAGTCGAATTTTTATGCGTTAAATTCTCAAAAACTGATTAAATGACTAACTGACTCATTAAATTAGTTGACATTGTATTTGCATTACTCCGCCTGACTGATTATTTCACCAGTACTGTGGAATGTCAAATTCAAATGGAACCACCCTGGTATGTATATATTCAGGCCCTTTTTAAGGTTCCACTGGGTTTTGGTGAATAGTACTGGCTTTTCTAGCCAGTGAATCCCACGTAACCACCTGCATGTATACAGGTGGTATGCGTAAATGCATTTGCTAACATTAAAAAAGGGCTACTCTTAGAAACTACTATACGTATATTCATACGGTTTTCGTCAATAGAAAGAGTTATTTAGAAAGGCTATGATTTACAAACATTATGTAAAAATAATCTATTAGTACATATTTGTGACAAAATTGTCTCATCTCTCTTTCTTTGGAGTGGGATAAAAAGCTTATTTTGAATAGAAGGAAGCTTCTCTATTAGAAGTCAATTCAATGATATTTTGTCACGAGAATATTTACATAGTGTTAAGAATGTTTCCTCCGGAATGTGGGGAAAGTTAAATTGAGTTGTCAGAATGTTACACTTACGGGAGACTTGAATTATTCATGTTTGTAAGTATGGTATTGTAGTTTCTATTTAGTCGCAGATCGTAGGTTCTGTCTCGAGTAAGGTTGCTTTATTTGTTGCTTCTTACCTTAAATTTATATTAAACTAATCGGTTTGCTTATATTTTAAATAAAACTATGTTTTCGGATTTTGTCGCTGATTTATTTGCATTTTTGAAAGTATTACGGTTTGCTTATACTTTAATACTTCTTTGTTGGCGATATAATGGGAAAATGACTTTGTTTAGTGCTAGTATCTAAACGTCGTATTATTGAAGCAAAATAAAACTAATAATCACGTGAATATAGAATAAATATAGTATTGCCTACATTTAAAACATTTTTTTGACTGAGTATAAAATATATTTTTAGCGTTCCTCATGGGATATCTATTTACATGTAATAAAAGTGTAACTGATCGCTGTCTGTACATAGAAGATATTTGAGAAAAACTATTATTGGGAGTCTTTATTAACGCAAAAGAACCCAAAACAATTATGTATGGAATTTTTGTCTGTTTGTCAGTGCGTTTGTGCGCGCTAATCTCAGAACAGCTTAACCGATTTGGGTGCGATTTTCATTAACGTATTATGGTAAGCTTAACTTAATATACAACGTCTGTTTTTTTCCAATCGGTTCATAAATAAAAAAAGTTATGTCAATTTAAAGAATCAGCAAGGGACGAACTTGAGTAAAGCGAGGGTACGAGGGTATAATTTAAGATTAAATTAGCCGAAATATAACAGGCAGGTATTAATATTAACTAATATATAAATACGTACGTGTGTATTTAAGAAGGTACGTTTGTAACGTGTATTATGTTTTACCTGAGTAAAGTAAGGGCGGAACGGTATTATATTATATATAATAGTAGTTAATTACCATCCCTTCGCTCGGGTGCGTCCCTAAATGCCTTTTGCATTTATAATATAACGACCCACATTCGCTTCGCTTAGCGACTTGATTATAAAACATCGATTTTTCTTTACTTTTCATAAAAATATATGCATTGTACAAAAATCTTTAAATGATAGTATGAATTGTATTAAAATATCTGCTGAAGCTTAGAACAAAAGCCTACAAAACAAGATGAACAAACAACACATGAATAGTTACCTACTTTATATACTATTTCTTTAATATAAAATGAATCTGGTAATTATCATATCGATCACTAACTAGTAAGGTATTTATTATAGAATTTTTGCGTTTTCATAATTTATTATGAGATTTTATCATTTTTGTTGACTTTAAACTGACTTCTTGTATTTGACTAGCATCGCCCGCGGCTCCGCCCGCGTTCAGATGACCAACAACCGAATTCTTAGGTTTTACATATTACTATACTGTTACATTGCAGTTTTTGTATTTTTCTCAGAAATGAGACATTTTTCCGCGGTAAAGAGTATCCTATATGTTGACCCGGATAACCACCTATCATCATATCAAGTTTCACGAAAATCCCTCCAGTGGTTTTTCCGTGATGCGGTAACAGACAGACAGACAGACAGACAGACAGACAAAAACTATAAAAACTATAGATTCGGCCTCTGTATCGATAATAATGTCTATTTCAATAAGATTTTCCAAAAAATATTTCATGTACAGATTCGGCTTAGAATTTTATTATTTGTATATACTAATAATAAAATTCTGTCAATGTCAATAACTTAACTATAGATTAACGTTTAGTATAGATTTATCAGAGAGGAGATATTTTCCCGCAGTAAAAAGTATCCTATATGCTGACCCGGATAACCAGCTATCACCAAATTTCATCAAAATCTGTTCGGTAGTTTTCTCGTGATGCCTTCCCAGATAAACAGACAGAGAGACAAAAATTCTAAAAACTATACATTCGGCCTCTGTATCGATAAAAATAACTATTTCAATAAGATTTTCCAAAAAATATGCAATGTATATGTTACGGGTAATGCTAGAAGATTAAGTAAACCTAGATTTACCCAAGGTTTTTGGGTAAAGTCCGAATAATAATTGAAATTAGTTTTATTCGGGATTTAGCCATACACATCTAGGTCTACCCAACACTGACAGGGAAATGTTAGTTTAATTAGTGAAATTAAAAACCAAGTGCATTGATAGTTTTTATTGAAAAAAACCTTTAACCAGAAAGAACAGTGACCACAACGACTAAAACTTTTAAAACCTCCAGGTAAATTTATAAGAAATTAATTAAAATACTAATAAATCTATTGTTAACTGACACGCCGGCGTGTCCGCGGTCGTGGAGGTATTAAGATTGGTGGCACTTAAAAGCCGCCAAATCTGTAGCTGCGGTGGCGTTAATACGTATGAGTAAGTACTACGTTTATGGCACTCGCCGCCGAGGCACGCTCGCTTCGCTCGCTTGACTTGTGCGTTTTACTAGGGCAAGGTGAAAAGTTCTCGGCCTGACAGAGAGATGGCGTTCTATTCATCAAAAATTTATGTTTCCTGCCTAGATGCATGTGTTAATAGTTCATATGACAAGTTTCAACTTGATCTCTCAAGTAGTTAGCTTACATGAACTTTTGCAGTAGACGTCTTCCGTATTTAACTTAACGATTATTCAGATTTATCTATATAAATCTGAATATCTTGTGGTCATAAAATTCTTTGTTTTGAATGGATTAATCCCTAAGGAAATTTATTTAAAGTTGATAAAAATTTACAGAGACTCTGCTCCTTCATTGTCAACTGTTAAAAAGTGGGCAGCTGAATTTAAACGTGGTCGCACATCCTCCGAAGATGACTCCGTCAAGGACAGCCAAAAACTGCAACCACACTGGAAACTATCGAAAAGGTGTACGATATCGCGTTGGACGATAAGTTAGTGAAGGTGAGCGAGGTAGCTAAGGCCGTGGGGATATCGGAATAAAGGTTGTGAAGCATCTTGCACAAAGAATTAGGGATGCGAAAGCTCTGCGCAAGATGGGTGCCGCATTTTCTAAGCACCGATCACAAGCAAACATGAAAACGATATTCGCGACAATGTTTGCACTGATTCAATAGGAAACCATCGATTTTGTGCGGCGATTTGTCACTATGGATGACACATGGTTCCACTAATATATGCTAGAAACTAAACAATAGTCAAAGCAGTGGGTGGAAGCCAAAGAAAGCGAAGTCAATCGAATCTGCCGGAAAGGTCATGGCCAATGTGTTTTGGGATGCGAAAGTGATCCTGTTAATTGATTACTTTGAAAAGGGCAGAACATTTACAGGCGAATATTACTCCAACTTTCTTGACCAGCTGGATGCCAAAATTTGTGAGAGGAGGCCTGGATTGAAGAAGAAAACAATCACCTTTCACCAGGACAACGCGCCGGCTCACAAAGATGTGTTGGCGATGGGAAAACTGCGAGATTTGGAGTACGATTTGCTCAGCCATCCCCACTATTCTCCTGATTTGGCATTTTCAGACTTTCAACTGTCCCCAAACATAAAGAAATTTGTTACTGGCAGGCGCTTCGCATCCAATCAAGAAGTTGAGAGAATATTTTCACAGCCTTCCAGACTCTGACTTCCGGGAAAGAATACTGATGTTGACTAAGTGTGTTGAAGTCAAGGGAGAGTATGTAGAAAAATAAAATGAATCATTAACTGAAAATCGCAGTTTTTCATTGTCAGGCCGAGAACTTTTCACCTTGTCCTCATCACTGTTCTAACCTAACCTAACTAACCTATAAAGAAAGAAACTGTCAATGCAAATGGTTTTTAATTTCACTAATTATTCTAACATTATTCAGCCAGTGTTGGGTAGACCTAGGTGTGTATGGGTAAATCCCGAATAAAAACTTATTTAAATTATTACTCGGACTTTACACAAAAACCTTAGGTGATTCTAAGCTAACCCGGGTAAGCCTAGGTTTACTTAATCTTCTAGCATTACCCGTAACATATAGATTCTACTCAGAATTTTATTATATGTATACATAGATTATATTAATCGGTATTAGTAATAGATATGTGAGTAACATAACAGTATTTTTATACGAAAATTTGATTATTAAATCATTCATTATATTCAAATTGTCGAAATCTCTTTATAGTATTTAGAAATTCTCTGACAAAATACAAGTATCTCATGTGCAATATTCGAAACGTCGTGCTGTAAATGGGTACAGCAATAAGATAATGACGTGGGGAGGATGCAATGAATTGTCTTCCATAATTTAAACTCTAAGCTGTCATTATACTGTACATTATTCGTTGTGTTTTTTAACTCGCTTTTATTAGTTTCACTTGTAATCGAATCTTGCAAGTTGATATTAACCGAATTGTTGTATCGATTTGATTTTTTTTTAAATGTAATCCTTTTTAAATGATACCTTCGAGTTGAGCTGATGATGAAGGAACCAGGGGCTGGAAAGTAGAACTCTTCAATGGATATTCGCATAATTTTCGACTTTGAGGTCATTGCTTTTATTTTGACAAGTGCCATGCATTCAAATTGATTGAAAGTGTGATAAAATTAAAAAAAAACCTTTGTTGGACAAAAAAAATAATAATAATCATACTGCTGACTTATTAGCAATGAGCTGGTGCTGAAATTTTTTTGACAGATAACGCAAATAACTCTTTTGATTCGACCCGGGGCTCGAACGTAACAGGAAGTACTGCTTCATGATTTACAACAGTATAAGACACAACACACACACACATACACACCCACATAATATGTAAACTTTCGTGTTTATAATATTTACTAGCGTTTTTCCTCGCTTCGCTCGGGCTCGTCATTAGGTACATTTTGAGGCTTAGTATAAAATACATCCATACTCCATACTAATATATAAATGCGAAAGTAACTCTGTCTGTCTGTCTGTTACCTTCACCAGGTTCTCAAACTATTTCCATACTAAAATCTAAGAGTTCCGTGGATTAAGCGTGAAAAGGTAACAGACAGACAGAGTTACTTTAGCATTTATAATATTAGTTTGGATAGTAGATCGATTTCTTTGTGAAAATTTAATAATGATGCAATAGAACATCATACAGTACATAATATATAAACAATGATTTTAAACTTACAATGTCTATATGCCTATCGAGTTTTAAAATTACTTTGCATTTAACCGGAAGTTCTTTATATTTTAATAAGTAAATTCTGCTTTGGCGAATAAAAATTTTGAATATTAATTATGTTAAAATTTAATGAGACATCAAAGACACTGTTCACGATCTAGTCTGAAAGTTCCGATTCAACAGAGTAATTTGTGCCTTAAAGTTTCTTTGACATTTGTATTCACAACGTTGTGAAATTAAAATGGGGGAATTAAAAAATCTGGATATTACCAACGGATTTTTTTTTATAAATGGTAATCATTTTCCGCAACTCCGTCCGTAATACATAGTTACTCGTCTTTATATCTCTAGCAATAAAAACAAAGGATTTTCATATAAGCTCACACAATGCTATAGTTACACAAAACACCTTCTACCTAACAAAATGCTATAGTTCAGCTTCATAGGTTAAATACAGTAATAATAAATGTGTTGGGACATTAACACACAGCACCCTCTAGTTTCATGGTAAGCTACGAGGCTTGTGTTATTTATACCATAGGTATAGTTGATACACCTCACATATATAAAAAATACATACATATTATAAACTAGCGTTGCCCGCCGCTCCACCCGCGTTCAGATAACCCAATGCCAAATTCTTAGGTTTTACATATTAGTATACTCTTACATTGCAGTTTTTGTATTTTTTCTCAAAAATGATATATTTTTCTGCGGTAAAAAGTATCCTATATGGTGACCCGGATAACCAGCTATCACTATACCAAATTTCATCAAAATCCCTCCAGTGGTTTTTCTATGATGCGATAACAGACAGACAGACAAAAATTCTAAAAACTATAGATTTGACCTCTGTATCGATAATAATGTTTATTTCAATAAGATTTTCCAAAAAATATCTAATATACAGATTCGACTTAGTTACAACTTTATTATATGTATAGATATAAACACCTATGACTCGAGACATACGTGCTCATCACACAAATGAATGCCCCCAGCTAGTCCATTGAAATGTTAAATTTTTTTAGGCTTAGCGTGCATTTGTCAGAGGACGCAATTTTATTTTTTAGGTATCAAGGAAGGGTTAGTGTAAAGTTAAATCCAAGTTTGTGGGGTTGCAGCCCTTGTCCCACGGCCGCCATCTTGGCAAAAGGGGTACAAATGGTTTTTATGGTTTATCTGACAAAGTATAGGTCTCACAAAAAAATTGTTAGACTATTTTTGATTGCAAATAAATTTTTTTACAACTTTGTTCAAGTAACTTTTAGTCGTAGAACCAAAAATAACAAAGTTATAAGCGAAAATCAGTCAAAATTTAAGAAAAAAAATTCTATTTGTCGTTATAACTTTTTTCTGATCATTTCACAAAAAAATTATATCAGACCGTTTTTATAGAAACGTTTTTAAGGAACAATTTTCATTCTAAACTTTTTAAATTTTATTCATTAATTAAGGTTTTACAGAGCTGTGAAACGAATATACTATTCTTCAGTATTCGTAACTATAAATAAATATTATTGATTCGCCATAATTTTCAATCTTCTTTTCACTATTATTATGATAATCGTTTTAATTATTGATAATGCAATTATTATTGTTATTAATTAATTATTGACTCTTTTCCCCACGACCTACGAGGTAGAATCTGGAGACGCGTTTTTTTACGTGGTATAATTACTCTGTCCTCGGTCTTTTTGATGGACCAGGCTGTGGCTCAGGATCTGGTTGCCCTTCTATATTAAATACTCGATGGAAAACCGCCGAAGGAAATGAAGCAGGTCAGGTTGCTGCAATGATGGAATTACCAATAAAAATAAAGCCCGCGACCGCGGGCACAGCAACTAGGGTTACTACAAACTGATTTCAAGACTTCGTGTTTAATGTGTGAGTGAATGACCTTTCGTTTGAATTACGTATATCTATCTCAACATATAAATAGGCACAGATAAAACAGCTTAGTACCTTTTTCTCCTCTGCTGTCAACCGATTGTTTTTGTAAAGAAGCTATTGACTAGTTTTAGTGTTACCAATAAAAAAATTGGAAACATTTTTTTAATAGATAAAAGACAAAACAGCTCCATATTATTAATTTTCAACAATGATTATGGACAAATATCAACCGTTGGACGTACATTAGCTCATATAATTAATACATATAATTAATTTATCAGAAATACGAAAAACTATAATAACAAACCATTAAAAAAAAGCATCACTATAAATCTTTATGTTCTTGTACGTGAACTAACATTCTTTTTCATCTGAAACGCCAAATGGTACAAACCAATTTAGATTCTGCGAAAAATGAAAAATCTAGAGCTTAGACGTTATTCTATGCCTTCTTTACGCGGAATATAATAAATAAGCAAACAAAATATCATAAGAACTTCGGAAAACAACACACCTATTGAAAAGAAAAATTTCGTTGAAAAAAAAAACAGTGTATACATTTTTTTTTTAATTTAAATAAACATAAGCTTAAGTCCCTATTTAAATGAATCAAGTTAAATCTAATAAAATTCAAAGTATTTAAAGCCGTAGGAATAACTCAATACTTTATAAATCCTTTAAACTTTTTTAATAAGATATCCCCACAGACTGCTGATCAAGCGATTAACTTTGCTCATAAAACAATAATGTCAGCGACATTTGAATAAGTAATCTTAATACCTAAAAACGTATTTTAAAGTCATATTTAAACAAGAACTTAAGTGTTTATATAATGCGCAATTATGAAGAGTTCAGAAATTGCGAGCGATCTCTTTAGTAAAACCTCTTTGAAATGAAAACGTTCCAGACGTTTTAATTTTTCCACATATAAAACAAATTGTGCTTAGATTATACAGTGGTCAATCCCCACCACAAACTTGTTAAAGCATTTAAAATGAAATGCAGACATGAATAAAAGCTCAATTAAAAATGTTAAAAAAATATTTTAAAACACTGCATATGTGTACGAAACTTAGTTTAAAGCAAAATTATGTTAGAATGCATGTATTTTATTGAAAAACTTACCTATTTACAGCACAGATCACACTTAACCGGGACGTCCGTACAGTGCGGCATCCGCGCGGTGACTGAAGGGGATCTAAATTTTCAGAGGGCTGTTACTACCCCACTGCAATTCTGAACCCGACGCCGACTGCATTCATCGCTTATTCAAATATTCTTATAATTTGAACGTTTTGACCTTTTGCGTCCTTTAACGCTTAAACAATTAAATATTGGACAGTTTCATTGAAACTGTATTACACGTTGCATAGAGAGTAGTTTTCTTTGTGATATAAAAATATGAATCGCGACGTCTTCGGATTGTTATATAGGTGTTAATGTTTCATTGTTTTGCTGTCGACTTTGTTCGCTTAATTTTATACTAATCAGCTGATAAAATTTAGTCAGGTTTTTCACGTCCCTCTCGTTCACTTTGTCAAGTCACACTTTCCCACGGAAGTAAATAATTTATGAGTAATACTTTCTTAGAGTTTAGTACGCTATTTTTAGTTTTTTGTCGCAGTTTAATTTTTATATTTTTACGCTCGCGTTCAATCTACAAAAAAAAACTCTTTAACTTTATGCTATACAGCGACTCACCCTCGCTCCGCTCGGGTTCGTCGCTATGAATTTATAAAACATTGTTCATACAAAAATACTAAAAATCGCGATTAAAAACTGGGGGAGGGAGGGGGGGAGGAGTTGGTTAGGAGTGGTTTACGACCTATTCACATATCTACTAAATATACAAAAAAAAAACATTAAAATCGGTCGAGCCGTTTCGGAGGAGTGCGACCACAACGCCGTGACACGAGATATTTATATATTCGATTCCCGAAGTTTCGAATGCTTTCCAGCAAAACATGGTCTCTCTCGTAATCATAAAACCGTGAGTAAATCCGAAGATTTAACCTCATTTGAAGATAAGACCCTTAAATTAAAACCATTTATAAAAAAAGAATAATGGAAATCGGTTAAAAATTGGGAAAAAATTACACTCTGATCTCCCTTTTTGGAATCGGTTAAAAAGAGTACGTATTATCTGTACAAAATAGTCTCATAATAAAAATTAGACATGAGTCTGGCTTTAGTATATAAACAATCTGAAGCTTACTATTCATATACATAATATGTAAATACGAGTATATAATATATACAAATGCTATGGCATTTGTGTAACCTCCCTTATATATTATAATGTAATAAAGCCATATATACACTTCCTTAGTAATTATATAACAGTTACCAAAATATTAGGTTTTCTTGTTTTTTACCGTGGAAAGGAGCAAGGAAGCTTCACACGACAAAAGGGACAGAAAATATACACAATAATACTATAAGTATTTAGATTTATATTAACAATGACTTCGCATGGGAAAACAAAGTTTTGTATCAAAATTTCTTCAAATGGGAGGGCTACTGTTTGATTTTTGACGTTTCCAGCTTGACACTATGCCTATAGCACGAATTCTTGACTCTTTCTTTAATTTTCGGTATTTCCCTGTATATCAAAATATGTTAAATAAAATTATATATAACTTTTTTTTTAAGTAGTATAGGTATTCAGTTTCTTCAGTTTTACTTGAAGAATAAAATCCTTGTTTACAAGACGTCTGTCTAAGAGGCATTAAAACATGGGGTTTACCGCTCTTACAAGAGCCCTTATGGTGTAAATGCGTACTACAACTACACTAAATACATATTATGAAGGCCTTTTTTTATTTGTTGATAGTTTCTCAATCGATTAAATATCGAAAGAGTTGCGCCCATGTTTACAACCCATGATCCGCGAGAACAAATCGCGAAAAATTCGTCATTTTTGGTTAGTTAACAAACGAACTATCAGATGGCTAATTTAAGTATTTTCCACCTCGCTATCTTTGAAGGCCAATTTTAGCCAAAGTAGCTTATTAAGTACAACTTTTTTTTAATGATTATGAAAGTTGAGAATCTCGAAAATTTTTGTGACCTAGGTACTAAGGAACCATGAATTTACCTGTTAACCAGTTATTCTACCGGCAATATAAGTTATCAGCATGCCAAATTTTACTAAATTAGGTGCATAAGTTGTTGTGTACTAAGCTGTTTAAGTTACTATAGTTCTTTAACTATCCCATGGGAACCCTTTAATATTCTAGTATCTAAAATGTTGACCGGAGATATAAGGTACTACCATGCAAAATTTCATTGAAATCGGCCCAACCGTTACGGAAATTAGCTCCATTATATTACAGCATTGAAAAAACATCTGGATTAGTTCTATTTCTCTTACATCCCCCTGACTCGGTTTTTAGCATTTTTTTACCATGAACAGACATTCG
Organism: Brenthis hecate; assembly: GCA_951806755.1. NCBI lineage: Eukaryota > Metazoa > Arthropoda > Insecta > Lepidoptera > Nymphalidae > Brenthis > Brenthis hecate. The sequence continues at coordinate 9,944,347 of OX638249.1, read as the reverse complement.
ACCTCTACTATTTTATTACATGTATAGATATATCCTAATTAATAATTTAATGATCTTGACAAAATTGTGTGTCGGGTATAAAGGAGGCGCTGTCCATTCGTCTGTACGTCCTTCCTACCTTTGAGGATATCTTTGATAAGGTAAACGGTTTTAAGCATATATACATTTTTGTAGATAAGTATTATGCAGTTTTGCTAACAAAATAAAAATAGAGACGAAAAAAAGTCCACACGAGGGATAATTTTTAAGGTATAAGTACTTACTAGGAATACTTGATGAATTTATTTATATATTTTAGTTTCTTACTATAACTGTATATAATAAACACATACATGTATTTTCGTACGTCGATTAACGCATCTATCTGGAATTTCTGTATGGCGTGAAGTTGACTGGTAGAAAACGGTTCGAATAATGTTAAATCTACAAATAGGAAAAGAAAAAATTGTTCAGTATATTCTTATCTTCTATTTATCAACCAATTTTTTTTTATAATTTTATTTTTATCAATTTAAAAAAAATCAATTCGACACGTATATATGTAATATTATTGGAACTGTTAAATAATCACATTTGATAATCTACTAGGGCTTCCAAACAAATATAATAAATTTTACAGGTGTATGTACATATGTATGTATATATTTATGTATGTTTGTCAATGCATTTCTCGAAACTAATAATTGGATTGTGATCATTCTTTTTTTATTTACTTACATTTATTTACTGGCGAGCTTTAGTGTTATCAATATAAAAAAAAATCGAAATTCGATCACTGGCCGAATACATGTTTATTTACACGAGCGGCATTAATAAATTCTGCGGCATAAATAACTTGAATTTGATCAATTTTTAAATTGTTCGACATTATATGCCAATGGATATCCGAGCTTCATCTTTGGACGGAGTCTTCTTTTCTAGTATCCTACGATGTAAAACGTCTGTAACGTTAGATAACCTATTAACTGCCATAGGGAATAGGTGATTAAAAGCAAAAAGAATTTGCAAGTCAAGTAAAGTAGTTCCAGAGATAACCGTACCCACGTTTTATATAAGTACATTGTATACCCATTTTTTTTTAACGTTGGGAAATGCATTTACGCATGAGGTGTGGGACTCACCAGCAAAGCCAGTACTACCCACTAAAACCCAACAAAGCCTTCCCCCGTCTAAATGGGGCGTCGCAGGATCGCTTACGCATTCAACTACGACGCCTCGACGGCTGGTCTGCCGAAGCAGACCACAACAACCACGGGGTTGCTCCAAGGTCCACTCTGCTATCAGAGAAGTACCAGGAGCAACCCGTATGGTACACCGCCCTACGAAGAGGGCCACCTCCCACCGCCCACCGAAGTGGGCCACCTCCCTGTGCGTTTCTTGGCTTCGCGCCCGGCTGTATTGCCGGGCACTACTGAGCCCCCCCCCCCCCCCACGACAAGGTGAACGCACGTTGGGGGGGACATTGTATACCCATATGTTGACTCGGACATATACTTGTAGATGTATAGATTATTAATAGCATAATGATAATGCACCGCGTGTACTTTCTAATGTACATAATATAAGGTATATTTATTACTACTACTACTACTACTACTAATGTGTTCCATGTATGATATATGGGGCGGTAACATAGCCATTTCGCAAATACGAACGTAAAGAGTTTAACGATAGGGATGGGTGTTTTATCGATACGTATGTTATTTTATAATTTTTTAAGATTTTATTATTTTCGATTTTTGTTAATGTTGGAGTGAAATAAAAACAGAAAATGATAAATAAAAATGACAAGATGAAGTGCTTATGAGATTACTTTTGATCTGCTATTGTATGTGATAGTCAATAAAACAATGATGAAATTAGTCGGATAGACAGGTGTAGATAAGTTAACATCAGTTAGGTTGCATTCAGCCCTTTTTAACGTCCCATTCCTGAGCACGGGTCTCCCTTGATACAAGGGGGATCAGACCATAGTCCACCACGCTGGCTAAGTGCGGGTTGACGGACTTCACATGTCTTTTGAAAACTTGCTAGGTTATCTCAGACATGTAGTTTTCCTAACAACGTTTTCCTTTTTCGTAAGATAAGTAGTAATCATGTTGGGAATGATTCGCACAAGAAAATATCCGAGTCGGGGTTTTGAACACGCTTCAATCAGTTTCGCAAGCAAGCGTGTTACCACTGGGCTACCACTGCCTTCGTCATTACTTTAGAAAGTTCGTATGATATTATTAAATAAAACTATCTTTTCGGATTATTTCTTCGGATTTCTTCGGATTATTTCGGAAAATATTATAGTTCGTATGATAGTAAAAAATATTTAAAACATAATAGGCGATGTTCAATTTTTCCATTTCATTTTCCAACAGTATCACATTTTTTGACTGCAATGACTGATGATGTTCTCCTAGCCGATTCCGGCCACGGCGGCCAATCTCAATGAGATTAGCCAACTGCGCAGGAGATATTATAGTGCTCAAGTGAACGCGCAGACACAAGTGCACTCTCTATTCCTATCACTCTCATACTCCGGTGGGACGACCACTCTACACGACCGGTGAGAGTTAGGGCGCAGGACCGACGGCTTTACGTGCTCTCCGAGGCACGGGGGTGAAACACCGCCAACTTCCCAACTCCGGGCTGTTACTGAGACTTACTATACAGGAAGACTCAATAACTAAACTTGTCCCGACCCGGGACTCAAACCCAGGACCTCCGAGTGTGCAGTCGTACATGCTAGCCACTACACCACCGAGGCAGTTTTAGAGTTTTAGACATTTAAAGTATATTATTGACATTTAAAGTACTTTGAGGAATTTTGATGATATTAAAATTATTCTTATTCAATATTCTGTATTGAGATAATGGCTCTTTAACTGAAAAGTAAAGTTCCGAACCGCATTACAAGTAATTATTCCACTCTTACAAGTGCAAATCCGTATTAATATTATAAATGTGAAAGTTTATGAGTATGGATATTTAATAAACTTTCACGCCAGATCGGCTGAACGGATCTGGATGAAATTTGGCACAGAGATATATTATAGTCTGGAATAACACATAAATTATTTTTTGTCCCGGAAAAATGTACGGTTCTCTTGGGATAGGTTTGTTTTTTTCCTTAAGGCGAACCCGAGCGAAGTGAGGTGGAGAAGCTAGTGCTAAATATAGTAATTGAAAGACTTAAATAAAATAATCTGAACCTCATTTATACCGATATAACTTGTAGGTACTCCCTAGAGTATCGGTTTTGCATGAAGGTTTTACGATGTGGCGTTCTCACGCGATTTATAACACGAACGTCAATGTATAGGAACAGCTATAGTCATGCTGATCATTGGGGAGCTTTGTAGTTCTTTAAAAGGTCCTAAAGGAAGGGTCGTGCTTTTTTTAAAAAGGATGAACGGTTTAAATCTATACATCTGATATTTCCTTAAAACAAATATTAAAACGCCTAATCATGGAAATAATAATTCAGCAGTTTTCTAGTTCCTCTATCATGCACGGATTTTTCGCTCAATACAAGTAGAGTCATAGTCCCATGGTCTACTACTGATCAAATACAAGTTCTTCACACGTCTTTTAAGAACTACTTGGGAACGTGGGAAATCTGGGTAAGTTGGTCTTCCAAGCGAGCGCTTTATTAATTGTCTTACTTTTTGTGAAATAACAAAAATGATAAAATTAAGCCATTATATGACAAGTTCATCTAAGTAGGTATATAGAGGTAGTACAGCTCAGCACATTAGCAACAATAGGATTGTATTTGTGATTTTTTATCTCATACAAATATCGAATCCGCAACCTTCAGTGCAGTAAACAGTGCTTAAGAAAGATCCTGTATTGTTTTATAACACATGTATTTAATTAAGAGAATTTCATCAGTTTTAGTATTTTTTATGGATAATTCAACGTATTAGCAACAAATGTTAGCCAATTTGCCGAATCATTTTAACAAGCTAACTTATTGCTCGTAACTTGAAGCCTAGTTTAAACTAGGCATATCAGAATTCTGAGTGACTTCTCAATTATGGAAACATTTATGTCGTTTCCGTTGATTTACTAAGTTAGTAACTTAACTTATAGTTTTGGCCTTATATCGCAGAAATGATAAATTGCTCTAATTGAAGTTTGATTTTCAAAGTGTAAGGTAAAGTATAGATGATGTATTAGAAAGATTTCTTCGAAATGTATACCAGTGATTTTCCCTTGTTTCACTCATCATTAGTATATGTGTTATTACAATTATTGGTGTAGACAATTTTATCTAAATGTTTCCAGCCGTTTCTGCGTGAAAAAGAAACAAACATACAAACTTTAGACTTTATAATAGTTGTTCTTTTACTCGATAGTATCTACAGTAAATGTATAAGGCAATGCGTGGACAGGCCTTTCATAAGATGGAACAACGACTTGGTCAAATTCGCTAGAACCCACTGTATGCGGATAGGATTAGACGGGCACTTAAGGGTACGTTAGGGGTAACACAGAAATGCTAAATTTTATGATTTCATAAGTAATACAATATTTCAATTCACGGATACTTTTCCATCTCATTAACACTTCCAGGTAAATTTCTAATAAATTAATTAAATTTCTAAGAAATCTATTGTTAACTGCAGCACCGGCGTGTCCGCGGGTCATGGAGGGATCAAGTTGCATGAGGTTGATTTCTGAAAGGATCAAGGTTTGTCCATAAAATTACAGCGAATTTTTCTAAACTGTTTGTTTAGTCGTGAAAATTAAGCAGACACAAAATGAGAATTTGTTCTTTCAGTAATATTTGGATAATTACGACGAAAATCCAGATAATGCCCAAAACCATTAGTAAAAAATTTTGAATGAATTGAAATAATACAAAAGCGATCTCCATGATACAATGAGTAAAATGATAGGCACTGTCTTCTTAGTCGCGAAGAGAGCTTTTGCATTGATACTCGTATAAGAATTATTTATTTTCGTAAAGCAAAATGATTTGTTGACCAAAAAAATTCACAAATCCGTTTTCAAATTTTAACATACTCGTATGTAAATAAATATTCTTTAGATAAGAAATACAAAAGACCTTAAGCCATGAATCTCGTTACCATACCCATAATCCTTGGTATAGAGACATTTTAACTTGTAGGAAGCCGAACTACCTTAGTCTATTGCATCTTGAAATACTACCGCAAATAGCTCGACTACTTACTGTTCAATAGAACCTTTTAAATGTAAATAAATTTATTTGTATCGTTTGTTAATGGCAAGCTTTTTGGATATAAATTATGTGTCTGCAAATCAAGAGATTCTGGGCTCGAATCCGATCCAATACAATATGGCCCCATATTATAGTTACACTTTTCTAAAATAAAAATCTTACCAAACAGTGGAAAATTGCGGAAAACAACAATGGAAAATTCGCCCTACCTCGATCATTGACCGTTCGACTCAATACCCGATCCTAAATCAAGGCGCACTTGATTTCTGTCACGTTTAAGCATCTTGCCGTTCCTTCTATGATAGAGAGAGAACTAAGAGCGCAGTTGTATTTCATTCAGATTTATGTATAATAACATGAGATGTAGATGGCTAGTCTCTGTAAGATCAACATAATATGATCACGAAAACATTATAAAATGTTACTTACATAAATTGTTCTCATTAAGTTTCCTTTTACGTTACTTTAAAAATCAAACAAGTTTTAACCCGAAGAAGAAAACTAAAACAGATTACTAAAAGATGAATTCAAAAATATGGTGATGGTGATAAAACTTAATTTTAAGACGGGGTTCGGCCTATTACTTAAGCTTATGTCTATACCTGACTCGTAGTAAGTAAAAACGGATTCAAATTTAAATTATTAATTATTTGTACCATACAGGTGCAAATATTATAATCTATACATATAATAAAATTATTGTAACTAAGCCGAATCTGTACATTAAATATTTTTTGGAAAACCTTATTGAAATAAACATTATTATCGATACAGAGGCCAAATCTATAGTTTTTAGAATTTTTGTCTGTCTGTCTGTCTATCTGTCTGTCTGTCTGTTAACGCATCACAAAAAACCACTGGAGGGGTTTTGACAAAATTTGGTATGGTGATAGCTGGTTATCCGGGTCAACATATAGGATACTTTTCACCGCGTGAAAATATCTCATTTCTGAGAAAAAATACAAAAACTGCAATGTAAGAGTATACTAATATGTAAAACCTAAAAATGTGGTTTTTGGTCATCTGATCGCGGGCGGAGCCGCGAGCAGTGCTAGTAAAAAAAATCTTAATATATACGAGTACATCTGGTACAAAAATAAAGAAAGATTTTGTATAGTTATTATTTTATTAACATAGTTTTCGTTAGCAGTGTGTGATGCAAATTAAACTTACATCGAAGCAAAGCTGTTCAACTTGCAAAGACCGGCAGTTAGTATCCTCGCTAATTTATACACCACTTCGTCCTGATAGTCTGAACTGCATTTACATTTGTTCAAATAGTCCCCGAATAAAGTTTGTGTAAGTAGTAAATAGTATAAAAGAAACCCGTGTTAACTTTTAATTTAGATTTGAATGGGAGGAATTTTCTTTATTCTTAAAATTTTATTATATTTTTAAAGAATCATTATTAATAGAAGCTCTTCTTCTACTTCTCCGTATCAGCCTTAATACACCAGTCTCTCTGGAAATAGTTCAACTCTCTAAACTCTAATCTTTAAAAGAATAATCTTAGAACCATCATCTTAGCACACAGTGCTATGTATAATGGTATGGTATAATCGGACTATAACAATTAGTCTTACTATACTAGTTCGGCTGAAGATTATCTAAAATACAACCTGTAGCCTTCATATAGCCAGCGTTGACCACAATATACTAATTGACTGAAGAACACGTACTATTTAATTTCATAGATTGCCAAAAAAAATCACTTTCTCATTGGGAAATCAAATTGAGTGACTCAGTCAATCTTTCTATTTTGCTTAGAAAAATTGATATAAAATGTATATACTGGTTAAATTTTCAGCACCAAAATAGCGGTGATGTGCCAAAATGCATATTTACATATTGAAGTTTCGCATGAATAAATAAAATTTTCGCATAATGAGAATTCACGCCTGCGGTCATATATTATAACTTGGGTAGAAACTTTGTTATTAAATTTTCATTTGTGCCGACTGGACATGGCTGTAACTTTAGAAATGTTGATACTTGTATTAGAGCAAGATCCCGTGAACCCCAGACCTTCGTTATTTTATAAAAGCTGAAAGTTTGTCAGCGCATGCACACAGGTAAGAACGATGGACCATTATGAAGCTTAAGTTACCGTAGCTTCGGCAGGTAAACGGCACTAAAGGTGTGTAAAGTACCGATCTAAGTTCATCAAATAATAAAGTGTGATTTTTTGGTATTACCTTCAGAATAGTATTTAAAAATCACTTAATTCATTGCCAGACACTTCACATCGTGGCAAACCCTTGCCAGACACCCTTGATGTTCATGAAATTATAATTCTACTTGCGTTATAGTATAAAAGCTGATTTTTATATATAATAGTTGGGTAATAATTAGATGATGTCTCCTCATTACCCAGACATTTTTGATAGTTCTAACTTTCATCTTTGCTAGCGTGTTAAGTGAGGCAGAGTTCAAAATTAGCCAATTCAATGGGTTCCAATCCCAGGATTTTTCATATCCTATTTGACATTCTCTTTCCTTGCCAAATTTTATCGAAATCTGCTTAGCGGCTTAAGCGTGAAAAGGTAAAAGACAAAGTTAGTTTCACGTTTATAATATTACTATGGAGTTATTGGGATAAGTTAGGGCGCTCAAGCTCACTCAAAATAAACTATGCGATTCTAGCGGCACGCAAACGTTATAGTTAAATATTTATTCTTATTATCAATATTATCAGCATTGGTTCAGCAATTTGGTAGCTTTATCTGAAAAATTTTGGTGTTAAAAGTTGCTGTGATCTAAATATAAAACTTGATTATAGATTTCGACCTACTCTTGTAGAGTTTCGACTGTGCATTATGATAAATATATTTTCTTTTATGTATATTTATCACCTAGTGATTTACCCTCTCTTCGCTCGGGTGCATCCCTCCTAGGTACACGGATTTTGTTTACAATTTCGAGGAACCCTGATTCTTTTTCTAACATAAAAGTAGATTAAATTACTCCTTATAACATTAGCTATCTGCCAGTGAAAGTCCTGTCAAAATCAGTCCAGCTGTGTCGAAAATTAGCCGGAACAAACAAACAGGCAAAAAATGTAAAATTGTTTTTTTTTTTTATTAGTACCATATACGTATACTTTCATATGCATTTAGTAAAATGTTTCTTATTTAACATTGACGTTACAAACAGACACTTCAATTTCATTTATGTGTATAGATATGCACCATTTTGGAAATATAGGGTTCAAAACAATTGTGTGATAATATTTTTAATCTAATCGTTTCTTACTATATGACATTATATTATGTCAAATAGGTAAGTAAGTACATGATAAATTAGGTTTCAGTTTGAAAAGAATAAAGAGTCTAAAGAAATTAAAATTGATATAAATGAAACAATATGTTATATAAAATTTTAGTCTATTTATTTTTCAATTTTCTTACGTATTTATGTTTATATTCATTTAATGAAGCTAACATATTATGTTACAAAATGCGGTGTCTCTAATAAAGGAAATTAATTTTTTATTTAATTATTAATTAAGTAAAAAGTTATTATAAGATCTACACGTATGTATAATACAATGTGTATTAATAAATAATAATAATGTCCTCAAGATCGATTTCGGCCATGGCGGTCAATTTCATTGAGACTAGCCATCTACGCAGGAGATATTAAAAGTTCAAAAGCGTACTCGCAGACACAAGTGCATTCTCTATTCCGTGCCCGAGTCACTCTCATACTCCGGTGGGACGACTACTCGACACGACCAGTGAGAGATAAGGCACAAGACCGACGGTCTTACGTGCTCTCCGAGATGCCAACTTCCCAACTCCGGGCTGTTACTGTGATTTCCTTAACAGAAAGACCCAATAACTAAATTTGGCCTGACCCGGGATTAGAACCTAGAACGTCCGGATGTGCAGCCATACATGCTAGCCCACTACACCATAGAGGCAATAAATAATCACTACATCAATAAGTCGTCGTCAATTTTTTTAATTTAATCCCTAACGAAGAATATTAAAAATACATAATATACATATTTATTATGACTGACATCTCTTAGTTTTTAATCTAGGCATCATATCTTTGAAATTGTATTAATATTACTAAATATGTAGTCACTGCTCCTAAAACCTGAAAAATAATAAATGCATATTAGTAGTAGGTACTAATTACTACATTAGAAATATTAATAGTTTTAATTTAGTTTTATATACTCTAAAACACTCCACACATTGTTAAGAGCTTGCTTAATACGAAAAATTCAACTCATGAAAATTTCTTCTATTTTCGAATATCATACATATTGACCTAAACTAAGATAGATTAAAATCATAACTTATTTTACTTTAATTTTTTTCAGAAAATATAAAACATTATTTTGTTACTAACTAAAATAAGTAAAGCGGGTTCAAATCCTGGGTCTCGCACCTCTGATATTTTCATGTGTGAATCATTATATGACTGATGATCTGCATTTCTGAGAGAATCTAGCAAGTTTTCAAAAAACATGAAATTATAAAGACTGAAGTCCGCCCACCCGCACTTGTCTAGCATGGTGGACTATAGCCTGATTTCCCTTGTACTGAAGGGAGACCCGTGCCCAGCAGTGCGACGTCAAAAAATAAAAAGGGCTACCTACTAAATACTACAAGCATTTACTTAAAAATGCTTTTATCGTTTATACGTTCATATTTAAATACAGTTTTAAATGTGTAAATGTTAGTTTTCGGCATAAACGATTCAATGAAATTTAAATTAGATAGCACGTATAGTAGGCTACTTTTATCAAAGTAACTACCTACTAAATCTAGAGGCAAATTTTAAAACTTATAAATATAATTACCGAAACTATCAATGGTCGGTCCAAAGTACACATTCCCATGGGTGAATAGCTAATAGATTGCAGCATCAGTTGTCGAGAGAACAGTTCCAGGCGGGACGGAAGCATACCAGTTGACGGTGTAGAGGTCATTAGTCGGCACACCAGTTCCTCTGTGCGTTTACCCTTAAAATGGGAAGATATCGGTGCGTTAGTACTTATTTGTTCAAACGACCAAAACTTGTTATACTTTACAGTAGAAAGTTTTTTCCTGTATTTTAAAAACAAGCCTTCATTTCTAAGTTTTTATATGTACATAATATATAAGTAGATAAAATACATATTTTTGGCTTTATTAAAGTTAAATATGTATTTAATACCAATAAAATGGACATTTAAAAGCTAATAATTCTGTATTAAAAACTCTTTTGTTAAATTAGTCGTTTGGACAAACAAGCGTGGAGATAACGACATAAAAACATCGGCAAAATAAATGAGTATATTTTACTGATTTAAATACAAATACCGATTAGTTTCTGATCCAATTTCAAAATGGAGGACATCGGTTCAAATACTAAATATTTTTTATTGAATAGATTTTTCATTTACATTCAATTTAAAATGAACTTATTTTAGACATACGAGTGACAAAATAGGGTTGAAATTATTGGATCCCAGTTAGAGTAACTTTTCGAACCTAACTAAGTTCTTGTTGGCAAATGCGAATTTTAGTAAAATGATTTCAGTCTAAGTATCTACATATTGTTAGGTTGAGAAACTCAACAGTTCCATTTCTTAATGCCGTTATTTTTCTTCATAACATTCTAGCTGCCTGCTTATGTGTCAACAAATCTCTATTCTATACATTTTCATGAACAAGAAACTCTTTCTTGAACAGAGTAATATACTTTATTCAGTAATATATTTTTAATTTTATCTCAAAATTGTTGAAAAGGTATTGGTTTAAAGCTCTAACTGTTGTAGAATGACATATTTTCTAAACAGCTATATTATTATGTTATTTTTATATATTTTTGTTGTATTTTATTTACATATTTATGTAACAAGATTAGCTTAGAGAGCTTCGGAAGAAAGAAATAAAGCTTACCTCAGTAATAGTATAATGGCACGGTTCCACCACGACAAACATTCGTATAATATGCGTAGCGCACCATAGAAATTGCAGCACTAAGAAATGAACTCGATGTGTTGACACAACTGTAGCAAAATCATGACTATTAGCTATTATCTATACGTATAATATAATTCTATATATATAATACAATTCTATATAATCGAATCTGTATATTAAATATTTTTTGGAAAATCTTATTGTAATAGTCATCATTATCGATACAGGGACCAAATCTATAGTTTTTAGATTTATTTGTATGTCTGTCTGACAACGCATCACGCGAAAACCACTGAACAGATTTTGATGAACTTTGGTAAGATGATAGCTGGTTATCCAGATCAATATATAGGATACTTTTTACGGATTTTTTTTGTGGGAAAATGTCTCATCTTTGAGAAATCTACCTATACCAACCGGTAAAACGTACTTAGGGCCGAATCTGAGTGGTGCGAGGGCGAGCCGCTAGTTCCGTCCAAACATCCACCTAAACTTTCATATTAGTACGAAAAATATAAAGGAAATGTGAAAGGAAAATTGGGCAACCAGGAAATCCTATATTAATAAAAACTAGCGACCTCTGTAGCATTCATTACATTAACCATATAGGTAAGTCGTGGAGAGAATTCCGTTAGAGGGCGTTAGTACGTAATGTGAGATGTAGCCTTCAAGAATATCATAGGCACTGACTCAAACCTTTTAAAGTTAAATTTAGTAATATAGACCACCGCTAGAATGCGCTTTTAATATTTACTATATTATTTAACCTCAACTAAATCTCGAAAGGATAATTCAAAAATTTGTATACTTCTTCATTAATTGGCTTCAACTTCAGAGTGCGATAATTACTCTTAAAGTCATTTTTAATGACCCTATTAGTTAATAAAGACTTTTTAAAACCGACTTCCAGACACTAAAAATAAAATAATAAACCCATTTCTGAACACTAAAAATTAAAAAAATAATTGAACAAGGCTTTTACTATAAATACCTAACTAGATATTTTCGAAGAAGCATGAAAGTGATTGGACAGACAGACTTAATTAGCACATAAAAATTTGTTTTTATGTTTCCAGTAAATTAAAAAAAACATACATAGCTCCCGCTGTTTGTACGCTTAGATATTTTAAACTCCGTAACGTTTTTAGCAATAGATAGAGTGATTCAAGAGGAAAGTTTATATGTATAATACATGCATATTATAGTACAGAAAAGCCGAGAAATTTAAAGATTTCTATTGTGAGCTTACATAGCCTACCTAGTTATGTTCGCTAGTTATGGCTAAAGGCTAAAATAATTTGTATGGAGCTTGTGTCAACCTTCTATGACTCTAAAGCTTCTATATTATATATTCAATATATGACTCTAATCTTTCTATCGACTATAAAGGTTATGTTGATTTTTGCCTCTTCGGCTTTGGTAAATCGGCAGATTATTGAATTGCACACTTTTCAGGATGTAATTAGCACACCATACCTTAATCTGACGGTTTCAAGTATTTTTACCTTATCAAAATATTTTTGAAATATTTTGATCGGCTGCCCTAGACGCGCGCCCTTATATAGAGGACTCATATTATGGTGGAGGTACTAGTGTGGCAGATTAACATAAGGGAATCTGCCGCACTTGAGTAACTGCAAAGATCCCCTCTTGAGCTCCCCTACTATTAGATAGGTTATTAAGAACCGTAAATTAACCTCTGATATGTTTTTAATGTTGGGAAATGCATTTACGCGTACCACCTATAGACATACAGGTGGTTATTCACCGGCTGGAGAAGCCAGTACAGCCCACTAAAACCCAGCAAAATCTCTTCCGTCAAAGCGGGGCGTCGCAGGAACGCTTACGCACTCCAACTACGAGGTCCTGACGGCAGGTCTGCCGAAGCAGACCACATCAACCATGGGGTTGCTCCCACGGTCCACTCTGCTGACAGAGAAGTACCAGGAGCAACCCGCATTTTACATCGCCCACCGAAGGGCCAACCGCCAGTGCGTTTCTTTGCTTCACGCCCGGCTAAGTTAGCCTCTGGACTGACATAACTGTTCTTCAACATTTCTCGCATCTCTAAAATGTCAGAAATGCGAAAAATGTTGAAGAAATGAAATCTAAGATTTACTAAGTGAGCTAGTGTGACCGAAGTGAGTGATTCTCACAGAACTTTTGAACATTGGGCTTTTAAAGTTTTTGAAGTTACTCGAAAGTCTTAGAATTTTACTATTAATTAAAATATTACTTACTGATCTCCATAATAAGGAAGTACGGTGTAACAATTAAATGCAGTAGCGTGGATATGAGGATCACTATGAGAGGGAGTCCGTAGCTTTTGTCGATACGGTGCACGACGTTGCATAGAGCGCCGTGAAGAAATGCAAGACGTCTTATTGCTTCGCATGGTGGAACCACTAATTTTGGCTCTCCACTAACTGTAAATAGTGAGAATTTTAGATAAAATACTTGAATCACTTGTTTGTTTATTTTATGTATTACATAAATTACTTCATGTTTATTTAGATGTTAATAATATATTACGGTATAATTTCAAAATATAAAATTACTAGTAAAGATGCAGAAATTAATTAATAATTAATTAATTAAAGTTTGAATACTACTTACGTAGCCAACCTAACAGTTTGAAGCAAAAAAAATCTGTGCTTTTAGCAAAAATAAAATTATTTTGACTTTAGGGAAATTTTTTATTGGACTCTATCTTACCTGGATTCCGTATGATGACAGCATGTTCTTTCCCGGACAAGCTATCCACTAAAAGGCTAACATTGGTAGCGCATCGTCGTGAATCTGCAGCTACGCGTATGGCAAATATGTTTAATGGCGTCGGATCTTTTATTTTCTCAACTATAATAATAAAGTACTTCATCAGTTCATGGACAAAGTAATAACGATAAAAATATAGAATAAACAAAGCTAAAAATTAAGTTCTAGAATATGTAGAATACAAGAAAACCGACCATCTTGATTCGATTTTCGTCAAACATAGCTGAGACCACTCCCGACTAATTCACCTTTCAACCAAAAAAAAGAAAACAAAATCAAAATCGGTCCATTCGTTCGAGAGCTACGATGCCACAGACAGACACACAAACACATACACACAGATACGTCAAACTTATAACATCTTGTCGTTTTTGCGTCGGGGGTTAAAAATATGTTAAATTAAAATATCCTTTTCCAAGTGTATTGTTAATAAATTAAAACAATGAAATTTTAAAATTTTAAATATTCAACTATCACATCAGCAAAACGACCTACAATTCGAACTGAACTGAAGTCTTTGCACGATTAATTAAAAAAGGTAAAATTTTCCAATTAAAAACGTATCTGTCCGTAAATAATATATTTAACTTATATTATTTTCATTTTGTGACCAAGAGATAAACGATTAGGAGTAGATGATGTGCGATTAATTTAAAATTAAGTAAGAAATTATTAATATTTGATATCTTTTCCCAAAAATCCTTGATTAATCAATAATCAAGTCTATAAAGAGAATATAAGACGTCTTTTTAAAATGTCACTCAAATCTGTACTGTAATTAGAGGAAATTTTCTCTAGTTTAATTTATGCATTTTTAATAATATCATTAATATTAAAATGCTAAAGTCAAAAAGTTTAACATTTTTAATATTAATGTTATATGGAATACCTGGTACAGATACATGTCTGGCAGTCAGCGTCAGCGCGTCGTTGACTGCTTGGAAACGAGCGCGAACTGACAACGCGGTGAAGGCGAACTGTAGCTCCAATATCATCACCACATACCAAAGAAGATAAAACCCTATGTAATTTGTTACCACGTTCCCTGAAAAATATATTATTAGGTAATTTATGGTAATTATTTATTTTCCCATTGGCATCTGTTAGTCTTCTATATAATAAAAATGAAATGCTGATCGGTGGTAGGCGAATCATTTGAGAACAGCTGGATAGTTTGGATTTTAAAATTTATATAAGGTTTTTAGGAAAATAATGTAACATTCGGGAGACTGTTGAGAGAGAGTGTTTTCTATTATAGAATGTATGTGAATTTATGTCCACAAAAATCACAAAAAAGAACTATTGAAATTGGACATCTGTCCCAAATTGTGTGTTTTGTCGTGTAGCATCTATCGGGTAGTATGTAATGCCTATTGTATACAAGTATGTTATATTTTTTTTTGTATAATTTTCTTTATACAGAGTGATTTTTAAATTATTGAAAACCTTTTGGGAATATGCCTACTAATGACATCATAACATCAACACCTGTAAGAAAAAAAATATGTATTTCTTAAAGTTTACAAAAATAAAAATATTTTTATTGTACCTTCTGAATGGTAATAGTCCAGCATTAGCAAAAGAAAGCGCGTGGCCGGTGAAGTGAGAGGGGTGGAGGGGTGTAGAAAGCGGCGCTTACTCATTTAAACTTGGCCAGATGCTAGAACTTTACCGTTTGATGATGATGAAGATGAAGAGAAGATAAAAATAAAAATTTTAGAAATATTATTTTTTCTTGTTACAGATGTTGTTGTTATGATGTAAATAGTATATTCCTAAAAGGTTTTCAGTAAATTAAAAATGACCCTATTTATACGTATATACAAATATAAGTAAATAAATAATTTCTAAAACGATTAGAGGTATTGCTTAATATTTAAGCATACTTACATTGTCTATCAACTTTCTTTGCTTGTAAAGCGTAGAAGCAAAAGTCATCAGCTATTAGCGCGGAAAAGAAGATCAGTATAGCGAACAGAATAGCACACAGTTTTCTTTCAGTTACAAGAGAGTAATGGGCACCGATACTGTTGTCCACCTGAAAATATAAATTTTTAATCTACATAAATATATCTACGTTATACTTTTTACTATGCGCCATACTGGAAGGATTATAGTAAATCTATATACGAGTATGTAATAAAATTGTAACTAAGCCGAATCTGTACATTAAATATATTTTGGAAAATCTCATTGAAATAAACATTATTATTGATACAGAGGCTGAATATTATAGTTTTTAGAATTTTTGTCTGTCTATCTGTCTGTTACCGCATCACACAAAAACTACTGGAGGGATTTTGATGTTTGGTATGGTGATAGCTGGTCATTCGGGTCAACATTTAGGATACTTTTTACCGCCGGAAAATGTCTCATTTCTGAGAAAAAATACAAAAACTGCAGTGTAAGAGTAAACTAATATGTAAAACCTAAGAATTTC
Organism: Brenthis hecate; assembly: GCA_951806755.1. Classification (NCBI taxonomy): domain Eukaryota; kingdom Metazoa; phylum Arthropoda; class Insecta; order Lepidoptera; family Nymphalidae; genus Brenthis; species Brenthis hecate. Next base: position 9,928,008 of record OX638249.1, on the reverse strand, counting down.
GTTTTTGATCATCTGAACGCGGGCGGAGCCGCGGGCAATGCTAGTCTATACTAATATTATAAAGAGGTAGTTTGTGAGTTTGTGACGGTGTAGGGGGTAATCTCTGGATCTATTAAACGGATTTAGATTAAATTTAGTAAGGAGACGGTTTGAGACCCTGGGAAGGACATAGAATACTTTTTATCCCGGAAATCATTCCTTAAGAGGGTGAAAATGGGGGTTGAATTTGTATGGAGAATCAAGTTAGGGATGCACCCGAGCGAAGCGAGGTTGAGTCGCTAGTTTTATATATGGATGACATGCAGATATTCTTCGAGCAAACGAATTTTAAAATCTTAAGGACAAATTGTGGACCACTTATTGGATCTGTGTCCCCTCGAAATCATTTTTCAGGCTTTCATATTATTGTTTTGACTTTTGTACCCGTGAAATCCAAAGAGATGCAAATAAATCATTATAATCATTCCGTTCAATACGAGGGGGATCAGGCCATAGTCCACCACGCTGGCCGAGTGCAGGTTGGCGGACTTCACAGTCTTTCGAAAACTATTATAAATAAATAATACTCGTAATAAATTCTGTTTATTGTCTATCCACAACTAGAAACTTAAACTCGCTTCGCTCAGGTTCGTCCCTGGGTGCCTTTTGTATTGTATATTCCATACTAATATTATAAATCCATACTTTAATAATATAAATGTTAAAATGTGTTTGTTTGTTTGTTTGTTTGTTTGTTTGTTTGTTTGTTTGTTTGTTTGTTTGTCCTTCTTTCACGTCGAAACGGAGTAACGGATTGGCGTGATTTTTTGTGTGAAGATTGTTGGAGAGCTGGAGAGTGACATAGACTACTTTTTATCGCAGGAAATTACGTAATTCCCACAGGAAAACACGTTATGATACAATCCAAAAAAAATATTTATTTTCAGAATTACTTGAAACTTGGTATATATACTTTTCAATAAAATTAAATAAGTACTTGCCTTAGCATTTTCAAAATTCATCCTATAAGGGGTTAAAATAGGGGATGAAAGTTTGTATGAAACTATCTTTTTGGAGATTTTTTTGTAGTTTTGGCGCGAGCGAAGCCGCGGTTCTGCTAGTGTTATATATATCGCAGGGACATTATAAAAACGATTAAATTATAATTTCACTAGTGAAATTTTATTTATATTACTACATTGTATCCCATGTGTTGCTCTAGGTCATAGCCTATGAATGTAGATACTGAATTTCATCTAAATCTGTCTAGGCAATAGACTAAAGGAGTAACAAGTATACACACACACACTTTTACATATATAACGGTAGTGTGTAGAGTTAAACAAAACACAATAATACTACTGCATTACTGGTAGAATACCCTTTGTGTTAGCAATAATATCGATCCTTACCGATGCAACACTTTCCATGAATTTCAACATATTTCTCATTCTCTTCGGCGCCCCATACACGCCTGCTCCCGCAGTAATGACCACTACAAGAACATCGCATGTAGATACGAATTGTGACATTGTTGAAGACATACGTACTGACAGCTCTACGCCAGCATTGATTTCGGCCACTAGGCCGAAAACTGTGCATATCACTGAAATAGAACAATCAATTGATTACATTTTAGCGCCCAGAAGTCGGTTTTTATTTTATTTTTAAGTTTTTATATATATAAATTTCAACCTCCAAATTTTCCATATTAGAGCTTATGGATTTTATTCTATTACTCACGATACATCAGAACTGTGTTATCATAGTGCATATTAAGTCATGACGCTTATTATTACCATTATCACTATAAAAATCTATCAACTTTAAGATGAGTAATAATACGTGTAATTAAAATATAAAGGGCAATAAATGTTATACGTTACCTAGAATGGTAACAAGTATATAGCTGTAAATGCACATTGCATTGGATATACCAACAGAGAATCCGTTGCCTCGTGATTCAAAGCGAAGTGGTGCGAGGCCGAAAAAGCTTGAGATCTAAAAGAAGATAAAAATGTATTCGCAAAAATAAATATAAATAGAAGGAATTGAATCCGATGTAAAATAGCAAGTGCTAGTAACCTCAATGATCTAGTGACTACGTCTGCAGCCGAAGATCCTGGGTTCGAATCCCGGGTCGGCAAGGCCATGTATAGTTATTAGGATTTAGGTCAGTATCTCGTTTATCTCAGGTAACTCATAAGGCTACCTTAAATAAACAAAAATAAATCTATCCCACGGGAACCGTACATTTTTCCGGGATAAAGAGTTACCTATTTGTTATTCTTTTGTATGAACTATATTATTGCAAAGTTTCATTAAAATACAACCAGTAGTTTTTGTGCACTGAGCTGTATAAGTTATCATAGTGTTTGAACTATCTCACGAGAACTCTTTAATTTTCTGGGATAAAAAGTATCTAAAATATTGACAGGGGATATAAGGTACCATCATGCGAAATTTCATTTAAATCGGTCTAACTGTTTCGGAGATTAGCCCGTACAAACAGACAAACAGACAGAGAACCAAGAAAATTGAAAAAAAAAACTGGATTTGTTGTATATTTAGTAGTTTCAGTCAATGCTACTGAACAAAGAAAGAATAGATAGATATAGACAGTTTAACAAATGTTCAACGTGATTCCTTAAATTTGCATACCTTTTTTATTTATGAACCGATTGACATGAAACAAACATTAAATGTTAAGTGAAGCTTACCAAAATATATTAGTGAAAACCACATCTAAATCGGATCAGCCGTTTCTGAGATTAGCATGCACAAGCGCGCAGACAAACAGATAAACAGACGAATCGACTAAAATTCCAACAATCATTGTTTTGGGTGATATTGGCGTTGATAAAGTTCCCAATAATATTTTTTCTCATATATCTTCCATATACAGACAGCGATCCGTTACATTTTTATTATATGTATATAGATATAGATTACACGATTACGGGTACACGGTTTACTACTAAAATTCCGCTATTATTGTGATAGGGTTAGTCGATTGATCACTTTGTTGTATTGCGTAATAAGGGATATCAGTAGCGCCCAGCAGTCCAGCCAGGTTTGAACATAAGAGACGCACTGGTAGGCGGTGGTGGGTTGCTCCTGAACATAATCAGTATTAAAAAAAATTTATTAAAGTAAAAATTAACTGTTTCCAAAAAAATATTGCTAACACTAAAGCTCGTTAATAGCTACTAAACAAAAAATATCGTTTGACAAACAGAGCAGAAAAAGTTGCTGAACTGTTTTGTCCTTACCTACCTACCTATTTATATATAGACTAGCACTGCCCGCAGCTCCGCCCGCGTTCAGATGACAAAAAAAAATTAAATTCTTAGGTTTTACATATTAGTATAATGTTACATTGCAGTTTTTGTATTTTTTCTCAGAAATGAGATATTTTTCCGCGGTAAAAAGTATCTTACGAGTATATGTTGACCCAGATAAACAGCTATCATCATACCAAATTTCATCAAAATCCCTTGAGTTGTTTTTCTGTGATGCGGTAACAGACAGATAGACAGACAGACAGACAAAAATTCTAAAAATTATAGATTCGGCCTTAATAATATTTATAATATTTATTTCATTAAGATTTTCCAAAAAAATATTTAATGTACAGATTCGCCTTAGTTACAATTTAATTATAGGTATAGATAAATATGTTTTTTAAGAGTGCTTTTCTTTCAATAGCCTAAAACTTTATGTTTTTATTATAACACAAAGCCACTTAAACCTAAACCTTGATATAATAAAAAAAAAACTATGTGACATATTTAATATGACAAACATTTATTATAGGCATAAAAATATTGTCTTTCGATGTCTGCCTGTCGCGTCGACTTTCCTGTTATTCTTACTAGTTGTAAAAATATTATGTTGCAAAACTTTACTGATTTGAGCAGTCATTCTTATAAGAAATTCAAGTTTTTTTTTACTTAAAGTATTTTTATCGTCATTATAATGTAAAATAACTCTTGTCGATAGGAATATAAAGAAAATATTATTTATAATCACTAAAACTTACTAATCTTTCTTCTTACTAATATTTTAAATGTAAATGCTTAGATGGATGTTTGTATATTTGTAACTCAATCATGCCAGAACGGCTGAACGGATCTGGATGAAATTTGGCACAGAAATAGATTTGGAATATCACATAGGCTACTTTTATCCTGAAAATGTACGCTTGTACGGGTGAGCCGCTAGTATATAATAAAAAGAAATAGTTTAAATATGTGTATACTAAAGCATACTAGCGAGTTTTCCTCGTTTCGTTTGGGTGCGTCCTCAGGAGCCTCTGTTATTTATAATATTAAATTGAGATAACGCCGTCCTTTAGAAAAATATTGTATTACCAGTATTCTATAACTATTTTCCAGATCATGGTCTATCTGTTTACTAAATTTCACCCATATTAGTTCAGCCGTTTCGTGACAAAGGAGTGATATAGATCCATACACACATGTATACAAGAATGTGATTAATAAGCATACCCTAAGAATAAAAGCGTGAGCTCCTCCAACAACACAATGCATGACTCGTTCTTCTATCCCGGGTTCAGAATCAGATGAAACAGGAGCCGCATCGCTGTCAACCTTTGCTGTTTCCGCACCTGTGCAAATAAATAAGTGTTGAATTCTCATATATTTTTCGAATGAATGCGAGTCTGCTCATTTACCAAGGGCTTCGTACCACTAGACATTGAGTTTATGATATAGGTTGTGTAATTTTAACTCTTAATAATTAACTTTTACTTATTACATATCCACAATATTATATAATATTTCTCATATGTAGATAATTAATTATACAAAAAAAAAACAAACATAATATTGCAGCGGCGACAATGGATGATTAGTTTCAAGTAAAGCTTAGTAATAGTTTATTATATTTTTCATATCTAAGACCAATAAATACCCTTTTTCATTCCTTTAAAGTTCCAAAAATAATTTCTTATTGTAGGTATCCAAAACCAGGTTTCTATAATAATATTATTATGGAAAAACACTGCCAAAATTTCAGCAAAACTGATGGATCCTAGGTCCTGTGGACTAGAATTGCTGTTGTGAGGAATTTATTGAAAACTAGCAACTCTCCCTCGCCTTGCTCGGGTTCGTCCCTAGTGAAAAAAAAACAAATCTAGCCCACGGGAACCGTCCATTTTTTCGGGATAAAAGTAACCTATGTGCTATTCGAAACTATATTGTATCTCTGTGCAAAATTTTATCCAGATCCGCCGTTCTGTCATGAAAGAATAACAAACATCCATCCATCCATCCTCACAAACTTTCACATTTATAATATAAGTATAGATTAATGGGATAGTAATAAAACTCGTGGAAACCTCGCAATATGATATAAACTTATTACACGCAGTCTTATCTTAAAATGTGAAGTATCTATCTAATCGAAACTTTTAATTGCATCGTTGAGAACCACGCATCATGTGTCGACAGCCATATGTAGTAAACAAAGTTGTAAAATGATGTACTCTTGATTGATTTACTCGTTTCAACATAGTATGAAATTAATATGAGGTATTAGGTACGTATTTTACTTATCAAAATACCTCCAGTGGTTTTTCTGTGATGCGGTAACAGATAGACAGACAGACAAGAGTTCTAAATACTATAGATTCGACTTCTGTATCGATAATAATGTTTATTCCAATAAAATTTTCCAAATAGTCGTCGAGTTGCGGAAAACAGCCCGAACATACCATACCATACCATACCAAAATTTCCCAAAAAATATTTAATGTATAGATTCGGCTTAGTTATAATTTTATTATATGTATAGACTAGCAGTACCCGCGGCTTCGCCCGCGTCCAAATTTCCGATCGCTAACATTATTCACAGGATTACTCGCTGGCCTAATCTGAAGATTACCTGAAAATTTTATCAAAATCGCTCCAGCAGTTTTGGAGTCCACAGGAAATATACATACGCATATCGATTTTTATTTTATTTAATCAACAATTTAAATTTATTTATTGCTCGGAAAACCGAGTCTTTTATAAAAATTTAGTAACACACCGACTGTAGCGCCACCTACTGGATCTATTTGTGAATTCAAACCTTGCAGGGACCCACTCGAACATACACAAAAAATGTCATTAAAATCGTCTTTGCTGTTTAGGAGAAGATAAGTGACATACCGATAGCAGCGCCAGGAACCCATTGAAATATACACACGAAATTTCATCCAAATCGGTCCAGTCCTTTGGGAGGAGTAGGTTAACAAACACAAGTACACAAGAATTATACTTATATAAAGATATCCCTATGCGCTACTTCAGTCATAGTCTATTAGTGTCCTTATCCAAATCCATTTCAATATGAAAAAAAAAAACTTTTTAACAAAAAAAATAAAAACCGATTATTTTGTTTTGATTATTTTGATTTTATTTTTTTATTATTTTTATTTATTTTGATTAGATATGTATAGTAAATGAAAACTACCAATCAGTTATTTTTTTCTTTTTAGTGCTTTTGTTTGAAGTCGGTTTGTATTTTTTTGTTAAAAAGTTTTTATTTTTCCCTTTTTAGTGTAAACACTAGTAGCAAAGTAAGAATTCTAACGTGTTAGGCTTGTCAAATCAAACAATATAAGCCCAAACTCAAAGTATCTACTATTAGTCGTTGAAGAGTTCCACCTATCCATCTTCTGGCCTTACCATCAGATCAGGTCAACAATGCCAAGCCACTGTACTATCAACGGAAATAGAAACACTTGCAAAGTTTCAAGTCAATATGACAATTAGAAGTAGGTTAAATTCATCATTAGCTATTTTTCCACCCTTAGGGGTGGTATTTTTTTTTGAAATTTAAATGGGACCAATCTGGAAGTATACACTTTGAAACAACACAAAAATTGTCCAAATCGGTTAATAAATGACGGAGTTCTGAAGTAACAAACATAAAAAAATACAGTCGAATTGAGAACCTCCTCCTTTTTGAAGTCGGTTGATAACAAATATACGTGGCATATGTACAAATTTTCCCATAAGTGTTGGATGTATAGATCTATATCTGTACAAAATTGAGCGACCTTATACGTAAAATTCTTTGTCTTCATATCAATTTACTTAAAATGGACCATTCAATAAATGCCTGCTAATAATATATAATTGATTGTTATTAAAGTATCCTATTTTTAAATGCATGTCACAGATTACGGTGACAGTGACAAAGTATGGTTACCGTAATAAAATGAGTATACGGTAACTTTAATAGCGATGGCATTGCCGCAAACAAAGGCTAATTTTTTTAATGATGACACGTCTATTGACTATTGTATCTAATTTATATAATGTCCGAATTTTCCCATAACTACTTTTAGGAGCGTTATTTTAGTAACTTGAGTAATTGGCATACTCATGTTGTCTAGCTTAGCGATATATTAGTTTTAGGTTGTTGCTATTCGTACTTTAAATAAGGACGAATAAAAATAATTACCTATTCATACTTTAATAGGACGAATAATAAATAATTATGGCTGTTGCTACTCGTCCGATAATCGGATGAATAAAAAATATAATATTATTCGTCCGACTATTGTCGATTTGTACGACTATTTACCCCTTTTTTGTTTTATAATGTAAAAAACTGATTTTAGGTGCAGGAGTTTCTATATGTAAAAAATAACCTTGGTCTACCGAGCTGAAAACTAATCCTTTTTAATCCCAACAATTTTTAAGTTCTAGAAATGTTAAAAGAAAAGTTTGTGTAAGAAGTTATTTTAGGTGCAGGATTTTCTATATTCAAAAAAACCTTAACCTACCGAGCTGGAAATTTATTCTTTTAAATACCATCGATTTTTAAGTTCAAAATTTTGAAGGTTTAAAAATTATTTTTTGGTGCAAGAGTTTCTGTATGCAAAAAAGATCTTAACCTACCGAGCTGAGCCGAGCTACTTATTTTACGTACTTATTTATTAGTCTAATGGTTCTTCCTTATAAGAGGCAGTGGTAACCCAGTGGTGACGCGCTCACTTGGGTCACCGAGTGAAGCGGATTCAAATCCCGGGTCTCGCACTCGGGAATAATTTTCCAACCACTTGTCTTACGGTGAAGGAAAACATCGTGAGGAAACCTGCATGTATGAGATAACCTAACAAGTTTTCGAAAGACATGTCTAGTCCGCCAACCCGCACTTGGCCAGCGTAGTGGACCCCTCGTATTGAAGGGAGGCCCGTGCCCAGCAGTGGGACGTCACAAAGGGCTGAATACCTACCTTCCTTAACAATTATTTTTTATTCGTCTTATTAACCCGGCGCCAATGACGTGAAAATAATTACGAGTAAAATGACACCGGGTCATAATGACCCTAATTTTATTGGTGAAATTACACATAATGGAAGAAGTTGTCTTAATTTTGACAAATGTTTATCAAATAATGGCTTCTTACATATCTAATAAAATGAAAATAATATCAATACATGTATAAACTAAACTTTTATTAGCCTTCCCGATAACACCTGTAAAATCAATGATAAAAACATAACATGTGAATTCTATTCATTTTCAACCGACTTCAAAAAGCAGGAGGTTCTCAATGCGACTGTATTTTTTTTTATGTTTGTTACCTCAGAACTTCGTCATTTATTAACCGATTTGGACAATTTTTGTTTTGTTTGAAAGGGTATACTTCCAGATTGGTCCCATTTAAATTTCAAAAAAAAATACCACCCCTAAGGGTGGAAAAATAGCTAATGATGAATTTAACCTACTTCTAATTGTCATATTGACTTGAAACTTTGCAAGTGTTTCTATTTCCGGTGATAGTACAGTGGTTCGGTATTGTTGACCTGATCTGATGGTAAAGCCAGAAGGTGGATAGGTGGAACTCTTCACCGACTAATAGTAGATACTTTGAGTCTGGGCTTATTTTGTTTGGTTTGACAAGCCTAACACTTTAGGATTCTTACTTTGCTACTACTGTCTACACTAAAAAGGGAAAAATAAAAACTTTTTAACAAAAATATAAAAACCTACTTCAAACAAAAGCACTAAAAAGTAAAAAATAACTGATTGGTAGTTTTCATTTACTATACATACCTAATCAAATATTTTCGAAGTCGGTGTGCTTTGGCTAAGTAATTAAAGCCTACCTATTAAATACATACCTAATCAAATATTTTCGAAATCGGTGCCAGCCCATACAAAGCAAGCAGCATATGTATATATATATATATGGTTTAAAAAATATATTTCGTCTGGAAAAAGAGTGAGGGGTCCTCCACATAGATCGAGATCTCCTACTTAATTTAGTAGTACTGTTGAAGCTTAGAAAAAATGTCATTCTGTAATAGTTGCAGGATCAAAACATATTATTTTTAAAGTTTGAAGAATAACATCTTCCCTGAGATCCAATGTTAGATAAGTAAAAGACCGCATAATATCAGTAAAGATTGCACCAACAATGTAAACATACCTGCTTTAATTCTATTCACATTATATTTATGATCACAAAATTTAAAATGAAAATCTTTGAATTCCATCTGCTTCTTAATATTGACGAATGAAGAATAACATTCGAACAATAGTAAATCATTTTCTGACATTATTTATAGTAAAATGGCTTTATTTTAATAAAATTATAACTCCATTAGACACCTCACGGTGTACTATTATTTTTATACGTATAGACAACTAATGTGATTTTAACAGTGATTAGGTACTAGTGGTTCACGCTCTCGCTTATATTACTATTGATTGATTTGATGACCCGATAATTGATAAAAACTGCCTCGGTCTAGTGGCTAGCACATCCGGAGGCCCTGGGTTTGAGTCTCGGGTCGGGTTAAATTTAGATTTTGAGTGTTTCTGAATGAATTCTGAATGAAATCATTTGATAAAGTTTAAGCTATAAACTTGTCTTGGCATTTTATAAGTTGCAAAACTAAAGGGTAATAACTACTACTACTAACCTAAGCTTCTTTTTATCGCAGATAAATAACTTATTCTCATGGGAAATGAGGTAAAGTATTGCAAAGTTTTTTTTTATGTTGGAAAAAGCATTTAGGCATACCACCTGCCTACATACAGGTGATTATGTGGGACTCATCGGCTAGAAAAGCCAGTACTACCCATCAAAACCCAACGGAACCTGCCCCGTGTTAATGGGGCGTCGCAGGATCGCTAACACACTTAACCAAGACGCCCCGATTGCAGGCTTGCTCTGAAACAGACCATCTGAAATAGCTGGACGGATTTGAATAAAATTTAATACACAGCTATACTCTCTTTTTTCGGACCCTTCGGTGGTCTACCATGCAGGTTGCTGGTACTTCTTCGACAGCCGAGTGGAACGAGAGAGCAGCCTCTTGGTTGTGTCGTCTGCTTCAGCAGACCTGCCATCGGGGCGTCGTGGTTGGTCGTAAGAGATCCTGCCACGCTCCGTTACGACGGGGGTGGTTAGCTCTTAGTAAGTAGTACATTTCTTTTTCTAACTGATGAGTCCCACATAACCTGCATACATGCAGGTGGTATGTGTAAATGCATTTCCCAATTTTAAAAAAAGGTCATTGCTTATTGGTTTTATATTATAGTACTGGTTTATAGTATTGAAATACCTACCTTCTAAGCGTATTGGGCAGTGGTAGCGTCTGTTTATAGGGAAAACTCGTGCATCATTACCATTTATGGTAAAAATGTCGGGAATCATCCATTGCCACTCCATTTGCTAATTAATAACTAATAATAAAATACTCGTTTTATTTTCGCACGTATTCTAATTATTACGTTTATAACTAACAAATAAACGAATTAAACTGTAACATTCAAGTCTTTCAGTTAGAGTTAAATGAAATAATTTGTAACGATTAAAAGTTAACTTTGCGTGATATAAACGTAATTACATTCTATAATTAAATCATAAACTAAACACAGTGTATCGTATGGCAACAATCGATAGCTATTTCACATGACGACACTAGCATTACCCTCTGGCTGCGTATGCGCATATTTTTTGACTGATTTCAAACGTTTGTGTTTATGATATCTATACATATAATAAAATTCTAACTAAGTCGAATCTGTACATTAAATATTTTTTGGAAAATCTTATTGAAATAGACATTATTATCGATACAGAGGCCGAATCTATAGATTTTAGAATTTTTGTCTGTCTGTCTTTCTGTCTGTCTGTTACCGCATCACGCAAAAACCACTAGAGGGATTTTGATAAAATTTGGTTTGGTGATAGCTGGTTATTCGGGTCAACATATAGGATACTTATTACCGCGGGTAAATGTCTCATTTCTGAGAAAAAATACAAAAACTGCATTTTAAGAGTATACTAATGAGTAAAACCTAAGAATTTGGTTTTTGGTCATCTGAACGCGGGCGGAGCCGCGGGCAATGCTAGTACGATATAAATACTAGGCAAAGAAAAAAACATTTTGGAAAGTCCCATATTTGTCAACAATTTTTCTTTTATCAATAAATAAATTTGGAAGCAGTCTTTTAATATAGTTAACTAAATTCTATTTACACATATGTTTTCTCAATTTTTAATAATTATTATGGTCATATTTCGACCAATGGACGAACATTAGTCTTTGTAATATTTTTAATATTTTAATTATTCATTTTTTAATTAACAGTTTTAGTATCAAAAGCTGGTGTCAAATCTATACATATAATAAAATTCTAACTAATACGAATCTGTACATTAAATATTTTTTGGAAAATCTTATTGAAATAGACATTATTATCGATACAGAGACCGAATCTATAGTTTTTAGAATTTTTGTCTGTCTCTCTGTCTGTCTGTCTGTCTGTTACCGCATCACAGAAAAACCACTAGAGGGATTTTGATGAAATTTGGTATGGTGATAGCTGGTTATTCGGGTCAACATATAGGATACTTTTTACCGCGGGAAAATATCTCATTTCTGAGAAAAAATACAAAAACTGCAATGTAAGAGTATACTAATATGTAAAACCTAAGAATTTAGTTTTCAGTCATCTGAACGCGGGCGGAGCTAGTTTTCATTAAAAATCTTGATTTTTTTTAAAAAGAAAGTTTTCTCTTGTCGATGTACCATTTTAGTTAAAATAAAAATGTATACACTATAAATGTTCTTTTGCAAATCCGCAAGCTCTCGACAATTCTTTACCTAGTTCTTTCAAAGGACGCACAATTATTTTAAGTGGACAAAGAGAAAGGCTTTATGATATCTATTTTCGATCGCAATCGACTTCTACACTTTTCAACCTATCGCCATGAAATTCCTATATATGTCAATAGGTATTTTAGTACGATGAATGCTTTTGCACTTTCTTTTCACATAGCTAAAGCCGTGGACGAATGCTAGTCAGTAAATTTATTACAATAACAATATACAAGGATATTTGTCAGCCGGATAAACAATAATTGATTTTGTTTATTTTAAACTAGCATTGCCCGCGGCTCCGCCCGCGTTCAGATGACCAAACACCAAATTCTTAGGTTTTACATATTAGTATACTTTTACATTGCAGTTTTTGTATTTTTTCTCTTAAATGAGATATTTTCGAGCGGTAAAAAGTATCCTATATGTTGACCCGGATAACCAACTACCATCATACTAAATTTCATCAAAATCCCTCCAGTGGTTTTTCTGTGATGCGGTAACAGACAGACAGACAGACAGAAAAAATTCTAAAAACTATAGATTCGGACTCTGTATCGATAATAATGTCTATTTCAATTAGATTTTCCAAAAAATATTTGATGTACAGATTCGACTTAGTTACAATTTTATTATATGTATAGATGATATTATTATAGCTATCACCTATGCTTTCCGAGACGGTGGCACTTGTAGCTTCCTCACAGACTAACTACATTAACGTTCTTTAAACTAAATTGACGAGCCAAAAGTGCGTATAAGAAGACCAATTGAATAAAATTTTATTTAATTATTTCATTATAATTATACTATTTCTAGTACAAACATATGTTATATCTTACTAATATTATAAATGTGAAAACTTAGATGTTTGGATGTTTGAATGTTTGTTACTCAATCACGTTAGAACGGCTGAATGGATCTGGATAATATTTGGCATAGAGATAGATTATAGTCTGGAATAGCACATAGGCAGGCACTTTTTATTCCGCAAAAATGTACAGTTCCCGTGGAATAGATTTGTTTTTGTTTTTCTACATGTACATAAAATGTCGATTGACAGCGGATTTTAATAAAATATCGATCTGTGGCTTTCCTTACAAAGGATAAAAAATTGACATATTATATGGAGCTTATGTCAATTTTCTTTCTCTGTAAAGACAACTCCAGAAAGATAGATTATTGAGAACCTCAAATACCATACCAATCTCTTGAGCCGTGACAATGTGAAGAACAAACATTCAGAAATTTTCTCATTTATGATATTAGTATGATAGCGTGAATATTTCATATAATTACTATTTATGTTGCATCTACTATTTTTTTAAATCTATTTTAGTTTTCTGTATTTCATACTATTTTCTCAATATTTAATACAATATTTGTATACCTATACATATAATAAAATTGCAACTAAGCCGAATCTGTACATTAAATATTTTTTGGAAAATCTTATTCAAATAGACATTATTTTCGATACAGAGGCCGAATCTATAGTTTTTAGAATTTTTGTGTCTGTCTGTCTTTATGTCTATCTTTCTGTTAACCAGTGGAGTGATTTTGATGAAATTTAGTGATAGCTGGTTACCCGGGTCAATATATATACTAAAATTTTTACTGCGGGAAAATATCTCATCCCTAAGAAATCTATACTAAACATGAAAATGTAAGTAGGGACGAACCCGAGCGAAGCGAGGGTGAGTCCCTAGTAATGTAAACCAGTAATGTAAACCGAGTCAGGCATGTAAGTAGAGACACAGAACAAATCCAGTTTTTTTTAAATTTTTTTGTTTCTCTGTTTGTCTGTTTATACGGACTAATTAACAAACCTCTGGGACCGATTTAAATGAAATTTTGCATGGTGGTATCTCATATCCCTGGTCAACATTTTGGATACTTTTCATCCCAGAAAATTAAAGAGTTTCCGTGGAATAGTTAAAAAAACTATAGTAATTTATACAGCTTAGTAGACAAAAACTACTGATTGGATTTTAATGAAACTACAATAATGTATTTCATACATCAGAATAACTATTAGGATACTTTTTACCCCGCAAAAATGTATGGTTCTATTATAAACGCGAAACATTTTGAATGTTTGTGTGTATATATATATATATATATATATATATATATGTGTTACTCTTACCCTAAAAACCCCTAAACTGATTTTGATGAAACTTTACAGTAATAGAGCTTATTCTAGCTTATACATAGAATAACAATACATTTATATAAAAATCGATGCGTGTATGCCTTTTTCTTATGGACTCCAAAACGGCTGGAGCGATTTTGATGAAATTTTCAGGCAATCTTCAGATTAGCGTCGCAGGTGATCCTGTGAAGTTTAGTAGGGATCGGGACGCGGGCGAACCCGCGGTTACTTCTTGTACTTTATAAATATACAATAATACATTAAAAAATGAAAATTAGTTGACAAACAGGAGAGAAAAGGGTACTGAATTGTTTTGTCTTACTATTTATATATTATAGATAAAATTATTCAAACAAACCCATATGTAAAAACTAGTTTCATATATGAATACGACTTCTGTAAACTGTAAGTAAACATCTAATATTTCAACGCAATACATAAATTGAAATTAAATCAATGATTTTCAGCATGTAAATATTATTTTATTTATATGTTACATTTGCGTACGTACGCGATAATTATTCATCGTTCAATGCTTCTAGGATATTCTTAAATACGTAAGATATGTAGAGGATATTCGCGTACGCGATAATGTTAGTATTATTATAGTGTGAATTATATTTTTAACATTTATTATACGCCAAGCTTTCGTCTTCAAATGGCGGAAAGCTTTTTATGAGACAAGATATACATATTTATAATTAAACTCTGAATTTTTTTCGAAACATCAGAAAACTTCACAAGATAAAGCTTAAATAGCATTAAGTGCTAAAAGAGCCCATTTTTGATATTACTCGTAAAATGAACTTTAACCATTTCCCTGTCCCATGAGTCATATATGAACATTTCGATTGTTTAACTATTGTGTCTATTTCGCGGATAGTTAATTTGGAATACAAAGAGAACAAATAAAAAAAACTAGACAAGGAACAACGGAGCACAAATGAAAGACACAAATTTTCATCCCCTATTTTACCCCCTTCTAGGATATATTTCGAAAAATGCTAAAACACGTATTTATTTAATTTTGTTGAAGAGCATTAATACCAAGTTTCAATAAATTCTGATCATAAATATTTTTTGGATTTTATTATAACGTGTTTTTCTGTGGGAATTAGATAATCTCTCGCGGTAAAAAGTAACTTATGTCACTCTCCAGCCCTTCAAATATTCCACACAAAAACTCACGCCAATCCGTCACTCCGTTTCGACGTGAAAGAAAGACAAACAAACACACTTTCGCATTAATAATATTAGTATTTATTTTCAAAAAATGTGTAGATTATGGAACTTTCCTTGATCTTATCAAATTTAGCTATGCGGGAGTTGCTCTTCTTAAATACATTTTTACCTCTTGAGAAAAATCACAAAATGCAATTGGTGTTTTTGCGATTTATCTAAGGGCTTTGATTGCGTAGAACATGAAACCCTCCCGCTTAAACTAAGTCGTTATGATATTCGTGGCATTGCTCTTGATCTCATTGCTTTATATCTTAGTGGTAGAGTTCAGAAAGTCGCTATAAATAACGTTAATTCTTCTGGATCCTCTTTGAGAATGGGTGTTCCGCAAGGCTCTCTTTTGGGTCCATTTTTGTTTTTAGTATATATAAATGATCTTCCTTTCCATGCTAACGAATTGTGTGATATTGCACTGTTTGCGGATGATACCACTTTAGTTTTTAAAGTTGATACAAATATGATTATGACAAAGTAAACAATGCATTATCTCACAGATTTAAGTGGTTTAATATTAATAATTGAGCGTTAAACACCAATAAAAATAAATGTATTCAATTTAACCTACCTAATGTAAGGAGACAGAATTTTAGTTTGCTTATAAATAATAAGATTCTTAATACTGTAGATTCCACAGCATTCTTGGATATAACATTGGATTTAGGTCTTAAGTGGAGCCCCCATTTATCATCTTTCCCGAGTAGACCGAGATCCGCTGTGTTCACTGTTAGGAAAGTTAGGCAGCTAACAGATGTTGATACTGCTAGACTTGTTTATTTCAGCAACTTTCACAGCATCTTGACTTGCATAATTTTGTTGTGGAGTAATGCAGCGGATATTAAATTTATATTTATTTTCCAAAAAAGGGCTATTCTTTATGTTCCGAAGTTTACTTTCAATTATTTTGACTTTTCAGTCGTACTACTATAGGTACTAGGTATATATTGTAACATTGCCATATGATGTATTACTAAGCTTAATAATTTGATATTGATGTATATAACATATTCGGATAGTCGATCCAAAGTTCTCTTTGATTCCAAAATAACCGAAATTGACTGCTATGTCTTTAAGTCAAGTACGATTTTCTAAAGTATGTAAAGTAAGCATTTGACAAGATTATGAAAGATGTATTTTGCTAAAAGTAGAACTTTGTCATATAATACTTTATTTGATAAGTGCGATCTACAAATCTTGACCCCCATGAGGTGCCTGTCTGTCTGTGACCTTAAAATGGTATGGTATGGTAATGACCTATTTTGATTCTATATAACATAACAACTTAAGTCATTTCAATATATAATATCATAGAAGAATTTCATTAAGCCCAAAAAACAATTGCAAGTTTTATATAACTGAAAAATTTTGTTTGATTAGTAAAAACATTATAAATACAGGTAAAAATCACTAAGATTGTTTAGAGTATTTTAAATAAAAATTTTAGGTTAAGGTTTTTTACAATAGTACAAATATATATATATATATATATATATATATATATATATATATATATATATATATATATATCATTTATTACGTACCCATTAATAATTAATTCACAACTTCTTTAAAAACTACACGTTTTGTACACATAAAACACCCATTCTAAATAAAACAAATAATCTCGAGCAACGATTTCGGATACCAGGGTAACAGAAATTACGTAGCGATCTCAGACGGGTGCGAAATGAACTAACATCAACGAGAGCTTTCATGTAACATGTAAGAACCTAGCGATGTTTGATAAATGCCTAGAACTTTATTTATTACTAGCATTGCCCGCGGCTTCGTCCGCGTTCAGATGATACCAATACATATACCAATTTCATTGCGCACCGCATGATTGATAAGTAATAGCGGTGATTGACAATGCTACAAAGGTTCCTCCATTAAATCAGTCATATTTGATTTAGTAATATTGAAATTTTTGTTTTAACAATAACATTTATAGAATGTCTATACTTCTGTTTTGTTTGTTTGTTTAGTTTTGGGCGATAAACTCTCAAACTACTGAATTAATTTTAATCATTTATTTACTAATTGGTAGCCCAGTGGTTACGCTCTCGCTTGGGAAACCGAGTGAAGCGGGTTCAAGTCCCGGGTCTCGCACCTCTGATATTTTCATGTGCGAATCATTTCTAACATGATTACCACTTGCCTTACGGTGAAGGAAAACATCGTGAGGAAACCTGCATGTCTGAGAGAACTTAGCAAGTTTTCGAAAGACATATGAAATCCGCCAACCCGCACTTGGCCAGCGTGGTGGACTATGGCCTGATCCCCCTCGTATTGAAGGGAGGCCCGTGCCCAGCAGTGGGACGTGAAAAAGGGCTGAATACATACATTTACTAAAAGACAGCTATCGATTAAATTATGCATATTTAGCAGACTATTTAAATTACATATTAATAACATTTCTTAATGTTAAATTATCGCGAAACAGGGATGGGTTATTATTATTATTTTGTTGGGTGTGGTGCCGAGGTCGGCCCTAGCTACGTCGACCAGTTTTGGTCCATTGTTACCAGTTAATTCTATATTATATACAGATATATATTTTAGGTTAATACAACACGGCAACAGCACACGAGGCTGAACTGATATGACATGCCCAGTCTCAACGACAGATTCACATTGATGAGAGCTACGCCACATCTCTCTTGTAATCTATACATACAGATAAATAAAATTGAAGTGTCTGTTTGTAATGTCAAAATAACAGAGTTTTTACTAAGCGCATTTGAAAGTATACATATACGGTACTAATAAAAAAAATATTATATTTTTTTTTGTCTGTCTGTATGTATGTGTGTATGTACATATAATACAATTGTAACTAAAGCACCACTTTAAACATCTACCATCGTGTTTCTGAAGTCGGTTGAAACTAGCACAATTACCAGTCGGGCACTTTGGAAATTGGGCCTGAGTTTTACTGCTTCAAATAATCGAGGCTTTTATGTTTGCATTCCAAGACGTGTACTGATAATAAATAATAAGACTGTTTACATAAACATACCTACGCCTATTTAACTAACAGACAGACAGAGTTACTTTTGCATTTATAATAAAGGTATGGATAAGCATGCTTTCAAACAACCGAGACTTGTCAGACTAGTCCACGCCTTCTCCGCGTCACAACACTTCCTCATATTCATATATACACCTCATAATAGACTGCTACAGACGTCGTCAACAACCGTTCACGACAGACCCTCCTACAACAGACCTTACTGATATCCATATTATTTATAATTTAGATAATTTTTACAATTCAACACCGAAAGGTGAAAATCGCCTTTAAAGAATTCGTGAACTACCACGAGTTCCACAATGGTAGCAATAAACTCACATTTAAATGGTAAAAGTGCATCGTCAATAAAATCCAATATTTCAATTGATTATATATGCTTATAATTTTTTTTAAAGTTGTTTTTTTTTGATAAGTTAATCGAAAATTTTATAAAATTGTAAAAAAAAGTTAATAATTGACGGTTTTCATTTGATATGAACAAATTACCTAGATCTAGATCGGTATTAGTATAAAGTTTATTGAGCCCATCGAAATCTTTATGTTACCAATGAAAATTAGACCATTACAAATTATTATTATACTTTATTTAACACATAATCAAGTTCTTGGCAAGTAATATTAAGGGAAAAAACAATGTTTAAATACATTATAATATTACTGAAAAGTGACTTATTATACAATATACACAGTGACAAAGATATAACTGTAAATTCTTAAGCGTCGAGAAGCTAAAAAGTAAAACGCCATCTACCGATGCGAGGTCAGAATGAGCTCCATCCAAAGGAACTAACTTAATCGGTACCATTCCAAAAATTCTTGAAACACGTAAAACTGTTGCCAAAGTCCCCATAACGATACAAACGTAACAAGTTACGTGGCATACTTCGGTTGTATTTGAAGAATTCCTTCAAATATCCACCCTGAACCCTCTCCTTTCGAAGTCGGCCAAAATTAGACCATTTAGGACAGTTTTTTTTGGAATTCAGAACTGAATATTTCTAAAAAAATCAGGTTTTTAGATTATTTTGTATGAGTTCCAAGACGTGTACCTACTGACAATTAATCAACCTCTTTTACACAATAAATAGGTCATTAGCTGTATCATTAATTATGACCATAATTATGTTACAATTGTTGTTATGATGTATTTAACAAAAATACATGTTTATTTCCGAATTTAACATCCATACTGATATTATAATTGTGAAAGCGTGTTTGTTTATGTCCTTCCTACAATATTTTAAGATATGAATATTTAATAGGTAAATATTAGAGATGTGCCGACTAGCCGCCGACTAATCGGCCACTTTTGTAGTCGGCGACTAGTCGGCGAATAGTCGCTAAAAAGGGCCGACTAGTCGGCTTCTTACTTTGTACGTACTTTTCAATCAATCTATCAAAATATACTTTATTCAAATAGACTTTTACAAGCTCTTTTAAATCGTCATTTTTACATTATGAAAATAAAGATTTTACATTAAATATGTGTTTATGTCCGTGAGGAAACTAATAAAATATATGTATTTACAGTCTTTTTTCATGTTAGAAATGATTCGCACATTAAAATATCAGAGGTGCAATACAGATTTTGAACCCGCATTACTCGGTTATCCACGCGAGCGTGTCACTGGGCTATCACTGTCGCTATAGCTATAGCTAGAGAGCCAGCTTAAATCTGACAACACATATATTACGATGCCTGAAATTTTGTCCAGCTATACTGCTATACCCACTGAACAAGCAATGCGTACTAGCTAAACCCGACCGCGGAATTTATACTAATGATTTGCCATTTTTTGTACAGGACAAACATGAGATAGTATTGTTCGTTGATGACACTTCACTTATTTTTAAAGTGTAGCGCAATTCGCTAATGTACGACGATGTAAACGATGCTCTCTCAAAGTTTATCTATTGGGTTGATTCAAATAATTTATTATTAAATAATAAAAAGACAAAATTAATAAAATTCTCAACACCTAATGTCAAACTTGTTGATAATGGTGTAATATATATGATGAAGTGTTAAAACTGTAGAGTCGACTAAATTCCTAGGTATTATCATAGATTCGAAATTGCAGTGGGGCCCTCATATTGAGGGGCTAGCGAGTAGACTAAGCTCTGCAGCGTTCGCGGTAAAAAAATAAGACTTCTTACTGATGTAGATACAGCTCGCATAGTATATTTTAGTTATTTTCATAGTATTATGTCTTATGGTATCTTACTATGGGGAAATGCAGCTGCTATTAATACAATTTTTGTCCTGCAGAAAAGAGCTATTCGTGCAATTTATAGTTTAGGTCCTAGAGTGTAATTAAGAGATAAGTTTAAAGAAATAAAAATATTGACGGTTGCTTCTCAGTACGTGTACGAAAATTTTATGTATATCCGTAAAAATATACACGAGTTTTCCAAGAAGTGTGACATGCATAACATTAATACTAGGAGCAAACACAAACTTGTAATGCCTGTGACTCGTCTACACAGAGTCAGTAATTCTTTTTATGGACAATGTATACGCTTGTACAACAGGATCCCAGAAAATGTTCAAAAGGCTTCTATCATCAAATTCAAAAAATATGTTATAGAACGTTTGTGTGCTAAAGGCTATTTTTTATTATACAATAAATGATTTTATAGAAGATGGCACACCTGGGAATGAAATGATCGCCTACAGGCTACTTCAACTTGATAGAAATATTGTAAATTATAATTTTACTTTAAAAAAAGATAACAAGTTAATATTAGCCCCGCTGAGTTTCTTTCGCCAGTTCTTCTCAGGTCTGAGGCTTCTTCTTTCCGAACTGGTAGTAGACTCATGACGTTCAGTAAAAAATTGTAATAATTTAATGCTGAATAAAATATTTTGAATTTTGAATTGAAGTTCACGGAATAGGTACTGTTGAAGGTAGTTCTAATTGGATTTGCGACTGCCAGAAATCGTCTGTGGTTATCAAAGAACTTAACTGAGGTGTCAGGCTTGGATGTCGGTATTTAATATGGTTGTTCATACTTGTAGTATTAGCTGTATTCCCATGCCCGCCACGAGAAATTATCATTTGGCATTGGTTACACTTGACTTTGCGGGAGTCATTGTCCAATTGTTCAAAAAAATCTATATAAGAGACTTTCTTTTTGACATTATTAAATTTTAATTAAACTTTTACACTTTAATAAACAATAGCACTATTAACTTTACAAAAAAATATTTGTTATACAAAAATACCACTCTGACCCGCACAACAGCAAAATTCAAGACACAATGCGAAGTAAACAAAACAGATTCTGACACGTTCGCGGGCCGCGGCTGCGACTTGAGTAAGTCGTAGTCGGCACATCTCTAGTAAATATGTATTTTACATATCGAAATATATTAGTTTTGCTTTGCATTGATTGGCACTGAATACGAAAATATCTGATTAGGTATCTATTCTAAATGAAAACTCCCGTTTAGTTGTTTTTTTACATTTTGTGCCTGGAAGTCGGTTTCTATTTTATTTTTTAAGTTTTTGTTACATTTTTTTTGTAGTTTTAAGTCGCGGGTTCTGCTATATGTATAAAAAGTTGTAACTACTGTGTCACTGTATTATATGTACATAAAGTGCTATTACCAACATGTTATACATATTTTATATACATATGTTGAGTTGATGTTAACGAAGCATAAATTAACTTTATAGCGGAATTTTTCCTTTTTCAACCGACTTCAAAAAGGAGGAGGTTCTCAATTCGACTGTGTTTTTTTTTATGTTTGTTACCTCAGAACTCCGTCATTTATGAACCGATTTGGACAATTTTTGTGTTGTTTCACAAGGGTATACTTCCAGATTGGTCCCATTTAAATTTCAAAAAAAAAATACCACCCCTAAGGGTGGAAAAATAGCTAATGATGAATTTAACCTACTTCTAATCGTCATATTGACTTGAAACTTTGCAAGTGTTTCTATTTCCGTTGATAGTCAGTGGTTCGGTTTTGTTGACCTGATCTGATGGTAAGGCCAGAAGGTGGATAGGTGGAACTCTTCAACGGCTAATAGTAGATACTTTGAGTTTGGGCTTGTTTTGTTTGATTTGACAAGCCTAATACGTTAGAATTCTTACTTTGCTACTACTGTCTACACTAAAAAGGGAAAAATAAAAACTTTTTAACAAAAAAATAAAAACCGACTTCAAACAAAAGCACTAAAAAGTAAAAAATAACTGATTGGTAGTTTTCATTTACTATACATACCTAATCAAATATTTTCGAAGTCGGTGTGCTTTGGCTAAGTAATTAAAGCCTACCTATTAAATACATACCTAATCAAATATTTTCAAAATCGGTGCCAGCCCATACAAAGCAAAGCACACCGACTTCGAAAATATTTGATTAGGTATGTATAGTAAATGAAAACTACCAATCAGTTATTTTTTACTTTTTAATGCTTTTTTCAATAAGAAAGTAGCATTTCCTTCTCTTTCTAGATCCTGGTTTTGAGTACAATAATATAATAAAACAACATGCATTCTCTAAGTGACTTTATTACTAAACTAAACAAAATATATAATAAAATAAAGAATATTTTCTCGTGCATAGTAGAATAAAAGAACAAAGGGACCATTTAATATAATGAACTACATATTTTGATTTTTATTAATCAGATCATTCAGTAGAATTCTCATAACCATTTCGGCATTTAATATAAAATTACCAAATATGAGAAAAATGCGCCAGCCGTCTGAAAATTACAAATAATTAATTAGTGTCAAATTAATTTACGTTACTTTGAGCTTCGATCCACAATACTTCTAGATATCGGGTCGGCATAAGAAATCCGTCTCAGTAAATATAAGCTCACTTGCAAAGTGAGCGTCTAAAGACGTTCACAAGGCCGCAATGTGTATTGAAAAGTTGCAAAAATAATGCGCGAAGAGGAAATTTTTCAGCCAGAATGTCTTATTTTCGATAAGTACATGTAGATTAAGTCAATATTTTAAGATTTAACCTACGAAATAATATAAAAATGAAATTTTGAACAATTTTAAATCCGCTAAGAATGTTGACCCAGGTTGGCTAATACATACGCAAATTCAAAGAACCAAACAGAAACAAAACATAACGATTTAGCTCACAAAGCAACAACGGGAAAAAGTGTTTTATGTTTTAAATAAAACTATCTTTTCGGATTTTTCGCGAATTTATTTTGATTTTTGGTTCCCGACGTTTCGAATGCTTTACAGCAATCATGGTCACGGGAACAACTATATAATACCTTAGAGACATCTAACACCTCAGTCTCTCCCGTGACCATGATTGCTGTAAAGCATTCGAAACGTTGGGAACCGAAAATCAAAATAAACTCGCGAAAAAATCCGAAAAGATAGTTTTATTTAAGTTGTCAAGTGTTCGCGTAAATCTAAGAAAGTATTATGCTTTATGTTTTTTAAATGTAAGATTGATTTTACAATAAAGATTATAAAACTTACGAAATGATCGTAAGTCTATGATGATAATTTGAAGATTTGTGACTTTATTACAAGGTGCTATAGTGTTGATTAGGTTGAAAATAAAAGTATTATAAGATTTTCTCTTGGTTCGTTAGTATACAAATGAAGCTGTATAAGTGCATATTTGCGCGGACAGAATTTAGGTTTGACTTTCTATGTGACGCCTTATCTAGTAGTATTGTTGACCGAAGACTTTGAGGTAAGGTGACTTGTTACTCAAATGAAATTAAATTTTATTCAATTACACTTATTACAAGTGCTTTTGAATCGTCAATTTAATGTAAGCGTCAGTGTAGTCAGCCCGTGAGGAAGCTATCACTGGCTTGGAAAGCAGTTCTACTGAGAAGAGCCGGCAAGAAACTCAACAGTTGCTTTTTTAATATCGAAGTTACATTTGTTTTATTAACATAATAATATAGGTGTCCCGCATATGAGTCAATATTTCTCAATTCCACACATTTCTATTAACAAGAAACTCTTGAACAGTGTAATACGCTTTGTTCAGTAAAATATTTTTAATTTTATTTTCGATTAGTACAATTGAGAGCCAGTGCTCTGTGACACATAATAAATATTTTTTTTTTAAATAGTTCCACTTCTAATTCTTTGCCATCGAAGCCTTGTATGTTTTGATGCACAACGTTAAGAGTATATGGCTTAGCTTTTGTCTTCATATTTAGTTTAAATTGGAACAAATCATGATAGTTTTATTAAATTAAAATTTAAATAAAAACTTTTTAACAAAAAAATAAAAACCGACTTCAAACAAAAGCACTAAAAATTAAAAAATAACTGATTGGTAGTTTTCATTTACTATGCATACTTAATCAAATATTTTCGAAGTCGGTGTGCTTTGGCTAAGTAATTAAAGCCTACCTATTAAATACATATCTAATCAAATATTTTCAAAATCGGTGCCAGCCCATACAAAGCAAAGTACACCGA
Source organism: Brenthis hecate (assembly GCA_951806755.1). Taxonomy (NCBI): domain Eukaryota; kingdom Metazoa; phylum Arthropoda; class Insecta; order Lepidoptera; family Nymphalidae; genus Brenthis; species Brenthis hecate. The sequence goes on along the minus strand of OX638249.1, from coordinate 9,903,036 downwards.
CTTCGAAAATATTTGATTAGATATGCATAGTAAATGAAAACTACCAATCAGTTATTTTTTAATTTTTAGTGCTTTTGTTTGAAGTCGGTTTTTATTTTTTTGTTAAAAAGTTTTTATTTTTCCCTTTTTAGTGTAGACAGTAGTAGCAAAGTAAGGATTCTAACGTGTTAGGCTTGTCAAATCAAACAAAATAAGCCCAAACTCAAAGTATCTACTATTAGCCGTTGAATAGTTCCACCTATCCACCTTCTGGCCTTGCCATCAGATCAGGTCAATAACACCGAACCACTGTTCTATCAACGGAAATAGAAATACTTGCAAAGTTTCAAGTCAATATGACAATTAGAAGTAGGTTAAATTCGTCATTAGTTGTTTTTCCACCCTTAGGGGTGGTATTTTTTTTTGAAATTTAAATGGGACCAATCTGGAAGTATACCCTTTCAAACAAAACAAAAATTATCCAAATCGGTTAATAAATGACGGATTTCTGAGGTAACAAACAAAATAACATACAGTCGAATTGAGAACCTCCTCCTTTTTGAAGTCGGTTGAAAATTAAAATTGTATTAGTTTGTAAAACATTACTAGTTATACCATGTAACAAAAAAATAACAGGGTTCTTTAAATTATATGCTACTAAAGTAGCAATTTGTTTTTTATAATAATTAGGTAGATACATATTTAGCATCTTTTGTCAATTTAAAATTATAGTGAATATATTTATTCATATCAAAATAAAATAAAGCGTCGCTATGACGGTGGTTCATGTTGTACATTGTCATATTCAAATTATAAATATAATTATTTTTTTTGTCTGATAAGGTACTATAATATGGAAATGAGCAAATTGTTAACCGACTTCCAAAAAGGAGGAGGTTCAATGTTCGTCTGTATTTTTTTTGTACGTTCACCGATATTTTCGCCAATTGTGAACCGATTTAAAAAAAATATTTTTTTATTCGAAAAGGTATACTCTCGAGGTGGTCCCACTATCATCAAGTCAGGATCTAATGAGGGAATCTCAAGGAAATCGAGGAAAAACTAACTAACTAACAATGTAATAAAATCTTAGAAATTAATTTAGACCCACTTCCCGGTTTCCGATTGAGCTGAAATTTTGCATACATATGTAAATTTTCTAACAATGCAATAATCTGGTATTATTGAGCTGATCTGATGATGGACTCAGGAGGTGGGTAGTGGAAATACTCAAGAGCGAACAGCAAAGACACAAAATTTTGTAAATGGATTTCACTATAATATAGTCTATTCTAAACTACATCGTGACATGGCCGCTGCACCCAGGGTTGATTTCCGATGAGGGCATTCCTCGACGGTAAATAGTACAGACACAAAATTTTGTAAATAGATTCAACCATATATCTCATAGCCTCTGAGTCAAATAGCTGAGACATACGGGCTGATGGGCATAAATAACTTGGAAGGAATTTGTTTTTTGTGTCTGTTTGGACGAATATGAACTACGCATAGGTAACACTAAAACGGACATTGAAATATTTTATAGAAACCTATTAATAACTACCGCCACTGTTAATTTCTTAGAAATTTAATTAATTTCTTAGAAATTTACCTGGAAATGTACTTACCGCTAACAAAAGTTGTCTTGCAAAAGTGAACATGCCGAGAGGTGAAAATTTAGGCATATCTTGCGTTAATTGATAAGAGAAAGAATATAATTCTTCTTTTGTCTCTTTCTCAGTTGATTTACATATCAGGCGACTGACTAAAACTCGCATCATCTGAAACTAAATCCATAACATATATCATGTTGAGAAAGTGCCTCGTCTTTATTTCATATTGTTATTTATTTTGCATTGCTTCCGCTAAAACCATCTAACAGAAATAGACAGCAATTTTTACCTGCTTGCAAGTCTGATGGCACGGTTCTATCAGCAAAATCAACATAGCACATCTAAAAATAATCCATACAATCTTCAATATCGTATGATCCAAGTTAAACATGTTGTTATTATCTAGAATAGTATGAAAATTAATAATATTGATCGCTCTTCATCGTGAGCTCTTTATTATAAAATATTAGCAAAAAGTAAAAATTTTTTAGCATTCTAACCTAATAATGTTTGTAAAATATAAAAACCATATATAAGATCTAAGATTTTGTACATAAATATAAAAAAGTTGAGAGTGCCCTCGTCCTCATCTATTTGTATTACAAGATTACAAATTGATTTATAAATTTGATGAAAATTTCTTATCGTTATATGTGCAGAGTTTCCACTTTTATCACCATATACACCTGAAATACAGTAGTTTTAGTAAGTTTTTTTAAATCAAGGACTATAGTAATAAAACTCTCGTTGTGAAATGGCTTGGTAAAGCACCAACAAGTTGAAATCCTCCAAAAACTTTCTACTGAAAATGAAAAAAAACTACAAATAATATAATATCACGTGGTCAAAAGATATCATTTCTAAATAATTTCTAGTTTTCTTTTATGCATATCGTAGAAATCAATGATATGATAGGCTAAGAAGGCTGCAAAGATTAAAATACAACATCCGTATTAATATGAATAGACTAATATGTACGGAAGATGTACTATGCCGATCCCAAGTGATTAGTTATTATTTAATGGTCAGGGAGATGATGACTAATATTCTTAATGTGAAAGTGTGCTTATTTGTCCTTCTTTCACGTCGAAACAGAGTGATGGATGGTAATTTTTGTGTGGAGATAGTTGGAAGGCTGGAGAGTGGGATAGGCTACTTTTTACCGCGTGAGATTATCTCATTTCCACGGGAAAACACGTTATAATACAACGCACAACAACTCATACCTCAATAAATATAATATATATTAGATATATACATACTTACCGTTAAAACGTACCTAGGGACGAACCGGAGTGACACGAGGGTGAGCTGCTAGTATATTATAAGAGCAGGACGATATATAGAGATGCAAATTAGGGACTTTAAGAAAAATATTAGTATCTTAAAAACATACTGTATACTTCTGATTTTACAATTATTGATGTGAGGCGCTCATGTAGAACACGTAGCGTTCCATTCGCTAAGAATACAAGGAATACAAACTGTAACTGTAAAAGCAGTATGAAGACTTGTGTGTTATAGTACATAAAAAGTAGTAGAGAATGTGCTGAAATGTAAGAAAAAGTCTTAGATTATACGACATTATATTTTAATATCCAATTTAATTGAAAAAAGTTGTTAATAAAATATTACCATTAACAATTTCTGACAAAGATGCAATCGACGTATAAATATCCATAGCACCAATAAAATAGAGGCCCAATAAGAAACCCCAAAAAATGGCTTTAGAATATTTTGTCCTAATATTCGCGTAGCTGTTATTCATTTCCCAGTTCAGCTGAAAATCATATGAAAATATAATCTGTATAAATATATGAATCTAAATAAAATGCTTCGTCCTGACAGACTGACTAATAGATCAATGCACAACCTAAACCGCTGGTCGTAGAAACGTGAAATTTAGAGGACATATTCCATAAGCCATGCAGGCGTCCGATAAGAAAGGATTTTTCGAAATTCCTTACCTAAGTGGGTAAAATCGAGAATGAAAGATTGCGTGAAACTCTGTCATTCTTCTTTTATATTAGGATCAGGTTATTATAATGACTGATAGAGTTAAATTCCTTGGCATTGTATTAGATAAAACTCAGAATGGAATTGGTTATACTGAATATATCAGTAAAAAATGTGAAAAGGGCATGATGCTCTACATCCGGTGTCTGGTGTCTGGTGGGACGCACATCCCTATAGTCTTAAGCTATTGCACAGTTCTTTAATTCGTAACCATATACATTATGGCATTTTTGTTATGGGCCCCTTTAATAAAGCAGCTACTAAGAAATTGAATAAAATACAAATTCGGTTAATTTTAGGTGCAATAAGGTCTTCCTCGACTAATGTCTTACAAGTTGAGTGTGTTGATCCCCCTCTTCCTCCCCGTCGGCAATTCTTGTCTGATCGCTATGTCGGTAAAATGTTACAGTTATCTTCACCCCTTATGGCCTAAATTACATCTTTTATCTGAACACAGCCCGAATAATAAACCTTTACCATGTTTACTGTAAAGTTTCAATAGGTTTACCAAACTCGCAACATCTCACGTCGTTATTTTGCCTCTAGCCCTCTTTTCTGTTATCCCTACAACGCCTTAGTTAAGTCTCCCCCCTATAATCACAGATCTTGGTATGGGTGCAAGGGTGCATCTGATACCAACACAAAATTTCTTGCATTAGTTCATCAAAATTAGGTCGAATCACATTCTTATCTTTACTGACGCACCGAAGCTATCTCAGGATGACTGTGTTGGTGCAGCATCCTGGATATGAAAATTCAAAATTATTCTGCAATTTAAATGTCCTCACCAATCATCGGTGTTTACAAGCGAGGCTGTAGCTCTTCTAGAAGCAATCCTGTTCACCCTATTTCACGAATTTCAACAGACTGTAATCTTTACTGACTCATTAAGCTGCTTGATGGCCATAAAAGAGAGCCCTTTTTGTAGCAAACCAAGGTATTCTATTACTTTGAGGATTCTTGAAGCTCTGCTCTCATGTCATTGTAAAGGTTTAGCGATAACTTTAGTGTTGATCTTAGGACATTCAGGCATTCCTGGCAATGGAACTGCAGATTCATGTACTAAGGTTGCTACACAGTGCGGTTCTTTAGAATATTTTTCCAATTCTGCTAAGGATCTGTTGTCTGTTGCAAGATCACACTTAGATAAAGAATAGAGTATTTACTGGAACTCATCAAAATCTTTTAAGGGAAGCATTATGCTGAAATTCAACCAGAGATACCAACACGTCGCTGGTTCTCTCGTTTCTAACAGGCGGAACGTTGGGTTATATCAAATATTAGTCGAATTCGTCTTGGACACACCTGTACACGTGTAGTTTACTTGGCGAAAATCAGAGTCAGGGACCACTCCCTGTGTGAAGGTGGCCTGTGTAAATCGTTTGTTAATGTTGGTGTACAGTCCATTATGAAGATTTTTATATAAGTATATCAAATGTAATAATATTAAGTTGTAAATTGTTGTAAAATATCTAATTCATTTAAACTAACATCTGTTTTATGTGTATCTGTTTTGTATTTATACTTTATTGAGACGTCTTGTTTGTTATAGGTCCAGCTTATACATAAATCTCGCACTTGTCAAAAAGTTTTCAGTCCTCAGTGTGAATATCTCTTTTTAAATTGATCAATTTTCAATCTCTACCGTGATTTCTCCATCGTACACGACACTGACAAAGTAAATTGTGCCCAAATGGCACGCCTATAAGCCACAGAACAAAGAACATTGAATCTATATCTCGCTTTTTCCTAATATCGGTAAACGAAAACCGATCATATACCCAAAAAAGAATGAAAAAAAGGAAGCTAAAATTTCGAATAATACTAAGGAAGTAAGGTATATTAGCAGTTTATTAACAGAAGACTATGATATTGATTATCTAAAAAGTGATACTTAATACCTAAGTCGAGAAAACGAAATTGTTTCAAACTTATTTTTACTAAACACTAGATACTTACCCTCACTTTGCTCGAGTACGCTTTTGGGTGCTTTACAGGTATAGAATAATTGAAAATTATCAAAATCTTAATAACTTACTTTTTCTAAAGTATTTAAGTAATCCACTAAGTTCTTCATCCTACTATATCCTTTGATAGTACCCAAAGATATTATTATAGCGTAAAAAAGTACTTTAGCGAAATATATAATTATCCAAACCAAAGCCGGCAATCCTTTTATTTGCGCTAGATGTCCATAATTTTCTAAATGTACACTTCTCATAAAGCTAGCTATCACTGAAACATATTAATTAATTATTATATTCAGACTTAAATATATTGATTTACCCAAGGTGAAATATTATTATTACAAGGGTTGATAATAACAATCTGCGAGACTTCGTGCGGTCCGGTTCCGTGCGATCTCTCTCATGACCATGATTGCTGTAAAGCGTTCGAAATGCCAGGAACTAAAAATCAAAATAAATCCGTGACAATATCCGAAAAAATAGTAAATTATTCAAAATGTCAAATTTTCGCGTAAATCTAAGAAATAAATAATAATAATAAATATGTTGGGACATTAATAACACACATCACCACCTAGTTCCATGGTAACCTACGAGGCTTGTGTTATGGATACCAGATAGTTTATACACAACACATATATAACTTTAAATACATAGATATTATAAATATAAACACCCACGACTGGAGTACAAACCTTCGTCATCACACAAATAAATGCTCCCAGCGGGACTCGAACCCGCGACCGCTGGCACAGAAAGTAGGGTCTCTACAAACTGAGCCAAACGTATCGTCAAAAGAAAATATCATTGATTTTAATTTTTCAAAAACAAGAATATATTAAGATTCTAAGAATAAAGTAAATAACTAGGAGAAATACTAATTTGTTATTCAAGTATATAACCACAAGTCTGACAAACTTTTGCGTACATCTGGTGACATAAAATGAGCGAATAACATAATTTAACCACAAGTAGGTACGCTACATGTACGTATACTTGGATGTACGTCTGTCATTATAAAATTGATCATTTTTGGTTTGAGCGTTTCCGAAATTGTGGAGTACAAGTAATATTTGCTTGTAAAAAAAACTTAAAATACATTATATTTTAATACTGAAAAGTTACTTACTGTAAACTGTGACGAAAATGTAACTGTAAATTCGTAAGTTTCGAGAAACAGAGACATGATATCCATTTAACGGTGTGAGGCGAGAATGAGCTTGTTGCAAAGGAACCAATTTAATTGGTGCCATTCCAAAAACTCTCAAAACACGTAAAACTGATGCCATAGGCTCCATAACGAAACACTCACTTGCCATAGTAAATATTTGACTTAGCTGTAGCCTGTAGCTAAAGTATATTTCGACCAATTCTAAAAAGTAGAAATACACAATTCGGGTATATAATGTATATCTTATACGGTGATATCTTCGCCTATTATTGTTAATCGATATTCATGATTTTGGTTTTTTTTAATGCAACGCTTAAGGGTGACCCCATATAAATATCATAAAACTATTCTGCCCCTAGGGACATATCATTCTAATCTATGATTATCATCTATAGTCTGTACCTTCGATCAAAAATACCTAAATAACGTGTCACATACAAAATCAAACCTAAATTCTGTCCGCGCGAATATGCACTTGTACAGCTTTATTTGTGTACTAACGAACCAAGACAAAGTCTTATAATAGTTTTATTTCCAAGCTAATCAACACAATTTTTTTAACGTTTGGAAATGCATTTACGCACGAGTTGTGGGACTCACCGGCAAAGCCAGTACTACCCACTAAAACCCAACAAAACCTTCCCCCGTCTTAATGGGGCGTCGCAGGATCGCTTACGCATTCAACTATTACGCCCCAACGGCAGGTCTGCCGAAGCAGACCACAACAACCATGGGGTTGCTCCAAGGTCCACTCTGCTATCAAAGAAGTACCAGAAGCAACCCGCATGGTACACCGCCCACCGAAAAGGGCCACCTCCCACCGCCCATCGAAGTGGGCCACCTTCCAGTGCGTTTCTAGGCTTCGCGTCCAGCTGAATTGCCGGGCACTACTGAGCCAACCACGACAGGTGAACGCACGTTGGGGGGGGAGGGGGGGGGGGGGGGGGGGGGGCTAATCAACGCCATAACACCTTGTAATTAAGTCACAAATCTTCTAATTATCATCAAACACTTACGATCAATTTTGTCACAGAAAAATAGAAATGAAATAAATTACAATTGTTACTTAGGAATAAAAAGACGTAAGTTGTATAATATTTATTGTAAAATCAACCTTATATTAAATAACATAAAACATTTTTTTCCCGTTGTTGCTTTGTGAGTTAAATTGTTATCTTTTGTTTTTGTTTGCTTTTTTGTATTGGCGCGTATATTGGCTGACCTGGGCCAACGTTCTTAGCGGATTTAAAATTGTTCAAAATTTCATTTTTATGTTTATTCGTAGGTTAAATCTTAAAATATTGTTAATCTACATGTACTTACCGAAAATAAGACACACTGTCTGAAAAATTTCTTCGTCGCGCATTATTTTTACAACTTTTTTTGCGGCATTGTGACGTGACATTAACACGTGTTTACGTTGGCAGTGTTTCAATAGAACTAATCGAAATATACGCTCAATTTTCAAATGAGGTGATATTTACCGAGACAGATTTCTTACGCCGACCCGATATCTAGTAGTATTGTTGATCGAAGGTCTATACCGATCCAGTGAATCTCGAGGAAAATCATAATAGTATTACGTAATATAAAAGAAAGAAAGACGAGATGCGCTTGGGTTATATAAGAAATACGTAGTCGATTGCTTTATACTTACCAGATACCTGTGTTTAAATCGTGCTTACTGGCGTACGTTTGTCATAAAAGTATAATTCATATTATAATTTCATTGATTTTTTTTCTGTGCTAGATTAATGCATTGATAAAGGAAAAATATACAGATTTTTATTATTTTTAATTACTTTTTTTTAATGCTTGTACCTATTATTATAAAATTCTGACTTTGTCTATATTTTTTTACTAAATACTTTTGAAATAATAGAAAATTTGTGTTAGGAATTAATTTAAATATAATTTTAAAATTTAGCACGTGTAAGTCACCTCTATTTTTAAATAAATACTCGAAAGAATGTAAAATAATGCATTTTCAACCGACTTCAAAAAGGAGGAGGTTCTCAATTCGACTGTATTTTTTTTATGTTTGCTACCTCAGAACTCCGTCATTTATTAACCGATTTGGACAATTTTTGTGTTGTTTGAAAGTGTATACTTCCAGATTGGTCCCTTTTAAATTTCAACAAAAAAAATACGGGTGGTATTTTTTTTGTTGAAAACTAAGGGTGGAAAATTAGCTAATGATGAATTTAACCTACTTCTAATTGTCATATTGACTTGAAACTTTGCAAGTGTTTCTATTTCCGTTGATAGTACTGTGGTTCGGTATTGTTGACCTGATCTGATGGTAAGGCCAGAAGGTGGATAGGTGGAACTCTTCAACGGCTAATAGTAGATACTTTGAGTTTGGGCTTGTTTTGTTTGATTTGACAAGCCTAATACGTTAGAATTCTTACTTTGCTACTACTGTCTACACTAAAAAGGGAAAAATAAAAACTTTTTAACAAAAAAATAAAAACCGACTTCAAACAAAAGCACTAAAAAGTAAAAAATAACTGTTTGGTAGTTTTCATTTACTATACATACCTAATCAAATATTTTCGAAGTATGTGGGGGTAGTCTCTGGATCTACTGAACCGATTTAGATGAAATTTGGTAAGAAGATAGTTTGAGGCCCTGGGAAGGACATAGGATTTATCCCGGAATACTTTTTATCCCGGAAATCATGCCTTAAGGAGGTGAAAATGGGGATGAAACTTTGTATGGGGAATCAAGCTAGGGACGAACTCGAGCGAAGTGAGGGTTTGTCGCTAGTGTGTTTATAAAGTTCTACAGTTAAGTTTGCGGATTAACGCCATCTATCGACTATCTTAATGAATAGCCTTTGGGCTAATTTTGTTTTATTTTAAACAAATGAATAGCTTGAATTATTATAATTAATTTATCTATAATAATAAAATTATATATAGTAATTCGTCTGTATGGGATGGATTCTGTACTAATGTAGAATAGTGGCATTATTATGAGTATACAACTATACTACTTGATTTTCGTATATTTTTAGTATCTCCGAAACCGCACATTTCAAAATAAATAACATACCTATTATGTTAAAAAAATAATTTACCCTTTAAGTTCGGTACTCACTAAGCTCTCATTTTTCTCATATCTGATTTCAGCGGAATCAAAAATAAATTAGATCAGAAGAATAGACATACAGACACTTGAGCGTGACAAGTTATTCTATTTGAATGGGATCCACGTTTACATACTTTTTTTTGGAACCCTAAATACTTAATAAAAACATACATTTTATTTTAGTATATGTCAATATATGTACATACATCTTTTTTATTGTGATAAGAATCAAGCTAATTACCCAACCTTTTACTGACTTCAAAATCACTTTAAATATCTATATTTATTTCAACCTTGGGGTAGATATTTTCCTGTAATTTTCCTATAGAACCATCCTTGAGGTAATTTTAACATGTTTAATAATGAAATAAACGTGAAAATTGGTTTGCAACTACCGAAAATATCGTATAGCGTAGATGTAAAAAATAAACACTCGAACTTAGTACCTTCTCTTTTTTTAAGTCGGTAAACACATTACAGGTTAGTCTCTAAGAATCAGGCCTGAGTACCTATATCTGTTACTGAAGTAATTTATGGTATTAGTTTGCTTTATCAGAATTTTCAAGAAGTAATTTATAATATACCTTTTTACACACTAAGTAGGTTGTTATCATAATTACTGGTACTAATGATTCTTGCGGTTTACTTATTTACATAACATAAATATTTTATATTAATGTTGTTGTTTTTGTTTGGTTTCTCCTCTCTTAGACTTTACCGCTGTGGGAGAGTTAGCGACTTATATATATATATACAAATATATATATATATATATATATATATATATATAGAGATGTGCCGACTACGACTTAGGCCGACTAGTCGGCTGTAAAGCGGCCGACTAGTCGGCCAAGCGAATCATTGTTCCGGGGATTTCCCTGATGCTTCGTTTACAGCTCATTCGCGCTCAAGTCGTAGCCGCCGCCTGCGAACGTGTCAAAATCTGTTTTGTTTACTTCGCGTTGTTTCTTGGATTTTGCTGTTGTGCGGGTCAGAGCGGTGTTTTTGTGTAAAAAATATTTTTTGTAAAGTTAATAGTGTTATTGTTCATTAAAGTAAAAGTTTAATTAAAATTTAATAATGTCAAAAAGTTTCTAACATGATTACCACTTGCCTTACGGTGAAGAAAAACATCGTGAGGAAACCTGCATGTCTGAGAGAACTTAGCAAGTTTTCGAAAGACATGTGAAGTCCACCAACTCGCACTTGGCCAGCGTGGTGGACTATGGCCTGATCCCCCTCGTATTAAAGGGAGGCCCGTGCCCAGTAGTGGGACGTTAAAAAGGGCTGAATACATACATACAATGTCAAAAAGAAAGTCTCGTATATAGATTTTTTTTGAACAATTGGACAATGATTCCTGCAAAGTCAAGTGTAACCAATGCCAAATGATAGTTTCTCGTGGCGGGCATGGAAATACAGCTAATACTACAAGTATGAACAACCATATTAAATACTGACATCCAAGCCTGATACCTCAGTTAAGTTCTTCGATAAAATGTTCGACCACAGACGATTTCTCGCAGTCGCAAATCCAAACAGAACTACCTTCAACAGTACCTATTCCGTGAACTTCAATTCAAAATTCAAAATATTTTATTCAGCATTAAATTATTACAATTTTTTACTGAACGTCATGAGTCCACTACCAGTTCGGAAAGAAGAAGCCTCAGACCTGAGAAGAGCTGGCGAAAGAAACTCAGCGGGACTAATATTAACTTGTTATCTTTTTTTAAGTGAAATTATAATTTACAATATTTCTATCAAGTCCGTAAAAATTATCTGTTACTGAAGTATTACAGAAGTAGATCAGGTAGGCTAAGTAGAACTCGATATAATGGCACACAGTTTTTATAATTCGTCACAAAGTCAGATTTACGCCTCAAACAACATTACGAATGTCGAAAGAAACGACGTCGGACGTATTTCATTAAATAAATAAAAACTATAAAAAAAGTCGGTGCCAACCGATAATGCTTTAAGGTATGCATATAATAGGTTAATATGAACTTTAATTATAAAGTTTGAAATATCATTAGGGATGAAATATATATTGGGGTGATTCCCCATACAAACTTTCATCCCCATTTTCACCCCCTTAAGGGATGATTTTCGGGATAAAACCTATCCTATGTCCTTCCCAGGGTCTCAAAATATCTTCTTACCAAATTTCATCTGAACCGGTTCAGTAGTTTCGGAGCCTATTCGATACAAAGAAACAACCAAAAAATAAAATCTTTCGTCTTTACAATATTAGTATAGATTTACATCACAGATCTAGCTTTGCTTTGATTTGTCTTTTGGCTGGCACCGACTTCGAAAATATTTAACTAATTTTGTTTAAATTTCTATTAAATTAATGCCTTAATGCCCTAATTTAAAAATGTAATAGGAGAAAAATGACGGAAACTGTAACTTGTTCTTACATACTACTTACGACGCAAGTGAGAAATATGAGCCATCATAATGAATTTGGTCGGTTTCGTTGGTTGTTTAGCAATAAAGTAACTAAACAATCCATGCTCTTTTATTATTATCCTGATAAAAACTGAAGATTATTAAGGTATACCTCTAATTACTCTGTTTTCTTTATATGTGAAAATACATCGAAAAACAACACTCTCTTAGATTTACTCGAATGTTGAGAATTTTATCGAAGCACCTTTTCAAATTTTTTCGCGGATTTATTTTTATACGAGAGATCTACCGACTAGTATCTCCCGTGACGTGATAACTGTACCTATCAAAACATTGGGAATCAAAAATTAAAATAAAACCACCAGTAAATCTGAAAAATTCATTTTCTTCCAAATGTATCAATAATATTGATGCTTCGCGCAATGCTCTCAAAAGAATGGCATCCTTATAAAAATAACAACCTACAATATTAACAAGGAGACCCAATCGTCACATTTTTTTAATATATTGGTATATAACGTTGAATTATAAATTTGAAAGAAAATCAATATACATCATGTATATAATATCTGATTCATCATCAATTGTAAATATAATTAACTACTCGTAAGGCTGTCCTTCGTTGAATATTTTTGTTACACATTTACATAGGCGTATACTCACATTAAACGTACCGCGTACGCTTACTTATTAGTTAACTAACTCTTTAAATGCCTCTATGGTCTAGTAGCTAGCGTGTACGGCTGCGGATTCTGAGGTCCTGGGTTCGGGTCAAGTTAGTGAAATAAGACAATGATAATCGCAGTCATATAAGTGTTGTTTATGTGAGTGAAGTCAGATATTGCTGTTTATGTGAGTGAAGGTGCGTCCTTTGATGATTGCTATAATGACTTTAGTCCCGTTGTCTACTAGACGAGTGACTTCTTCGCATTTCCACTTGTACGTGAATACGGCACTTTATTACCTGTAATAAAAAAAAACTATAATGTTAGTTGTCCCGACTCGTATACAAAATAACTGAAATAAACTTTAAACTTGAAATGATTTTAATAGTTTTTTTATAACTAAATAATTTTATTTCACACTAATAACAATTATTTTTTTTGAGGTTTTCTGTAAGTAAATTCTTAGTAATAATTGTAAGTAGCCGGTGTTTCATGGCAGAACACGTATTTACGTGTTCTTCCATGATAGGTCTTACACCTGATTTTTCACCAGTCGTGTCGAATGGAGAAGATTTCTTGAAAGGAGTGCGCTACACGTATAACCTTTTTACACTCAGCTTGAGGTTAAGCAATTTATTATGATATCTCTTTTGTACCTGGTTTTAGCTTCTGTTGTGTTAGTATCTAACCTGTGAAATGTATTGCACCTGGCAGTTAGATCAGGTGAAGGAAGAATTGGGAAAGACAGGTGGATCCTGTGGTGGGCCTGACTAACTGATGGATCAACACATAGCCTAGACTGCTGTTCGTAGAAACGTAAAATTGAGAGGACGTATTCTTTATATGATATAGGCATTCGATAAGAAAGGATTTTTTGAAATTCAAATAGAAATTTAATGTGAAATACACAGAAAGTGATGTCTAGCTTCAAGATAAAAAAAATATATTTCTTTATTTTTTTTCAAAATCATCCCTTAAAGGGGTAAAAGGGGGTAATAAAGTTTATATGGGCAAAGAATCATTTATGATCAGAATTACTCAAAACTGCTCTTCAATACGTGTTTTAGCATTTTTTGAAATTCAATCTTATAAGGCGGTAAAATGGGTGATAAATGTTTGTATAAAACTCTGTAATAAACGCATAGAAAATAGTATTTACCTTTAAAATGAAAATTAAAACAATAGAAATATTTTGTATTAATTTTTGTATTCTTGTGGTAAAATGTCTTGTGTTGTTCAAGTACATAAATTAGCAAAATTCCTAAATATGAGTAATCTAAATTTTATTTTTAAAGGAGAATTGTTTTAAATTAACCTATATGAAAAAATTATATTTTAGGCAGATATATATTTTGCTCTAATATTTTATATATTTTATTTTAAATTATATTATTCTGACTCGCTAACGCTCCCACAGCGGTAAAGTCTAAGAGAGGAGAAAACAAACAAAAACATCAACATTAATATGAAATATTTATGTTATGTAAATAAGTAAACCGTGAGAATCATTAGTTTCAATAATTATGATAACAACCTAATTAGTGTGTATAAAGGTATATTATCAATCACTTCTTGAAAATTCTAAAAAAGCATACTAATACAATAAATTATTTCAGTAATAGATTTACTCAGGCCTCTTTCTTACAGATACTAACCTGTAAAAGACTTAACGACTTCAAAAAAATAAGAAGGTACTCAGCTCGAGTGTATATTTTAACGTATTTGCTATACGATATTTTCGGTAGTTGCAAACCAATTTTCGTGTTTATTTTATTATTAAATATGTAAAAATTTACTCAAAGATGATTCTATAGGTATATTATAGGAAAATATCTACCCCAAGATTGAAATCAATACAGGTATTTAAAGTGCTTAAAGTTAGTAAAAGATTGAGTAATGAGCTCGATTCTTAATATATCAAAGAAGCTGTGTGTACTTATAGTCAGCGCTTGACTTACACTAGGGGCACTCGGGGCTAGTGCCCAGGGCGGCAAATTTTCAGGGGCGGTTAAATGCGGAGAGTGAAAAAAAATTAAATGTTATCGAAAGGGCTTTAAGTATTTTCTAAAAAATGAATAATTAACAAAAAAAATACTAGTACATTTAAAAAAAATTGAAAATAGTATGAATAATTTTTTTGCATTTTTCAAAAAAAAATATAACTAAAAGAAAATAAACTTTATCGAAACTTTATCAATTTTATGCAAAAATTTTGATAATGGGGTGGCATTTTTTACACTGCCCAAGGGCGGCGCTAAGATTGTATCCGGCACTGCCGATATTGAATATACTATACAGATATCAAAATAAAATGAATGTTTCAATTATTTAGGGTTCCAAAAAAAGTATATTAATAATAATAACCTAAGCGTATAACCTAAGCGCATCTCGTGTTTCTTTTTTTTATATTACGTAATACTATTATTATTTCCCTCGAGATTTATTGGATTGCTCTGGATAATAATCATCGGATAATGTGCCCCTAGGGAAAGAACTACTATGATAATTATTTAGGATCACCCTTAAATTACATGAAGCGTTGTATTAAAAAGAACGAAATCATGATTATCGAATAACAATAATAGGCGAAGATTATACATTATATACCCGTATTGCATATTTCTACTTTTTTGAAGTGGTCGAAATATACTTTAGCTACAGGCTACAGCTAAGCCAAATATATATACTATGGCAAGTGAGTGTTTCGTTATGGAGCCTATGCCATCAGTTTTACGTGTTTTGAGAGTTTTCGGAATGGCGCCAATTAAATTGGTTCCTTTGCGACGAGCTCATTCTCGCCTCACACCGTTAAATGGATATCATGTCTCTGTTTCTCGAAGCTTACGAATTTACAGTTACATTTTCTTCACAGTTTATAGTAAGTAACTTTTCAGTATTAATATATAATGTATTTTAAGCTTTTTTTTACGAACAAATATTACTTGCAATCCACAATTTCGGAAACGATCAAACCAAAAATGATCAATTTTATAATGACAAACGTACATCCAAGTATACGTACATATAGCGTATCTACTTGTCTTGCCTACTTTTCAGTATTAAAATATTATGTATTTTAAGCTTTTTTTTCTTAAATATTACTTGCAATCTGCAATTTCCGAAACGATCAAACCAAAAATGATCAATTTTATAATGACAGACGCACATCCAAGTATGCGTACCTACTTGTGGATAAGTTTTGTTATTAACTCACATTATGTCACCGGAACTTCCCTACGTTATTTACTGGATATTTAAACCGAATTTTAAAATATTCTTGTTTTTGGGAAATTAAAATCAATCATAATTTCTTATATTTTCGTTTTCAATAATTTACTATTTTGTCGATTATTCTCGCGGTTTTTCTATTGTTAGTTCCTGAGATTTTGAATGGTTTACAGCAATCATGGTCACGAGCAGGCGCGGATCCAGAGTTAAATTTGGGGGGGGGGGGTCATAGGCTGAAATATACATATAATAAAACAGTAACTTAGCAAAATCTGACCAGGTGCGGATCTAGTTTTCTATTTGGGGGGGGGGGGGTTGGATGTCTTTGACAGATAAAAATTCTAAAAACTATAGATTCGAACTCTGTATCGATAATAATGTCTATTTCAATTAGATTTTCCAAAAAATTTTTAATGTACAGATTCGACTTAGGTACAATTTTATTATATGTATATAGATTTCTGCAAAAACTTTTTGATATTCATGAAACTAGGGGAATATAATCTTCGAAATACATATAATAACTATTTTTTTTTAATCGAAATTTTATCCATTTATTCCTTCCTTTCTTAGACTTCAAAGTTCTCTAAAAAGTATATTTGGCTTTGGGGGGGGTCATGACCCCCATGACCCCCCCCCCCCTCTGGATCCGCGCTTGGTCACGAGTGAGACCGCACGGACCGTAGACTCGGAAGTCTCGCAGATTATTATTATCAACCCTTTGTTAGCCGACTTCCAAAAAAGGAGGAGGTTCTCAATTCGTCGGAATCTTCTTTTTTATGCATCTTCACCGATTACTCGAAGACGCCTGAACCGATTTGGATTTTTTTTTGTTTCAAAGGATATACTTTTATATAGGGTATAAATTTTATCGAAATCGGTCAAGCGGTTTTTTTAAATAAACAAAGTCGGTGCCAGCCAACAATATTTTAAGATATGAATATCTAATAGGTAAATATGTGTTTTACGTATCGAAATATATTAGATTTGCTTTGCATCGGCTGGCACTGACTTCGAAAATATCTGATTAGGTATCTATTCTAAATAAAAATCCCCGTTTAGTAATTTTTTACATTTTAGTGGCTGGAAGTCGGTTTTTATTTTTTTAATAATATTAATGTTTCACCTTAAGTAAATCAATAAATTTAAGTCTGAATATAACAATTAATTAATATGTTTCAGTGATAGTTGACTTTATGAGAGTTGTACATTTAGAAAATTATGGATATCTAGCGCAAATGAAAGGATTGCGGACTGTGGTTTGGATAATGATATATTTCGCTAAAGGACTTTTTTATCCTATAATAATATCTTTGGGTACTCTCAAAGGATACAGTAGGATGAAGAACTTAGTGGAGTACGTAAATACTTTAGAAAAAGTAAGTTAATAGGGGTTAAGGTATGAAATTGCCGATTTGTACAGAAAAATTTATTTTCGATTTTTTTTTAAATTTAACATATTTATTTAATCAAAATAATTGCCATTATTATCTATACATTGCTGCCATCTAATAGGAAGGTCATTTATGCCTTTTCAATAGAACTCTGGTAATATAGATTCGACAAACTGTATGAAGGATTTTGTACTGCCTCCTGAGAAGAAAAATTTTATCACGTAGAAAATTGTCCAAATCACGAAAAAAATGGTAGTCCGTTGGAGCAATCTAATTGCAATTACTGTAGAGTTAAAACAGTTTCTCGTGCTGTATGAGGTCTCGCGTTATTATGGAGCAATAATGGTGAAGATCGATTCATGAGTCGGGGCTGTTTCACTGCTAGTATTGCTATCATTGTTTGAAGTTCGGCACAGTAGACATCTGCCGTTATTGCTTGACCAGAGCGGAGAAAGCTATAGTGAATAGCACCATGCTGAGACAACCAAACAGTTACCATTACCTTTTTATTGGTAAGCTTTGCTTTAGGACACTGTTGCGGAGTTTAACCTGGGGTCATCCATTGCATTTTTTGCTTACGGTTATCGTAAGGAATCCACTTTTTATTACATGTCACAATTCGATCCAATATTCCTTCATTTCTGTATCGATTCAACAAGACAACACAAGTTTCAACACGCGTTTCTTTCTGCAGATCAGTCAAATCATGAGGCACCCATTTTTCATATTTTTTTATTTTATTGATTTGATGCAAATGAGTCAATATTGTTGGTAAGGTAACCTTAAACCATGCCGCTAATTCCTGGGTAGTTTGGCTTGGACCGGCTTCCACCATCTCTTTCAATTCATTGTTATTCACCTGTATGGGCGGTCTTCCACGTGGTTCGTTCTTCAAATCAGAGTTTCCATCAAGAAAGCGTTTAAACTAAAACCGCACGGTGCGTTCATTTACAGTCCCCTCTCCAAACGCAACATTGATATTACGAGCTGTTTCTGCTGCTGTTTATATCATTTCTGAGAAAAAATACAAAAACTGCATTATATATATACCACATGATGATGACCACAAACCTTACGTTTCACATATTAATATATTAAAATTCTTAGGTTTTACATTGCAGTTTTTATTTTTTTCTCAGAAATGAGATATTTTCCCGCGATAAAAAGTATCCTATATGTTGACCCGGATAACCAGCTATCACCATACTAAATTTTATCAAAATCCCTCCAGTGGCTTTTCTGTGATGCGGTAACAGACAGACAGACAGATAAAAATTCTAAAAACTATAGATTTGGCCTCTGTATCGATAATAATGTCCATTTCAATAAAATTTCCAAAAAAAAATAATTAATTTACAGATTCGACTTAGTTACAATTTTATTATATGTATAATATTCATAAATAAAGATTTTTAGCACATACAAATTTTCACACATATTTTAATTATCATATGATTTTCAGCTGAACTGGGAAATGAATAACAGCTACGCGAATATTAAGACAAAATATTCTAAAGCTATTTTTTGGGGTTTCTTATTGGGCCTCTATTTTATTGGTGCTATGGATATTTATACGTCGATTGCATCTCTGTCAGAAATTGTTAATGGTAATATTATATTAACTAATTTTTTCAATTAAATTGGATATTAAAATATAATGTCGTGTAATCTAGGACTTTTTCTTACATTTCAGCACATTCTCTACTACTTTTTATGTACTATAACACAGAAGTTTTCATACTGCTTTTACAGTTACAGTTTGTATTCATTGTATTCTTAGTGAATGGAACGCTACGTGTTCTACATGAGCGCCTCACATCAATAATTGTAAAATCAGAAGTATACAGTACGTTTTATGATACTAATATTTTTCTTAAAGTCCCTAATTTGCATCCTTAAATAACGTCCTGCTCTTTTAATATTGCCCGCGGCTTCACTCGCGCTATAACTACATTTTTTTTGGATTGTATTATAACGTGTTTTTCCGTGGGAACTAAATAATCTCCCACGGTAAAAAGTAGCCTATGTCACTCTCCAGACGTCCAACTATCTCCACACAAAAAGTACCATCCATCACTCTGTTTTGACGTGAAAGAAGGACAAACAAACACACTTTCATATTTATAATATTCACTCCCTTCATCATCTCCTTTCCCAATCACTTGGGTTCGGCACAGTACATCTTCCATACTATAATATTTGTATGAATGTTGTATTTATATGTACATTACAGTGACTAGCATTTAATATTTAATCTTTGCAGCCTTCTTATTATTAGCCTATCATATTGTTAAATTCTACGATATCCATAATAGAAAACTAAAAATTATGTAGAAATGATATCTTTACACCACGTGATGTAATAATATTATTTCCATAATTTTTTTTTTTTCATTTTCAGTAGAAAGTTTTTGGAGGATGCCAACTTGTTTGTGTTTTACCAAGCCATTTATTTCACAACGAGAGTTTTGTTCGTTTGTATAGTCCTTGATTTAAAAAAAAACTTACTAAAATTACTGTATTTCAGGTGTATTTGGTGATAAAAGTGGAAACTCTGCACATATAACGATACGAAATTTTCATCAAATTTATAAATCAATTTGTAATCTTGTTATACAAATAAATGAGGATGAGGGCACTCTCAACTTTTTCATATTTATGTACAAAATACTAGATCTTATATATGGTCTTTATATTTTACAAACGTTATTAGGTTAGAATGCTAAAACTTATTTACTTTTTGCTAATAATTTATAATAAACAACTTACGATGAAGAGCGATCAATATTAATAATTTTCATACTATTCTAGATAGTAACAACATGCTTAACTTGGGTAATACGATATTGAAGATCGTATGGATTATTTTTAGATGCGCTATGTTGATTTTGCTGACAGAACCGTGCCATCAGACTTGCAAGCAGGTAAAAATTGCGGTCTATTTCTGTTAGATGGTTTAAGCGAAAGCAATGCAAAATAAATAACGATATGAAATAAATACCAGGCACTTTCTCAACATGATATATGTAATGGATTTAGTTTCAGATGATGCGAGTTTTAGTCAGTCACCTGATTTGTATATCAACTGAACAAAAGACAAAAGAAGAATTATATTATTTCTCTTATCAATTAACGCTAGACATGCCCAAATTTTCGCCCCTTGGCATGGTTACTTTCACAAGACAACTTTTGTTAACGGTAAGTTATTTAAGTACATTTTCTTTATCTATGTAACTGTATATTACTATACGTTATCAATGGCGGGAGTTATTAATAGGTTTCTATAAAGTATTTCAAAGTTCGTTCTAGTGTTTCCTATTTGTATTTTATAATCGTCCAAATGGACAAAAAAACAAATTCCTTCCAATTTATTTATGCCCATCACCCCGTATGTCACAGCTATTTTACTCAGAGGCTATGAGACAATATTGTGGTCCAATGATGAAAAATAAAAAGAACCACCCAATTTTTCACCTCCATACGTGTAAGCGAAGGTGACAAAAATTTTAATCCAGATAAGTTTGTGAAATATCTTGGGGTTGGTCTTTAAAAATAAGTTTTAGACAACTTTTTTATGTTCAAAAGTCCAATTTAATGTCGAATTCTATGGTTACAAAATCATAATATATATTAGGTTATTTCTTTTAGATGTACCTATTCATATTTTTTTGATGTATTTGTTAAACCCTCCACGACCGCGGACACCCCGGCGTGTCAGTTAACAATAGATTTCTTAGAATTTTAATTGATTTCTTAGAAATTTACCTGGAGGTATTAGACCCTCCTCCAAGACCCTCCTCTCCCATCCATCCAGTGTTAGTAGTGTTAGTATATTATTACTTTTAAGTAATAATATAAATAATATAGAAAATGTATATAGCACATGTTCGCCAGATGCCAGCTACCAGTATAATATTAATAATATTTTAAGTTTGTTCAAGTGTTTAATATGCTTAAACCTACACGTATTGTTCAGAATGTGTTCGAAAATAAAGTTTAAATCAATATTATTAATAATTGTTTACACTTCCACTCGATAGATGGCGTTGTATTTATCTTATTCGTTATCTTAGTAGTCTGAATCGCGCTATGGTTGTGTTCTACGAAGAAGTATATAAGGCTGCTTTATTGTAAAATAAATTTGTCTCGCTCTGAGGTACAGTAGTTTCATTTTAGTATCACTGGGCTGTTTGGCACCTAGTACCGTTAATGTACATGGTCCTTACGAGTCGAAGGGCATTTTTGAAGAACACAAAAAGTATAAGTGATTACGCTAGTAGATACAAGGTGGCGCTAGTGGTGTGCACATTGGAATCTGGGAGTTGCGGATATTGTTGCTGATGAAGTACTGATGAATCGAGTGCGTGAGTAGTGATAAATATCAAACAGAGGACTATCTACTGTGAGTACAATTTGAAGTGTTTTAAATAGTGCTAAGTTACGGAACTTTGAGAAAATTAAGTTAATGCATGGACTTAGAAAAATTTGAGTGATTGTCATTTGAGACTTAGAATAGTTTGGATAAAAACGACGGAACGGGGAATCTATGTCCGATTTCTGAACGGTGTACAAGTAATTAAAACACTTAGAAAATTTACTCTTGTTGACTCTTTGAAAAAATATCACAAGACATCTTTAGTACTTAGAACAAATACAACATGGATAAGGAATTAAGAAAGTTAAAAGATATTAAAGGACAGATTGAGAAAGGCTTCATTAACTTTAAAAAATCACCAAAAGAACGTATTTCGTATAATTACGTAGATACACGACTGGAGTTATTAGAGAATCAATTGAAGAATTTTACTGCCAAATACGAAGTCATAGTAGGCGAGTGTGAGGGTAAAGAGTTGTTCGAGTATTTTCAGGAGGATATCAATGAAAAAGTTTATGAAATTTATTTAAGTTATAAAGTAGAACTTAAGAATGCATTGTCTCAGTTAAAGTCTCATAGTTCCAATACAGAAAATTGTAATGTTGCACCTGACAATGTAAGACTACCAAAAATAATCTTACCTACTTTTAGTGGGAAATATACTGAATGGTCGTCATTTCGGGATTTGTTTATTTCATTAGTTAATAATAATAAAAATCTAGATGACGTACAACGTCTTCATTATTTAAAAACACAGTTGTCAGGTGAAGCAGAACAGTTAATCAAACACATTCCTATAACTGATAGTAATTACAAAAAGTGCTGGGAAATGTTAGAACATAGGTTTAATAATAAGAAATTCATGTCAACTTGTATTTTAAAAAGATTGTTCAGTCAACGTAACATTGTGAACGAATCGTCCAGTGCTTTAAAAAACCTGCTCGATGTAACTAGCGATTGTTTACATGAGCTAACCAATCTTGGAATTGATGTTAGTTCATGGGATATAGTTGTTATTTATATCATAAGTTTGAAGTTGGACGTAGAGTCAAGGAAGCAGTGGGAATTGTATGTTAGTCAATCCTCCGACGATCTGCCATCTTTTAAGCAATTTCGCGAGTTTATTGAGACGCGTTTCCGAGCTCTTGAATTCATTGAACCGAACAATAAATCGAAAGTTATTCCCTCTTCAACATCTCACGCTAAAGTATTGCATGGCATTATTGAAGTTTCATGTCCGCATTGCTCAGAGAAGCACAAATTATCTAACTGCAAAAAGTTTAGTAAAGCAAATAGTGACGAGCGCCGTGCTATTGCAAAATCATTAGGAGTATGTTTTAATTGTTTAGCAAGCCATCACACTTCAAAGGTATGTAGGCTTCTTTCCAAATGCCGAATTTGCCAGCGAAAGCACCATACGTTGCTACACCCGAAAAACCCCAGTGGCACTAGTGCGGTGGTTACCCCCATAGAGGCTACCACCTCACATGAAAATAATTCCGAGACCCCACCATGTGGTATAAGTGCAAATATATCAACTCATTTTGTGAATGAACGAGCGCAGGGTCAAATCCTGTTAGCCACAGCTCTAATAAAAGCTGAATCACAAGATGGGTCTTCTCAAGTTTTGAAAGCGTTGTTGGATCAAGGATCTCAAGCATCCTTTATCACAGAGGCAGCCGCGCAATTACTTAGGTTGAAAAAAGTAGTATCTAAAACTACGATTGCTGGGATAGGAGGTCGTCATGGCGATATTGTCTCTAGACATATTGTTAAAGTTAATGTGCAATCGTTGCATGACCCTTCTTTCACCTTAAAAGTAACTGCGCATGTGTTAAGCTCACTGACCTCAGTTATGCCAGATACAAAATTTGAAATTCAAGATTGGCCAGAAATTCACAGTATGGATTTAGCGGACCCAACTTTCAACATACCTAGCAAAATTGACATTTTGCTGGGGGCGGAATCGTACTGTCGTATAATAAAGGCTGGTTTAATCAAGAGTCCTATAGGCTCTGCGGTGGCACAAGACACCCATTTAGGATGGGTTGTATCAGGCCAGATAAGTAAATCAAAAAATTCTCTGGATTCCCATAACACTGTTATCGCTATGCATACTCAAATTGAAGAGAACGAAATGTTAAAACGTTTATGGGAACTTGATTCAGAACCTGATTTAACTAAAAGCCTTCTCACGCCTGAAGAGCAGGCGTGTGAGGACTTTTATGCAACTACCACAAAAAGAGAAGAAGACGGTCGATATGTAGTCAAACTGCCTTTTCGTTCTGAAGATCCGCTTTGTAAATATGGTCATTCTAAAAATATTGCTGTTAAAAGGTTGCTAGGACTAGAAAGGAAGTTGGCTGGGAATAGTCAATTAAAACAACAGTATTCTGATGTGATAAATGAATATTTATTGCTTGGTCATTTAGAGAGAATAATTGACGATACAGACCGAAATAAAAGCGATGCTGTTTATTTACCACACCACGCAGTGGTGAGACAAGATAAGCTGACCACTAAAGTTCGAGTGGTGTATGATGCGTCATGTAAGGGAACTAATGGAGTTTCCTTAAATGACACCTTGATGGTAGGACCCACTCTCCAGGCAGATTTGCGACACATTGTCATGAGATGGCGGCAGCATCCGATCTGTCTAGCGGCAGATATTGTAAAAATGTACCGCCAAATTAAAGTTGCGCGGCCAGATACTGACTACCAAAGGATTGTCTGGAGAGAAGATCCTAGCAAGGAAATTGAGGATTTTCGGCTTCTGACTGTGACCTTTGGCACATCATGCGCACCTTACCTAGCAGTCAAATCATTGCATCAAGTTGCTTGCGATGAAGGTAAAGATTATCCATTGGCTGCTGAGCGGGTAAGGACAGACTTCTATATGGATGACCTGATGACTGGCTGCCAATCTGAAACAGAAGTAGTAAGAATTTATAGAGAAATGAACAATTTATTAGAGAAAGGAGGCTTTCGGCTACAGAAGTGGACAAGTAATAGGATGTACTTACTGGAGGAGTTAGAAGGAAATTCAGGTAAGGATTTGGAAATAAAAATAGACAAAATAACTAAGATTTTAGGACTTACCTGGAACAGGAACACTGATGAATTTGATTACTCAGTAAAAATGTTACCGCTAGCAGCACCTGAAACAAAACGTACCGTGATTTCAGAAATATCAAGACTTTACGATCCGTTGGGATGGATAGCACCGTGTATCATAACATCGAAGTGTTTTATACAAAAATTATGGATAGCTGGTATAGGCTGGGATGATGAGTTACCACCAGAACTTCTACAAGAATGGAGGTGTTACAGAGCAGAGCTGGAAAAGCTAGTTGACTTCCACATTCCTAGATGGATAGGCAAAGGGGAAGGAAATGCTTTCATAGAGCTGCACGGATTTAGCGATGCATCGAATATAGCATATGCAGCTGTAGTGTATTGTCGAATTGTTGATAATGATGGTAAAATACACTCACACCTTTTAACAGCCAAAACAAAGGTAGCTCCGATAAAGCAATTATCTATTCCCCGCTTAGAATTGTGTGGCTCTGTCTTAGTGGCAAAAACTATTAACTGAGGTGTCGGAAGTCATGAATATTCCAAAGGCAAATATACACGCTTGGACCGATTCTTCTGTTGTCTTAGCCTGGTTAAGCGATCATCCAAGTCGTTGGAAAACCTATGTAGCTAATCGCACGTCAGTGATTCTTAGTTTATTGGATACTACTCAATGGGCTCATGTGCAGTCCAAAGATAACCCGGCAGATATCGCGTCTCGTGGAGCATCTTCAGCTATGCTTCTTAATAGTGATCTTTGGAAGCAAGGGCCAAGTTGGTTAAGGAGCGACCCAATACAATATACAAGACCTCCTGGAATACGTACCCGCGAGGAGATGAGATGTAAGGTACATACAGTCAATCTGGGATTGGATTATGATAATAACTGGATATCGAGGTTTTCATCATTAAAAAAGCTTATTAGAATAACGGCGTATTGCAGAAGGTTTTTACAAACAATAAACCGACGCAAACCTAATGTTAAAATACCACTTTACCTTTCAGTTACAGAGATTCGTGAAAGCTTAGATCTATGCATTAGACAAAGTCAGCATCAATGGTTCCATGCTGAAATAGTAGCCCTGGAAAATAAAATGCCGTTGAATAAGAAAAGTCCATTATATAATTTAAATATTTTTCTAGATGACAGTAAAATATTGCGCGTAGGAAGTAGACTTCGATATTCTTCTCTTCATACTAATACGAAGCACCCAATTGTTATTTCTCATGACTCAGGATTAGCAAAATTAATAGTAGCTGACGCACATGAGAGCACCTTTCATGGAGGACAACAACTGATGCTTAATTTTATACGTACCAAGTATTGGATCAACCGGTTGAAAAATATGGTTCGAGCTCATATACGTAGCTGTGTTCCCTGTATACGGTATGCTGCTACCACGAAAAATCAGATGATGGGCGACCTTCCACCTTGCAGAGTGACCCCAAGCAAACCGTTTCTAAGCTCTGGTGTCGACTATGCAGGGCCTATTAATATGAGAGTCTCGAAAGGTCGCGGACATCGATCTTTTAAGGGATATATCTGCTTGTTTGTGTGTATGGCTACGCGCGCTGTACACATCGAAGCCGTCTCGGATTTAACGACGGATGGTTTTTTGGCAGCATTTAAGCGGTTCGTCTCCAGACGTGGTCATTGCCGTCACATCTGGAGCGATAATGGTACAAATTTTGTGGGCGCTGCCAAAGAACTACAGGCACTTTTTGCACGAGAAAGCTCAATGTTTAAAGATATTGCAGCAGCTCTTGCTAATTCCCAGACAGATTGGCACTTTATTCCTCCCCACGCTCCAAACTTTGGTGGACTGTGGGAAGCAGGGATCAAAAGTGTAAAACACCATCTGAGGCGTGTTGTAGGCAACTCCACGCTGACATTTGAGGAGATGTCCACCCTACTATCTCAAATTGAAGCGTGTCTAAATTCTAGGCCTCTGTCTCAAGGAAGTAATGACTCCGAAGACCCAGCACCTTTGACTCCCGGTCACTTCTTAGTGGGTCAAGCGTTGATTGTCCCACCGGACTGTAATTTTGAGAGTGCTCCAATGAGCACATTACGGCGCTGGCAGTTGGTACAACGTATGGTGCAACACTTTTGGCGGAGATGGAAACAAGAATATTTAACACAATTCTTCCAAAGACAGAAGTGGGCTGCTCGAATTCCGGAATTTAAAGAAGGTAATATAGTTTTAATAAAAGAAGATAACTTACCTCCAGCCAAATGGTTGTACGGTAAAATAATACAACTGCATCCGGGGAAAGACAATTTGACGCGTGTTGTTTCTATTCGTTGCAAGGATACCACGATCAAACGTCCAACTTCAAAGTTATGCTTGCTTCCCGTTGAGGCTTAAATTATTCATTGTTTAGTGTTGCCGTATTGGCTTATGTTTATTTAGATTTTAATTTAATACAGAAAATGGTTTATGATTTGTTTTGTTTGCTATTCAGTTTCAGTTTGTTTTGTTTAAAACTATTGGTGAATTTATTTAGTTACACTTTTTCTGTTATATTTTTTAAAGGCTTTATTAAGTTTAATTTAACCTTTAAGTAGGATACTATTTGTTTTGCTTGTTGTCTAGACTTAAGATAGATAGGACTTACTTAATCTTTGTTACTATTTAGATTTTGTTATAAATTAGATTTTATTTTATACTTTGTTTAAGGCCATAGATTATACTGTCGTAAGAAATACTCCGTAAATACACCGTCCCCTGTTTAATGATTTTAATTACATATACAGTCCATTGCTTTGTTGTTTTATATTAGTTGAATTTTGATCAGGGTGGGCGGTACTAAAGGAATAATAATCCCTTTGGTGGGCGGGATGTTCAGAATGTGTTCGAAAATAAAGTTTAAATCAATATTATTAATAATTGTTTACACTTCCACTCGATAGATGGCGTTGTATTTATCTTATTCGTTATCTTAGTAGTCTGAATCGCGCTATGGTTGTGTTCTACGAAGAAGTATATAAGGCTGCTTTATTGTAAAATAAATTTGTCTCGCTCTGAGGTACAGTAGTTTCATTTTAGTATCACTGGGCTGTTTGGCACCTAGTACCGTTAATGTACACGTATTATATTGTAATTTTGTATTATTTTCTTTGCTTTAAATAACTTTAATCTTGTAACTATCCTATATTAGTATTATATAGTTTTTTTTTTTAAAAAAGAAGTTTTTCACCTAACTTAATCATAGAGTATGCATATGGGAAGAAGCGGGCCATTTCTAACACAAGTATCCTCGGATTACTTACTGGGAAGACTCGAATACAAAATGCAAGGATGATTAAGAAATAAAAACTATTTTTATTTTATTATTATTATTATTATTATGGGTTTGCAACTTGTACAGATAATGTGTTCTGTCACTGTGATATTTTAGAAAAATCTATCATTAACAATTTAAGTTTAGATCGCTATGGTAAAAAAATCCTTAATTGATAATAGCATTCAAAAGTCAGAAAAGATCTTCTGCAGACCTATGACACTTAATAAAATGAATTTCTTTAAGAGTAATGTTGCTCAAAAAGTATTAAATATAGATTTAACAGATGAAAACCCAGATAACGTATATTCAAAGTTATTTAATTTAATTTTGAATGAATTAAATAATATTTCTAAAACAAAAACAATTTTTAAATATTTAAAACAGAAATTTAGTGACGGGGTAACGTTGGAATATATAAGAGTAGGGAAACATTATATGTATTGTATAGTATGAAACAATGGAATTATGATCCAGTGATCCTTAGTAAAGTAAGAAATTTTTCTGTTTTTTTTTAAAAGTATGTTTCCACGTGAAATCAATATTTGTAAGAAATAAAATCATAAATTCTGATAATAAAATTAAAGCAAACCGGGACATAATTGCTGACATTACAGGAAAATCTAAAGCTCCTAAAGAACTCATTAGCTTAAATATTTATAACATTAGCATACCTCCGGTTCGTAAATTGGCAGATAGTTTAGAATTTTTTCTCGGAAATACCTTTAACCGTAACTCGATCATTAAAATTATATCTATCAGGGGCAATTAAAGTAATAAAATCCAGTGTTACACTAAATAATAATAATTTCCTCGCATTGAAACTTGTTTCATCAGATGACATTGTGAAAATATTTAAAACCTTTAATTCAAAAAAGACCGCCGAGCTATGGAGCATGTCAGTAATTGCTAAGTCATATTATAATAAATATTGCTCCTTATTTAACTTCTATTTTTAATAAATGTGTAGATAACTGTACATTCACCGATTTAATGAAACATTGTAAAGTAATACCTTTGTTTAAAAGTGGTGATAGTTTGAACCTAGAAATTAAAGGATTATTTCGATACTACCAGCCATGAACGAATAAACCACTGGACGAGACATAAAATACAAATGTATGAAAACTCGTTCAACCAAAAGACGCATAACGCACACAAAGATTTTATTACATTATTATACACACAGGTACACAATACAATATTTCTAGTGCTTGAACGTAATCGATAAAATACATATATCGATGAACCAATTAATGACATTTTAGACATTGGTTAGCATAGTCATCATATTTTACATCTTTTAATTTAAAATATCTGTATTTATTATAATAAATTAAAATAAATGAATTAAAGAGGCAATAATAATGTGTCAAATAATAATTATTTTTTAATTTGATTTATATAAATACGATGGCATTGATGGCAGCATTCTGTTGGCCTATAATAATGTTAATGAACAAATGAATATCGGGTGTATATTCCATTAATATATAATAAAAAAATATTTTTTAAAGATTAAAAAAATATTAAGCTAATTTAATTAAATAAAGTGATTTTGTTGATTCTGTTATTGAATTATTTTAATTGGCAATTGATTGTCTCGGGTAGCTTATAAAATGTGACACTGTCCTAATATAGCTCAGTTCTTAATAAACATTTGTGAAATTAGGAAAAAGAAAAAGTGATTGCAAATTGTGAAAAAGTGAGTGTTGGATCGTGAAAGTAAATAATTAGTGCAAGTGGTAAAGTGTGTTTATTACAAATCGCCAACCCAGAAGTTTAGTGCTAAAACATTATTGTTTGATTTTGTGTAATTTATGTGTTGAAATAAAATGATCTTTATTATTATTACAATGGAATAATATTCCAAAGTATATAAATGTGGTATAAAATAAAAAAAAAAATTAAGTACACATACTAATTATAATTTTTGCATTTATATTTTTATGTGACTTAGAAAATATTTTTATAAATTTATTGTCATCAGATTGTAGGATACTGTGATAAAAGTATTTTATGTTATTGTACTGTACAAATAACACAATTCGTTCAGTTATTTCGTCAAATATCGATATATTTTTCGACATTGTCAAGCACTAGTCGATGTCAAATGGACTCACTCGACAGTTTAGTCATTTGTTCTGAATGGTATAATCCAGGGATTTTATGATGGTTGTCAGATGTCAACAATACATAGAAATATCGACTATATTTAACATAGTTGGATAATATGACATTTTATTTTACAATTTTATTAAATTGTGTCATAAATAACAATAAATGTAATAAAATAATGTATTTACAAGTGAAAAGAAACAGTGCTGCTTCCGCCGCTACAGTTTTTACACCATTTAACAGAACATTTAGTCATTTTTGGCAGATTGTTTGTTGACAAGTAAATGCTTGAGACTGACGCAAAAAACAAACGACAAAGGCTGAAATTTCCTGGCTACTAATAAGACAGATAAAGGTACGTCCGCTTATATGTCTGGTCCAGTGACTTATTCGTTCATGCTACCAGCATTAAGCAAAATATTTCAAAAATTAATTTTTTACACAGTGAACAGTATGGCTTCACCAAAGGTAAATCTACAACTGATGCGGGTGCTGCGCTTCTTAGCCATATTTACAATGCACGGGAGAAATCACAGAATACTATTGTTGTATTATGTCTAAATCTTTTGATTGTGTAGATCATCAAACACTTTTGCTTAAACTAAATCTTTATGGGATTCGGGGCGCTGCGCTTGATCTTGTTGCTTCGTACCTCAATCAGAGAATCCATAGGGTTGATATTATTTATATAATTTAAAATCTTCTGGACCTCTTTTAAAAATGGGTGTTCCACAAAGATCTATTCTTGGCCCCTTTTTATTCTTAATATATATTAAAGATTTACCTTTCTGTATATTGTGCTCTATGCTGATGATACCTTCTTAATTTTTAAAGTTGAGCATAGTAAATCTAATTATGACGAAGTAAACAGTGCATTGTTGCATACTTCGCTGGTTTGAATTAAATAACCTAGTATTAAATTCTAAAAAATCAAAATGCAACTTAAAAAACCAAAATTTTAGTCTGATTACGAATAATGAACTGTACTAATGAAGGATATAACTGAATCAGTACTATTTTTAGGTATACCACTATATTCAAAACTCCAGTGGAACTCCCACTCTCAACACTTGCAAGTAAACTCAGCTCCGCCACCTATACAGTTAGAAAAGAAAAAAATCTAACCGATATCAACACTGTCCGCCTTATATATTTTAGTTATTTTCATAGTATTTTATTTTACGGAATATTTCTTTGGGGCAGTGCCGCGGAAATTAATTCGATATTTATTCTTCAAAAAAGAGCAGTACGGGCTATTTACTATGTAAGAGCTCGTGATTCCGTGCGAGATGTTTTCAAAGAAATTGGTATTCTTACGGTGCGTCACAATATATACTGTGTAATATATCACTTGTTCGCAAAAATTTAAATAATTATGTAAATCAGAGATAGACGCACAATAAAGTCTAGGAATAGAAATAAGCTTGTTACTCCCAGATTTCGACTCCAAAAGGTGAATAAATCCTTCATGGACCTGTGGATACGCATATATAATAAGATTCCATAAAATATCAAAAATTAAAAGATAAAATTAAAAATATTTTACTAAGCAAAGCGTATTATTACACTGCCCAAGAGTTTCTTGTTAATGGAAACATGTGGAAATGAGAAATATTGACTTATTACGGGTTACCTACATTGTTATATTGATAAAATAAATGTAACTTCGATATTTAAAAAAGCAACTATTGAGTTTTTTGCCGGCTCTTCTCAGCAGAACTGCTTTCTGAGCCTGACGCTTACATTAAATTGACAATTCAAAAGCACTTGTAATAAGCCTAATTGAATAGAGTTTATTTCATTTCAGAGACAATTTACCTTATCTCAAAGTAATGTGAATTAATTTGACACTAATTTGTAATTTTCAGACGGCTGGCGCATTTTTCTCATATTTGGTAATTTTATATTAAATGACGAAGTGGTCATGAGAATTCTACTCAAAGATATGATTAATAAAAATTGAAATAGTTCATTATAATACTAAGTGGTCACTTTGTTCTTTTATTCTACTACGCACGAGAAAATATTCTTTACTTTTATTATATATTTTGTTTAGTTTAGTAATAAAGTAACTTAGAGAATGCATGTTGTTTTATTATATTTTTGTACTCAAAACCAGGGTCTTGAAAGAGAAGGCAATAATAGTTTCCTATTGAAAAAAGGGAAAAATGCGGCTATAATGTTAATGTATGTTTCGTTAACATCAGATCGACATATATGTCACATAATATTATTATGTATAAGATGTGGGCAATAGCATTTTATGTACATATAATACAGTGACACAATAGTTACAACCTTTTATACATATAATAGCAGAACCTGCGACTTCACTCGCGCTAAAACTACAAAAAAATCTAAAAAGGTAGGTTTCATACAAACTTTTATTCCGTATTTTACCCTCTTATGGGATGAATTTCGAAAAATGCTAAAACATGTATTTATTTAATTATATTGAATAGCATTAATACCAAATTTCAAGTAATTCTGACGATAAATATTTTTTTTGGTTGTATTATAACGTGTTTTCTCCTGGAAAGGAGATGATCTTCCGCGATAAAAAGTAGCCTATGTCACTCTCCAGCCCTCAAACTATTTCAACACAAAAAAAAACCACGCCAATCCATCACTCTGCTTAGACGTGAAAGAAGAACAAAAAAACAAACACACTTTCACAATTATAATATTAGTATGGATGTTAAATTCGGAACGGAATTTGTATTTGCTCTAAATAAATCATAAGAACAATTATAATATAATTATAGTCATAGTTAATGATGCAGCTAACGACCCATTTACTTTGTAAAAAAGGCTGATTAATTGTTAGTACATGTCTTTGAACTCATACAAAATAATCGTAAAAACCTTATTTTTTAGAAATATTCAGTCCTGATTTAAAAAAAATTAAAGATTTTTTTATTGCATATTAGCAATGCTAGTAAAACGTAAAATGTTATACCGGAGTTAGACTGAAAGCATGTCTGCCAGCATTTTTAAAATTTAAATCAATTCATTCTTCATCGATTGATATTATTCTTATTATATTGGCAAATAAAATATAAATTTCATGTGATTCTAGATAGCATTAACTATATATCTATATAACTATAGCATTATCATAATTTGGGCTCTAAAATGTTGAAGATATTTTAGATTATTTATAGATTATATATGTTGATGATAGAGCCGTGTCATCAGACTTGGATGCAGGTAAAAAATGGATACCTTTTACTGCGTACTGGTTTTAAAGTAGTAATGTACAAATGATAATAAATACCAAAATGACTTTAATAAAAGGTACTTTATCAAAACGAAAACAGTGTTTAATTTTATCGATGAAAATAGATGATTCGAGTTTTAATCAGCCGCCTGATATGTGTAACAACTGATGAAAGCACGAAAGAAGTATTGTATTCTTTTTCTTATAGTGTTTAGTGTAACACTAAATATACCTACATTTTAACCTGTTGATATGTGCCAACGAGTTTCGGGCTGAGTAGTTGTTGATATGTGCACTTTTATGATACAACTTTTATTACACACACACACACACGCACGCACGCACGCACGCACGCACGCACGCACGCACGCACGCACGCACGCACGCACGCACGCACGCACGCACGCACGCACGCACGCACGCACGCACGCACGCACGCACGCACGCACACGCACACGCACACGCACACGCACGCACGCACGCACACGCACACGCGTACGCGCACGCGCACGCTCACGCGCACGCGCACGCGCACGCGCACTCGCACGCACACGCACACGCACACGCACACGCACACGCACACGCACACGCACACACACACACAGTAGGTTATGAATGTAACGTCTATGTAACTTAATAAGTAAAGCTTTACAAAGATACATAGGATGAACCACTCGTATGTCTATATTTGAATGTTATCAGTGCATTTAAATGAAAACAGTAATTAAAAGACAATAAAATTAGTTTGCAAAAATAGACTTATCTCTAGAAGATACATATAGTTCTTTCCCAGCCAACCTATGGTAGTGAGAAATATAGTTTTTGGGCCACTCTACTGTACATTAGTAAAGTATATAAAGTACTTGCCAAAACTACTCTCTTATTTTATAAAAGAAATCGACTTTCAGCACGTAGCGATACAGAATCTTTATCATAAACTAGCGGTTCACCCTCACTTCGCTCGAGTTCGTCGCTAGGTACGTTTTAAACAGATATAAATAGTTATTAGTGATTAAAAAGGAGGAGGTTCTCAATTCGACTGTATGTTTTTTTTTTTTATGTTTGTTACCTCAGTTACCTCATTTATTAACCGATTTGGACAATTTTTGTTTTATTTGAAAGGGTATACTTCCAGATTGGTCCCATTTAAATTTCAAAAAAAAAATACCACCCCTAAGGGTGGAAAAACAACTAACGATGAATTTAACCTACTTCTAATTGTCATATTGACTTGAAACTTTGCAAGTATTTCTATTTTCGTTGATAGTACAGTGGTTCGGTGTTGTTGACCTGATCTGATGGCAAGGCCAGAAGGTGGATAGGTGGAACTCTTCAACGGCTAATAGTAGATACTTTGAGTTTGGGCTTATTTTGTTTGATTTGACAAGCCTAACACGTTAGAATCCTTACTTTGCTACTACTGTCTACACTAAAAAGGGAAAAATAAAAACTTTTTAACAAAAAAATAAAAACCGACTTCAAAAAAAAAACACTAAAAAGTAAAAAATAACTGATTGGTAGTTTTCATTTACTATACATACCTAATCAAATATTTTCGAAGTCGGTTTTAGACGATAATTAGCTGATAATTCTTTGACATTAAGTCAAAGAGTTAGAAGATTCACGAAAATCTTTATCCAATTTTCTGCTAAACTGGAAAATGGGTAACAGCTACACAAATATTGAAATAAAATATTCCAAAGCAATTTTTTGGAGTTTCCTATCGATCTTCTATTTTATTGGTGCCACCTTCGTTTTTCTGTCTTTATAGAACTATCCCAAACAAAGTAAGTAGGTGATTTAGGTTTTTGATTTTATCCATCGCAGATTTCTCTTCCTACATTTATGTTTTTTATTACCTGCGCTTAAACATGTGTAATCTAAATTTACTAATTTTTTCAGTGTCTTTTCTGTTACTGTATGTATACTACTTTAATTCGCGGTCCTTCATAGTGCTTTTGCAGTTGCAATTTGTGCTCCTTGTGTACTTGGTGAATGAAACAGTGCATGTTCTACAAGAGCAATTACAATCAGTCATTTTGAAAACGGAAATAAATAGTACGTTTTAGATGTATATTATATTCTATGACCACACTGAACTAAAATGGCTACTTACATGGGTTTTGCATAAACAAAAAAGTGTAGTACTTCTTTATCTTTTATTTTGAATTTGTAACAAAAATACAAATATAATGACATTACTATATTTCAGGATCACTTGGCAATAAAAATGAAAACTCTGTACATATAGCAATACGGAATTTTCATTACATCTATAAATCACTATGTCAACTAGTTACAAAAATAGACGAAGACGAGGGAACTATTAATTTTTTTATATTAATTTTTAAAATAGTTGATATCATGCACACTATTCATATCTTAGTAAAAGAACCAGGTTAGAATGAAATTTTTTTGTAAGTATTATGTATTTTATTGAATCCAAAGTTCGAAACCAGACCTTATGCTGAAAAACTTAATTTTTGTCTCTCTTGACTAAGTTAAAATTAGCTGCAAAAGTAAAATTATCATGAACTACTAAAGAGAAATATACCGGATTAGCAGATCAGTTATAAGGCATTGTTATCTATTAATTGAAAGAGCCAATCCCAATGTGGTTATTATTTCCAAATCTTACAAGAAAAGGCAACTTTTAAGTTATTGCATTTTACATAAATTGGTGTCAAGCCAGCAAAAATCATAGAATGATGCTCTATTTAAAATAATTGTAATTGATAACTTTTAACACAGGGCTTAGTCTTTTAGTCTGCGACAGAATTCTGTGGTTAGTATGGACTATTTATATAGGAGCTACCCTTATCTTAATGATAGAGCCGTGCCATCAGACAGTTAATAAGGTAATAAATGATATCATGCTGATTGAATTATGACGAGCTGATTTTAATTTTACTATTTCCGCAAATGTAACAAAATAAACTTAATAAATACTAGTTTCTTCAAAAACACGAATTGCGTCCTCAGTTTTTTTTTCTCACTGTCACTTGCGTCCCTAGTTTTTTAATTTGTGTTTTGTCAAATTTTATTACTATTAATAGCCTATGTGTTACACCAGATCATAGTTTATCTGTATTCTAATTTTCATTCAAATCCATCTAACGTTTTAGCATGAGAGTAGTTAACAAACATATATATTTAAATAATAAATACACATTATTTTTTCGAACACACATCGTCGAATTATAGTGGTGTAATTTGATAGACACAGTTTCAGATGATTCGAGTTTTAGTCAGTCACCTAATATGTCTATCAACTAAAGGAGACGTGAGAGAAGAATTATATTGTTTTTCTTATCTGCTAATGCAAAATGCGTCTAAATTTTGTCCTTTAGGCATTTTTAGTTTCAGAAGACAACTTTTACTTGCGGTAAGTTATACGACGGCTTGACATCTTACATAAGTAAAATAAAGAGTTTAATTTTAAATATGATAATAATTATTTCTATTTTTTAGACGACTGGCACATTAATTTCATATTTAGTAGTAGTAATTTAAATGAAAGTTTATAATCGAAGTGGAAAATGAAGTAAGCTATTACGTTACCAGAACTTTCTACTCTATATCCCTTCAGGAGGTGAAAGTGGGGATGAAAGTTTGTACTGGGAAGCAAGCTAGGGATGAACCTGAGCAAAGCGAGGTTGAGTCGCTAGTTAAAAATATATGTGTAATATTCAATAAGTGTAACCGAAATATCAACTATATGTTAGTATTTTTTTCTAAAGTAGTAGTTTCTAAAGTCAAGATCTTCTTAAAGTCCAAATAAAAAGAAAAAAATCATGAACAACTTCGGTAACTAGAGTTCGCCGAGTGATCGAACTTCGACCATGATTATTATAGATTTTTTTCATTTATAAAACTAATGCTCGTCAATAGCTATTAAACTAAAACAAAAAAATAAACAGATAAGGCTATTTCCTATGATGCGTCTTTAACACTAAAAAGAAGGAAAGAAAACATAATACAAATACCTCAAAGAAGGACAATGTTTGTGTCAATGCAATTCAATAAACGATCTACACAGTTATATAATAAAATTAACAGAATCATTTATTTTACCCCTACAGTTATAATACGCGCCACGAAAGATGAGACTTGACGAGCGTCAGTAGTGAGGATCCTGCGCAGGTACAATCGTGGACGAAATAGTTATCTATAATTTATTTCAATATTTATTTAAGGGTTTTTCAATATCATTCGAAATAAGGTGTATAGCAATGTTATATTAAAATTATATATAAAAAATATTTACTACGAAATGATACGCATAGTACGCAATGGTACGCATTTGTACCTGCTTCAAATTTTGTACACATTTCTTTGCTTTTTTTAACATATTTAAGATCCCTTCTCACCTCATACCCCGTACTGCTAAAGAGATCTTTAAATCGTCTTATGCGCAAGTTAAATCACGTGGTATGTCAAGTGTTAAACGCCTTCTTCGTAGAAACTTGTAGTCTCAGACTGCACAATACTTATTTTTAAGCTCTATACTCTTTGCTTTATTACTTTTATAGATTAGAATTGTAATTTAAAGACTTTTTATATTATAACTATTATTTATTTGTTAACACACATTATTTTCTTTGTATCCAGGCAACGGATGGCAATTGTTTCCCGACGCTTATTATCTTCAATTTCGGGTCAAAATAATATCTATATTCTTAATAAAATAATTATTTAATACTGAGCGGAAAGAGTCATTTAAGATACCAAAATATTCATAATATATATAGTTTCGTGTTCTATTATATATAATATTTACACTGCCTGCCTTAACTGCCTCGGTGGTGTAGTGGCTAGCATGTACGGCTGCACACCCGGAGGTCCTGGGTTCAAGTCCCGGGTCGGGCCAAGTTTAGTTATTGAGTCTTTCTGTATAGTAAGTCTCAGTAACAACCCGGAGTTGGGAAGCTGGCGGTGTTTCACCCCCGTGCCTCGGAGAGCACGTAAAGCCGTCGGTCCTGCGCCTTAACTCTCACTGGTCGTGTCGAGCAGTCGTCCCACCGGAGTATGAGAGTGACAGGAATAGAGAGTGCACTTGTGTCTGCGCGTACACTTGAGCACTATAATATCTCCTGCGCAGTTGGCTAGTCTCAATGAGATTGGCCGCCGTAGCCGGAATCGGCTAGGAGAACATCATCATATTTACACATATCCGCTCTATTAAATACTAAAAATATCTAAAGTAGGTAACACCAGTCTCATCTTTCGTGGCGCGTACTGTAGGTACTATAAATGCAAGAAGACATTAATAGATTGGATAAAAACCCTTATTTACCATGATACTGAAACACTGTTACAACATATTCATTAAACACTCACTCACGCATACTCCCATACACATGCACGCAGGCACGCACGACGCACGTAGGCACGCACGCACGAACACACACAACCACGTACATTTGGTTATGAAAGGATGGGGTCTCCTAGAACAGGTAAAAATTACTTGCTTAAAAGGGGACCTCAACCACAAACTTTGTCAATACTATATAATCTCTTTAAGCAAATAAAATATTTTTATTTATTATTGGAACGAAGCGGAAAACCTTATGGGACGATGCGGAGGGGTAGCCTAGCCGGCAAAAAACGTCCGTATCGAAAATACGTAAGATTTTTTAAAGTTTTGTATAGGACTAAATGAACCTTAACTTCATAGAAATAACAGTATAGATAATATTATTAAATAATAAATAACGGGAATAT
The DNA here is from genome assembly GCA_951806755.1 of Brenthis hecate. Taxonomy (NCBI): domain Eukaryota; kingdom Metazoa; phylum Arthropoda; class Insecta; order Lepidoptera; family Nymphalidae; genus Brenthis; species Brenthis hecate. The sequence goes on along the minus strand of OX638249.1, from coordinate 9,863,695 downwards.
TGACTTATATTTTGGGCCTTATTAAAGAGACTAAAAGTTCTGTTCAAATAATAAAAATCGAACCTGTACCGAATATGTATTAGCACTTAATAAAAATAATGAACCATAGGGATTAGAAACTTTAAATATTTTACTTTGTTTATTTTTGTTGGCCCTGACATAAGGCAGTTAATGCAAGACGCTAACTTTGAAAAAATCATGAATAAAACCGAAGAGAATGCTTTGCATTAATTTAAAAAGGTAGTGAAACATTTTTTAGGAAACAGAAAAAGCCCAGATCATGAAAATATAGTTTATAATATGCTCAACAATTTCCGTAAACTGGGTTGCAATATGAGTATAAAGTTACACTATTCATTTACAGCATTCGTATATTGATTTTTTTCCTGAGAATCTTGATGCAGTAAGCGAAGAACAAGGTTCCAACAAGATATTAAGGTTATGGAAAGCAGATACCAAGGAAGGTGGGATGCAAATATGATGGCAGACTACTGCTGGATGTTGAAGAGAGATGAACCGGATAGAAAGCATAAGAGAGACAGAAGTTTCGAAGGAAGTAGAAAAAGATACTACTTATAAGTCATTTTAATTTACCTAGTCTCTTTAGCATTATTTTGAGCAATACTGTTGGTTTTTTAGTAATTGACTTTTAAATTCATTAATTTTTGTTTTTTTCATGAAAATTAAAAAAAATCTAAGATATGTGTGTCATCAATAAAAATAAATCTCGATGTGCTAGAAAAAAAACTAAGTTGTATTTATATTTAACTTACTGGAATGGAGTTAAACGCACTCCTGTGTAGTGTGAAGTGCATTGCGTATGCACTGCACTTCTTTTTACACAATTTATTATAATTGTAGATTCGTAACGTAATATAAAAGTAATTATAATTCTTTGAATATAATGCTTTTCACAACAAACAGTAATTGAATATGATAATTTCATTGTTACATACTGATTGCATTTATAAGGGCTTTGTTGTTCATAATTAATTCTACTATTTAAATATTAATATATAGTTAACTGTTGTCTTTAATATATTTAAATAGAAAATATGTATAACGTTTAAAATAGTTTTTTTACCCAATTAGAGTCAGTCGTTCTATTTAACCGTTTACAAAAAGAGAAGGTCCACAATTTTAACAATTCGAGAGTCGCTGTAACTATTTTATCCTCAAAATTCTGAATCTATATATCTATAAATGCCCACTAATTACTTACTCTCGTTCCCCTCGGGTGTATCCCTGGGGTGTATTTTCTATTAAAATTATTATATAAACAGGTAGCGCTATCTTTTGGCAATTCTTTTTACTAACAGTAGCCTGTGTATTATTATCCAGGTCTATTTAACTAAATTTTATCTAAAACTGTCCAGCCGTTCCAGCGTGATGTAACAAACAGACGCACAAACAAACTTTAACATGAATATATTTAAGTGGTAAGCAACCATTTCAATTCTATTTATATTTACATGGTAAATTAAAAATATCGTTATGCATACTAATATTATAAATGTGAAAGTGTGTTTGTTTGTTTGTCCTTCTTTCACGTCGAAACGGAGTGACGGATTGGCTTTTTTTGTGTGGAGATAGTTGGAATACTGGAGAGTGACATAAGCTACTTTTTACCGCAGGAGATTATCTAATTCCCACGGGAAAATACGTTATAAAACAATCCAAAAAATATTTATGATCAGAATTACTTGAAATTTGGTATTGAATTGCTCTTCAATAAAATTAAATAAATACGTGTTTTGACATTTTTTGAGGGTAAAATAGGGTATGAAAGTTTGTAGGAAAGTACCTTTTTAGAGATTTTTTGTAGTTTTAGCGCGAGCGGAGCCGCGGCTTCTGCTAGTATTTTATATTCCCGAATCGAATACTAATTAGTTAGAGTTACATGGCTTATTTACCTTCATTGCGAAGGTTAAATAAATTAAATTTATATACAAAAATTTAAATGAATGCACCCAGTTCCTATAAAACTAATCCACACTCTAAAAATCAGAAGAATTTCTATTGCTATTACTAGTCGTTTACAAAGAATTCTTTTTGGCGTAAAAGGTGTTATATTTTGTAGAGGTATATATTTGATACTAAAATTTAATAACATAACCAAAACTGTATTCTAAGCCTATGTTATAAAATATAACAATAAAAAAATACTTCATTATTGTTTCTAATTAAACTAATAGAGAAGTTAGTTTTTTATAGATAAAAACATTTCGTTCGTATTTCAGACAATGGCACCCAATGATTCAAAAAAAACTTTTCTGGAGCCAGAGGTGGAAAGTGGAAAATCGGGAGATAGGGTCTTCATAACGGGAATGTCAGGTTTATATCCTGAATCCCAGAACGTGAAGGATTTGTCAAATATTTTATATAATAAGGTACGTGAATCAATCATTATCTCATCTCTTTACCAACCGATTTTCCGATTTTTTTTTTCAATTTTTTTATTTAATAGCCATTGACGAGCTTTAGTGTTGTCGATAAAATATATTTTGGAAACAGTTATTTTTAATATAGATAAATAGATAGATAGAAATTCTTTTCTTTTACATAACGTTTCCTAAAATTTTTAATAATGGTTATGGTCGAATTGCGTCCGTATTTTATTTCTTTGCATAATTAAAGTAAAATATTTACTTATTCACTTACACTTACAAATAGTAAAAAGAGTTGTTGTTGTTTTAAAATAAAGTACAATGTGATAAAATATTATTTTGAAACTAATTATAAATCTTAATTGTAGTTTGGATTTTAAATCACAATACAATTTATGTCAATAACCTTTTTGAAGATTTAAATTTAGAACTGGTCACAGAACACTTTAAAGGTAGAGAACTGCGGTACTTTTTAGCTTTTAAAGTACTTTAAGACACACTAAAATCAACTTTCTATGGAAACGTGTTAGAAGTTAAACTTCATTGGTTATTTATATTTAAAATCAGTAAAATTAATAAATTAATAAAATCTTTTAATATTACACTCAGAAAAAAATATAATTCAATCGAATTTCACACTAATAAGAGAAAATAATATTGTATCTCTTTCTATCTAGCTAGATTCTTACAACTATATATCGCATATAGTCTAAGGGACGAACCCGAGCGAAGCGAGGGTGAGCGCTTGCTATAAACATTTTGCATGTTTGAAAACAAACTTGTAAATATAGCAACGGAAATATGAAGAAAGCAACGGAAAGAATCTCATATCTATCATTTTACAGACAATAACAACGGTTAATATGCAAGCGGTTACTATGGCAATCATGACGGTTTATTGTGACGTTTTCTAGTGGCGCGACCTTGAAATTTTACTCTTATGCGCAAAGAAGTTTCACTTCAATATAAAAACTAAAAAAAAATAGAACGACTTAAAAGTAGGCAATAACTAAACGAGGTGTTTCATTTACATTTTTCTAGTCTACTTTTAAGTTTATGTCATTTAAAAAATAGGGATATATGTATAGTCTCGCCATAAATATTGTTACAAAGAAAAAAACATTTTTTCTATTGCACGTAACATTTATTACTATTACAGTGTGTTAGTTTAATACATTAATATAAAACCATTAAAAATATATAAAGCTTATTTGAAGTGGTCTCCATTGGCTGCAATACAGTCCTTTAAATGTTAAGGCCAGTTATCAATAGCACGCAGCACGCACTCTTTCCATGGGAAAATTCTTCACTGCCAATAGTATGGATTGTTTTATGGACTCCAAATTATCAGGGCATTTCGAGCAAGCCATACTCTCTAAAACTGATCATAAATCATAATCCAGCGAATTAATATCGGGACTAGATGACAGCTAGTCTTCAGCTTTGATGAAGTCCGGAACGTGGGTTTCTGACCAAGATTGTATGGATCAAGCTTTATGACCCGGCGCCGAGTCTTGCTGAATGGACCATTCTTGGTTATTGAACATAGTGTTGTTAAGGGGCTTAACTACCTTCTCAAGAATGGTATCTTGATACACTTGTGCCGATGTTTTGATACCTCTTTCACAAAAATATGGCTCAGTTACTCCTTCATTGCTAACACCCCACCAAACCATCACTGAAGTCGCATAATGCCGACGTTGTACTCTGTTGACTAAATGGAAAGCTTCCTTAGAGCTTTGAGCATAAATACTGTCATTTTGTTTGTTAAAATATTGCTCAATTGTAAAAAAAATTTCATCCATAAACAAAATTTTTCTGTGACCTCCCTTTGCGTACCGCTCAAGTAGTTGTTTTGATTTTACCACCCTATTCTTTTTAAATTATCAGTTAAGAATTAATCAGTGCGTCTCTTATAAGCTGCAAGTCCTAAGTCAACTTTTAAAATACGCGACATGGTTTTAGATGCTATCTTCATCTCCCGAGATAAAATGTTTTGTTTTCGGAAAGTATTTCTTCGCATTATTTCACTCACTGCTTTGATCGCCTTTTTTGTACGAACACTACGTGGACGGCCAGATCATTTTCTGCCTCAAACAGAGGAGGTTTCATTGTACCTGTCAATAGCCCAGTACACAAATGTTTGACTCATACTAAGCGTATGGAGAGTTTTAAAAAGTGTATTTGGCTCCATACATACTTTGTGTAATGCAATCACCGCGATTCGGTTCTCTTTATCACCCCACTTCATTTTAATATCAAAAAATATTTTACAATGTATTGGCGCGAAATTGAGAAAACACAATGAACAATCATATAAAAATGACAGATTCCAAATTCAAATGTAATATTTTTAATTGTATCAGTACTTATGGCCAGACTATGTATATTTGTATATAAATAAACATACACTTAATAATAATTGTTGTATATGAAATTGTGTGCGTAGAAAAGCGACAAGAGTATAATAAAGAAAGTAAATAGTGCCAATCCCGCTCTGAATCGCAATGCCAATTTTTTTAGGTGATAAATGAGGCAAAATAGGAAAGCTAACTAAATTATATAATACTCATAATGTTGACTAAGAATAAGTACCTACTCATGTTTTGTTAACCGATAGATCAATCCTGTTAATGCAGAAAGATGTCGTTGGCAATATGATCATCCTGAAGTCGCCAAATACACTGGGAAAGTGCCTGACCTGTCGTCATTTGATGCACAATTCTTTAAAGTCCATTATCGCTTAGGAAACAATATGGACGCAATGGGACGTAAAATTTTAGAACAGGCCTACCAAGCCATTTTTGATGCTGGTAAGTTTAAAAACTGAATGCACGTCGTAAAGTCTATATTTTGTCATGCTTTTTGTTTTAATCTTAATAGATTTTTTGTTTTTAGTTAGAATTTATTTATAGTTGCTCTTAAGGAAAATGGAATTAATAACATGACACTTAATTTCTCATTTTCGTTAAATATTTATTTCACATATTTGTATTGCCTTAATTGAAATAAATTAAGAAAATAATACGTGTATAATTGAAATTGTGCCCGTAATTTGTAGGAATCAGCCCAGTGGAACTATCCGGGAAAAAAGTAGGCGTATATGTTGGCAGTTGCTTTTCTGAAACCGAAAAAGCTTGTTTTTACGTCGCAAGTTCTAGAACAGGCTTTGGTATTGCAGGGTAGGTATAGCTATGAACTCCGACCATTCATTAATTTTGATTAGCAGTTTAAAGCCTTTAGACATTTAAATAATTTAGTTGAATTTACCGATTTATAAATGTTGGTGTATGTAGACTTTTACAAGAGTAAAAGCTTAGCTCGGGTGTCTGTATGTGTAAAACCAGACTACAAATTCGTCTAGCCATTTCATCGTGAAAGAGGAGCATACAAACAGACAATCACACATACTTATAAATATTACTTGTTTGATATTAGCTGTTTAATAGATATATTACAAATGCAAAATTATACTTGTTTCATAACGTGTAACCTTTGAAGGTTACGTATTTGAATTTGGTTGTTTGGATAACGGTGAAACTTTCTTCTGGTATTCCCTTATATGATGTCTTTTAGACAATTAAACACTACTTAATTTACTTTTGTAAATCATCTGTTTCTGTTGGTACGCTATATCTTTTTTAATACTTCATCAAAATAAAATCAAAAAAATAATTTATGGCTACATGATACAGCGCGACAAACCACCGGTTCTTAATATTTATTAAATTGTATTTACTTTAAACAGTAAAGAGTGCAATTTTTATGTATTTTTTTACAGATGCAGTAAAACAATGTTTGCCAATCGAATCTCATACTGGCTGAATGCGAAAGGGCCATCTATGGCTATAGATGAGGCTTGCTGCAGTTCTACTTGTGCACTCGAGCAGGCTTACCTAGCTATTACTCGTGGAGAATGTGATGCCGCAATTGTTGGAGGAGCCAACCTGTGCCTGCATCCACAATCCTCTGTCCACTATGGGAGGTAATAATAAAACGACCATTATAACTTTATTCAAATAGTAAATAAGAACAACTGAAGCAATATTGTATATACTACATATTTATAATTTGCGACAAAAAACGAAAAATAGTTTGATGTCTGTATCTATCTGTGACATTGCAGCTTTTTTTATTCATATACATAATCATATTCTTTGTTTACAATTATTAAGAAAATTACAAATATACTTAATTATACATACGAAACAAATGTACCTACACTTAAATATTACTATACAAGTGACTTAAATGGATGTACATTTCAATCCATTTAGTCGGTATGGTTCTTAGTTGTATTTAATGAAAAACTGATGCCTCTTATCTTTTAGCCTCTTATCCGAATTGGAATGGGAATTTTATACAAATAATTTAATTGTTTAGTGTACATGCTGCTACTAGCTTAAACAGCAGACTGTCCAGCTCTTTAACCATCTTTTCTTCTATTAAGGTATACTACGAGTATGTATAGTTCTCCTGGTGGTCGAAATTTGACCATTATATAATTATTATTAAAAAAATGACAAAAATAGAATAGAATTTACCTATCTCTATATGTTTGAAAAAGAAACTTTACATGTTATATACTATGTATACATACTTTAATAAATGTTTTTCAGAATCATGAAACTAAGTATGGACGGTAAAACAAAATCATTTGATAGTAATCCCGCTGGATGTTCTAAATCGGAGTCAATAAATGTCCTTTTCTTGCAAAAAGCTAAAGATGCACTAAGGTGTGTATCCATGCTTACATAATTGATTATGTTTAAAAAATCAATAAAAAAAATCTTAACACAAAAAATTACCATTTTATCCAATTGATTACGGATAAAAATAATTTAAAAAAACAACTTACCACATATTTCAGAGTTTATGCAGAAGTTGCTTTTATTAAATGTGAGTTTAATCAACTAGAAGAAGATGAAAGTGGTCCAAAATACGGTTTCTACAGAAATCCTAACATTTCGGCTGATTTTATAAAAAAATTCTATCAAGAAGCTGACGTTTCACCAAATATCGTGGAATATGTTGAAGCGGTTGGTTCAGGTAAAATAGTCACATAAGTAGCACATAAATCTGGGTAACATAAAATCAATTTTTAAAGATATATGAATTATAACATATTTAATTATACTTTTTGCAGCTGTTGCTGAAGCTGATAGATCAGAATTAGAATCAATTGATGAAGTTTTTTGCAAAAATAGAAGTGATCCCCTAAAAGTAGGAAGTGTCATGTCTAACATTGGTTATACAGAAGCTGCCTCAGGAATATGTGCCGTTACTAAAGTAAGCTTACGAATAAAAAAATTAAATAAAAGTGTTACTAATTTTTGTTTATTTATTGAGAAATAAATTTAAAATAATAGGTTCTCCTGGCTTATCATACTGGAAAAATCGCAGCGAATTTACATTGTGATTCACCGCGGCAAGATGTTGCAGCACTCCGTGATGGTCGAATGTGCATTGTCACAGATCACATGGACTTCAGCTACTCCTACACAGCTGTAAATGGTCTGTCGGTTACAGGCGTCAACTCACACATCTTACTAAAAGGCCATTATAAGCCAAAGGTATATTATGTCACCTCACTTTTAATTTTGATGAGTCTATCCAAAATACCTTACAGATAGTAACTCTATCTTATTGATTATTAATTTAAGTATTAGATTTTTAATATGCCAATTTAATTGTTAATATGCTAAAAAATTGGCGAATTTTATGTAAATAACATAAAAAATACATGTCATACTTATTCCATTATTTACAAAGAAATTCATCCTATCGTACTCCATATTTCTTTGAATATGCATAAGTTTCTAGGAAAATTAAACTTATCATATAGTAGCTACTTTGCGAGTTTTATTGTGCTCATATGGCATGAAAAGGATGCGGCTTATATCCAATGCAAATGAAGTTGCGGGAATTTGCTGATAATTGGGAAAAAATAACGTCTAATTTATTTTAGTTCTCTTATGTAAACATTTTGAATGTAAAACTCATTAAAACATTGTTTTGACAATTATTGAAGTAATTAAACCATTTAATATTCCGTTTAAGGATTTATCTCGTTACAAAGCTACTATTCCACAATTAGTGGCACTCTCAGGAAGGCAAGAATCATCAGTAGTGAAAATAATTAAAGATTTAAAAACACGTCCTGTTGACCCCGAGGAGCTAGCTTTGCTTCGAAACATTCATAAAAGTAGAATTTTCGGTCACTTGGGTAGAGGATACACGATCCTTGGTAAGATATCATACTATTTAATGACCAGCGTTTTTTTTCAAAAATTGCTTAAAAATATTATATCAACCATTATATCTCTTTATACTTAAGATACAAACGAAGAAGGTAAAACGATTAGTTTATGTGAAAAATCTAACTATTTCGATGATGTCAAGCGACCACTTTGGTTCATGTACAGTGGAATGGGATCACAATGGGCAGGAATGGGAACACAACTTATGCGCATACCAATTTTTGCGGCAGCTATAGAACGGTAAATAAGACATTACATAAAAATTCCTTTAATACAACAAACAAAAATCACAGAAAAAATAATAATTGAATTAATTTGTATGTTACAGTTGTCGTCGAGCTCTTGAACCTAAAGGAATTGATATAGTACATATCATAACTTCCACAGAAAAAACAATATTTGATAATATCTTACACTCCTTTGTTGGAATCGCAGCAATTCAAATAGGGCTTACCGATGTTTTAAGAGAATTGGAGATTTTCCCTGATATGATTATAGGTATTTAGTATTCTGGTATTATATTTCCAGATAAACTTTCTAATATTTAAGATATCACTAATGATGATCTTGAGATCTCTTAGAGTTATTCTGAAATTTATATTATTTTAATTTTTTAACAGGACACAGTGTGGGGGAATTAGGATGTGCATACGCTGATGGTTGTTTTACAGCTGAAGAGATGATTTTATCTGCTTATAATCGTGGTCTAGTATCTTTGCAAACACCATTCATAAGAGGATCAATGGCTGCCGTCGGTGTTGGATACCAACAGGTAAAACAATATTAAAAAACTAAAATTTTTAAAATTAATTTTGAGTTGTTTTTAATAGATTTAACTTACACTAATATTTATTTGTTATAGATAGTTAACATGTGCCCTCCAGAAATAGAAGTAGCATGCCATAACGGTCCTGACTCGAGTACTATCTCCGGACCAGCGACTGTAATGAAAGAATTTGTAGACCAATTAACTTCCAAAGGTATTTTCGCTAAGGAGGTGCCATGCTCAAATATTGCATATCACTCGCGCTATATTGCTGAAGCAGGTAAAGTATGCAAATTATAATAACACATTTATTTACATACATACAAATAAATATGAATTATCTCTTATGCTCTTATTATTAAGGTCCCGGCTTACTCAAATATTTAACTGAAGTCATCAAATCTCCAAAGCCCCGTAGTGAAAAATGGGTATCAACTTCGGTGCCAAAAGAAAGATGGGGAGAAGAAATTGCTAAGTATTCTTCAGCTGAGTATCATACAAATAATTTATTGGTTAGTAATATTCTGTATCAAATTATTTACTTTTCATTAGGATAAAATAAAAAGAGCATGGATTATGAAAAAAAGTATAAATTTCAAAAGAAGTATTTATTGCCTAACATAAAGCTATAAGCTATAACGATTAAGCAAAGGAAGAAGTTTTATATTATTAATATATGAAAAAATGTTCAATGTAGAATTCGGTGCTCTTTGAGGAGACGTCACGGTTAATCCCAGCTAATGCTGTGGTGATCGAAATCGCACCACATGGTTTGTTGCAAGCCATCGTCAAGCGGTCGCTACCTGATTCATGTCGGCACATACCACTCACTAGGCGTGGACACGTTGACAATGCACTATTCTTGCTAGAAGCTATAGGAAAGTTAGTTAAATTAATTTAAACTTTTGTAAAATGTAGATATTTAATGTCGATAACATGTCAGTATTATTAATTAATTAACATATCTTTCACAGACTTTATATGGATGGATTTAATCCTAAAGTAGAAGTTCTGTATCCTAAAATCGAGTATCCTGTTTCGACTGGAACACCAATGTTATCACATTTAGTGGAATGGGCTCATAACGAAAAATGGTAAATATGACTGTTATATAACTGTACTATAACTGTAATACAGATTATTATTTTTTTCTTAAACCTATTATATAATAACTACCGACTCACCCTCGCTTCGCTCGGGTTCGTCCCTGGCTTGCTTCCCGATACAAACTTTCATCCCCATTTTATAATTTTCTACGCAATTTTCTTATTTTTTTTTACGTAAGAACCTTCTACAAAGGGATAAAAAAGACATTTTAAAAAAACATGAATGAAATCGGTAAAGCCGTTCACAAGTTATAACGTGACCAGGAGAAATAGGTGTTAATTTATATATATATATATATATATATATATATATATATATATATATATATATATATATATATATATATATATATATATATATATATATATATATATATATATATATATATAGATTTGTAAATAAACTTCGATCAACAATACGACTAGATATCGGGTCGGCGTAAGAAATCCGTCTCGGTAAATATCAGCTCACTTGCAAAATAAGCGTATATTTCGATTAGTTCTATTGAAACACTGCCAACGTAAACACGTTCAAAATGCCGCAACATATATATAAAAGTAACAAAAATAATGCGCGAAGAAGAAATTTTTCAGACAGTGTGTCTTATTTTCGGTAAGTACATGTAGATTAAGTCAATATTTTAAGATTTAACCTACGAAATATTATAAAAATGAATTTTTGAACAATTTTAAATCCGCTAATAACGTTGGTCCAGGTCGGCCAATACATGCGCCAATATAAAGAAGCAAACAGAAACAAAACATAACAATTTAGCTCACAAATCAAGAACGGGAAAAAGTACTTTATGTTTTTTGATATAAGGTTGATTTTGCAATAAAGATTATAAAACTTACGAAATGATCGAAAATGTATGATGATAATTCGAAGATTTGTGACTTTATTACAAGGTGCTACGGTGTTGATTAGCTTGGAAATAAAACTATTATAAGACTTTGTCTTGGTTCGTTAGAATACAAATGAAGCTGTATAAGTGCATATTCGCGCGGACAGAATTTAGCTTTGATTTTGTATGTGACACGTTATCTAGTAGTATTGTTGAATAACTGATTAAAGAGAACTACCCGTAGTAATTCTAATTTGAATTTGAAAGCCGAACTATATTTACCTTAGTTTTTAATATTATGACATTTTTAATTTATATAGTTACTAGAATTACCTGCAGCTCCGTCCGCGTTCAGATGGTACCTACCAATACATATACCAATTTCATTGCGCACCGCATGATTGGTAAATAATAGCGGTGATTGACAATGCCACAAAGGTTCCTCCGTTAATCTCATATTTAATTTAGTAATACTGCAATTTATGTTTTAACAATAACATTTATAGTATGTCTATACTTCTGTTTTGTTTGTTTGTTTAGTTTTGGGCGATAAACTCTCAAACTACTGAATTAATTTTAAATATTTAATGTACAGATTCGTATTAGTTAGAATTTTATTATATGTATAGATTTATTCATAATGTTTATTATTAAATAGACGGAATATTATTCTCTTTACTGTACTGATAATGTCTTTAAATATTTATTAATTTAATAATTACTGACATAATTTATATACAGGGGATACTTAGCACGTTTTGCAATATATTTTTAAAGTTTACAATGAACAAAATGAATGTTATAGGAGTTTACCTTTGTATGCATCAGCGAATAGAAAAATAGCAGCCGCTACAAAATTTGTGATATCCACGTATGATAACGATCACGCATATTTAAAAGGCCATGTCATAAGAGGTGATAGTATAAAATTTATATTTAATTAAATATCTTAACTTGAAACTCGTGTTAATAAAAATAAAATATTTTTATTTGTGTAAATAATAATAATATGTCTGCGTAAACAATAAACGTTTTTAATTTTAGAAAAGAACTTGTATCCATTTTCTGGAGCACTCGTAGGAGTTTGGGACACATTGGCAATGGTTTTAGGAGTAGAGAAGAAGCAGTTGTCAGTCAAATTTACTAATATAAATTTCTTTACACAACCGATTCTTCATAAACAGCGAAACTTGCGTTTAAATATAACTTTACATAGAGGAAATGGCCGTTTTGAAGTAAGCTTGTCTAATGATTTAAATATTGTTCAATATGTTACGGTTCTTGTGAATAACTTAGTATATTAATTATCTATAATTTTCTTATAATTTAGGTATTAGATGAAAGTACTAAAATCGTAACAGGTTATATAACTGGGGAAATTAAAAAAGACAGTCCAGACTATGTTAATTTAAATAGTAAGGAGGAAATGCAACTTAAATCAGATGATATCTATAAACTCTTTTCTATAAGGGATTATAATTATTCGTAAGTAACCTGACAAATTGAAGGAATCTTTTAAAATTGTGCAACAGCTTTTTTTTAAATCTTAAATTTACAGGGGTGTATTTCGTAGTATTTACAATGCTAGTTTGTCATTGTCTGAAGCTAATATAAAATGGGAAGACAATTGGGTGGCCATGATTGATAGTATGCTCCAATTAAATGCGCTCAGAAGAATTCATGAAACAGTTTCTCAGCCACACTTTGTAAGAAAAATAATAATTGACGTAAATAAGCATTTTGATGAAATGTATGAAATAGATGGAATAAAAGTTACACCTGCGAGGATATTTGATGTTTACGATTATACAAGGTATGATATATTTATGGGTATAATTGTTTTAATCGATTTTCCCATTATTATTATTTTGTCAATATTAATATATTAATATGTATTTGTTTTAGATGCGGTGGTATAATCATGCAAAATATAAGATTTCATGATTTACCAACTATCTGTAAAAATGTTGGAATAAAAGCTTTAAAATTTGTTCCTCACTTTTCTACAAACACAATTGATGTATGTATCTATATAATAATAAAATTTGTTTATATGAACGCAGGTACATTTGCAATAATAATATTTTATATATAGATAATATTTTACATATATAAGTAAGTAGAATAAGTACCTCGGCTCAGCTCGGTATGCTAAGGGTTTTTTTTGCTGTATGCAAACTCCTGCACCTAAAAATCACTTTTTACACATAAAAATTCTTGAACTTACAAATCGTGCGAATTTAAAGGAATAAGTTTTCAGCTCGGTAGTTTTTTTTTTTCATATAGAAACTCCTACACCTAAAAATCACTTATTTTACATTAGGTAACAAAAAAAGTGGTAAATATTCGTACAAACCGACAATAGTCGCAAGAATAATATATTCCGTTCGATTATCGGACGAATAGCAATAGCATCCTTTATTTATTATTCGTCCTATTAAAGTACGAATAATTAATTTTTATTCGTCCTTATTTTGAGCACAAATAGCAACAGCCATATTATAAATATTATGTATATTATTTTTCAGAAAGCGTCAGCACTCTCTACTTATATACAAATATCTGCTGAATATTTAAATAAACACGATTTAAATATTGTAGAAATTATTGAAAATAGTGTCTCTGGATTTGTTGATACTAATCAAATCATTTCTGAAATTCCTGGAATACAGGCGAATTATTCAGTAATTGCAAGGGACAGCCTTAAAACAATTAATACTGCTTCATTGGGTGGAATCGATTTGCTGTTAGTGTCAAATCTGTCAAATAATGATGATGTAAGTTGTAACTTTGGCTCCACCCATAGATTTAGATAATCAAAATTTTTGCAAAAAAATATCTCTTGAGATCCTGAGCCTTTATTATAGCAGGCCTGCAAGAAGGATACAGGTATTGGCCGCACAATAGTTTTGTCTTCTTTCCAAAATAGAAAATTAAATTAAACTTAGTAATATTTTCATGTGTTACAGAGTGGTCATGTTTTAGAGGCTAGTGCTCAGTTTATTGTCTATGTATGTCTACATTTATTATACTTGCTATTTTTATAAACTTAATGCCTATTAATCGTTGGTTTTGTACAATTCCATAGTTGTGTCAAATTCTACACCGAGTTCTTACATGCAATACTTTTGTGGTTAACTATGAGAAGTATAAAGCAGAAATCTCTAAGGATCGTCTATCATCCGTGTACCAAAGCATTTGTGCTCATACAATAGGGCCTACAGTTCTAGAACTAGTGTTGTGGCGTCCCACTGAACCAAATGTTGGCACTAGTACCGTAACAGTTTACACAGAATCTGACTTTGCTCTACTCACTTCAAGAATAACAGCAAAACAATTAAATCAAAAGCTTGTGATATTAACGTCATATCCTCCATTAGCTTCTTTAAAAACCGCAGTAAAGAAATGGAGAAAAGAGGATAACCGCAAAATTAATCTACTCATGATCAATAATGAGTTTTCCAGTACCCGGAATCTGGATAAAATACCACTTAATGACTTAGCCTTTAATATTTTGCATAACGTAAGTTTCATTTTTTATTTTTTTGTTTTTGAGTCTCCTTAAAATTCCTACTCATCCTTCCTGTTTCTTCACAAATTCTTTTACGGCAAAAGCCGCTCGATTATGGAATTCTATTCCTTCAAGCATTAGGTGTACTAAAAGCCTAGATAAATTTAAAAGTTTATTAAAAGATCACTATTTATCTCTTTAAGCCTTTCACCTTAGTATTTCGCCTTTCTCTCTTGAGTCCTTTCCCCTAATATCATTATTATTATTATTTCCTCTGTTATGTTTTAGTAGATATTATTCTATATATTATTTGGTTGTTATGTTGAATGAACATGTATGTAAGTATGTATATATGTATGTATGTATTTGTGTATGTATGTATGGATTGGTATTGGATTGTATTTATCTATAAGTATTTATATACATAAACATGTCAATGCAAGTACACCGCCTACCGTCTTATGAAAATTTACTCCTCCTCCTCAAGGTTGCCTGGAAGAGATCGCTTCCAGCGATAAGGTCGCCTGCTGTGCATCTTTTCTTTGTTTTTTTTTTTTTTGTATTTTAGTTTTCGGTGTGCAATAAAGAGTATTATTATTATTTATATATATTTAATATTCTCTCTTCTAACAGAAGGTTTTATTACCATTATACGGGCTTCAACCAAGTATAGTGGTGATAGAATGAGTTGATGAGCTAGATAAGAATTTACGTGTGATACAGCATGTATTGAGAATAATAGCTTTCTGCATTGTATTTATAGTGGTTTTGGGGACGTTTAAAATATTTAAGCTGTTTTGTAAAGATTTAGGTATTATTCCTGTAGTAGATATGACTATTGGTACTATATGAACGGTCTTCACTTTCGATTGAGTTTTTATTTCTATCGCTAATTCCTGATATTTGGAGATTTTTTTATTTATGGTCGATTGGATATTGTGAGTATTTGGGACAGCTATATCGATAATATAAACGGTATCCGTATGTTTATTATGAAACGTAATATCTGGCCTATTATAATGAATTGTTTTGTCTGTGAGGATAGTACAGTCCCAGTATAACTTATAGTGGCTGTTTTCATATACTGTATTTGGTTTATATTTGTAGTAAGGTACTTTATTGGGTATAAATTTAAATGTATGTGCTATATGCTGATGTAAGATAGATGCTACTTGATCATGTCTATGTCTATAATCAGTTTGAACTAAAACTTTACAGGCTCCGCTTATATATTGTATCGTTTCAGCTGCGCTATTACAATGTCTACATGTATCTGTTTCTTGTATTATTTCTTTTGTAATGTACTTCCTGTAATTGCGGGTAGGAATTACTTGATCCTGTATAGCAAGCATAAAAGCCTCTGTTTCTGGGAAGAACACGCCCTGCCTTAGCCATTCGTTCGATGCTTTCTTATCGACGTGATTCTGGCTCAAGTCATTATGGTGTCTTCCATGCAGAGACTTTTCGCTCCACCTTGCTATCTTTTGCTGCGGCTGTCTTAGTAATTCATTAGGTTGTAAATTTGTATCCTGAAGATTAAGAGGCGTAACTTTCATATCTATTTTTGATGCATGTTTGTGAAGGAGTGAATGTTGAGATTTATTGTGAAAGTAGTTTCGTAAGGTGTTTATTTGTTTATTGTTTAAATTATTTATGTCTATTAATCCTCGTCCGCCCTCGTGCCGTGGTAATGTAAGTCTTTCTATTGATGATTTTGGGTGATGTTTTCTATATTTTTTCATGTACGTATAACTGTCCTCTGTAATTTCTTTAAGTCTGTGACCATTTTATGACTCCAAAAGAATATGTCAGAATGGGTATAGCAAATGTATTTATGGCCTTTACTGTATTTTTTTAAATTCAGGTGTGATTTTAAAATAATATTTAACCGCTGCTTGAACTTGATTATTAATTCTAGTTTAGATTCCTTTTGTTTTATTTTTCTGGATTGCTTAAAACCTAAATATTTGTAAACACTACAATCATCCATAGGCTCTATGTTTTCATTGTTTTGTAGAGTGAAAAGTTTTTTCAATCTTTCCCTTGTGAATTGATAATATTTTGTATTTGTCGACTCCAAATCGCATCTTAATATCAGAGGAAAATATTTGAGTTATATCTGCTAAACAAAAGAGATTGTGTCTATTATTAGAATATAACTTGATATCGTCCATTTAAAATAAATGGGAAATTGTAAATACCGAATCAGTAGTTTTTAAGTTGTAACCTAAATTTGAATTGTTAAGCAAATTTGAAAGTGGATTTAATGCCAAACAAAACCATAGGGGGCTAAGCGCATCACCCTGGAAAATTCCGCGCCTTATTTTAATTGGTTCAGTAGATATAGTAAAAGATGAGTTTTTCAATTTTAATACTGTCGACCAGTGTTCCATAGCAGTTTTTAAGAATGAAACTATTTTTGGATGGATTTTATATAGTTGAAACACACGTAATAGCCAGCTATGTGGTACAGAATCGAATGCTTTATGGTAATCCGTGATGATACTAAATATATTATGTTTTTTCTTAAATGCATTATTTATTATGATTGAGTCTATTGTCAACTGCTCTTTACAGCCTTGGCTACTCTTTCTGCAACCTTTCTGCTGCTCTGCAAGAATATTATTTTTTGATATGTGGTTATAAATAGTTTCACTTAGACATGCTGTAAAAATCTTATAGATGGTCTGCAAGCAAGTAATTGGTCTATAATTTGCTGGGTTTTGTGTGTCGTTAGTTTTAGGTACCATGTAGGTTGCACCGTGTGTAATATAGTCTGGCATTGTCTCTAGAGATCGTATGAATAAATTAAGGTGATCAAGTATGTGTGTATGGCTAGAAGTGAACTTTTTAAACCAGAAATTATGTATATGATCGGTTCCAGGAGATTTCCAATTATGAGTACGTTTTATCACGTTTAGTAATGTATGTATTGATATTTCTTTAAATTCCATAGTGGGGATGATTTCAGTTGTTTCCTTTATATCGTGTATCCATTCAGCTTCCGAATTATGTTGGATAGGTGTTTCCCATATATTAGATCAATATTGTTTTAAAATTTCAGATGTTGGTGTTGGCTGGTTTTTTATGTTTATAGTCTGAAAGATCTCTGTAAAATGCTTTTTCATTATTTTTAAATTGTGAATTTTGTTTCTTTCTGGTAGTGCATTTTAGATATCTTCTAAGTCTGCTAGCTGCTGTGTTTAATTTTTGTTTAAGTGTATCTAAAAAATGGTTAGCATCTGTGTTTAAATCTTCATATTGGGCGTGTGTCTGATATTTATTTTTTATTGTATTGAAGGCTAACATTTTTTTTCTACTCCTGTTTCCATTTATATATTGTGTTAATCGCGCTATTTCAGACCTATACTTTTCAATTTTATTTTCTAGTTGTCTTTGCCAACCTGGCTTAAACTTATTTTGTGGATTATTTTGTCTATCTGTGTTAATTTTTGTACCGTTACAAATAACTGCCGTATAAGCTCCTGAGTAAATTATTGTTTGAAAAGTTGTGAAATCTTGGTTTTTTGTTAAGTACTTAGGGATGACATTTTTATTTAAATGTTCAACTATTGCAGCTAATTTTTTAGATGATTTTTGTTTTGGAAGATAAGGCCTTGAAATCGGTTCAGTATTTTTAAATTTTTCAAAGATTGGTACAAAATGTATTTCTAATTCTGTACAGTCTAAATTAAAAGCTTGTTTATCTGTGCTTTCAATATATTGATCCCTATTTGGTGGTGTGCAATATAATAATAATAATAATCATCTCTATAATTAATATAAATTATACAATAATTATCTCTATTTTCCTGTGTAATATCTGTAATGTTATGTATATTTGTGTGTGTGTTTTGAATAGATGAATTTATATTCTTTTTATTCAACTTCTTGCCTTATTTGTTGTATCCTATTTTCTGTTATCATTTTGTTTCTTAAAATTACTCTTTGCTGATCTGACAGTCTTTGTTCAGATATACGTGAAAGATGGGGAAACGTTGCAATAAAATTGCTGTGTAATTTTTTACGATATGCTGTTTTATTTTTTTCTAATTCAGTTGAAAATAAATCCTAATAACCGCTTCATTAATATGGTTTGTCCAACTCATTCTTCCTGTAGCCTGTTTTGGGATTTCAGGTGGTGTTTCATTTTGTAAAATTTTAGAAACATCATTTCTATTGTCTGTTAGAACGTCTGAAGAAAGTAATTTATTATTAAGTATAGCTCTGCGTTGATCGCTGATTCTCTGTTTTGTCGCATTCATACGTGGGTATTTTTCAGTGAAATATTGGTGTAATGTATCTAAGTGACCACGGGTACTGGTTTCAAGTTTCGTTATGAAAAGATAGGTGCGCAATATGAACATATTCATTTCAACTGTCCATTTTTTTCTCGCACCAGATTGAACAATAACGGGTTCAAGACTATTAGCTCTTGCTTGCTGAACAACATCTATTGCCAAATATGAAGATGATTTTGATGAATATGATGATTCTGATGAGACTGAATAAGGTGATGAAAGAGATGATGGAAAACGCTATTTAATGGTGAGATTGATTTTGGTGAAGATGGTGAAGTAGATTGTGTATGGTGATTGATGATTCCGGCTATAGCCTCTTCATTGGTAGGAGCCCGCCTGTTCAACTCCGTACCACCGATCGCATGCTGTAGCATCCAGCATCGGCTCCAGATGCGCCCCGGCAACCCCCGGGTAGCGGCCGTGTGTCCATATTAACTCCATTAAAAAAAGGGGGTTGGGAATTGTTAGTTTGGGAAGGGTGTGCCTGGATGTCCTTAGCATTATAAAAGCATCTAGCTATGTAGATTTAATCTGGATGTAATGACTTTCTAATATTGCTTTGTAGTTTCTCCTCCCCCCCCCCCCCCTCCCCACCGCGACAAGGTCAATTCCCGTGGGGGGTTATTATTATTATTATTATTTTTTATTCGCTAGATAAATCCCACAAAATAATATATTATCTATACGGCTAAATAAAATTGAAGTTTCTGTTTGTAATATCGAAATAAAAGGTTTTTACTAAATACATATGAAATTATATACGGTATTTATACGGAAAACACAATTTTTCGAATTTTTGTCTGTCTGTTTGTTTTGGCTAATCTCCTAAACGGGTGGACTGATTTTGATCGGGCTTTCACTCGCAGATAGCTAATGTTATACGGAGTAATTTAGGCTTGTTAAGTTTTTTTTTTTAAAGGATTAGGATTCCACTCAAAAAATTAAAACGCATCTAGGGACGCACGCGAGCGAAGCGAGGGTAAGTTTTTAAGAAATATTGTAGTCTGCAAGGGCCGACAGGATATAGTGGCACTCTCTGTCGGACATTCTATAGAACTATCCTGCGTAGAGATACAACAGTGTAATACATTATCCGTGTACTGGCCCCCCTAGGATGATTTTAATGTCTTTGAAAATAGGATGGATGATGCCCTTAAAAATCTATGTACCATAATACTTTCTTAGATTAACGCGAATATTTGACATTTTAAATAAAACTATCTTTTCGGATTATTTCGCGGATTTAATTTGATTTGTGGTTCCCGACCTTGCGAATGCTTTACAGCAATCATGATCACGGAAGAAACTAAGGTTTTAGACATCTCAAAAGCTTTATACTCTTGTTACAGACAGTACATATCCACAATTTTACAAAAATGATTTCAAAAATTCAAAAATGGCACCAAAGTACCTTACAATAATTGTTGATTTTAATTCTAAGCATTTACATTTTTTTAAGAAGTATTATAATTCAGTACAACAATATTATTTATTTAATTTTATCTGTTATTATTGTATTTTACTTTTTAAAAATCTCTATTAATTAATAATATTATTTTGTGTTGCTATATGTATAACCACAAATAAAATAAAAAAAATAAAAATATTAATTATTTAAGCAATATTATTGTTTTATATGTAGCAAGCATTGCGCGCGGCTCTGCCCGCGTTCAGATGGTACCTACCAATACATATACCAATTTCATTGCGAACCGCATGATTGGTAAATAATAGCGAAGATTGACAATACCACAAAGGTTCCTCCGTTAATTTCATATTTGAGTAAGGAATATTGCAAAACATTTATAGTATGTCTATACTTCTGTTTTGTTGGTTGGTTTGGTTTTGGGCGATAAACTCTCTAACTACTAAATTAATTTTAGTAATTTATTTAATAATAGACAGCTGTTGATTAAATTATATTCGGCAGACTATTTAAATTACATAATAATAATATTTCTTAATGTTAATTTATCGCGAAACAGGGATCAGTTAGCGCTTGTAAGGAATCTTTTCCGAAATGATTTTCAAAAGATGAAATAGTTCCAGAAGCACATAATTAAGGTAAATAATGAAATAATTCTAAGCAGATGCTTTTTATTATTTCATATGGCTCGATTAATATGATTAAAGTCGTAAGTATTTTATTGCGTTCTTTAAGCCTTTTCCACCATTCAAGAAATTGTGTCAAAAAATCTGAAAAACTTAAGGTAGGTAGGTATAACAGTTTCTAAAATATTTTTTATCGAAAATTATCTTACAGAATATACGTTTCGTAGTTTATGAGATATGGAATATTTTTAGTTACCCGCTTTGTCAGTTTAACAACCATAAACTTGTTTTCCATAAAATGTTAAAAAATAGTATGAAACGAACTTATTTTTACAGTTGATAAAATTAATGGACATTGTGGACAGAGACACGTAAATATTATTCGTATTTATTTCAATGTTAACCTAACAAAATACGTAAAAAAACACAGTATTTTGCTGCACGGAACCTATAATGCGCGAATTGGACTTGCATTAGCCCAATTTTTACTTTACATATTTACAAACATTAACATCATGTAATAAACAATAAAAATGTACAAATATTTTCATTTGATTTTTTTTTTCAGCCAACAAAATATTACTAATATGTTACTAATTTATAAAGGCAAAAAGTTTGTTTTATTTATAATAATTTAAACACGGTCGGTGCCGCGCGTAATTTAATAAAATCTTAGAAATTTCATATGTGTATATTCAATTTTTTGGAATTAAAACTACGTATTTTAAAAACACATGGCGACATCTATTGTCGAATATCTAAATAACACATAAATAAATATTTTTGGAGTTATTTTAATGAATAAATTAACGCTATTGATAATTTTTTTTCAAAATAAGCAATTTTTAATATACACAATCACACAAAGATAATTGGTGTTGAAAAATCACAAAAGGTAATTGGTGTTTTTGTGATTTATCTAAGGCCTTTCATTGCGTAGAACATGAAACCCTCCTGCTTAAACTAAGTCATTATGGTATTTGTGGCATTGCTCTTGATCTCATTGCCTCATATCTCGGTGTTAGGGTTTAGAAAGCCGCTGTAAATAACGTTAATTCTTCTGGATCCCCTTTGAGTATGGGTGTTCCGCAGGGATATATCTGTGATCCATTTTTGTTTCTAGTTTATATAAATGATCTTACTTTCTATGCTAACGGGTTGTGTGATATTGTGCTGCTTGCGGATGATACCTCTCTAATTTTTAAAGTTGATAGAAATATAACTGATTATGAAGAAGTAAACAGTGATTATCACATATACTTAAGTGGTTTATATAATATGTGGTTATATAATTTAGCATTAAGGACCAAGAAAACTAAATGTATTCAATTTATACTACCTAATGTAAGAAGACAGAATTTTACTTTGCTTTTAAATAATTAGATTCTTAATACTGTAGATTCCACTGTATTCTTGGGTATAACATTGGTCTCAGGTCTTCAGTGGAGCCCCGCATCTGTCATCTCTTGCGATTGGACTGAGCTCTACTGTGTTCGCTGTTAAGAAAGACAGGCAGCTATCATATGTTGATACTACTACACTTGTTAATTTCAGCAACTTTTACAGCATCTTGACTTATGGAATTTTGTTGTGGGTAATGCATCGGATATAAAATCTATATTTATTCTCCAAAAAAGGGCTATTTGGGCAATTTGTAACTTCGGAGCTAGGAATACCCTACGAGATTTTTTTAAGAAAATTGGTGTAATTAGGGTTGCATGGCAATATATTGTAATATTATGTTTGTCCGACAAAACGAACGAAATAAACACTAGAAATAAAGATAAACTGGTAACGCCTGGCTTTCGCCTTCAAAAAGTGAACAAATCGTTTATGGGGCAAGGTGTACGCATGTATAATAGAATTCCACAATTGATTTTGAGCTTGCCATTTAAACAATTTAATTTTAAAATTAAAAATATATTAGTGAATAAAGCTAATTATATTAAGGAATATTTTTCGAAGATGTTAATCAATGTGTGGAACTAATATGTCTGGTTGAGTTTCATGTAGGATAAGTAGATAATTATTGTATCAAAATATTGTAAACAATTATTATTTTAAAAGAGCTACTGTTGTGTTTCTCGCAGGCTCTTCTCAGCAGAACTGCCTTCCGAGCCAGTAGTAGATTCCTCACGGGCTAACTACACTGACATTTAATTTAATCTATACTAATATTTAAAGAGGTAAAGTTTGTGATCTTGTGTTTGTGAGTTTGTGAGTTTGTGACGTTGTAGGGGGTAATCTCTGGATCTACTGAACCGATTTTCAAAATTCTTTTACCAATAGAAAGCCACGTTCTTTTTGAGTGTCATAGGCTATATATTAACCCGAAAAATGAAAAGGCTTTTTCGTGGTAGTCGGATTTGCAAAGTAAGTCGGAGAAAAAACGGTCGAACGAAAAAGTTTCTTACGAACGCTGCTTTAACGATGAGAGATATATGATTATGTTCTAGAGAAGAGTTATAGAGCTTAATAATGCCTACAAAAAAGTCAGCGACAGCATATGTCTAACTTTTATATTTAAGTCACAAAAAGTAGTTTTTTATATTAAAAAAATAATTTAAATCGGTAGGACATGTTTATTGGTCATATTATCAAGAATTATGAA
Organism: Brenthis hecate; assembly: GCA_951806755.1. Taxonomy (NCBI): domain Eukaryota; kingdom Metazoa; phylum Arthropoda; class Insecta; order Lepidoptera; family Nymphalidae; genus Brenthis; species Brenthis hecate. Next base: position 9,839,856 of record OX638249.1, on the reverse strand, counting down.
ATCTTATCAAAATAAATAAATTTATCGTCTAAAATGCTTAAAACAAAAGACTTTTCCCGTTTACTGCATATAATTTGGACAAATGGTTAAAGAGATAATACAACATATTCGTAGGTATGGACGAACCCGAGCGAGCTGTTTGTCTGTTTTCCTGTTTGTACGGGCTAATCTCCGAATCTATTGGACCGATTTAAATGAAATTTTGCATGGTGGTACCTTATATTCCCGGGCAACATCTTAGATACTTTTCATCACGGAAAATTAAAGAGTTCCCGTGGGATAGTAAAAAAACTATAACAACTTATACAGCTTAGTACACAAAAACTACTGATTGGATTTTAATGAAACTTTACAATAATATAGTTCATACATAACAAAAACAAATCAGCTATTTTTCATCCCGGGAAATTAAAGAGTTTCCGTGGAATAGTCAAAAAACTATAGTAACTTATACAGCTTAGTACACAACAACTTATCCTCCTCATTTAGTAAAATTTGGCTTGCTGATACCTTATATTGCCGGTCAAACAACAGGAAAATTCATCATTTCGGAAAAATGAACGGTTCCCGTGGGATAGATCTGTTTGTGCTTTTCTAGAGGTGAACCCAAGCGAAGCGAGGGTGAGCCGCTAGTTTAAATTAAAATGTAAAATTGACGATTCAAAAGTGCTTGTAAATGTCTATTTGAATGAAGTATATTTTGATTTGATTTGTTAGTATAATATATAACTAATATAAATGATAGAGAAGACTTTATATTTAGACTGGAATTAGTAGTGTACTTTGATAATTTTTATTTTTTGACTTAGCGACTTATCCTCGCTTCCCTCGGGTGTGCCCCTACGTACATTTTAATTCTTTGAGCGGAACCCTAAATCATTTTCTAAAATAAAAGCACTCTAAGTTACTCCTTTTAACATTAGCTATCTGCCAGTGAAAGTCCCGTCAAAATCAGTTCCGCCGTTTCGGAGATTAGCTGGAACAAACAGACAAACAAATAGACAGACAGACAAACATTTAAAAAAGTGGGTTTTCTTAGTACCGTATATACATAATTTTATATGCATTTAGTAAAAAGCTGTTATTATGATATTACAAACAGACACTTCCATTTAATTTATCTGTAATCTGTATAGATTTCAGAGAAGCTAGTAAAACTTATAGATTTTTTTTAGTATTATACTCGTAGGACTAAGATATTTCTTGTCGTATTTCTTGTTATGATAGAAGTGCAATGCAATTAACAATTGTTAAATAAATTATTTAAGGGCGCGTGGGGCGGAGAGTACTACTTACCTGTAAAAGAAACTTTAGGAAAAGAAGGCATTGGATTAGAACTTAATATTAGACATTTAGGTGACCTAGACTCCTTGCATTGGACAGAAGTGTCAGAGCCTACAGGTGCGGGCATAAATGTAAAGGTAAAATCAAATACACTTTGTTACACAAAAAAATATATCTTATTGCAATGTAAACATTGATCAATATACTTCAGGTTCATTTTGCTGGAGTAAATGTTGTTGAAGTACAGAACAAAATGGGAGTTATTTCATGCGATAAAAAAAACATGCAACTTTTTGATTTTAGTGGAACTACTGATAGGTAAATATTTTTTTATGAATGATAAACCTAGTTTGATTTGACTGGCAGGTACTATTAATTAGCTTTTTGTCGTTTCAATAGCGGAGCTCGTGTAATGGGAATCGCGAACTATGAATCTATAAGAACACATGTAAGCGTGAAAGCGGAATATGTGTGGCCTGTGCCGGCACACTGGACTATGGAAGATGCAGCTACAGTTCCATTGGCCTACTCTCTCGCTCTTTATTGCTTGGTACCAAATTTCATTAAATATATTTATATCCCATATAATATTAATTTTCAGCGAATTTCATCTTTAAATTTTATATTTATCCGCAGTGTATTAAGGCAAGGCTCAACCCTGGAATAACAATTTTGGTACATGGAGGCGCTGGTGCTCTTGGTCAGGCAGTTATATCGATTGCTTTGGCATATGGCTGCAAAGTTTTCACTACTGTTAGCAATATCAACAAAAAGAGATTCCTGCGAAGACTCTTCCCTGAACTCAAGGGTAGGATTGGTCATTAATGCTCTTTAAAATAAATTTATGAAAATTATAGAATTCTCTAAATACAATCAATTATGTTCGTCTTGCAGAAAGTCACATTGGTAATTCACGAGATACAAGTTTCGGAGATATGGTGCTATACGCTACAAAGGGTGATGGTTGTGATTTAATCGTTAGCTGTGTTAAAGGTGCCCTTAAAGATGTAAGTATATCTGTAATATATTAAAGCACTTTTAGTCTTGTAATATACAAAAAGCTTTTGATAATAAAGATGTTTGAATATCTGTTTTTGATAACTATTAAATGAACTTGAATGATGCTTGCTATACAGGTATAATATATTTACCATAATAATTTGATACAATTTACCATAACACTTAGTGATTTTATTTATAGTTGTTTTGCAAAAAAAAAATCTTATTTTATTTATATTGTGCTCAAAGGGACAGAAAATTTTAGTAATTGTAAAAGCAGTGGCAAGAAGTTAGCTTTTTGTACTAGTTTTTTTAGATATTCGACCATAATCACCAATGAAAATTTGAAGAACACATATACATATGACTAGAATTTACCTATCTTTATATATGGATATTAAAAAAACTGTTTTCAAGAAAAAAATATTCATAACACAAACTAGTCAATAGATAATAAGGAAAAAAAGAAAATCGGTTGTCAAACACAGGAGAAAAGGGCACTGAACTGTTTTGTCTTTACCCTAGTTATATATAGAAAGAATATATTATAATGCTTCATTACTACAGTATATATTATACGTTTACCTTATATCTCCTAAAAAGGATACGGGAATTTAGTCAATACGTTACTGAATACTCTTCTACTAAAGATTTAATTTAAAGTTTATTTTCTTCTGTTTAGAGCAAGTTTAAAAATGTTAAAATATTTTTTTTATAATTATTATATTTTCTAGTTATTCATATTCTTCTCAGCAAACCCTTTCATATGATATCCTTAACATGGGGATGCATAAAAATATAGTTCTTTGGCAGCCCGCCATATTTTGCCCGCCGGATTTACAATGACTTCATCACTGCTAATTGTGTTTCGCTCGTCAAGACCTTTCATTTGATGCCCATATCATAAATGGTCATAATGGACTAATGATAGTAAAATGAATGATAAAAAGGTCACTATGAATTGGATTAAAAATAGGGGCATTTAAGTAGATAATCGTGCACTATCTCAGGATACCAAATTATGTGTGTCAAATTTCAGCTCAATCGGACACTGGGAAGTGGGGCAATCTTTGAGAGCTCGCCAATTGGATTTACAATTACGTTACTTTTCTTATCGTGTTTCGCTCATGAAAGCCTTTCATTGGATGCTCATATCATAAGGGTCACAATGGAATTGATAAATTGCCATTTTCTAACGCATTTAAGTAATCGCACATTGTGTCAGGAACCATCTAGTGTGCCAAATTTCAGCTCAAAGCTAGATCAAATTTAACTTGCAAGTTTCCATTAGACACTGAGACAGGTGAAACTACATAAAAACTTTTAAATAAATGACAAATTCAATTGATTCAATTTTTTATTAAAATAATTTCAGACTTCGATTCAGAGTTGCAGAATATCAGGTACTATAATTGATACAACCTTATTATTAACTAAAGAAAATTATGACTTTGGCATGAAAAAATTGGCAAAATCAATATCTTACTCCACCATGAACTTATTTTCAATGTTGGAACATGAAGAAGAAGAGGAAATACAGGTACAAATGAGTAAAGTATAAGTTAGAACTACGAGTATTTTCCTAATAATAAATAATTCAGAATGATGAAATGGTTAAATTCATAATAGGGGTTAAAGTATGAAATTGCCGTTTTATTGTAATAGGTACTTCGAATTAACATAGAACCTTCATGGTTTGAGATATTTGAGTGAAACTTTTTTCACATGGTACCTATAACCTATGTAGTTCTTCTTTTAAAAAATGTGCAACATTCTGTTATCGACTTTCAGTTGTTTTTCTTTATTCAGCTTAGACAAAAAAGACGGATACTTCGAAAATTCGAGTGGTTTTTGAATACGAGTTCCGACGCGGTACTAACGCAGCAGAAACAGCTCGCAATATCAATGTTACGTTTGGAGAGGGGATTGCAAATGAACGCACCGTGCGATTTTGGTTTAAAGGCTTTCGTGATGGAAACTTTGATTTGAAGAACGAACCACGTGGAAGACTGCCCACACAGGTGAATAACAATGGATTGAAAGAGACGGTGGAAGCGGATCCGAGCCAAACTACCCAGGAATTAGCGGCATGGCTTAACGTTGCCTTACAAATATTGGCTCATTTGCATCAAATCAATAAAATAAAAAAATATGAAAAATGGGTGCCTCATGATTTGACTGATCTGCAGAAAGAAACGCGTGTTGAAACTTGTGTTGCCTTGTTGAATCGATACAGAAATGAAGAAGTATTGGATCGAATTGGGACATGTGATGAGAAGTGGATTCTTTACGATGACTGTAAGCGAAAAATGTAATGGCTGACCCCAGGTCAAATGCCGCAACAGTGTCCTAAAGCAAAGCTTACCAATAAAAAGGTAATGGTAACGATTTGGTGGTCTCAGCATGGTGTTATTCACTATAGCTTTCTCCGATCTGGTCAAGCAATAACGGCAGATGTCTACTGTGCCGAACTCCGAACAATGATAGCAAAACTAGCAGTGAAACAGCCCCGACTCATGAATCGATCTTCACCATTGATAACGCGAGACCTCATACAGCACGAGAAACCGTTTTAACTCTACAGGAACTGCAATTAGAAACCATTCGTCACCCTCCGTATTCGCCAGACCTTGATCCAACGGACTACCATTTTTTTCGTGATTTGGACAATTTTCTACGTGATAAAAAGTTTTCTTCTCAGGAGGCAGTACAAAATGCTTTCACACAGTTTGTCGAATCTAGATCACCAGAGTTCTATCGCAAAGGCATAAATGACCTTCCTATTAGATGGCAGTAATGTATAGATAATAATGGTAATTATTGTGATTAAATAAATATGTTAAATTAAAAAAAAACGAATTTCAATTTTTCAGTACAAATCGGCAATTTCATACTTTAACCCCTATTATTAACCTATAGTTAAAATAAATGACTATTTTGTGTGTAATATAAACATAATGTTTAAATCGGCTTTGTAAATGTTTACAAAAAATTTCATTTCCGAAGTTTACAGTTTCATCTATTTTATTTCTATACCTAGGATTTAGCAGAAAGCAGAAATCAAACAATGTCACTTAATAATTTAAATTAATGTTATAGAAGTTACATTTAATGCTTACTGAGGGCATTGCCCGTGGATACGTCCGGCCACTGTCTCGTGTGACCTATTCCCCACAAGATGTATCACGTGCATACAGTCTTCAAGCTGGAAGCCGTCATCGTGGACGTGTACTACTCGACTTACATAAGGATCTGTCTTATGTTCAGACAAAGTAATCTTATTTTTAGTCATCAGTTATATAACTTAAAGTTTAAAAGCGATAACACTCTTAACATTTATTATTTTTTTAGAATAACTTGTTCTGCTCAACTACGACAGTTGGTAATATCAGAAAACGAATTGCTGGCGTTAAAATTAGTTGACAGACTAGTGAGCCGTGGGGCTAAAAAGATAATATTAGTTTCTTCGACAGGATCATCTAATTGTCGCTCCCAAAAATTACGGTATTTCGCATAATTATTTGCGATGTAAATTATATAATTTAATATTCAATATTGTTATTAATTACGAATACCAATTTTCTAGAACTTGGACCAAACAAGGAGTACAAGTACAAGTGATTCCTAGAAATATGTTTTGTCTAAATAATATTATTAATTTACCAGCTGGAAATAAGTCGTTCGTAGGCATTGAAGGAATATATTACATAGTTTCTGGTAATGCAATAAGTGAGAATAGTTACGAAATGTTGGAGCAGATCAAACTAATACCGCAAAGATTATGCTCAAATTTAAAGTAAGTATTAAATATAATATTACATTTTAACGAAATTAATATTTTAAGAATTTAATTATTTAAATAATTTTATTGTAGATATTTTGCTATTATTAACGATGGAAAAGATGATTTTGAAAGAACAGTCTTATCTAAAGTTGACAATCAATTATTAACCTGGATTAAGCTGCCTGCTTTGCAAATGGCACATAAGGTAAATGGTATATTTTTTTTAAGTGTGACTCAACGACTCAGTATTACTCGCTAAAACCAAACAAAACCTCCCTCGTTTTAATGGGGCGTCAGAAGATGGCTTACGCTCTCAACCACGACGGCCCGATTGCAGGTCTGTTGAAGCAAACCATAACAACCATGGGGTTGCTCCAACGGTCCACTATGCTATCAGAGAAGTACCAGGAGCAACCCGCATGGTACACCGCCCATCGAAGTGGGCCACCCCCCAGTGCGTTACTTGACTTCGCTCCCAGCTGAATCATGGCACCACGACAAGGTGAACGCACGTTGGGAAGGAATTTTGCCATAGTTATCTAACATGTTAATTAAAATGCGATCATTAATAGCGTAGTGCTATTACAAAAACTTTATTTTTTTACAGATGAATGAAAAGGAATTTGATGAAGCTATTTCAGCAGTAAATGCCATTGATGCCATTGAAAAAGCAATTTGTCTGAAACAACGTGCTATACTTATACATACTTTAAAAAAATGTCATGCTGTGTCCCTGGTAAATGAATTAAGTTCAAAAGGAGGTTAGATCCATTAATAACGTTTTATACCAAAACAGTTATTATAATTTTCATACAATATTTTAATTAGCTGATTTTTATAATTGTAATTACATATCTTTTCAGGCATTAGTATACCAGATGATATACCGGAAAGTACTTTTATAGCAGATTTAGATATTGAGCCTGCTAAGTTAGAAATGTTTAGGTCTTATTTACATAATACGTATCACATATTCTTAGACGAGAATAGTTTACCAACCTTAACTATTAAATCGTAAGTGTTTTGTAAGATTATTAAATATATAATATTAATATGAAAATTTTGTATATCCAAAAGGACTTTCCTTTTGCCCGACTACGCGAAGCAATGGAGGGTAATCAGTCTATGTATCAATGTATGTTTGTTTCTATGTAGCGTTCCAGGGACCAAACGCGTAAGCCGATTTTGATGACTTCATACGTCTTTCTTAGATTTACGCGAATATTTGACATTTTAAATAACTATCATTTCGGGATTTTCCGCGGTTTTATGTTGATTTTTAGTTCCCGATGTTTCGAATGCTTTACAGCAATCATGACCACGGGAGACACTAAGGTTTTAGGCGTCTCAAAGGCATTATATACTTATTACAGACAGCCTACCCACAATTAGCAAAATGGATTCAAAAAAAATCACCAAAGTACTTTACAATAATTGTTAATTTTAAATTTTAATTATTCACAAATATTGTAAGGTACTTTGGAGCCATTTTTTAATTTGTTCATTAATTGATTTTTACGAATAAGAGTTTTCGAATACAAGGTGATTACGAGTTTTAATTAACTCGCTCGGTGGTTTAGTGGCTAGCATGTACGTCTGCACACTCGGGGGTCCTGGGTTCGAGTCCCGGGTCGGGCCAAGTTTAGTTATTGAGTCTTTCTGTATAGTAAGCCTCAGTAACAGCCCGGAATTGGAAAGTTGGCGGTGTTTGACCCGCGTGCCTCGAAGAGCACGTAAAGCCGTCGGTCCTGCGCCTTAACTCTCACCGATCGTGTCGAGTAGTCATCCCACCGGAGTAAGAGAGTGACAGGAATAGAGAGTGCAGTTGTGTCTGCGCGTACACTTATGCACTGTAATGTCTCAATGAGATTGGCCGCCGTGGCCGGAATCGATCAGGAGAATAAAATAAAGCCCATTATACTATATTTGTGTTATTTTTTATTAGACTTCGTCAATTAGAAGATAAAATTACAGAAAAAGAGTATAAAGAGAGTAAAGGATTCGACACGTTTCTGTCAAATATTGATAATGATGAGCTACTTGCCACAACCGAAATGGTGTTTTTACCGACCCTGATAAACAGTTCATCGATGGTAAGTACCTAAACATTTTTATATCTGCTCAAAATATTTACTTTTACTAAACCAAAAAAATTGACTTAGTATTGACATTTATATTTTATAAGTCTAATTGCCAAGAGTGTCCACGTTACAAAATAATGTTTATGCATAGTAAAATCATAAAGAAAACAACATCTAAATAGGACAGAACGTTTGTGATATTGCCTAGTGAATCAGATATTTTCGAAGTCGGTGCCAGCCGACGCATAGGAAATCTAATATATTTTGATACGTAAAAGACATATTTACCTATTAGATATTCATATCTTAAAATATTGTCCGCTGGCACCGACTTCGAAAATATCTGATAAGGTATCTATTCTAAATGAAAACCCCCGTTTAGTTATTTTTTACATTTTAGTGCCTGGAAGTCGGTTTTTTGTTAAGTTTTTATTTTTATATTTTTAGTGTAGACGTAATAAGCAGGTAATTTGTACGAAGAAAGTTTTTAATAACACAATCGATTAAACAATTTGCTTAAAAAAATATTGTTGATTTTTATTAAAACCGCTTGACCGATTTTGATAAAATTTATATGGGACCACCTGGGTAGTAGTAAACCCTTTCAAACAAAACAAAATTTTTCCAAATAGGTTCAGGCGTCTTCGAGTAATCGGTAAACATACATAAAAAAAAGATTCCAACAAATTGAGAACCTCCTCGTTTTTGGAAGTCGGTTAAAAACAAACTAAAATAGCGGATGCAACCAATATCAGCTTCCTAAGTAAAAAAATTGTACCCTTAACGATGATCGTATATGATTTTAGCGTGAAGATGAATTCGATGTAAATCAAACGTACTTGTGCGTGGTACCAGGAATAGAAGGTCTTCATTCACGATTTAAAATTCTGTGCGAGCGCCTCAAATTGGGTGCCCTCGTATTGCAGCCTGGCCTTGTTCGACCTGACGAAACGATTCAAGAAATGGCTGACAGATTTGCGAAGGTTAGTAATTCATTTAATTTCGAAGTTTTAGTCAATTCATTTTAGTTAATTCCACTTTTGATATGTAATTGTAGACTGAATTAATCAAATCAATATGAAGCACATGGATTACAATATAAGCATCAGTATTTATGATTTATTTACAGTACAGATTTTACTACTTGAATAAAAGCTTTGATAATATGACTAATTGGCTTACCACGAAAAAATTATATATACACCAGAATCATCATGTCTTTGTTGGTATTCACTATTCACCAAATTCTTAACCGTTATTTACAGACGCTTATCAAAAAGGCACAGTTGAAGAATAGATTTTACTTACTGGGTTATGAAAGTGGTGTTATGGTGGCATTGGAAATGGCGGCAATTTTGGAAGATCAAGGTAAAAAACATCTTGTATTTTAGAGAACATTGTTCAGAAAAAGTATACTTTAATTTTCTAGTTTATAATATATATAGATAGATACATTTAATGTTTAGTTTGTATTATTTTCAATAATCAACTTTATAAAATTCTTTAAATACTTACCAAAAGTAAAAAAAAGGTTTTTATGAACCTGAGTTACTTTAAATGGATAACCATGACCACAGCACACACACGATATCACAGTACAGTCAGAAAATTCATTGATTTTATTGATTTTAACAGAAATGCTGTCAAATACGAGGGTTGTCAAATAATAATATTTTTTATGGAGAACGGTTCCAATGATAATCACTATAGTAATAACAATCTCGTTTCAAGTAACGGTTATGTCTGTTAACTCTAAAGCCATTTTCTAACTATCATGTAAATATTACATCATCCACCTATCAACTTGCACACTCCTACATCACCCTGCTTCGTTAGACAGCTGTATGGATTAGTAGAATTTAAAATGTTTACACCCATACATATAAGTTATACTTATATTAAATTCATAATTTTTCAAATTATTCAGGTATAACTGGCACTGTGTTCTGCATTGGCGGTGCTCCTAATGAAGTGCAAGCGGTAATTGAAGAAAAGCTTGAGGACTACAATACTGAGGAAGAATTACAAAATGCCGTTATACGACATATGTTTAGTTTAGTTACTAAAGAAAATATATTGGATTCAGACGGGGCTCTACGAAAAAGCTCGACGTGGGCAGAAAAGTTGTCGCTAGCCGGACGTATTTTATATGGCCAAGTTATGCACTCAAATGAATATACGAAAGAACTCATAAATGCAGCATATGCAAGAATTGTACAAGCTCGTTGTTATAATGCTGAACCCCGTCAACTTCAGTCTCTTTTAATATCAATCCGGCCTTCATCGACCTGTGATCGGCATTTGAATAATAACCTACTTTCTTTGCAAAACCATTCAGTACGCAAGGTAGTTGAATATCGGTTGGAATCTCCATTTGCTTATGCTGCCTATGACTTGCGTTGCAGTGCGATAGTTAATCATCATCTTGATGAAAACATTCTGGAAGCTTTTGATAAAAGAAATTTGTGCGAATCGTACATTACAAACTCTGACTATATGATGTCACGTGAAGTATATTAAGTATCGCCGAATAGAAACAAAATTGATTGATTGATGTTTGTGGATTAATTGAGCTCTATTATTTGATAAATTAAAGCATATCTTCAATGTTTGTTTTTTACAACCTGTCTTTAAGTTTTATAACAAGTTTTCGACCTGCAAATAACAATTTTTTTATTATATTTATAAATAGCACATAGTTTGCTTTTTATTCCGGATAAATGCACGGTTCCCGTGGGATAGATTTGTTTTTGTCTAGGGACGAACCCAAAGCGAAGCGAGGGTTGTTAGATGCTTCCTGATATTGCGTGAGTCAAAAATATAATAATAATAGCGAATAGGGAATTTGCGTGTTATTTAAATAAAGGTGAAATATTTTTCTTTATTGCTTCTGAATTAAGTCTATATCAATATTTTTAATGTAATTTCTTTTTCATTAAGAAAATAATTATCAAACAGTGCAAAAAATAGGTGGAAAATCCAAAGTAATCGAAACGCAACGCCAATAGCTAGACCGAATGTGACGTCATAGTCTGTTATAATAGAGCGCTGTTGTTTGGTGTTTGCGATTGGTACTAAAAATCTATACCTGTTCATTCGTTGATTACAATGTTGTCATAAACTATGGCGTCACGCCCAGCGCGCCAAAATGGTTGGCATTTAAAGTATTCGTATCTGTATGATAATTTAATTTTTTTTTATAAATTTTAACTTTTTGGAGCTAGATATTTTTTTACAATTAAAAAACGACGTAAAATATTGTATTAAAAATAATAAAAAAATTACGCATATTTCTTATTATTGACATCAACTTTGGCATTTTGGAAATATAGTAAAAATCATATTGTCTCCAATTGCAAAATCTTTGTAGTTCGCATTTTTTTGCAGACTAGTAATTTTGTTTTTGTAATTGACTTTTGACTAAAATATTGTAAAGCATGTGAATTGTACCTAGTTGTATCAGTCATCTATCTACACATATAATAAAATTGTAACTAAGCCGAATCTGTATATTAAATGTTTTTTGTGAAATCTTATTGAAATAGACATTATTATCGATACAGAGGTCGAATCTATAGTTTTTAGAATTTTTGTCTGTCTGTCTGATACCGCATAACAGAAAAACCACTGTAGGGATTTTGATAAAATGTGGTATGGTGATAGCTGGTTATCCGGGTTAACATATAGGATACTTTTTACAGGAGGAAAATATCTCATTTCTGAGAAAAAATACAAAAACTGCAATGGAAGAGTATAGTAATATGTAAAACCTAAGAATTTGTTTTTTTGTTCATCTGAACGCGGGTGGAGCCGCGGGCAATACTAGTGCATAATATTAAAGAAAGTGACTGTTACGTAATGTGGCTTTATTATACGTACATAAGGTGGTATTATTATGGCCATATAATTTATCTTATCATGTTATTGATATTTTTGTATCAATGTTTTTGATGCAGTTTCACTTTTAAATAAGCCAAGTTCTAATCATAAAAATGTATTAAAATCAAGTATAATGTCGTCTCGTATGAAACTTGACAAAAATGAAACAACTTCTATATATTATTGAAGTTACTTTATTATTAAATTAAACCAAATACATTGAGAACAACAAATACTTATTTTACTTCTGGAATAGAACGTGCGGAAAACGTTACACCTTACTTCTTTTTTCATTTCTTTTTCAACTACTTCTTTTAAAGTATTATTACTAAATACGAAACTAATGCACCAACCGTCTAAAAATTAGAGAATATTATTAACATATTTAAAATTAAATTATTTATTTTATTTTTGCAACTTATCAAACTATAACATAACGTACCCCCAGTAAAAGTCGTCTTGTGAATGTGAACATGCCTAAAGGAGAAAATTTAAGCACATTTTGCATTAGTAGATAAGAAAAAGTATATAATCCTTCTCTCGCGTCTCCTTTAGTTGATAGACATATTAGGTGACTCACTGAAACTCGGATCATCTGAAACTGCACCGATCAAATCACACTACTATAATAATTAATTTGGAATGTTTGTATGTGTGTATGTATGTTTGTTACTCTTGTGCTGAAACGGTAGATGGATTTGGATGAACATTAGAATATAGATTAACTATAACCTGGTGCAACATGAAGACGATTGATAATAATAAAATTGTCCCAATAGTGGCACTGTCTAGTGGATAAAAAAATCACCTAGAGACGCAAGCGACCGGAGCGAGGGTAGTCGCTAAATATAAATACTGAATTCATTGTTCGGGATTTTAAAGAAACTAGTGTTTATTAAATTATTATTTTTTAAATTCGCGCAAACACTGATCTTAAAATCAGCACGTCACAATTCAATTAACTTGATAATTATTATATTTTATTACCTTCTTAACAGTCTAATGGCACGGCTCTATCATTAAGATCAACGTAGCTCCTATATAAATAACCCATACTGTCTGCAAATACTAAGCCCTGTGTTAAAACTATTAATTAGAATGGTTATATTAAATAGATCATTATTATATTGTTTTTGGTGACTTGGCACCAAAGAGCTATTAAAAATTCAGCAAAAGTGTTGTTTTCAAAATTTATTTCATTGAATTCTATAAAATACAAAATACTTACAATAAAATTTTGTTCTAACCTGGTTCTTTTACTAAGATATAAGCAGCGTGCATGATATCAACTATTTTAAAAATAAATATTAGGAAATTAATAACTCCCTCTTCATCGTCTATTTTTTTAACTAGTCGACATAATGATTTATAGATGTAATAAAGATTTTGTATTGTTATATGTACAGAGTTTCCATTTTTATTACCAAGTGATCCTGAAATATAATGTCATTTGTAATTTTATTAGAATATGAAATAAAAGATTAAAAAAGTACTACACTTTTCCCTGTAGAAAGAACCCACATGAGCCCATTTTATTTTACCGTTAAAACGTACTATTTATTTCCGCTTTCAAAATGAGTGATTGTAATCGCTTCTGTAGAACATGCATCGTTTTATTCACCAAGTACACAAGGAACACTGATTGCAACTGCAAAAGCACTATGAAGACCCGTGAATTAAAGTAGAATGCATACACTAACAGAAGATATACTGGAAAAATAAGTAAATTTAGATAACACATGTATAAGCGCAAGTTATAAAAAACACGAATCTAGCAAGAGAAGTCTGTGATGGATAAAATTGAAAACCTAAATCACCTACTTACTTTGTTTGGGATAGTTCAATAAAGGTATAGAAACGTAGGTGGCACTAATAAAATAGAAGATCAATAAGAAACCCCATAAAATTGCTTTGGAATATTTTATTTTAATATTTGCGTAGTTGCTACCCATTTTCCAGTTTAGCTGAAAATTAGATAAAGATTTTCCTGAATCTTCTAACTCTTTAACTTAGAGCAAGTTTCTAATCATCAGCTAATTATCCTCTTATGTCTAAAACACACAGTACTATTCTAATATTTAGACATCTCATGGCAAATATGTAACAGACTATTTCATCAAAAACAACAAATCAAACATTTCCAAACGCCTTTAAACTCGTACTCTAAATGACCAAACTTCATTGATTTAAGTCCTTTATTCATAAACAGGAACATTGTTTCACCTAAGGGGTAGATAAATCAGACATAATTTAATGCGTCCCGCTATTTTAATTCAACCCGCCTGTTTTTCAACGTGATGATTGACATTAATCTTCATTTATACTTTTTCATCTTCTATACTATAATAAAACAGTAGAAGTCGAATGTCTGTACATAGCAAAAAAATGCTAAAAACCGAGTCAGCGGGACGTAAGAAGGCAAATAGAACAAATCCAATTTTTTTTTAATTTTTTGTTTCTCTGTCTGTTTGTCTGTTTGTACGGGCTAATCTCCGAATCTATTGGATCGATTTAAATAAAATATTGCATGGTGGTACCTTATTTACCAGGGCAACATCTTAGATACTTTTTATTCCGGAAAATTAAATAGTTCCCGTGGGATAATTAAAAAACTATAATAACGCAGACAGCTTAGTACATAAGAACTACTGATTGGATTTTAATATAACTTTAGAATAATATAGTTCATACATGACAATAACAAATCGGCTACTTTTCATCCCGGAAAATTAAAGGGTTCCCGAGGGACAGTCAAAAAACTATAGTAACTTATACAGCTTAGTACACAAAAACTACTGATTGGATTTCGATGAAACCTAAAGATAGGTCAAAACATACAATAAGAAAATTGTAAGTCTTAAAAGGGTCGATAGAAAAGTTCTCAATAGTATATGTCTATCTCCTAAGGTACACTATTTTCATTATTATTATTACTGTTTTATTATACGTTATTTATTCTATTTATAAATATAATAAAACTGTAGAGGTCGAGTGTCTGTACAGTGTCCCGTAAGAAGAAAAATAGAACGAATACAGATTTTTTTATTTTTTTGTTTCCCTGTCTGTCTGTTTGAACAACAGGTTACTTTTTATTCTGGAAAAATGAACGGTTTCCGTGGGATAGATTTGTTTTTGTTTGTTTGTATCGTATTATGTACACGATATAGACCCCAAAACAATAGTAATTAAAAAAAATTTCTGTTTGCCTGTATGTCTGTATGTTTATATAGGCTAATCTCCGAAACTGTTGGACCGATTTTAATGAAATTTTGCATGGTGGTACCTTATATCCCCGGTCAACATTTTAGATTCTTTTCACCCTAGAAAATTAAAGAGTTCCCGTGGGATATTTTTTTTTCTATTTTGCGGTTATTATGTGTCACTGCGACCATTTCTGGTCTATTGTGATCGCCGTTTTTTTTTATATTAGAGTGCTGATGTTAAGAACAGCAGGATTTTCTTAGGGTTACACTCTTTTATTTCATCTATGCTTAAAAATTGTTTTCCTAGATGAATACTGCGTTTGTGCATGAGCAGTGCACATTCCCACAGAAGATGAAGTGGTGTTTCTTCTGCCTCCATGCATATTCTGCAGGTTCGCATTTCGCTCAGCCCTAAATTGAACATGTGCTTATTTAAGCAGCAGTGTCCAGTAAAGTCCCTTACCAGTATTCGTAAGGTTTTTCTGTTTAGGGCTAGCATAAGATTGTTAAACCTTTGTCGTAGGTTTTAATTAATGTCTTGGAGTGAATCATTCCATTTGATTCAGTCCAAACCTCGTTTGCAGTCTTGAGACATGATATCATTAGGGTTCTTAGAGCTAGGCTCTTAGGTATTCCGCAGAAGGGCTCAGGACCCTGCTGCATACCAAGAGCTCCCTCTCTAGCGAGCTTATGGGCACATTCGTTGCCAATTAGCCCTGCATGACCTGGTACCCATCTTAACACTACTTTATTGCCATGTGTAAGAGAGAAACAAAACATTTTCCAGAAAGGATTGAAATCACTAGAAAAGTTTCGAATATTCGAATACTAGAATGTTCTTTATTTGAGCATATTAAAAAGACAGCAGTGTGTTGAGAATCAGTTGAATTTCGGAGCTAAGAGAAGACTAAGAATAAATACTATAATGTGGAAAAATGAAGAAAAGTGGAGAAAAGTCATTGAGAAAGTGGTGAAAAATAGTGTTCAGAGACTGAATTAAGCCAAAATTGCATTTGCGCATTGCCATTCTCGCAGGAAATTTTATAGTGTCTAAGTATGCGCGCAAAGACAAGTGCACACTCTTTTCCTTTCACTTTCAAATTCCGGTGGAACGACAATTCGTCACGATTAGTGAAAGACAGGTTCAAAGCCAATGGATTTTCGTGCTTCCGAATCATAGGAATTGTAACACCGCCAACTTTCCAAACCCCGGCTATTACTCAAAAGCTATTACATACATTAAAAGAGTAAATAACTCTATTGAATCAATCACAGTGTAAAAAAGCCCAACATTATTTTACACTTTATTAGGAAGTAGCGTTAACCACCGACCTTTTCTTTTCTTTGGTTGGGCTACAAAACTGTACTATTGGATGAATTTACCGTCCATCCGTTTTCTCAACAGTTTTATAGGCGGACGGCCTCCCACTAGTTGGGCACCCACAAAGCCGCATAATGCATCGGGCACAATATCGGTGTGGTCGACTAAGGACATCGAGAGGTGTGCACCGCAACCAATGAAGGACAGCAAAAGGTGGGGCATAGATGTTGTTTGGAGGTCACAGGTCCTTGGTATCGCCACTAACCAATAGCTCATTTATTATTATTAAAATACCAGCATAATTCCTTTAGGTGGGTTATAAGTAACTATTCTACGTGAGTTACGTTAATAACTTATTTATCTTACATGTTTATATCTGCAAAATATTCCCCATTAGAAATATTGGGACCTTGATGAGAGATATGTTTCCAGCTTAAAAAAGTTCACCAGTATATTTTTGATTCTAAGCATATTTTTTACCAACGTAATAGTTCTATTCTTATCAATCATGTAGGTGAAATAGCGATAAGTAGCTCATAGCTACGTTGTATTATTTGATAAGGATCACGTATATAAGAATATTCATTTCCTTTGTATGATTATTATTGAAAAGTTTAATTAACAAAGTAGACTTTAAAAGATGACGGTAAAAACGATATTAATTTTATGTTTTTTAAACGTGTTGTGTGTACAATCTGCAAAAATATTAGGAGTGTTTCCTATGCCATCTATTAGTCACCAAGTGGTTTTTCGTAAACTTACTCAAGAACTCGCCAAAAGAGGTCATAATCTAACTGTGATAACGACTGATCCAGCTTATCCTAAAGGAGTGACACCTGCAAATTATAAAGAAATAGATGTACGAAATACATCTTATCAAGCGTTACAGAAAGCCTTCCAAGCCAATTATAAAATTGAACATAGCCTACCAAGTATTTCAAAGTTGCAAATACGTTCTTCAGCAATATTATCTGTATTAGAAGCTCAGTTACAAACTGCAGAAGTTCAGGAATTATTAACCAAGGATAAAGACAATTTTGATTTAATATTTGCTGAAGCTATTATGCTTCCATCTGTAGCTTTTTCACATAAGTTCAATGCACCAGTGATACTAATCAGTTCTATGGGAGCTTATTTTTACACTCATGATATAGTAGGATCATTATCACACCCATTTCTTTATCCATCCTTTACGCATAAAAGAATTTACAACTTAAGTATTTGGGAAAAAATTGTTCATTTATATAATGAGTTTTGCTATAAATACGTTATATATTTAAATGAAGATAATGAAAATAAAATGCTGCAAAAATATTTTGGACCAGATATTCCTCCATTAAGTGAATTATACGACAATATCCAGATGTTGTTTATAAATTTTAACCCCATTTGGGCTGATAACCAGCCAGTGCCGCCAAGTGTCGTTTACATGGGCGGTATTCACCAGCTCCCAGAAAAGGAATTACCAAAGGTACAATGTAACTTAATGATAAACTTTAAACCCTCAGAAACTTTTAGCAAAAGACTAATCTTCTGTGGAATACAGTAAAAACGAACACAAAAAGTAGCTTATATCTCTCTCCAACTCTTAAACTATTTCTATGCAAAAATGACCTCGATCTGGTGTTCTGTTACTGCTTACAAAGAGAAACCGAGAGACAACTCTTATATTGATAATACTATTAAAATAATAAGAATTCATGGGTAAAAATTTATGGATAAGGAATCAAAATATATTTTATAATACATCATTTATCTATGTAACTTATGAGTAATAAATCAATTTTTAATTTTAGAATCTCAAGACATACTTAGATTCTTCGGAGAAAGGCGTTATATATGTAAGCTTTGGGACAAATATTTTGCCAAAAATGTTACCTTCTGATAAATTAGACATTATGGTAAAAGTTCTTTCTAATCTTCCTTATGATGTTTTATGGAAATGGAATGATGATGAACTTCCAGGAAAGGCAGATAATATAAATATTTCTAAATGGTATCCACAATCGGATTTATTAAGTAAGTACATTTCGTTAAGATTTTTTCAAACTCTCTAAGTGAAACTGGTGGTCCTAGGCCAAATATTTAAGTTAAAATTTTCCTATGATTGTTTATAAGTTTAATATTTAAAAAATTGTATATTTTTAACAGACTTCCCAAAAAAAGGAGGAGGTTCTCAATTCGTCGGAATCATTTTTTTTTCTTTTTTTTATGTATGTTCACCAATTACTCGAAGACGCCTGAACCGATTTGGAATTTTTTTTTTTGTTTCAAGAATTTTTTACCTCCCAGGTGGTCCCATATAAATTTTATCGAAATCGGTCGAGCGGTTTTTTTTTAAGCCAACAAATAAATTATTTTTTAAGCAAATTGCTTAATCGAACATGTTATTAAAAAAAATCTTCTAACAAATTACCTGCTTATTACGTCTACACTAAAAATTGACAAATAAAAACTTTAAAAAGAAACGACTTCCAGGCACTAAAATATAAAAAATAACTAAACGGAGGTTTTCGTTTAAAATAGATACTAAATCAGATATTTTCGAAGTCGGGGCCACTTTTACATAGGCAGACGTAGTTTATCAGGTACAGAAAAAAATTAGCTTTAATTTGATATGTAAATGATGAACATACGCGATGAACATATAAACGTCCCAAAATATGACCCGCTTACACCTGGCTGCGAAGAGGTTGCGGCCAAATGCGCAACGGCAGCTATCATTTTTCAAGATCTCCACGTATAGTTCTGTGAAGTGAAGTATAATTCATTGTAATAACAAATGCATCGTTTTTGTTCCAAAAAATCGACTATTATTTAGTTAATTAAACATACTAGCAGGCACATTTGAACAGGCACCGCGGTCAAAACT
Organism: Brenthis hecate; assembly: GCA_951806755.1. NCBI lineage: Eukaryota > Metazoa > Arthropoda > Insecta > Lepidoptera > Nymphalidae > Brenthis > Brenthis hecate. The sequence goes on along the minus strand of OX638249.1, from coordinate 9,820,433 downwards.
TATTGTCCCTTTTATTATTGTATATAAAAAATTGATTTCGATTAAATACGCTATGAACGTAGCAATCTTGCAGCAGGATTACGATCCATATGTAAATGTCCAATACATATTTTATCTTGAATGTGTTAAAAAATAACTAAACGGAGGTTTTCATTTAGAATAGATACTTAATCAGATATTTTCGAAATCGGTGTCAGCCGATGCAAAGCAAATCTAATATATTTCGATATGTAAAATACATATCTATCAGATATTCTATCAGATATCTATCAGATATTCATTTCTTAAAATATTGTAGGCTCGCACCGACTTCGAAAATATCTGATTAGGTATCTATTCTAAATGAAAACCTCCGTTTAGTTATTTTTTACATTTTAGTGCATGGAAGTCGGTTTTTTTTTTAAGTTTTTATTCATATAATACTAAATATATATAATACTATCGGACCCGACAGACGTTGTCCTGTCTACACGTCTTTAATTTGAAAATTTCAAACTTTTTGGACAAAATTGTAAATCTAAACCATTCCCAGATCCCCTTGAACACACACAAAAAATTTCATCAAAATCGGTCCAGTCGTTTGAGAGAAGTTCAGTGACATACACACTCACAGAAGAATTATATATATAAAGATGTAAATGTCCAATATATATTTTATCTTGAATTTTCATTACAGGACACCCGAAGGTTAAATTATTCATCACACAAGCTGGTCTTCAATCGACTGATGAAGCAATATCTGCTGGCGTGCCACTAGTGGCAGTTCCAATGCTAGGCGATCAGTGGTACAATGCAGAAAAATACGTTAGACACGGAATAGGGACTAAATTGGACATAAAACATTTAACTGAAGATGAATTTAGAAGTGCTATCGAGACTGTTATTAATGACAAGAGGTATAATAATTTTAAGAAATATTGAATAATAGAGAGTAAGAAGTATACATGTAATATTATTACGTATTGAATCTCAGTTAATTTCAAATTTTGTCGTTTTTAAGATCTCAGTGTGCATTTTTTACTATGTCATATTTTATAGTAGGTATTAGAAAGCAACAAAAGATAGTAAATATATAAAAAATAAGAAACGTAAAAAAATTAATAACGTTTTCAACATGCTCAATAATAATTCCAAGTTACTTTGTACATAGAATCAAAAATAATTCTATCATTAACTTGATTGAATTTCTTTAAAACTAAACTACAAAAAATTTATTTTAGCCTTTTCTTAATTTATGTTATCTTTTTAATTAGAGCTTATCTAATTTTATTTTACTGTAAGATTTTGATTTTCAGGTACCGTGAAAACATAGTGCAACTTCGAAAGATAATGCGTGATCAGCCAGACACTCCTCTAGACCGTGCAGTGTGGTGGTCTGAGTATGTCATAAGGAACAAAGGCGCCAAAAAACTGAGGGCGCGTGGTGCAAACATATCGTATTATGAATACTTGGAAGTTGAACTTGTAATAATTATCCTAATAGTAGTACTTCTAGCTGTAGCCTTATCTATAGCAAGCATTAGTTATATGTGTAGATTTATATTAAGTTTATTTAAAAGCAAAAACAAAATCAAATTAAACTAGGCGAATTTGTCAAATAAATAATTAGCGTAGCGTGTATTCAGGTTCAGAGAAGACTTGTTGTACGTAGTGCTTATAGATAAATTTTAATATAGATATTAAAGATATGATAGTAACAGTAGCCTATGTCCCCTCCGACGTGTGTTCACCTTGTCATGGTGGTGGAGGGGGGAGCTCATTTGAGTCCGGCAATCCAGCCAAGTGTAAACCGAAGCCAAAGAAACACACTGGGAGGTGACTCACTGCAGTGGGTAGTGTTGTTTGTGGTTAGTTTGCTTAAGATGGAGGAGATTTTGTTGGACTTGAGTGGGTTGTACTGGCTTTTTTGGCCAGTGAACCCTACGTATTCTTATATCCAACCTGTATGTATGCAGATAATAATATGAGTTGCATTTTCCACCGTTAAAATAAACGTCATAGTCTGTATACTAAATTTCAAATAACGCACCTACATAGTACATACACACAAACTTTCGCAAGTATAGTAGTAGTCATATAACACAATTTTCTTATCTTCTTATCATTTTCGAATATTTCCTTATTATAGATAATTTCGTTCGAGTACAAATATAATCCTATATCGATGATAGATTATCGTTTAAGGCGTGATTGATGATCACGCCTTAAATCAATGGCACGATCATGATCTTAGATTATTCGATTATCTGAAACCTCCAATTTCACAATGAATTAATTTCAACTAACAATCAAGAATGACTTTAAGTATTAAATAAAAACTTTTTAACAAAAAAATAAAAACCGACTTCAAACAAAAGCACTAAAAAGTAAAAAATAACTGATTGGTAGTTTTCATTTACTATACATACCTAATCAAATATTTTCGAAGTCGGTGTGCTTTGCTTTGTATGGGCTGGCACCGATTTCGAAAATATTTGATTAGGTATGAATTTAATAGGTAGGCTTTAATTACTTAGCCAAAGCACACCGACTTCGAAAATATTTGATTAGGTATGTATAGTAAATGAAAACTACCAATCAGTTATTTTTTAATTTTTAGTGCTTTTGTTTGAAGTCGGTTTTTATTTTTTTGTTAAAAAGTTTTTATTTTTCCCTTTTTAGTGTAGACAGTAGTAGCAAAGTAAGGATTCTAACGTGTTAGGCTTGTCAAATCAAACAAAATAAGCCCAAACTCAAAGTATCTACTATTAGCCGTTGAAGAGTTCCACCTATCCACCTTCTGGCCTTGCCATCAGATCAGGTCAATAACACCGAACCACTGTACTATCAACGGAAATAGAAAAACTTGCAAAGTTTCAAGTCAATATGACAATTAGAAGTAAGTTAAATTCATCATTAGTTGTTTTTCCACCCTTAGGGGTGGTATTTTTTTTTGAAATTTAAATGGGACCAATCTGGAAGTATACCCTTTCAAACAAAACAAAAATTGTCCAAATCGGTTAATAAATGACGGAGTTCTGAGGTAACAAACATAAAAAAAAAAAAACATACAGTCGAATTGAGAACCTCCTCCTTTTTGAAGTCGGTTGATAAAACTATCTTTTCGAATTTTTCGCGAATTTATTTTGATTTTTGGTTCCCGACGTTTCGAATGCTTTACGGCAATCGTGGTCACGGGAGAGTCCAAAAGGTTGCGGCCAAATGCGCGACGGCAGCTATCATTTTTCAAGAACTCTACGTATAGTTCTGTGATGTGGAGTATAATTCATTGTAATAACAAATGCACCGTTTTTGTTCCAAAAAGTCGACTATTATTTAGTTAATTAAACATACTAGCGGGCACATTTGAATAGGCACCCCGGACAAAACTTATTGTCCCTTTTATTATTGTATATAAAAAATTGATTTCGATTAAATACGCTATGATCGTAGCAATCTTGCAGCGGGATCTTAGTCCATAAATAAAAACATATTGACAAAACTTCAAATTTATACCTGAACAAACAAAATAAAAATTTTTGGGCGCCATTTACCTACTCAAAACTACGAATAATCTCTTTACTGAACTTCTAATTAGCGCGGCAGAATATTAATATTAATAATAGTAAGCCCCCCAAAATCCTACCTTACGTCCGAGCTGAACATCTAGCTACGTGGGGGGCGGACACGCGTACAGTACTACTGTACTAAAAACTTGCGCGGCTAACAAGGCAAAGGTAACCCATCAATATGGAGACGAGATCAAAAAAAGTACGTATATGGCCGCTACCCGGGGGTGATCGCCGGGGCGCACCTGGAGCCGATGCTGGGTGTCTCAGCATGCGATCCATCGGCGGTACGGAACTGAACAGGCGGGTTTCGACCGATAAAAATGTTACAGCCGAAGTGTCCAACCTACCGACTTTTGACGATAGACAAAAAGTTAACAGCATCCATAGTAGTAGATCAGTTACCCCAACTACATCAGCTGCAGATGTTTCACAGGGGACTTCTGTCCATCAACCTGTGACCACTAAGGCTGGCAAACCACGAGTGCGCATGAAATGGGACAGTGAAATAAATACATTTATCATGCGCACATACTTATACATAACTAAATTAGAAACAGACATGACAATGTATGGCAGTAAACTTTTTGAACAATTTAAATTAAAATATCCAGACTTAAATGTAACAGCACAGAGAGTAGCAGACCAAAGAAGGGTTATCTTAAGAAACAGATTGCTATCTGAAGAAGTAATAAACAAATTAAAAAAGGAGGTATCCGAGCAAATAAATTACGAGGAGAGAATGGCCAATACTCTAACACCGGTAACTAGTTTAGTTAATTCTACTTTAACACCAGTTGAAACTAACAACAAAATAAAAGAACCTAGCACAAATATATCATTGTCACTCTCACAGCGTACTTACGTGCCTGAATCACAGGTTTCCTTGATGTCTTTTAATATTAGTCAGGCATCAGTATCAACACAAACGGAAGTTCCAACTTCGGATTTGCCAAAAACTACTGAATCGTTAGCAATAGACCAGAATGAGTTTCCAAATTCATTAATTCAAGATTTGCACAATAAACTCGAAACTACCCTAATGTTGAATACAGGAACTGATCCGTTACATCGTCCTAAGCTACCAAAATTAAGAGAAAACAAAAAATTATATGATTTAGTTCGAATATTTAATCAGATTTCAGTCAAATTTCATTCTATAGATTCTGATATAACACAATTACATACATTAATATATTGCGTTGCGCTAGTAATTAGTAAGGAATTAGGCTATAAAACTTATTCAGATACGATCAATTACAAAAAAAGGTCTTTAGATAAACCAGAATGGCAAATTAGGCTTGAGAATGATATCAAAAAATTAAGAGTAGATATTGGTAGACTAACACAGTTCATAAATAACAATAGAAGCAATAAATTACTAAAACACGTAAATAAAATATTTACATCTTATAAAATACATTCATCCCATGAAAAAAATAACAATAGACCGGAGGAATTTTTAGATACGTTAAAACAGAAACTTACACTTAAATCTCAGAGACTAGCACGCTACAAAAAATCACTGCAAAGAAAAGAAGATAATAAATTATTTACCAATAACGAGAAGGATTTCTATAGAAGACTAAAAAATGTTCAAGACAATACTATACGGGAACTACCTGCGGAAAATGAGCTTAAAGATTACTGGACCAGTATTTGGAAAAAAGATAGAGATCATAATAATAGTGCTAAATGGATAGAAAAAGTAGAAGAGACTGCAAACTATTAAACCGATGGAATTTATCGATATAAATAAAACAGATATAGAGAAAGTAACTAAAAAAATGAAAAACTGGAAAGCTGCAGGTGTAGATGGAGTCCATAATTTTTGGTATAAGAAACTTGTAGTACTGCATCAGGCTCTTGCTATGGCTATATCAGAGGTAATAAAAGGAACAGCAGAATTTCCTTCATTTTTAACAAAAGGAATAACATATATGCTTCCCAAGTCAAGTAATACCACTGACCCCTCACAATATCGTCCCATAACTTGCTTACCTACTATTTATAAATTAATTACTTCATGTATAGCCCTAAAAATAAACACTCATGTCATTCATAATAATATTCTAGCCGAATGGGATGTAAAGAACAGTTAATAATTGATTCCAATATTCTAAAACATGCCACCACACATAACCGTAATTTATTCCTAACATACATAGATTATAAGAAAGCGTTTGATAGCATACCACACTCTTGGCTAATCCGTATTTTACAAATATATAAAATTAATCCCCGCATAATATCTTTCCTGGAGGATGTCATGAGAACATGGAGAACTACGCTATTGTTAAATAATGGCAGCAACTGTATAGTAACTGATGATATCCCAATATCTAATGGCATCTTCCAAGGAGACTCACTCAGTCCCTTATGGTTTTGCTTAGCACTTAATCCATTATCTTATCTTCTTAATAGCCCTAACTCTGGATATAAGCTGACATCAAACACATATATTAGTCATTTAATGTACATGGACGATATAAAGTTATTTGCAAAGTCTGATAAAGAAATAAATAAGTTGATAGAAATAACTGCTGAATTTAGTAACGATATTAACATGACTTTTGGTGTGGATAAATGTAAAATATTGAAACTAAGATCAGGTAAAATTGCAACTCAGAGTAATGAACCGGCTGATTATTTTGATGTTATGGGAGAGCACGAAAACTACAAATATCTAGGTTTACATGAAGGTAGAACAATTAATCATACACAGATAAAAAAAGATTTAAGCAACGAATGTTTTAGACGATTACATAAAATTTGTAAAAAAACACTGTACTCTAAAAATTTAGTTAAAGCAATAAATACGTATGTCATACCAGTACTTACATATTCTTTCGGAGTAGTCAAGTGGTCAGCTACAGATATTAATAAATTAGAAATTAAAATAAGAACCACTTTGACAAAATACAATTATCTACATCCAAAGTCAGCAATAGAACGTATGACTGTGCAAAGAAGTAAGGGCGGTAGAGGGGTGATAGACATTCGAGTTTTATGGGAAAAAACAGATTCAAAATCTTAGAAATTTCTTTTATAGTAAGGCTGAAACTACTCAAATTCATTTAGCTACAGTAGAAACCGACACTAATTACACTCCACTTAATTTAAATAATAGAGACCGCGAATTCATTTTAAGTCAGGATTATGAAGCAGAAAAACTAACAAAATGGCGCAGCAAAGAGTTACATGGCAGACATATTCATGACCTCGAACAAAACCACATAGATCTACAAGCATCCAATCAGTGGCTAAAGCTAGGATACCTTTTTCCAGAGACAGAGGGCTTTATTATTGCCATACAAGATCAGGTAATTAATACGAGGAATTATAAAAAGTTCATTCTTAAAGATCCAACCTTAAAAAGTGATAAATGCCGGAAATGTCATCGCCAACCAGAAACCATACAACATATTACCAGTGCCTGTCCTAGCCTTACCCAAACGGATTATACTCATCGGCATAATCAAATAGCCCATATGATTCACCAAAAACTAGCCAGTAAACATAAATTAATACAAGACAAACCCCAGCCATACTATCAATATACACCAAAACCAGTCTTGGAGAGCAACAATTACAAGATGTACTTTGATAGAGCAATATTAACTGATAAAACCATCCACAACAATAGACCGGACATAACCCTTATAGATAAAATAAATAAAATAACTTATTTAATTGATATTGCAGTTCCGAATACACACAATTTACAAAAAACTATAACAGAAAAAATACATAAATACACCGAATTAAAAGAAGAAGTTATTAGAATATGGAAAATGAATAAAGTATATATTGTACCGTTGGTGCTTTCCAGTACAGGAGTTATACCAAAGTATTTGCTGCATTCTCTCCGCGTTATAGATTTATCACCTAACACTTTCATAAGTATGCAAAAAGCCACTATTCTGAACACATGTCGCATAGTCCGAAAGTTTCTGCAAGACGATTCCCCTAATCATCAAACTATAACTAATGATGATTCTCACTTGGCGTAAGCCCGTGAGATTCATTACACCGAAATTATATATTTCGAGGAAAAGAAAAAGATATAATAATAGTAATACGGATAAAAGTTAGATCATAGTAACGCGAATTTGTATAAGAACGGTTAAAAGCTCTGCACTCTGCGATAATGTAGCGTCCAATAAATATTTTTTTAAACAGTTATTTATTATTAAAAGAATTATTAAAGTTGGTTTAGACTTTAGTACATGACAATAGTCATAGAATTTTATTAGGAATTGAGTATTGTACGTGCAGGTACAAATTATATCTATTTCATTTTATGCTGTTCTAGATTAATGCACAGATAAATAAAACTGAAAGTTTTTGATATACATAAAGATGAATATAAAACCTCATTCATAATGATCACAATACACTAATTATTTCAAATTTGAAAGCTAGCTCGCTTATAGGGATTTTTTGAAAGAAATTAACATCTGCAAAACTATTTCAAGTAACTATTGAAGACCATTAATACATAGCTTCAAGTAATTCTAATCTTAAATAAATGTTTGTCCATATAAACTTTATCTCTTCATTTTACCTCTTTAATGGTAGGGGAACCTGAGAGGCTAAATTTACAGTTACTACAGCGTCATGGGGACCTACTGGATTGTGAAGATTAGGTTCTAAGCCGAAAAAAAAATTATGTTAAGTTCTCCATTTTAGAGGAGGAGAGAGCGTGCGCAAATTTTCAAAAATGTAAAAAAAAACAGTCACATAGAAATTCTCAAGCGCATCAGATATACATTATTTCATCTTAAAAGGAAAAATTTATGAAACATTTCCAACATGATTACCACTTGTTTTAACGGTAAAGGAAAACATCGTGAAGAAACCTGCATGTCTGAAAGAACCTAGCAAATTTTCAAAAGACATGTGAAATCCGCCAACACTCCCTTGGCTAGCGTGGTGGACTATGATCTGATTCCCCTCGTATTGAAGGGAAGCCTGTGCCCAGCTGTGGGACGTTAAAAACTGCTGAATACAATACAATACAAATAATGTAAACAAATTTCATTGCAAGCTAATAACTATTTTTATATACATAATATTCATTACATTATCGAAGTCCGATAGGGTACAGTGGATTTTTCTAGATCTGTTTAAAACGTGCATGGTTCTTGCCTCTTCAACTATTGTAAGTTTTTAGCAAGCAATGTCTTCACTTCACAATAAATTGATTCTTATATAGAAATTTTGTACTATATTAGTATTAAAATTATTTGCATACATGTTTGATCTCAGAAATAGTATGACTCCCATACAAACTTTCATCCCCATTTTTACCCCCTTAAGGGATGATTTCCGGGATAAAAAGTATACCATGTCCTTCCCAGGGTCTTAAACTATCTTCTTACTAAATTTCATCTAAATCGGTTCTGTAGATCCAGAGATTACCCCCTACAACGTCACGAACTCACAAACCTACCCTCTTTGTAATATTAATATATATAAATAATATATTTTATTAAAGAAAATGGATTTATGTAAATGGAATTCAGAGCGACGACAGATTAGTATTTCCGTAACATTGTTAATACGTTAATTTAGTTAATTGCCTTTAACTTGGTTAGTTAACACAATTTGTGGGCAATATTAGATCACTTAGTGAAACTGCTACGTCCCTATCATAGAAGAGTGTTTTCCTGTTATACAGATGGGAGCTGCAGAAGGAAGACTGTTATCAGCCAGTATTACATATTGTAATATATAAGTAAAATATTTAAAATACATATATGGACGTTTTAAACCTATGTATGTATTCAGCGCTTTTTAACGTCCCACTGCTAGGCACGGGCCTCCCTTCAATACGAGGTGGATCAGGCCATAGTCCACCACGCTGGCCAAGTTCGGGTTGGCGGACTTCACATGTCTTTCGAAAACTTGCTAAGTTCTCTAAAACATGCAGGTTTCCTCACGATGTTTTCCTTCACCGTTAAGACAAGTGGTAATAATGTTGAAAATGATTCGCACATGAAAATATCAGAAGTGCGAGACCTGGGATTTCAACTCGCTTCACTCGGTTTCCCAAGCGAGCGCGTTACCACTGGGCTACCACTGCCTTCTACAAGCCTATACAACCTATACAATATATAGGTTATCTCCATTTCGAATTTCATAAACGTACATTAAACCATTACAGCGCGGAAAAAAAACCAGTTAAGATTTATGAGCCAGTTAAGATGAGATATTCTCCCGCAGTAAAAAATATCCTATATGTTGACCCGAATAACCAGCTATCATCATACTAAATTTCATTAAAATCTGTCGAGTGGTTTTCTCGTGAGGCGTTCCCAGACTGACAGACAGATGGCCAAAATTTTTAATAAACTATAGATCCGGCCTCTAAATAGACATTATTATCGATATCGATAATAATGTCTATTTCAATAAGATTTTCCAAAAAAATATTTAATGTACAGATTCGACTCAATTAGAATTTTATTATATGAATAGATTTAGAAATAAAAAGGATGAAAAGATAAAAATAAATCGGTATTATTCGTGATAATGCTTTGACGTAGGTACAGCTACAATTCTACAGTAAGTAGTCAACTACATAGTATACTCTAAAATGGTAACGCCTGGCCGAGCAATTTAATATGATTTAACAATTATGATAACAAAAATCATTTAAAATTATCCATCATACAAATCACATTGTGTTTTAAAGAATTCTGAGTAATGTTAATAAGTTTCATATCAGGACTGCATTCGGATGTTCACATAAATAAAATAAATAATAATTTTCTTGTACTAAATAGAAAAGGTAAATAAATAAAAATGTTGAAACATTAACACACAGCACCTTCTAGTTCCATGGTAAGCTACGAGGCTTGTCTTATGGATACCAGATACTTTAAATACATACATAATACTTTAAATACATACATAATAGTGGTCGCCCAGTGGTAACGCGCTCGCTTGGGAAACCGAGTAAAACGGGTTCTTATTCCGGGTCTCGCACCTCTGATATTTTCATGTGCGAATCACTTCTAACATGAATACCACTTGCCTTACGATGAAGAAAAACATCGTGAGGAAACCTGCATGTCTGAGAGAACATAGCGAGTTATCGAAAGTCATGTGAAGTCCGCCAACCCGTACTTGGCCAGCGTAGTGGAATATGGTCTGATCCCCCTCGTGGTTGAGGGAGGCCCGTGCCCAGCAGTGGAACGTTAAAAAGGGCTGAATACATACATACATATTTTAAATATAAACATCCATGACTGAAGTACAAACATTCGTGCTCATTACACAAATGAATCCCCCAGCGGGACTCGAACCCGCGACCGCTGGCACAGCAAGTAGGGTCACAAACTGAGCCAAACGTGTCGTCAAAGAATAATTAGACAGAATAAAGAGAATAAAGAGTTGATGGAAGTACGACAATTCATCTTTTTTAAACCGTTACAATAATTTCCAGACAGTAAAAAACAATTTATTATTTCTTCAAAATTTTTCTTCATATAAATAGACTTCCAAGCATATTTGAATCAACTTCCAAACCTTTTTTTATAGACCCTGAATCCGTCACTGATTGGTTTCACAATAACAGATGTGTAATTGTATAGTTTTGCAATTATTTATTTGTAGGTACTATCTATACATAAAATTATTCTAATCATTATGATTTGTCAGGCTAATAAAAATAAACCTATATAAGTTCATTATTATATAGTAAGTAGCTTTATTAAAGTAGATATACATATGTATCTTTTATAGTTGGAAAAATGTTACTCATATTTAAAATTGTACTGTTTTACTACATCACTGTTTTATTCTTTACTTGTGACTTCTGCAAGTGCAAGGTAATATTATATTTGTACTTTAGATAGATACCCTTGGCCTATTATATATGGAGTCAAGTGCTAAACACTTCTTAAAAGATATAACACCTCGTCTTATCGCCCTTACTGGTAAATAGAGAGCTGGCTCATTTTTCACGCAAAGAATCGACACTGCCATTGAATTATAATAATTATTATATTAGCGGCTCACCCTTGGTTCGCTCGGGTTCGGCCTCTAGGAAAACAAAAACAAATCTATACCACGGAAACCGTACATTTTTCCGGAATAAATAGTAGCCAATGTGTTATTCTGATGTATGAGCTATATTATTGTAAAGTTTCATTAAAATCCATTCAATAGTTTGTGCGTGAAAGAGTAACAAAGATCCATAAATCGTCACTAACTGCCGCATTTATATAACACTAGCAATATAATTAAGTATATTTGTTATTATTACTCTTTACTAATTTAACCAAAAAAAAAGGACGTTCAATAAATGTTAATTTCTGAACTTTTTTTGTTTGTCGCCGCCCGTTGTGTTATTAGCGTATTTAAGGCATTTTTTTTATTAATAGGCTTTTATAATTTTAATGGCGGATTAATTAAGCTTAAGGTGAATTTTAAGCTGTAACTCTTAAGATAAAAAGTGATTATGTTATTTGCCGTTTGTTCTTTTCAGGATCAATATTTTAATCTTGAACGAGCAAAGATTAATTTTATCGATCAAGAATATTTTTCGAACGCTTCTTTTATAACGCGCCGAATTCGCCGCTCAGACCATTTACATTACGTAAACTCCAGTTACGTCTTGAAAAAGTCAATAAATAACAGCTACATAGTTAGTATCTACCTATACGAGTAGTCTAAGTTCCGAAGTAAAGTTCTTCACCCATCTGCCTATCGAGATTAAAACTATTTTATATTAAACATAGTATGTGAAGAAATATATCGCAGATATTTCCCTCGTGTCTTCTCCATTCTATGTGACATTGGTGAAATATTCTGTGCTCAACTGACATGTTTTGTAGCCATTGAATTGAATTGTTTAGAGATAAATTGCTATACTGTTTCTCTACAATACGCACAATGTTTTTGTGTCACGATTGTCGAAATTAAAAAAAATGTTTTTTTTTTAAATTACAAAGCCTAATTAATATCCGTAACTCCTTTTAATTCGTACTTTGACTTAAATTGTAAATATTATACAATTAGAATAATAATATGTTAAATAGCAAACTAAAACAAGCAATAACCATATTTCATATGGCAACATCTCTGTGATATATTTGCTTAAATATTATATGATGGCTTAAAGGATGGAGGACCTTACTTTGGATATTCCATAGTGTGTTTAAAAAAATGAATATGTATTAAAACTGTTTAATTTGCTCAAGAAAAGTTCATAAAGAAATTGTAGAATAAGTATTGGAAGGCATAATAATATGATGTCAGAGATGAAAACAGTACCTACATAACATATAAATAATTTATTAATTTTACATTGTTACAACACTTTTTAACTCGAGAACGACTGGACCCATTTTTATAATCTTTGTTTTATTGGATTTGTCTTCACCCCGAATAGCGGAATGACTTTAAAAACATTAGAAATGTTTCACGAAAAAAAAATTGAAAAAATCTATTCCATACTAAGCGTCAAAACGTACCTAAGGAAGAACCTGAGCGAAGCGACGGTGAGTCGCTAGTCAATAATCAAACAATGACAATAAAAATGACGTTATTAGTATAGCTCGTGTCCTCATAATATAGGCACTGGCAGATCATTGTAACTTAGTATTCAGATCATTAAAAATTAAAAATTGATTTCTCATAGTTCAGTGGCCACACAAAAGGCGGTGGTATATTACCATTTAAGAACTTTCTCCTTCGGTACACGAATTAATCCTTCATGTAATCTGTTGGCTGGCTGTCACCACCTAAATGTAGCGCCAACATAAGCACGATTTTTTTACAGGTGTAGCTCCCAAACAAATAGCAGCTAAAGCTACATTTTTAAAGGCAAAAACAGCGGACACTCTTGTTTTTTTTTTTTTAATTATTTTGCATATCACAAATGTCATTCCCAATTGGGTGAAACCCGTCTATTTAAATATCTATTTATCAAAATGTAATAAAATTTCATATTATGTTTATTTTTTAAGCACAGTTTCTATATTTACCAACTCCTGCTCAACACGTATAAACGCACGTTTTTGGAATTACATTATGGCACTTGTGACTTCTTTACTGGAAATAACATGTTTGGAAGTATATTGACACCAGCGTATTATCGATTACCACTATCAGAACGCCCTTATCCGAAGTTATTATGCCCATTAAGACCTGTAAGCAACTAAATATTTGTTTTTGTAAAATATATGATACCTAAATTACCACTTCGGAGTCAAAAACAGGTAAGTATTCCTACACTACGTTTAGTCTTAATAACTACATGTTTAATGAGAATGTAATTACTGATGACTATATCTCGTTGGTAGTGGCTAGAATGTATGGCTGCAGATTCTGAGGTTGTGGGTTCGAGTCCCAATTGTGGTCTAGTAGTCATTGTGTTTTTCTATGAAGAAATCCTCCATTTTATCTAAAACTGACAAAACTTATATTTCTTTTGTAAATACCCACATTATTTCCAATACTACAAAAAACGCTTATCTATCCAACATAACAAAAAAAGTGCGCGTGTGTGGAATTCCCACACGGTAGAAGTGAAACTTCAGAAAACTAATCTAAGCGGGAATGAGATGAACATATATGTACGTACCTATAAAGTATCAGGAGTAGGATAATAGTAAGGTTTAGTTTTTTATTTACCAAGTTTAAGTCTTTTACATTTTATTTAACTTACTAGCATTGCCCGCGGCTCCGCCCGCGTTTAGATGACCAAAAATTAAATTCTTAGGTTTTACATATTAGTATACTCTTACATTGCAGTTTTTGTATTTTTTCTCAGAAATAAGATATTTTCCCGCGGTAAAAAGTATCCTATATGTTGGCCCGGATAACCAGCTATCACCATACCATTTCATCAAAATCCTTCCAATGGTTTTTCTCTGATGTGGTAACAGACAGACAGACAAAAATTCTAAAAACTATAGATTCGGCCTCTGTATCGATAATAATGTTTATTTTAATAGGATTCTCCAAAAAATATTTAATGTACAGATGCGGCGTAGTTACAATTTTATTATATGTATATATTACATAACATATTATTCAGTACTATTTTTACTGCCTGTGTAATGAGTTATGTGTTTGTCTCTTTCTTGTGTCAAATCTAGACGATTCTAAAGAAGTTTCACTTCAATAAAGTACCATTCTCAGGCAGAAAGGCCAAGAGTTAAAGTAATTACTTTTTATTTCAGAAAACGAAGGCATATTAAAAAACGGTGTAATATGTATATTTATGTTTCAGGGATATTATAGATTTGAAAATCTCCTAGTTAATTCGAGTTATGTGCCAAAGGAGTTCTTTATCGATGAAGGACGCGTTTACTACAATGTAACTTATGGAAATAGAGTGCTTGGTAGTGTAACACTTGATTTTCAGTTACTGACAGTAAATTAAATCGAGATCTTTTTAGTTAAAAGTAATAAAATATATAAAATTTTGGCGTGTTATGTTTATATTAATTCATCCATTATTTTAACAGACCTCTTTCTAATCTAAGTTACATATCATAAAATTAATTTACAAAATAGATATACTATGATAAAAGATGCATAAAAAGCGAACTAAAAAGATGAGGACAAATTGATAAGAAATTTAAAGTTAAAGATATTGTGTTTATACGCTGACCTTTGTATTGTAATCTTATTTGGGTATATTTTGAAATGTATTGTTTAATATTGTATTTTGTGTACTTTAATAGATAATAATTATTCGTGCTATACAATGCAAAATAAATACATCTGTATAAATATTATAAATGTGAAAGTTTGTATGGATGTTTGTTACTCTTTCACGTTAGAACGGCTGAACGGATCTGGATGAAATTTGGCACAGAGATAGATTATAGTCTGAATAATACATAGGCTACTTTTTATCTCGGAAAAATGTACGGTTCATGTGGGATAGGTTTGTTTTTGTTTTAGCTCGCTAGTAAAGTCGAAAAAGCTCTGTAGCTTGCGGCTCTCTGTAAGGTATTGCTGTAGAGATACTTTAGACAGCAACAATAAAAAAATTGGTGATTATAATTATTTTCAATAAAAAGTTACATAAAAAAACAAAAATTATCTACAAATTTAATAGCTAATATTCTTCATCGTCAGAAACTTGTTCTTCTTGTACAATTTGATGGTACCTACATAGTTTTGACCATGACTTACATTTTGTAGTTTTTTAATATTTAATTTAATAAAAATTAACATAGTAAATCTTGCCGAAACATTATGTACCAGAGGTACAAAACCTTTTAAAAAAAATGAACATATAAAATTGTGTTGCTAGATTGGGCGCTAAGCGTTAGATTTTATTGTTCCAAGCCAAAAAAGCGTTAGATCTATCGCCGAAAGCGCTAAGTTGGCATTACTAACTTTAAGACTCCTAGGGCCAGTGGTCCTAGAAATAGTATTCATTCGAATTTTGTGCAGTTGATACGATTTACAATCATGTCTTCGAAATCGTACGCAAAATATACGATCTTTCCAAAACTTTCAATATTCATAAAAAAATAATTATGTTCATTTTGTTCCGTTGTAAAAAATCAATAACAATAGACTTGAACGAGCCCATAAACTTCTTAGATTTTTTTTATTTGCTTCTCTAATATTTAAATAATACTTGTTACATAGGAACTTTCTATAAATCTGTGACAGGAACTATACTTGAGTATAGTTATTTTGAAATCACAGACTGGCATTTCAATTTTATTTATTTATACATATAATATTATGTATAGTAGTATAATTGAATAAAGTTAAAATTATTTTAATGCCATTGTGAAACGTAGTGATAAAAAATAACAAAACACATAGCTATATAGTATATTTATTTTATAAGCTTTTCACTATTTGAATAAATTAATATTCTAAATTTAAAAATAACATGACATGACCAAAAAGGAAATATTAAACATAGAGGTTTTCACTTCAAACATGTCCACAGTTTCAAAACAGTATTTTTCATACTTTTTACTACATAAATAGTAGTTTTATTAAACTTATTAAATTATTATTATTAAAGCACTATAGACAATAGGGCATATGCGTGATTTTTCTAATTGTTTATACAATAACTAACATCGTTATATAATTGTAAAAAAAATATCCAGCTCCAAAAAACTAAAATTTAGTATAAAAAAATTTAAAAATATCATACCGATACGGATACTTTAAAAGCCCGCCATTTCGCGCGCTTAGCGTGACGTCACAGTATATCTTAAGCAGAAAAATGACAACGCAATTTGCAGCGACTAAATCGCTAATCGTTCTGTTATGATAATACTTTGACATTATATTCTGTCTGACCAATGGCGTTCGTATCAACTACTTTGAATTTCCCACCTATATTTGCACTTTTTAATAATTATTTTCTTCATCAAAAAGAAATTACATTAAAAAATATTGATATAGGCTCAATTGAAAAACAATAAACATTATAAAAAAAATATTTCACTTTTATTTAAATCACATGCATATTCCCTATTCATACATTTTTACATACATATATTTCGATTCAACAAAATGTCGATAAATTATCTATACCATTTTACTGTCTAAAAAACTATAGTGCTTTATTTATTGTTTTTTTTTTTCTTAATTTAATATCTATTTCACTTCGCTTTTCCTTGAGCTGCAACGGCAGCCATAGCTTTTTTCACGGTTTCCTCATCACCGAGGAAGACCATTGAGTCCACTGGTTTCATGTTTTCATCCAATTCATAGACAAATGGAATGCCAGTAGGCAGGTTCAATTCCATAATGGCAGCATCGGAAAGTTCTGGAAAATAAAATATTTCTTTATACTATCAATTTACAGCAGAAAATGCTGTCAAATGTAAGGGTTGTCAAAAAATATCGATTTTAATGGTGAACAGTTTTGTTGTTAATGCGTTTTAACATGCTTTTAACGTTAAAACTTAAGGGTTCGCGTCACCGACATGCTACGTGTGACATATGACGTATCAACGAAGTCTGGCGCAGACTGGCGACGCGCAGAGTCATATGATTTGATCAATAAATAAACTATATCAGAATATAAATAATTATTGCTCGGAGTGGCAATGGATGTGAAAACCAGATTAATAATAACTTCAATTTACAAATTATGCCATTTTAATTATTTATACTATCCATATTAATATTATAAATGTGAAAGTTTGTGAGTTCGGATGTTTATTACTCTTTCACGCCAGGGCAACTGAACAGATCTGGATGAAATTTGGCACAGAGATAGATTATAGTCTGGAAGAACACATAAGCTACTTTTTATCCCGGAAAAATGTACGGTTCCCGTGGGATATTTTTGTTTTTGTTGTGTTTTAATTTAAAAACAAAAAAAATAGTTATTCCAAAGTTAGAAGTTTCCACTTCTGTCGGTTGTCTCCATGTTTGCCTGTTTTAATTTTTTCTTTGCATGTTTGTCTTTTATGCATTTCTAAACCAATCAAACTTTGAGTAGCACCCAAACAAGAGAGTAAGCCGATAGTATCTTATAAATATACTGTCTAAGCAATATTTTGATATATTTTGTTAATAACAATATTAAATTACAAATTATTGATATTTACCATCTAAATGCTTAACAATGCCTCTAAGACTGTTGCCGTGAGCAGCAATGATAATTTTCTTTCCCTCCTTAATCTGAAAATGAAGTATGTAATGTATTTAAATATATGATGAAATTATGGACAAGTGCGAGTCGGACTTGCCCACCGAGGGTTCCATACAAATTTTAGGAAATCTGTTCAACTTTAATTTTCAACTTTTTTTATTTTTTGGAATTTTTTCTTTATTTATGCTTTTTGCCAAATTATGTGATTGTAGGTCAATGGGAACAACCATATAGGTTTTCGACCCAAAACCTATAGAGCCTGTATCTTTTTATTGTACCTTACCTTAATCTTTATACACCTAATATGGACTATAGACCTCAATATCTGGTGTAAATTTCAACTAGCTAGGTCCACCTGTTCCGGAGCAAAACGGTGGTGACTCACAGAGACAGACAGACAAACCGACAGACGGACAAACGGACAAGAGAGTGATCTTATAAGGGTTCCTTTTTTACCTTTTGAGGTACAGAACCCCAATAAAAAAATGGTTGGTAAATATAACCAGTACCAGAAAAGGAAACTGTTAATGTTAATGTTCATAGTATGAAATAACAGAGAGCTCTCTTCTTAGTCCGCATTATTGTGATGAACAACTACGGATCCTACATTGTGCGTGACCCGATACGCACTTGGCCGGCTTTTTTTGTTAATAATATAATTACTAAATAAAAACATACCTGAGGAACAATAACATTATTCCAATAAGGCAGAGTCCTCTCAATAGTCAGTTTTAAGCTCTCAAACATGGGAAATTCCTCAGGCTTTGGGTCGCCAGCATAGCGTGGATCATTGACAATATTGTCATAGTAGGGATGATCTTTCTCCATTGCGGGCGGAGGAATGTCAAAACTACGACGCCAAATTTGCACCTGTTTTAAATAAAAATAATTTCTATACTAAACCACAAAAAAAAGAAATAATTTATGGTAAACATACTTGACGGTAAACTGAGCAATTTTGATAATACATTATGTTAAAAAAACTATCATAGCATTTTATGTATTTCTAAAACAAGCTAACAGTGATTAGAAAAATTAGTTGATACTCAAATTTTTACTGGTCATTTTTATTTAAGAACTAGCATTGCCCGCGGCGCTGCTCGCGTTCAGATAATCAAAAACGAAATTTTTAGGTTTTACAGTTAGTATACTCTTAAATAGCAGTTTTTTGCATTTTTTCTCAGAATAGAAGTATTTTCCCGTGGTAAAAAGTATCCTATATGTTGACCCGGATAACCAGCTATCATCATACTAAATTTCTCAAAAACCTCAAAAACCTCCTCAAAAACCCTCCAGTGGTTTTTCTGTGATATAGTAACAGACAGACATACAAAAATTCTAAAAACTATAGATTCTGCCTCTGTATCAATAATAATGTTTCTTTCAATAGGATTTTCCGAAAAAAAAATGTACAGATTTGGCTTAGTTACAATTTTATTGTATGTATAGATGAAGCAAAGAAAGAAGATTTGAAGTCATTGCCTATCTGCATCAATTAGGTACAGCTGTATTTAAATAAAACTTTATTTGACTGCTTATAGTTCAATTTAATAACATTGCTCATTGTTAATCAATTTAATAATGATGCAATGCAAATCTATACATTAGCTTAGGCACCTTTCACAAAACAATAGAAATCTGTCATTTAAAAAAATATTAACAAAGTTATTGGCATTTAATAATATTAATAAAATATATAGCTTCAGAAAATAAGTATCATTAAAAACTAATGTGTTTTATGATGAAATATAAATAATGCATTGAAATAGAATATTGTTATCAAAATTTATTAATAATATATTATTTATACAGTCGACTCTCGTTAATTCGAAACTCGAGGGACTTTTAAAATATTACGAATTATCGAGTGTTCGAAATATCAAATGGTTCGAAATTTTATAAAAAAAATAAGACACTTTTTGTCCTCTACACTGTCTTAGCCAAATGACCAGGCTTTCTTCCAGACGAGGAAATTCACCTTTAGTAGTTCTTTTCCGTACTCCAGCAGTTTGAGCAGCATAAATTTTCTCCTTGTGCTTTATTATGGTTGAGAGAGTACTCAGAGGAATCTTAAATTCTTTTGCAACATCACTTTTCTTCTCACCTTCCTCTACTTTGTCGATTAATTTCTTCTTTTCAGCAATCGTCAAGCATTTATACTTTTTAGGACTCATAGCTAACACAAATTTTTAATCTGTATGCCAACGAAAGAGTAAAAGTAACTGAAACATAACTAAGCAAACCAATTCGTTC
Organism: Brenthis hecate; assembly: GCA_951806755.1. Classification (NCBI taxonomy): domain Eukaryota; kingdom Metazoa; phylum Arthropoda; class Insecta; order Lepidoptera; family Nymphalidae; genus Brenthis; species Brenthis hecate. The sequence goes on along the minus strand of OX638249.1, from coordinate 9,800,024 downwards.
GGAAGTTTGTGTTAAGCTAATCATAACAAAAACAAAAGCTCATGTACGATGATACAAGTTTGAACTTGTCTCAAAATGTACTTACAATGTTTCTACATACATATGTATCTCTTTCTCTTTGCAACTTTGAATTGTCGAGTATTTGACGCCGACGAGTTCGAATTAACGCGTCGTTTTGTTACGTAGCAATGATTTTTTCGTTCGAATTACCAAGTGCATAAAAATGTATTGATTTAGTTCGAAATATCAAGAGATTTTGTAGGGAACTCGTGATAACTTTGAATTATAGAGGTTCGAATTATCGCAGGTTTGAATTAACGAGAGTCGACTGTACATATAATAATATACTAATTTAGATAAAAAAAAGTTGATTAGATCAAAAAAAATTAGAAGTTGTCAGTTTTATAAGCTAAGACATTACTAAACAAGTTTTTTTTTTAAATTAGTTTCAAAATAATGTTTGTTTAACATATGATAATATGATGTAATAAATTACTACCTACTTGTAATAGTAGGTATATATAATATAATTATATGTGGGTAGGTAATAATATGTACCTGTGCTTCACCATATTTAGCTGCTGTTTCAGCTTTGTTGAGGCCGGTAAGTCCACCATAGTGCCTTTCATTCAGGCGCCAGGTTTTATTAATTGGGATGTCGGTCTGGCCTAATTCCTGAAGTACACTATTCAAAGTTATTTGTGCGCGTTTTAGAACTGATGTATGAGCAACATCAAATTGGTAACCTTCTGCTTTCAAAGCCTTACCGGCAGAGACGGCTTCTTCGCGACCTAAATGAATAAATTGTAGTATTTAATTATAAAACTCAAGATAGATTCAAGAATTTTAGTAGGTAAATAAAAGCCTAAAGTAAGCTAAATGCTTATTTATAGTTTAAATTTTCATTTTTACAGAATTTTATTTTGCTAACGATATACATAACCAAAAAAATAAAAAATAAATCGTTTTATTAAACCACACAGCACAAATAATATTAAACCACTTTACCCTTGTCACTGAGGTCAGCATCGTACCAGCCACAAAAAAGATTTTTTTGGTTCCATTCACTCTCCCCATGGCGAATCATAACAATTTTGTACTTTGCAGGCATCTTAGAAGCGTATTTTTGTATAAATTTGCCGATAAAATATAAGTATCAACTATCGAGATAATTTTTTTTTATTTCTTACCCTCTTTGACATTAGTAACCTCAGTGACCTTCTCAATTTACATTTTACAAATGCACAAATAAAAGTTGCCATATGTATAAACTGCCATTGAAATTTTTTTATTCGAAAATGAATATCGTTTATTTTGATGTATTTTTATACTATAATTTTATTTAAATATTAAAATTCAGTAATGAGTAATGACTACTGAACAAATTAAAGATATATTTTCCGAACTTAAATACTAAAAAAAATATTAAATTTTCAAATTATTCATTAAAATTTGTATGACAAATATAAAATTTTGTGTGTGTACTAGATGCATAAATGCGTAGCATTTCTCTAATATGTAGTTTGTGATGCATAATAAATTTTAATAGCACGTTTTTTTGTGAAAGTAGTTTTACAGTTGGCGACACTTTATAAATGTCACAAATAAATTTCGTTGAACGACTATTTTTATTTTCTCATGTTACTTTATCTTGCTGATTAAGCAAACTTGAATTAATTGTACTAGTTAACAGTTATTATAGTAAAAGAGAATATGTTTATAATATATAGATTTTCATTATTCAAGAACTCTACACAATTAAAAATGACTTGAGATGTAGTAGTTCGTACGCTAGTTATTAAGCTGAGTTAACAACAATTTGCAAAAATGCCGCCTAAAAAAGTACCAAGAATATCTGGTCAACCAAAAACTTTGCGAAGTCGTACCAAAAAAAAAAGCCTCGATGATAAAAATAACCCAAAACTTAAAGTTACAATTCCACTGCAAAATGTTCCAGGTAAGTACTTTTTTTATATTTAAACCTAATATACTTACTGTTAATCTATGTAATAAATCCTTTAATTTTTCATTGATAGATAGTGTCAAAATCCCGGCTAGAGATGTAATGCCAATGCTTGGCAAGAATGATATCAAAATTATGCTGGCCAATGAAGGTAGTGTAAATAAGCTTATTTATTATGGTTATTTATCAAAGCTAGTTAACATTTTGATAAATAACAAGCCATGGTCGCATATAATTAAAAATAAATTTTATTTTGAAGTAAATCAACAATTGTTTATCTTTTGATTAATAAGAAACATTCAAGTTTTTTTCTTGAGAATATTTTATTTCTTTTATTTTTATAAGTCATTTTTTAAATAATCTATGATTATTATAATTTATGTATGTAAAATTGACAGTTGTTAGACGACAATTTCCTAAGAAAAGATTGCTTGTAGAGGAGCCAACTGAAACAACAAATACAAAAAAGGTTAAAATTAACAAAACTGTAGCGAAGAAAAAACCTGTATTAAATAGAAAGAGATTGTTAAGAAAAGATAAGGTGTCAAATGAAATTTTAGGAGAACCTTTACAAGGAAAGAATAAAAGAAGAGCTGTGGCTAAGAAAAATACAATTATTATTGAAAGTGTACAATGCAACGGGAGTCCAGATCCACTCCTGTCAAAAACTGAAGGTTTGCTTTTTAAATTTATTTATACATCCTACTCATAGATGTCAAAGTTTGTGAGAACGAATGGATGGATGCTTGTCACTCTTTCACATTCACACCAGAATGGCTGAATGGATCTGAATGAAATTTGGCACAAATATAGATTATACTCTAGAATAGCACATAGTCTACTTTTTTATCTCAGAAAAATGTATGGTTCCCGAGGGAAAAATTTGTTATTGTCTATAAACACACAAGTATTTTTGTTTGAGAGTTATCAAGTCTGTAAAATCTACGATGTGACATTAATTTTAACATGCATTGTGAATCTTGATATGTTTCTTATTAAAAATAATTGCCCTGTAAAAAGATGAGTAGTTAGCATTTTAGTATTTTACTTAAATTCCATATACAATCATCACCTTTGCCCATTTCCAAACCTACTTGGGGTTGTTGCTGTAAATCTTCCACTTCCACTCTCCCCTACTACTTGTCACCTTATCTTTCAGCTCTTTCTGTTTCATGTCCTGTCTCATACAATCTATCCATATATCTTCTATCTTCATCTTCTTCTCCATCTATCTACACTCATTTCCAGCACTCTCCTCGTCACATGAGTTTTATCCCTCCTCTTCATAGGATATATATAATAAATAAATTCCATATACAGAATAATCTTAACTTTATTCATGAACAAGATACTGCTTGCGGCAACTTGCGAATGTCTTTCAATTTAATTTTAAAATTACTAAACCCCTGTTTTGTATATGATTGCACTAATTTAGATGTATCCATACGAAATATATGATTTTAATTAATAATTAACTACTTTGTCAAAGTAGACTGATCATGTTAATGCAGCTTTAAGTTAATAACTTTCCAAACAAACTATGTATAACAATGTATAAATAATTACATACAGCAGCCTTAACTTTACTAAAAAAAAATTTTAAACATTGCTTGACATTCCAAATGTTATTTTCTGACTCTAAAATTAAGCTAAAGCCGCGTTGACACGCTCAAAGACTGCTTTGACAAAGTAACTTTGACAAAATGGCTTTGATCAAAGTTTACTTGGATAGCTGTTGACTCGCTCAATGTCTGCTTTGACAAAGTAGCTTTGATAAAAAGCTTTGAAACGAAATTCACTTTGAAAAACACTGCTCCAAGTCCACTTTGATTGAATGCCGACGTCAAAGTGCGCTTTGATTGCTCGTTTACACGATCAAAGTAGTCAGCAAAACTACTATGTCAAAGCAGGCTTTGAGAAAAGTGGAACACAGTCCAAGTCCACTTTGGACTTAAAGCAGCATTGACACGATCAAAGTCTACTTTGATCTTGTAAATAAGCAATCAAAGCACACTTTGATGTGGACGTTAATAATAAAATACAGTATTGAAATAAAACCAATAAGTAACAATCATGGAAAAAAATTACCTTTAATAATCTCACTCTGTATTTTGATCAGGCTACAACAAATTTTTGAGGACTATGTATGGTAGAATGTAGTTTTAAATATAGCACTTTAAATTTAGTCATATCCTAAGAAATATTATAAAAGTGAAAATTTTGTGAGGATGGATGGATGTTTGTTTATTAGTTATATACTCTTTCGCCCTAGAACAGCTGAATGGATCTGGATTAAATTTGACACAGAGATAATTAAAGTCTAGAATAGAGCATTCCCGTGGGATAGATTTGTTTTTCGTGAGAGATTTTCGTGGGATAGATTTGATTCTAGAAAGATTTAATTATCATAACAATAATATATATTATATATGTATATGGAATAGATTATTTAAAATGATAAAATGAATTATGTAATATTATTTGTTTTAAGTTTGACTGCTTTAATTGTACTACCAATCCTAAAATTAAAAAAATCTTTTTCTGTTAGAAATAGTATGTTCTAAAAGATTATAGGCAAAAGTGTTTATTTAATCGCTCAGTACATATTGAGATCTGTACTGAGCGATCTGTGTAGATTATGATCCTATGCAAAGCAGGGACCATGATTAATGATTGTAGCCCAAATACAATTATAATTCTGGGTAAAAATCTGATAATGACTTTCAGAAATCCCACAAGAATCTGACAAGGAAGAATCTAAAAATCCAATCCCTGTCAAAGGAAAGAGAACCCTTAAAAAAACTTTATCAGGTAAAATATTACATATGTTGATTGATAAGTTACTAAAAATATTGTATTTATTCCTTATTGTTTGTCCAGTTATACTTATAAGTTTGCTTAATGTTTTTTTATTTGCTATATGCTACACTAGTGTATACTATTTAATAAACCAGAATATTATTATGAATGATTTTGCGATTTTATATCAAAATTTGCTAAATAATTTGTACATAATTAAATAATCTTACTATTATAAATGCGAATGTTTGTGTGAACGTATGGACGTAAATGTAAATGTAGGGTGGACTCAATTTTCCGCACTTAAACTCCAAGTCCGTTGTGCGTCCTGAATCCTGGCTAATCTATCCGGACCAGCTACGTATATATACGTATGGGCGTATGTTTGTTACTCTTTCACGCGAAAACTAGTCAACAGATTTTGATGAAAGCTTACAGTACAGTACACGAGAGTACCAAATATGCTCTAATTTATAAAGATATAGTATTTAATGTATTCCCAAAGAGAGTTGACGTCAGGCAGGCGGCCGGTCGTAAAACTTTTGCCAAATCCTTTCAGCAGTACAGAAGATGTACTGCGCCGACCCCAAGTGATTGGGAAATGGGCAGGGAGAAGGGAGAGAGATTTAATGTATTACAGACAATTCCAAGTGAACGCTAGTTTTTGTATAATTTGCTTAAAAACTACTGAACGTATTTGAAACAATAAGTAAAAACATTTATTAATATCTTATATTATTCCGTAGAATTTTGCTAGGTAATGCTACCTTACCTGGTTTACTATAATTAATAATCTTAAAACAGTAAGAATTGGATGTTTGCAAGGTTTAGAGCTATTGTTAATTGTACGAGTATCCCTTAATAGTTACAGGTGCTAACAAATCAGTTAAAGAAAATAGCCAAATAATCACTCTGAATACTATTTCTAAACGTAAACTACCTCTCAATCGAAAATCTGCAGTAGGACCTGGACCAAAAACTCGAAAAAAAGCAGCTGATGTAACTATAAAAAAAGGTGTAGTTCCAGAAGAACCGAAAGTTGATACTAAAGTTGGTACTGAAAAGGACTCGCTTAACACAAGAAGATGTTCTATGGTGAGCTCTGAATTTTCGTGGACTAAAGACATATCTAGTTCTAGTACATCAACTTGTGTTACTGTTTCATCCAAAGATTTTTTTCGTATCGACAATAAAATTCCGGTGATCAAACTTACTAATATTGATCGGCACATGAAAAGTGATGATAATAATATATGTGTTAGTGTGATAGGTGACACTGAAAATAACGCTAAGAGTGATCTAGAAAATAATGCTGAAAAACACGTAGTAGACGACGGTGCCCATGAAACTCCTTTTCCATTAAATATGAGCTCTTCATCATCAGAGAGTAGCTCCGATGAAGAGGAGGAACCCCAAAACAATCAAAATACAAGCAAAGTAACAAGTACTTTAGAAAAATTGGCTTCAAAATTAAAGAATTTCGACTTGGAAATTATTAACTGGATAGGTTACACAGACAAAAATGCAAACAGTGATATAACAAAATTTCAAGATAAGTTATTTAGTGAAAACTTTTTGTACGAAGAAAGAGATATAATATTACACTGTCAGAGTATAACTAAGATTTTATCAGATCATAAACCAGATGTAGATGAAAGTGAAAAAGAAAATTGTGAAAGACAACATGAAACTAATGTTAATTTAGACCATTATATTAAAAATAAATCAGATAAAAGTACAGACACAGAAGAAAATTTAAGCGACCAAGAAAGGAAACCAGATCAGTTAGAAGATAAATCTGTTTATAACAACACATATAACAACGATGAAGACGACGCTTTATCTTTGTACGCTGAAAGTATAACTGATATGGAATCGCCAAGGAATTGGTGTCAGAAACCCCGAGAACATAATACAGAAGAATATGTTCCTTTACCAGTCAAAGATGTATTTAAAAAACCCGAAACAATAACGTATAAACCGACAAAAATTAAGAGACCTCTACTAAAAGATCCGGAAAACGTGAACGAAGTAACGGTCTGTGAGAAGTCAAATGCAGATTCAACGTCTATGTATCGTGAAAATAACGATAGCACTTCTGAAGAAAATATAGTTATTTACGAAGATAGAAACGGCGATGTAGAAAAGACTAAGTCAAATTTAACACATAGCAATTCTATTTTAACGTGTCTTTATGAGAATAGAAGTGAAGTAGAAAAACCTAAGTCTTTTACAAGTAAAGATTCTATTTTAATGTCTACTTATGATGATAGAAACGATGTAGAAAAAAGAGCCAATTCGATACACAACGATTCTATTATCATGGGATCGTCATTGAAACCGAGGCTTGGAGTTCACAGCTTCGTTTTCAAAGGCGTTTGCTTTTTCAACCTAGCGTCTAGTTGTAAAAATATAGTTTGCAAATTTCCACACAAGTATTTCGATAATGAGGAAATAAAAAATAGACTGAAAAAAATAAACGACCAAGAGTTTCAAGAAGAATTCATATTACTCAGAAGCTCGTCGGCACTTAGACGGTTATATGGAATGTGCTTTATCGAAGAATGTGTTTGTCGCAAACTAACAAAAGTTTTGGTCGAAATGACATTGGAATTTATCACGAGAGCAAATAGCATTTCAAATCAGGATAATTTATTAGCGATAGAAGTAATAGAAACAACTTTGCTATATTTGAACAATATCGACTTGAGTATTTGCGAAGATTTACTGAAGTACAAAGTTAAATCTAATGTACTCTTATGCGATGCGTTCATTAATACGATAGCGAAATCTCAGAATTTTTCACGTTTTAAAACAGTTTTTATTAATTTGACGGATTTTATATATAACATTGGCAGAACTTTTGATTGTGATGTTGCGAGTAATGTGCTAGAACGAGTGTGTATTTTGCCTTTCGACGAAAATTTGGCGCGGGCGTTGCTTAAACTTATTAAAAACACAGATGTAACTATTCTTTCTAATTCAATGATGTCTTCATTTGAACATCAGTTATCGTTTTCTAATAAAGAATTGTATAAAGAATTTCTTATATTCAAAGAAGAGAATTTTACGGATCTAAGGGTGGCTAATTGTTATAATTCGCTGCTAAACGAATCAGAGAGGATGTCCAACAACTCAGGGCTTTCCGATAAAGATATCAGATATTCACCGGATACCACCAATTTGGATAGTTTGGTAAGTGAATATAATGTTTTTTTTTTTAGGGATATAGGGATTATGCGCGATTTTTATACAATAGCTAACATCGTTACATAATTGTAAAACAAATATCCGGCTCCAAAAAACTAAAATTTAGTTTTTTTTTAACATATCGATACGGATATTTTAAAGGCCCGCTATTTCGCGCGCTTGGAGTGACGTCACAGTATGATATACATAGCGAAATCACGACTCAATTTGTAGCGACAAAATCGCTAATCGTTTTCTTATGATAATACTTTGACGTCACATTCGGTCTGACCAATGGCGGGCGTTTCAACTGCTTTCAATTTCCCACCTGTTTGTACTTTTTAAAGTTTGTTTTTCAATCAAAAAGTAATTACATCAAAATATTTATATTGATAGATAGACTTAATTGAAAGGCAATAAAGATTATAAAAAAAATATTTTATATTTATATTAAATCACCCGCATATTCCCTATTGTCCTAAATCTCGTAATTTTATTTACCTTTACATTTGTTTAAATATATGAAATATATTTTTTCTAGACGACTAACATTTTTGTTTCAAATGTTGGTAGTTTTAATATTTTTTTTATAATATGCTTCTTTCTGCCCTCCAAAATTGGTCATTTTTTTATACTTGTAATATTTTATGTCGGGCTATTTAAAGGAACGCCCAGAGTTTTTGGAGTTAAGAGCAGATAGATACGTTACATACAAAAAAAAACATGTATAACATTCAAGAAATCTTGAGAAGTTAGTTATCGGAACAACAACAATATTATGCACTAATTAATTTAGATTTTAGTACATTAAAAGATTGAAATTATTACGAACTTTTTTACAGAATAAAATTCCCATCGAGCCGAAATTCACTAGAACTATAGATCTTAATAAATTGAAACTTTTCAATGATGTATCAAATTCGAGCTCTGCAGATAGTGATGCCAAATTTTCTCCAAGAAATAATTTCAAAATATGGCCGAGTAATAACAAAAGGCAACTACTAAGAAATCCGAATATGCGCCCGCCATTACGACCGGCGTATAAAAGAAGATCTGATCAACAATTTCATGGAAGTCCTAGTGTAAGTTTTTTTTAAATATGAATTATTTATATAGGCAGTGGTAGCCCAGTGGTAACGCGCTCACTTGGGAAACCGAGTAAAGCGAGTTCAAATCCCGGGCCTCGCACATCTGATATTATCATGTGCGAATCATTTCCAACATGATTATGACCTGATTGACGAAGGACTGCATGTAAAAGAAACTAGTAAGTTTTCGAAAGATATGTAAAGTCTGCCCGCACTTGGCCAGCGTGGTGGACTATGGCCTGATCCCCCTCGTATTGAAGGAAGGCCCGTGCCTGGCAGTGGGACGTTAAAAAGGGCTGAATACAATTAATTTATAATATCAAAAATACATACTGTATGTCAATTTCAGAGCAAATAAAGAAGTTTTTAATAACGACTACCAACTCAGATTATAAAAATAGTTTAGGCGAAGTCCGCCAAAATAAATGTCAAAGTCAATAATGTTTATGCTATTGTTCTCGATATTGACACACACATCGTTTATTATCTTTAAATAATAAGGGATTTTTTATATAAATGTCTTAGTTAAATTAATATACATAAATCCGTTAGCTATTTTTATTTATTAACATTTATTTACTTATTGCTCAGTATATAAATTGTCATTTGTTTACTATTCTAAAACAATTGTTTAGCTTCATGTTCAGTGCTATGACATCATCTATATTATTCTGAGCTACAAAATTAAAGGTTTGAGGGTAGTACTTACTTAAATTTACGCGATTATTTGACATCTTAAATAAAATTATATTTTCCGATTTTTTTGCGAATTTATATTGATTTTTGGTACCCGACGTTTCGAATCCTTTACAGCAATCATAGTCACGGGAGAGACTAAGGTTTTAGACGTCTCAAAGTCTTCTTAAAATAAATGCGCGAAAAAATTATAAAAAAATATTTTTTGAGGGTAGTTTTTTTTTAATTAGTATTATTTCTTGATTGTCACTTGCTTATATTGCGATGTTATTGAGTTGTTTATTGTAATGTGCTAAGTAAATGTATATACTTTTTCAATTTTAATATCAATTATAACAAGATTAAAAAAACATAAAATTTGTTCCAGAAATATCCACGTAGAAACGGACCCACATTCTTTTAGGTAAGGACAACGTGAAATATAGTGTATAAGTGAATATAAGTGCTAAAGTAAAAAACTATAAACCAAAGTGAACTGTCTCTCACAAGTAAAACTAAGACATGCATATAAGTGATTATATATGTGGAAAAGTAACGTTAGCAAAAAGAAAATTGCCTTAAAAATAAATTTATATTTAAATAGTTGACTTCAGATGTGAATTTAACAAAACTTCCTAACAGCTTTACGCTACTATATAGATATAATAAAAATATTTCATGATTTTTGACATTGTTAATTTGGTTTTCATTATGTTGTAACATATTTTACTTTATATTCGTCTTTGACATCTGTTTTTTTGCCATATAATTGTCATTTAAAATAAATTCAAGTATAAATTTTATCACATTAAGTGAGGGTAGCTTAGCTTGTCGTCGTCTCAGTGCTTATTTGTTCAAACTACCAATACTTGTTCTACTTTACAGTAGAGAGTTTTTTCCTCTATATTAAAAACAAAGCATTATTGCCAAGATTGATATACATATATAGATAAAATATATATTTTTGAGATATTGTGAAGTAAAATGTGTATTTTATACAAATGGAATTGATATTAAGTCAATAATTCCGTATTAAAAACTGACGGTAAATTGGTTGTTTTTACAAATAAGCACTGAGAGAACTTTATATTTTGTTATCTAAAGAAGATTATTGTATGTTTAATTTTGATACAAAGATCTTTGATACCTATTTACTATTAGGGATTTACCCTCGAGTGTGTTCCTAGGTCTACTAAAACCCAATCCAAATGTTTCAACGTAAAGTAGTGAAATGTATATGTATATGTTATACACAATTTTCAGTCACACCAACAAATTTTCGCTTAATAATAGTGGCTTAGAAAATTTTTTTAGTAAATAAATCATTGATCTTCAAAGAAGTTTTGTTTTAAACTAAATTTTTTCATTATATTGCAGATAAGAATAAGGGATTTTTAAATGCGCATGCGTGCAATTCATGTGCTGTCTAATCGCACTAAGCAATTTAACTAATTTATTCTCTCTTTCGTTCTTATGCAAACAGATCATCGATCTCTTTTTATAGATTGAAATTAAAATTCGTTAAAAAAATTGAATACTAAAGTAAGTGATGTATAAAAACATGGATACACATTTCCTACCAAATGTTTCTTCGAAAAATGGCGTCGACATGTGACGTTAAGTCAAACCAAAGAATAAAATTAAAAAATCGAAAGTTCCAATAGTCTACACAAATTCGAACTTACGCAAACCTCATAAAGTAGTTATTTAAAAAAAACAACGTGCGTTTTAATTTTGTCATCTGAAAAGCAATGAACAAAAGAGATTTGAAAAAAGCGCAATTCAATTTCGAATCGTGTGCTTTTTTGAGGACACTTGAGAGTTGAGACTCTAATTGTGTATCTTGAGTTTTTGTATATCAAAGAGCAAAATGTATTTTTCATACCTTTAAAGTTATTATAAATACTATACTCTTCTTCAAACGACAAAATGAAGCAAAAATATGTGTATATTTAAATGACATATCCTAATGACGTATATCATAGCGTAAGTCGCCGGTTCGATTCTCGCCCAGGGTATTTAAATCTTGATATTCGATCTAGATTCCAAATTGAATAACGTTGCCTTGTTTATTAAAAGGCATTGTTTTTTTTATTGAAATAAATATAATATGTAAACATGACTGACATTTGCATGTAATTAAATATGACATGTGACATAATTTTAGTCTATGGCAAAAAAAAAAACAGATTATAATATGAACAATATCGTTTTCTAGTTGATTGTAAAAGTTGTTTTTTTTTTTATAATTAACGCATGGAATTATTGTAACTCGTTCCTACAATTTTCGATGTCCTTTCAAATCTGAATACTATAGATATTTGCATTATTATTTATTAGCAGATCCGGCCACATGTTGTTGTGGCACACATTAAAAACGTTAATTTTACAATAAAAAAAGAAACTGTCGGGATAAAAACTACCCTATCTTTTAAATGCAATTTACATATTAAAAAAAATACGTTAAGATGTAATTAGTTTCGGAGTTCATCGTGGACCAACATCGTGACATGGAAAATTTATATTTTAATATGTATACAAGCCCCTAAGACTCGTTTAGCAATTGATATTATATTAATGAATTTAAATGTTAAATAATATACAGTAGTCAATACTGTTTCTTAGTTACTCGTGAATATGTACGTTCATCATTAACGTTTTTTTTTTATCTCCGTTTATTCAAAGTAAGTCAGTCTATTTAAGAATTTATCTTTTATTAAAACAGAATATTTATTTCACGAAGACGTTTTGTAATTACAATCATTTAAAAAAATAGTCTGAAGTAGGAGAATAGAAAATAAATAGAATAATCTGAAGTTTGATAAATTAAAAAAACTTGTGATTTATTTAAAACAATGTGAATACATTTACGATAGTTGAAGCAGAACATGTAAAAGTGAACAATGTTATAAAAAACAATCGTATTAGAAAAGATAGAGGATTTGTCAAAGCTTAGCCACCACAGGTTCACTCGCATATCGTAACTAAATAAAAAAAACTTTCTGCCTTTTAATGTTCTTGGATAGCGCCATGTATTGGTACATTCAGTACTAAGAGTTATTAATATAAGTGACTAACTGATTCACCCTCGTAATATCCATATAGCCTTTAACACTAATGTCATTAAGACGAATCCAATGACGTATGAATCATTAAAACCGGTTGAGCTGTTTAGTAATTACGAGGGAACATAGGATCGGACATACAAATATATGTACATACAGCCAGGCGCGGATCTCGTTTTCTATGCTTGGGGGGAGCCGTGGAACTTGCTAGATAAATCTTCTACTCTTTTAATGACGTTTAGTCAACTGTTAGTACCTCATAAATAGTGCGCGAAGCACTTATGTAAGGTTAATGTTAAGTTTTTATAAAGAATTAATTATCATATTTTGTTTTATTTCTCATACTTTTTAAGTTTATTTTCTAAATTTACAATTGGAGTTGTTATCAATAAAAATAATCGGTTAAATGTTTTTTTTTTTGTAATTAATTTAATAACTGTTCTTATTTTAAGCTTTCAAACTATTACAATATTTATGTACGGACGTACATACGGTTCATTTTAATTTTTTTAAGCGGAACCCTAATTCTTTTTCTAAAATAAAAGTAGCCTAAGTTACTCCTTATAACATCAGCTATCTGCCAATGAAAGTCCCGTCAAAATTATTCCAGCGATTTCGGAGATTAGCGGGAACAAACGGAAATACAGATAGACAAAAAAATTAAAAATTGTTTTTTTCTTATAAATACCGTATATAATTTCATTTGCATTCAGTAAAAAGCTGTTCTTTTGACTTACACACAGACACTTCAATTTTATTTATCTGTGATTCTGTATAGATAGATTTAGTACCTAAATTTCGGAGGTAGTAGGTTTGATTCCACTTCCATTCGAGTTAAACCTGAATTGCTTCTGTTTGAATTTTAAATAGGTTATTTTTAATAATAAAATAGTAAAGAGGGAGAAGGAAAATTAAACAATGTGCACTTACAAATAGAAATAATAATCAAAACAAATTTTACTTGTAAAAAAGTTTATTAAATATAAATAGCCATTATACATGATACACTAAGCATAGCCTGAAAATACAGATAAAATAAAAATCATCATTTATCTATATATTTTAATTTGATGGTTGAAAGTAGATCAATTTTTTTCATTAAGTTTTAAAGTATTTTTTTCTTCATTTGTAAAAAAGGTTTGTACAATAAGGACGGAAGTGTTAAATAAAAAAAAATTAAAGTGAATTAGTTCGGTTGAGCTTCGAAACCTAGTAACTGATATTTAATAAAAAGTAGTCATTTTCGTTATTGCATGATGATCTTAAAAATCATTCGCCTACAATGTTTTTAAAATTTCAAATATGCATAAAAACTTATCTAAGATCTAACCTCTTTCACAAAAGAGTATCTTTCAGTAACCAAGCTTATAAAATATACTAGCGACTCACCCTCGCTTCACTTGGGTTCGTCCCTAGACAAAAACAAATCTCTCCACGGGAACGTACTTTTTCCCGGATAAAAAGTAACATAAGTGCTATTCCAAACTATAACCTATCTCTATGAAAAATTTCATTCAGATCCGTTCAGCCGTTCTGGCGTGAAAGAGTAACAAACATCTATACATCCATCCTCACAAACTTTCACATTTATAATATTAGTATGGATATCTTTCTAGTAACTTCAATCACTCAAGGCAATGGGAGCCCAGTGGTAACGCGCTCGCTTGGGAAACCGAGTGAAGCGGGTTCAAATATCGAGTCTCGCACCTCTGATATTTTCATGTTCTAATCATTTCCAACATGATAGCCACTTGTCTTACGATGAAGGAAAACATCGTGAGGAAACCTGCATGTCTGAGAGAACCTACCAAGTTCTCAAAAGACATAATATGAAGTCCGCCCGCACTTGGCCAGCGTGGTGGACTATGGCCTGATACTGAAAGGAGTCCCGTGCCCAGCAGTGCGACGTTAAAAAGAGCTGAATACAACTTCAATCATATGCTGTTACTTTAAATTGTAGAGGAAATAAATCTTCCACATATATAAATCTGGTATTCTTGCATAATGAATACTATTTTAATATTAAAAAGGGCTGCAAAATGGCATGCATTCTAAAATCACGGCAATTTCTTTTCTTTTATCTTTCATAATATAGATAATATTCTAAAATATGGGTTAGTATTTATTATTAGAATTATTTTGTTTAAACAAATTTTTCTTGACTTATTTTCAACCACCAAATTAAAAATCTTTTAAAAATGCTCTAGATTAAAAATAATACATAATAAAAACCGATATCTAAATGTAAGTAGACATTCAGTCTTATTTATGATATTAAAAATATATTTAAAAATAACTACTTAAAAAAGTTTTTTTAATCTAAAAAGAGCGAAAATATTTGTACGGTTGCTATAAATACAGGAACATTTTAAAATATACGGTGGATATTTTGTATAACGTTATTGTGCAACATTGAGCATACAAAATATCGCACACCTACGTAAAGACTAGCACAACTCCAAATCCAAATTAGAGTTATTACTATTAAAGGAATCTGCGTTAAAAACTACATAAACTCCATATGATTATTTCATGATTACTAATTTAACACGAAAAAATAAAACTATTTTTGGAATTGTTGGTGTTTAATATATAGTTGCTTAGTTGGTGTTCCAAATAAATATCTAGGTCTATATATGTTTGATATTTAGTTGGTTACAAGTGATTTGATGAAAAGCCATTGATCAAATAAATTTCTTCCTAAAATTATATACAAGAACACATAAGATTATTTTTAACCGACTTCCAAAAAAGAGGAGGTCCATTCGTCGGAAACTTTTTATTATATCAAATAGAAAAAGAGTAAAACGTCTTTTTCTATTCCTGAAAAAAAGACATATTTTGAGTTGTGCTAGTCTTTATCTAGGTGTGCGGTATAATATTATAATACTTTTATATATATATATATATATATATATATATATATATATATATATATATATGTATATATATATATATATAAAATTATTTTATCAAATAAATTAGGGACCACTCATTAATTAAGTGCAATTTTGGTAATTTTTGACCCCCCTACCCATGTGAGAGCAATAAGATTAACCGTACTCCCCCTCCTGCTTCTTACTTAAGTTTTTATCTGGTTTTAGAAAAGAATCAATTGCACTAAAACTCATAGTTTGAGGTAAATCCAAGGTTTTTATTTTTGTAATTTTACATTAAAAAAGAAAACAATAGATCTCAGAGTTATTTTCCTCATCGCTTAGCTCTCAGACATCCTTCACTCTATGTTAGAAATTGGAAATATCAACTTATAAAATATGACGTAAATTGACTTTTACCCCCCATTCATTTTGAGAACCTCCTCTCTCATTCAAAACCCTTATGTAATTAATGAATGGCCCCTTATAAAAAATTACATTCAAAGACGAATGATTAAAGTTTACATTCACTCGACTCAAAACATGATCCTCATAGAATCTACTAAATGAACGAATAAATGACACTAGAATGATTGAAATGACAAAAAAACTATAATAGAATAGCATGATTTTTATTATTTAGGATTACATTCAAATACTATATATATATATATATATATATATATATATATATATATATATATATATATATATATATATATATATATATATATATATATATATATATATATATATAAATAGTCTTTTTATTTTAAGGAACAAAATGTACTAATTATTTTCAAATTAAAACGGGTTTGGGATTCAAACAAAGAATTTCTATTTTCTTGCCTTCAAGATATTAATATCGAACCTCGAATGGATATAAAAAAGTTGAAAAATTACACTTTATGTATTAATTATGGTAGTTACATTTCTCATCTTTATTATCTAGTTTCTCGCCTCGAAAAAACAATAGTTTTTGTCTAAATGATAGACAAAATATAGCTATCTAAGACTTAAAACTGAGCAATACTAAAAAAATCTGCAAAATAAAATATTGTAACTCAGTATTTTAATAATTTTGAATTTATATTTTCAAATTATCTCGTCACTGAATTACAATGTTGTTCATTGCAGGTACAGGTCTTTTGTAAAGATTTTTAAAGAGGATTTGTTTACATACTTAGTTTGTAAATTAGGTACCTATATACAAACTAAGCATTTAAAAGCATATTATAATGAAGTAATTTAGTGTAATAGTGGATGTTGAATAAGCAAGAACAACTAAAAGTTTAAATATTCAAGAAGCTAAACCAATAAATAAAATTAAATTAAAAAAATAATAATTGGTTTTTAAACTGAAAAATAATGTCATTTCAATCATTTCTTCAAAATTAGAAATTATATCTTAAATCTAAATTAAATTAGTAGCTTATAAAATATTGTCACATAAAGCGTAAATACTGTATAGAGATATACAACAAAAATACATTTTGGCGTATTTAATACTGGATATGCATTTAATAATTATATACTGTGCGTGTATAAGTCAAGTTGACTTTGCTGTGAGCATATTCCCTATCGGCAAAATGTAGAACTAAAATGAGACCGATATTCTGAATTATTTATTTAATCTGTGGATTGTCATCCAAAAAATTTTTTTTTAAATCGTAAACAGATTATCTATAAAAGAATAATTAAGGTATCCAGGCGATAAAATAATTGTCGTACTAAATTCGCGATGCATACGCACTTACAGGTCGAGTAGTAAAAAAAGAGACAGAAAGCAGTTGTTATCTCCCTCTAACGTTGTGATATTTTCATATATACATTTCATATCATTAAAGGAGTATTATATTAGACCATAGATGTAGAGAATCGATTGAGTATTTACAGTACATTTTCGCTGCTTTTGGCAAATTATTTTGATTACAGATTCATTTATGTATAGAAATACTAGAGGTATTGCCATATTGGTAATGCTATATGGAAAAACCAAGTAAGCAGGTTCCAATGACTATATCACTTAGATATTCATATCTCATTTCTACCATGATTACCACTTGCTTACATCATTATGAAACCTAATTCAATAAAAAAACCTAAATAAATTTCAAGAAAACAAAAACTGTTATGCTAGTGGGCGATGACATGGTGGGATTATGACCTATTTATTCTCACATTGAGGGAAGCTTTTTGCCCAGCAGTGGGACGTTAAGACAGAATTATTTATACGTTATTATGGATAGTCCCGCAATAGGTACTCATTGTAAGTATTTAGTAAAAACATTTCAATGTAATAATAAAAAAAAAAATCTAATATCGGAATGTTTAAAAACCGCTAAATTTTATATATAAGTATAAAAATGACAATCAGTCCGTCCATAGAAGGCCTTTCTATTTGAGAAGCGCTCACGAAACTCCATAGCACCATACAAAATAATACTATTCATTAAATTTTGCTCACTTTGTTCACGCCTAAAACTAGAAAGGGGTTTAAATTAATTAAAAGCACTTAAAAACTTTAAAATACAATACATTCGAATTTGCCATAAAAATCGAATTTAAATTGCGTCATTTTTAAAATGCTGCCATATTTAATTTTAGGCGCGAAATCAATGTCAGTGTCATAAACAAAGCTAGTTTACTTACAATAAGCGGTGGGATATTTTGTTATAAATGTATGTTTATTTTTACGTTACGGGAAAAGCGCCCGCGGTCGCTTTTTCGCCAAAATATGCCAAGAGTGCGTTACACTTTTGCGTCGTTTTGGAGATATTCTGAAAGAAAAAGAAATTTAATCATACATAAATAAGAAATCATTTCAAAATAAAAAACTTTATTCAATAGATGTCCTGATTCCTGACCGATTTAGGCCATGACAGTCAATCTCACAATGAATAGCCAACTACAGGAGATATTATAGCGCAGCGCGTGTGAGAGAGAGCGCAGACACAACGTGCACTGTCTATTCCTTTCACTCTCAAAGTCCTATGGGACGATACTTCGACACTTGCGGTGAGAGTTAGGTCCGGTCCACACTATAGTGCCGCTAACGGTTCGTTCTCGGTCTGATATCAGTCCGCTGAAGTATTTTTATGCAATAAACAATGAGTGCATTCACACCATCTATAAGGGCCGCGCCACACTATAGTACCGATCACAGTCCGTTCTGGGTCCGATATCGGTCTGGTATTGTTATACAACGACATGGAATGAAGAGCGCTGACGGAGGTAACAGCGCGACAGCCGTCGACAACTCGAGCAGTCAATGTATGCCTGGCGAATGCTTGACCGCACGATGAACTTTCCCCGCGCTATGTATATGTATGTGTGTGTACATAGAAGACTGTGGTTTGCCATGTGGTCGCATCTTGAAGCTGTTGATACTAGCTGCTTCAAGCTGCCCGTGTATGGCCAACCTATTTAAAATATACCTAGGGAAACATCCGAGCATAGCGAACGTAGGTGATAAGTATATGATAAATGATTTAACCTTTAAATAATACTTAATTTAAAAAAATATTAACTAATTTTTCCATTTTAATTTTTCCTGGTTTTTTATCATAATATTATGTAATTTTAAAAAAATATATTATGTTAGAATAAATAATGAAAAGACTAAAATACCCATGCTCTGGAGTGTCTGGCATGTAAGGAGACATCCTGAAGTCACGGTTATGAGGTGTTTCTATACCAAAGGGACTGTACAGCTTAGTGGGACTTCTACCCGATATCTACAAAAATAAATTAAAAATATTATTATTTGTAAAAATTAATTTGAGTTAAAAATAAAAAAAAACATTGTTCTTTTAAGCATGTTTAAAATAATAATAATTAAGGAATTAAAATATAATTTTATTTAAATTATTCTTTTTGTAAGTAAGTTTTTGTAACTCACAAAAAGAAGATAAAAACGATACAATTACAGGAAAGTGCACAAGAAGCGGCCTTATTGCTAAAATAGCAATTTTTTCCAGGCAACCTTTAGGTGTTGGAAATAGCAAAGTGTAAAGAGTGGAAAATGTGTGAGAACACAGAGTTATAAATAAAATATATTGATTATGAAATGTTAAAATAATGTATTACAAAGCAATATTGAATGTCTAATGTAATTTCATCTTACTTTACAAAAAGTGATACATATAATCTATCTTTAAGACCAGAATGGATAAATAAAATATCAAAATTGATGTATTTTTTTAAAAATTATGCATGATAGCTTTCTGAATGATTATTTTATTCTTATTGTCATTTCCTGCAAGTCTACTTAAAGTAATATTTGTAAGGATTATATGCCTTTAGTCAGGCACAAAAGTATCGATATGTGTAAAAATTATCCACAGTAAAATTAGTAATACCTAAAATCAATAATACAATATCAAAAAAGTGCCATTTATAGAAAAAGTTTTGTCCTGAAACCTCCAGTTTTAACTGTAAAGTGTAACTTTAAATGTAAAAGAAATTAATTTAAGCAATTAAAATAGACTTAGATAACAATTTTACCAGTTTTTTCTTAGTTACAGGAGTGGTTGGGACTCGGCATGGAGAGCCTGCCTCTGTCAGCCTATGTCTACGTCTACCACTAAGTCTGAAATGCTATGTATAAAAAGGAATAAATTAGTAAAAAATGTTTAAAAACTAATAAATAAATATAAAGAACGCGTCAAATTAAAAACAGCTCTAAAGTACGTGACATTTTGATCAATTCAATCAAAATCTACACATGTAAAATTTTTAATACATATATTGGTAGAAACATTTTTTTCACTTCATATGAATATATATAGAAGAAAAATTACCTGTGACAAATTCCCGAAGGTGTTTCTAACGCTCTTAAATGTCCGTGAGATCTTTTCAGCCCCCGATTGCAAGGCACGGCGTGAATTGGCAAAAGATTTGCCTTTAAAAATATTCTTATTATAACATCCTTCGACATTTCTTAAACTATCTCTTGTGGGAGAATCGATACCAGAGTCGTTCACAAAAGGATCTTTCATTTTGACGATATAATAAAACGCACTATAAAAGTATTCACTTCTACTTCTACTTTGTATAATATTGAACTAGTTTAAAACAAAAAATAACACATTTCAATACATAATTTGAGAATTGTAAGTAAAAATCAATCACGCACACTCATAACGTTTTCGTTTTTCCGTTTTCGGTCGTTATTTTTTTTTGTTGTATAAGTTGGTGTTGCTACTTCATAAATATTTAGGTTATTCAGTTAAAAATACTTTTTGAATTTCACTTTTTTAATACATATAAGAGCAAATTTTAAATGAAAATCACAATATTAATTGTATGAAATATTTTTTTTTACTGTAATTAGTAAGCTTACTACACACTAATATTTTAGAAAAGAATTATTGTTCATGAGTAGTGGCAATACCATCATTACATCTATACAATATACATACAATAAAATTCTAACTGAGTCAAATCTGTACATTAAATATTTTTTGGAAAATCTTATTGAAATAGACATTATTATCGATACAAAGTCCAAATCTATAGTTTTTAGAATTTTTGTCTGTCTGTCTGTCTGTTACCGCATCACAGAAAAACTACTGGACGGATTTTGATGAAATTTTATATGGTTATAGCTGATTATCCGGGTCAACATATAGAATACTTTTTACCGCGGAAAAATATCTCATTTCTGAGAAAAAATACAAAAACTGTAATGTAAGAGCAGACTAATATGTAAAACCAAAGAATTTGGTTTTTGGTCATCTAAACGCGGGCGGAGCCGCGGGCAATGGTAGTTAATAAATAATAATCAAATATCAACTAATTATTAACACCTCGCGGTTAAATTCTAAGAAATTAATTGTTAACCGAGCCACCTATGGCTCGGCAGTCGTTGACAGGTTAATAACTTGTTCCTGGTCTTTGTAACTAACGATCATGGTGCATCATAAATGAATAAAAAAGAATGCTGCATTTTCATGCAAAGGCTATAATATAAGTTTAATCATTCTATCACATTCCATGGATCATGTCAACAGGGTTATTGTACTATAATGATGCTTATTCAATTTAAAGCTGTTTTATGTATGATTTGTAGATAAATTCATTAAACACAATAGGATAAAACAGAGGTATAAAATTTATTTAAAAATATGTTAAGATTTTTCTATTTATTAGCTAATTAACACATATCACATAAAATAAATTAATTATACACATCTATTATCCACGCTGGTGCATGTAGTAATCAATTACTGTAGAAAAGGCAGCAAATCCCGCAGCTCCAAATACACCAGCCTTTAAACCACCTGAAAATAAG
The DNA here is from genome assembly GCA_951806755.1 of Brenthis hecate. Lineage (NCBI taxonomy): Eukaryota > Metazoa > Arthropoda > Insecta > Lepidoptera > Nymphalidae > Brenthis > Brenthis hecate. The sequence goes on along the minus strand of OX638249.1, from coordinate 9,778,074 downwards.
TTTAACATTAAATATTTCATTATTATCAAAAAAAAAAACTTTCAAAGCATATGTAATGTTTTCTTTAATATATACCTTGCCAGGAACATATGCCATAGATAGCCTATGTGTTATTCTGATGTATGAGCTATATTATTGTAGTTTCATCAAAATCCATTTAGTACTTTTTGCATAAAAGAGTAACAAACATCCATAAGTCTATACATCCAGACATCCATACACAGTCACAAACTTTCACATTTACAATATTAGTAGGATGCTTGATTATATAGATGATTTGGAAGTTGTTGGTTGCAAATTTATTTATTTCATTAGTTAAAAATAACTAGGTTATAATTATTAAGAAGAGTTAAATAATATTAATGATATGTTATAAATAAAAGTAATTTCAGAACATACCTCTTAAACCAATGAGTCCTCCAGTGACACCTCCAGCATATGTTCCATTTTTCCAATCAGATTTTCCTCTTGCACTTTCAATACAGCATTCTACCCCAGAAAATACAGCACCGAGCATGGCAAAATTCTTTGCATAGCTTAACATAGAATTTTTCATTTCTCGCAATATTTCTCTAGCTGTCTGATTCTGCTGTGCCATTGGGTCTGTCATATTAGGCATTAATGATGAAGTGAACAATCCTACAGCTGCTCCAAGTCCATATCCTAAAATTTATAAAAGTTATGTATTGTTAAATATTTAATAGTCAAGTATAATTCATAATTTAATAAAAAAAAAGAAATATAATAAAAAAATATTAAACAACAATGTAAAATTTGTAAATTTATTATATAAAATAACATATTCATATATTATATTTTATATTGAATAAAACAGAAGTTCATACAAAATTATAAGACTTACCAATAATGCAACTAGTTAGTGACTTAAATGGGCAGCTTTCTACTGTGGCTTCAATCATTTTCTCCTCATTTGTTTTTATAATTACGGGTCCTAATATTCTAGGTATGATAATATTTTCTCGGTATCTATATATGTTTCCAACTAAATATTTCGCGAGAGAATCATAGTCATTCTTTTCCGTGAATTTAGCTAAATCTGGATCAACGGGGGGTTTGGCGTATTCAGACATAATTCTGTTATTTGATTTTCTATAAACTAATAAATCACAATTTGTTATTTAATTATTAATTAGTATTTTAATTTTTAAAAACCTAAACCCCAAATTATATTTTCGTGACAGCTGATGCTGACATTTGACAATTGACATAGTTTCAAGTTTGACAAAATACAAAATATAAACTTTAAAGACATTCTGAATTTTATAAAATTATTAGGGATAATAGCAACAAATGGTATACCATTTGTTGTAATTGTCCCTAATTATTATAAAAATAATAAAATACTGGAATAATAAGTGACTAAAGAGGGAAACAAATTTCATTTTACAAACCATATTACTTTTATTTCATTTCTGCACCTCAAAACTTGAAAGATTATTTATAGACGTCGGTAGACAGTCTCTCTTTTCACTTTTAAGTTTTGACTTTTCAGGACTTATTAAAAATTTATTAACATGGATGACAAATAAAAATAGGTACGTCAACAGCATGGATGACAAATAAAAGTCAACAGCACGTGTATTTTGACATTTTACATAAAAATGTAAACAAAAATACTGCTAAAATTAATAAAGTATAAACTTTCTTCTAGATTTTTATAGAAACATGTCAGACTCATCAGAAGAAGAAGATCTTTCTCGTTTCAGAGAAGCTGTTGATACTACATTTGTTAAATTTATAAACGACTCTAAAAATCAAACGCCGGGGCACAGTGAAAAAAATGGTACTGCTTTATATGAAAATTTGTATTGTAAATATAATAATATTAAATTGTAATTATGTAATTGACATAATATAATAATTAAAAAATATATTCTATAAGTATATTAAGTTATCATAAATTATTTGTTTTTCTTTTATTTTAAAGACAAACCTCGTTCTGAGAGATATTTAGAAGAATCTACACATTACAATGATATAAAAGTGCCAGATGAGTTGCAAAACCGGATTGGAGCCAAAGTTTCTGCTCTCATTGCTAAAAATACAGAATTTATAAATATTGAAGGAAGTAGGATAAAGTAAGTAAATAGTAAAACAAATCAGTATTGACTTAAAATATTTTTTTAATATTTTTCATTTATGATTTTAGAAAACGAAAAATCAAAGGTGGAGTTAAACTTTTTAAGGATTCTGAATGTTTCTTATCATGTGAAGAAGTGAAGGATACTGATACAGAATTGCATAACATGAAATCTAAGAAGATTCATAAACACAAAAAACGTCAAGTGGATAAAAATATTGAAGAATTAAGTGAAATTGGTAAGCTTTCTTGTGAAGCATTATTGTAAATCAATTATTGGGCACATGTACTTTGGTACCAATTCATCATATACTTTTTTAATTATTAGAATTTTGGGCATATGCTTGTAAAGTTAGGCTATAGAAAAAGAAGTAAAAGACTTAATAAAAAGCTTTTATTAGTGAATTCATATTATAAATAATTTTCAAAAAACAATTTTCTATGTTAAATATTTAAATAAATTGTTAAAGTTCCATTAATTAGGCCATAGGTAAATACGAATTTGTCCACAGTTCTGCTTGCATGGTAAGCAGGTGAAGTCACAGTATAACTTGCAATCATAGCTTTCTATTAAATTATATTAAAATCTGTTCACCTATTCAAGAATTTAAGTGTGAATCTGATTTTGATTTTTTTAAGCTTTGTATATTTTTATAAAATAAAACATATTTTCAAACACAGATAAAGTAAATGCAGTGGCAGTAAGTGGGGAACATGTTCTGTCAAAAGAAGATACAAAATATTGGAAGTCTCGTAGAAAAGAAAAGATTTTTAAATACAAATCAAGTGGTAAAAGTAAAGTTCTTGTGGCAATTGAATAAACAAACTAAATGTATTATATTAACATAAGGAATAACATTGTAACTCATTTACTGTATTATTTAAAATGGAGAAAATATATAAGAAATTAATTTTTATTTTGAAATTTAGCCAATACAGAATTACAATGCTTCTTCTCAGCTCCTCAAATGCTTGAGGATATCAATAATTTTTTATGTTTTAAGTAATAAATATAGATTAATTATTTTTTAAGTTATAATGAATGTGTATTAAACATTTTAAAGAGATGTACATTATATTTTTGTATTACTATTAACCTTAGATTTACAACCTGTTTTACAAGTTTGTCTCATGTGTGATACACTAGATGACTTAAGTAATGGGGAAAAATTTTGCCTTTTTCTCCCGCAAGATGTCGCGATCACTATGGCCCTCAGTATATTGTAAAGCTCTATAGTGTAGATGGATTTTTTCATTTATTTAAAATTTAATTAAAATGACATAATTGTGCAGTGCCAGGATGCAAAGAAAATGGATATCATTTGTTCCCACAAAAGACAAAAACTGAAGAAATTGTGGGCTAAAGCAATAAGACGACCAAAATTGGCGAAGTCACAATCTTTATATTTAAGGCTATGTGGACATCATTTTAAAGAAAGTGATTTTAAAACTTAAATCGTCAATAGGTGATTTTTCTTTTTTTTTGTACTTTTTACATATTAATTACAGAGTTTCATACAAACCATCCCCCATTTTACCACCTTATGGGAATGAATTTCGAAAAATGCTAAAACACGTATGTATTTAATTATATTGAAGAGCATTAATACCAAGTTTCTAGTAATTCTGTTCATAAATAATTCTTTGCCCATTTGAACTTTATTACCCCCTTTTATCCCTTTAAGGATTAATTCCGAAAAAATCAAATAAATATATTTCTTATTTTTTTATCTTAAAACTAACTCTTCTATGTCTTTCACATTAAAAATGACAGTTTCACACAATCTTTTATCCCCTATTTTACCCACTTAGGGTATAAATTTCGAAAAATACTTTCTTAGCGGATGCCTACATCATATTAGGAATACGCCCTCTAAATTTCACGTTTCTACGAACAGCGGTTTATGGTAGGTCCATCAGTCAGTCAGTCCGGACCACCACAGAATTCATCTCTCCTTCTCAATCTTCCTTCAGCTGGTCTAACATCCAATTATTATACATTGCACAAGTAAGATGCTAACACAATAGAAGCAAAAAACCAAGTATAAAAGAGATTTCGTAATAAATTGCTGATCTCAGACTTAATGTGAATAGGCCATACGTGTGGCGCCCTCCTTTCGAGAAATCTTCCCCATCTCAGATAAACATATAATTAAAGTCCAAAAATATGTACCAGGTACCTAAATACCTATACATTTATTTTTTTTCAACCAAACAAAACCTGGTTATTATTTCCAAAATAATTCCTAATACGTATTTAAATTTTGAAATTAAGTAATTACTCATTTAGATCATGAAGAAGAAAATAATGGCCAAATTCATTTGTACAAGTGTTTCGCTTTAGAATAATTATTATTGATGATATCACGTTGTTTACAGGGCCGTCTTTAACCTTTTGGAGGCCCTGGGCACGTAAGGATCACGGGGGCCCTGTGTAGATAAGCTAAATTTTAAAATTATTCAACACTATTAGACAAACAAAAATCCCACAGGAACCGTACATTTTTCCGGGATAAAAAGTAGCCAATTGTAATTAGGATGTATGAACTATATTATTGTAGTTTCATTAAAATCCAATCAGTCATTTTTGTGTACTTAGGAACCCTTTAAATTTCCGGGATGAAAAGTATCTAAAATTTTGACCGTTGATATAAGGTAATAATACCACCAAGAAAAATTTCATTTAAATCGGTCCAACAGTTTCGGAGATTAGCCCGTACAAACAGACAAACAGACAGAGAAACATTTTTTTTTTAAATCTGGATTTGTTCTATTTCTCTTCGTACATGCCCCTGACTCGGTTTTTAGCATTTTCTTTTCTATGTAAAGACATTCAACCTCTAGTTTTATTATAGGTATAGGTTTTTTTCTTTACGATCTCAATAAATGATTTTTGAATAGATAATTGTAATATGGTTCGGAAAAATACCTCTTAGCATTACTTGTTATCGTTCATAATAAGTAAGTAATTCATGTAACAATAATTTCAACATCCAGAAATGTAACTTATGAGCCTTAAAACAAGTTTAGATATTAATTAAAAAAAACTTTTAAAATAAAAACAATATCAAAATATTATTTTTGGATTTCTTAAACATAAATATTATCTTTTAAAATAAATGTACTGTTAATTTACTGTTACGTTTTTTATACATATACGTAACTACTACAAATGATACCATTGGACATATTATTATTAATTCTATAGGCGTCCTTCAAAGAACGTTTCAGTATAACTCGCGTCATCTAAAAAGAACGCTGGCTGTCAAGCTGCGCAGAAGCGATTTATCGGTCAAATTGGTGGTAAGAGGGGAGGGGCGGCGCGGAACGCGCCGCATGCTTGCCGGCGCGCTATTGGTTCGTCAGTTCGAAATACCATCGCGCACACAAAAGTTTTTAATTACGAAATGGTTTTATATATAGAAAAGAGAAAAATTATTTTTGACGTATATTGTTTTACAAAGAGAGAGTCTGATAATAATGTAGTTAATAATTAAAAAAAATGTATTAAACGTATTAATTAAATTTTTTGTAAGTAGATTAAACATTCTACACTGAATCAAACATATTTTAATAATGAATAGAATTCTATTTAATGATATTCAGTCTAATACTTATATTTTTTAATGTCCCTACCAATAACTAATATATGAAGCCGCGAGCGAAATGCTATGAAAAATAAAATAATAGGCTTAGTACTTTTGTGCGTGAGTATACCCATGCGCAAACATACCCTCTCCACTTTCTTCCAGCGTTCTTTTTAGATGACGCGAGTTATACAATTACTGGACCAAGTCTGTGGTATTGGAAGCTGAGTCAATCGCAACCATAGAGTTTGTGTCTCAAAACTGCTGAATGATTTGAAGAATAAAATTATTTATTTTAATTTTATTAATAAAATTTACAATTTATTTATTTACAATAACTGGTTGATTATTTGTTTAATTAAGTTTTTTATTCTCCCAATTTTTTTTCTGACGTTGTATTTTAAATGAAACAAGAGAGATATAAAATAAAAGGAAACATTTTACATTTAGCTACTTATATTTTATTACTTCATAAGGATGTCACTGTGCCATGTCCCACTGCCACATATGTATATTTTTTTGGATTCTATATTTCGACAATTGTAGAAGGAATTCTGTAGAAAAGGCCCTAGTTTTTTGAAAATTCATATTAGGGCTCATTTAACCCAGCTTACTTTAAGACAAATTATAATTTAAATATGTGTAAGTATTAGCTGTTGTATTTTGATTTTTTAATTTAGTTTGGTTTATTAAATACATCAAGGTGGAACAAGTCCACTGCTGATCGTAGAACAGATGAGGCTCTCGAAGCTATATTTGATCCAGATGCTGAGGATGAAGTCCGGGAATGCTGCACGGGTTTCTCTGTTTCCCAGAAACTTAATGCAAATGCCAGTTCCGCCCAAAATGCTTCTGTTGGAGTCATCTAGAAAAATAAATAAATATAAAGAGTTAGGTTAGAATTATTGTAGTTGATATAAGCCATTCTTTCAACCACCGACCATTTTAACTTTTCGAGTGAAAGTTAGAACTTCGAAGCTTGATAAAACCAAAAATCAAAAGACATGATTTCACAATGTCGTGATTTTATTAAAGTCTTTGACCAAATTCTATCACAATGTTTTATTTTTATTACTTGTTCTTGAAAAATATTGTTATAAATATACATGTATAATTGTACGATCTATTTCTAAAGCTTAAAATTAGTAAATTCCAAATAAGAAAATGAACGTAATTTTTTTTCAATAACATCCATATATATCCATACTAATATTATAAATATGAAAGTGTGCTTGTTTGTTTGTTTGTTTGTTGTTTGTTTGTTTGTCCATCTTTCACGTCGAAACAGAGTGACGGACTGGCGTGTTTTTTGTGTGGAGATAGTTGGACCGCTGGAGAGTGACGTAGGCTACTTTTTACCGTGGGAGACTACCTAACTCCCACGGGAAAACACAATATAATACAATCCAAAAAATATTTATGATAAGAACTACTTGAAATTTGTTGATTTAGATTTTTTGTAGTTTTAGCGCGAGCGTAGCCGCGGGTTCTGCTAGTTAGTATATAAAAAAATCCAAAATTACTGACCTTTTGCTCAACAGCTACACTTCTCACATGCCACAAAAATTCGAAACCTCCCATCGCAGCAGCCATACCACAACCTATGCCCAGTACAACAAATACACCGCCAACGTTATCTACACCTAATTCTGCTGCCGCTGCATCTTCTGCAACTTCTTCGGCCTGAAAATATTTATTTTTGTTAACTAGTTTATGCAGTCGGAGACATACATATGTTTTTTTTTATAATAGCTGCGAGTCTTGCTATGTATATTGTATGTCTTCGTGCATAACACTACGAATTTAAGTCCGTTACATAATAGAACATTAGGAACATTTTGCATAGTTTATCTGAAATAGTTCTAGAAATGTTAGTTTCAATAAGGAATACATGAACGAATAAGTCACTGGACCAGACATATAAGCGGACGTACCTTTATCTGTCTTATTAGTAGCCAGGAAATTTCAGCCTTTGTCGTTTGTTTTTTGCGTCAGTCTCAAGCATTTACTTGTCAACAAACAATCTGCCAAAAATGACTAAATGTTCTGTTAAATGGTGTAAAAACTATAGCGGCGGAAGCAGCACTGTTTCTTTTCACTTGTAAATACATTATTTTATTACATTTATTGTTATTTATCACACAATTTAATAAAATTGTAAAATAAAATGTCATATTATCCAACTATGTTAAATATAGTCGATATTTCTATGTATTGTTGACATCTGACAACCATCATAAAATCCCTGGATTATACCATTCAGAACAAATGACTAAACTGTCGAGTGAGTCCATTTGACATCGACTAGTGCTTGACAATGTCGAAAAATATATCGATATTTGACGAAATAACTGAACGAATTGTGTTATTTGTACAGTACAATAACATAAAATACTTTTATCACAGTATCCTACAATCTGATGACAATAAATTTATAAAAATATTTTCTAAGTCACATAAAAATATAAATGCAAAAATTATAATTAGTATGTGTACTTAATTTGTTATTTTATTTTATACCACATTTATATACTTTGGAATATTATTCCATTGTAATAATAATAAAGATCATTTTATTTCAACACATAAATTACACAAAATCAAACAATAATGTTTTAGCACTAAACTTCTGGGTTGGCGATTTGTAATAAAACACTTTATATTTTTTTAATCTTTAAAAAATAATTTTTATTATATATTAATGGAATATACACCCGATATTCATTTGTTCATTAACATTATTATAGGCCAACAGAATGCTGCCATCAATGCCATCGTATTTATATAAATCAAATTAAAAAATAATTATTATTTGACACATTATTATTGCCTCTTTAATTCATTTATTTTAATTTATTATAATAAATACAGATATTTTAAATTAAAAGATGTAAAATATGATGACTATGCTAACCAATGTCTAAAATGTCATTAATTGGTTCATCGATATATGTTTTTTATCGATTACGTTCAAGCACTAGAAATATTGTATTGTGTACCTGTGTGTATAATAATGTAATAAAATCTTTGTGTGCGTTATGCGTCTTTTGGTTGAACGAGTTTTCATACATTTGTATTTTATGTCTCGTCCAGTGGTTTATTCGTTCATGAAGGAATATTATCACTTCTTTGATATGATATTCTAGTAATTTCAGTATTTTTTAATATACTTACTACCAACGAAAAAAATATACTAGATACACAATCAGTGACAAAAAATAGCCTCACCGAATAAGCGCTCATTTGAAACATTTGCGCGCGCTTTTGTCTTTTAGCTTAGTATTTAAGGTTCAATTTACATTGTTGTTTATTTATTTCAACTAGAATAATAATTACCTAAACACAATTGGTGACAGTTTTAAGAGAACTTTTACATGGGATTGTGTATCTAGTAACTTTTTAATCGATGCTTACAGCACATGCTTCCTCTTCAGAAAGCTTCCACCATCGGTTTTTAAGTTCTACTAATTTTCCACTCTCAGCTAATTTTAAAACCGCATTATCAACTGCCGTTCGGTATGAAGAATCTAAAAATAGAAAATATAATATTTTAATAAAACATCATGAGATTCAGTTACAACTTCATTAGAAATGAGGAACAAAGTTCATAGTATTCGCCTATAAAACATTAGCGGTGGCTTCGAAGAATAATTTTTATTATTGCAGTGAAGTACTGATAGGATTTAAGTTTAAAGTGATATTGCTTATTGAACAAAAGGTTTTGTAAACAAAGTTACATACAGCCTGCCATCAGGTACCATCAGGAAAAGTAAGCTGCAACAGGTAGGTATATAGTATGGGCGTTGACAACTGAGAGGAAAGAGAGTGAGTGGGAAAAAAAGACGAATGATTCCAGCATTCTCTCTCATCGAATAAAACGCGATAAGAGAACTTCTTCGGTAAAGTTAGCTTATTCATGCCAACACCAGCAGCGTCAAAGTTATGTTAAATTAGATTAGTGTTATATTAAATAATAAGATTAAGTAGTTATATTAGATGGTAATTCTATGTCGCTTATAAAATATATTTTTATCAAATCATACAGTATCCCTATTGAAAACTTCCATTAGGATCTCATCAAAAGCGACAAATACCAACCACCTCGAAGCCAATAGAAACCAATAAATATTTATTGGTTTCTATGTGGCTTTTGTCGCTTTTGATGAGATCCTATTCGAGTTTTTAAATAGGGATACACGGGCTATCACATGCTTTAAAAAAATAATTTATGCACTGCGTAAGAACGTTGCGTACTTTAGTAGAAAATTTTTATAACACTGTACTAATTTTATAGTTGCAAATGACTGTTTGTTGATTTGTCCTTCACAGACGAAGCCACAGAGTAAGAAATCGTGATGATTTCTAGACTTCTCTAGTCTGGAAATTAACAATGTAATACTTTTTATTCCGATACAATCAAGTGATACAAAGGGAAGCCAGAATTAAAAATAATGTTGAAACAAAAGTTAGATATACTTACAAAACGGCATAGCTATGCCATATCCCTTAGAATCTAGTAGACCGCCAACTTGCATTAAGTTGCAATTTCTTTCCAATTGATACTCAATGGCTGTGGATTCCATTAAGAAAGCATATCCTCTTTTGCCTTTTAGTACTCTTTCTAAGCCTTCGTTATTATTTTTGACAAATACTGACGGCCGAGCAGACTCCATGGCTGCCCACATCCTTTGATAAGTTGAGTGATTGGAACGCTAAAATATTTATTAACTACTAGCTAAAAACAAAAACAAATCTATCCCACCGGAACAGTACATTTTTCCGGGATGAAAAGTAGTCATGTATGAGTTATATTATTGTAACGTTTCATCAAAATCCATTCAGTAGTTTTTGCGTCAAAGAATAACAAACATACATACATACATACATACATACATACATACATACATTATTACAAACTTTCGCGTTTATAATACCTATTAGTAGGATGTAAAATTTTAAACAAATCAAAAACACCAAAATTTTAAGTAATAAAAAAGGTTGAATATATTTTTTTCGTTATGAGTTACATCTTCTAACATGCGAGATAAAAGAAAAATTTACACGTCATTCATGAACCTTTGGGTGTTGAGATACGCAGCACGTATTGTTTCTAAAATTTACTCATATGTTTGTAAATCTTTATTAGATGCTATAAATAATGTAATACGAGTATGTAATACTTTAAAAAAAGATGATGTTGATCCTCCAGTTACCGCCCCATATTTGATTTTAGTCTGCATGGCCAAATCTTCAGCACTTTTTATAGAATCGTCCATCGCCGCATTAGTAAGAAACGCTGCAAGGTTTGCGGTGTAAGACGAACACATGATCAAAGCAAAAAACCACCACATACCACACACCCATCGTGTGGAATAACCTCTGTTAAAAAATATATAAAAAGCAGTCATGAGGAAACCTGCCTATAGAAGTTTTCACTTCAATATAACGTAATGAATCTATTTACTAGTGTAATTTTCCGCATTGATTAGACATGATTTTGGTATTTATGATGTAAGATTCGTAAGGCTATAATAGGTAGGTACATGTTAATTCAACAAAGTAATCTATCTAAAACAGCTATACTCAACCTGCGGCCCGCGGGCCGCATGCGGCAGCATTAAAAACAGCATTATAACATATCTTTGTTAAAAAAGTAACTACATCGTTAACTTGGAATTACGTTTTCATTAAGACCTAAATAATTTTTGCTTACGGCCCTCACACCATGACTGAAACGTGTTTGTGGCCCCTATAAAAAAAAGGTTGAGTATGGCCGATCTAAAAGATATTCTACATAAATGTATATAATCTACTAGCGGCTCACACTCGCTTCGCTCGGATTCGTCACGTCCCTAGGTACGTTTTAACTGTTAGTATGGTATAGATAGACATTATACTTATTAGTATACTATTATACATAGGTATTATGAGTTTTATATCCCTTAATTGAGAAATGATTGATTCCCCATATAGGGGAAATTTCCCCTTTTCACCCCCTAAGGGATGATTTCCGGGATAAAAACTATTCTGTGTCCTTTCCAGGATCTCATACTATCTTCATACTAAATTTCATCTAAATCGGTTCAGCAGATTTTTAGTTTATCCAGTATAAACAGACTCACAAACAATACAAACTTATACTTTATAATATTAGTGTAGATGTGTATAGTGTACTACACAGTACTATAGTGTTATACAGTATAATCTCATCCTTAATATCTGTAATTAAGGGTAATGGTGAAGTTTCATGGTGTTGTTAATATCATATTTAACGTAATGGAATTATAATATAGATTAGAATCAAAACTAATAAATCTATCTATAAATGACTAAGAAATTTATTTAAATTTCGGTCGTTTGGTCTATATGTGACGTCACAAAATTATTCTTACAAGCGCAACTTTAAAGTTTCATAACTTTTTCATTAAGTTGAGATTTTTAACTTAAATTTTAATTAATACTTAAAAAAATGAAAACTTCTCCATTAGCGTAGCTTAAGTAGCTAACACATCAGAAAAGAATTCGGTGTCATCTGTTCGAATTAAACCTCAACTTAAAGATACCCCTCAAAGTAATTTTGCACAATTTCGAAAAAAACATGGATTAAGTCAAACATTTTTTTTATGGAATAAAATAATTAAGATAAGGAAGATACAATTGCACAATACCTATAATATAATGGTCTTACTTAGGCAAAATGTCCGATCCTTGTGTCATTATAGAACCAACAGTGAGCCAGCAGGAGTTCTTGATGTGCCAAATATTTTCTAATTCTTCTGGAGATTTGTCGCAAGGATGAGGATTTTCCCAATCATTAGGAGCCAATCTAAGTACCAAGAGAAAATAAATGTACAAGAATTTCCATTTTATGCTACATGTATACATAGTAAATGAATTATACCTATATTAAGTTTCTAAATATGACTTTTAATATTTATAAATTAAATTTAACTTTATAAATTCCATTTTTAACTACACAACATACCTGGCCAATATGTGTAACAACAGTGATACCATCAAATAAGCAGCAGCCATGTAAATCCAGACATCGACAGAGAACGGTTTCAAAAACGAAAAAAGCTCGGTTTCTGGTGGTTTTGGTTTTGAATACAATATGCTGATTCCTAATGTCATGAAAGGTGTTGTAAAATCGACAGCAGTTCTCCTCTCATAGGTTATAGTTAGATCGCAAATAGCTAACTCTGCTTTCTGTTAACAAAAAATATTAATTAATCCGTATTAATATTATAAATGTGAAAGTTTGTGAGTATGTATGGGTGTTTGTTACTCTATCACGCCAGAACGGCTGAACGGATTTGGATGAAATTTGGCACAGAGATAGATTATAGTCTGGAATAACACATAGGCTTTTTATCTTGGAAAAAATTACGGTTCCCGTGGGATAGGTTTGTTTTTGTTTTCCCAGAGGTGAACGCGAACGAAGCGAGGGTGAGCTGCTAGTTTTAAATACTTTAGGAAAACTATCATTGAAACACATACCCACCCTCGTTACTAAATAAACGGCAATAACGAACTAGATTTATAGTTTAAATACAAAGAATAATCTTGAGGTCGTCACTCATATGACAGGTGGGGAACTAGAAGATCGTATATTTGCAAAGACAACAACTGAATATCTTAAACGTATATACTTTTAAAAAATTATTTGCATTTCAATAATCGATTTACTTACCCTCTCAAGCAGGTGTCCAATTAAACCGTCCCATTTTTTTGTATCTTTATTGTAAGATCCATATCCATTGCCTGGGACAATTTCAAGAACGTAATTTAAATGTAAAGTCTCCTTCAATATTTCATGAATTAGATCTTTAGAGTATCCTTCGTACCTATCGTTTCCGGTTAAAACTTCGCCATCTTTTGGGATCCTTTCAACTAAGTATGGAGCATCTATACGAGACACGACTCTAAAGGTCTTATTTTGCCATTTCTCAGCTAAGAGATCAGACACTTCATTTGCTGATCGAGAATATAGGAAACCGGATTCAGCATTCCATTTTGCAATGCTATTGAAACCACTGTTGGATAGTTCCATTATTTCTACATCGAAATTTGTACGTTCGCCAGTCGTATTGTCCACAGCAATGCGACCGGTGATACCAGTTATTGGATTCTGAAAAATGATATTTATATAAGAACTAGCATTGCCCGCGGCTCCGCCCGCGTTCAGATGATGAAAAACCAAATTCTTAGGTTTTACATATTAGTATACTCTTACATTACAGTTTTTGTATTTTTCTCAGAAATGAGATATTTTTCCGCGGTAAAAAGTATCCTATATGTTGACCCGGATAATCAGCTATCACCATACCCAATTTTATCAAAATCCCTTCAGTGGTTTTTCTGTGATGCGGTAACAGACAGACAGACAGACAAAATTCTAAAAACTATACATTCAGCCTCTGTATCGATAATAATGTCTATTTCAATAAGATTTTCCAAAAAATATTTAATGTACAAATTCGGCTTAGTTACAATTTTATTATATGTATGGTTAATATCAAATATTAGGAAGTAAAGATAATTTCCTTATAAATAAGTAAATTTATAAATTACCGTTAGTAAATGATGGTTAAACTCTTCTCCGATTTCCCACTGATCATCTGAATCACACTGGATTGCCTGTGCCTCTATTTTAAATTCTTCTGGAGCATGTATCATAGCATCAGTTATCAAACGTGCAGCATCACTAGCTAAGGCTGCTTCAACCTAAAAATAATGTTAAAAACAAAGTCCTTGTCTAGAAAATATTCCATATTGCACTTACGTATGATGTAAATGTAACATGGAATATTTTTTACTAAAATCTACGGATTCACTTGCATGGTACGTTGGTACAAAGGTTTCTATGCGTTAGTACATGGTATAAGCTATTTCCATTTCAAATTTCAATCAATTATACGTTATATTATACGTTGCTGCTGCAGCGTGAAGAGATATTAGTCATTTTTAAACTCTCGCATTAATGATATTAGTGTGATGAGCATATATCTGAATTGAAAGATTAAACTAATTTGTTTTAATCAATTAAAGTAAGATATATAAAATTATGCTATTTGCATACCAACTTACCTTTGTTTTGTTAGTGTTCGTCCATAAGTGCTTTTCAGCTTTTGTGTTACTCCAGCTCCAATTTTATTTGTGTAGTAAACATCCAAATCCGTCTAGCTGTTTTAGCGTAAAAGAATAACAAAGATATACACAAACACTACACACATACAAACTTTCGCATATGTAATTATAGTAGTTCATTAACTTACAGTTATTTCATGTGTTTGTCGAGGAACTTTAATATCCGACGACGCTCTAGCCTTCCAATCAGCATGGAAGGATTTTGTTATTGAGTCTGAGTGGTCGAATATCCTTAGACACGTCACATTTGATAGTCCTTGTCTTAGCTCTTGAAGGTCCAATGTGTGTGCGTCCAGTGACATAAGCACGTAGCTCTGAAATTAGTGTTTTAATTACTTTTTTATTAAATATTTTGTTTATTGTTCTTCAACTAATTTTTTATTTTCTGTACAATATAAGATACAGAAAAAAGAAGTAGTTAATGAACCACATAAAATAAATAAATTTTTTCTACCAGGGATCCCAATTTTTGATAAATAAAAACTTTTTAACAAAAAAAATAAAAACCGACTTCAAACAAAAGCGCTAAAAAGTAAAAAATAACTGATTGGTAGTTTTCATTTACTATACATACCTAATCAAATATATTCGAAGTCGGTGTGCTTTGCTTTATATGGCCTGGCACCGATTTCGAAAATATTTGATTAGGTATGTATTTAATAGGTAGGCTTTAATTACTTAGCCAAAGCACACCGACTTCGAATATATTTGATTAGGTATGTATAGTAAATGAAAACTACCAATCAGTTATTTTTTACTTTTTAGTGCTTTTGTTTGAAGTCGGTTTTTATTTTTTTGTTAAAAAGTTTTTATTTTTCCCTTTTTAGTGTAGACAGTTGTAGCAAAGTAAGAATTCTAACGTATTAGGCTTGTCAAATCAAACAAAACAAGCCCAAACTCAAAGTATCTACTATTAGCCGTCGAAGAGTTTCACCTATGCACCTTCTGGCCTTACCATCAGATCAGGTCAACAATACCGAACCACTGTACTATCAACGAAAATAGAAACACCTGCAAAGTTTCAAGTCAATATGACAATTAGAAGTAGGTTAAATTCATCATTAGCTATTTTTTCACCCTTAGGGGTGGTATTTTTTTTTGAAATTTAAATGGGACCAATCTGAAAGTATACACTTTCAAACAATATAAAAGTTGTCCAAATCGGTTTATAAATGACGGAGTTATGAGGTAACAAACATAAAAAAAAACATACAGTCGAATTGAGAACCTCCTCCTTTTTGAAGTCGGTTGAAAAATGACTATATTGTGGTGAGCTGAGGGGTGATAAATAATAATAATATTTCTTGTATATATACTATCGTGTTCCCGCGTTTTAATGCGTTTAAATGACCAAGAAACAAACCCTCAAGTTTTCCATATTCGTAATGCCGAAACTTCTTCTTCCTGCCCATTTCTCAAGTCACTTGGGGTCGGCGCAGTAAGTCTTCCTCTTCCATTCTCCCCTATTACTCGTCATCTCATCATTCACTCCTTTCTCTTTCATATCTTGTCTCACACAATCTATCCATCTTTTCTTCGGTCTTCCTCTACCTTTCCATCCATCTACATTCATTTCCATCACTCTTCTCGTCACATGCTTTCATCCCGAAATGCCGAAACGATTTTCGAATATATTTGCAACTGAATTTTAACGACTCGCACGCCGAAGTTTTAGACTTTCGTACCACCAAATACTGTGATATTTTTACTTACGTATTTTGTAATATTAACTCCAAAATAAAATACGTAATCACAATACATTTTATCGATTGCAAAAATAAGTTCTTTTTTCATTATAATTCTTAAAGCCTTTTCATTTTCCCCTTTTGATTCACTTACCATGTAATCTTCAAAGAACTTGACCTCAAATGCTTGTCGTAAATAATCGAGTACTCTGTCAGAAGAGCAGTCGATAATAACTCTGGTTTCTCCATATACTTTCAATGATTTCAACAGTTGGCGATTATCTTCTCCAGGTTTCAATTTACGTATAAGCCACTTATGCCCTTTATCTGCATACTTTAGAACTTCCTGCAGTCTTATAAGACCTGAAATGTTAGGTAGGTATGTTACTTACATTATTATTTTTTGTTATTTCTCACATTTTTCCAGGTAGCCATTTAATATTCTAAAATTTTTATACAAACTTTTTGCTGTTTTTCAGTAGATGATTACGAATAGAACTGGAGATCAGAGATTAGATAGATAGCTATTTTGCAAACACCATAATTTCATTTGTTACACTATAAAGGTACATAATCTAGCCATTAATTAAAATCTGAATTTACTTAAATTGATTTAATATGTAATTTATAATTACTTCGTAAGATAGAAGACTCTGTAGTGCACCGAATGCTACTTTTAGAGTATTGGGCCATTGTAAATGAACTGCATATATGACAAAATTGTTGTGAAATATTTAGTCCATTCCTGTTTTGCTCATGGAAGAACTTATTTAATAATTTTCTCATTTGCATAAATACTTACCTTGTTCATCATCGTAGAGTAGTGTATATGTGATCCAATCAGTGTCTTTTATATATAGAGCGACAGCTTTTGATAAGGCCACGGCTTCAGGGTATAAATTAATGCCCGGTGGACTCTGAGGTTCTGTTCCTCTGACTGGAGGTGGTTGCCATATAGCCTATCAGAAACATTTTCTTGTAGATTTTCATGCAACTGATTTTAATGTTTTTTTTTTAATATAAATTACAATATTAATTAAAATTAACAGTAGTATGAATAAAATAGTCAGGTACATTGTTTTACTTGTATAACCAGTCAAGTTATAATTGGGTTAACGAGGATACCTAATAAATAAACGTTTTATGTTACTCTATACTTTAGTGCAAGCCACCATGAACCAACAATCCAGGGTAAAGCACTAGCCATTTTTTCCTATATATTTTAATCAGCTTCATTAAGCAATAAACAAATAACCAAGACCAATTTATAATGATTGCTAAAATATATTTTACTTGATGGGTAAAGTCAGGATAACGGTTTTTATATTATGAGAGAAATTAGAAAAAAAAACTGGAATTGAGGAAATTTAAATACTTTTAACAGTATTTGTATCAAATTTTATGCATATTGATAATAATAATAATATATATATATATATATATATATATATATATATATATATATATATATATATATATATATATATATATATATATATATATATATATTTTACTTGTATATGAGGTACTCTAGCAGCTCGGCATCGGGCTCCTACTGCGGCAGCAGAAGTAGCGTCTGTTGGTCCAAAAATGGCTATCACACCGCTACCTAACAACTCACAAGCTGAAAAACAAAATAATAATTGACGATATATCTATATTATGGTGGATAATCTGTATTTATTGAGAGAAGGGGCTGATATTTTTTTTGGTCATGAACTGAGTTCAAGACCCGATTTTCTTGGGAAGATTCCATGATATGGACAAGCTAGCTGCTATGCGATTTAGCAGTGAAGAACACAATGAATTACAATTACGCCAGTTACAGACACTTTATTAGACATACGCGAATATTTGACGTTTTAAATAATTTTTTTTCGCGGTTTTACTCATATTTAGAATTCTTCGGGTTTAAAGTATTATTTTTTTGTCTATGATGTAGTTAAAATATGACTCGCGTGGTAGAACCACACGATATTAATAATATTTAAAATGGCAATGGTTATTAAAGCCGCCTTACCCGCCTTAGAGGCAGCAAAACTGTCTCCATACGGAGCATAAACTATTTTCATTGCAAAATTGTATTTTTCACTTTCCATCGACGCTCTTGCCAGAGCAGATGCGAAAGCCACTTCGGTTACGGTATTTGGTGGTAAAATTACACCTGGAAAATAACAATTACCTATAATATGTGATCTGCGATCACAGTATAAAATACTAGTATACATCCCATACATAATTTATTTCTTAAAATTTATGTGAAACTTTTTTTTAAGTACCAACATACCTATATCTAATCTATACATATAATAAAATTGTAACTAAACCAAATCTATACATTAAATATTTTTTGGAAAATCTTATTGAAATAGACATACATTATTATCGATACAGAGGCCGAATCTATAGTTTTTAGAATTTTTGCCTGTCTGTCTGTCTGCCTGTCTGTTACCGCGTCACGAAAAAACTACTGGAGGGATTTTGATGAAATTTGATATGATGATAGCTGGTTATCCGGGTCAAGATATAGGATACTTTTACCGCCGGAAAACGTCTCATTTCTGAGAAAAACACAAAAACTGCAATGTAAGAGTATACTAATATGTAAAACCTAAGAATTTGGTTTTTGATCATATGAACGCGGGCGGAGCCGCGAGCAATGCTAGTCTATTTATAAATTGAAAAAGAATATATAATTTGAAGTCGATCTAAAAACAGCACTTGAGGACACCAATAGGTATAGCTTTTCATCACAATACATACCTACTTATTAGGTATATATCTTTTTTTTATTTTTGAGTAATAGATAAATATTTCAAATATTAAATATAGATACCATATTTAAAAGTTATTTTATTTTAGTTTAACTTACCTATATTTACGATTGTCTTTAGAGCTTCGAAATTTCGAAAAGCACATTTTCCTCCACCTACATACAGTAACACCACCGCTAACCAGAACACTAAAATAATTAAAAGAATCCTTAATTATCTGTTATTTAATTTTAAATTTATTTATTTTTTTAATCAAATTGAACAAACATATTAATAATACAGTACCTATTATAAATTCTTAACTTCTTTACCTTTCCTTTAATTATATTTAGATATAGTAAAGTAAGAGTACGTATAGTGTAGGTATACTTTCAACTTTGTAATTTACTTTTTATGTTAAAATTTTATAATTAAATATTTCGCCCTTAGAGGAATGTTTTCTTTCACCTAATGAGAACCTTCATTTGTCCATCCAGTGAATACAGTATGGTCTCTCTTGAGTCGGTCAGAATTAAAAAAATTATAGTACTTACCACGCATTGTAGCTTTTATATGCCCAAAACCACGAAAATCACTTCTTTAATACAAAACTTGTTACGAAATACCAATATAGTGTTACTTACAAGGCTTCTATACGATTTTTATATATTTTATTTATTTATAATATTTTTTAAATATGCTAGATTTTAACACTTTGATCTAAAAATTAGCAGTTCGCGTGCTGGGAACCGATGCCCAGCCAACGCTCGTGGCCAAACTGTCTGATTGGTTTGACACATACATTACCGTCTTAGCCAACTGTGTTTATCGCCTATTAATATTATGGGTACTATAAATAATGCAATAGAATAAAATACATCGATTTTGGTTCTAAAGAACCTAAAACTTTTTAAATATTTTACTTAGTGTTCGAAATTTCTATGGAATTGACGTAAACTTACTAATAAATAACTTTTAGGATAGCTCTTACAGACTGTGCCAACTGCCGCGGTAGTAATATGAAAATATGATGGTAATCTATACTAATATTATAAAGATTTAAAGTTTGTGAGCTAGTGACGTTGTAGTGGTAATCTCTGGATCTACTGAACCGATTTAGATGAAATTTGGTAAAATGATAGTTTGAGACCCTGGGAAGGATACTTTTTGTCATCAAAATCGAATGAAAAAAATGAAATCATCCCTTAAGGGGGTGAAAATGGGTATGAAAGCTTGTATGGGGAATCAAGCTAGGGACGGACCTGAGCGAAGCGAGCGTGAGTCGCTAGTAAAATATACAAGTATTTATATAAAAGAGTCACTCATTAATCCATTAACTAAACAGTCAACACTAAACCTTAAAAATTACTTGTGAAGTTATAATTTAGCAGCTATAGATATGAGAGGTCAGCTAAGAATTTTGCGATAGAGCAGCCGTTGGGTCCGTTTTATTGTTAGAGAAATAAAGATTAGTTGTTCTCTCTCTCTCTCTCTCTCTCTGATGTCTTAACAGAGCGTCGCACGATCACTTACTCACTCAACCACGACGCCTAGACGGCAGGTCCGACGAAGCAGACCACACAACCAAGGAGTTATTTCTATGGTCCACTGTGCTATCAGAAATGTACCAAGATCAACCCACATGACACAGCGCCCACCGAGGTGGGCCGCTCCCAGTGTGTTTATAGTGTGTGTAAATATTAAAAAATAGCCTTTAGCCTGTACTCAAGTGATGCGCTCACCAACAAATAGCATTTCTATTATATAATCTAATAAGATTAGCACTAATTAAGGAAGTAACTGTAATCACTGCAGGTTATATAACCACCATGAACTCGTATACGGTATACATTACTTAGTATCTTAGAATAGTATCTTATAATCTTTCGCCATATATTCCAGAACAACTAGCCGTCACAAGTCTATTAGAGCGAGCAGGTGATCTGAATGTGCCATTGCCAATGGACTACTTGGCGTAAATCCAGATCTAATGCACTATCTAATGCAAGTGTTTATTATTAGTGTTCATCATTTAATATCTATTTTTAATTGACAAATTTTCATATTCTTACTATATAATTAGTATATACTAGCTTTTCTTTGTACCTCCACAGTCCTCTGGCTTGTTTAGACGCTTATAATATATTTTCTTATATTATATTTTCGCGGTTTCGGATGCTCTCAAGACATTCGTTTTCTTTTACAGTGTATGTTTGTATATGTTTTCTTTTACGTTTTATCAAATAAGTATTGGCGCATACAAAGTATGTACATAGAAATGTTTACATACCTTTTTTCATTGCAAGAAAACAAATAAATACATTATGAACTGCATGCTAGCATTGTAACAAATATTTATTTATTCTACATATTTAAGCATGACTTGAATTGAATCATTAATAAAATATGTAGTTTTTTATTTTTTTCATTACAAAGGGTAATTTTTAACCCCTAAAAATGAAAAGCATACTTCGGCAGCATAGAACTTTTGATCCAAATCGGTTCAGTCTGAAAGAATTATAGTATTTTCAAATATTACAGCTTTTGCACCTAACTGGACTTAGTGGTTGTTTGTAGTGCAAAGGAGATATGAACGGTTCTATGTACAATGAATGTCCTACTACTTCAAATATCAGACTGGAATATCTTTGTATAAATCGTGTACATCTATGCACTAAAGTACACTGTTTGTTTGGCATGTGTTATGATTTATTTTCAACTATTTAGTGTCAAGTGTGAATGAAACCCAATAATAATTATTTACTCCATTTAATCATACTTAGTATGTAAAAACTCTGCTGAGGATAATTTGTTCTAATCTTAAATAACGGTTCCGACTGAACACCCATGTGAGAAATACATTGTTGGATAAGGCTAGCTGTCAAATGCGCAGCGAGGCGATAAAAATAGCGAAATGCTTTTTAATATATTTAGCACATATTTTGATAAATGCTGAGTATTATTACAATAATTACAATATTTATCAACTTTTATGTCGAATAAAATATTTAATTAGCATAAAATATAAAGTCTTTATATTTTAAGGTAACCATTCAGCATCAGCCTCCATATTGCGAATTGGTTGAACGCCAACAGGCGTTTCAGTCAGGTCTTCCTTGCTATCCGTGACTTTGTGATATACCTTCTTACCCGCTTCTACGACGTATTCGACACCACCAGCTAGAAATGATGATTTTTTTTAAATGGCAAATTGAGAGGATTACTTTAATTTTCTTTTATTTATTTTTTTTACTTTTGCGTATTGCTATTTGCTGCATTTTAGTTTGTACTTTTTGTACTTTACAAATTTCATACTGCATAGTATGAAATTTGTTTTCGAAGATCATTAAAACTCTTAATAACGATTAAAGGTGCTACCAAACTGCAAATTATATTGGACTAGCAAGTTGACCTCGCTTGTTTATTTTTTTTTTTTTTCATATAATGCTGGGCACGCACCTCCCTCTAATAGGAAAGGTCTGGGCATAGTCCAACACGCTTGCCAAAAACAAGTTGGTGGACTTCATGTGTCAAGTATGTGTACTTTAAGGACTAATTAGGTTTTCTCAGATAAGCAGTTTTTTTTCACGATGTTTACCTTCATCGTATTAGCAGTACTACAGTTTTTGTATCCTTGTTAGCATTATGTATTAAAAATCTTACCAATAGCGCCTCCAGTCTTTCTCACAGCTTCACCAATGTTATGTGACGAGAAAGTGTCGGGGTCAATGTTAATGTTAACGCCATTCGCAGTCCCATTTGGATGTTTGGGACACTCAGTTTGTGAAATAATAGATAAATCGTAGGGGTCAACACCGTATGATGACAATTTGGCACGCATCTGAAACCGAAAATTAAATAAACTTATATCGTCTATTTTCTTATATTTCGTTGGTAGATGCATCACTTGAAAACAGCAATGATATTTTTAGGGATAAATAATAAAAACAATGCCCAAAAAAATCAGAAATTCGGCAAAAATGTTAAATACTTTTCCTACACGAGTTTTGTAAGAATTCAAAGATGAAAAAAAAATTGAAATTGGGATAGCACTTCATCTGTTATTACATTAAAATCGATTTAATACTGTGACTAATTATGCTAACAGCATTACATTTAGATATCTATCTTGTCGCTACAATTTCATATTTTATAAGTTTCAAGGGTTATTTATTTGTAACAGATCAGGATTCTGGGGATGTTATCAATCAATTAGGGTTATAATTCTTTGACGCAGTCGGCCAACGGAATAAAGGATGAAAGCTTACTTGTTTTTATTATTATTTCTTACATATGCGTAACATTACTTTTTAAAACTGTATAATAACAAATAAAATATATTACTACTTTCCTGGATTTGTTACCAAACGTATATGTATATGAAGAACAATATCTTACATCAAGCAATTTTCATAGTACATTTATCATCCCAAGGGGAACGCCTCTTTAGATATATATTGCAATTTACTGTCATCTAATGTAATTATATTATGTAAAAGGTACAATCGCTGTCAATTACGCTGTGATGAATAACCGTTTTTATTTTTAAACAGCTATACTGCTATGACATATCACCAGCAGGAAAATATCACTTATCTAATAAAAGATTGAGAACCAAGCAAGAGTAATTTGTTAGTTGTGACTTTAATTTAAAACGAATGAATATGACTAACCTAAACAAATCAAATGTATTTAAATCAATAGCATAAAACAATTTTTATAAATGCAATTGAATGTTAAAATTGTAACAAGTTAGAGCAATTAAAATTAAGCATATGACCTCCATGATACCTGTTTTTATGTTTATGTTCAAAAAATAGAGTAGAATCAATAATAACTAAAGAATATACTGACCTTGTCGACATACATCTTATCCAATTCCTTGTTTCTTGATAGAATAGTTGCGGATCGTCGGTTTGCGAAGGCTAGTTTCTGGCAAGTGAATACAGCAGCGTAATTGGAGTAATCTGTTGCCATCACTGTATAGCTAGCGGAGCCTGCGACACCTAAAATCATATAAATGAAATGTATTAAGAGATAGAATTGCTATTTAAGATAAACCTTAATGAACAACAGGTTAAGAAAAGAGCAGGATCTACAGACAAGACGTAGTCATAATACAGACAAGACCAAAATAGTCAGTAATTATAATTAAAATAATGACTATTAGATTTTTGCAAGGTTAGCACTCTGCCATATGTTCTACCAAGATCGCCTTGATTTAAGAATATCTAAGTAGCCTATAAATACGAAGTATGAGAACTGATTTCATAATAAAATCAAATCATATTAAAAGCCGGCGAGAAACTCAACAATTGCTCTTTTAAAATAATATTAGTTTACAATATTGTAATACAATAATCATCTACTTATCCTACTTAGATAATATTTTTTCCCCTATTAAAAATCTAAAGTATTAAGAAAGCTTTACTCACTTAATGGAAATCGCACTTTCATTCTTGCGGGTACAGCGCGGTCAGGAACAGTTAGGATTCCAGTGTACCTGATGAAGACGTTGATATTTAAAAAAGTAACGGATATAGACTTGTAGTTCGGAATTTTTTTCTTAGACTTCACTGAAGGAGGTTCACGATATATTCGCCAAAATGATTTTTTTTATCAAAAGGTTAATCCTCAACGTTAATCTTAATTGATTGATGAGTTGATACATGGTTGATATATAAATAAATAACAAAAAAACACCCTTAAAGATGGCAATAATCACTTTAAAGTGATTTTGAAGTCTGTGTTGTCTTTTTTTTCAATTTATACCTTTTTGTTAAAATATTATTATTAAAACTTATACAATTTATAGAAAAGAAAAAATCTATTCTTAACTAGTACTTACAGCAATATGATAGGTAATGTAACTAGCCGAATTTAGATAATTTTAAGTAATTTAAATATTCACCTATAGTCATGTTCCAATGGCGTTAAACCCAAAATAAAATGTTGTGAGACTTGTTCCAGGTGATATGTACCGGGTTCGTCGGTCCTGGTAAAGTTGTATGTGATACAATGTGAAGCGGTCGACGTTTTCTGAATTACGTACCAAATTCCCAGCATCTGAAATTTCCACGTATATAATTATTAAAATAATTCTGCTTTACATTAAAAAAGCCAAATTTTAGTTTATATACATACTATATATACGACTTATATACATATCTAAATATTCAGTGAAAGTACAATGTCTATCTCATTATTATGAACATATGACGACACGTTTGGCTCAGTCTGTAGTACTTGCTGTGCCAGCTGTCGCGGGCTCGAGTCCCGCTGGGGGCATTCACTTGTGTGATGAGCATGAATGTTTGTACTCCAGTCATGGGTGTTTATACTTATAATATGTATTTAAAGTTATATATGTGTAATATATCAACTTCTTCTTCTCCTTGCCCATTACCCAATCACTTAAGATCGGCGCAGTACATCTTCTGTACTGCTGATAGGATTTGGCAAAAGTTTTACGACCGGCCGCCTGCCTGGCGTTAACTCTCCTTGGGAATGCTATGGCCTCTCTTTGTCTGAATGGTATCGCGGAAGTCTTGTAATATTATGCACTTTCGATTTTGTTGTCTTTTAAAACATTTTTTATACTATTACTTCAATTTTGATGCTATTTTCGGATAGATTTTAAAATAAATTTTGATTACACAATAAATTTTGTTTTGACGTTGTCAAATTTTCTCTATTATTTTATGTAGTATATATCAACTATCTGGTATCTATAACACAAGCTTACTATGGAACTAGATGGTGATGCGTGTTAATGTTCCAACATATTTATTATTGTTATTATTATTTTACTAGAATAGTCGAACAAAAAATTTTTTGATCGACTTCAAAAGATAGTACGGAGGAGGTACAATTTCGGCTGTATTTTTGTCTTACGTGAAATTTTTGCTAATTGTGAATCGATTGGCATAGTTCTTGTGTTAGGTCTGATATAAATAAAAAACAAATTTTTGATGAGCAACAAACATATAATATATAACACATACAAAACAGTAGTAATGTTATAAAGGTTTCAATTCACATGTTCTTAATAAGTACTTAAAATATTATCGTGCATATTGACATGGGGTCAAGTTCCTCGGTCACTGTTTACTGCGTATTAATGGTCGACCCGTTATCTCTTTAATACTCATAGTATGATTCACGTTTCATCTACACATGACATTCATTGTTAATTTGTTACTATTTCTTTTTAAAAGAATATTTTTACACTTTTTCAATTGATTGTTTTTTTGCTTATTTACATAAAATTAGCTTTATTTTAAGATTAAAATTAGCTGAGTCGAATCTGTACATTAAATATTTTTTGGGAAATGTTATTGAAATAGTTATTATCGATACAGTGGCCGAATCTATAGTTTTTAGAATTTTTGTCTGTCTGACTGAGAACGCATCACGAGAAAACCACTGGACAGATTTTGACGACTTTTGGTGTGATGATAGCTGGTTATCCAGGTTAACATATAGAATACTTTTTAATGCGGTAAAATATCTCATTTCTGAGAAATTTATATTAAACGTTAAGTTTAAAGTAAGCGAGGATGAGTCGCTAGTTATATTTTAATTTCAATAAAATTTGTGATCTTTGAGCTCATACAATACATCTATTGTTTTATAGAGGTTTTGGAAGCTTTCAGGTTTACCCAATATGAAGGGCAATTTTTCCAATTTCTTCCCCTAAAACTCTTGTTTGAACTATTAAGAATATTTCAAAAAAGAAATAAGCCAAATCGGTTCAACCGGTCCCAAAGGATGAGCTGGTATGCTCAAACAGCGCAAACAGTATAACATTATATATATATATATATATATATATATATATATATATATATATATATATATATGTCTGACCGAGTGAAATGAAATTTTGACAGCATTTATATGCTCGAATAGAAAGGATATTTTGAAATCCTCTTCCTCTTGAAGAGTTAGGACATGAAAGATAATATTTATTTGCGAACTTTACTTAGAAGTTAGAACGTCCTATCATATCTCTTCGCTATATAACTAATAAAGCATGTACCTACTCATATTTCGGTGCTTCCGAAACTTGACACCTTCATAACATATAAACTTACATCTATTGTTCCTTTAGTCAGCATTTTTGGAAAGAGTCTAATTAAGAACAAGGAGTCATATAAAGCTAGAGCGGAATACAATATACCTATTTCAGAGTACCTAAATGAAAATTTTATCTATATTCTATACATATTGTTTCTGTATATCCGTTTATTTTTCCTCCAAAAAGTACTAAAAGATTTTGTGTAGTGGTAAATTATTACTCGGGTAACATTTAAGATTTAACTAAAGAAAAATCTTTAATTTCCACTGGTTTTGTCGAGACGTCTTTAGAAATTTACATGTCTAACGCTGGCTAAACCTCAACAGATACATCAAAATAATGTACTAGAAAATAAGACACTCGCAATAACTATTTATATTTATTTATGCATATCGGAGCAAAGCGTGAAAGAGAAGAAATGAATAAAATAGAAAAGTTCAAAGCATGAATTTAATATAATTACCATACTTATATCTAAAACAAGTTAGTGGAAACACAATAATAACTATGTATATACATAATGTCTTTAAAAATATATTATAAGCTTACCTGATTCATATCAAATCCTGCCATCGGTTCAACAACAGGACATGTTCCCAGGTGATATGTATGTGGCATCACATATCCACATACAGCCAGTACAGCTAAAAAGGATAGACGTAGCATTTTCCTTAACTAACAACTTAATTTAATAAATTCTATCACAAACGCTTGACGTCTCACAGCTCAAACTCAACTGACCAGTTAGACGACTGTGAGGCACTTTTATGTAGTTAAGCTGTGACTCCATAACATAATATAGCAGGATATACACTGGCGTGCAAAAAAATCGGGCCACCCTTAATTTTAATCATAATTTTTTGTAGACAATTGTTTGGTGAAAAAAAATACCGCAAAGGTAATTAAGGAGATTAGACGCCTTTGTTTCCTTAAAAAAAGTCATAAAATTCCTGGAAATGCACGTATGCGCTTAATTATAGTCAATTAGCAGTAATTAGTGAATATTTGCATAATATGGATTGAAGCCACAAATACTGTTTTTTGTTATTGTAGAAGCTTAGTTGAGTTCCAATTATTGAACAAGACACTTCTACTTTGATCTGCGATTATTAGAAATACTGCAAGATGGATCTGACCGAGGCTGAATCATCTCGAATTGTCACTTTGCTTGAAACTGGACAAAGTCAACGTCAAGTGGCTCAAGCTTTTTCTGTGAGCCGTTCTACGGTCCAGAGAGTGTACAAACGTTACATAGAGACTGGTGGCTTTGTACGACGACATGGTTCCGGCCGACGAAAAGCCACATCAGAGCGTGATGATCGATTTATTGTGTCATCAGCTCTAAGAAATCGTCATCGCACAGGGGTTGACGTTCGAAATCTCCTGAGAGAAGTGAGAGATGTTAATGTTAGCGAGTGGACAGTAAAGCGCCGACTTAGAGCCGCTTCCCTGATGCCACGCAAGTCCACAACTGGCCCCAAACTCACACCTGCACATCGAATTGCAAGATTACTTTTTGCCCGACATCACGTGAATTGAAATTTGGAGCAGTGGAAGAAGGTTCTTATTACTGACGAAAGCAAAATGTGTTTGCATGGTGCCGACGGCCGTAATTTTGTTTACCTGCGACCAGGTGAAAGATATGCACCATGCACTATGCGGGAAACAGTGTCATATGGAGGGGGCTCAGTTATGTTTTGGGCAGGATTCTGTTACGAAGCGAAAACCGAGCTTATATTCATAGAAAATGGATCCCTTACAGCCGCTAGGTATATAACGGAGGTTTTAGAAGACCATGTGATGCCTTTTACTGGGTTCATTGGAGAAGATTTTCTGCTTCTACAAGATAATGCTCGCCCACACACTGCTACATCAGTAAGGCAGTATCTTCAAGAGGTCGGAGTGTCTACTATTGCCTGGCCAGCGCGAAGCCCTGACCTCAATCCGATAGAGCATGTATGGGACCATCTCAAAAGAAAAGTTAGAAGTCGCGTAGTAGTCCCGAGCAACATTCAAGAATTAAAAAGCGCCTTATTGGAAGAATGGGAGTCTATTACACAAGATTATCTAAAAAAGTGTGTCAAATCTCTGAAAAACCGATTAAAAGCTATAATTAAAAATAGAGGCGGTAATACGCATTATTAAAAATCATAAAACCAATCGAAATCTTTTAATTTTCCCATTAATTTGCGGCTTACATTTTTATACCAAACTCGCGAAAAATCATTATATTTGATTTTCCTCTATTTTCGAGCAATAATTTTTATTTAAATTATTCAACGATTATTGATTTAGGTACCTAGGGTATACAGCTACCCATATATAATAACAAAATTAATAAAAATATATCTTATCTTAAGTTTGTCCATTTTCTCTAGGTGGCCCGATTATTTTGCACGCCAGTGTATATTACAAAGCAATAAATCGGAAGAAAATTAAATATAGAATAAAATGTTATGAATCTTAGTATTTTTTTTAGCTTGCTTGATATTGACAAAACAACATATTTGGTTAATTTTAAATAAAACTATCTTTTCGGATTTTGTCGCGGATTTATTTGCATTTTTGTTTCCCGACGTTTCGAATGCTTTACAGCATTCATGGTCACGGGAGATACTGAGGTGTTACATGACTCGAAGGTATATTTGTTACAGACAGCCTACCCACAATTAACAAAATGAAAATTTCACTAATTACCTTACAATATTTTTTAACTTTAAACATTTTTATAATTTTTTTTTATAACTTTTTTTTTAATTTTATAAATCCGAAAAGATAGTTTTATTTAAAATGTCAAATATTCGCGTAAATCTAAGAAAGTATTATATTTGGTTAAGTTTTTTTGTTGTACATTGTTTTTTTTAATAATTGAGATAAGCGCACGTGTTGAGTCGGAGAGGATAGGCGGTAGTACAACATATACATTTAGTATGTATCTCACACATGTGTATATTTAAAATATGTATATGTTATATAATAAAAACATATACATACATAAAAGTTTTTATTATTTCACTTTACGTAGTAATCGAACAAATCAAACATTCAAATCATTCTCAAAATCATTCTCAAAATCAAAACATTCTCTTAAAATAAATCTTTTTGGAAAAAAAATACATCCGTTCAAAATGTTAGCTTAAAAAAATTATCGCGCTATAAGATGTTATATTTTAGTGGAGAATGGCCTTGAAGGTTCAACGCTATTTGAGTGAGTAATCTGCTTCCTAGTATTGTTTATTATGAATGAAAACTCTAAGATGTTCGGAAAAAAAGTAATTGACCTCTTTATTAAGAGAATGTATACGTCGGGTTTTTTTGATTTTTTTAATAACATTATATTATATTATATTATATTTATATAATATATTTATTTTGCACAACATTGTTTATTTTACATAATTTTTTGCCTTTTTATCAATAGGTTACAAACACTAATAAAAACACTAATAAAATTCTTCGCATTAAATATTATGTGCTGCCAGATTGTAGAAAGAGGTCAAGCTGTTAAGAAGTAACTTTACAGATTAAATTAAAAATTAACTGTTTCTCGTCATACTGTGTAGTGAGTACCGATGTGTGCTTAATAATATTTTTGATAATTAATTTTTAATTAAAGTCACGTACTTAACCACTTCAAACGTACTTAAAAGGCAGTAGGTATAGTATTCTTAAAGTATATTAATACATTATAATATGTATATTATACGTTTATCATTAGAAATGAGTCCTTTCCTTCAAGAAACACGAATACCTATTCTTTCTTAACATTTAACACTATTTGTTAAAAAAACATGAAAATTGGTTCAACATAAACATAAAAATGTACATATCAATTAACGTAACTATCGTCCCTTCCATGAAGACTGAAAAAAAAAATTCCAACATTTCTATGAGCATAAACAGACAAACAAAGCAACGATTAAAAATCGTCACATCATAGACACACATACAAAATACAAATGATAATAGATTCATACTTTTACGATTTTAACGTAGAGATAAATTAAATAAAATAAAAAAAATAATAAATTATGAAGCAGATAAGAGTGGTTACAAAGAGTTTATCCTCTACAAAGAACGATGAATCAAAGTTATTCAATTTAACTTTAGTCATTAAACAATTGCTAGTGACGTTCTTTTCCTGTCTTCATTTACAACAGTCTTAATCATCAGCATTTATCGTAACGTTAAATGTAATAATAACCGGTCGAAACATTATATTATTACTATTTTTAACTACATATACCTATGTGTAATCTACATATGCATTCTCTATTCCTGTCAGTCCCAAAACTCCTGTGGGACGACAGTTCGAGTTTCTACACGAACGTAGATTGATCAGGTGCAAGTTCGACTGCTTTACGTTTCTACCTTTTCAACTTCTTACTGAGAAGTTGAGGGTTTTTACTGAGAATTTCTAACATAAAAACTTAATAACTGAATTTGATTCTACCCGGCATTCCACCCGTCAGCCCAAAACGACCGGATCTGCAGACATACAAACTTCCCCCAAAACTACAGAATCGAAATATTACAAGTACTTACGACTAGTAAATTTTATTCAAATGTATGAGTGCTTTTGAATGTAGTATGTTTTGTATCATGTATTTGAAACGCAATATTTTTAGGCTTTATATAATACTCGTAGAGATGGCAATTTTGCAAATAATATGATAAATGCAAATTGAGTCAATTATAGGTACTAATAAATGTACATATAGGCTAAAATGTGCACAAGAATAACATAATATATTAATTGATGACACGTTTGACTCAGTTTGTAGTGACCTTACTTGCTGTGCCAGCGGTCACGGGTTCGAGTCCTAGGGGCATTCATTTGTGAGATGAGTACAAATGTTGTATGTACTTCATCATGGTTTCATCCATCATGGATGTTTATATATATATATATATATATATATATATATATATATATATATAATATGTACTTATGTATTTAAAGTTATAAGTACATGTGTAATGTATCCACTATCTGGTATCCATAACACAAGACTCGTAACTTACCATGGAACTAGATGGTGCTGTGTATTAATGTCCCAATATATTAAATTTGAATTTTGATTCATTTATTTTTTGTTTTGTAATGAGATGACTCATACCAGTCGTAACCTCATTTTCGAGCAAAATAACAAGTGATTCAATAACTGTACTGTGGACTTTGTATTATAAGTATTTACTGTTGACTAATTTATGTAAGCCGATTTGCCTGGGATACAAACTTAATTTTTACTTTATGCACCCTTATCTTTTATCGGAAAATAAAAAATAACTTAAAGTTACTTAAAAATGGGGGGTGGGGGTAGGAGGGTGAAAAATACTTTAAGACCTATTTTCATACCTACTAAATATACAAAAAAAATCATTAAAATCAGTCAAGCCGTTTCTGAGGAGTGCCACCACAAACACCGGGACACGAGATATTTATATATTAGATTATTCACTTTAAAACATTTTTATTAGTGCACATATATGACGTATATTTTTGTGATTTCTCGATTTGTTGGTTTCTCAGGATAGTGAGGTAGACAACCTCATAGAAATACTTGTATTACCAAGGTTGGGCAATCGATTTTCGTGGCGTCGTGGTTGAATGTGAAATTGGTCCTGTAACATTCCAGTTACCACTATCATAAACACCTGTATGTATGCAGGTGTTGTGCGAAAATGCACTTCCCAACGTTACAAAAGTAATTAGTAATTTAAGTAAGTAGATTATTTAAAAAAACCGCGAGTTAAATTAAAAATGAAAAATGAAATTACTTTTTAATAAAAAAAGGTACTCTACATTGTATTTAAAATCATTTAAATATTATTCCATTCTTATGCGTGATTTTCTTTTTAATTTATTTGACTCAATTGGCGAAGATATTGTTACGTGATACTCACAAAAAATCAAGGTTCGAAACGATAATTATCATTGATAATTATCTTTGATAATTATCATGATAAATATAGGTTGATAATTATCTTTGATAAATATAATTAAAAATATTTAATTTGTAACTCTTCAAATTGTCGATCAGCTAACTGAACTCTCTCAATCAGTTCAAAAGACTCAATCAGCAAACTGAGTTAATGCAGTTGAGGAGGATGAGGACGATATTCCACTCATTAAAGAGTCTGCCCACTACACCGTCTCATACCATGACCGTGCTATGAACGTATCAGGCACGGAAACAAGCGACACGGACTACTCTGCCCACTAGAACGTATCATTCGCGTATCATCCGCGTGTCATATCCGTATAGTTCCCTCTCATCTCATCTCCTGCCATTTTCTCAATCGTAGTAGTTCACCTGTGTTTTCGCGTGAGGCAGCCGCGTAGGAAGAGCAAGTGAATATTTTTGTTACGAAAATTATTTCCTATACACCTATACGATGGCTATTAAAAACTTGTCCGACAAAATTAACAATGATAGCCATTGTAGACGAGAAAGAAAGAGAATAACATCAGTCGATCACGACGTTACTAGGTTCACCGTTTTAAAAAAAATATAATTTAAAAGAAAATATTATCACTAGAAGACAAGCGACAACACGTTTATAAAGGGCTTAGAACGGTCATCATACGCAGTTATAACCCGTGTGCTCACCGTTTCGCCGTCCGCGCGCACTGGTTCGGCAACGTCGCGTGAAAGGCATGGAGCGTATCGACACCGGCAAAATATTCTTGCCGACAATATTATTGTTAACTTTCCATGCATGGCACGCGATGGTGTTGGTTGGTGACGGAAAGGTCTTGGTCGGTGATGGAACGGTCTAGTAGGCATAGTCTCATACTTTTCAATACAAATAATATTTTTTTGTCTGACACGGTCCTGTTATGGTCCTAGCACGGTCATGGTATGAGACGGTATAGTGGGCAGAGACCTTTAATTTAATTAAATGATGATGATGTTTTCCTGACCGATTCCGGCCACGGCGGCCAATCTCATTGAGACTAGCCAACTGCGCAGGAGAAATTATAGTGCACAAGTGTACGCGCAGACACAACGTGCACTCTCTATTCCTGTCACTCTCATACTCCGGTGGGACGACTGCTCGACACGACCAGTGAGAGTTAAGGAGCAGGAACGACAACTTTACGTGATCTCCGAGGCACGGGGGCACGAAGCACCGCCAACTTTCCAACTCCGGGCTGTTACTGAGACTTACTATAAAGAAAGACTCAATAACTAAAGTTGGCCCGACCCGAGACTCGAACCCAGGACCTCCGGGTGTGCAGCCGTACATGCTAGCTACTACACCACCAAGGCAGTTAATTAAATAGTGTCTATATAGTTGGTTAAATTTATTCTGTTTTTATTTCATAGTTTGTATATGTCAAAATAATGAAAAAAATAATAATAAAAGATTACCTTGATTGTTAAAAGTGTATAATTTATTCTAACATAAATTATGATAGGCAAGTAATCAAATACCAATACCTATACAAGGATTGCTAAGTTTATATCTGTTTGATAATTATCGGATAATTATCTGATAATTATCTTGATAATTATCGCGATAATTATCAAAAGATATATTTATCTTGATAATTTAATACCCTGCAAAAAATACAGTATCTCATCGTTTTTAAAGTCGGTCAAAACTTAAAGTATTAAGTAGGAACGTCAACTAATCTATACTAATATTATAAAGAGGTAAAGTTTGTGAGTTTGAGAGGTTGTAGGGTAATCTCTGGATCTACTGAACCGATTTAGATGAAATTTAGTAAGAAGATAGTTTGAGATCATGGAAAGGACATAGACATCACCCTTTAAGGGATTGAAAATGGGGATGAACGTTTTTATTGGGAAGGAAGCTCGGGACGGACCCGAGCGAAGCGAGGGTGTGTCGCTAGAGTCATATAAAAATAAATATTCGCTTAAAAATTAAAAGCAGTACATCTGGCAACAATGTATTTTACTATTAACGAATATTAAAAAAAACATTCTATTATGAAATTCTAAGAATTAAAATAAACCACAGCATCAATTTTAATTACCTGTGTACCACACCATCAAATTTAATTACCAACATAACAAATACATAATAAATCTACTTAGGTACATTTGTATATAATAATAATAACTTGTAGCTATATATAATACAAAAAAAAAGTTTTGTCTAATTACATTTTACTTAACTTCTTTCACTGTTTATTGTATATTCTGCAAATATAACTATACTACCTTTTATAACTACTTCTATGTAAGCTATTGGAACTAGTATTAATATTAATTAAATGTCTTGGAGGTGGGCGTTATTGACTACAACACAGTTTTTAACTAATGTAGTCCATATCGTACAATGTTCTGATTTTGTAAATATGTTCCAAATAAAGATTTTTATTTATTTATTATTATTTATTTTTATTATTACCTACTACTGTTCGTATAGTAGTATTTACCTATCTAATATATTATATACTAGCATTGCCCGCGGCACCGCCTGCGTTCAGATGACCAAAAACCAAACTCTTAGGTTTTACATATTAGTTTAGGTACTCTTACATTGCAATTTTGTATTTTTTCTCAGAAAGTAGAAAGTAGTTTTTCTGTGATGCGGTAACAGACAGATAGACAGACAGACAGACAGACAGACAGACAAAAATTCTAAAAAACTATAGATTCGGCCTCTGTATCGATAATAATGTTTATTTCAATAAGATTCTTCAAAAAATATTTAATGTACATGCGGCTTAGTTACAATTTTATTATAATATGTAGGTAGAGATATATATTTATATTCATAACACAATCTCGTCAATAAAAACAAAAAAACATATATATTACAAATTATAAAAATAAACACCCATGACTGGAATACAAACATTCGTGTTCATTACACAAATAAATGCTCCCAGCGGTACTCGAATCCGCGACCGCTGGTATAGCAACTGAGCCAAAAGAAAGTATCAAGAATCTCGATTTGACGTAAAGTAAATACGAAACGAGAGAACTCAGTAAGTATTAATGTAGAAGCCACACTGTGATGAGAACCTTATAACTAGTATATTATTATATGATCTGTGCTTATACATACATTATGTGCATGTGCATATTTTACATAGGTACTTATACAAAAACCTAGCATTTTTTTATTAAACTAGCAATGTCCGCCGCACCGCCCGCGTTCAGATGACCAAAAACCAAATTCTTAGGTTTTACATATTAGTATACTCTTACATTGCAGTTTTTATATTTTTACTCAGAAATAAGACATTTTCCCGTAGTAAAACTATCCTATAGGTTGACCCGTATAACCACCTATCACCATACCATCAAAATCCCTCCAGTAGTTTTTCCGTGATGCGGTAACAAACAGACAGGCAGACAGACAAAATTCTAAAAACTATACATTCAGCCTCTGTATCGATAATAATGTCTATTTCAATAAGATTTTCCAAAAAATATTTAATGTACAAATTCGGCTTAGTTACAATTTTATTATATGTATAGTTAATATCAAATATTATGAAGTAAAGATAATTTCCTTATAAATAAGAAAATTTATAAATTACCGTTAGTAAATGATGGTTAAACTCTTCTCCGATTTCCCACTGATCATCTGAATCACACTGGATTGCCTGTGCCTCTATTTTAAATTCTTCTGGAGCATGTATCATAGCATCAGTTATCTATTATATATTATTTTTCTGTGATGCGGTAACAAACAGACAGGCAGACAGACGAAAATTATAAAAACTATAGATTCGGCCTCTGTGTCGATAATAATGTCTATTTCAATAAGATTTTCGATAAAATATTTAATGTACAGATTCGGCCTAGTTACAATTTTATTATATGTATACGAGTAGATTAGCCCCAAAAAAAACATCTAGTCTAATGCGGGACGTCCGAAATTATTATTGGTAAATTTTTAAATGATTAACGCCATCTGTTATAGCTAAGCAAGTAAATGTGACAAATGTGTGTGGGAATTTTTATCTTCCATGAAGTCTTCGCAACAGATATATAGATGGCAGTATATTATAAAAAGGCGATTAAATATTTTATTCGTCAATTGAATAGAATCTTATATTTAATAGGGAATAGATAAATACTATTTTTTTCTATAATCTTGGCCAGTAATTAAATTTAGATTATTAAAATTATAACATAAGAAGTCAATTATAGAAGAAAGCACAGGCAGGCAGGCAGTAGTTGCCATGTCAAATCATAAAGCGAGTACGAGTCACTACAGTCCACACGAACTAGCTACTCAACCTCACTCCGCTCGGGTTCGTCCTTACCTACGTTTTAATGTTTAGTATAGATTTCTCAGAGATGAGATATTTTCTCGCAGTAAAAAGTATCCTTTATGTTGGTTACCCGGATAATCAGCTATCATCATATCAAATTTCATCAAAATCTGTCCAATGGTTTTCTCGTGATGCGGTTACAGACAGACAGACAAAACTTCTAAAAACTATAGATACTGCCTCTGTATCGATAATAAAGTCTATCTATTTCAATAAGATTTTCCAAAAAATATTTATTGTACAGATTCGGCTTAGTTACAATTTTATTATATGTATAGATATACGTAACCTAAGGGTGGACCTTTTCTTGTTTATAAAGGTCTTTTAGCATAATTTATCCTAAATCCTGATATCTTTATCGACACAGGGCACTGCCTAGGTATGAAACACGATGTAGGTTCTTCGGTTCGAATCCGTGTTTTGCTATTTTTTGATCATTCAAATGTTTGTGCCAATTTGATTAAAATATGAGTAATATTGAGATGCTTTGACACAATATAACTGGAAAGCAGATAATTAGGTTTTGTGCGAGCCTTGCTTATATACTTATATACTTATGTATAATAAAACAGTAACTTAGCGAAATTGATGTGCGCGATTCACGCTAAATTTTGTGTAACTAACTTATAACTCGGGTCAATGTTTAGGATACCTTTTACTAAAGGAAAATATTTAATTTCCACGGGAAAACACAATAATTGTATAAACACAATAATGTCGGTAAAAAAAAATTTTTCACGTCGTGTTAAAAATTGTAAAATTGAAATAAATAAAACTGTGCTTATTTAAAAGGGATTTTATTAAAGATAACGCCACTGCGAGAAACTACTCTCTATAAACAGGTTTATAAAAAATAATAGCATAAGTATTTCTCCTAAGGAACACTCGCAATAACTATTTATATTTAAAACATATCTAGGGACGCACCCGAGAGAAGCGAGGGCAAAACGCTAGTCATAAATAGCTGGCTCGACGACGCAACTACGAGTATTAAATTATAACTTGTGGCCTAACCACTACCTATAGTATCGTACATAATATTGACGTAAAATAGCAATAGCCAATAAGACTGTATCGGTGCGTTTGTTACTAGACTCGACTGCAGGTAAGCGTCAGAAGGCTAACCCCCCACCCATCACTTTCTTTCTTTCAATAAAAAAAACGTCAGCAAGGTAATTCGTGTACAAGTTAGTGTTGCGAATGGTATTGTTAAACATTTAGTGCTATAAATTAAAAACAGAGTATCTTTTGTTTGTATATAAGATCAGGCGTTTTCATTTATAATTCTAGACTCACAAGTGACGGTTCATTTGACAGTTTCTACTTGAACGTTTTTCTTGCCGTAATAGTAAGTATTTTTAACTATTTTTTCCAGCAACCTAGAACTAGAACTGAACGCTGCTTGGGAAGTAAATTTAAGATGTTCGTTTAAAAGTAAATCTATATCATCAAATTAAATCAAAATATGTAAAGCCCAACCAGCAGCACACATCTGATAATAATTATAAACGATCAAAAAAAAAACAAAAGAAAAATAACAAAATCAACAAAAAAAAAACTTGAAAATTTTTAGGAGCTCACAGTTTCGTCGATTAAGACTGTGTTGCGTGTCTAACGTAAAAGTAGTGTTTCCAAATACCTAATCATTATCTTATAAACAAAAAAAGCAGTAGTAGAACAGAGGTAATGCGCTCGCTTAGAAAACCGAGTAATGGTTTAAATCCAAATCCCAGGTCTCACGCCACTGATATTAATTACATTCGATTTTTTTCAACACGATTACCACTTGTCTTACGTTGAAGGAAAACATGGTAAGGAAATCTGCTGTATGAGAGAGCGTAGCAAATTTTCGAAGGACATGTAAAATCCGCCAACCTGCAATTGATTAACGTGGTGGCCTATGGCCTGATCCTCTTTGTATTGAAGAGAGGCCCGTGCCCCACAATGAGAAGTTAAAAAAAGTGCTTAATACGAAAACAAACAATGAGAAAATAGCATCCGTAGTCTCTGAGGTATTACGCATTACATATTTAATTTAATAGCCAATGTCTTTATCTCAAAGTAATTTTATAAAACTGATTATAATTGCAAATTAATTATAATGCATATATACATACATATTTAACAACAGCAAGAATTCATGCTTGAGGTATTGTTATATTTTGTTTGTAACTTGTGAAAACAACTTGATCGGCGTGACTCGTGAGTTCAAAGATCTTATTTATTACATGTTATAAAACAAAAAAGATTATATATTCTACTTCTAGAATATATAATCTTTTTTGTTTCCGTTTTATTTTTCTATCCGTTACTTTTCAAAAAATATTATTTTCCATTTTCTAGACTTCTCTCGCTTTGCTTAAGTGCATTCTTTGGTATCTTTACCAACCAACTAGTGTTTTTAAATCCTTTGAAAATATTCCAAAATGAATTGTTCTGAAGTCTTCATCCTATAATATTGAGTAGTGATTATATTGAGCCAGTTCAAATAAAAGCAAGAAAAAGCTACGAACACACGGAAATACTAAAGATTCAATATAAACGGCTATGTAACAGTGCATATATGCATAGATAAAACTAGCTAGAAAACCAATTCCGTCAGCGTTATTGTAATTTTCCACACATTGTAAAGTAAAGAATGTTTTATCATTTATGATACATATTTTTTATAAAGTAAAGTAATAATCATATTTAGGTAGATCTAGGCACTTACTTTTTCCCCCAGATGTGTTTATCTTGTCGTAGTGGGCACAACAGAGAGCAACCTTTTGGTTGTGTAGTCTACTTCGGCAGACCTGCCGTTGGAGCATCGTGATTAAGTGCGTAAGCGATCCTGCGACGCCCCAGTTCTGTTGGGTTTTAGTGGGTAGTACTGATTTTTAGCAGGTTAGTCTCGCATACTCATCTACATATTATACGTATAAGGGTAGTACGTGTAAATGCATTTCCCAACATTAAAAAAGGCACTTGGTTGATTGCAAATTGATTATTAAAAGTAGTTTCATTATAACAGTCTTCTATATTGCCATTCCAAGCTTTTCTAAACTAACTTCGTCAATTTTGAAATTGTCTAAAAATAAATAAAAATATTACGAACAACTTTAAAAATTTCAACGCGGTACCCAATTATTCAGCTGTATTTTTTGTGTATATAATACGATACTTTCGTCAATTGTGAACCGAATTTAATAATTATTTTTTAATGTATTTTCCATTTTCCATAAACATAGAATGTAAAGGTAAATTTTAAAAAAGAATCTGCTTCTAAGGCTGAAATGATTTAAAGTCTGCGTATCTTTTTTAGTAAAGAGTAATCTCGAATGTGGTTTATTGGTAAGTTTTTCAACAGATGGAGCGTTGGAGTGACAAAGTCGCGGTGGTAACGGGCGCTAGTTCAGGTATCGGCGAAGCACTCACATTGCGTCTCGCTAACCTGGGTCTTGTAGTCGTCGGTTTGGCGAGAAGATCAGAGATGGTTGAAGTATGTACATACATAATATATAACCCATACTAATATTCCTCTTATCATTGCTCTTATACAGTCTGCTCAACATGTTTCATTCTTCTACTTTCTTTTCACTATCAGCCGTCATCTCCCACACATCTTTTACACGGTCCAGCGATACCTTGTTCGATCTTCCTTAACTTTAAAGATTTTAGCGAGATTATATATCCATGCTATTTATACCTGATACATTGATATTCTCTCCTCTTCGAGATATGCCCATACTACGCTAATTTATTACTCCTCAACATCTCTCTACGCTTAGTAATATTATAGATATGAAATTATAATAGTCTTTTAGTTGTGATGAATTATTGTATTCTTGTTGGCTGTAAATTTCTTTCTCGAAATTATTCTGGGAAAATTTATCTAGTTACACGTTTAAGACCATATTCAGGTCACAAGAAGTTCATTCCTTCAACAACACCCAATTCTTACGGTTAAAAATCTTAATATT
The DNA here is from genome assembly GCA_951806755.1 of Brenthis hecate. Classification (NCBI taxonomy): domain Eukaryota; kingdom Metazoa; phylum Arthropoda; class Insecta; order Lepidoptera; family Nymphalidae; genus Brenthis; species Brenthis hecate. The sequence continues at coordinate 9,736,489 of OX638249.1, read as the reverse complement.
TTAATGAGAGAATAATAGAACAAGTATGATTATTATTTACTGCAGAAATTAGTATCGCAAGTGGTCGGCAAAGGGTCACTTTACGCTAGAAAATGTGATATTTCCAATACTGAAGATATTGAAGACACTTTTCAATGGATAGAAGAAAAATTTGGAGGCATCGACATACTTATTAACAATGCAGGAACTCTCAACAAAGGGGCTATTTTTGGTAATTTACTTTATTACGAACTATTTTACAGATGTATTAATTGAAAAGCTATATTAATTATTACGTACCCTCTTTGACATTTCTGATGGGTATTAGAACTACCTCATTAGACTTGTGGCTAGCATATATGACTGTAGATCCAGAAGTTCTGGGTTCGAATCCTGGATCGGGCCTAGTATAGCCATTGGGGTTTTCCGTCAAAAAGTTCTTAGTAACAGCCTGGAGTTGGGAAGTTGGTAGTGCTGCGATCCCTAAGCTCGGAGAGCATGTAAAGCTGTTGATCGTTCGCCTGATATTTACTAGTGAGCGGTGAGAGTGTTGAATTTTCATGTCATCGGACTCTGCCATTTAAAATATTCGAGTGTAATTGTTTTAATGCATACACTTAATCATATATTTTTATACTCTCCTGCGCAGATACCTAGCAAGTGCTAGTGAGGTTGGCCGCCGTAGTAGAAATTGTGCAGGAGGAATTTATCATTAAGTATTATTGTTTATGGAACTTTAGCTAAATTTAAACCTACCTATATCCTACAATAATAATTTTTTTTAGACGTAGGTGGTCTTAGTGACGAAGCAATTCTATCAACGATTAATGTTAACTTCTGCGGGCTAGTGATGTGCTCACGAAAAGCTATCGCATCTATGACTAAGAGGAATTTTGATGGACATATTGTTAATATTAACAGGTAAAATAATAAGGATATTTATATATACCATAAAGTAGCAACCAAGTAAGTTGTACTTTTTCCACTTATATTTTTCACCGCCTGCCTAAGAAGCATTAAAAGGAGTTCTGTCGTTCAATTATCATTTAATTAAATGTTACTTATTTCTCTTTATTCTTATCTGTCTTTATTCACCCTTTCTTTACTCGGATTTGGCTCTAGAAAAACAAAAATAAGTCTGTCCCACGAGAACCGTACACTTTTTCGGGATGAAAAGTAATGTGAGTTATTCTGAGGTATGAGTTATTGTAAAGTTTCATTAAAATCCATTCAGTAGATTTTGCGTGAAAGAGTAACAAAAATCCAATCATCTATCCATCCAGACATCCATACATCCTCACAAACTTTCGCATTTACAATAATAATAATAGGATTTATTTTGATTCCCGATGTTTCTGATGCCTCACAGCAATAGGCAAACATGTTATCATTAAATAATTTTATTTCTATGTTAAATGTCAACCATTTCTGTAAATCTAAGTATTATCATTATTTTTCAGCATCGCAGGACATTATATTCCCTTCAGTCTATTTTTCAACGTGTACCCGGCGACAAAGCATGCAGTCACAGCTTTTACCGCCACATTGTTAAACGAGCTGGCCACTGTCAAGAGTAAAATTAAAGTTACAGTAAGCTATTTTGAATTGTTATTTTAAATCCGTCTTCTCGGATTTTCTCATGGTTTCATTTTATATTTTTGTTCCCCACGCCTTGAATGCTTTACATCAAACATGGCTGCAAACAACATTTTGAGCTTAGTCTCTCCAGACTAAGCTGAAATATACTTGAATAGAAGAATTAGTTACTATTTTTAAAATACCTTAATTATATATTACAATAGAAAATACAATTATATATAAACACGCACATATGTACGAGCATGTGCAATTAATCTGTGCTTAAATTACAAGCTGTATAGTTTGTTTGAACGGAACGGAACTACCGGTTAGATTTCAAAAAATATTTTTGCCCTTTGTATTGTCTGTAAACTTTTTTATTTATTGAGGAATATGTAACATTACTTGTCTTAACGGTGAAGGAAAACATCGTGGGGAAACCTGCATGACTGAGTGAACTTAGCAAGTTCTCGAAAGACATGTGAAGTCCGCCAACCCGCACTTGGCCAGCGTGGTGGACTATGGCCTGATCCCCCTCGTATTGAAGGGAGGCGCGTGCCCAGCAGTGGGACGTTAAAAAGGGCTGAATACATGTAACATTATTAGGAGCGGAGGTATTACATATAAATACATTCAAAATTTAAAAGCTAAGAATCGGCATTGCCATTCAGCGTGGCCATGACATGACTTGTAAGTTGTACCGTTATAAGTACATTTGTTTTGTAAATATAACTACCAGCTCATCCTCGCTTCGCTCGGGTTCGTCCCTTTCTACTTTTTAAATAGATATAAATAGTGGCTAATAAGCCAGCGTTAGCCTATATGGCATTTTTTCGTGAATTTTTCTGATGGTTTAAAAGTTATTTTGCTACTCGGGGCAGAGACGAATCCAACAAATCAAAGATCATAGAAATCGGTCCAGCCGTTCTTGAGTTATAAAAATTGTAACTAACCTGGATTTGTTTTATTTGTATAGATTAAGTAATTCTGCAATTTCAAAATATTTCCTTTATCTTACTAATATTATAAAGAGAAATAAAAATGATTTTTGTATGCCTGTACTGGATAAACTAAAAATGTAATGGACCAATTTTAAAAATTCTTTCACGTATCAAAAGTTACTTTATCAGTGAATAACATGGTTCATATTTTATTTTCGAAGAAATTAGAGATCCCCACGAAAATTGTAATAATGTAACCCATGGTATCAAAAATTTGACTATAATAGATACGGACGAACCCGAGAAAAACAACAGTGAGTCGCTAATTGTAAATTAATAAGTAGAAATAGGTACAGGTTCAAAAAAAAGGCTATTCGATGTAACAATTATTGTCACTTTTCAGAGTGTGTCTCCTGGATTAGTGAAAACGCAATTGGTGACGGATGACGTGGGCAGTGAGGTGCCGATCTTGCAACCAGATGACGTCGTCGACGCTATCGTTTTCATACTGTCCACACCCCCTAATGTGAATGTTAGTATTTAATATTCTAATATAATATGCATAGTGAGAAAATTAATTTACTTATATATATTTTATCATTCAAGTATTATAAATACGGAAGTTTGTATGTGCGTGTATGTTTATTACTCTTCTGAGTTGAAACGGCTGGATTGATTTGAATGAAATTTAGTACACAGAGTGTGACTAAGAGTAACACCTAGACTACTGTTAGTACTAAATTTGCAAAAAGGTGGTGCTTGTATATCTCAATATATAAAATTCCCGTGTCACGATGTTGGTCCGAGATGAACTCCGAAACTACTTATCCAATTTTAACGTATTTTTTTTTTCAAAACGTGTGATTTGTCCCAACTTTAAAAGATAGAATACTTTTTATCTCGATTGTTTCATTTTTGTGTTGCAAAGTTAAGCATTTTTATATTGAACGAATTATAAGTGTACCACAGCAACGTGTGGCCGGGTCTGCTAGTAATATTATAAATACAATGACAATGAGAAGTAACTAAAAAAGTCTAATCAGACTTGTTAACATACTTCAAATTTCATAGTTTTTCCGAATTTTCTTGAAAACGATACTCTATATAAAAGAAAATTTACAGGACCATCCCAGGACCTATCTTAATACAATACAGTTTAAAGTAGTAAAATCGGCTCAGCCATCTCCAAGAAATCAGTGAAATTAAGTACATACAGACGGGTATAGAAAGAACCTCTTCCTTTTAGGTAATCGGTTAAAAAGCACCTCGGGACGCAACCGAGTTACTACTAGTCTAGATAAAATTATTACGAGTATAATATAAAGGCATATAATTTAAAAATGTTCTTTTTATTACAGATTAGCGAATTGAGTATTCAACCAACATCTGAGATAAAACTATAAAATGCATGGATGTAAATATTTTCAAAGAGTTTCAAAACAAGTATATAAAAAAATTTAATATTGCTTTTTATTTAAATAAATTAAAATATATTGAATAAATTCCTTTACGCACTTTTATTCTATAGTAGTTTTATTTTATTTCTTTATTAAGTATCGATATAATTAATAGAATTGTAACTAAGCCGAATCTGTACATCAAATATTATTTCGAAAATTTTATTGAAATAAACATTATTATCGATACAGATGCCGAATCTATAGTTTTTAGAATTTTTGTCTGTTTGTTACCGCATAAAAAAAAGCTACAGGAGGGATGAGGGATTTTGATAAAATTTGGTATGGTGATAGCTGGTTATCCGGATCAACACATAGGATACTTTTTACCGCGAGAAAATATCTCATTTCTGAGAAAAAATACAAAAACTGCATTGTAAAAGTATACTAATATGTAAAACCTAAGAATTTGGTTTTTGGTCATCTGAACGCGGGCGGAGCCGCGGGCAGTAGGTATGTAGTGGAACTCTTTATATACAGCATTTTTAACCGTAACCATGTAACTGAGTTTGAGCTCTTTGGTTTGATAGTTTAATTAAATATTTCATATATTTAAGTAAATCAATTTTTATCATTCAAAATTCTGTAAATTATATAATAATGTTTGGAAGGACTATTGAATAGACCTCCCCTTAAATCTATATATTTGGGGGGGGGGAGGGATCGGGAGGAGGGTGTAGATCCCCCCCCTCCCCGCAAAGGAAAAGTGGCGGAAAAGAAAATTTTTTTTTATGAATTTAAAAAAAATCATATTAAGGTTATGTTATGTCAAGTGTTTACTTCCATTTTGCATGAAATTTAGAGTTTATGGCATTGTTTTAACTATTCTAACCTAACCTAAACAAGATCTAGACGACAATTACCTAAGTTGTAACCTAAGGTCCTAACCACAGACTTCATAGCTAACTTATCAAAATGAATGACTTAATGTAAAGGGCAAACTTTATTGCTATCACATATTTGTGATAATTATAAATCATTTATTTATATTAAATAGGCCTTTTAGATGCCTTCGATAAGTAACAAAAATAACTTTAGATTGACACAAAATCAAAATTTTCGTTGTTATTGACCCAAAAAAATCTAAAATAACTGTGAAATTGTTTAAGCCAAATAAAATATTGAGAATTTTCAGATAAAAATTAAAATACGCGTCAACTTATTATTTGCAAAATTAAAACGCGTAATTAAAACTCTCTATAATGGCAACACTTCCGTCTTGCAAAATCAAAACACAATTAAAACTCCCTAAAATAGCAACACTCCGGTCAAAATTACGTCAAAAACAATAAAATAGTGCAAAATTGAGGTTATATTTATCAAACTTTGATATTTTTTATCTCCGAGAGTATTTGTTTCCGCCACTTGAAACTTTGTGGGATTACTCAAGATAATAAGTACTTTGCACAAAAAAATATCAAGAGTTACTAAGGGATGTCGGTTCAATAGCTGAGCTCATGTTATAGTTCTACATTTTAGAAAAACTTTTTTATCCATTAAATGTGTAACCCACCTTCTAGCAAATGGAATGTGTTAATCATTTGTTTGTTGATAACCCTATTGTATAATTAACCCTCTCGAAAGGGCTACCATATCGTTTATAAATTTATGAGGTTAACCCTAATCTTTTTTAAGGAGTGATAATGAAATATAGTCCATAAAGCATAGAAGACAAAATCTATTTTCTTCGTAACATTAGTAGCGGGAATTATTTTTATTATGTACGCGTCTTTGTCCAAAATTTCTATACATATCTGTGGCTGCGTTTGGACAAGGTACCTAATATATGTAAACATTACCGAGGTTTTGAGATTCTCTTTACTTCTACTACATGTTGACTAGGTAACCTAATTGAAAGTGTTTTTGTTGAAACACTTTACAATAAACCATGTTTAAAATCCTTAAAGGGTAGGTAATCAAATAGGTCCCTCATCAAAGCAGGAGACACTATATGCGGCAGGTATAAAACTGCCGCCCAACCGTAAGACAGCAATTACTAATTTAGCAAGTAGCGCAATAGATACTTTTTTAAAATATGGGCTAAATATAACAACACGCCTATAAAAACAATACTTTAAGGACCAAAAATAAAAATATAAGAAATAAGAATCATTAAAATGATTGTCTTTATTTATTTCTATTTGTTTGTACGCTGACTTCAGGAACTTCTAAACTAATTTTGCTGAAACTATTCTGGATTATGTCAATCGAAAATAAGCGTACCCTGTGCAAGAACATTAATTTTATCTATATAAAAAGGTAGTATAATGAGAAGCATTATTATGATACTTTTTTAAACTTTTATTATAACCCTTATCAACCGGAAGAAGACGAGAAGACCGCTGAGGAAGCTATTCCAATGATTGACGTCCCAAATTGTACTAGAGCTCGAAGAATATCTAATTTGAGTGTCCATAGCGGAGACTGCGCATGTTCATCCGAGGGTTTTTGTTGTGCACCCTGCAAAATTGAAAAGAAAAAATTAAGTATTAAATATATTACTAGTAGTACTCGCGACTTCACCCGCGTTCTAGCTTCCGATCGATACCAAACATCACAGAATCACCAGCTGGTCTATTCTAAAGATTACCTGAAAAATTCTTAAAAATCGCTCCAGCCGTTTTGGACTTCATAGGGAACATCGATGTTTATATATGGATAAATGCGAAATTGATTATTTGTTCGTTATAAAGGATTGGAAGTAGGAACTTAAAAGTTAGGTATTTTGTGATGGTGAATTTTCTTGTACAGTGCTTAACGTGGCAATAACATTGTCTAATCAATGAATGGTATAATAAAGAGTACTTAAAATGATAAATTACATTAATAACAATATGGAAAAGTTTTTGAGTGAGCGAATTCGTCGCCATATACCGAACCGATGGAATAAATAAGAATATGGAGAAATCGCGATCGACTCTGTGAGCAGAAACTTAGCTTTATAAAATAACAGACCTGGTATAAAGAAAAATAAGATGAAAGTCAGAAAATAAAAAGCAAGCCTAAGAAACTAATGCAATACTTTCAATCATTTTCAATTACCTGTTACCCACTTCTTAGGAAACGGCTTACACAAAATGACTCTGTTTTAGAAGACTTTTGAAATTTTATTATTTGGATGGAGCTTACGTATATACATTAAAAAAATAATTACTTATAATTAATAATACAATGTTTTAATGCATTTATGTCGTTAATTAATATGTATTTTCTTGAACGTATCGTCTCCAAGGTTGAGACCCTGAGCTTCCTTTAGACATATCTCCCAACAAAGCCATGATGAAGCTTAGGAAAAATCCTGCGGAATCTTTTGGTTTTTCTTCATTTTCTTCTTCGGAACTTGCCTCGGGGTCACCTCCCTAAAAATATTGTTATAATATTTATAGAGGTACCAAAACTTTTTAATATTAAAATTTATTATGACACATAAGTAGTTTACTCTCAGTATACTTTAAATAAAAAACTGATTTGAGTGTTGGAAAAAATTCATACCAAAAATACAACAAATGAAAAATACTAGATAGTACTACATTCGATGATATAGATATATTATATAGTAGTAGCAGAACTCACCGCACTGGTACCTTTTATTAGTTTAGACAAAAATTTCCCAAAGAATTCTCCATTATTTTTCTGCAAATGAATATATAATAAATAATAATCCTTTTTATATACTATACTTATAATAAAATTCTAACTTAGTCAAATCTGAACATTAAATATTTTTTGGGAACTCTTATTGAAATAGACATAATTATCGATACAGAGGCCGAATCTATAGTTTTTAGAATTTTTGTCTGTCTGTCTGTCTGTCTGTTACCGCATCACAGAAAAACTACCAAACGGATTTTGATGAAATTCGGTATGGTTATAGCTGATTATCCGGGTCAACATATAGGATACTTTTTACCGCAGAAAATTATCTCATTTCTGAGAAAAAATACAAAAACTGGTTAGAATAAAAAAACGATGATACTATATAGATTTTAGCAAGTTAACTTACTATATTTGTCATTAAAAAAATTATTTTAATGAATATTTATTTTTGTATTATTTAGATATTTGTCAATAGATGTCGCCATGTGTCTTTAAAATACGTAGTTTTAATTCCAAAAAAATGAATGAACAAATTCGACCTTTCTATGATTATATTACTCGTAGAATGACTACTAAATTACCCGCGGCCCCGCCCGTGTTTAAATTATCAAAAAACAATCTTTTTGGCTTTATAAATTAGTTACATCTATAGATACATTAAAATTTAATGAAGCAGTATCTATGCTTTAAATATTTTTTTGAAAAATTTTATTGAAATACACATTATTATCGCTAACAGAGGCCGAACCTATAGTTTTAAGAATTTTTGTCTGTCTGTCTGTCTGTCTGTGACCGCGTCACAGAAAAGTCACTGGAGGGATTTTGAAGAAATTTGGTAGCTAGTTATCCGGGTCAACTAATATACCTACTAATACGAGTATACTAATATATAAAATCTAAGAATTTGGTTTTGGTCATATGAGCGCGGACGGAGCCGCGGGCAATGCTAGTTTAAAATATATTTAAATTAAATTACAAGGAACTGATACATACCGACCCACCTCCAGTTATTGTATCTAAGGATGTGAGAAGATAACTTGCTATTACAGCACCAGGGTTTTCTTCTCCCTCAGACTGTAAATATTAATTAAATATAAAATAAAAAATCGTAATTAAAAAGTTATATCAAATATGTTACAGTACAAACCAATAATCCCACAAAAAGTCCTATACCTGACCCAATAAGGGCATTTAGATCTATTCCATCACCCTGAAAAAGATGTATTTTTAACTTCAAATATTGAATGTTCAATGATAAACAATTATAATTGATGGGAGGATAATGAACTTACACTCAGATTTGCCACTATACCACCTATAGTTGCGAGTAGAGATCCTAAGTCCGACTGTCCATCTTCCTAAATAAATAAATATTAATAGTTTAATGAATAATATAAAATACAAGCATTTAAATAAAACAGATAAAAGCACCTAGCCAATGATTTTTGTAGCGTAATGTAGACATCTTCAGGTCAGCATAAAACTCTAGACAATATATAGTAAATTTGATTTGCCAACATTAATATTAGCCGTATTTATAATTGTCTATTTGTAAAGAATATTTGTTAAAACAACTTACGCCACCACTCAAACCAGCTAGAAGACCTAAAAGTCCACCACCTGCACCATCTCCACCTCCCGGCGGTTCATCGTAATCATCATCATCTAAATTGGAATCTGATGCCTGTTCTGACTTATTCCTCTCATCTTCCTTTTCCAAGCTTTCTTCTGCTGCATCATCAGATTCATTAGAACTACTTTTAGAAGCACTATCACTCTCTTCGTTTTGCTCCTCTTGTTTTTGTAATGGCGGTGGTTTTAAATCAGAAATGTTGTCAACATCTATTTCGTTGTCAGCATCGCTTCTACGAATTGTTATTCTAGATTTGGTACGCTTCATGATCTCTTTTATTATTCTTTGATAAATTTTCTGGAAAAGTCTATGCATGTTAAACATTTATAACAATTTTTAAGAAGATAAAAAGTTAATAGATACTATAAGAAGAATTTAGAAGTAGATAGAGACTTACCGTGTGAGTGCAGAATTATCCAAAGTGCAGAAAGAACAAAAAAAAACACACCACAACAAGGTTTTGTTATTATCAAACGTGTCAAAAACGCAAACTTTCGTGATAATTAGTAATAAATTTTACACTCTAGACTGTTAATGACTAAATTGTTATAATGGTGCAGTGTAAATGAATAAATTATGTTGTCCTACGCTGGATTAATTCATCTATATTGTTCGATATGATATCAAGATAATTATAGAAATAGGTTTACGATCAAGAAACATGTAAGTATAGACTACCAATTGGTAGAAATAAATATTTTGTGTAAGGCTTTTTATTTTATAAGGACCGTTTTACCAGCTATGTATAACTATCTGTAACTATCGAAATAATTTTAAATAAAACTATCTTTTCGGATTATTTCGCGGATTTATATTGATTTTTGGTTCCCGACGTTTCGAATGCTTTACAGCAATCATGGTCACGAGAGAGGCATTTATAAAAAATGACATATATTCGCGTAAATCTAAGAAAGTCTTATCGAAATAATATAGAGAGCTTTTGTTTAACAATAATCTAATCTGAATATAAGAAAGAATTTAAAATTGAATAACAATGAGTTTATTTCATAAAAATACTAATTATTATAGGAAAAAAGCTATTATTCTCAACATATGAAGAATTTTAATTAAATTATGGTCTAGCTCATCAACTCATTCCGTCGCCATTTAATTATACTGGCTAAGGCTCATAAAATGGTAATAAAATCTCTTCTGTGGTAAGAAAGAATAAATTTTAAATATTTATAAAAATAAGATTTCTTATTAGAAACGGCCTCCCTTGAAGAAAAAGATGATTGTATAGTATGATTGTATACCTAAATATTTATTGATTTTCGATTTATATCGATAACTATTATCATATCAAAACTTGTTAACCAGTATACAATATTATGTTTAAATAAAATAAACATTTAGATATAGATACATACATAAATGACATCATAAACAAAGTTATCTCTTCAGGTTTTTTCAGTATTCGGAACATCAGGAGCCAATAATCAAAAATAAATCCGCAAAAAAATCCGAAAAGATAGTTTTATTTAAATATTGTTATATCAAAATACTTGCCAAAAAACTTCTGTTAGAATATTACTTAGATATTTTTTTAAATAAAATCTTTGTATAAACACTTACGCTGGATGATCCACTCGACGCTGGGAGTAAACCGGACACAAGTTTGAGAAGACTGAACACGTTGCTACCGCTGTCATCAGACGGGTACTTCGTTGGTATATCTAGATCATCGTCATCATCATCTTCATCATTGTAAGGTATCGGTGGTGGCAAGTCGTATTTGACTGTACTCCGGCTAGTACTAACACTCGAAACAGTGTCACTTGACTGTGCTATCGTGTTTTCACTCTGAAATTGTAATTATTATCTTATTTTTATTCTGTCTATTAATATTATAAATACAAAAAGTAAAAATTACTGTATGTTTGAATGTTTGTTATTAAATTACGCGGAAACCACTAAACGGATAAAATGTGATGAATATTGACACAACTAGACACAGGCGTATATAAGTATTTAAGTCGATTGTTACACAAAACTTAAAAAAAAATTATATAACCTATTAAAGGACAAATTAAGAAAACACAAATAAATATAATATTTTCTTAGATTTACGCGAATATTTGACATTTTAAATAAAAATATCTTTTCGGATTATTTCGCGGATTTATTTTGATTTTTGGTTCCCGACGTTTTGAATGCTTTACTGCAATCATGGTCACGGAAGAGAACGGTTTTAGACGTCTCAAAGGCGTTATATACCTACTTGTTATCAAAAATCAAAATAAATCTGTGAAATAAACCGAAAATATAATTTTACTTAAAATGAAAAAACAACGTACGAGTATATTTCGAAATTGTAGGTACTGCCAAATACTTGAACATTCGCAAACTCGTTTTAATTCAGGTGTTTAAACATATATTTTCTTACATTATAATAAGTAACAACAGATACTAAAACGAAATATATTTTAATCGTAAATATATGCCCTATAATTTTATAATGCCACTTTTACTGTATCTATACTAATATTATATAGATGTAGAGTTTGTTTTGTTTGAACGCGCTAATCTCGATACTACTAATCTGATTTGAAAATTGGTTTTTGCATTAGATAGTCCGTTTATTGAGGAAGGCTATATATCATCATGCTACTACCGTAGGGAACAGAGCAGTAATATATGTAATATATAGTCTAATTAGTTCTAGTTAAAACGTACCTAGGGACGACCCCAAGCAAAGCAAGGATGAGCTCCTTTTAAAATCAGTAAAATATAATTAACATCCATACATCCTTATACTTAATATTATAAATGTGAAAGTGTGTTGTGGATATAGTTGGAGGGCTGGAGAGTGATATAGGCTACTTTTTACCTCGGGAGATTATTTCATTTCCATGGGAGAACTCGTTATATCTGTTTGTACTAACTATATATCTATTCCATACTAACCGTCAAAAGGTACCTAGGGACGAACCTGAGCGAAGCGAGAGTGAGCCGCAAGTATTAAATATTTCTTTGAATGACATATGAATAGCAAGGTTAATTGACGATACAGAGAGATCATTTTAACATGAAAAAACCACTATACTGCCTTGACAGTAAACGTACCTTGACATATCTATGAAGCATGAAGTGCATAACGTATATATGCAATCTATACAGATAAATAAAATTGAAGTGTCTCTTTGTACTTAATGTCAAAATAACAACTTTTTACTAAATGCATATGAAAGTATACTTATAAGAAAAAAATCAATTTTTAAAATGTTTGTCTGTCAGTCTGTTTGCTTGTTCCGGCTAAATCTTCGTAACGGTTAATCGATTTTGAAGGAACTTTCATTGGCAGACAGCTGATGCTATAGGGAGAAACTTAGGCGGATAGTATTTTAGAAAAATCAGGGTTCCGCGCAAAAAAATTCAAACCCTTGAAATTGTAAACAAAATCGTACCCTGAGACACATCCGACTGAAGCGAGGGTAAGTCACTAGTTTTAATAAAATATCAGTATTATTTAACAGTATCGAATACTGAAGTAATCATGAGATATATGTACCTATGTACCTTAGGTGCACTGATAAAAATTGGTAAGGATTTCAAGACAAATGCAAACGTAAATTAGGTACTATATAGAATGTTTTGGAACACATGGAACACATATTAAAGAAATAATTATCATTAAGAATATGTAAGTTTTAACTTTAATAAGGAATGAGGAAGTACGTACATACTTGTATAATATATAGCTACACTTAAGGTCAAATTATGAAAAAAGGTCGTCCATGTAATCAATTTGTAATCAAATATATTTTAGCAATACTAGTATTTTAGTTTTAAACCATTATCACACTGTAAAGTAAATAAAAAATTACCTTAGCCTTCTCAACCTACGTTATCCAAGTCGGATCTATCCCTTAATCGAAAATTTAAAATTACTAATAAGGAAATAATCTTCTCAAATTTAAGAAAATAGTCTACTTACATTCTATACATGTATGAAAAACTTAACACGGGTTATAGTAGGTATTTTCTTAGCTTCCCCCCCAACGTGCGTTCACCTTGTCGTAGTGGGAGGGCTCAGTAGTGCCCTGCAATACAGCCGGGCGCGAAGCCAAGAAACGCACAGGGAGGTGGCCCGCTTCGGAGGGCGGTGTACCATGCGGGTTGCTCCTGGTACTTCTCTGATAGCAGAGTGGACCTTGGAGCAACCCCGTGGTCGTTGTGGTCTGCTTCGGCAGACCTGCCGTCGCGTCGGGGCGTCGTAGTTGAATGCGTAAGCGATCCTGCGACGCCCCATTAAGACGAGGGAAGGTTTTGTTGGCTTTTAGTGGGTAGTACTGGCTTTGCCGGTGAGTCCCACTCTTCGTGCGTAACGTAAAAAAAAAGGTACTTTCTTAGGTCAATGTCGTATTTATGGTTTTGGTTTTAAAGACCCACACACACACACACACACACACACACACACACACAAACACAGTAAATTGACCAATCAAATTGGACCGAATCTTCCCACCACATCCTGGTATTGCTACTATATTGACAATTTAACTAGGGTAATTACAATTTCACTGAATGTGCTTAGAGAAATTATAATATACCTAAGAAAAGGAGACGATTGACAATACTCCGGGTAATTATAATTTCAGCAGTGAAATTATAACATAACGGATCTTACAATTTCCTATATACTTATATAAAGAAAAGTCGATGTTTTTATATCAAGTTAAAAGCGCTTTTTAAATTAAATTGACGTTAAACTCTTCGGTGGTCATATTGGTATTAATATTTACATAACATATTTGTTTTTTTTGTGTTTTCATTTGACTCAGAGTGGTTGCCTATTCAGGAAGTATGTAGACGAGGTGTTATTATTATTATTTAACGACCTTTGTAATTGCCGGTACTATTTTAACTTCGCGAATAATTCTATTAACATAACATCTAGTACTGTACAATATAATTAAGCAAGATTAGCTTCGGATCACGGAAGTGTGGGAGTTCGATATCGTTTATGTAAGTAGTAAACATTAAATAGTCATTTTTATCGATGTGTTTGTTCATTAGGGATATTCTTGCGTAATAAGTTTTATGAATCTTTAGGATTATAGAAGTCCCAAAACTATGAAACCTAATAGTAATAAATGGTTACTAGTAATAAATATTTTAAACAATATTTACCGTTTAATTTAATTAAAAGTTAAATGTAGCGAATAACTCTTACTTCACTTGCGTTCGTCCCTTTCCCTTTTGGAATTATAATATGATGGTAATGGCAGCACATTTTAGCCATTTTTTTATTACTAACAGAATAGCGTTTGTGTTACTCCTGGTCAAAATCTATTTGTTTATTATATTTCATCAAAATATGTCCATTTCAGCGTGAAGGAGTAACAAACATACACACACCCATACAACATTTATATTTAAAATAGTAGTAGATATGATAAAATTTATTCAGTAAAAATCTAATAAAATGAAAGGAACAAAACAACCGACAAAATAACCGGTTATTAACTAAATCGGAATTTGCACACTTATTTACCTACTGCAATCCATCCGTAATTAAATTCATGTATGTATGCATGTATTGCTTATAACAACATAATTTGTACCTAATCACATCTTGATAATCGAATAATAAATTTAAGGTTGGCCTAACGATGTGTTCGCATCGAAATCGATCGATAAAATATAGTCCAGCTAAGTTTCTTTCGAAAGTTCTTTTAAGGATCAAGGTATATTTTATCGGTGGTGTAGTGGCTAGCATGTACGGCTGCACACCCGGAGGTCCTGGGTTCGAGTCCCGGGTCGGGCCAAGTTTAGTTATTGAATCTTCCTGTATAGTAAGTCTCAGTAACAGCCCGGAGTTGGGAAGTTGGCGGTGTTTCACCCCCGTGCCTCGGAGAGCACGTAAAGCCGTCGGTCCTGCGCCTTAACTCTCACCGGTCGTGTCGAGTGGTCGTCCCAGCGGAGTATGAGAGTGATAGGAATAGAGAGTGCACTTGTGTCTGCGTGTACACTTGAGCACTATAATATCTCCTGCGCAGTTGGCTAATCTCATTGAGATTGGCCACCGTGGCCGGAATCGGCTAGGAGAACATCATCATTTTTTTCTATATTGTTGGTCGAATTTTTGGAAAACAGACATTTTTGATAAGTTTTTTCCGATACTAATAATAAATTTGAATTTAAAACCTACTTCTAATTATTTATCGCATCGATTTGAATCTACATAAGTAGGTATATAATATAAAATAATATAATTGGATGATAATAACCTTTAACTTGACCTAATCAATTGAAACCTAGGTTTTCAACCAGATTGTACCAACGAATAAAAAGTCTTATAAAAATTACACAACAACTAAAAAAACTTAATTTACATACACCATTTTACATATCACATTAGAAATGTGTAAAAACAATACACAACAATATAATTTTTCTAAATTATTTTTATGTTTGTATTCTATGCATTTCTCAACCGTTCATCCAATTATAATAAAATTTTGGTGAGTCTATGTACACCCGTGAAGATTCCTAACCCAAAACAAAGTCTACGAGTATGTTTGTCCTCTAAGCATCCTAAACCCTTCATCCCTAGTAAACTTATCTAGATATTATTTATACTAATACTATAAAGTGATAAAGTTTGTGAATTGTGAGTTTGTGACGTTGTAGGAGGTAATCTCTGGATCTGTTTAACCGATTTAGATGAAATTTGGTAAGAAGATAGTTTGAAACCCTGGGAAGGACTTTTTATCCCGGAAATCATCCCTTAAGGGGCTGAAAATGGGGATGACAATTTGTATGGGGAATCAAGCTAGGGACGAACACGAGCGAAGCGAAGGTGAGTCGCTAGTATAATATAATTTGCAGTACCTCAGCGACTGAGCTTCGCTAGGCATTTTTCAGATAAGGTATAAAAATTAAAGTATTTGACATATAAATGCAATAAATAATAGTATCTTCTTCCTGCCCATTTCCCAAGTTACTTGGGCTCGGCGCTTATAAATAATAGTAAAAAATAGTATATATATTTAAATGAAACATTTTACTTACAGGATCCTGTCTCTTCGGTCGCACCACACTTGCCGGGATACAGAATCCATTCGTTAACAGCGATAAAGCCAAAAGCACACTCACGTTCCTACTCATAGCTGTCACTATAATAACTAACAAATAAATTATATAAATGTAAGTAATAAATAAATTATTCTTGCCAATATTATGTAATCTGCTTAATGGCTAATTTGCTTATGGAATGCAATTAATATTTCATTTAGAAGTAATAATCATTATTTTTGTAAAATCCAAGAATATAATAAGGTTTTTGTGCGAGAATGTAAAAGTTGTTTTTTTTAAACCTTTCTGTAGTGTTACTGAATCAGATATTAAACAGCGATTGGTTCGATGTAGCCGCAAGGACTATCTTATAACAACAGTTGGTTCCTGTCGTAAGTACAGCGTGTTTTAATTGCGTAATTAATATGCCATTTAAGTAAATACTTTAAGTTAATTTTTAGAATAGCAAATTAAATAACAAGTTTTTTAAGTACTTGGTAATGTAATTTCATATTAATTTAAAGTCATAATGAATGATATTTTAAAGTATTTAGATGTTATAAAGAACCGTTCAATAAAAAAATAAAATATGTTTGTTTCTTAGAACTCTCTTCCACATTAACCTCATATTTTGTGCTGCCTATACTTTAATAAGATTAAAAAAAAACACTTAACAAACCTAGTTATAAAAGAGTAAATTAGAAATAAAAAAAAACTCAAGACATTAATATTAAAATTAATCAAAACACGCTGTATAATGTAGGCGTGTAGTACGAAGGTCCCGGAATATCGACATACGGAGGCTAAGTGTTGCGCCACCAGTTGCCAAACAGACACTTGTCGCTTGTTTAAATTGTCGACCAGAACATCCCTATTAGACGATTTCCTTCCTATATTTGCTATAGGCACTTAACTTAAAATAAAAAAATGAATATGTAATATAAAAAGAAACATACGTACATAATAATGTTTTTGAAGTTATTTTCTAATAGAACATACGCAATAACACTTTTCATGCGTGAATTGCAGGATGTTTTGAATGTATTTTCAAATAACTAATTGGATAGGTGTACATATTATACATAAAATGCTGCTATTAGAATTAAGTTATCTAAAGGATCCATAAATATTTGACCTCATGTCATATACATAATTACTTTATTAGTATTAAATATATAGATTTATCAAAAATACAAAAAAATTAATTGATCATTGGCAAATTCTTGAAAACACTAATGTTGTTCAATCGTGGATAAGCACCGCCCTAATAAATAAAATTCCTAATAACAAAACTAAAACCTAAATTTTTTAATATCACACCACAGATTAAAATATCACATCACGTTACTTGACTAATTAAAAAAATCTATTTTTAATCGTTACTTACATCAATTAATATTTGAACTTAATTACTCTCTGTACATTATATAACGTCACATTGAACTGAATGAGTTACTCGAAATATCGAAAGTAAGTAGAGCCTTTACTCCAGCCATTTAACGCTCAAGGTCCGAAGTGGTTTACAAATTACGTCCAATTTTTATGTTTGTCGAATGTTAAAATTAAATATGTTATTGTTGTATACTTGTTTCTATTATATATATAGATCGGAAGAGTTTGTTTGTTTAAACGCTACCTCTGGAACCAACCACATAGCCTAGCGACTCACTTCGCTTTGGGTTCGTCCCCAGAAAAAACCAAATCTATCCCACGGAAACTATACATTTTTTAGGTATAAAAAGTAACCTATGTGCTATTCCTGACTATAATCTATCTCTGTGCCAAACTTCATCGAGATCCGTTCAGCCGTTCTGGCGTGAAAGAGTAACAAACATCCATCCAATCATCCTCACAAACTTTCACATTTATAATATTAGTATGGATTTATTGAGTACCTAAGGGTACATGCTATATCCTCAGATTAAAGATTTATATAGACGGAGCCCGTCAAAAAATGTCAAAGTCAAATATAGTAGCGTAATTTCCTGTATATGCTACTGTTCTCGATTTAGCCATACCTACTGATTGTTTACTTTCTTTAAGGAATAAGAAAAAATATATATTATGTGTATTAATTAAATTTACAATTTTTAAGAACATATGAATAATAATAATATAATACTATGTTCTTTTGTATTTTATAAACATCTATACATATATGTAATAAATTGTAACTAAGCCGAATCTGTACATTAGATATTTTTTGGAAAATCTTATTAAAATAAACATTATTATCGATACAGAGGCCGAATCTATGGTTTTTAGAATTTTGTCTGTCTGTCTGTTACCGCATCACACAAAAACCACTGGAGGGATTTTGATGAAATTGGTATGGTGATAGCTGGTCATCCGGGTCAACATATAGGATACTTTTTACCGCGGGAAAATATCTCATTTCTGAGAAAAAATACAAAAACTGCAATGTAAGAGTATACTAATATGTAAGACCTAAGAATTTGGTTTTTGGTCATCTAAACGCTGGTGGAGCCGTGGGTAATCCTAGTTAGTTTATAAAATACAAAACTATTTTTATTTATTTATATTTGTTTACTTATTACTCAGTATACAAATTGTAATTTGTATATATTTTTTTTAATTATTATATTATAGGTATAATTTTAAAACATTTTTGTTTGGCTTCATGTTTGGTTCTATGTCACGCTTTGTACCTATATTTTTTTACTATATAATAGCATGACACTATGACCTTCAGGAGCGGAGTAATAATATAAATTATTTATGCAGGCAGAGACGCGGGCAATGCTAGTAGGTACTTTTAAAATATATACTCGTATATCAATAGAATATAGTTTCAATACAAAAGTGTTTGTTCGCTTATCCCAATTTCTTTTTAAAGCTAGTGGTAAACACGTTAAAAACTATTCACACAAGAGAATATCAGATGTGCTCGACCCAGGATTTGAGCACGCTTTACTTGGTTTCCTAAGCAAGTGCATTACCACTGGGCAATAGTGGTACTGCCAGGCAGTGGCTTTATATGGAATGGTTTTATGGTGGAATTACCTTATTAAAATTTTATATCTATTATAATTTTTGAGGCAAGCATTTTAATTCATTTTAAAAAATTAAATTCATAAAAATTTGTTTGCAATTGGCGAAAATATAGGATAGCATGGCATGAACATGGCTTTTTAATTAGCCGCAATTCTCTGTTTATCAGTACGAAAATGTCAGAAAAGACGATATTGACCGATAATGTTATCGTCAAAGAATCAAGATTAAAAAATAAAATTGAATTTAATATTAATAAAATCGATCTAGTATTATTCATGTATTTATTATTCATTTATATATATTTGTCACTCCGTTATGCTAAAGCGGCTGGACCGATTTAGATGAAATTATAGAATAACACATATGTAGGTATTAGCTACCTCGGGAAGAACCCGAGCCAAGCGATGTCGGATATGCCGTATTTCTCTAATAATAAATGATTTTTCTAATAAATATATATACCTATTTTTTTATTTTGTTAGGGTTTCTTATCTCAAAAGGAAAAAGGAACTATTATAGGATCACTTCGTTTTCCGTCTGTCTGTCAAGACTTTTTCTAAAATATATAGGTATTTCCTGTAGATCGAGAATCATGAAATTTGGCGAAAGGCAGTGTCTTACAGCACAAGTAAAGGAAAAAATCCAAAAATCACGTAGTTGCATCAGAAAAAAAATTGTAATTATAAACTTACTTTAATGTTTCATGCTGCGGAACATTCGGTGTGCGAATCCAGTTTTATTTTTAAATTCAAATTATTCATAAGCACCAACGTCATTCTAAAGGTCATTAAGGCTTATAAATATAGATAATAGACATATAAAAAAACATTCAGATGTAATAGTTTATTCTTTAATCAGTGCCCACAGAGGCGTCAGCTCTGTGAGGACGAAGCTTCTCCAGCAATGGTATCGCCACCCCCATCAGCTCCTCCCACGCAGCCAGCCGCACGCACGGCTCGCACTCACACTCTTCTACCTCACCTTCTTCAAACCCTAGGTCTTCACCCGAATACCTGTCATATCATAGATTGAAATTTGAATTACACACATCGCCCTAATGCTTATTTGTTCAAACTACCAATACTTGCTTCACTTTACGGTACAGTTTTTCTTTCTTTATCAAAAATAAGGTTTTACTTTTTATTTCTTTATTGCATACTAGCGACTCACCCTCGCTTCGCTCGGGTTTGTCCCTAGCTTGATTCCCCATACAAACTTTCATCCCCATTTTCACTCCCTTAAGGGATTATTTCCAGAATAAACAGTATTCTATGTCCTTTCCAGGGTCCCAAACTATCTTCTTACCAAATTTCGTCTAAATCGGTTCAGTAGATCCAGGAGATTACCCCCTACAACGTCACAAACTCACAAACTTTACCTCTTTATAATATTAGTATAGATATAGCGTATTATTATTTCATTGAAAAGTTTGTAAAAATTACCTTTCACCATCTTCATCATACTCCTGCTCTAAATGCAAGTCGCCTTCCACACTATACGCTTTCACCGCTAATTTCGGCTCTTCGACCATAAAACGTTTACCCGATTCTGAATAATAGTTGTTATTTTCCACCTGGAATTTGACCTATTGAATATAAACATACAGTTATACTTTATTCTGTGGAATATATTACATTTCTTCAAATACTAAGCAGAAATATTAGGCAGATATTAATAATGCTAAACATTTTAAATAAAACTATCTTTTCGGATTTTTTCGTGAATTTATTTTGATTTTCAACCGACTTCAAAAAGGAGGAGGTTCTCAATTCGACTGTATGTTTTTTTTTTTTATGTTTGTTACCTCAGAACTCCGTCATTTATTAACCGATTTGGACAATTTTTGTTTTGTTTGAAAGGGTATACTTCCAGATTGGTCCATTTAAATTTCAAAAAAAATACCACCCTAAGGGTGGAAAAACAACTAATGATGAATTTAACCTACTTCTAATTGTCATATTGACTTGAAACTTTGCAAGTATTTCTATTTCCGTTGATAGTACAATGGTTCGGTGTTGTTGACCTGATCTGATGGCAAGGCCAGAAGGTGGATAGGTGGAACTCTTCAACGGCTAATAGTAGATACTTTGAGTTTGGGCTTATTTTGTTTGATTTGACAAGCCTAACACGTTAGAATCCTTACTTTGCTACTACTGTCTACACTAAAAAGGGAAAAAATAAAAACTTTTTAACAAAAAAATAAAAACCGACTTCAAACAAAAGCACTAAAAAGTGAAAAATAACTGATTGGTAGTTTTCATTTACTATACATACCTAATCAAATATTTTCGAAGTCGGTGTGCTTTGCTTTGTATGGGCTGGGACCGATTTCAAAAATATTGGTTAGGTATGTATTTAATAGGTAGGCTTTAATTACTTAGCCAAAGCACACCGACTTCGAAAATATTTGATTAGGTATGTATAGTAAATGAAAACTACCAATCAGTTATTTTTCACTTTTTAGTGCTTTTGTTTGAAGTCGGTTTTTATTTTTTTGTTAAAAAGTTTTTTTGGTTCCCGACGTTTCGAATGCTTTACAGCCATCATGGTCACGGGAGAGACTGAGGTGTTAGATGTCTAAGGTATTATATAGTTGTTTTAGACAATAATTTCTTTATGGTTATAAATATAATAATGGCAACACTAAAAATGTAGATTGATAATTAATATTTTTAAAATTGTAATAATTATAATAATTACAGCTCAAATTACATAAATAATATTCCATATTCAATTATAAAGCTAATTAAAATTATATAAAAATGTTTAATGTTAAAAGTTAAAATATTGTAAGGTAGTTTAGTGCCATTTTTCAATTTTTGAATTCATTTTGTTAATTGTGGGTAGGCTGTCTGTAACAACTATACATTCAAGACATGTAACACCTCAGTCTCTCCCGTGACCAAGGATGCTGTAAAGCATTCGAAACGTCGGGAACCAAAAATCAAAATAAATTAGCGAAAAAATCCGAAAAGATAGTTTTATTTAAAATGTCAAGTATTCACGTAAATCTAAGAAAGTATAATGCTAAACATGTTAAAGAACTAAAAATGAAGCCAAACCATAATGTTTTAAAACAGGCTATAAATACTAATAGAATACTCGTTGCTGTGATAATTAGGTACATAAATGTTAATAAATTAATATTGTTATTTCTTAGATTTACGTGAATATTTGACATTTTAAATAAAACTATCTTTTCGGATTTTTTTTTGCCGATTTATTTTGATTATCGGTTTTATTGAAAAATCAAAATGAATCCGCGAAAAAATCCAAAAAGATAGTTTCATTTAAAATAAATATAATTAACGGATCTTATTAAAATATAAAGAAAAAAATATTGATTGTAAAAATCGACGATTACTGTAAAGCATTAATAATACCTATATATTCCGGATCCAAAAATCAAAGTAAATCAAATTAAAAAATATATATAATAATATAAAAATATCAAATTAATATTCTATAATGTATAAAAAACAATTTAAGTACATGATTTTTAGATATCTGCGGATCGCTAGCTCTCCTGTCGCCGCACTTCGATGCTTCACATGCTGTGAACACCGAGTCATCATCTGTAACAAATGTACGTATATATATATATAAAAAATACTTAATGTACAGATTCGAGTCATTGTCAGGTAGAATTTTATTATAATACTAGCGACTTACCCTCGCTTCTCTCGGGTCCTTCCCTAGCTTCATTCGCCATACAAACTTTCATCCCCATTTGCACCGTCCTAAGGGATGATTTCCGAGATAATAAGTATCCTATGTCCTTCCCAGGGCCTCAAACTATCTTCGTACCAAATTTCATCTAAATCGGTTCAGTAGATCCAGAGATTACCGATTCCGATTAACGTCACAAACTCACAAACTTTACCTTATAATATTAGTATAGATGTAAGTACGATCTCGCATAGTACCCGACCTTAATAATATTACCTTAGTAATGTAGAATAATATATGAATTTCTAGACTACTACCTTTTGCCAGTTGACTCCGCTTGCAAAGTTTGTCTATACTAATATTATAAAGAGGCAGAGTTTGTTTGTTTGTTTGATTGAACGCGCTCACCTCAGGAATTATTAAACCGATTTGAAAAAAATTTTTTCAAATCGGATTAATAATATTCTTTTTCAAATCGGGTTAGTAGTTCCTGATAAAAACAAACAAATCAACAAACTCTGCCTCTTTATAATATTAGTATAGATTAAACGCGGGTGAAGCCGCCGGTATAGCTAGTTTACAAAATATATTTGATCCCTTATCGCTTTTCTAGTACACAGTAAAATTAATAATATAAGAATATTACATTAATAGAGGCAGTGGTAGCCCAGTGGTAACGCGCTCGCTTGGGAAACCGAGTGAAGCGGGTTCAAATCCCGGGTCTCGCACCTCTGATATTTTCATGTGCGAATCGTTTCTTACATGATTACCACTTGTCTTACGGTGAAGAAAAACATCGTGAGGAAACCTGCATGTCTAAGAGAACCTAACAGTTTTCGAAAGACAAAGACATGTGAAGTCCGCACGCAGTTGGCCAGCGTGGTGGGTTATGCCCCCCCCCCCCCCCCCCATACTGAAGGGAGGCCCGTGCCCAGCAGTGGAACGTTAAAAAGGGATGAATACATACAAATACATTATTATAAATATTTATACTATGTGTTCAGCCCTTTTTAACAACCCCACTGCTGGGCACGGACCACCTTTCGTCCTTCATACGAAGGGGACCAGACCATAGTCCCACAGTTAGGCCTATAAGCCTAAGTCAGGTCTCCATTGCGGAGGTCAAATAAAAACTCGCAATTTTGAATTTATCAGACCGATTGTAAATAAATCGCACGTGACCGATCGTTGTAAATACACATAAAGCTCTACATAAATCAGTTACACATTGTAGCAATACAATGAAGTGTACATAACGGGTATTTTACTTACGACGAAGAAATAACTGTAAAAGAAATGATTTAAATAATAAAAAAATATATGGGACTATTCTCATACATATATAATAACTATCTACAGCGCAAATATAAACCTTCGCTTTTTTTGAATTCGGCCAAAAAACCCCAAATGGGTACATATAGTATACATATAATAATAAAACAAAATAGTTTTTGACCCCGACGTGATTTGAACACGCAACCTTCTGATCTGGAGTCAGACGCGCTACCGTTGCGCCACGGAGTCCGTTAAACATATTTGCGAAATATTGCATTAGGTTGTATATTTTAGTTATATAATCTATGTAATTAAATACTATATTATTACATTGAATTAATTATAAATGAATAATTATTTGAGTGTGCTTTTAATAGCAATTAAAGTTAAATAATAAAGAGATATTATACTCTTTACTTTGTTTCGATTTTACTAGAATGAGCAAAGAAAAAATATCTATCTGTCCGTCACAATAACTTATAAGCCGTCATATTCGTTTTTTTATGCTTCGAAATGCATTCACGCTTACTACCCTTATACATATATGTAGGTGAGTATGCGAAGCTCACCGGCTAGAGAAGCCAGTACTACTCACGGGAACTCAACAGAACCTCCCCCGTCTTAATGGGGAAGAAGAACTGTTTAAATAAAGCTGTCATTTTTTAATGTTATATTAAACTAAATATTACGTATTTATTTTTAAACATATTCAATTAAAATAATATGAATTTGAATTTCATTTACACTCTACCACAACACATATTAGTTATTAGACTTAATCTATACTAATAATATAAAGAGGTAAAGTTTGTTTGTGAGTTTGTGAGGAGGTAATCTCTAGATCTACTGAACCGATTTATATGAAATTTGGTAAGAAGATAGTTTGGGACCCTGGGAAGGACATAGGATACTTTTTATTCCGGAAATCATCCCTTAAGGGGGTGAGAATGGGGATGAAAGTTTGTATGGGGAATCAACGAACACGAGCGAAGCGAGGGTGAGTCGCTAGTAAATAAATAAAAATAAAATAAGCCAGTCAGTATTTTTGAAGAAACAGAATCCCCGTTTCTTATGGTTTGAAAAGTTCAAGTTTTTACTACACGAGTATTTAATTTAGAAGCTACTGTCATATTTAAAATTATTTTCATACAACACAATTTTATCCACGGGTGATTCCGAAGATAAGGCATAGTGAAACTTAATTTTGAAGATTTTAAAATAAAAATATTTGTAACCGTTGCAGTTAATTCGTCTTATTATGCACTTGATGTACCTATTTTTAGTTAGACTCCTAATATTAGTTTTCTCATTTTGAATCTGTTTTTGCAGTGTACGTCTGGCATTGGTGCTATTAATTTCAAGTTAAATTATTTTAATCTAAATTCATTAAAACGGTCTCTCCTATATAACTACTTTGCAATATCCTAGGATACAGAGGTTGCATCTGTTTTTTTTTTTAAATGGAAGAATGCACAAAGAACAAGGAACAAATTACACGTACAAATCTGTAAAAGCGGACAGATTTTTTAACTTTATTATTACCCTCCTTTTTAGACGTTAAGAAATCATGGAAATTGGAAACCATACAAGCATCGTTCAGCGCCAGCTGACGCTAAATGGTACTTCGTGCATTTGTTATATGCCACAGTCTAAGAGATTTCATAAGTCCAATATTTCACACGGGACATACAGAACCCTAACAATGAAATAAAAATGTATGCCTATAAAATATTTATTAATTAAGCGTACAAATTCTACTTCATATGTATTTTCAAGTAAAAAGTAGTAAAATACACCTACATCGTTTCACGTTGTCGGATACAAGTTAGACTTAAATATTATGAAGAATCCACACTAATATTATAAAAGTTTGTTTGTTTGTTTGTTTGTCCTTCTTTCACGTCGAAACGGAGAGACGGATTGGCGTGATTTTTTGTGTGGAGATAGTTGGAAGGCTGGATAGTGACATAGGCTACTTTTTACCACGGTAGATTATCTAATTCCCAAGGGAAAACACGTTATAATACAATCCAAAAAAATATTTATGATCAGAATTATTTGAAACTTGGTATTAATGTTGTTTAATATAATTAAATAAATACGTGTTTTATTACATTTTTTTTGTTTTATTACATTTCAAAATTCTTTCTATAAGGGGGTAAAATAGGGGATGAAAGTTTGTATGAAACTACCTTTTCAGATATATTTTTGTAGTTTTAGCGCGAGCGAAGCCGCAGGTTCTGCTAGTTGATAATAAATTAATTAATCTTCTACATCAAACTACTTAATATCATAATTATATGTATGTAGAACTAAAGAGATTTTGTTTCGTAAAATAAAAATATTAGCAAGTGTGCTTATTAGTTATTGCTTCTTCATTCTGTAACAATTCAACAAAATTGATTTAAATTCAAAGAGAGAATAATACTCTCTTTTAAATTTACGCGAATATTTGATAGTATAGTGACTTAGTTCCTAGTTACGTGCACATAGTGTTGCTATGGTTTAATAGAAAGATCTTTTTAAAAGGAACATTTCTGTAATAGATTGTTTTTTTATAACTTAACTAGTTTCAGGCGTGGTTCCAGAGTTAAATTTTGGGGAGGGTCATAGGCTGAAATATACATATAATAAAACAGTAACTTAGCAAAATCTGGCCAGGCGCGGATCTAGTTTCCTATTTCTATTTTGGGGTCTTTAAAACATTAGATTTAAAGCCACCGCCCCCCCCCCCCCCCATTACACAAAAAATTGTTGAAAAATAGTTTTTTTTAATTTCTGGCTTGTTGTGACATCTTATCGAAAAATATTCTTTATATAAATTTCATCAAAATCTGTCCAGTGGTTTTCTCGTGATGCGGTAACAGACAGACAGACAGATAAAAATTCTAAAAACTATAGATTCGGATTCTGTATCGATAATAATGTATATTTCATTCAGATTTTCCAAAAAACGTTTAATGTATAGATTCGACTTTGTTACAATTTTATTATATGTGTATAGATTTCTGCAAAAACTTTTTGATATTCATGAAACTAGGGGAATATAATCTTCAAAATACATATAATAACCATTTTTTTAAAATCGAAATGTTTATCCGTTTATTCCTTCCTTTCTTAGACTTCAAACTTCTCTAAAAAGTATATTTGGCTTTGGGGGGGATCATGACCCCCATGATCCCTCCCCTGGATCCGCGCTTGACTAGTTTACGTGGCGCACGCCAATAAAGCTCCCAGTCGGCATGTTTTCTTTTCGACATCTTCAACCATCATCGTCATATTTCAGCCAAATTACACAAAATCTTAATGAATTATATACCAAAACCTTCCTTATAAATCACTCCATCTATTCATGAAAACCGTTTGAAAATACATTCGGTAGTTTCTGAATGTATCGCATTCAAACAAACAGACGCGGCGGGGACTTTATTTTATAATGTGTTAGTGATTTTAAATAAAACTAACACATCGGATTTTTTGCAAATTTATTTTATTTTTTGTTTCCCGACGCTCCAAATAATTTATAGAAATCATAGTCACGGAAAAGAGAGTTACTGTTTCGTTAAGTTAGTTAGTCAATATAGTTTATTTAAAATGTTCAAAAAGAGGTCTTTTAACCTAGGCCGTAGGTAAACACACAGACTTCCCAGAGCTAGTTACAATAACGTTAAACCTTTATTTCTTTCGTTCAAAAAGCCAAATATGATGAGAATTGTTCCTCTAACAAGCGCACTCATAAGCCCAACTCTACTTTTTTCATTAGTAATTTCAGAGCTATACGGTATTAATCTACCAAATTCTTTTTATATGTATGGATGGCGAAAGTAATAATACAAACCATTAACTAACTACTTTCCAAAATACATCTCATACAAATTATTATAATCTCTTAGTTTGCGTAATAAACATTCCTAAGTCCTAAGTGTCAAAACAGTAAATTCGATTTCAATTTTTTTAATTAAAATTAACCTCGTGAGACCTTTGAGACTTCTTTGAGACTTCATACTTACTATTCGTCCAAATTCCATTACCTAAAATCTTACAAAAATCACCTGTATAATATTTTGTTCGAATTTTAACCACCTTCAATTTAAAACGAATGCTGTACCTATAATAAACACAAACTTACCTAAAAATATATCAAGAGCGGCAGCCGCATTCCTCGCATGGTTCGCCTCCAGCGGTCCATGCGCCTGCGCGTTCCACAGGGCTCGAGCCAGCAATGCTGCTGTGATAGCATCGCGTGCTCGAGCCGCCGCGACTAGTGCTCGTGCCGCGGCTTCACCCGCACCCCCCAGACCACGAACACCCCCCGTACTGGCACCCCCAACACCCCCCGCCGCGCAAATATTAACTAACACCCCTGCGGCTGCGCAGCGTACGCTCGGATCTTCTGTGTGGTGGAAAATTTTAAATAACGATAAATTTATTGATAGCATCAATCAAAAAAGTACTAGATACACAAACCCATGCAAAAGTTCTCTTAAAACTGTCACCGATTGTGTTTAGGTAATTATTGTAGTTGAAATATACAACAACGTAAATCGAATCTTAAATGCAATGCTTAAAGTTGTTTTCACAAAAAAAAAACCGCTCAAATGTTCAAATGAGCGCTCATTAGGAGAGGCCTTTTTTATGGCTGATTGTGTATCTAGTACTTTATAAATAATATAATATGATAATGATGTACATACAATATATTTTTTCGTTATCGTATTCACATGGAATGCCCCAAACATTCCTGTGCACACCACCAGACACGTTTCTCACAAAATACGTAAAAGCTATCATAATATTATGTTATCATTAATCTTGAACCGACTCTACAATCACTTTATGATTAAATACCCAACCTTTTGGGGGTAAACTTACTCTATAAAATTTTTATGGGATTATGAGATAAAAAAATAACAAAAAAATAACGTAACACAAAAAAAAAACAATTAAATTATGTAGGTACTCGTTTCTCGAATATAAATATAAATATGTTTGGACATTAACACACAGCGCCATCTAGTTCCATGGTAAGCTACGAGGCTTGTGTTATGGATACCAGATAGTTGATACACTACACATATATAACTTTAAATACATACATATTATAAATATAAGCCCCCATGACTGGAGTACAAACATTAGTGATAATCACACAAACGAATGCCCCCAGAGGGACTCGAACCCGCAACCGCAGGCTAAGCGTAAGCTAAAACACCTACCATGCTGTTGAAAAGCCGGTAGATCGTCCAAGGCCCCCTCCAACACGATGAGTTGCGCCGCGCGCCGCGACCGCGACAGGTTGCCGAGCGCGCGTATTGCCTCGCACGCCGCGTTGCTCTTATTGCGGATCCATTTACATGTTGCTATACGAATATGTATAAAAATAATATATAATATAAGAATCGATGTGTATGTATGTTTTCTATTAACTCCAACACGGCTGGGGCGATTTTGATGAAATTTTCAGGCAATCTTCTGATAAGCCAACGGTTGACACTGTGAAGTTTGGTAGCGATTGGAAGTTTAAACGCGGACGAAGCCGCGGGTACTAAGTAGTAAGGTAAGTTTATAAATTATAAATTTATTAAATATATAGTATATACTATGTTTTCCTAGATTTAAGCAAGTATTTAGATTTTAAATGAAACAATTTTTTCAGATACTTTCGCGGATTTATTTAGGTTTTTGATTTAAACTTTCAATATAATATTCTACCATACGAACAATCAGTCTCTCTAAATTGTCTCACAACACTCGTAATTAGCCAATGAAGAGTTCCACCATCCACCTTCTGGCTTCAGATCAGATCAGCTCGATGCTATCACTGCTACACAATTACTGTATCATCATCCGGATTTTTCATACTTATAAAATTTCAAATCAACATAGTCAATAAGTGGATGGGTTAAAATTGGCAATATTTGATACATAATTAATTAGTTATTAAAGCGCTATATAAATTAAACATTAAAAAAAAACCCTACACAAATTTATTATCATTTAATGACTATACTGTCACGCGTGAATCACTTAATCGAGTAATCATACGCCAAAATGCCTTACATCATTTTGGAAAAGAGCTGATACTCTTACACTGCTGGACCGATATTGACTAAACATAGCTAAAAACCACCACAAGGAAACTGGCTTTCAAATGAAAAAAAAACCGCACCGAAATCGGTCCATCCGTTTGAGAGCTACGATGCCACAGATCCCTCTATTGCGTCGGGGGTTAAAAAAGATATCCATACTCACCCTTACATAACAATTCAAGCGTGTTATCCTCGGGATAAGCTTCAGAAGGTTCCAGATAAAAAGTGACGTTGTTTAACGTCGCCAATACCGCCGTTGCTAACTCTTCGCGACGCTCTAACCATACAATTCGTTCCTTTTCCGTTAATGTTTTTAACTGAAACGTAATATATAACTCTTGTGAGTAGACACCGTCTAAAATAACTGTGTGAGTCTTATTGATTTGTGTTATTACAGACAATCTTACTCGCTCTCGTGATCATGATTGCTGAAGGTAAATTATAAATATTTTATTCTGGACGTTTCGAATGCTTATTTATGTACATACAGCAAACATGGTCACAGGAGAGACTAAGTTTTTTAACCTGTCAAAAGTCATAGTTTTAACAAACCATGCCAAGAGTCTTCCCAAAAAATTAAACAATAATTTGGAGAGATACAGAAATAGACCAGAGTAGCTTACAATGTTAACAATTGGGATTTCCTTAAAGATTAAATTCCTACCTAGTAGTAGTTATTGTATGGATTATTATATTTTAATGTATGTATTATTCAAGCCTTTTTAACGTCCCACTGCTGGACACGGGCCTTCAATACGAGGGGATCAGGCCATAACTCACCACGCAGGCCAAGTGTGGGTTGGCGGACTGCGGATGTTGATGGACTTGCTAGCTTCTTTCAGACATGTAGGTTTGCTCACGATGTTCTCCTTCACCGTAAGACAAGTGGTAAATGGTAATCATGTTGAAAATGACTAGCACATGTAAACATCAAAGGTGCGAGACCGGGTATTAAAACCCGCTTCACTCTGTTTCCCAACCACCACTACCACCACTGGCTACCACTGCCTTTTACTTGATATACCATACCTTATCATTAGGTGCCTTCTCCGCCAGGGCGAGACAAGACAAAAGCGCGTGTCCGGCGCGCGCCGCGTGCCGCGCCGCCAGCGCGCGCCCCGCCCGCTCCGCCAGGCAGAGGTTCGCTACCACTCGCACTGTCTGTATAGTAATGTGATATACACACTACATATTATAAAACAAAGTCCTCCGCTGCGTCTGTCTGTCTGTCTGTTC